>OX336389.2:966602921-968094668 GCA_946902985.2 Meconema thalassinum | reverse complement strand
ATATTTGGAAAGTAAGCTATATTATTGAAAACTAATCATTCTATAAAGTCATATATAGACTCAACCAATGGCTTTTATATCCTTAATCGTTAGAATAAAATATGGAATTTTTGACATTTTTTCCAAAAATGTTCATTTTTTAAAAATGGTCTATATTTTGGAAACTAGGAATTTTACAAAAAAGTGTGTTTGACATAAATGACAGGTATTTACCCCTCTACCCACAAACCAAGTCCCAGATCTCTGGGACAAAATCCAAAATGTTTAATTGTGAAAGTAGGCGATATTTTGAAAACGTATCATTCTAAAAAGTCATATATAGACTCAAACAAATGTTCTTTAAGTTATTTAACGTTAAAACAAAACTTAACATTTTTTTCATTTTTTCCGGAAAAAGTCCAATTTTCAAAATTGTCTATATTTTGGAAGAATTTTACAAAAATGTTTGTTTAACGTAAATGAAAGGTCTTTACCCCCTATACCCCAAAAATAAATTTCAGGACCCTAGGACAAAAACTGTGCAGTGGTGTGTTTGTGAGAGTTCTATATCCTCCTCCTCCTCATACTCCTCACAAGATGGCGGCCGTAGCTTAACTTAACCTAGCCCAACCTAACAAGATGGCGGCCGTAGCTTAACTTAACCTAGCCTAACCTAACACGATGGCGGCCGTAGCTTAACTTAACCTAGCCTAACCTACGAGGTGTGATCAAAAAGTTCCAAAAATGTGGCTGCGACTTAACCAAACCTAGCCTAGCCTAACCTAACCTACAAAGTGTGTTCAAAACGTTTCAAAATGGCGGCCGTAGCTTTACTTAACCTAACCTAACTTAACCTAAACCTACGAGGTGCGATCAAAAAATTTTCAAGATGGTGGTCTTAGCTTAAACGGGTCCCGGAGGACGGGTCCTTGTTGACGGATCCCTGTGGCGGGTCCCCTTTGACATAATTTGGATAAAATGCAAGGGCCAGTCCATAGGGATCAGTCCAAAGGACCCACCCTCAGGGACCCGTCAACAAGGACCCGTCCTCCGGTACCCGTTTAAGCTATGACCACCATCTTGAAAATTTTTTGATCGCACCTCGTAGGTTTAGGTTAAGTTAGGTTAGGTTAAGTAAAGCTGCGGCCGCCATCTTGAAACATTTTGAACACACTTTGTAGGTTAGGTTAGGCCTAGGCTAGGTTTGGTTAAGTCGCAGCCACATTTTTGGAACTTTTTGATCACACCTCGTAGGTTAGGCTAGGTTAAGTTAAGCTACGGCCGCCATCGTGTTAGGTTAGGCTAGGTAAAGTTAAGCTACGGCCGCCATCTTGTTAGGTTGGGCTAGGTTAAGTTAAGCTACGGCCGCCATCTTGGGAGGAGGATGAGGAGGAGGAGGAGGATATAGAACTCTCACAAACACACTACTGCACAGTTTTTTGTCCTAGGGTCCTGAAATTTATTTTTGGGGTATAGGGGGTAAAGACCTTTCATTTACGTTAAACATTTTGTAAAATTCTTAGTTTCCAAAATATAGACAATTTTGAAAATTGGACTTTTTTCGGGAAAATGAAAAAAATGTTAAGCTTTGTTTTAACGTTAAATAACTTAAAGAACATTTGTTTGAGTCTATATATGACTTTTTAGAATGATTACGTTTTCAAAATATCGCCTACTTTCACAATTAAACATTTTTGGATTTTGTCCCAAAGATCTGGGACTTGGTTTGTGGGTAGAGGGGGTAAATACCTGTCATTTATGTCAAACACACTTTTTTGTAAAATTCCTAGTTTCCAAAATATAGACCATTTAAAAAAATGAACATTTTTGGAAAAAATGTCAAAAATTCCATATTTTATTCTAACGATTAAGGATATAAAAGCCATTGGTTGAGTCCATATATGACTTTATAGAATGATTAGTTTTCAAAAATATAGCCTACTTTCCAAATATTTTTTAGAAAATTTTAAAAAATATAATATTTTTCGACTAAGAATTGGATAAACGTAGGTGTTAGAGTTAACATATGACTTTATATGATTTTTTTTTAGTTTAAACATATAGTCTACTTTCCCCCAATCACCTTTTTTTTTTTTTCAAAAAAAAAATAATTTTCTTGACTTGGCATGGGATAGAGGTAAGAGTACGAGTTGAGAGTACCTTAGAGTACTTTAGATTTTTTTGAAAGTTTAGTGTGTTGTTGTTGCTTACAAACATGGCAGTAAGCATTATGTTGTGATAAAATGGACTGATTTACTTTTCAAGACCAAGAGAAAAATCCACTAAATGCATTGACAAAATAACTTGTCAAATAAGCCAACACAAAATGCCCAACATAAGACCCCACACATAAACTAACACATAAACTAATTTGTAAAATGTTAAACACTGGCATGGTATTACATTTTAGGTAATGCATGTTAAACATGAACTCACTTGTCTGTTGTATGAAAAGGACTCGTCAACAATGACCTGTCAACAATGGACACTGCTTGCACATTTTTAATTACTACCCACCTCTCTCCACTCCTAATGCAAAATGAACATGTAAAACACAAATTGGAAAAATCCATGTTTCCATATTGATAAATAGAAAAAAAACATTAAACTGAAATTTAAAAAACTGTTAATGGGAATTTGGTAAATTGATAAATGAAAAAAAAATGGAAATTCCATGTTTCTATATCATGAAATTGAAAACCTTAAAACTGACATTTTAAGAACTGTAAATGGGAAATTGTGAAATTATGATTTTATATGATTTTTTTTAGTTTAAACATATAGTCTACTTTCCCCCAATCACCTTTTTTTGGGGGGGGGGAAAAAATAATGTTCTTGACTTGGCATGGGATAGAGGTAAGAGTACGAGTTGAGAGTACCTTAGAGTACTTTAGATTTTTTTGAAAGTTTAGTGTGTTGTTGTTGCTTACCAACATGGCAGTAAGCATTATGTTGTGATAAAATGGACTGATTTACTTTCCAAGACCAAGAGAAAAATCCACTAAATGCATTGACAAAATAACTTGTCAAATAAGCCAACACAAAATGCCCAACATAAGACCCCACACATAAACTAACACATAAGCTAATTTGTAAAATGTTAAACACTTGCATGGTATTACATTTTAGGTAATGCATGTTAAACATGAACTCACTTGTCTGTTGTATGAAAAGGACTCGTCAACAATGACCTGTCAACAATGGACACTGCTTGCACATTTTTAAATTACTACCCACCTCTCTCCACTCCTAATGCAAAATGAACATGTAAAACACAAATTGGAAAAATCCATGTTTCCATATTGACAAATAGAAAAAAAAACATTAAACTGAGATTTAAAAAACTGTTAATGGGATGTTGGTAAATTGATAAATGAAAAAAAAAATTGGAAAATCCATGTTTCTATATCATGAAATTGAAAACCTTAAAACTGACATTTTCAGAACTGTAAATGGGAAATTGTGAAATTGATAAATGTGTAAACTGTTCATACTAAATATGAGGAAGAACTATTGGATATAGAAAATGAGCTTTGTCATGCTAAAATTATTGTGTAATTAATCCATGTAACCGCTTAAACTATTTCTTAACAATACATGTAATATTTTCTACCACTCTGCTACCACTTTTCTACCACTTTTCTAGTTTGCTACCACTTTTCTACCACTTTTCTACCACTTTGCTACCACTTTTCTACCACTTTGTTACCACTTTTCTAGTTTGCTACCACTTTTCTACCACTTTTCTACCACTTTGCTACCACTTTTCTGCCACTTTGCTACCACTTTGCTACCACTTTTCTACCACTTTGTTACCAATTGTCTACCACTTGTCTACCACTTTGCTACCACATTTCTACCACTTTTCTATCACTTTAAACTGTACATATTAAATATAAAAGCCAACGCTAAATAATTCTATTACCAGAACAGATATAACCTTTGTAGTGTGCAAATCATACTAACAGGTTAGTTGTAAAATGTTAAACACTTGCATGGTATTACATTTTAGGTAATGCATGCGAATCATGAACTCACTTTTCAGTTGTATGAAAATTACTCGTCAACAATGACCTGTCAACAATGGACACTGCTTGCACATTTTTAATTACTACCCACCTCTCTCCACTCCTAATGCAAAATGAACATGTAAAACACAAATTGGAAAAATCCATGTTTCCATATTAACAAATAGAAACAAACAACAACATTAAACTGAAATTTTAAAAACTGTAAATGGGAATTTGGTAAATTAATAAATGTGAAAACAACAAATTGGAAAATCCATGTTTCTATATCATGAAATTGAAAAACTTTAAACTGACATTTTAAGAACTGTAAATGGGAAATTGTGAAATTAATAAATGTGTAAACAACAAAATGCAAAATCCATGTTTCCATGTTATGAAATTGAAAAACTTAAAATTAATATTAAAAAAAACTGAAAATGGGAAATTGGAAAATTGGCATATGTGTAAACAACAAAATCAAAAAAAAATCCAGTGGGGTAGTGATCATGTTGTACAGTAACCTATAAGACTAGCATAAGAAAAATTGCATGACATGTAAAAAAACACAAATCGTAAAAAATCCATGTTTCCATATTAACAAATAGAACAAAAAACATTAAACTGAAATTTAAAAAAAAACTGTAAATGTGAATTTGGTAAATTGACATATGTGAAAACAACAAATTGGAAAATCCATGTTTCAATATCATGAAATTGAAAAACTTTAAACTAACATTTTAAGAACTGAAAATGGGAAATTGTGAAATTAATAAATGTGTAAACAACAAAATGCAAAAATCCATGTTTTCCATATTATCAAATTGAAAAAAAAACTAAAAACTGACATTAAAAACCGAGGTTAGATATGTGACCTTGTTGTTTACTCTTTTAGAAAAATGTAAAAAGTAAAATCTAAAAATCAAAAAAATCTTAAATTTAAAATGTAAAATCTAAAATTTTTAAATGAGGTTTCTGCTGGTTATGACAACACGTTTATGATTTAGTCAATGTTGATGTGTGGTATCCAATTACTGCTGACTTTGAATGATCCATGTTTTCCATATTATCAAATTGAAAAAAAAAAACTAAAAACTGACATTAAAAACCGAGGTTAGATATGTGACCCATTGTCTTGATCAACACCTTGGGTTTCAAATTACTGCAGCGTTCGTCGTAGCAATAGAACTGTGCGCTCTCTGCCATGTCAGCAACATGACACCGGAAGGAACACCTGTGTAATATCCAATGACTGCTAACTTTGTATAATCATCACCCATTGTCTTAATGAACACGTAGGGTTTCAAATTACTGCAGCGTAGTCATAGCAACAGAACTGTGTGCTCTCTGCCATGTCTGTAATATTACACAGGAAATAACAAGACGTCTTACTGTACATACCATCTCCTCAGTTTTAACATCTTAAGAACAAGTATTATTCTATTTCAACTACAAATGACTCGTTAGAACACATTCATCCACCAAGTTAGATCCCTTGACCTGGCATGTGCCTCGTGTACTAGGGTGTGTGCATTAGCCCTAACCTAACGTTACGTATGAACTAAACAGAATGTGACTTGTTAGCTCTTATTGTGCACGTGCACAGGTGAACACTTTTGTGTTAGGTCATATTACACATGAACTTGCATTTTCTCACGTAAGTGCATTTCTCTGTTCCACAAGATACAAATTTGATTGCTGGATTGTATCCTGCACTGTTTATGCGATATAGCTTTGCCAGGTAGTTCTCTACATATAGCAATTTTACCACTGCTCTACCTAAGCCTTTTGCTCTTTTGGCTTTCTTACAGTCGAGTGTGTGATAGACAGCATTAACTGTATATCAAACCCAGTTCACCTTTGTATTTGTAATCCAAGTAATAATTTGAAAAGTCACAAATGTAATCAGTTTTAAACCTTATCTCTGTTTTGTTTTGTTTAATATGTTTATGACATGCATATTAACTTGAAATCGAACCCTCTGGTGAAAAGGCTAACAGCTTAACCACTGCCCCACCATGCCCTTGTTTCTTAGTTCAACTCGTTCTAGGCCTCAGACCTGGAAATCGAGTTAAGACTACCAATACAAGAGCTAAAAGTGCTTACCACTGCAACACAAAAAATAAATAAATGGATAGCTGGTAACATTAGACAACCGGAAATGATTATATTTCTGTTAGCAATGCATTTCGTCATCAGCCTACTGTCTGAGCACTGACAGCAACACAGTTTAGTTTAGAACAAGCGAGTGTGTGTGTGTATTGATTATTAGCCTCAAGTATTTAAAGCTTGTTGTGTGTAGCGATCATTTTGTATCGGTAACCACTGAGCATTTTTGTGTTTTAGCTATCCTCTTTAACCAATCAAATAAAGATAGTCTACTCTTAATTCTTGATAAATCAGAGTTTGCGTACACCGTTTCTCATTTATTAACCCATACCTGCAACCTATACTCTCTCTATACTGCAGTTTGATCTGAAAACAAGTTTCAATGGTAAAAGACTTGTCAGTCACAATACATGTAGCCTACACTAATTCTTTCTCTACCTAGCTATGTTTCATCACACATGGTAAACATCTCACATGTTCGTATCCGATTATTAGTTTATAAAATCTCAGGTCAAATTACCTTGATGTATTGGGTACTTTTGGTAAATGCATTGGCCATGGGAGAGGGTTGACCATTCTAAGTCCTATGACACCTCACATGTTAATATTCAATTATTATTTTATGAAATCTTAGGTCAATGACCTTGCTGTTTTGAATATTTTGGGTAAATTCGTTAAACATGGAAAAGGGTTGACCATCCTGAGTCCCATGACTTTTCACTTGACCCTCTCTGATTATTAGTTAGCGAGATATTAACAAAAGTGTAGTTAGACCCTTTTAACAAAAATAATAATAGATTCAAAAACAAAATGTCACCTCAAGTCCAACGACCTCTAATACAAGTCCCATAGCCTTATTGGTTCATGAAATGTTAAAAAACTAATTACCTATTAGTTTTGGATCTTTTGGTAATTTAAAAATAAATAACTCATTTATAAATCTGTATTCAAAAAGCCCGCCCTCTTACAGAAAACCCAAGTGCACATGTGTAAAAACAAAACAAAAACATAAATGTTAATTCATAGTAGCGATCGGCTCTTTGCTTGCGTATCATGTGGAACAACGTTTAATTTCATTATAGCATTAGGGGTCATGAGCCAGTCAAAAGGAACCGGTCTAAAGGAATTAGTCAAAAAGGACCCGTCAACAAGGACCCGTCCATAAGGACCCGTCAACAAGGACCCGTCAACAATGACCAGTCAACAATGACCCGTCCACAGGGACTCGTCCACAAGGACCCGTCCACAGGGGCTTGCGTGTGCGTGCGGGGAACATACGATTACATCAGCAAATCATCTCATCTAGTTTCAAATTTAGCCACTACGGCGCGTGCAACACACAGGAAGTGCGTGGCAACATACGATTACGTCAGCGAAACATGAACTCACTTGTCTGTTGTATGACTATCAGTTTAGTAGTGGCATCATGCAGCGAAAGACGTTTACTTACACACAATCCATCATTATGGTAAGCTTTTTTTCTTATCATTATGGAAATCTCCTTATTAGAATAAAATGATATAGTGGTTCTGGTCACTTATAGCTTAACTGTAATAGATATGATTTTTTTGTTTCTTTATAGGCTACTACAATAAATATTCTCAATGCTATGGTGGGGGGGGGGGGGGTGGCAGAACTGTTGATTAGATAGAAAAAAGCTCACTGAATTACCAATGCATACTCTTTTCCGTATCATTAACATTCAAAAAATGGACACAATGTATGGTGTATTATGTGTTAGTGAAAATTTTCAGACATTCCTTCCTACACGTTTTAATGATATGTCAGAAAGTGTGCTCGAGGATTTAAATCGTGGTGGACATTCTCTATATCTAATTTATGAGGGTATAAAAAACAATAAATGTATTGTACATTCTGACTTTGAAGTTAAGTTAGGTTAGGTTAGGTCAGGTTAGGTTAGGTTAGGTAAGGTAAGGTGGGATCTGGTTAGGTTAGGTAAGGTTAGGTTAGGTTAGGTTAGGTGAAGTTGGGTTAGGCAGAATGGCAGCGGTATGAATCAAAAGCCAGCTCCTATAAGTTTTACCTCACAAGGTTGAGTGTACCCCATTCCAACCCTCAGCCTAGAATTTAAAATCTTGACAGAGCCAGGACTCGAACCCGAGCCTCCACAGTAACAGCCAATAATGCTAACCACTACACCATAAAGTGGGGCAATATAAGACTGGTCTTGATTGTATATGATCAATCAATAATTACCTAATAATAATAGTAATAATAATAATAAATAATAATAATAATAAATATTCCACTTAGCAACTACATAGCAGACCTCTCCTGGGTTCTTTTACATACCAACATCGTATGACATGCGTGCCTTAATTTTTGCCGCCTTTCAAAAATCACTTACCACGACCAAGAGCGAACCTGCAAGCTTGGGGTTGGTAGTCCGACACTATAACCACTCACCCACCGTGGCAAGCTAACAATCAATAATTACCTAATAAAATTATTAATTATATTAATAATAATAATAATAATAAATATTCCATTTAACAACTACACGGCCGACCTCTCCCTGTGACGTCATGCACTGTCTCAGGGCTTGGCAGCCATCTTGCCCATTAGCCCCTGTGCCAGCTTTGAATGACCCCTCCATAAGAATAACATAGGGCTGATTGCGCGCGGCGGCCATCTTGCCCATTAGCCCCTGTGCTAGAACCGGCCTTTATATCCTACTTATATTGTCCAGTATTCTGGTGAAAGTGCTCTATCGATAATATGCTGAGCCCTGTGATTGTGCAAGTCTGCATTACCGTAATGGTTGAGCTCCCGTTATCCTGTTGTTTGCAATTCAGCAATTGCGTGTTATGTTTTGTTTATGTGTCCGCGGCCGCAACCTCTTCAGGTATGTGTCAACCTTGGCCGCTACGGAATTCGTGGTATGTATGTGTACCGATTGCTTTTGTTTTGATTACTTCATGTGTTTGAGTCGTTTCAAGCTCTGTTGAGAAATTAAAATAGCATGTCCTTCTGCATTATTTCTGGCGTTTCACCATGTGTCTGTTTAAAATGTGCCAACCTGCTGAAATCTGTTGAGTTCTTTCTCAAGATCCGCCTTTTTTATTCTTTATGTTCCACGTCAATTTATCTACTTTATGTCCATTTTGTGTGTGTGTGAGTGTGACAATTGCCTAGTCGGATGACCTGCGTGTTTGGTCTACTTGATCTTCAGTCGGTCGACCCTGTCTTTTTGGCTTATGTCTCCTCCATTCCGGAGGTCGTTCGTTTGCCTCTGTATGATATCTATACTTTGTTTTTATGCGTGTTATCTGTATGATATCTATATCCCCATGTGGCATCTAGCGTGTGCTTTGTAACTAGGTGTCATTGAGTAACTTTCTTCCCAGTTACGCCCTGTTAACCCGTGTCAATGTGTTTGTGTCGCAATCCATGTGATTTGCACTCTGTTGCAATTTCGAGCGTGATTAATAGTCCCTGTCTGTTGGTTTTGTTTTTCCCTGAAATGCGGGCTATATGCGCCTGGCAGGAGTATTGTGTGGCCTTTGTAGAGCCTGATATGCCTGATATTGGCATTTCGGGGTCGCTAATGCCCTCATTATTTTACTGTAGCCTGTAGTGTAAATCTGCTATACATATGTAAAAATACACCGTTACTATAGTGTTTTGGGAAAATTTGGCTGTCCCTACTTTTGAATTTTGGGCACTATGTGGTTTTGAACTTTGCGTGAATGAGTTTCTACTACTGTAATATTATTGTGAGCTTCAGTATGTGTGCTGGTAACTCGCTGCTGCACTGTATTGTCCTCTGTGTCCCTGCTGACCTAGCAATCGCTTCATATTACATGCGATAACGCCGTCAGGACAGCATGCTAGTTACTGGCTGTGTGTTGACACTACAAGTGTAAAACACTCATGTTTGCAACCTTTCCCGGGTGACGGCGACAACTTGTCTGCCATCTCTTGTGATAAAAGAACTCATTGCCCCGTATACTTGTATGAGTCCACTCCTTTGTCGTGGCTGCATTGTGACGCCACGTATTGTTAGAGTTATGTGTTTTTCTTGTGCATATTTGTGTCCCCTGTCTGCCTGTATGGCATCTAGTGTTATTTTTCGTGCTAGGTGTCGGTGTCGATTTTGTTTCTGTGAATGCTTTGTGGCATATTTTTAACTCGTATGAAGTGTAGTGCCTAACTGCTGTCTCTGTGGACATTTACTCGCGTAGGCGTGCCTCTTTCGGCCTCTTTGCCCGGCAACCTTTATGTGTGAATTAGGCTCTAATTTGAATAGAATGAGCCGTAGCCATGTGTCTCTGTATATCTCTGTTTCCAATGTGTCCGTCTGTGTTAGCTCATGTTATTGTGTGCGTTTGTTCCTGATACCTCCAGTAGTGTACTTTGGGACTAGGCGTCACTGTCTATTTTTTCTACTATTCCCTGTGATTGGATTAGGTACCCGTGGTTAGTGTTTTATAGCCTGTCTTTCATTCTGCATGTTACCGTGTCGGTTTATGAAATTTCTGTCTGTAAAAGAACCTACCAGTGCATATGTTTGTGTTGTAAGTGATATTGAGTGTATATCATATGCAATCTCTGGTGTACATATAAGACACATATATAATCATTTGTAAGTACATATTCGTAACATATAATCATTTGTAAATACATATTCGTAACATATAATCATTTGTAAATACATATTCGTAAGACATATGGGATGTAGTGCGTAACCAATGTGTGTATGGAAATGGATGCTGTAGGCTTGCTCTTTCTGGCATCTTTGTCTGAAAACCGTTATGTGTTGATGGGGTCCCTATTTAAATGTCATGCATGCCGTAGCCATGTGCATGGGATTCTATGGGTTTTAAGTGAGTGTATGATTTATGTTGTTTGTGGAGTGTTATCCGTGTTATTGTCTACCATCTGTGTCTAGGGCCGTGGCTTCGATTTTACCATGCCATGTCAATTGCCGAAGTTTCTAGGCCGTAATTTTCGTCTCTATAAGAATGGATTTTCCCATGGTCAATTTCGCTATCCCCGTCCGAGCGCCATTGCCCGACAAGGTGATTGTCTTGGCCCTGTAATGAAGGCGTAGGCTTCTGGCCTCCATTGGAGTGTTTCTTTAGTACCTCCCTGGGGCGTTTGTAGTAAAATAAACCTGGTCGTCTGTGCACCGTGGCGCTCCTTTACTGACTTATGTGCGCGCTTGCTTGCAGGGCTGAATTCGCGTCGCACCGTATTGTAAGTGTTTGAGGGGTTGTATTGTGCATTCGTGTGTGTGTAGCCCGTTGGGGTAGGAAGCAATACTTTCCTGTTACCCCGTGTATTATGTATGTAATCGGGCGAAGTGTAGTGGTATTTATGGCATGCATTCAAAGGCAATACTTTCCTTTGCATCTGGCCCATAGGGGTTGGTGCCATTGTCCGCCTCCGTTCTGGCGTAATCACCCTTTGAACTGACGCTGTGGGTCGTATTACTATTGGTGTGTTTCGTGAACCGGAGTCTGGAGTGCCAGGTTCCTGTCTTAGGGCCGTGGCGTACTCCTTCCTCGTCGTGTTGTAGGGTTTGGAGATGTGGATGTTTTTCAACCTCTGTGTTATTTGTTTCGATGCCATCCATGTCAATGTTGTGTGTGGAGGCCACGTCAGCCTCATTCACCCTCGTAGTGTTGGGCATGTTCAGGGTTAATCTCTCAACCCTCCGGGTCAGATGTTCAATTTTCCTCGTGGGATCTACAGTACTGCCCGCTACTAGTGTACAATGTGTGTTGTGCACCTGGCGTTTTGTGGGGCTTCCTGCTGCCAATTCAATGATTATGTTATTGGCCTGCAGCTCGCGATATGCGTCCCAAATTTGCGCATATTCTCTATTAAGCCTAATTGCTTGTTCGACTACCCTAGTGCCACATGTACCTATGTGTAAATGTTGTTACCTAAGTTGGTTGTACTGTTGGAACATGATGTCATGTCGTAGGTGTAACCGCCAGTGTGACCTGTTGAGTTGCCTACGAAGTGTAGGCATTTTGGCCCTAATTTTGTTTTTCTGACCCATGCTCCTTGGCCGGAGAAGTGCCCTAATAACCCTCATGTACTGGGCATGTAAGAGCTCCTGGTACCTTCTGAGGTAATCCTGTCTTGCTTCAAATACCTTATGCCATGCAATGAGGTCCTGAAATTCTTCAATGTTCTTCAGCATGGTCAAGCGGTATAGTGAAGCCATTATGTGTGTGTGTGGGCGAATGTACCTATGGAAGTGTTTGTTTATGGGATGTAAAAATATGTATGTATTCCGGGGGTTGTGGGATACTTAGTGCCCCTATCGATTCTGTATGTGTGGGCTGATAGGGCTGATAAAAATTAGTATAGGTCCCTGAAAAAATATTTACTATCTAATGTGATAGTGTGCCCCTAGCTCCTTTCAGCTACTGTGCTTGCCTATGGGATGGGTGGGAGGGCTAATGTACAATGCTGTAACCCACGTTAAGAAGAGAATATATGGCGTACTCTGAAAAAAATCTTAATCTCATTTGGCTGTATGGTACTGAAATCGTAGTTCCAAACCTATTAGTGTTAGGTCCTTTCTGTGTGGTAACTACGCTCACTCGTGGGAACTACCTGGCGTCTCCACCAATATTTGTTCTGTCCGGGGGTGAGATGGGATGGACGAACAAGGGGTGTAAAATGTCAAATTTATGGGTGATGTCCAAAAAGGTGCAGGTTTCCACGGATGTGCGGAAACTGCGAGTGTGGGTGTTTGTAGGGGAATGTGAGTGAAATGGAGGTTAACTCTAAAGGGGTCTGATCGGTCCTCAAGGGATGCGCGATCAAGATGGGGGCTAATTGCAGCGCTGAACAAACAATCGTGTGTGCGCTATGAGTCTACCTGCTGAGTTGGCTGGACTGCCTGGCAGCTGGAGTTCTTCAATGTTAGCACAATAGATATCCTTACTTAGCACTTATATAATTGACGGTCACGGGCAATTAGGAATGTCAGGTGGGGAGTTGGAACGAGAAGACAAGTGTAAGGGGTTCAGTGATAACAAATGAGTAAAGGTACTGGTCAATGGTTTATTGGACCAGAGAAGATAGGCAAAGTGGATCCTGGACCATTTTCAAGGTCATCCACTTTCTCCCCCCTCCCTGGTCACGTGACCCCCTGAGGGCCAGGGAGGAGGGGGAAGGGGAGGGGGTTGGGGTGGTGGGCTGGGGAGGGGTAGGGGTTGGAGCAGAGGTGGGGGGTAGGGGTGGAGGGTCTGGCCTGGGAGCAGGCCCATGTTTGGGGTCTGACCTGGGAGCAGGTCCCGAGGTGTTGCCCGGCCTGTTCTGGCTGGCATACTGACAGTGAGTAGCTGGTGCTGGTCAGCTTTATAGTGTGGAGGCCATGGAGAGTGGGGGGAACCGGTTTGGTCGGGCAGCGAAGGAAGCCGAGTGTGACCGAGCTGAACTTTAAGTATTGTTACACGATTGGTCTCTCCCTGTAATGCTATCTACGGTCTCAGGGTGTAACAGCCATCTTACCCTTGGCTCAGTAATTAATAATAATAATAATAATAATAATAATAATAATAATAATAAATATGCCATTACGCAACTCCACGGCTGATCTCCCTCAGTAGTTAATAATAATAATAATAATATTAATAATAATAATAATAATAAATATGTCATTGAGCAACTACACGGCCAGTCTCCATCTGTGACGTCATTCCCGGTCTTAGAGTGTGGTGGCCATCTTGCCCTTGGCTCAGTAGTTAATAATAATAAGAATAGTAATAATAATAATAATAATAATAAATATGTCATTGAACAACTACACGGCCAATCTCCCTCTGTGACGTCATTCACGGTTTTAGGGTGTGGTGGCCATCTTGCCCTTGGCTCAGTAGTTAATAATAATAATAATAATAATAATAATAATAATAAATATGCCATTCAGCAACTACACGGCCGATCTCCCTCTGTGACGTCATTCATGGTCTCAGGGTGTGGTAGCCATCTTGCCCTTGGCTCAGTAGTTAATAATACTAATAATAATAATAATAATAAATATGCCATTGAGCTACTACTCGGTCAATCTCCCTCTGTGATGTCATTCACGGTCTCAGGGTGTGGTAGCCATTTTGCCCTTGGCTCAGTAGTTAATAATAATAATAAGAAGAAGAAGAATAAATATTCCATTGATCAACGTTACTCCACCGGTCTCTCCCTGTAATGTTATCTATGGTCTCAGGGTGTGGTGGCCATCTTGTCCTTGGCTCAGCAGTAAATAATAATAATATTAATAATAATAATAATAAGATATGCCATTGAGCAACTACACTGCCGGTCTCTCCCGGTAATGCTATCTACGGTCTCAGGGTGTGACAGCCCATTGACAGTCGCAGGGTGTGGCGACCATCTTGTCCCTTAACCTTTCAAAACTAATAGCTCATCAACCTTTTAATATTTTTCTAACCAAAACACCTAAAAATGATAAATTAACCTAAGATCTTTTGTTTTTGATGAAAAATAGTAGGGGGCGAAAAACTGCCCCAAAATTTAAAAAATTGATGTCTTGGAAACTAAGAACCCGAAAATTATGTGTTATAGCTCTAAAAATAGGTAATCAAATACTCTTTTACCTTAGCGGATCATTTCACCCGTAAAACAGTTGTTATAGATTTTACAGGGAAAAAAGGTGTTAAACATCTAAAAATGATAAATTAAGCTAAGATCTTTTGTTTTTGATGAAAAATAGTAGGGGGTGAAAAACTACCCCAAAATTGAAAAATTGATACCTTGGAAACTATGAACCCTAAATTCATGTGTTATAGCACAAAAATAGTTAATCAAATACTCTTTTACCTTGATGGATCATTTCACCCCTAAAACAGTTATTATAGATTTTACAGGGAAAAAAGGTGTTACACATCTAAAAACGATAAATTAACCTAATAATTTGTGTTTTTGATGAAAAATAGTTGGGGGTGAAAAACTACCCCAAAATTGAAAAATTGATATTTTGGAAACACATAACCCTAAAATTATGTGTTATAGTTCTAAAAATAGGTAATCAAATACTCTTACCTTAGTGGATCATTTCACCCCTAAAACAGTTATTATAGTTTTACAGGGGAAAAAGGTGTTAAACATCTAAAAATGATAAATTAACCTAAGATTTTTGTTTTTGATAAAAAATAGTAGGGGGTGGAAAACTACCCCAAAATTGAAAAATTGATATCTTGGAAACTAGGAACCCTAAAATTGTGTGATATAGCTCTAAAAATAGGTAATCAAGTACTGTTTTACCTTAGTGGATCATTTTACCCCTAAGACAGTTATTATAGATTTTACAGGAAAAAGCTGTTAGACATCTAAAAATGATAAATTTACCTAAGATATTTTGTCTTGGATGAAAAATAGTAGGGGGGCGAAAAACTTCCCCAAAATTGAAAAATTGATACCTTGGAAACTAAGAACCCTAAAATTATGTGTTATAGCTCTAAAAATAAGTAATCAAAAGCCAATATATAGGCTAATACACGAGCCAATACATAAGCCAATATATAAGCCAATACACAAGCTAATGTATAAGTCAATATGTAAGCTATATAAGCCACTACACATAAGCCAACACATAGTTAGAGTTCCATTTTTTAACCTTCAACAGTCTGAGGCAATGTTTGAGAGAATGTGTATTTAATATAAGCCAGCAATAAGCCAATATATAAGCCAACATATAAACCAATACATATAAGCCAACACATAAGCCAATATATATTTAAGCTAATATATAAGCCAATATATAGGCCAAAACACAAGCCAATACATAAGCCAATACTTAAGCCAATATATAAGCCATATAAGCCAATACACATAAGCCAATACATAAGCCAACACATAAGCCTATATATAAGCCAATACATATAAGCCAACACAATAAACCAATATATAAGCCAACACATAAGCCAATATATAAGCCAATACATAAGCCAATAAAACCAATATATACATAGAAGGCAATATATAAACTACCACATAAACCAATATATAAGCCAACACATAAACCAATATATAAGCCAACACATAAGCAAACACATAAGCCAATACATAAGCCAATAAAGCCGATATAAATAAGGTAATATATAAGCTAACACAAACTAATATATAAGCCAACACATAAACCAATATATAAGCCAACACATACACCAATCAATGTATAAGCTAACACATAAACCAATATATAAGCCAACACTTAAACCAATATATAAGCCAACACTAAGCCAATACATAGGCCAATACACAAGCCAATACACTACCCCAAAATTTAAAAAAATTGATACCTTGGAAACTAAAAACCCTAAAATTATGTGTTATAGCTCAAAATATAGGTGATGGGGGGAAAGGAATGTTTAACATTTTGGAGAAGTATAAACACCTTGTGGCTATACCATACAAAGTGGAACATAAGTAAGAAACGGTTCATACTATACTTTCGGCTATCGAGTTTCAACTACTTTTCAAGGTCACTCACCCATGCATTGCCAGAGACTACCAAAGGTTTATGTGTATTTATGTATGTACTGCTTTGTGTTGACAAGTGTTGTAGGTTATGTCATAATCTAAAAATAGAATTGAATATTGGTATATATAAGAGACGCTACAAATGCATTTGATCAGTGCTGTGTGGTAGCTGAAGGTGTGGAGATGTCTCTCTCTAAAGTGTTTAGTGTTCCCCAACTTATGGGGAACAGAATAAAGCCTACCAACGAGTGTTTTGGGTTGTGGTTGTTGTTGGAAAACCTGGACAATATGGTTACAGACATTGGTAATATAAACTACACAGAAAACATGACGCTCCTAAGTGATAAATTTGTTAATCTACTTACACCAATTACGGAGCCGTTTTGTGATAACATTATGGTGGTTAGGATATGTGACCAAGTGGACTGCCAAGAACAATTGGAAAATAGTAAGTCTGTGCTCCTAAAGAAAGAGGTGTGTGGTGTTTTCAACCTCTATTTACGTGGTAAATTCTCCAAGTTCATTTCTGCCAAGCATGGTGTTAAGGCAAAGCTACCATTTCCTCTACTCAACAACGAGTGTGCAATGGCACGGGGACTGAGAGCACAACTTGGGGAGAAAGGAATGGTTAACATTATGGAAAAGTATAAAAATCCTGTGGCTATACCATACAAAGTGGAGTTAGCTGATGTTAAATTAGATGTTCTATTAACCGAACTTCCAGAGATATTGCAACAGCTTCGTGTTGAGGAGTTTTATCTTATGGATTTGGACATAACACAAGATTTGGCTGGTGTTTTTAACAGGGCAGAAATGTGTGATTATCTAACATCGAATCACAACTTTTGTGTGCAAGGAGAGTATCGAGAAAAGTGTAATGTGATTGTGAACAATGATAAAACGGTTGGTATAGACTGTTTAACATGGATAAACTCTAATTCTAGAATAAAGATATATAACAAATTTATATGTCAAATTACAAGTCCTGGTGTAAACAAAGTCATTGGAAACCATATTATAGACTTTATCCAATGTCCAGACACCCGTCTAAGGGAAACGTTTACGTCTTCCTTAGCTAAAGAACATGGTATTACAAGACTAGAGGCAACAATTTACAACTACAAGATGGAAGGTGTATTTGACCCACTCGAAGATTGTGATAGTGTTTTAGAAGCCAACAAACATTACATAAAATAACCGCCCCTGTACTCGGTGCCAATTGTATCCATGTGGACCAAACTATCGGATAACCTACAAAATAGTTGCTGTGTGGTGTTTAACAAAGTTTTGCAATTTGTCTATTGGGTAATAAAAAAATACTCGGAAATTGACTGGTGTGCAATTTGAACTGAACGATGGACAAGATCGGGAAAAGATGATAAACTCGGCTCTCTCTGCCTATAGTTTTAATTACTTACCCGTAAACTTTGTAGAAATTGTTAACGGTGATTCTGGAAACAACAATGTTCGCATTATACAGAAATGCTACATTAAAGCTGGGGGAACATTCTTTTCTCAATCCAGGACATTGTTCTCCACAATTCCCACAAACATAAACAATAGTGAATTAGGATTGACTCCTACAAATAATATTCTTCCCCAGGTGTTAAGAAAAAGAACCAATAAAACTAACAGACTTAAACAATACCCACTTAAGGAAATTACCCCATTGTGTACAGTTAATGTGCTATGTGTAAGGAAACGAAAATTGGAGTTGGAGGAAATTGAGATCAAAAAAAAGGAAAGTGGAGTATGTTGCAGAGACTACTGCCCTAAAGGAAGAGTACGAAGCAGTGTTGCAGAAAGAACAGGCGATTGTGGATGCAAGAAACAGGTTTACAGTTTACTTTATACAAAGTCCCTGGAAAAATCTAGTTGTGAATGGAAAATACTAACTCTCAGCATTTACTGTTAATTACAAAGGAACTTATCCACGCGTTGGAGTGCTTGTAGAAAGTGGAAAATGTAAACATGTGTGCTACTTAAGAGGATATTTAAAATCTATGTTTTTAAAGAGTCATGGTAATTTAGACTTGCTTAAAAAGAATGGATTTATTGTAACTCCATGTGGTGGATTGGACATTGTGTATCTGGAAACTGAAAAACCGTTTGCAGAATTCAACACCAATGGAATGACTACATTTAATGGCAACTCTTTTGCTAAAATCGAGAATTTTAAGTTTTTCACAAGCATCCAAACAGACTATAGAGTAGAGTCAACAACGTATACACAAGGTGACGTTGATCTGCTTAATAATATTACTATGCAGGAAATCAAAGGCCAAATAAAAATCCAAAAGTGTTCCCGGTTAGAAAGTCTTGAAAAAGGAACAGAACTAATTGTTAAGGGAATAAAACCAGTAGTATATAGACATAAAGTTAGATATGTGTTGGAAATGGAGAATATAGACTCTTTGTTTATATCAATTATTGACTGGAAAAGGAGCTAGAAGATTCGGATACAGATTTAAATTATCGGATCAAAATTAAGCTAGATGCTATTAAAACTACACCAAGCAAACATAAGGAAAGAGTTGTGTTCTGTGTATAAATATGCATGTAGAATCAAGAAGATCCCCTGTTTCTATAAACTAATAAATACAATATGGAACTTAAACATTTAAACAAAAATTTAAGTTAAAATCTAAAAAAAAAATCAATATGGATGTTATTAATAAAATAAAGAAAAGAGTGCATTATATGTAAAAAAATTGTAGATATATATAATTGAATGGTTACCCCGAATAATGACCTAACCCACAAAATATCTCAAGTTGAGCTTTCGGTGGAATCATGATCTATCTGAATGCACTCACGGTTTCGTGAACGGAAAACAACATAAATGTCTTTGGAAGCAGAGTTATTTATTTTTCAATGTTGGCATCCCGGCGAATACCGATCTATCTGTAAGAAAATGGCGGATGAACACAAGAAAGTTCTTATCAGCAGTACTGAAAAACAATTAAACAAGGGTAGAAAACGCAGAATTAACATATCTGAATTGAAGGATAATAGAAAGAAAGCATTGAGGAATGCTGGGAAGCCCTACAAATGCAGGAAAGGACTTTTCGTGCTAGGTAAATGCTTATCACAATAGGTGAGTGGAACAGTGATCTAACCTTAAAGTGTACTGTAAGTTGTTTACGTAGTTATATCTATGTTCATAAACATTAGCAATGTTAAGTGACGTGTTTTAGTAAAGCGTATTTAATTAAAGTTGTATTCAGTGCACAGGAGTGATGATTTGAGATAACAAAGTAATTTATACATATTATATTTAGGTTTACTTTCGTGATAATTCGAACCTACAAAAGAGCTCCAACTACAACAACTTCCCTCAGGTCTATGTCAACTGTATAATGAAGGTATTGCTAAAAAGAAAGCAAAGGAGAGGGAATTTATGTGCAAGTTCGTCCCTCTCCAATACCACGAGATCTATTAGAATCTGAAAGAAACGGAGTGAGAGTGACATAACAACTTGTTTATATCTAAAGCAATACCCAATATGTATTTTTCATTCATTGTTGCTTTTCTATTGTAATTTCACTTCATTGTTGCATTTATATTGTAGTTTTAACTTCATTGTAGCATTTATATTGTAATTATAGCTTAGATCACTTTTTCACTCTTTACAGATAGATCTCTTTTCCACTAAATTTTGCATTCTTATGTTTGTATCTATGAAAACTGTATTATTTTTCCTAATGTGTGACATATATATGTTTTATATTACATAGGCATTTGATAAATTTGATAAATTATTTTTCCTAATGTGTGACATATATATGTTTTATATTACATAGGAATTTGATAAATTAATGATTTACTGACAAGATTGAACTCAAAATAAAAATAAACGTTTTATTTTGTTTCCCAATAATTTTCTATTTGTGAGTTAGATCTTTATTCGGGGTAACCATTCAATTAATAAAACTATTGCATGGGTACCACTTGTGTTTCTTGTTACCCACCTCACACTCCTAATCCAATTGTAAACCTTTGGAAGTCTCTGGCAATGCTCGGGTGAGTGACCTTGAAAAGTAGCTGTCACATACATACACACCTGTGTCGAGCATGCCACCACACCCTAAAACCGTGAATGACGTCACAGAGGGAGATTGGCCGTGTAGTTGCTCAATGACATATTTATTATTATTATTATTATTATTATTATTAACTACTGAGCCAAGGGCAAGATGGCCGCCACACCCTGAGACCGTGAATGACGTCACAGAGGGAGATTAGCCGTGTAGTTGCTCAATGGCATATTTATTATTATTATTATTATTATTATTATTATTATTATTATTATTATTATTATTATTAACTACTGAGCCAAAGGCAAGATGGCCACCACACCCTAAGACCGTGAATGACGTCACAGAGGGAGACTGGCCGTGTAGTTGCTCAATGACATATTTATTATTATTATTATTATTATTACTATTATTATTATTATTATTAATAATAATAATTACTGAGCCAAGGGTAAGATGGCTGTTACACCCTGAGACCGTAGATAGCATTACAGGGAGAGACCAGTAGTGTAACAATACTTAAGTTCAGCTCGGTCACACTCGGCTTCCTTCGCTGGCCGACCAAACTGGTTCCCCCCACTCTCCATGGCCTCCACACTATAAAGCTGACCGGCACCAGCTACTCACTGTCAGTATGCCAGCCAGAACAGGCCGGGCAACGGGCAACACCCCGGGACCTGCTCCCAGGTCAGACCTCAAACATGGGCCTGCTCCCTGGCCAGACCCCCCTCCTCCACACTTGCCCCCCACCGCTGCTCCAACCCCTACCCCTCCCCAGCCCCCAACCCCCTCCCCTGCCCCCAGCCCTACCCCCACCCCTGGCCCTCAGGGGGTCACGTGACCAGGGAGGGGGGGGGGGGAGAAAGTCGATGACCTTGAAATTGGTCCAGGATCCACTTTGCCTATCTACTGACCAGAATTTTGTGTTGTGAGATGTCCCTTTATGTAGGGGAGCGTGTAACACAATGTAATTGGTGACAGAGTAATAATAGGGGTGTCAAGTGATAGGATCACAAATGTAATGTGTTTAAGGAATCTGAGAGCACCTTACCTCCAGGCGATGATCGGGAACCAAACCAGCAGAGCTACCGGCCACAATAGACAATGGGTTCGGTTCGGGTCCCTTTCTTATACGTTTTGGAGCTGCATGATCAGCATTGCATCAGTTGTAGCTGTCCCAAATAGTTCTAGTGTAAACTGTATATGTGTTTTGCAAGCTCTTGGCCAACCTCCTGTACAAGGCGGTCGCCAACTTGCTGTGTGAAGATGGTGTTCTGGATTTATTGTATTTCCAGTTGGGGGTGGTTTTGGGAAAGAAGAGGGTGTTTGGTAATGTGGTAGATGTGTCGTCCTCGTAGAGTAATTGTAGATGTATTTATAGATGTCCAACTGTGGGTGTACGTGGGTTCAGTGGCGTAGGCCACCTCTCCCTTGGGGGGGGGGGGGTATGTGTCCTGAGGGTGTACCACCCTCTGGGACATAACACTATGGAACCCCTAATGCATGCTGGGATTAGTTCAAACAACTATGAATGCTATGTGGAGTAGGGAAGACCACCAGCGTAGCCAACTGGTCTAACTCATGCTCTGCGATTGGACTGGGTGGCTGAAAGATGGAGATAAGAGGTTCGATTTCAAATTGTGACAGCGACCATCCTAAAGTGGCATTCTCCCAGTTATCTTCACGTGCTCTCAAGGCAATTTACGGAATCGGTATCTTATTTCACGTTCCGGGACACCTTCTTCATTCCCAGTCACAAATAATAATTACAGTTACGCACATTACTACAGTCTCAACAATATTCATGTTAGATCTAAGTACTATAGTTACATTTATAGCATTATTGTCCAGATGTATGCATTGTATAATCCGGTTAGATGGAAGAGAGGGCTCAATGTCCTTCACCTTGACAGACAAAATAATTCTAAACTAATTTAACACCGGTTATAAGACAAGCCCCATACCCTCACGAGTACACGAAGATGATGACCAAAATGTCCCAAGCCCATAAGTGAATCCACAACAACGGACTAGGAACTAGGGGAGTTTCGCCAGTAAATAGTTATGGACTAATGAATGACTGCTTATTCCAGAGTCATCCACACCCCCGGCAGAGAATGAGCTGGAGAAGACACCAGATGATCCTGAAGACGAGCCTAAAGAAGAAGAGGTATTGTACATTTTCTATGAGATTGCTCTTTAAAATTTTACTAATTACTGTTGACATTATTGATAGGTACCGTCTCCACCGTCGGCTGTCTTTGAAATTATTTCCCTTTCCGTCCACCTCGTTGCGTTGTGGCTAGCATTCTTGGAAGCCACCGCGGAGGCCGGGTTTGATTCCTGGCTCTGCCAAGAAATTTAATTTTGGTCTGAGGGCTGGAACGGGGTACACTCAGCCTAGAGAGGCCAAACTGAGAGGAGGCGGGCTCGATTCCTACCTGAGCCATCCTAGAGGTGGTTTTCCGCGGTTTCCCACTTCTACCCCAGGCAAATGTCGGGATGGTTCCTAACTTCAGGCCACGGCCGCCACCTTCCCAATCCTCATCTGAATTACAAATACATACACTAATACAGCATCACAATAACACAGGTTATCAGAAAATACTTCACACACATACACACCCAAATGCACGGGGTTACATGCCCACGATATCGCAAAGCCCCTAAATAATCAACAACAACAAATTATTGTCCTTGGTTTCCCCATTTTCAACTCCATGCAAATGCTGGGACGGTAATTATAATAGGCCACGGTCACTTCCTTCCAACTCCTAAGCCAGTTTCATTCATTTCATCTCTCATGAGGTTGCATCAGGTAGGCTATACGGCCGTAAAAACCATTCGATATATAGCTATTCAACCCATCTCATCCCTGACCCCGCAGAAAAAGGGAATGTTCCGCAGTGTAGCACTGCTCGTTATATCGTGCACCCCGGCCGCGATGGGCCGCTGCAGCTACTGTAGTCCAGAGATCGGAGCTTCGAATCCTGGCACTGACAGCGGCTATACTGAGAGTGGTATTCCCCCGGACTTTCCAAACTCCCTCCAGATAAATGCCGGGATAGTACCTTATTTCAAGCCCCGGGGCACTGTCCGTAATAGAATAGGCTATAGTTACACACAGTACTACAGTCATCACAGCAAAGCAGGTTATTAGACAAGTTCAACACACCCAAGATGTTCCAAGCCTCTAAAATGAATTAACAACAACACAACATCAATTGGGTGTGTGGTATAGGCTACAGTAGGCTCACTGTTGACAATATGAGCATTTCCAATGTTTAAAAACAGTGTTTTTAAACATCTGAGGACCATAAAGATTCAAGAAATGTGTTAAGAGAGAAGATTAAGTGACTTTCAGATTTTATTTATTTATATACACAAGAAAGCCTTAGGAATTTAAGTTTAAATGATATATTGCTGAAGATGAGCTAAAGAGCAAGCTCGAAACATCTCCAAATAAGAATAAGGATAAATAAAGTGTATTGACTGGGAGGACAGAACACGACAAATTGTTTCATAGCGTAGGCTAAGTTAGTTAGTTAGTTAGTGAGTGAGTGAGTTAGTCAGTGAGTTAGTTAGTGAGTGAGTTAATGAGTTAGTCAGTTAGTTAGTGAGTGAGCTAGTTAGTTAGTTAGAAAGTTAGTTAGTTAGTGAGTGAGTTAGTTAGATAGTTAGTTAGTTAGTTATACCTTCCTCCACTTGAACCCCTAAAGGTCGCCCAAAGACAAAAAATACACCATAGAATGAACGTTGGTTTAAATGTTGATAATGAAAATTACCTGCAATTCTAAAAATCATAGAATACAATAGAAATTAAGCACAGGAAGCTCCACAAAATATGTTTGAGTTCAGTTAAACTTAAACCGGAGAGTGCAGGTGCTGTGTCTAAGAGTGGATTGAATCTCAGGGAACTTTGAGCCCTAGCATGCAATAAGACCACCTCGTGGTGTAGCGGCTAGGATTCTTGGCTGTCACCCCGAAGGTGAGGGTTCGACTCCCGGCTCTGCCAAGAAATTTAATTCTGGTCTGAGGGCTGGAACTGGGCACACTCAACCTCGTTAGGCAAAACTGAGAAGAGTAACTTATAGTTACTATTCCCATCTCAGCCATCTTAGGCCTATAGGTGGTATTCCGTGGTTTCCCGCTTCTACTCCAGATAACTACCGAGATGGTTCCTAACTTAAGGTCACGGCCGCCTCCTTCCCAATCCTCACCTGAATTACAAATACACACACTAATAAAGCCATCACAATAACACAGATTATCATACAAATTACACACACACACCCATGTACACGGGGCTACATGACTACGATGTCGCAAAGCCCGTATTAAACTTAAGCTTCCTTTTCCTGCACGTTTACTCACAGGGAAATTGTCTAATTGTTCTGCAAATCTAAATACGGCTACGACGTTCGGCTCCGTGGTTAATAGGTTAGCGGGCTAGACTTTGGTCCGAAGGGTTCCGGGTTCGATTCCCGGCCATGGGGAATTTAATCTCCCGTGGTTAATTCATCTGGCTCCGGGACTGGGTGTTTGTGACGTCTTCATGAACAAGGAAACCAAACACTGGAAACAAATAGAATAAACACAAACAATTTTTTCGCCCCGCGTTCGAATTCCGATTAATAATGTTCTTTTTTCATTTGTCTACCAATGTCCATTGACGATTACTACACAAATGCTTTCTTATCAAACTAGTGGATACAAGGGCGTTATGTTGATTGTAAAATTACAACTGGGTTTCACAATAAATGTTATGTATATAAATTATATGGCATTGTACAGGGATTACAATGTTTTGTAAGTTTATTCGTATATTAACCGGGGGCGTGGTGGCGCAGCGGTCAAGCTGTCGGCCTCTCACCAAGGCGGATCGGGTTCGATTCCCAGTCAATGCATGTGAGATTTTCGAAGTGAAATGCCATGTGCTGTGGTTCGGATTCCACGTAATAAGGAGGTCCCGTGGCTCATGATCGCGAGATTAACGGTCACGTTAAACTACAAGCTTCCTTTTCGTATATTAACGCTTCAGGGAGATTCCCTTAAATGATGCCAATCGTAGAAACATTCGAGACAGAAATTTCGCTCATCACGAGCATCGCGCGAAGGGAGGTTTGCCACAATTACATTTCTGAGTGAGAATGCCACTCGGGAAAAAAACGTCGTTAACATTACTGAAGAATTCACGTTTTGGCAATACGTTTGAGACAAACCACTCACAACGGATCATATTCCAAAATTTTACAATCAACATAATTCTCATAACTAACTTGATAAGAAACATTCGTGAACTAATCGTCAATGGGCATCAATAGATAAATGAAGAAACGAAACATCATCAATTGGGATTTGAACACGGGGCGCTAAAGTGTAAACCCGTGGCGATAACTACTGCGCCACCGCGTCAGTAGAATCTGTCAGGCGCTAAAAGGCACGTAAGGCACGTCGGACACACTTCGGCAGCCATTTTCCCGGAAACGGTCGAGTGTCTACGGATAAGCCGAAACATGTGTTCCCTTATTTCGCCCCACTTTCACTGAGCGAAGTTTCTGGGAAATCGAGTTGTTACACTTGGCGGGTTCCACTTGTGAGCCCTCGCCCAGTGAGCACGAGTCGGAGAGGCATGCCCTAACCGACAATTAATTAGTCCTACTTCGGTTGATTCTGTTCAAAATTATCTGCTAGAAGATCTTTATGACTGGATTTATGTCACCCTTGCACTACTTTTTGATCTCCCCACTATCTCCCTTCGAGACACGTCAATAGCCTCCTCTGCAGCTGTGGGTGCCGCTGTTTCCATACAGCAAGGCTAACGCACCCAAACGTTGTCCATCCCTACCATAAGACTAATAGATCAACTTACTGTACCGTAATCAAGTTGTTTCATTTCAGAATCTTGGCCATCGTGGTCATTTAGCCCCGTGTACTTGGGTGTGTGTGATAATTGTTGTCTGATAACCTGTATTATTGTGCTGGCTGTATAAGTGTGTGTATTTGTAATTCAGGTGAGAATTGGGAAGGAGGCGGCCGTGATTTTAAGTTAGGGATCATCCCGACATTTGCCTGGAGTAGAAGTGGGGAAACCACTGAAAAACCACTTCCAGCATAGCTGAGGTGGGAATCGAACCCACCTATTCTCAGTTTTGCTTCACGGGGCTGAGTGTACCCCGTTCCAACCCTCTGACCAGAATTAAATTTCTTGGCAGAGTCGGGAATCAAACCCTGACCTCCATGGTGGCAGTTAGGAATACTAAACGCTACTCCATACTGTAATCAAAAGGTGGTCGCAAAACAAAAGATAATGTTCACCTCGAGTGTGAAAGTTTGAGAAAACTCCTGAAAGCGGGGTATTTAGTGGTGTTTTCATAGCTGTTATTTTATTTTCTACGATTGTGTTTAGTAGTCGTAGCTTTGTTATTGATTCACATAGGGCTTCACGACATCGTGATCATGTACCACCGTGTACTTGGGTATGTATGTGGAATATTTGATAACTTGTATCATTGTGATGGCTACACTAGTGTGTATATTTGTAATTGGAGCTACGATTTGGTTAGGAGGCGTCCGTGGTCTTAATGTAGGTAATGAGCCCTGAATTTCCTGTTCGAAATTATGATATGAATATTTTAAGTCTATGCATTGAAGGAGGAGATTTATTGTAGCTGGATATTGGTAGAAGACTTCAAGAAAAAGGGTAGACTCTCTGACACACTCATGAAAAAAACTGATCACACAGATTTTAGTCTAGTGGTGAGGCGAAATTTATCGATCGAGCGGCCAGCTCTGGTTGACAACATAAAAAGGAGGGGAAAAAATGCAAGTCGACACGCGCGGCAGAAAAGAAAAATAACAAAAAGCATGACTCGACGCGAGCCGAGCACCTGGTAGCGACAGTGAAGTGGGGAGACCACGTGACTCGATTGAATTGTTGAGGAATTCCGAGATTAAACGAGGTGGTAATAAGGTTATAATAATTGCTACAGAAATACCAGAAGACATTTGAATTCACTGAGAATAGAGGAACATTTGTACGATAATTGTCCATTTTTAAGAAATTTTATTAATGGGAGCAACTTGAATAAATTTAATATTTTTACGAAGTTTGAGCGGCATTATCCCTATGGTGGGGGAACGCGCCATTCAGAAGGGGCCTTTTTACTTCAGAAGTGTGAAGAGGACGGACGTACTTGCCAAGTCCGAGTCCAGGCACGGTCCTGCGATTATATGATTTTTGACGGTGAATGCGCGGGCATCGACGGTCAAGTTACAGTGTAAAGGCGCACTATGAAATTAGCAGATATGAACTTGTGATATTTCAACTAATGAAGAGACAATTACCAGTTTTAAGATGAACGTGACACATTTTACCAGTGAGAATGTGTAAGAATATCGGGAAACATTTTTGAATGTTGGACATGAAAAATTATTCCATTCATTACTGGATTTTGGAAAAACTACTATAGACCGACGACTCTACGAAAATACAAACATTTATTCGAAATCTCTTGTATTTCCAACGTTATTAGTTAGCTATACAAATATTTCGGCGGACTATTGGAAGAGAATTTATGTTGAAATTTTTCATAAAGTTATTTTTGGAAGATGCAATGCAGCGAAAGAATCGCGATTCGACATTGAGATGAAGGCTGAGATGAACGAGTAAATAAGCGAGTGGGTGCACTGCAGTAAGAGTATGGAAATTCCAATAAAAACCAAATGAATTTGATTACCATGAAAAATTCTGAAGTAATTTAGGTACTTAAAAATGCATCGGCAACGTGAGGATTAAACATCATTAAACTACTCTCGATGAAAACTCATGATTAATTCCACTCAAGAACATCAGGCAGCATTAAGAAGAACAGAAAAATACGTCTAAACTAGAGCCACCCAGTTTACTGCCCAGTTCTATTCCTGAACTAGAGACAACGCGGGGCGAGACCAGTTCGAGACCAGAACGAGTACTCGGAGATGCAGTTCAAATGGCTGGCGAGGACGAGGTAAAACCAGGAGAAGACATCAAGAGGCGAATTGTTATATCGTATGATAAATTTTACATCTGCGTATGAAGCCATCACCAGGTAGAAAGAAAATTAATTATGTAGTTTTGTTGTAGAGTATTTTGAATCTCCATGGGAAACCTATTCAATATTTGTGTATTCTTCGATTTTGAGTATTTTGCGACTTCGTAATGTTGAATTTGGAATTGGGCAAGGCGTTACCAACGTTTAGGTATGTTCCAGTAGTGGATTTCGTCATTTATTTAGGATTTTTCAGCGTATCTTGATTTGGATTTCGATTAAATTAAATTTATTCAACTACCATGTTGGAGATTTTTATGACTCGTTAGGATTCTGTTAGGAAGGTTGTTCTTTTTTAGGAATATTGAGCAGGATTTTAACTAGAGACTGCAAATTTGGATTTGTTGTCTTAAATTGATCATGATGAGTTTACCGTTAGATTGATACTGGTGTCAGTTGACGATGATAGTTGTGTGCTGTAATTGGAAGAGATGGCTACAATAATAAGGGACAGATCTAAAGCAAAGGTGTTGTTATTGAAAGAAAGAAAGAAAGAAAGAAAGAAAGAAAGGAAAGAAATTATGATTTGCTTTTTGTGAATTTACTTTAAGAAGTATTATTCTGATAAGAGGATTATGAAAAGTCTTTTTTTGTTGAGAAAGAGTTCATGATTGTTGACAAAAATGTTTATGATTGATCAGAAAGGTGTGAGTTTTATTATTCTCAGAATTCTGTGATGGTTATCGTTGTAAAAGGTGCATTCTTTGAAGTACTGAAGTACTGTAAGCAGATCTAAATAAGCTCTGTCGTTGATATTTTGAGAAAGCGCATTGTTAAGCACGATTTATGGAATTTTGAAAGAGAAGTTACATTCCACACGGGCATGGTGACGTTGGAATATTATTGTGAGTATAAGGATGTTTAAGGTTGATAATGTATGGTGAATATTAGTGCAAAATAGAAAACCTAGTTATGGTTCTTTGAACTGGAGGTGGTTCAGTTGTGTATTAGTGGATGTGCATTATGTGAAGGTTCAAGCCACATTTATACGATAAGAAGGTAAAAGGTTATGCGTGTTTTTACAGTTTATGGCAATTATATATATATATATATATATATTGGAAAGTGATGCATGAATGAGGAATTTGCCTAGTAGCAACATTTAATTGTTATCTTTATTGTTATTAATTATTACTCATGATCTAAAACGATATGTCTGAGCTTTACCTTATCGTACGGCTTCAGAGAACCGAATTGTGAACGTGAGATTAAAGAAGGAAAGCGATTTAAGTCAGTAGTTTTGTGCGTAGAAAGGTATACATTTATGGAAGGGAAAACTGAACAATTTGAAGAGTGTTGACGCTGAATATCAGCAGTGCTGTATATATTTGTAAATAAGGTTGTAGATTTAAAAGGGAATAGTGACGGCTAGTTACTTTCCTATATTATAAGGTTAGATAATATTTAAAAGTATTATTTTGGCGTATTTGAGTTATTACTGTATAATGTAAAAGAGAAAATGTAATTAGAGTAGGTTAATTGTGTTGATGCTTGTGGTTTGTTTAAGACTAGGGATTTCATCGTATTGTTAACTCCAAAAACACGGAGAAGACAGAAGACGAGAAGACATTCTTTTACGTGCGAGTAGCATTTCATATTATGTTGTGAATATTGCTGCATTATTCCTTTTAGGAATATTTTTTAAACTTTAATTTAAATCTTAATTTTGATTTAAATGTTTAAAATGTTCTTTATGAAGAGTTTATTTAATATGTTGGAACGTCTTCAGAAATAAATTATGGACACGAGGGTTTCGTTTGTCCACTATTTTTATATAAACTACGCATTCATGATTTATCATAATTAGAATGAGATTGTACTATGGAAATAATGATAGGCGTCCGACATTTTTTTCCATCCCACTTACCCCGAGAAGCGCAAGTTTCTCACTCTACGCAAGTTTATTAAATTTTTATTCCTTAGTATAGTGTCATAGAGTTTTTGAATTTGTGTATCCTACTGTCCAATTTGTCAGGTATTTCTTACAGTGGCTCATCTAGCTGGTGACCTTGAAGAAGCTGCAATCCGTCCATCTGGATACTGGCAAATATCTTTTATAAGGGTACATTAATTTTTATGGCAGCCCAACTTCTGGGCCGATTGGAAAGCTAACGTCGTGGGGCAATTCGATGATTTGTTGACGCCAGTAATTGTTTGTGATATTTTAAGGATTGTTGTGTTGAAAATGACTAGATTGTATAACCTGAGAGAGGTTGATTGGGTTTTTAATACAGAAAGATAACTCATCAACTAGATCATGTTCGGAATTAACCAGCTGATGTCTATTTTGAGGTCACGTTAAATTAAAATTAAATTCGGTGTTATAAAATTAAAGTTAGAATAATTATTATAGATCATAATGACTACCGGTGGATGAGAAATAGGTTACTAGGTGTAGGTGGTTAGTATTTAGAGTGGTTACAGAGCATGACGATCTCCAAATTATTTAAAAGGTTACTCATGGTTTTTCCAATATTCATACATGTATGTGTTCCCTAGCATTTCATTGTGCATTTGTGTAATGGCGACGATGTCCGTGGAGGCCATCCAAAAGGTGTTTTAAACCATCCATCAAGATCAGACGAATCTAACTAAGGAGTTAGATGGATTACACAAATATACCCATGCTAATTTTAAGTTGAAGGATGCAGAAGGTAAAAAGAACGCTGAAATGGTAAGGAAAAGTCTTAAGTTAGAAATGAACCAGATTCAGGTTGTCAATGACAACAATATCAAAGCTGTACGTACTTCCCTCACACAGATATAGGGTAGCACTATATTGGTACTAGCTAGTACTACAAAGTTAGAAGCTAGTACCACTCAGTTAGAAGGAAACATCAGTCTGTTACAAGCTAGTAATGATAAGTTGCAGGAAAGCATAGATCAGTTATCAGGTGATTCTGAACGATTAAAAGACGACACTCAACAAATAAATGCTAGGATGATGAAATTACAAAGCGATTCACTACAGGTACACGGCACAGTAAATAAACTTAAGGAGGATGTTACACAGTTGCACTCACATGTTAAGCGTAACTTAGAACAACTTCAGAAAGAGACCACACATAATATTGTAAAACTAGGGAAAGGGGTACAACAAACACTAGATGAATCTAAGAAAGAAAGTGAGAGTAGTTTAGAGGCATTAAGGCAATAAGTCAATACGAACACTAACAAAGTGGAGGCTAACTTAGATCAACTGCAGGTTTATAATGATAAAGTAGAGTCAAGATTAGATGAATTAAAGTCTACGGTAGATTCACTGCACGCAGAAATCCACACTAAAACCACTATGTTAAAACGGGAAATTGAAGAACATGCTAAGGAAGTAATATGTAGTAGTATAGATGTGTTGAAAGTTGATTTGCTGAAGGCAAATGAAGAGAGTTACAAGCTAAACTTGACAAATATGGGCTTACTGGAAGTTAGACTAAATACATTTCCGATTTTACAGAAGATTTGTGTAAACGAATGTCTAGTGTACAATAGGCCAATGCAGAGGATCTGTCACTTATTAAGGAAAATCTGAGACCGAGGTTTTAACCAGTTCTGTGAAATCAGATTAGCTACGGCTTGATATGCACGTGAAAAGGGAGAAAAGAGGATTGTAAATAGAGGATGTTAGGTCAAAATTAACCAATTTAAGTTTAGGAGACGCTCCTAATATTGATAATCTAAAGGATGATATGAGAAAGGAAATCAGGGGCGATGTTAGAGAATTATTGGGGGGGGGGGGTTTGATGATAAACAGAAAGAAAAGGAAGAAATGCAACAAGCAAGGGCTGCTAGATTGGAAGAGGAATTCCATGAAGCAAGACGTAACGCCCCACCAACCGAGCAGCTGATTCAATCGAGTAGGGAAGCGAGAACGACAGGACAGTCAGGTCAAACGAAAATGGGAACACCGTTCACAGAAGGTGAATTAAGAGATCGCTACCCTCTATTGCAAACAGAGAACCTAGGAATATCACAATTATTAGGAATATAGAAACGAAACCTCGACAATTTAACGGACAAAGTTGAATCACACCCAAATAATTTATCCGTGATTTGCGTGATTTTTTCATCGAGAATCACGTGGCGAGAGGGAGAGAGAAATGCGCCTTGTAGAAGGATTTCCTGAAGGGGCCAGTTTACAGTGGTTCAAAGCGTTTAGATATTCATTCCCTAATGTTGAGGAGTTTGCTAACGCGTTGATTAAACGGTTTTGGTGTATAGAAGACCAACAAAATCTGCGATCAGAGGTATACAGCAAAAAGTACGCAAGTTCACAGCCAACGAAGTATGCAAACTATTTTACCGCACAATTGGCGAAACTCCAATATTCACAGCCTCCACTATCTCAACAAGAATTAGTAGAAGTAATCTCGAGGCAATTCCCAGCGGAAGTAAGGAGGTTCATAATTGCATCAGGGGTTGACAATTTAGCAATACTGGACGAACTATTGCGACGATTCGACCACACGAGCGCGATGTTAAATACGCCATCAATTATAAGGAGTCCGAGGCAAGAACATCGGGAAATACAAACAGTTGTTGTGGAGACAGAAACACAAGAAAATAGAACAAGGTCTATGAGGAGTGAAATTTTTTCAACAAAGAAGAATAGAGCCAGGATTTAGAGAAAATAGAGGTGGTTTGTCTTAACAGAATTTCATAAGAAACGGTGGAGAAAATGACAGGAGAACAGGCTACCGTCACAATCACGGTTATCGACGTAGTAACTATTATAACAGAAATAATGGGAACTGTGGTCAAGGATTCAATCGATACTGGGGCAATTGGAGGGAGATTCCAATCATCACCAGAGGGAAGATGAAGTAGAATGAGGAACAGAGTGGGGAAAGAAATTATAAGTTTGGATACAAGGGAAGAACCTCATCAAAACAACTTTTATTAACAAAAGTAGGAAAAATCAACAAATAGATCTAGAAATTGTTTTGAGATCTAATGGTGATAATTATGAGAAACCTCTAAGCAACTCAAGCAGAGTAGTGCGAGGGAAGGGGTGGCCAGTGGCCCATTTACAACAGTTGACGAAAATGATTGCTGTGCTCGAAAATTGAAACTAAATCTCCCACACGAAAAAGTACTAATAAGAGATTTAGTTAAGTTATACAAAGTCTTGATTACGAAAAATCAGTATTCAAGATGCATGAACTGTAAAGGACCCAAGGTAGGAAGTTAGCTGAGCGAACTATACCAGCAATAAACAGTCAAAGAGATCTGTGAAAAACTGAAATAATAGATAGACTAAACTTGGATAAGAGCACAACAAAAAGTTATCAAAGTTCACGTGGAGCATCTCAAATTGCTGTCAAGCGTGATAGGGAAAATTAATAATATTGATTAGCTCTGATGATTATTAGGCAGTGTACTTTTAACCCTAAGCGATTACAAATGTTACAAGATTCAAACGGGGGCGGCCACGGCCAAAAATGTAACAACTGTGCCACCCATATAGAAATTAGCAATTCAATTGCTGTGAGGTTAGCATACAAAATGAGCAGTGGCTATTGAAAAGTTGGTCTCAGACCAGGATTAGACTTAAAAATACCACTTATAAAAAGAATTACAGTTATTGCCTGAATTAGGATAAACAAGTAAGAAGATTGAAAGTGGACGTGCCACAATAGACTCAGTAAAGCTAGAAAAGGGCTAAGATAGTTGAGAATTTATTGATCCTGAGATCCTGGCAACAGCAGGTGACTATGCATTAGAGAAATATAATGCAAATGGTGAGTGAATCTTTGGACTAGAAAATGAGAGTTGAAAGTTCATAAGCAATATAATGCTAATAAGCACGATAAGAAAACTTTCAGACGAAGGCAGTAAAATTGGACTCTGAACTGAGCCTTTTGACTCAACTAAATCAACTTGCTAGTTGATAGAAAACAACGAAAAATCCAACAGTTATGTTGGGATTAAAGAAATGGCTTATATACCACTTGGAATACTTAAAAATTAATTACTTTTGATTTTAAGTTCAAAAATGGGGGAACGTGCTCGGACGTAGCCTCAAACATTACAAAAAATACACATAGATTACTTAAGCTAAGTTTGCTAGTTAAGGGTGAAATGGAGGAGGGAAGGAAATCGGGTTCGTTCACTGTCAGTTCATGCATGTAATTTATATATGCGCAACACTGTAACTTGCGAACCAGACTGTTTTTTTTTTTTTTTGCAAGAAGCACCTTCGAGTTTATAGAAAAGTTTTTGTAGATAAATGTCACTGTTTACAACGATACTTTGTCATTACAGAATTTCAGTCTAGCCGGCTAGTTGAAATTCAATAACTGAGTAATAGCAAGCATTAAAATAGCTTCATAGCTAGATTAAAATATGATTAGAAACTTATCTTTCCTTGATGATCTGACAGTGTTGAATAGTGCTTGTCACCACATGAGTTTCACAAGATGCCGGGCGTGGCGGTTGCCTCAAACAGTGACCAAGTAAGTCTTCTAAAGTGCACAAGAGAAGTGAGTGAGCAGTGAGCTCCCAACTATGCGAGCCGATAAGAGGTGACGGGAGGGGAGAAAGCATGACGTAGAAGATACCAACATGTGCACTATAAAATAGTTAAAATACAAAAATTTCTTTCTTGACGCCAAGTTCAAAGAATGTAGGAGCGAGGAGGCTGCCATCTGTATGATATGAGTTGAGGTAATAAGCATTCTTCAGTAGCTGGTGACAAAGTTGCAGCGCTGACCGCAAGGGACCAATGAATTGAGCGAGGTGCTGCGAGAGAGCGCTGAGATATGAAGCTTGGCGCTACTGCTCAACAGGGGGGGGGGGGAGGAGACATCTCGATTTCTGGAACAAACTGAGGAAAACATAAGGAAATGCCCAACAAGAGGACTAAATGCAAAGAAATCTTTGTTGATGGCCTTCACGAAATAAAAGATAAGAAAGGCGGAACAAAATAAAGAAGACCCAATACGGGTGCAAATTTACATGCAACGATTATTCACAGATTATACCAGATACAAAAACTGGAACGATGATGTTTTCACTAAGTAACAATACGAGGATAGATATCAGGAAGACAAGGAATATTTGAGGAACGTAAGGCAGGAACATAGACCGAACAATTCACAGAGAAATATAGCGCCAATACCAAGTACTAGTAGTCAGGGGAGGAATCAAGAACCTCCTCCTGTACAACAAACACCGATTCTAAAACGCAACTAGAAGATGCAGAAGAGCTAGTGTCTTTCATAATTACTATACATGAGTTTTACCAGGCGACTGACGAGGATCTGGTGCTCGAAGAAGAAAAGGAAAAAGAAGGAAGACATATTGAATTACCTGTAATTAACATCAAAGTTGATGGAGAATCTTGCAGGACATTAATATATACGGGAGCTATGGTTTCCATAATATCGGAGGAATGTTATGACCGTCTCTCAAAATTGAAAAATATTACAGCTATGCCAGCGTTTACTGCAAAAATTCGGGGAATTTCCCAGGATAAATCGGTGAAATGCAAAGTGCAAGTCTTACTGGAATTAATGATAAATAACAGGAGTTATGAATATATGTTTGCTGTCGTAAATAATATACATTTTGACGTGATTTTAGGAAATGATTTTATAACGAAAGTGGGTGCTATAATCGATATGAGATTTAGAATTATCCGGCTGAATGAAAATTTTATAGACACAGAAAAGTCAGAAGAGGAGGATTCGGAATACATTCCAGATGAGAACTTTAGAGAAGAAATTTTAGAGCAAGTCATTAACGAAATTGAAGCAGAAAAGAGCCAGTACGCATTAAAGGCAGAAGGTTTCGAGGACGTCCAGAAAGAATTCGAGAGTCTTATTATGTAATTTAAAGATATTTGTGATGATAAACCAGACCTGATAAAGGATTTTCAGTGCCAAATTAGACTAACAGATGACGCGCCATTCCGAAAAAGAATATACCCAATTCCGGAGAAATACCAAGCTGAAATGCAAGAAACTATAAAGAAAATGGAACGGGAAAAATCATTAAGAAACAAGCATCATCCAACATAAATCCGATTACGGTAGCAAGAAAGAGTAATGGAAATTTAAGGTTATGACTCTACGCACGCACGATCAACCTGAAGATATTGCCTGAAAACGATAGATCTCCAAAGGTAAGAGAGCTGTTGAGACAGTTTAGAGGGAAATCGTGTTTAGCAGTGGACCTCACGTCAAGTTTTTACCAGGTTGAATTGACAGAACAATTCGGGATTTTTATTTAACCAGACTACCTATATGTTTTACTGCATCCCTTTTGGTATTATTAACAGTGACCCTGCATTGATAAGAGCATTGGACAGTATGCTCACTGCTGAAGTAAAGAAAAACGTGATGAAAGAACACCCGAGACTTGTTTGAGAATTTAAGACAGGCAAACATTTAGGTGAAATTTGAAAATTGTCATTTTTGTCAACTTCTTAAGGCATACGATCGATAAAGATGTTTATCGCTCTAACGAAGAGAACATTGAGGTTATTGTAATATTTTCTACTCCAACAAAGATTAAGCAAGTGAGACCTTTGCGGTCATGTGCCAATTCTTAAGTCACCATTGTCCGGGTTATTCCGAAGTAAACGCTCGACTTCACGACCTCTTGAAAAAGAATAATCGGTGTAAATGGAACAGCATCACTGAACAGGCTTTTGAGAGAGCGAAGGAAATACTCCGCAAGAATGTAATATTAGAATATCCAGACTTCGATAGGACTTTCTATCTCGAATCAGACGCCTCAAGAATAGCGCAGTGCTATATCAAAAATATGAGGAAGGAGGCAGGCACTAACTTGCTTTCACCAGTAGAAAATTGAAATTGCATGAGAAAAATCACTACACGACCGAGTTGGAGGCATTGGCGTTTGTTGCAGCTCTTCACCAGTGGAAGACGATTTTAATAGAACACCCCATTGTAAAAGTTACGGATCATAAAGCGCTTCAGTTTATGTTGAAGACTGATTTCCCTAGCGACCGCCTTACAAGATGGTCTCTTTTTGTACAGCAGTTTAAGGCCACGATAGTACACCAGCCAGGGAAGAATAATATCTTAGCTGATTCCCTATCTAGAAATCCATCAGGTTAACAGGGTACAATTGGAGAGAGAAGATCAAGGAACTCTAGAAAAGCTGAAGAGATTAGCTGTGTCACAGAAAAGACACAATCCAATTAGACAGCCGGTTTTTAAAAGGTTTAATGGACAAAACTGATACAGATTATAAGGATGTAGAAAAGCGATGTACCCGCTACTACCTAAATTAATTAACAGTATTATTTAGTTAACTCATCGAAGCATTGGTCATGGAGGACTAGACAAAACTCTAAGTACAATCCAGGAGAAACATATATGGACTATCATGAGAGTATCTCTGGGAAATGTTGTGGGCCATGTAATGATTACTGACACCGGTGATGGCCAGCGAGGATGGGCCTACTTACCTGTCTTTAGAGGTCCGCATCGCTTCAGCAGCAAAATCACCTCCAGATGACATGCCCCAACAGAAGAACACCTAACGGTGGAAGGAAGATGGAGAAGAGTGGAAGGCACAGGCTTGTCTACAGACACCCCACGATAACCAATAGAATTGCTGCCGACGAAATAATGCCACAACAGTTGCTTAAAATTTAAAAAAGAAAAAAATAATCACTAAAAGGGGCAAAGAAAAATGAAAATTTAACAAAATCATTAAAAAAGGAAGAAACTCTATGGCGACATCAAAATGTATCTGGTGATGCATATGGCTTAAGGCCAACACAAGTTAATTAATTACATAAATAGGCAAGAGACAGTTTAACATGCTTGCTGAGCGAAATGAAAACATTTAATTTAAAAATTAAATTAATAGTGCCCAAAAGATAAAAAACAGGATACAGGAATTACCAAATGCGAAAGGACTTGTTAATTTACTAAGGTATGTAATACCGACCGGACATGCAGAGATCAAGGCCACGATGCAAAACGAAAAATTTAAAATTAAATTAATAAAATAAAATATGATCAAATAAGAAATCCACAACATTCGTGACGGAGAAAAACACAGGAACATTCACCAAAAACACAAAGTTAAACTAACAAGGTTAACAAAAAACATAATAAGCTAACACCACAACACGTTTGAGTTTCCCGCTCGACGCCTAGAGACTGCACTCCCAAGACCAGAATGCACTCGGGAAAAACAAAAACAAACATGGCCACCAAAACAGACGACCGCATGTCAAATCGAATTACGGCAAACAATTAGCATAAAATTAATTTAAAATCACCAGAGAGAAAGGAAGGGGAGGAAAGAATTACGCCTTAACACTATTGACATGAGGCTTTTTAGACTGCAACTGATCGTAAAATAAATAAATAATAGGGCTATCCCAAAGACTACCAAAAACTAACTAAATAAAAATTTACAACGTAAAATAAACTAGAAGCGTGTCTCCAAAGGTACGAAGAAAACAATAAATTTTACATAACTGGTAACATTAGTAAAAAAGAAAAATTAGACCTACCAGGCAAAACAAAATACAGAATTAAAACATTAATAAATGGCCAATATTGGAGCTCCCAAAACAATATATTAAAAATAATAACGTACCTTAAAACTTCTCTGTGGAGACACAATAAAAATAAAATAATTAACACACAAACCAAATAACGTTATGCGGCACTAGATTGCCTGAAAATGGCCCACCCAGCACATGCTTCGTTTGGGTCACAAGCACTCCTGTCTGCATCGAGATGCGATTACTATTCGAATTTCTTCTTCACTGCGAAACGATGAAATTATAGCGTTAAGAGCACAGGCAATTCCTTTTTATCGTATATCCAAATTTCGTAGCGGCTAGGGGCCCAAGCCCCCAGCACACGGAGAGATACACTTTGACCAGCAGCCGGCTTGTTGTTTACTTGACGACAGTTCAGATGACAACATGGCGGAGAATACGAAGTCAAAAACCGAATTGCATTCATGTTAATTGCAAATGACCAATCACAGCTTGACACATCAAGTAACAATGTGCATATTATGTAATTAATTTGGCAGTATCATGTATATTCAGTCTTTTGTTCAATGATGTAGAATACAATATCCTTCAAATATGTCTTGATTAGGATGATACCAGAAGGCACCACAAACACACTCTAGCGGTTGAAGAAGCAACTCCGACTAGGGGAGCCGCAGTCCAATAGAAGCTGCCATCTCGTGTTCATAATCGGAACCAAGCCATCAGGCGGTCGTTTCAAAGGTCGGGAAGTCACATGAAAAATAGGGGAGATACATATTTAAAAACGTTGGTGCGGGCATTGCACGTAACAGTCTCCCTCCATTAAGCGTGAACACCGTTCACGCTTATGCCAAGGCATAGGCAGTACTCCATAACTAGTCGATTCACCAAGCATGTTTCCAGAAGATAATGTTCACCAGTTAACTCCAATTGATGGACGAAATCGCATCGTTTTGGTTAGGAAGAGTGCAGGGTCAGATTATCAGTGAAGGGATAATTGATCACCTCGCAAACCACTTAGTTAACAGCTTCACTGTGTCCATAAGTCTTCAGAAACGCAGAACACCAGCACCTGCAGTGCTTTCATAGTCCGAGACACGTTAGGTAAATTTTCAAAAAGTCCAATGTTGTTAGCTTTAGACGAAGTAGGTGGAAGCAATGTGCCAGATATCATGCGACGCGTGGGCAGCCATTTACAAAACAGAAGTTAATCTTATTTCAAAAAAAGTTTACAGAAATTACTAATTCTTACTACATTTTATAAAAGAGAAACAAAGTTGAATTTATATGAACAAGGAAAATCCTGACCATGCCCTAGATCCGTGCTCACAAATAGTTAATTAAATAACAAGATTACCTTTTTACAGACTAGTAGTACATTTCAAATAATATGCGAGCTGAACGACTATACATTTAGCAAGAGCTACGGTAGAGGAATGACCACTCAAATTCCCAAGGAAACAGGTATATAATATCACCATGAGTTAGGTCTCCCACCGAGTCCAACTTACATGCTAGCATCTTCTATGAAGACATCAAAATAAGTTTCAATTTTACAATTTACCATAAAATGGGAATTACCCAACAGTTACAAGTTGTATCCCACTAGAGTTTTTAAACTCAATTTAAAATTCCCGAAGGAACAAATGCCTGAAGGCTTCAATGAAGGTTAGGGATACTCTACATTATACAAAAATCGGTTTACAAATTTTATGGTAGCATTTCCTCATTTCAAACCTCTCCACCTCGTTTTATGTGCGAGAGATGCACTCTGGATATTTTGTTGGCCTTAGGGTTTCGAATAAGAAGAGTAACGGGTGTCAAGAATGCCTCTACATAACAGGGGCCTTTGTAACGAGGGGTCAACTTGCTAGAAACTAGATTACTGACGCCCTTGGGCTCGAAATTGCGGACGAACACAACATCCCGAATTTCCAAATCAGTTGGCTTGCGACAGGCATTGTGTCGCTTGGCAAGTTGGTCATGTGATACCTTAATACTCTCTCTAGCCTAGTCGAATTTCGCCCTCATATCCTCGGGCGTGAAACTGTCTGGAAGGAGATCGTGCAGGTTCCACAGATTAGACAACGGAGAATTAGCCATAAAGGAAAACATTAACGAAAAAGGGGTGGCTTGCGTGCTCTCATGCACGGCGGTGTTGAAAGCAAAATTGAGCCAATGCAAATTAGAATCCCGCTTGGAATGGTCGTCGTGGTGGTAAGCAATCAGAGCAGAACGGAGATTACGATTGACTCGCTCAGCGAGAGACGGGTTAGGAAAATAGGGAGTGGTGGTTACATGCGAAATAGCATAATCAAATAAGAATTGATGGAACTGATGAGATACAAAGCACTTGGCATTATCTGATACCAGGAACTGACATGGCCCAAAAGATGAAAAGATGGAATTAAGACACTTTATGACGGAACTGGTCGTAGCCTGTCTGGTGGGGAATATCCAACTAAACCGGGTGAAACCGTCAGTGCAAACAAGCGCAAATTGGTTTCCCCGACCAGAGCGAGGGAACGGGCCAAGATGGTCGATAAAAAGCCTCTCCATGGGTCTAGATGCCGGTTCAGATGACAACAGGCCAACCTTAGTAGAAACCGGAGGTTTGCTAATACTACATGAGGCACAATTTCTAATGAGCCTCCTGATGTCGCCATCCATACTTTGCCAAATGAAGAACTGTCTGATTTTAGCTCGGGTCTTGAATACTCCTAGATGGCCACCAATAGGAGATTCGTGATAGTAACGAAAGATTTCCGGAATGAGGACCGACGGTAGCACAATTTTAGGCAGACGGTCATGACGAGACGAACAACACAATACACCATCCTTTAGAGAGTAGGGCTTGATCCCTTCACCAGAATTGATTCGGTCGATTAGGCTAGATAAGGAGGGATCTTCTTTCTGGAATCTCCTCACATCTCCAAAAAGCACAGGGGAATTGCTGAGAACGACATTGACATAATTTACAGGTGATAGAAGGTTTACCGGTTCACATCCTTGAATATCCTCTTCGGCTGTTTCCTCATACTTGCGGCTTAATGAATCAGCTACCGCATTTTCGTACCCACGAATATGGTGGACGGTGAACTGGAATGACAGAATCCTAGTTGCCCATCTGGCAATCCTACCAGTTTTACGGGGTTTCCCTAACACCCAGCTCAAGGCCTGGTTATCGGTCTCAAGGAGAAACTTAGTGTGCTCAAGATACATAAGGAATTTTTCCAGGGCGAACAACACTGCTAAACCCTCAAGTTCGTATATGGAATACTTCCTCTCTGCGTCCGTTAAGGTACGAGAAGCGTATGCAATGGGTTGCCTACCCAGATCAGACTCTTGCAGTAGGACACAACCAACACCACGACCAGACGCATCAGTCTGCACAATGAACTGCTTCCCAAAATCCGAAATGGCTACTACAGGGGCGTTAGAGAGCGCAAGCTTAAGATCTTCGAAGGCTGCCTGCTGAGAGGGACCCCAATCAAACTTCACAGCCTTTTTGCGTAATTGATTTAGAGGAGCAGCACGGTCGGCAAAATTACTGATGAACTTACGAAAGAAGTTCACCATTCCAATGTAACGAGCAACACCCTTGGCGTTCTTGGGTGGTTTAAAATCTCTGCTGACCTGCGTACGAGACTGGTCCACGGAGATACCAGATGCGGAAACAATATGACCCAAGAAGGAAATTTTGGGCTTGGCAAAGGAAACTTTGGACAATTTGACGGTAAGGCCAGCGTCACGCAATCGATCAAGTACAACCTTCAGATGATCAACGTGTTCCTCGAAGGACTCAGAATAGATCACCACATCGTCAAGGTAGTGGTACACAAATTTGGATTTAATTTCTGAAAACACCTTGTCCAGAAGTCTGCTCAACACAGCGGCTCCGGTGGATAGGCCAAACGGGACACGGGCATACTCAAACAGGTTCCAGTCAGTGGAAAAAGCAGTAACATGCCTGGATTCCGGAGAGAGGGGAATTTGGAAGTAAGAAGAATTTAAATCGAGGATCGTGAACACCTTCGCGTTGCGAAACCAACTAAAGCATGTATGAAGGTCCGACAAAGGAATGGATTGTAAAACAACCTTTTGATTAAGAGCCCTATAGTCGACCACCGGCCGAAAACCACCGTTAGGTTTTGGCACAAGAAATACAGGGGATGAGTAGGCAGAGATAGAGGGTTGGATTACACCTTCTTCCAACATCTTGTCGATGATCTTCCGAAGTTCAGCCATCTTGGGCGGGGCAAGGCGGTACGGGCTGGAACGCACCGGCACAGAATCGGTTAGCTCAAACTTGTATTCCATCAAATGGGTTACACCCAACTTGTCAGTAAATACTTCACTATACTCCTGACATAACCTCTTAATGGCATCCTTTTGAAGACTCGTTAAATTTTCCAGATTGAGATCCTCAATAGTCATAGGTTCACTAACTGAATTGAGAGCAGGAGAAGATAAAACCGGGTTGAACGATAATTTACTTTGCGGATTAAACTTAAACCATAAGTTGCGAGCACCAAAATCAAGAAGCATACCAACGTGGGACATGAAATTAGCTCCGATGACCACAGAACAGGAAAGATTTCTGTTAACAAAAAATTTAAACTTCCAAGAAAAATTTAGAATATGGATTTTGACTGTCATACTACCCAAAATATTTAAGTTTGAACAATTTGCCGAAATAAAAGATTCATTGTTAGGCTCTAATTCAGGTAATTTGCAAACACTCTTCATAGATAAAAACCAGACCTCGCTTATAAAGGATGCGACACTACCAGAATCAAGCAATGCAGAAACGGGCTCGTCATTAACACAAATTTCAATAAACGGGGATATTCCTTTAGCCACAGGAGAAATTCCAAAATCATTATTCACTCTAAAACGATTACAATTAGATGACGAGGACACCCGCACCACAGGTTTCACATTATGTTCAGAATTAGGCTGACTTGCCACGACATTGCTCACCGACAGGTTAGGTAGGTCAGCGACATAAGCAGAATTAGCACGTGATGAATTAGTTTTCAAAGAGTTACCAAGATTTTCATTGGTAGGGCGACCAGAAACTTCACAGGGTTTTCCCAAATTCTCATGCACAGAAATATCCTTAGAAGTAACATCTGAATTGGTCTCCACAATATCCCGTCATTGGCGAGACACAACCTGGTTATTCGGACACACCTTCTTAACATGTCCCAAGCCACCGCACGTGTGGCACTTAACATTGGGTCTAGGATGAAACATAACCTTAGGAGGGGGACGAGACATCAAGGAAGGAGGGGGACGAGACATCAAAGAAGGAGGAGGAACATTAGCTACACGAAGGGAATCTGCATGTTTCACAGCCATAGCCTCTATAATGACCTGTTTTAGCTCGACAAATGACGAAGGCCTGGTACACATAGTCATGTATGACCTATATTGAGGCGAAAACCCATTTACAATAGATGACACTAACTGTCGTTCAGTTAAAGGGGATGCGAATACCTGGGCATATACCTTAATGTCACTGACATGGTCGCTAAGTGACTCGTCCAACCTTTGGACACGATATAAGAACTTTTGCTCAAGAGTACTAAGGGCACTCGCAGGGACAAAAAAAACACAACACTTCCCTAATGAACATGGCTATGGACATGCGGAGGTGGATAGCTTCAATCAGCTTATCGCGCAGCATACCGGATGCAACAGGATACAACAGTTGGAAAATCTGATTTTCCGACATCCCAAAAATCGAGGCATGGTTACCCAATTCGACCACTTGCTTTAAAAATAGGACCACCTGGGTAACGTGATCTAGGTTGAAATGCTTCAACTTAGTTAAGAAACTAGAAATAGGATGAGGAATCGACCCATAATTAACGGTAGGCGAGTATGTAGCATTTGGAAAAGAGACATTATTACCAGGGCAGCTCCCTCGCACACCCTCTACAGGAGACAAAACATTTACATTGCCAGAGAAAAAACTGGGATGCAATGGGTCGGCAGGGCCCAGGAAATGATTAGGTGACCTAACATGAGAAGAATGACCGTATCCAGGGTTAAGTGGTCTGGACGAGCCAGAACCAGGCAATAGAGGGACAGGCAAACCACTACTAGTAAACGATCGCAAAACCTCAGACCTAGTAAACAGAGGTGATTCACGTTCAACCCCAGAAGAACTCTCCAAATTCACAAGGTTATCTCTTAAGTCAATTAAATCAAAAGCACTATTATTGTCGGCCATTTTGAAAAACACAGAATGCAGGCAGACAATACAGAAAGAAACAAATTTTAGGAATTACGAGGACAGTTTACACTTTCACAACAATATCATAACTACCAATTACCAACACCATAGATTAGGTTGACACTCGAACACAGCCACAATACTATACAAAATCATGCACAATGCTGCCCTGAACTGAAGACGTCACCGCTTGCTTGGCTCGAGAACAGGAAGCTAAATTACAAAAATTGCCACAAACCACATGGCGAACAGCTTCAGACAGGGCTACACGATGCCTTCACTCGTAGCATGTAGGCTATCAGAATATTAACAAACCCACATTTCCCATGCCAAGAACACATGCCAGTCACTTACCAAGATTCAATTTTCACCGGGAATGTTGCATCACAAACAGGATAAAAACCAGCACAGACACCTCGCTTGGAACAGGTCACTTACATATCACCACATGGATACTCAGAGGCAAACATGAAATCAAACAAACGACAAGGATTAGCATTAAATAACATCGAGTGCACTGACATGACAGATCCCATCAACAACCGCTCCATCAGCATCAGAAGGGTCCATAAAACGAGCCTGCGGGAAAGGAGGAGGGGATGGCTGCAGAAGCAAACACGAGCGCGATCTGCTACCAAAATGACACCGGTGATGGCCAGCGAGGATGGGCCTACTTACCTGTCTTTAGAGGTCCGCATCGCTTCAGCAGCAAAATCACCTACAGATGACATGCCCCAACAGAAGAACACCTAACGGTGGAAGGAAGGTGGAGAAGAGGGGAAGGCACAGGCTTGTCTACAGACACCCCACGATAACCAATAGAATTGCTGCCGACGAAATAATGCCACAACAGTTGCTTAAAATTTAAAAAAGAAAATTTAATCACTAAAAGGGGCAAAGAAAAATGAAAATTTAACAAAATCATTAAAAAAAGGAAGAAACTCTATGGCGACAACAAAATGTATCTGGTGATGCATATGGCTTAAGGCCAACACAAGTTAATTAATTACATAAGTAGGCAAGAGACGGTTTAATATGCTTGCAGAGCGAAATGAAAACATTTAATTTAAAAATTAAATTAATAGTGACCAAAAGATTAAAAAAAACAGGATACAGGAATTACCAAATGCGAAAGGACTTGTTAATTTACTAAGGTATGTAATACCGACCGGACATGCAGAGATCAAGGCCACGATGCAAAACGAAAAATTTAAAATTAAATTAATAAAATAAAATATGATCAAATAAGAAATCCACAACATTCGTGACGGAGAAAAACACAGGAACATTCACCAAAAACACAAAGTTAAACTAACAAGGTTAACAAAAAACATAATAAGCTAACACCACAACACGTTTGAGTTTCCCGCTCGACGCCTAGAGACTGCACTCCCAAGACCAGAATGCACTCGGGAAAAACAAAAACAAACATGGCCGCCAGAACAGACGACCGCATGTCAAATCGAATTACGGCAAACAATTAGCATAAAATTAATTTAAAATCACCAGAGAGAAAGGAAGGGGAGGAAATAATTACGCCTTAACACTATTGACATGAGGCTTTTTAGACTGCAACGGATCGTAAAATAAATAAATAATAGGGCTATCCCAAAGACTACCAAAGCTAACTAAATAAAAATTTACAACGTAAAATAAACTAGAAGCGTGTCTCCAAAGGTACGAAGAAAACAATAAATTTTACATAACTGGTAACATTAGTAAAAGAGAAAAATTAGGCCTACCAGGCAAAACAAAATACAGAATTAAAAAATTAATATAAGGCCGATATTGGAGCTCCCAAAACAATATATTAAAAATAATAACGTACCTTAAAACTTCTCTGTGGAGACACAATAAAAATAAAATTATTAACACACAAACCAAATAACGTTATACGGCACTAGATTGCCTGAAAATGGCCCACCCAGCACATGCTTCGTTTGGGTCACAAGCACTCCTGTCTGCATCGAGATGCGATTACTATTCGAATTTCTTCTTCACTGCGAAACGATGAAATTATAGCGTTAAGAGCACAGGCAATTCCTTTTTATCGTATATCCAAATTTCGTAGCGGCTAGGGGCCCAAGCCCCCAGCACACGGAGAGATACACTTTGACCAGCAGCCGGCTTGTTGTTTACTTGACGACAGTTCAGATGACAACATGGCGGAGAATACGAAGTCAAAAACCGAATTGCATTCATGTTAATTGCAAATGACCAATCACAGCTTGACACATCAAGTAACAATGTGCATATTATGTAATTAATTTGGCGGTATCATGTATATACAGTCTTTTGTTCAATGACGTAGAATACAATATCCTTCAAATATGTCTTGATTAGGATGATACCAGAGGGCACCACAAACACACTCTAGCGGTTGAAGAAGCAACTCCGACTAGGGGAGCCGCAGTTCGATAGAAGCTGCCATCTCGTGTTCATAATCGGAACCACGCCATCAGGCGGTCGTTTCAAAGGTCGGGAAGTCACATGAAAAATAGGGGAGATACATATTTAAAAACGTTGGTACGGGCATTGCACGGAACAATTACCAAAGAAGCAAACATGCCTCTGAGCTTTTAAAAAGAGAAGCCAAAATCCATAATACCATGTAAACCGAGGGAGTTAAACGCGATTGACATATATGGTCCTTGTCCCAAGGGATATTGCGGTAACCCAATACCTGCTAGTTACGGTAGATGAGTTTTCGAAATGGGTAATGTTAAACCCAATGCAAAAGGCAAATTCGAATCAAGTGATAGTGAAGATTGAGAGAGATATTATTCTGACAGCAGAGAAGCCGGAATTTTTCCTAACAGATCTTGGAACTCAGTTTACTTCAGTGGTATTTGAAGAAGCTATCGAGAGATTTGGATTAAAGCTTATATTCAGCAGTGTAAGATATCCAGAGTTAAATCTAGCAGAGAGATATATGTCGGAGGTGGAAAAATTTGCAGAATTTATTGCTCAGAGAACCATCAGAAAAATTGTACCCATTATCCAAGACTGCATTAACTCAACTATTCATGAGAGCTCAGCAGAGATTCCATCTGTGCTTCATTTCGACAAGAAACCAGAAAGACCCTGGAAAAACATATTTGAAACAATTCCGACTGATCCCGAGCCACTGAAAGAAAGAAGGATAGAGGAAGCGAGAGAAAATCTGGTGAAACAAACTGATAAACGACTTAAGAGGTGTCTGGGAAAACGATTTCATTTGCCACTGAAGGAAGGTGAATGGGTCTTAATAAGAAAACCAGGATCTTCCGATGTACCAAGAAAGGTTGATAGTAAGTTTAACCGTTTATACTCTGGCCCCTATAAAGTAAGCACAGTTTATGAAAATAATTGTTATAAGAAAGATTATATTATAACTTTTTTGGGGTTCGTAATAATACTGGTCAGGCTATAATGCACTAATACTTTATTTACACTAATTAACAATAAAACAAATTGGCCTACTTACTCGCACACACACAGAGTCTCACTTTATACTACATTAGTCACTACTTATTTACAATGATATCTGCAAGAGAGTATCTCTTACAGTCACTATTTATTTGCACTGATCTCTGCAAGTCAGAATCTCTTGCAGTCACTATTTATTTCGACATTTACTGTTTACGTTATTTATATTCACATTTATTTCCACACCACTGTCTTCACTATTTACAGTACTTCACATTTTGACTCATCGCGCTATGCACGGCAAACTGCTTCAACTCCAATCAGTCTGACTCAGATCTGCCTCGCCCGCCGCACTCGTAGGCATTTATCCAATCCGGTTCCAGGTCTAGAAAGTTCCCGATGTCGCTACCTCCAGTAGCATCGAGTCCGTTCTCGTGGATTCTCTCCTAGCACCGCCCAGTACTTTCTAGTTGGCTGTTCCCGATCAGGCCACCTCTTGCAACAGCGCGTAGGTACTACTGGTGGTTTCCAGAATTCTCTAGCCCCTCCCAGCGATGTTTCGGATCGCCTTTCCTCTTCCAGTAGGTTCAAGAGACAGAATAGTCTGGTAGCCTTTGCGCCAATAGTATACCTGACTCGTAGACCATTGTCATTGTGATGGCCTTGGGAGGGGCTAAGTGGGGTGCGTGTCTGCGAACTGTCTCTCTCGTTGGTAGATTGCCGCACTCCCCCCTCCTCCCGGGAGCTGTCTGTCCGGCTAGCGGTGATACGTTTCAATATAGATAGATTAATCAAGTTCTGGGAACGTTCAGCGCGAAAAATATTAAACACTATTATAACAAAGTAGTCTGAAACCGACAGTAGTGGCTACGCTGGCTAAAGCGCAGCATTAGGTCATGGGGCCAAGCTCTCTGCTGACTCGGTAGACGCGTGGGTTCGAGCCCCACCGTCGGCCGTCCTTGAAATGGTTTTCCGTGGTTTCCCATTTTCAACACCAGGCAAATGCTGGGACGGTACCGACAGGCCACGGCCGCTTCCTTCCATATCCTTGCCCAGTTTCATTCACCATCATTCATTTCATCTCTCATTAACTCCTCTCATGAGGTTGGCGTCAGGAAGGGCATCCGGCCGTAAAAACCATCGCCACAACTACTTCCATCGCATCTCATCCCCGACCCCGTGTGAAAACGGGAATAATAAGGGGTAGACATACATAACAAAGTAGACTGAAGGAGTCAAATGAAATTCGGTCTCAAACTTTTATGAATTTTTAAATAGGCTAAATAAAAGTATCGTGAACACTTTTATTTCCCGTAGCAGAAGGAGAATGAGCCCTGAATTTTCTGTGCGAAATTATGATATGAATATTTTAAGACTAGGCATTGCAGGAGGTGGCAAGCCTCCGTGGCTTAGGCGGCAGCACGCCGGCCTCTCACCGCTGGGTCCGTGGTTCAAATCCCGGTCACTCCATGTGAGATCTGTGCTGGACAAAACGGAGGCAGACAGGTTTTTCTCCGGGTACTCCGGTTTTCCCTGTCAAAATTTCATTCCAGCAACACTCTCCACTATCATTTCATTTCATCTGTCATTCATTTAATCATTGCCCCAGAGGAGTGCGTCAGGCCTCGGCAGCCGGCACAGTTCATATCCTCGCCGCTAGATGGGGGCTTCATTCATTCCATTCCTGACCCAGTCGGTCGACTGGAAGCAGGCTGTGGATTTTCATTTTCATTGCAGGAGGTGATTTATTGTAGCTGGATATTGGTAGAAGGTTTCAAGAAAAAGGGTCGACTCTGTGACACACTCATAAAAAACAACTGGTCACACAGGTTTTAGTCTAGTGGTGAGATGAAATTTATCGATCGAGCGGCCAACTCTGGTTGACAACATAAAAAAGAGAAGAAGAAAAATGCAAGTCGACACGCGCGGCAGAAAAGAAAAATAATAAAATGAATAACTCGACTCGAGCAGAGCGCCTGCCAGCGACAGAGCAGTGGGGAGACCACGTGACTCAATTGAATTGTTGGGGAATTCCGAGATTAAACGAGGCGGTAATTAGGTTATAATAATTGCTACAGAAATAATAGAATATATTTGAATTCACTGAAAATAGAGGAAAATATGTACGGTAATTGCCCATCTTTAAGAAATTTGATTAAGGGGAGCAACTTGATTAAATTTAATATTTATACGACGTTTGAGCGGTATTATCCCTATGGTGGGTGAACGCGCCATTCTGAAGGGGCCTTTTACTTCTGAAGTGTGAAGAGGACGGACGTACTTGCCAAGTGTGAGTCCAGGCACGGTCCTGCGGTTTTATGATTTTTGACGGTGAATGCACGGGCATCGACGGTCAAGTTACAGTGTAAAGGCGCACTATGAAATTAGCAGAAATGAACTTGTGATATTTCAACTTATGAAGAAACAATTTCCAGTCTTAAGATAAACGTGAAATATTTTATCAGTGAAAATGTGTAAGAAGAAGGGGAAATATTTTTGAAAGTTGGACATGAAAAATTATACCAATCATTAGTATACTGGATTTTGGAAAAAACTACTACAGACTAAGGACTCTACGAAAATACAAAATTTCTTCGAAATCACTTGTATATCCAACGCTCTTGTTTAGCTATTCAAATATTTCGGCGGAATCTTGGAAGAGAATTTATGGTGAAATTTTTCATAAAATTATTTTTGGAAGTTGCAATTCATTTTGGCTGCGAAGGAAAGAGAATTAGACATTGAGATGAAGGCTGAGATGATCGAGTAAATATGCGAAAGGGAGCACTGAAGTAAGAGTATGGAAATTCCAATAGTAACCGAATGAATTGGACTACAACCATGAAAAATTCTGGAGTAGTTGAAGTACTCAAAAATGCATCGGCAACGTGAGGATTAAACATCATTATACTACTCTCGATGAAAACACATGATTAACTCTAAATTCAAGAACATCAGACAGCATTAAGAAGAACAGAAGAAGATGTCTAAACTAGGTTCATTCCAGTTTAATTCCCAGTTCAATTCCAGAACTAGGGACAACGCGGGGTGAGACCAGTTCGAGTCCAGAACGAGTACTCGGAGATGAAGTTCGAATGGCTGGCGAGGACGAGGTAAAACCAGGAGAAGACATCAGGAGGCTAATTGGTATATCTTACGATATATTTTACATCTGCAGATGAACCATCAAAAGGTAGAAAGAAGATTAATTATGTAGTTTTGTTGTAGGGTATTTTGAATCTCCATGGGGGACCTTTTCAATATTTGTGTATTCTTCGATTTTTAGTAGTTTGCGAATTCGCAATTTTCAATTTTGATTTGTATACATTTTTGCCAACGTTTTGATATTTGTCAATAGTGGATTTCGTCATTTATTTCGGATTTTTCAGCGTATTGTTATTTGGATTTCGATTAAATCAAATTTATTAAACTACAATGTTGGAGTTTTTTATGACTCGTTAGGATTCCGTTAGGAAGGTTGTTGTTTTTAGGAATATAGATCTAGATTTAAATTAGGGACTGCAATTTTGGATTTGTTGTTTCAAATTTATCATGATGAGTTCACCGTCAGATTGATACTCGTGTCAGTTGACAATCATGGTTGTTTGTTGTAATTGGAACAGATGTCCACAAGAATACGGGCCAGATCTAAAGCAAAGGTTTTGATATTGAAAGAAAGAAAATAAATTATTATATGCTATTTGTGAAACTACTTTCAAGAAGTATTATTCTGATAAGAGGAATATGAAAAGTCATTGTTTGGTGAGAAAAAGTTCATGATTGTAGACATAAATGTTTAAGATTGATCAGAAAGGTGTGAGCTTTAAAATTCTCAGCATTCTGTGATGAAGTACTGAAGTACTGTAAGCAGATCTAAATAAGCTCTGTCGTTGATATTTTGAGAAATCTCAATGTTAAGCACGATTTATGGAATGAAAGAGAAGTTACATTCCACACGGGCATGGTGACGTTGGAATATCATTGTGAGTATATAGAAGTTTAAGGTTGGTAATGTATGGCGAATATTCATGCAAAATAGAAAACTTATTTATGGTTCTTTGAACTGAAGGTGGTTCAGTTGTGTATTAGTGGATGTGCGTTATGTGAAGGTTTAAGCCACATTTATATTATAAGAAGGTTATGCGTGTTTTGACAGTTTATGGCAATTATAGATTTTTGTAGAAAGTGTTGCACGAATGAGGAATTTGCATATTAGCAACATTTAATCGTTTTTGTTATTGTTATTAATTATCACTCATGATCTATAACGATATGTCTGAGCTTTACTTTATCGTACGGCTTCAGAGAGTAAAGAAGGATAGCGATTAAAGTCAGTAGTTTTGTGTATAGAAAGGCATACATTTATGTAAGGGAAAACTGAACAATTTGAAGAGTGTTGACGCTGAATATCAGCAGTGTTGTATTTATTTGTAAATAAGGTTGTAGATTTAAAAGGGAATAGTGACGGCTGGCTACTTTCCTATATTATAGGGTTGGATGATATTTAAATGTAATTTTTTTAACGTCGTAATGGAGTAATTACTGTATAATGTAAAAAAGAAAATGTAATTAGAGTGGGTTAATCGTGTTGATGTTTGTGGTTTGTTTAAGACTAGGGATTTCATCGTTTTGTTAACTCCAAAAACACGGAGAAGACAGAAGTCGAGACGACTAGCATTTCATGTTGTGTTATGAATGTTGCTTTATTATTCCTTTTAGGAATAATTTTTTGAACTTTGATTTAAATCTTAATTTCTATTTGAATGTTTAAAATGTTTTTTATAAAGAGTCTTTTTAATCTAATGGAACGTCTTCACTAATAAATTATGGACACGAGGGGTTCATTTGTCTAGTGTTTTTGTATAAACTACGCATTCATGATTTATGATAATTAGAATGAGCAAAACAAAACAAAAACAGTTTGGTGCTTTTCAGTCGGTCAACACGAATGTACCCAAAAAGAGCTGGGTTATGTCCTAATCCTGAAATAAATTACATGAGATTAATAAATTCACTAGGATGACCAGTTTCGATCGTCAAGCGATCATCATCAGATCCATTACACTTAGGCTATAACATCTATGTTTGAGAATACAGGTGAAAAATATTTACAATATGAACAATTATTTAATTGCAGTATTGGTAATGCAACTGTCGGTGTATGCTAAATGTAGATATCTAATGTTAGGTGAAATGCTAAAATGGTGATAAAAATCCGGAGTTTGTCTGTTTGGGGTGATTATATGGTTATACAAAATCTACTATGATTATACTGTAATAATACAGGCTGATACTTATCCGGTTGTCTTCCGGACTGGAACTTCGAGTAGTTTCGTGTTCACTCTAGCACCAGTTTTGGTCGACTAGCCCGGGTGTTAACTGGACGAAACTGGTTTTTCCTTTCTCCCCACTTTGTTCCTGTGTGCTCTCTGAGGTCAGTGCTATGTTTATTTGTGCGACGTTGCCAAATCTAGATAAGAATGTATGTTATTGAATACAGGAAGATCTACAACTATTAAAGACCGTGGAACTGTCTTTTCCACGCGTGGACTGAAAAGTCATTCAACTAACTAGAATGAGGTTGTACTGGAAATAAAGATAGGCTCCCGACCTTTTTTTCCATTCCACTTACCCCGAGAAGGGCAAGTTTCTCACTCTACCCATGTTTGTTTTGTCTTTATTCCACAGTGTAGTGTTTTTTAATTGGTGTATCGAACTGTCCTATTTGTCAGGCATTTCGTGCAGTGGTTTATCACGCTGGGGACCATGAAAAAGCTGCGATCCGTCCATCTTGATACTGCCAAGTATCTTTTATAACGGTACAGTACCATCTCACCATTTGCTTGGAGAAGAAGAGGGGAAATCTCTTTTAGGATGATTGAGGTGGGAATCCATCCCACCTCTTTTCAGTGCTGCTCACGAGGCTGAGTATACCCCATTCCAGCCCTCAAACCAGAATTCATTTTCTTGACAGAGCCAGAATCGAACCCGGACCTTCGCGGTCACAGCAAATAATTTTAGACACTACGCCATGGAGCGCACTTTGACAGTCTCGAGTGCTCATCAGATGGTAGCAAAAGACAAGGGTGCTTGGTTGCACTATCAATATCCCCTGATACACATGTTGTAAAGACGCTAGGCAAGGACTTCTGGCATACTTGGATGTGACGAGTTGGATGTGCTGTGGGTGATGTCGAGTGTTATAATGCTCCTTGAGATCTTTTATAACATCAGAATGGACTTTGAACTATTTACTTGGAAACAACGTATGGTGAGTAGCAAATGCATTTATAGACTACTTCGATCATTTGAAACAAGCGATATGAATCAAATTCATAGTTTTAGTAACTGTTGACTCTTCAGTGTAGAGCCAGTAATTTGAGTTTTATCTGATTGAATTTAAGAGTTTTCCATTGTTTAAACACCTTTCCGCAAATTTATGATTGATTAAATATCGTACAAGTAACCCAAGTTATGCAATTAGTAACGTGTGATCGGTGATTTGTGTCTGAGAAGCTTTCTAGTCTGCTAAGGCCCCACTCTCGATCCCTGATAACAGGATCAGTTCCAAGATACGTATCGAGATTCTTGCATTGTGCAAGGTAATTCTATGGAGGCAATACTCTTTTGTAGTTATCTATTATAAAATGAGAGGCTAGTGTCAAGGATTTGTATAGCACAGGGGGATTTTTGGCATAGTCGAAGGGCCTCACGCAGCACACTGGCCGGGGATTGAGAACTTGATGCCTGAATGACGTGTGGCGCATTTCCGCCGAGTCAGCCATCTTAAAGACGCTAGGCAAGGACTTCCGGCGTAGTTCAGTCTGTAGGAGGAATTTAACGACGAATTGGATGTGCTGTGGGTGATGTCGAGGACTTGTGGCATAGTTCAGTCTGAAGGAGGAATTTAATGAATTGGATGTGCTGTGGGTGATGAGTGTTTTAACGAGGTAGCCTATAACCAGGAACGCTTACATTCTTGTGATATTTTATAAAATTAGAATTAGAATGGATTTTGAACTATTTACTTAGAAACAACGTATTGTCACAGCAGTTTTGTAAAAACACATAGGGCTGCGCATGCGCGAAGAAAATTTTACAGTAGATTCCCAGGAGTTCGAGTTCCAGAATTCGTAAGTTGGTAAAGAAGACTGGGACATTTTCCGGCCAGAAACTGCAGTTTAAACACTGACTTCGTACACGGGAGAAGGTGGATGACAACTGTGCTAGATTTGAACGTTCTCCTCGGAATTCAATCCAGCGTGTTGCTCAACAGACTGGAGTAGACCTACCGGTAAGTCCATCATTTATTACAACCGCCACATTCATCACGATGTAACTGTGCGGCTCACTATCAAATGACTTCCCACAGTTGGGCGATGATAATAATAACTGTGCAGACCCACGTGGGCTGCTATAACTTAATAAAATATCCCTACCCTTGATTACATACATAAATAAATAAAATAACATATTCGGGGTGCGTGGGGGTTGACACCGTAACGCTTATAACATCAGCAATAGAACATTCACACCCAACTACACCAGTGACCTACTAAATTAATAAATCTGGTATTTGGTAAAAATATTGATATATTCTTTGAAACACATATAAACATTTGGCAGGATCCTTTGCCGAATACAGACTACCCTATAAATTTCCCTATCATATATAGGCTACATGGCAACACAGTTATGACACACTCCTGGACCCTAGGTGTAGAAGTGGTACTCAAAGTTGATGATCTCTGGAAGCTGAAGTCTATTTCCAACTAATTCTGGGGTTTGTTCCCCGTGGAATTAGGCCTATTCTACTTGTTTCTTGATATTAGCTATTTCATTCGCAGCCTGATTTGAACTTCAAATTGCTTGGCTAACTGTAACCTGATTTGCTTATCACACGAATAATTCACTATTTCGTGGATTTTTACCTTGGATCTTGGTAACAGCTTGTCTGTTCCAATCTCCGCTTCACATTTCAAATTTATTTCACGTTCAAGCATGGACTATCTCATGCCTGCAATTGAATAATCTCTGGTTCCCATGAACTTGTGTACATACATAGACTCGCAATACTGCATATAGCTATTCGAATGCGGAAGACAAGCATTGTCTCCCGTAGACTAGGTATAGAATTCTTGTTATAGAGATTCTGCTTGTCCAGACTGTTCCAAAGATGAATTTAACTTCTCAAAGTTAACAAATGGAACCAACTCCGCCGATTTCACAAAATAGAAAGTCAATTCCTCAGAGTTTCGAAATAGAAGGCTCCCAAGATCGCCAGCACGGGTAATATGATCAACCCCTCCTTACTTCCAATGACTGTCGTGACATAGAATACACTACAACTTTGGTCTTAGCCAATTACAAATTAGTGCACTGGTCAATCGTTTCCTCCCATCTTCCAACGTTGCCAGACTTAATTAACAAGTCTAGGCACTGGACTACTTATGACTCACCCAGGCTAAACCCATGTATTACCCCGCAGCTCTGAATAAACTGTTTCCAGGAAATGTTGTGCAATGTGTTTCTTACAAACACGACATACTCTAAGTAGTCTGAAATAATTGCACGTTTCCAGCAAGCTAAATAATTGTCATACTAACCAGTGGCGTAGCGTGAACTTTTTAGCTGGGGACGCCAAAGTTTATAACGACAGTCTGTTAGGTAGTCAGCCCGAAGGCTGGTTGGATCCTCATAAAGTACCGCCGTTAGGTTATGTGGGTAAATACCCACAAAACCCCAAGGCAGCGCTATATTGAGGCGTACTAGGCAAGGTGAGGAGTGAGGTAGTTTGCCATTGCTTTCCTCACCGAGTCAGAACAGCAGTACTAACCCTATGTGTAGAACCTTTCACAGCATGCACAGGCACTGACTGTGCCCTGAATGTCATTACTAAGCACCACCCATACCTCAGTAGCTTCCATATAATCACAGCCATGAGTGAGACTGAGACATCGGTGAAAAGCCACATTTTACTCTAGCCTGTGCCAACAGACAAATGCAAATGTATTGCATTCATCAAGAGATGGCAAATAGCGAAAATCAAAAAGCTAATATGAAAGATACTGTCACATACCTCACACAGTCTTGTACATCAGCTCCATTCGTCTTTTCTTCTTTTCTGCGAAAATGTCAATGATGAGTTCAAGAAATGCCGGCTCTGATGAAAGCTCACCTAATAACTGTTTTTCAATGGCCAGTGAATTTAAACACGACAAGCGACTATTGCTCATAGAATTTCTAAGGTATTTTTTAATTCTTTTCAGCGTGCTCATGCTGCGTTCACTACTAGCTGTAGTAGTTGGAATAGTCAGTACTAAGCGCTGTAGTTTAGTTACTTCCTGATAGATGAAGTCGAGACCGTTGGCAACAAAATATTTTAAAAGCTCTTTTGGAGCTAAATGCTTTGTCTGATCTCCATAAACAATGTAAAGTTCATTTAGTAATTGGTTAACATTAAAGAATGGATACTGTTTTACCAAAATATCTAATTTGCCCTGGGGGAATGTTTCAGTGTATTCTTTAAACTTCTTTTCTTGTACTAACTCAATGAAATTTAGATGATTAAGATCTTCAAATCTACTTTTCATTTGAGCTGTTAGTGAATCTACTATTTCAAAATTTAGCACTCTCAAAGTGTTATACATTACGTTTTCATTCAACTGGATGCTTTTTTGAACGCATCTGTCAGTGAAATCTTCATTTCTTAAGTTTTCTATTCTTTTGACGACAGCCTCTATCTCATTATGGCAAGTTACAATACTCACTGTCGATGATTGTAACAATTTGAAAAGATGATCAGTGTAAATGAAACAAGCTTCGAATACACATAGAAAATATACAAAGGTAGGGTCATCCATATGTCTTTTGAGACCAATGGCACAGTTCACAGAGTCGTCGTCCCATTCACTATTTTCATCATCAATAATTTCATCAAAAGTACTATACAATCCTTGGAAATGTTTCATAATGGTGAAAACTGCCCTCGAATGAAAATTCCATCTCGTATTGCTAGCTTGTGGAAGCTTAAATCCTCTTTCGGTCAACAAAACCGTCCTTTTAGAAGACTTGCTGAAAAAACTATGAAAAGCAGTCAAGGCACAGACAAACAAACGAACCTGTTTTATTGTTTTTGAGCCATACAGAAGTACCAAATTTAATTGGTGGGCGTAACAATGGACGAAAAGAGCATATGGGCAAAACTGTTTCACTAGCTTTTGAACTCCTCCTTGTCTGCCTGCCATTACAGCTGCGCCATCGTATGTCTGGCTTACAACTTTTTCTCCATTTACTTCCCAGTCAAGTAAAACTTGGTGCACGATTTCTGATAATCCCGCAGCTGTTTTATTCTTGGAAACGTCATAAAAGCCGACGAATCTCTCCTCTATTCTATCATCCACACAATATCTAAATATTATGCTCATCTGGCTCTTACACGATACGTCTAATGTCTCATCCGCTTGTATGGAGAGAAAGGGGGCTTCATTTATTTCTGATTTGATTTTTTCATTTAATGCAATTGTTGTAACTTCTATCAAGTCATTTTGAATGTCTGGAGATGTTCCTTTTAATAATTATGATGACTGTAAATGGTCTCTAACTATAGATTCATTTTGAGCGAGCAGGTTCAACAATTGCAAATAATTCCCCTTGTTAATAGAACTTTCATCTTCTCTATGCCCACGGATGGCTAGTTCTTGTGTACAGAGAAATACTACTGATTGAATGAGTCGTCGCACATATTGCCTGTTCGAAGACACGATCTCATTATGTTTTACTGCTTGTAGTCGAGCAGCTTCAGACATGCTCAATGCGAGTTTTACCTAGCAGATGAAATGCTTCACAATGTAACAAGTGGTGTTATGAAGACTGGTGTTTTACAGCCTTTTTAATTAAATTACTCAGGTCAGGAATTCCTTCCGTGCACCATTCAGTATCTTTCGCTCCAAACATAAGGCAAACGTAACAAAACATTTTGTTTTTTTCAACACACCCAGTTAGCCAGGAAAACCTGTCATACCAAGAAAGCTGAAAACTCCGTGTGCGATTTTTACCGACTTCTTTAATTGATAAATTTGGCTTTGGTCTTTTTGTTTTTAATTCACATCGCTGTTCATATGATAAAGTGCTCAAAGGAGTTGCCTTTAAAAAATTAATAACATTAGAGTCAGGTGAACTTTCGGGGCCGATAACCTCGATGTTAGGCCCCTTAAAACAACAATTATCATCATCATCATCATTCAGTCATATTGGCAGCATTAAACACACACACCCACAATTAAAAGAAACTACACTTCTACAGTTCGAACTATAGCACTAGCGCAGCGATTGGGCTATTGAGTTAACAGAACAGTGATCATACAATTCAAACGCCAGCAAACGCCAGCGTACGGTAGCGCTTCCCTTCCGAGAAACAAGTATGAACTGGCGCATGTGCTGCAGCGTGGCCTGGCCAGAGTGGTACACTGCACTTGACGCCAAGAAGGTCTGGCGTACAGACAAGAAGAGCAACGCACAGCAGTAGACCGCGGCCGGGCTAAGACTAGTTATATGGGGGGTACGGATATAAAATAACTAAGCGCCATGTAATATGCTAACGCCGCATTTATATCAAATAAAAACAATGTTATATTTTACTCTCTGATGAATACACATTCTAAATCAGGGAACGCCCGGCGTATCGGCGTAATATAGCGCTACGCCTCTGATACTAACCTGACTAAGATCCTGCTATGAAATTATATTCTTAAATCTAATGAATTAAAACAACAATAAATGACATCTGAATAAACATTTGAGTAAATAATTACACTCCCGATCAAATCATCAGATACAAATATATATGCGTGATTATGCAAAATCGCATGTCCTGAAATTGAGGGTTCGGTCCCTTTTCACATTTGGACCGAGACAACGCGAATCGAAGACAGTTTTGTTCAAAGTTTTCAAAGACTGATTAATTACGAATAACAGGTGGCCGGCTCGATCTGAAGACGAACTGCGTCGAATGAGTGGCAATTTCATCCATAGGCGTCAACAATGCTTCCTAGTCTAGATACAGCACTTCCAACATTGTAAGTAACGTACATTTAACAATATGCTTTCCTTTCTTCTTTGCCGCGGACAGTCGGCAGTACGCGACACGTTGTTCTTGCGGTGAGCCCTCAACCCTAGGCCAGCGCGCTGCGCAAGAGCCGTCGACCATGCCAGTAGGATAAATAAGCCGGTTCTGGGGCAGGGGCTAGTGGGCAAGATGGCCGCCGCGCGCAACTACCCTATGTTATTCTTTGGAGGGGTCAGTCATAGCTGGGCCACGGGCTAGTGGGCAAGATGGCCGCCACACTCTGAGACTGTGGATAACGTCACATAGGGAGTTCGGCCGTGTAGTTGCTAAATGGAATATTTATTATTATTAATATTATAATTATTATAATTATTATAATTATTATTAGGTAATTATGGATTGATCATGTACAATTAAGACCAGCCTTATATTGTCCACCTCTTGGTGTAGTGGCTAGCATCCTTAGCTGTTACTGCGGAGGCCCGGGTTCGAGTCCTGGCTCTGTCAAGAAATTTAATTTTGGGCTGAGGATTGGAACGGGGTACACTCAGCCTTGTGAGGCAAAAAACTAAAACTAAAAATTGGTCAAAGTGAAAATCGAATCAACATCTCCCCGGTTTTGCCTTTAAAATAAATGTATCCTGTTTCAGTCTTCAAGCCGGAATTAAATTTCATGACAGAGTCGGGGATCAAACCCTGGTCTTTACATTAAAGGTAAAACCACTAATCTATCAAGCCTTTTATTTCTATACAGTGCTCTGTTTCAGTCTTCAGAGTTGTGAATCAAACCCACATTTTTGCAACAATACATCAAAAGACAATAAAATGAATAAGTTACAACATTTAAAGCAAATGAAATATTCTTACTGTCTGGCCAGATCCTAAGTCTTTAAAATAGAAGGAGGCGGTCAAGGCCTTAAGTTAAGATATATCCCAGCATTTGCCTGGAGTAGAGGTGGAAAACCACAGAAAACTACTTCCAGGATGGCTGAGGTAGGAATCAAAACCCAGCTCCTCTCAGTTTTTTTCCTCACAAGGCTGAGTGTGCCTCCGTTTCAGTCCTGAGACCAAAAATTAAATTTCTTAGCAGAGCCTGGAATCGAATCTGTACTTCAATTATGACAGCCAAGATTATTAACCGCTATACAACGAGGTGGACCTGAATATTACAGTAGTAGTAGTAGTAGTAGTAGTAGTAGTAGTAGTTGTTGTTGTTGTTTCATTTAAAGGGCTTTGACATTATGATCATTTAGTCCTCGTGTACTTAGGTGTGTGTTGAATTTGTCAGATAACCTGTATGATTTGTAATGGCTGTATTAGTATGTGTATTTATAATTCTGATGAGGTTTGGAAGGAGGCGGTCAAGGCCTTAAGTTAAGATATATCCCAGCATTTGCCTGGAGTAGAGGTGTAAAACCACAGAAAACTACTTCCAGGATGGCTGAGGTAGGAATCAAAACACAGCTCCTCTTAGTTTTTGTCTCACAAGGTTGAGTGTACCCCGTTTCAGTCCTGAGACCAAAAATTAAATTTCTTAGCAGAGCCTGGAATCGAACCTGTACTTCAATTATGAGAGCCAAGATTATTAACCGCTATACAACGAGGTGGACATGAATATTACAGTAGTAGCAGTGGTTGTTGTTGTTGTTGTTTCATTTAAGGGGCTTTGACATTATGATCATTTAGTCCTCGTGTACTTAGGTGTGTATTGAATTTGTCTGATAACCTGTATGATTTGTAATGGCTGTATTCATGTGTGTATTTATAATTCTGATGAGGATTGGAAGGAAGCTGCCGTGGCCTTAATTTAGGAACCATCCCAGCATTAACCTGGAGTACAAGTGGAAAACCACAGAAAACCACTTCCAGGATGGTTGAAGTAGGAATCAAACCCACATTTTATCAGTTTTTGTCTCACAAGGCTGAGTGTACCCCGGGTCTTTGTAAGGAGAGGGAAACATCTTGACCACTGAGCTATTACGCCCTTTCTCTCTCTCTCTCTCTCTCTCTCTTTAGTGTTACCTGTTCTAGTCCTAAGTCTGAATTCAAGCTAAGACCTCAAGTACAAAAGTACTCGCCACTGGACCATTAAAATGGTCGTCGATCTTGGTTACAAAATAATGTTATTCCATGTCTGTATAGAAGCCTCCGTGGCTTAGGCGGCAGCACGCCGGCCTCTCACCACTGGGTCCGTGGTTCAAATCCCGGTCACTCCATGTGAGATCTGTGCTGGACAAAACGGAGGCAGACAGGTTTTTCTCCGGGTACTCCGGTTTTCCCTGTCAGAATTTCATTCCAGCAACACTCTCCACTATCATTTCATTTCATCTGTCATTCATTTAATCATTGCCCCAGAGGAGTGCGTCAGGCCTCGGCAGCCGGCACAGTTCATATCCTCGCCGCTAGATGGGGGCTTCATTCATTCCATTCCTGACCCGGTCGGAGACTGGAAGCAGGCTGTGGATTTTCTTTTCATGTCTGTATAATAAAGCTATGATTGTATGATTGGTACTTTAGAGCACGTCACGACCGGAAACAGATTGTATTTCTGTCAACGCATCAATAGTGTCTGTCGGGCAATGTAACAGCAGTCTTGTCTCTGAACTTGCTAATGGAACATTTGTTCATTAGTCGATCATGTTTAAGTGTATATAAAATTGGAATAATGTGGTCATCAGGCTCATATGTTTACATGTATGTAGGGACATTTCTATCATGAGCCCCCGTGTGTTGTGTTTTTTACGTTTACCGCCGCTAGTCGCATGTAAGTTTTTAAAAATGTTCAGGCTGACAGCCTCGTAAACTTAGGTGTATAAAAAACGTTGGGACACCTTGGTCATCAGTCCCGTGTACTTAAAAAGGAATGCTTACTGAGGTAAGTCTTACCAATTCGGTATTTTTTATTTGAACCATGTCTTTTGACTGATTGAATGCAGTTCTCCATGCCTCCCTGTCCTGAGCTAATCTTTTCATCTCTACATAGCTACCATACCCTACATCCAAGGCAATCTGTTTAACCTATTCAAACCTTGGTCTACCCCTACAGCTTTTGTCCTCTACCTTCCTTCCATAACTAAGCTTGTTATTCCTGGGTGTCTTAGTATGTGTTCTACCAACCTATCTCTTGTGTTTTGTTCGAATATGCTAAAATAACTTAATAACCGGTGCTATTGTAATGGCAGTAAGAGTGTGTGTACTTGTAATTCAGATGAGGATTGAAAAGGAGGCTGGCGTGGCCTTTAGTTAAGATATATCCCGGCATTTGCCTGGAGTAGAAGTGGAAAACCCCAGAAAACTACTTCCAGAATGGCTGAGGTAGGAATCGAAACCCAGCTCCTCTGAGTTTTTTGCCTCACAAGGCTGAGTGTACCCCGTTCCAACCCTCAGCCCAAAATTAAATTTCTTGACAGAGCCAGGACTCGAACCCTGGCCTCCACAGTAACAGCCAAGAATGCTAGCCACTACACCAAGAAGTGGACAATATAAGGCTGGTCTTGATTGTACATGATCAATTCATAAACACTCACTCACAGTAGAGCCAGCTGCTGCTTTGGCGGAAGTGTAACGTAACACTTATTGCAAGCTACGGTGTATTCTTATCAAGCCAGGTCGGGCAAGGCCTACTGTACATTGTAATAATTTATATATATATATAGCCGTGCGTGTAATGTCTGTTTATATTAGGTCTTCAGTCTTTGACAGGTTTAACACAGCTCTCCATGCCTCCCTGTCCTGAGCTAATTGTTTCATCTCTACATACAGTAGCTACCACACCCTGCATCCGATGCAATCTGTTCAACATATTCTAACCTTGGTCTACCCCTACAGTTCTTGTCCTCATCCCTTCCTTGCATTACTGAGCTTGCTATTCCTAGATGTCTTAGTATGTGTTCTACCAACCTATCTAATTTTGTTAGAATATGGTAAAAACACGTTGAAAACCTGTGCTATTGTAATGGCTGTATTAGTGTGTGTACTTGTAATTTAGATGAGGATTGGAAGGAGGCGGCCGTGGCAGTAAGCTAAGATTATACCCCTGCATTTGCCTGGAGTAGAAATGGGAAACCACAGAAAAACACTCTTAGAATGACTGAGGTAGGAATCAAAACCACCTCTTCTTAGTTTTGCCTCTCAAGGCTGAGTGTACCCCGTTCCAACCCTCAGCCCAAAATTAAATTTCTTGACAGAGCCAGGACTCGAACCCGGGCCTCCGCAGTAACAGCTAAGAATGCTAGCCACTACACAAAGAGGTGGACAATATAAGGCGGGTCTTAATTGGACATGATCAATCCATAATTACCTAATAATAATAATAATAATAATAATAATAATAAATATTCCATTTAGCAACTACACGGCCGAACTCTCCCTGTGACGTCATCCACAGTCTCAGAGTGTGGCGGCCATCTTGCCCACTAGCCCGTGGCCCAGCTATGACTGACACCTCCATAAGAATAACATAGGGTAGTTGCGCGTGGCGGCCATCTTGCCCATTAGCCCCTGCCCCAGAACCGTTTTTTTTTATCCTACTCATGCCAAAAATCATCCTGTAAAAGTGTTATCAAACTTACAGTATCAAGCCTAACCTTAAATGTGTTGAACTGATTTCAGGAGGACGCGGAAGAGCTGGCAAGGAGACAAGCGTACTTGAAATCTCAGAGAGACAAGTTACTGGCTCTAAAGAAGCAGGAGAGGGAGAAACAGCTGCGGGAAGCTGAAGTGACAATCACCAGGTCCAGACCACGCTCAGCTAAAGCAGCTCAATCTGCTATGGCTGGAGAAGCTGAGGCTAACACCAAGACTCTCCAAGTACGCAAAGCTCTTGCTGAGCGCCTCCGTTCGGAGGTAGTGGGAAGGATCTGAGCCATTCACTTTTAATTCAAACAGCAAATGCTTAGTTTCTAATTTCGTGACAAAGTAGCTTACTATTGATTTTTTGTTTACAAACAAACGTTTGGAATGCTAAGGGGTAGATGATCCAAGACAAATTGTACTTCATTATATCAGCACCCTACGTGCCTTTTTTCAGAATTGCTAGTTCCTGCAAGTTCCATTCTCTTGGTTCGCAATTTACCATAGAAGTGTTCAGTGTAATGTTTGCTGGGCACTCTCTAACTGCTACATAATGTACGAGTTTGCTTCACCACTACTGTACGCTTTGTAAATTGAGATTAAATTAATATAATATATGCAAAAGTTATTTCTTTTAGTTAATGTTGTCATTTAATATAAATTCTTTTACCATATGGATTCTACAGGGTGATTCAAAACTGATGTAACCCGCAGAGGGAGTCATAAATCAACAACTTTCGAATAGGAACTTTTAATCCAGAACGAACGAAACTCTGCGTCAGGGGACAATTTATGGTATTTTATTTATTTTCCCAAAATACTTGACATAGTACAGGGTTATTCACCTAAGATGTTACACGGCAATAACTTCTAAACCATTTAAGATATCGGTATTCTGTTTTCACTTTTGTGAATGGTGCCAAGGGGCTCATAAACTAACTTATAACTTACTATTTTTTCCTTTTATTTTGAATAGCTGAGATATTGGTATCAATTTTTTTTTTTAATGGAACTATACTAATTTTTGCATACATGGTAACAGATTTCACTGAGACAAATTCAACGGTGTTATTATTTCCCAAATTGGACGAGTACTTTTTGAGAAATAGTGGATATGAAAATTGTGCCAGGCCACGCCTTCTTTTGATGACGCGATGTGCGAATGGCGGCTGAGTTTGAGTCACGGCTTATTGGTGCCCTTACCTAGCCTAGCCTCGCACACAGGCATAATCTGCTTCAAAACAGAATGAATATCCTGAAATCAGAATCGTAGTCATTATTATCGGAGTTTGGTTCTTTTGGAAATGTAAATAAGAGTTATAAGAATAGGAAAATTAAGTTTTATTTGTTGTCCAATAATTTCTTACGTCACTAGCTGTTAGGTATAATGGGACAAAGGAACAGATTTTGGCGTACATTGCTTTTGATTTGCTATAACATGTAGAATAAATAATTCACGATACGTAACACACATCGGGAGCTTTAAGTGTACCAGTGGATAACACGAAATGAGAAAGCGTAATTTTTTGCAAATACAGTACGTACATAAGAGTCCACGTTGAAAAAGTATTTAAACAGTTGGTGTAAATTATTTCTTAGAGTTACGTAACCGAGAGCGCTAACGCACTAGTTCGTGCCTCACTGGCATCGAGAGAGCGTGGGTTTGAATGCCACCTCGGCCTTCCTGAAAATAGATTTCATGGTTTCCCATTTTCACCACCGGGCAAATGCCAGGGTGGTTCATTTCAATAGGCCCACGGCCGATTACCTTCCGAAATCCCTTCCCTGACCCGTCCTGAAGAGAAAATACTTGGCCAATGGCTGTATTAATAAAATTATTAGTAGAAACTTTAATGCTTCTTCAGGAAAAGAGTGGCCTTTTCAAGCGTGGCTACATCAGGTTGAATGGAAAATCAAGTAAGTCACTGCACTGTAGACCGCGAGTCTGAGTGGAATTATAAAACTTCCCGAGTGTGGTTTGAACAAGATGGATGTCCAGCACACTACTCGCATATGGCTAGACTAACTCTATTTCCTGGTCGGTAGATTGGGCGTGAAGGCATCATAAGTTGGCCACCACGTACACCTGATTTGGCACCTATTGACTATTTGGTTTTCCTGTTCAATTCAGGCTACTGTATTATTTCTATGCATTTCGAGATCATGATTTAGTAAGATGATATGAAATTGTAAGCAATATTGATTTTTACATGTATTGAATCTTGTCATTTTGATTTTCTGTCTGTGAATTACCTCAACACTGAGCACATATCATTATTTTGTTTTACTTATTCACCCCAGACTTCTGTATTATTGAAGGGCCGATAGCCTAGATGTTAAAGCCCATAAAACTTATTATCATCATCATCATCATTGTACCGACAGCGGTGGCTACGCTCGCTAAAGCGCAGCGTTAAGTCATGGGGCAAAGTTTTCGGCTGACTCGGTAGACGCGTAGGTTCGAGCCCCACTGTCAGCCGTCCTTGAAATGATTTTCCGTGGTTTCCCATTTTCAACACTCGGCAAATGTTGGGACGGTACCTACTGACAGGCCACGGCCGCTTCCTTCCACATCCTTGTCCACTTTCATCCATTCATCTCATCTCTCATTTCGACGCGCAGGTCGCCCACAGGCGTCTACTAGAAAGACCTGCACTTGGCCACTCAGGAGGCCAAACGGAAAAAAAATCATCATTGTATTATTACTTTGTATTTCGAGCATATGATCAAAATTGGTACCATCTTCCTTGTACCCAGGTACATATTGAGACTCCGGTTCCGAAGGTTCTGGTTTTGATTTTTAGCTCTGACAAATAATTGAATTGTTTAAGGGTTGAGGAATATACTCACCCTCACGAGGCAAGAGGAGGATTCAATTCCCTCTCCAGCCAGTCAAAAAGTGGTTCCTTGTGCTTTCTCAATTCTACTCCAGGTACATGCCAGCATTGTTCCTAATCTAAGGCCTTCCTAAACCATTACGGGAACACGCACTACTGAAGACAGCACAATGACACAGGTTAACAGAGAAATTTTGAAGTGCATGGGGCCATTGACCTTTATGTACAAATCCCTAAATGAAACAATATCAACAACTCAAATAAGGTCAAATAAAATAGTAAATCTCCAGCTTACTGAATGAGTTTTACTATTAATGATGCGCTATTTATGTAATATCGTAACCCCCCAGGGGCTCACATCTAGTGGGACGTGGGTTGGCAACCACGGGACCCCAGCTTAGTCCGGCATTGCTTCCACTTAATTGTGCCGGACTCCTCTCTGTTATCTTTCCTTTCGGCCTCCCTTGGCCAACTCTTGTTCTCTTCCGACCCCGACGGTATTAGGGTATCCGAGGCCTAGGGGGCCTCTTATTTTCCAGCCTTAATTGGTCCTTCTCTCATCTTTCCTGATCCCTCATTCTTCTAGGGATCAGCCTTCTTTTTCTTTTCATTTTAGTTCCTTTTGTCTTTTAAGATTCCCGCCCTGTTCTTATGAATTGGATCCCCGTGTCTCTAAATTACAGTTTGTGAGTATTTCGAATCTCAACCACATTTTGTAAGTATTTCCAACCTACATTGCATTTTGTAAGTATTTTCGATCAAAACTTCATTTTGTAAGTACAGGTTGACACATAGGAACCGGATGTTTTCTAAATGAACAGTACTCGGTTGATTTGCAAGGAAAACTTATTTTATTGTTACCACATTTAAGAATGCGTTCCACCATTTCATTTACCATTTACCATTGTTAGGTGTGAAAGATAATGTACCTCAGGTGGCGGCAATCCGTTTGAATACAGGTTTCAAGTCGTCGTGAGAAAGCATTCATAACTCTGCCGAACACCGCTTGGTCAATCGCACGCACCTCATCTGTAATGGCATCTTTCAGCGCCATTATTGTACGGGGTTTGTGGGCATGGACACATTCCTTTAGGCACCCCCACAAGAAAAAGCCACAACAGGATATCTCATGGCATCTTGGTGGCCATGGAACGTCACCAAACCGCGAAATGAGGCGACCAGGGAACATGTTCCTCACAACTGTCATCGGTGCGTTGGCGGTATGCGCTGTGGCACCATCCTTTTGGCTTGGAACTGCGCCATTTCGACCGATATTGAAATGGCGGCGAAAGATCCACTGTGTTGTGACAGCAGACTCCGCATTTTGCACATCGAGTAGGTTTCATGTGCGAACACGCGGTGTTGCACGGTCCACTGCTCCATAGCGACTGACATGGTATGCTCAAATAGCTTATAAAGATAATAGCGGAAACTCGGCCGTAAAAGCATGCGCTCGCCTGGAGACAGCGATCACAGTGCCATCTCTTGGTGCGAGTTGACAGCATTACTCTTCTTGCCACCCACAGCTAGCATTTTTGAGTGCGCACCGACCGAAATTGCATTGTGAAGTTAACATATGTCTCGGCTTGATATTTAGGCAGCAAATAATTTAAAGATTAGTGTTAAAAGAAACAAAAGATACTTGGTTCTGTACAATATTTATAGAGAATTCTAAAAAATACTGGACTGCTTCTGCATATGGTTTGCTTTGCCATAGGCAGTAGAACTGAAGGCACTGCACCAGGCCAAATACTGAAAATTACAAGGAAATATTAGCATATTGGTTTTAATCCTTCCTTTTTGACATACTGGTATTTAAAAACGAGTTGAACACGCTTAATTACATTTAAAAAAACAGTTACCTTCTTATATAACGTATTTCCTAATAAAGTCAGTAAAATTAAAATTTGTGTTTCTGAACTTGTTCGATTACACCAACCTGCTTTGCTTTAATAGTGCAATACGTACACTTTAGAGGCAGATGACCTCGCTGTTCCGCCCCTTATAACAACAATAAATAACTACGTACACTTTCAATCGGGAATATTGAAGCAAGTTGTTAAATTTTAGGCCTACTGTACCGTAGAGTCACCACGTTTTATAATGGCTCTTATTTCAATATTAACATTAGGCCATCAACAACCTACAAAGATCTTACCCTTGACTTAACAAGTTTTTGTTCCTGAAATCTTTCTCCACAAAGTGGTCTGAGCATACAACACGAGTTCTGTTTAAATGTTCTGGGCTATTCCTTTCAATACATCATCTAAGTCAGCTCTACGGCTTCGAATAACCCACAGCGTGAATCTATAAATAAATAAAGAACAGGCTAAAATATGCTAAATTATATTGTTAAAACATTTTGTATTGAAATAAAACTGAACTATCAGTGTAATGGTAGGCTACTTGTTTACAATAATTTCTTGGGAACCTAAAGAAAGATTTTGGGTCACTTTGTTGTTTATAATTATTACAGCCATATATAGCACAAATACTCCCCGTACCAACCATTATAATTGGATAATTAGATCATTCACAGGTCAATAATTTCTTATAATTGTTTGGTTGGATCTCACGGTTGTAAATCAGCTGGTCTTACGTTGCCAACTCGGACCGCTAGGCAGTGCTGGGTAGCGCTGTCTCCTGTTTTGGCGAGGAGTTTCCGCTATTATCTTTATAAGCTATTTGGTATGCTATACCGAGGAGCATCGCTACTCTCCCCTCCCTCTACCACTCCTTCCGTCCGAGTACAATCCATTTAAAAACATCCGGTTTATATGTATCACCCTGTATGTTCAATCTAAATTGCATTTTGTAAGTATACTGTAGTATTTTTAATCGCGGGCTTCCACATAGGCTATTGTGAGTATTTTGAATCTAAATTACATTTTGTAAGTATTTTCAATTTCAATTGAATTTTGTGAGTATTTTGAATCTGGTAAGGCATTTTCAATCTAAATTCCATTGTGAATTTTCAACTTCAATTGCATTTTGTAAGTATTTTCAATTTCAATTGCATTTTGTAAGTATTTTCAATTTCAATTGCATTTTGTAAGTATTCTCAATTGCAATTGCATTTTGTAAGTATTTCGACTGTACATTGCACTTTGTACGTATTTTGAACTTAATCTACATTTTGTGCGTATTTCTCATACTATTCCTTTTGTGAGTATTTTTGTTCTAAATTCCCTTTGGTAAGTATTACCGCTCTCCATTTTGTGAGTAGTTTCAATCTGAGTTCCTTTTTGTAAGTATTCTCCTTCTCAATTTTCGTTCTGGTTTCCACTTCATTGACATTTTCTCTATCACCCAGACCATTGAGGGTCGATAACCTAGATGTTAGGCCCCTTAAAACAACAATTATCATCTTCATCATCATGGATTTGTTTCTTTGTCCCATTATACCACACAGCTAGCAACGTAAGAAATGATTAGTCAACAAATTAAACTTCATTTTTCTATTTTTTGATCACTTATTTACATTTCCCAAAGAACCAAACTCCGATAATAACGAGTACGATTCTGATTTCAGGATATTCATTCTGTTTTGAAGCAGATTATGCCTGTGTGCGAGGCTAGGCAAGGTAAGGGCACCGATAAGCCGTGACTCAAACTCAGCCACCATTCGCACATTGCGTCACCAAAAGAAGGCGTGGCCTGGCACAATTTTCATATCCTCTATTTCTCAAAAAGTACTTGTCCGATTTGGGAAATAATAACACCGTTGAATTTGTCTCAGTGAAATCTGTTGCCCTGTATGCAAAAATTAGTAACTTATAGTTCTATTAAAAAAAAAAAGTTGATACCTATATCTCAGCTATTCAAAATAAAAGGAAAAAATAGTTTAAGTTAGTTTATGAGCCCCTTAGCACCATTCACAAAAGTGAAAACAGAATATCAATATCTTTAATGGTTTAGAAGTTATTGCCGCGTAACATCTTAGCTGAATAACCCTGTATATTATTTTTTAATAATTGTCGCCTGGCAATCAATGACGGTATAAATGTGTGTGCACACTGGAAATATAGGCATTGGACACCGAATGTTGCTAACAAAAGCTGTTAGAACTGTCAACAACCGAATTCAATTCATGCATCACATCGGCGTAGTGTTCAGTGGTGTTTCAAGTGAAGGCTGATGATATATACAAGACCTTCTTAATAAGCGGCCACTGAGGTATTTCAGATGGCCCTCCTTAAAGAATACTGGACATGAAATAATATGCACAAAGGAAAATGCAGCAGAAAATTAAATAAATCGACCGTGGAGGCCATGGTCTCAAAACAGCCCTCTTCCTCGCGTCAGTACAGGCGCGGATTCAAGGGGGGGGGGGGGGGTCACGCGGGTCATGACCCCCGCCCCCACCAAACGGAGACCAATTTTTTTTTGCAAACTCAAAAAACGAAAACACCAGACAAATAAAACTTAACGAATTTTAACTGAAAACAGTTTTGTTTCATTTTATTCAATACTGGATTATCTTTATTGGAATTATTATGTTCTGTTACAACTGTACATATTTACAACTTCTAACCTCTTGTATAAAAACTATTAGTTATACAACAAAATCAACTCGTCTATTTTGTTTAGCAAACCTTGTGATTACCGAATCGATGTTTATAGTGATGTCACGATGAATGTGCAGCAATGCACGGATAGGAAACTGGGGCTTTTTTCGCACCAAAAATTTTTGCCGACGTCCAAACTGCAAGCATGGTTGGCAATTTAAGCTGTGACTTTCTCCCTTTGTCGGTATCAACTCGACTTGCCGAAACAGTAAAGGTACCTTGATCCTTTTCTCGAAGCTCGATGTAAGAGTCGCAAAACACGCCGTTGCAATTTGTACGAATTTTTTTGGTGCGCTAAACGCTTCAAATTTCTATCCATGAAGCTTGCAAAAAAATTGGTCTGGTTTTGTACGTTTGGTTATTTTGTGATTGCGTTTTTAGTGATACCATTTTACTTAACAATTTCGATTCTCTGACCCCCCCCCCCCCCCCAAAGCCAAACTCTAGATCGAATCTCTGACCCCCCCCCCCCCCCCCCAAAAAAAAAACCAAACTCTAGATCCGCGCCTGCGTCAGTAAGTGCCTGAATAGACTAAGTGCAGCGTTTGAAAAAGTACACCAGCTTTTCATTATACCATGACCATACCTGCCAGCCTTTAAATGGCCTAGCAGTAAAAGCACCGCGCCAGAGAATACGCGGGAAACTGAATGCACCAAGCTGCAATAGAACACAGCTTTAGCCAAAAAACTCCCTTAGACTTACATGTTTAAACACTCAACGTGATCAATCGGGTCGTATTTGCTGCCATGTGCTGTGATAACATCCCAAGCACCCGGTGCAAAATTTAATCTTTTCCTTTTTGGCACACACGGGAATTCCAAAGAATAGGTTTCCCGTCTATTTACTCAGGATTGATGCTGTTCAGCGATATGTAAATTCAAGAAATATGGGTTAGTAAATTTATCGGGATTTTCAAATTGAATAATATTCCGTCGCAACCTAAAATAATTGAGCAATTATATTACTTTCAACATCACCTACGCATACGATATGGGGAAAAATAAGCAAGTTGACACTAAATCCCTTCTAACTTTTGAAGTTTCGGGTCAATTTTCATTATTCTAACAGTATGAAGATTAAGAGTGTTCTTCATTGTAAAACAATTTTCCCCTGAAAATTACAAAATATTGTGAAGATTTTCCGTTCGCCTAGCGACCATTTTGTTTTTCTTGCTATTAGTGGGTGGTCGTTAACACGCTACACAGCCAATCCGGCCAGGGCTGAATAGGCTAGGCCCCTCTCCGCGCTGCGACAGAAAGTCGACTAGAAAAGACTAGAACATCCGACAAGGAAGAACTCGACGCTACCAGAAGAACGCCTGAGCATTGTGTGTGTCAAGAAGGAAAAGGCTCTCATACACGTCTCTGGGCACTGATGGATAGGCGATCATAATGGGACAGACTACGGTATGTCTTCTTCAAACTCCTCTGGCATCAGATTCTCAACTGCGAGCGATAGAGTTGTTCCAAGTGTCGATGTCCGAACCACATTTCGAGTTTCAGTACGAGAAAGTATCGACAATAGGTTTCCCGCCTATTTAATGGGGATTATCGCTAAACCACACAAATACAGGGTCTTTCATATAAAATAAGAACGGCAAGCGGCAGTTTTGTTATTCGCTGCTACGGTGGCCTTGGCCGAACTTGTGGTACGCCACGGCCCCCTGCTGTACTATTGAAAACGCGCGCGTAGTAGGCTACATACGAGGGCTGTTTTCTTTTTCAATTTCCGGTGGACTGTATAAAAACAACAGATTGACATACCAAACTGATTTTACTACTCAGTGTTTGCTTGTTATATTCGTATGTCTCAACATGATCGCCAAAACAATTGAAACATTTGTCGTACCGTTACACCAGCTTTCCAATGCTCTCGGCAAAATATTCTGCTGCCACTGAGGTGGGTACATCTGGACAGTCTCCTGAAGTTTTTCCTTTTTAACGAAGCGTTGCCGCCCAACCATACCTTCAATTCTCGAAAGAGGTGAATATCATTCAGTGCTGGTTTGGAATAAACGGCAGATGGTCCAAAATATCACACTTGAATTTTTTTTAAAATCTATCGTAACGTTGGTACAGTGTGGTCGTGAATGGTTTTCACCTTTTTCGAGAATTGAAGGTATGGTTGGGCGGCAACGCCTAGCCAAAAACGAAAAACTTCAGGAGACTCTCTAGACGTACCCACCTCAGTGGCGGCAGAATATTTTGCCGAGGGCATTGGAAAGCTGGTGTAACGAGATGACAAATTGTTTCAATCGTTTTGGCGATTATGTTGAGACATAAGAATAAAACAAGCAAACATTTTGTGTTAAAATCAGTTTGGTATGTAAATCTATTATTTTATAGAGTCCATCGGAACTTGAAAAAACAAAAACAACCCTCGTATGTACTATGCGCGCGCTTTTAATAGTACAGCAGGGACCATGACGCGCCACAAGCTCGGCCAAGGCCACCGCAGTAGCGAATAACAAAACTGCCGCTTGCCGTTCTTACTTTATATGAAAGACCCTGTATACAGTAATATAAAAAATCCACGGACATAGTGCACGTGATTTCATTAGCTCAACTTTGCAACTGTCGCAACTCGTGGTGAAGAACAAACGGACGGAAACGCGTATCAAACGAATCAATCTTTAAACCACAAGAAAGTTAATAAATATAAATATATCGATATCAAACGACTAGGATTTACAGTAGAAGCAATATCAGGGAGAACTGTATTCAAATTCAATAACCGTTTGGAAAATACAAATCAGAGCGATATAAGGTAAATCCGGGAGAGTTACCGCACGTTTTACATCTTGTGTTATAATATCTCGGGAGAGTTACTTTAATAGTTGCTGCAAATTGATAGATCATAATTTGAAAATGTTTGCATTAGATCACGTATGAGCAAAACATTGGTAATTGTAAATAAACGGTAGAAAGGAAAGAACAAAGAAATTGTTGCATCAGCGGCGTCTCTCCCTGAAACGCGGGAGAGATGCCGACTTTGCTCGTGATGGATGCCGCAAGTAAAATAATTAATAACAAAATCAAAAGTGTGCTAATTTCTTCAACTCTACACAATTGAGTATTAGAACATACTACAAGACAATTATATTTTGAAAAACAGAATGTATCTTTTGAAAATACGTTTTATTTTAATTCAAATTATAAATGTTGTATGTGCTTATACAGGCCTCATTTAACAAACACATATGGACCTATTGTGCCTTATCCACATTTCCGGAATCCATTCATCGTTTTAATATTCGTTCCTGAATTCCATTGCACCTTTTTGTTTTCCTGAATAGTATTTCCATTGACTTCAGTCTTTTTACAAATTCTCTTACATTTTCCTCTCCCACTTAGCTCTTTTGACTGTCCCCTTACTTTTGTACTGAGCGTAACAAAAGGATGGACTTGGCGGGATTGTACTGTGAAGTGCAAAAAGTTCAAAAATGTAGTTCTTTGTGGCTATTTTCTGTTTTTTTTAACATTATGAGCGCTACTTTTTTGAAAATAATCACTTTTGGCAGTTTGGCTACTGTGCAGGAACAGTGTCTAGTACTTTGAGTGGCATATTACCCGTTTATTTTCCAGATTTCAGATTTCCCCAGGGTGAGGTCTCCTTCAGTACTACAGGTAGTTGTAATGGGTCAGAGCTAGAATCCTAAAATTCCTCAGCCCCACCCCACCCACAGGACATGCCCCCACCCCTGGCCACGCCCCAGTTAATCCACGTGCCACGCCCCCACCCCCATTGGTCCATGTGTCACGCCCCACCCCTGGCTCTGCCCCCATTGGTCCTTGTGCCACGACCCCACCCCTGACCCGCCCCCATTGGTCCATGTGCCACGCCCCCCTTGAACGACGTGACCCACCCCCAGGCTACGCCCCCATGCACCATGTGCCAGACCCCCTGGTCCCAAGTGCCATGCACCACCCCCTGGTTCCATGAGCCACACCCCATGCGTCATGTGCCATGCATCACCCCCACCGGCATGTGCCATGCACCATGCGTCATGTGCCATGCACCAGGGCTCACGTGACATATTCCACAAAATGTCGGTTGGCCTTTTTTTTTTTTTGTGTCACGGCATGTTTTTTGTACAAGTGCTAATTCACATGGAAATATTTCTTGTTGCTCTATGAAAGCATGCTTCGCTAAATCAGACATTGCGATGCGTTGTGCAGTTACTGCGAATTGACAGTGTAAATGGCTTAATTTACTAATTTACGCCTTCTTCTATGTTAATTATTATGTTGAAACTTTCAAATGAGATAAGTCCCAACACAAAAGGTCTATATCCCAGCTGAATGGGTGGATGACAATGTACGGCGAGCTCAGGGGCTTCTCCGTGCAATGTGAGTGTGTTTTGATACTGCCAATAATACAGCTAAAAGTGAGACAGCGCCGACCACAGTCCTGACTGTTATACTATTACTCTTGTTTAATGTTATAATAGACCTACATCTTAAAAGTCCCAAAGTAACGTGCGAGCTCTATGGGAGGTGCTAAATTGCCGAAACTGTCAAAATAATACACCTGAGCTCCTCGCTTGGCATAGGCTACAAAATGTGTTCCAGGTCCGTGGCTGTTGTCTAAATTAACAATAGCGGACTCATTGTGTCGAGATCTATTTGGTAAGCGATCGCGCATGAAAACACCGCGAAAATAAGGTATTTGTAAACGTTTGGCATGATGAATGACATCATCATGGGTCATGGTTCTAGACGGCAGATTTAGACTTTTTTTTAGGTGAAATGTAGATGCCGAGTCCTTGTTTGCAGGGTCCAAGTCGCATGTTAGAGTTTCTATTGCCTATGGCTATAGACTCCTTGGTCTCCTTCTTCCCATAACCGTTTTGCCTCTTGAGTGGACTTGACGGCCCTTGCAACCGCACTTGCACCACCAAGTAACGAATACAAAGCAGCAAGTCCAGCAAATGAAATTGGTAAAATGCCACCTCGTTTGGGTATGGGAATGACATGCGGACGTACTTGAAACGCTAGTCTTGTCTTGGGGTCCACTTGTGCTCGAGCAGCACGCACAGCTTTTAGGAATGCCAATCGTGGGTTCTTTTCACTCTTAGAGGCTTGACGAGCTACTTTTAAAACATGATGGAGACCTCTCTTTTTCCTAGGATAACGTTGTTTTGCCATTGTATTTCTTTCCTTATCGTCTATTAAGGACGGTTAATTAATCTATTATCTAACAATGTAACGTGTTTTTCGTGGGGTTTTTAAGCAACTGGCATAAGTCAGTAGGAAGCCATTCTATATTTATTTACGCGGCAAATTGTTCAGCCAAGAGAATTTTTCATGTTAATTTATTATTATTATTAATTTATTATAATTATTATTAAGATATTTTCGGAGCATTTTATAAAAATTATAAGCATACAGATAGGTTTTCTATGTCTTAGAAAACGCTAACAAGCAAATTATTACGAACGACGATATCATAGAAAATTATCTGATTACGGAATTTTACGGAGTTTTGTCAGTTAGGGTATTTGAGAGACATGACTCACTGGGAATTCTAATACAAGCTGATTCCTGTCGAGAAGCATGACGCAATCCTGGGTCGCAAGGTCTAGAAGAGGCGAATTGTTGAAACGGAAAACGACTTCTCCCTCTCGCCCGCGGAGTGTAATGAACCGGAGGAGGGGAAGTGGCGGCGTGCTCAGCCAATCAGCGGAGACAACGTACGCTGGAAGACGGTACCATGGGTGGGGAGCCAACGTGTGCATATATCGTTCGACGCGCCGTGAAACGCGGACAATCTGTGAAATAATTGACGAGTATGGGTGCGCGTGCGAGTGGCTCCGATGTTCGGTGGAGTTAAGGACAATCTGTGTAGAACTTGCAGTGTACGGTCGCAAGTGCGTGACGCTCCGATGTTCAGTGGAGTTAGCGACGAACTTTTGTAAAACGTAACCAGTGCGGTTTTACGAGAGTTTGGGTCCGATGTACGGACCATAGAATTATCTAATCTACCAGTATATCATCAAATTTCGACGGAGATGACGACGTCCAGGAGACTGTGGGAAGCACACAGCATCATCAAGAACGAGGGAAATGCATTGGCAATTTCCAGGGGTAAGCGCTAATGACGCAGAAATACGCAATCTCTCATTTTTCTTTGTTTTACATTTCATATTTCAGTAACTTCATAGCTTGGAAATAAGAGTAAAATCAATTTATCAGACTCCGTTTTCACGTAATTTTCTATCGGTAATATTCAAATCACAACGCTCCAATTTAAATTTTAAACTTATTATTATTATTAATTTTGCTATACTTGTTTTATATAATAAATTCATTTCTTTTACAATGCAATCTTTGCTTTCAGTAGGTAGCATTAGATATAGACCAATTCCTTCTCCTGATACAATTGTTTGTTGGGTTAATGATCAAATCATACCACGATCTGAGTGAATAGAGTCTTGAATGTGTTCTGCCAGAGCTAGACGTTGTTAAATACAAATTTAGATTTCAACATTGCATTGAGGTCTTGGCGCCCATTAAAACAACATAGCTTAGGCAAAGGTAAACAGTTACATTTCTCTCCCAACAGTGTGGGCTAGCGAAACTGTTACATTTGTCGCTACCAACATGGGGCATTAATAAACATTACATTTGTCGCTCAACGTGGAGCAAAGTAAATACCGTTTCACTTGTCATCCCAGCCTAAGCAAGACCATTACATTTGTCGCCGACAACTTGGGGCTGAAAACCTAATAACATTTGTGGAAGGAGAAGGGTATATATTTCTGTGCCTGTATTTTGGGGGTTATTTGTCTTTATCAGTGTATATCATTATGGGGGATGAGAAAGAAAGACAGATGAGGTTACGTAGTGGTCATCAACTGGAGAATGATGATACGAGCAGTATGTCGAGTGATGGTAGTACCGGGGTAGCGGAGATAAATCCCGATACTGAAACAGGGAGTGTAGGCGGCCAACCAGAATTAAAAACTTTACTTCTCGAGTTCATGTATCAGAACAAAGTTAGTAGTGATGCTTTAAATGCAAAATTAGAACAGAATAATGCAAAATTAGAACAAAACAGTAGGGAAAATAAAGAAAGTACAGAAGCTTTAAATGCAAAATTAGAACAGAATAATGCAAAATTAGAACAAAACAGTAGGGAAAATAGAGAGAGTAATGAAATTTTAAACGCCAGATTAGAACAAAACAGTAAGGAAAATAGAGAGAGTACTGAAACTTTAAATGCTAAATTAGAACAAAACAGTAGGGAAATGAGTGACAAATTCGAACTGATTAGAGGTGAGATCAGGGGGGTGATGGAAGAAAAGGCTAAAGAGATTATTGCAGATGTAGACAGAAAATTAGGAAAAGTACAGGAGGAGTTGGAAATTAGAATCAGTACACAGGCTGAAAATTTAAAAGAACTAGTGCAACTGGAAACACAGCAGGTCAAAAAGCAATTGGGGGGAGAAATTGACAAAATTCAGGTAGCTACTAAAGAGGTTAAGGAACAGCTGGGGGGTAGAATTGAGAAAGTCCACTCACAAATAGTTGCAGAAGTAAATGATTTAAGAGAGAGTAATAGCGAAAGCATTAGCAAGATTGAGGAGAAACAAGCAAAGCTATATGATAAAGTAGAAGAATCAGAAGGAAACATTAAATTAACAGTAAACAGTATTGAGAGGAAGGCTGAGGAGAAAATCGCAGAATTAGAATTAAAATTAAAAGCTAGGATCAGGCAAGAAAATAGTCAGAATAGGCCAGTTTTTGTGAATAGCACACACAGGGAGGTAGAACTGGGTAAGTTCAGCAATCGACAGGGGTGCCCAATGGAGTTCATGAACACTATAGAAAATAAATTCGGGGAGAGGTTGGAAAATGGTAGTATTGAGTGGTGCCAGGTAGTTGAAATTTTAGAACAAGTGTTTGTGGGGGAAACGAGGAATTGGTTTGCTGTCTACAGAGACAAGTTTACTGATATCAATGATTTTAAAATGAAATTCTGTGAAAAGTTCTGGAATGAGGTTATTCAGTCGCAGCATCGTGAGGGAGTAGTGTGTGGTAAATATAACCCTAAAGGAAGCTCCACCATGACCGAATACTTTTTAGGGCAGGTATTAGTGTGTAAATATCTGGATGGCTTGAAGGAGGAAAGTGATGTGGTAAGGTTGCTACTTAGGCACTTTCCCTATAGGATCAAGGAGGCTGCTTGTATCCAGAATGTAAAGACTATATCACAAGTAGAAAATTTGTTAAGCACATTTGATGCACTAGGGAGAGGGGGTTATGATGACAATTTCAATCGGAACCAGGGTAATAATAATAATAGACCTAATGAAGCCAGGCATCAAGAAGTTCAAGGGAACGGTGGCGAAGGGGCCAACGCTCAAAATAGAAATAATAATAATCAGCTAAATCAGAACAGAGGAAATGGCTATGGTAATCAGTATCAAGGGAGGAACAATGATTTCAGGGGAAATCAAGGGAGGAACAATGATTACAGGGGAAATCAAGGGAGAAACAATGATTTCAGGGGAAATCAAGGGAGAAATTATAATGACAATAATTACAACCAGAATAGGGGTCAAGGAAGAGGACAGCCTAGTGGTAGTAATATACAGCCAAACAATGACAACACAGCCCAGAACAACCAGACTAGTTCAGTAGTTAGTAGTACTACGGCCAGCTGTAGCGGTTCTTTAAACGCGAACCAGGCTGCGAAGTAAGGTCAGAATCTCAGTCTGTAGCATGCCCTGTCCATACAATTATACAGGAACCCTATGACCTAAATGTAAGAAATGAATTATTACATGAACTAAATGATGAAGGTATTATTCAGGAAGTGGTTAGTAAGAGCCCCATAGTTAAATTTAACGTGTCCGAGGCGTACACAGATGTTTTAATTGATAGTGGTTGTATGAAGAGTTGCATAAGTAGTGCATTTTATGATAAAATGAAAGGAACTGGAGTAAATTTTGAGGAGATGCCAATTAAAAGCACTTTTGTTATCACAGCTGTTGGGAAGAGGTCTAAAGTAATTTCTAAGCAAGTTTTAGTAGACATTAAAATTAATAATCATGTAGAGAAGCAGATTTGCCTTGTAATTCCAAATGTAGTATTCAGTGTTATCTTGGGTTCAGAGTGGCTAAGTAGAGTGTCTGGTAACTTATGTTATGATGTAGGGAGTTTGAAATTTAAATGGGGAGATTCTGAAGTAGAAGTAGCGTTCAATGACCAAATTCAGAGAAGTAATGTTGTAGGTGTGATTTGTACTTTAAATGAGATATCGCCAGCCGTAGAGCGGGGTTCTCCATGTTTTGTGGGCAGTGTGATTACGAACGGAAGTCTAGAGGACTCGTTACGTGAGGCTGCATTTCAGGGAAATATAGAGGATGAACAGTGTGTTCGGCTCTATGATGTGTTATGGTGTAATAGGAGAGTGTTTGAGGATCCCATTGGTATGGCCAATTGCTATACCCATTCATTGAACGTTATTGATAGGTCAGTATTCACAGGACATAGATATCCTGTACCTTTCGCTTATCAGAGTGCAGTTGAGGCACAAATTAATCAGATGCTTGAAGATGGGATTATTGAGCACTCTAACAGTCCGTATGTTAATTCTTTGATAACGGTACCCAAGACCGACGGCACTGTTCGTATTTGTTTAGACGCTCGTTTGGTTAACAATAGAATTAGTTCAGATCAGCTGAAATCTATGTCAATAGAAGAATTAATGCAAACATTTGAGGGGAAGAAGTATTTCACTTGTGTAGATTTGAGTTCCAGTTTTTGGCAAGTGCCACTTATGTACGAAGATAGACCATTTACAGCTTTTAGTCATAAATATAACCTTTATCAATTTTGTAGAACACCTTATGGGTTAAAGAGTAGTTCAGCAGCTTTAATTAGGGCTTTAAACATCGCATTAGGGGATGACACAGGAGAGTTTGTAACCATTTACATAGATGATATGGTAATTAGTTCACGCAGTTTTGAGGAGCATCTACATCATTTAAATATAGTTTTTCAGAAGTTAGATCAGGCAGGGTTCACTTTGAAGCTGTCTAAGTCGTCATTCTGTCAGTCAGAAGTGACATTTTTAGGTCATAGAGTGTCGAGTAGAGGTGTAACACCAGAAGAAAGTAGGGTTAATAAGATACTTAACGCAGAGGTGCCACAGAATGTTAAACAGTTAAAAACTTACCTGGGAATTTGCAACTTTTTCAGGAGGTTCGTTCTTAAATACTCAGGGTTGGTAGAACCATTCAGGGAATTGCTTAAAAGTGGGACTCGGTGGAGATGGGAGTCCAAGCATGATCAGGCTTTTAGAGCGCTGAAGGAAGGTTTTGAGAAAGCTGTAGTGCTGAAATATCCGTTAAAAGATAAGGAATATGTGGTTATGACAGATGCTTCACATATAGGCATTGCTGGAGTATTATGTCAGAAAGATGATGAGGGTAATCTGTGCATTGTATCTTTAGCCTCGCGAGGACTGACTGCAGCAGAGAAAAGATACACGATTACTGAGTTAGAGCTTTTAGGTATTGTTTTCAGTTTAGGGAAATTTAGAATGTATTTAGTAGGGGGGAAATTTGAGATCCACACAGATCACCATGCATTACTGTATATGAGGACTTGTAAACTCAGTTCTAACAGAGTTAGTAGGTGGATTCTTGCTCTGCAGGAATACGAATTCACAGTAAAATATATTAAAGGTAAAGATAACATTCTTGCAGACATGCTATCGAGGGACACTAATTTATGTAGGGATTATCCTGTGGTTAAAGCAGAGGACGGTATTTTAATATGTGCATGTGTGGACAGTAGCAACAGGGCATCGTTACAGATACTGAGAAATATGCTAGGTAGAGCAACGTGATGACGTTCATTTAAGGGAGCCACTTGCAAGGTTGGAAGCAGGTGACGCAGAAACATTTATAGTTACCAAACGTATTGGGAAAACGGCATATGTGCTGGAGAATAGTGAGGGAAACAGATTATACGGGACGTATAATATACATAGTCTACGAAAATATGTGTCATAAAGTGAGTGTGTTTAGCTGGCGAGCCAGCCTATCAAATGAGTAAGTGTGGTATCTGGTGCGTGGAGGATCTGGTCTTAAGGCAGGCGTATCGGAAGTCACACAGGGGGGTAGTATGTAAGTAAATGAGAGTTTTAAGGTACAGGGAAATATGACGGGATTGTCGGATGCTGTTGAGCACTAAATTGTCTCGATGCACCAAGGCCATTTTGGCAGCGCTGATGGGTTCCCATTTATCTCCAAGAGATGGGGGAGCGCTTGTATAGGGCTTGTTAGCTTAAGGCGTCCACGAGATAAAAGATGGGCCATCAGAATGCGAGACAGTCCTTCATGAAACTCATACATATCAGCACACGTGATTTCTGTTTACGGCCTCGCCATGTAAGATTTGTAAGTGTGTAATTTAAGATAATTTGTACAATGATATTATTTGTGTGAGGAGAAATGGTCTGTGTTGAGAACTAGTATTAAGTAGAATATGGTGTACGGGAACTTAACAAGACAGGGCGATTACGGCACAGAAATATTTGGTGTTATATGTAATGCGCATTTACTGTTTTTTTTTCAGAAGTCAATATTAATTTAATCTACTTTAAAGAGAGATTAAGTATTATGGTCACGAGGCGCTGCCACAATAGTGTGATCGTGTGCTCAGTGATAAGTGAGATTAAATTTCACCATAAGGAAGGGACCTCCAGTGAAATTAGGAAGTTCTATGGTGATATAAATATATCAGAACACCTTCAATGCGTGTGATATGACATCATAAATACATAGTCCTCACACATTTATTATGTCTATTTCTCCAACATAGAGGAATTTGAGAGGCGGAAATATCCGTGGAACACTATTTTATATGAGAAACATTGGACTGGTTGCAAAGTGCAATCCATAGTGACAACAAACTTTGACGCAAAGTGCGTGAAGAAAAATTATGAGTGTATATATCTGTAATTTAGGGAGATTTCATTTATGTAATATGTATTTTGGATGGGGTTTATTAACGTGTCTGGGATAATCGGATAATGGACCGTCGTCACGGTAAATCATCCGATGATCCGAGGCGAATATGTAACGTGTTTTTCGTGGGGTTTTTAAGCAACTGGCATAAGTCAGTAGGAAGCCATTCTATATTTATTTACGCGGCAAATTGTTCAGCCAAGAGAATTTTTCATGTTAATTTATTATTATTATTAATTTATTATAATTATTATTAAGATATTTTCGGAGCATTTTATAAAAATTATAAGCATACAGATAGGTTTTCTATGTCTTAGAAAACGCTAACAAGCAAATTATTACGAACGACGATATCATAGAAAATTATCTGATTACGGAATTTTACGGAGTTTTGTCAGTTAGGGTATTTGAGAGACATGACTCACTGGGAATTCTAATACAAGCTGATTCCTGTCGAGAAGCATGACGCAATCCTGGGTCGCAAGGTCTAGAAGAGGCGAATTGTTGAAACGGAAAACGACTTCTCCCTCTCGCCCGCGGAGTGTAATGAACCGGAGGAGGGGAAGTGGCGGCGTGCTCAGCCAATCAGCGGAGACAACGTACGCTGGAAGACGGTACCATGGGTGGGGAGCCAACGTGTGCATATATCGTTCGACGCGCCGTGAAACGCGGACAATCTGTGAAATAATTGACGAGTATGGGTGCGCGTGCGAGTGGCTCCGATGTTCGGTGGAGTTAAGGACAATCTGTGTAGAACTTGCAGTGTACGGTCGCAAGTGCGTGACGCTCCGATGTTCAGTGGAGTTAGCGACGAACTTTTGTAAAACGTAACCAGTGCGGTTTTACGAGAGTTTGGGTCCGATGTACAGACCATAGAATTATCTAATCTACCAGTATATCATCAAATTTCGACGGAGATGACGACGTCCAGGAGACTGTGGGAAGCACACAGCATCATCAAGAACGAGGGAAATGCATTGGCAATTTCCAGGGGTAAGCGCTAATGACGCAGAAATACGCAATCTCTCATTTTTCTTTGTTTTATATTTCATAATTCAGTAACTTCATAGCTTGGAAATAAGAGTAAAATCAATTTATCAGACTCCGTTTTCACGTAATTTTCTATCGGTAATATTCAAATCACAACGCTCCAATTTAAATTTTAAACTTATTATTATTATTAATTTTGCTATACTTGTTTTATATAATAAATTCATTTCTTTTACAATGCAATCTTTGCTTTCAGTAGGTAGCATTAGATATAGACCAATTCCTTCTCCTGATACAATTGTTTGTTGGGTTAATGATCAAATCATACCACGATCTGAGTGAATAGAGTCTTGAATGTGTTCTGCCAGAGCTAGACGTTGTTAAATACAAATTTAGATTTCAACATTGCATTGAGGTCTTGGCGCCCATTAAAACAACATAGCTTAGGCAAAGGTAAACAGTTACATTTCTCTCCCAACAGTGTGGGCTAGCGAAACTGTTACATTTGTCGCTACCAACATGGGGCATTAATAAACATTACATTTGTCGCTCAACGTGGAGCAAAGTAAATACCGTTTCACTTGTCATCCCAGCCTAAGCAAGACCATTACAACAACAACAAAAATAAGAAGATGAAAGTTATTATATTTACAGAACAAGTCGTTTATCCTACGTCTTGCTATAAAGTCATTTTGTTTTAAATAAGACGACACAAGTAGCAAAAAGATGAAAGTTATTATTTTTACAGAACAAGTCGTTTATACACTTGTTGCTATAAAGTCATTTTGTTTTAAATAAGACGACACACGTAGCCAAAAGATGAAAGTTATTATTTTTACAGAACAAGTTGTTATTATACTTGTTGCTATAAAGTCATTTTGTTTTAAATAAGACGACACAAGTAACAAAACGATGAAAGTTATTATATTTACAGAAAAAGTTGTTATTATACTTGTTGCTATAAAGTAATTTTGTTTTAAATAAGAAGACACAAGTAGCAAAAAGATGAAAGTTATTGTTTTTACAGAACACGTTGTTATTATACTTGTTGCTATAAAGTCATTTTGTTTTAAATAAGACGACACAAGTAACAAAATATAAAAGCTATTATATTTACAGAATGTTGTACTAGTTGCTATAAGGTCATTTTGTTTTATATAAGACGACACAAGTAGCGAAAATATAAAAATTATTATTTTTACAGAACAAGCTTTTATTATACTTGTTGTTAACTGGTGTAGTCTGTGGTAGGTATACAAAGTAGAGGTCTTAATGTTGTGTTTACTAGTGTTCTGCAAGTTATTGAGAGAGTTAGTTGCTTCTTATATAGAGAGAGTTTTTTTTATGTATTATGGTTAACACATCAACCTCACTCTGTGAAAATTGTGGAGCAACTTTCACTCGAGAATCAAGTAGGATCGCCACATGCATTCATGGGGAACCTTTTATCAATGTAAAAAAAATGCGACAAAAAAATTCAAACTCATACAATGGACAACGCCACGAGGAGTCTTGCGGTCTCAAACTACCTAACAAGCGTAGAAGGTGCGAGCCTACAAAGAATACCCTTCTCTCGATAGTTCCTGATGGTGAGAGAGTTTTGGTTTATGAAACGGCATTTACAGACCGATTGCGTTCTTACTTTATTCGATGTGAAACGTGTGATAACGCAGAAGCATAATACCTCGAGGAATCAAAGGAGCGAGTAGTTAAACTTATAAACAAAGAACTCATTGCCAATAACTTAATAAAGATGAATTTTATGCTCAAATGATTGTTTATTAACGTGCATTAGGATGTATGTGATCGACCTTTTAAAACTAAGAATGAGGCTGTTTAAAAGGAAACGGATCTAAATGAATTTGTTAACAAACAGTTTAAGAAAATAATTTCGGAATTACATGAATCTGAAATGAAAGGAAGTGAGTAGTCTCTGTTAGGTGTAGATGGTTTAAGAGTTAGAATAATCAAGTATAACCCTCTGAGAGGAAGTACATACTGAACCCTTTATACGCTATCCGTATAAATGATTCTAAGTTTTTATTCTTCATTGTATGATATTTCTACCAGCAACAGGTAAAAGCCAGACAGTGGTGGTGAAACTTTGAGAATTAGTTGGCGACGATCTGAATATACATGGCAGGCAAGCACACAAAGGTTGATCTCTTAAGGAATTTGTGAAAGGATGCCTAGCCCATGGTGACAAATACAGAGCAGATGCAAGAAGCTAGAACAAGGAAACGCAGTTGGTGACGCACGCGAGAGGCTTGCTCATTGTCCTTTTCGTGCCAAGTAGAAATAATGCTTCAATATGAGAGGTGAACCTAACTATTAACCACTACCACAGGGAAGCGTTAATCATAAAAGCCCGCGATGTTCGCAAGATGTTGGACAGTAGGGGGGTAAAGTGGGTTCTGCCCCACTTGACGTGGCTGTGCCCAACAAACCAACATGGCCGCCGCGCGAAGTTGAAACATTTAAATAGACTTTTCTCTCGAACCCATGGTCGGAGATTCACGAATGAGGTGTCGTTGGACTCGAGCTATTGGGGGCTTTGCTATGGACCACGTATTATATTTTTCAATTTTTTTTGAAATTTTTTGTTTTCGAAAATAGGTGATAGTTTGAAAACCAAACATGGTAGTACGTTGTGCCATGGTTCAAACGAAAGGTCTCTATGTCCTTTATTTTCAGTAATAAAACTTTTTTATTTTTTATGCTTTTTTTGAAAACAGTCCAATTTTGAAATTCCTATATTATGCAAAGTAGAAATTTTACGAAAAAGTTTATTTGACGTAAATCAATGGTCCCTACCCCGACTACCTCCAAGATAAATTTCAAGTCTCTAGGATAAAAACCTGACAGTAGTGTGGTAACAGGGGTTCTGCTCCTCTTAGGAAGTTGTGAGCCCCTGTGACCTTGGAATGAAAGGAGTTATGCTAGGAGGGCGTGAATGGATTCGATTTTTTCGTCTCGTTGCGCTCTTTACGGGAATGTCGGTGTCGAAAAGGTGAAAATCTGGAAACACGGTTTTTTTTTTGGGGGGGGACGTGATTTTAGACTTTTTGTTATATCTCGCGAACCAATCACGCTAGAGGCGTGTACGAGGGTTCCAAGGACTCGGGGTGACGTCCCCTTTGCTATAAATTACTTGTTTTATTAAAAAATGTGAAAACTCGATTTTGGGGTAAACACGTGTTTTTTGTGATTTTTTTCCGATATCTCAAGAGTCAATAAACCTAGAGACGTGTACGAGGTGTCCTAGGACTCGGGATAACGCCCCCTTTCGAGTGTGGTAGATATGTTTTCCAAAGAATAATTCACAAAGGGCCTAACGCCATAAATGTTGAAAAAATAATCATTTTTCTTTACCTGTTTAAAATGTCCATGAAGCGTGGTGGTTGAGAGAGACGATACTGCTGAGTGTGTGTGTTTCAACGAACCTGTCGCTGACCACGGTGGCTGTGCTCAATAGAACAATCGATATTTCGACGGGTCGGTTTATGACAGAGCGAGGGTTCGATTTTCTGATATTTTACCCCCGAAGAGAGCCTTTAACGTGTAAACGGTGATGAGAACTTGGTTCTATGTTGGTTGAAGCGAGTACAGAAAACAAACTTGCAGAGGAGCAGGAGGTGAATGTCATTTGAGCTTATTGGAATGCGCTGATCTGACTTGACAACAGGTGCAATGGAAAATGACAAAGACATTTGAAGGTGAAATAATCTGACCATCGTGGTGGCAGGGAAGAGCGAAATGCATGCATACACATGTGGAACCACATGAGGGCTAAACAAGTCACATCCTGTTTGCTTCGTACGTGACAAAATGCAAGTTCATGTGAAATTTGACCTGGCACAGGTGTTCTCCTGGGATGTTAGCTGTCCACGTGCGCGATAACAGAATGTTCAAAGCGTGGGGAGGGAAAATGATTATACATGCAACGTAACATATATAAAGACATGTCGTTATGATTTCCACTCTCACTTAGGTGACTACCTTTGAACACACTGCTTTGCGTGAAACACACGGTCTTGTTTAACAGTTTTTGTGTTGTGGAAAATACTTAACCTTGTTGTGGGGTAGGTATATATTTATATATTTATTGATTTATATATTTATTGATTTTTATATATTTACATACAATTATTTATTGATTGTTGAAGTTATAAATAAATGTTTATTTATTTGTTTGCAGATAACGTGTATAGCCTACCTGTTGTGTGTCTGTGGGAAAGAGATTGAAAAAGAGAGAAAGACGGACGCTAGAAAAGGAAACCATTACCAGACTAGTCCACGAGACGGGAATAAAGCAAAGCATTACAAGTCAAGGTGAGATTTGTTTTATATATATATATATATATATATTGAACCCTTGCAAAGAAGCATATGAGACTCAGATTCGGGGCGTAACAGGTCATATTCGTAAGTTGCTGTCAGGGCGCTTCATTAACTTGCAGGGTAACATATAACAAAATAACATGCAGGAAAGAGTGAAGCCAGGGTTAAAAACAACTGAATTTATTAACAAATCACCATATTTACACATAAACAATTAACAACAAAAACTCCCAACTGACTCCCGCTTAATAAAAATGCCAAAAACTTAGGCGATATCTCTGGAGAGATTAATTACCTGGACCAAGTGTCCTTAAATAAAAGATACAAAAAGTGACCATATAAGTGCGCATGCCGTTCTACATGCACCACGATGTGTACTTTGAATGCGTGATTCGTTATCATCCAGAATGACCCTTCAGACAACGAATCCGCATTTCCTAGAGCTAGACCGACACAAGGGAACACAACTACAATACTTTAAATTAAACCGACACTTCCTAAATCTACTATAAACAAACACAAAAATTTCCGTGTGAAATTGGACTTGAATTGCCGTAGCAACATTTACTGCCTAAAATCTTAGGACTTCTCACACAAATCAACACAAGTACATTAACACGTGACCAATAGAAAAATACTCAAATGACCGCTGTCAAAATTTACAAATACTCTACCCCTACACCACACGGGTGTGACAAACAAAATCACATGAAATCGAGTCATCAACAAAGCAATAGGCAAACAGCCAACATTTACGTTAATCACAATATTCTTATCCATACAAGGTACAACAATCCGTTACACACATGGCGAACTCCCCAATTAATTATGGCTTAAAAATTAGCCATCACAATGAACAGGTTTGCTGCATGAAAGCTTACAGGGTTCAGTCGGACAAAAAGGACTGCCTATCAAAATAAGTCACAGGCAAAACGGGCGGTTTGTGGAACTCTGCATGTCTGTCAACCCACGTGTCAATAACCTCGACCTCCCAGAGCATGGGGTCGAACCTCGAAGAAATGTGCCCCAAAGCACAATAATACGTGTGTGTCAGAAAAACATATGGACAAGAATCAGCAGTCTCCCAAGAGCACTCTGTCTTTCCATCTAAAAATACAACAGCAGCAAAAAAATAAGGGCGGTAGGACAACTACCCCCTCCTCACGTAGAATCAACACACACTAGACACATCAACACACACTTAATCACACGTATGGGTTGTGACAGACCCTGAAATAAAAGACACAAATAATATCCACATGCTGGCGCCATCGTTCTATGCCGTGACTAGTCACCTGAAAAGGACTCAAGAAAAATCTATCAAAATTAGAACGAAGGTGTTCTACAATTACTTTTAAGTTGGTGCACTCGGCTACCCTAACATGAATAATAACCTGTTCAGCAAAATGTTTTACAATCATTTCCTCCCATTCCTATTTCAAATATTAACGTTAATAAAGCACCATTTATCGAATGTAACGGGTTCCGCAATTGCAAGGATAAAAATCACGCACGCACGCCGCGTACATTACACATGACTCAAGAAAAAAAATCAAAATATCAACAAACACATTGGCCACGCGCCAACGGACATTTAAACATATAGTGTCGGTACAAGAAAAACAGCTATAAAACAAGAAAGAAAAACATGACTATTTACAAAGTTCCCCGGCCAAATCTAACTACTTAATTGAAATAATCCAATTTAGTACATCACCGCTTCTGCATGTAGGACTAAGGACATCCTCCTCAACCCATTGCCCTATGGACAATTTAGCACTCCATAGTAGTCGTCTGCGTTGATTTCTTGAAGCTCATCCCAACTTCAAACCACGTGCTGATCATCTTGGTCTCGACTCCTTGGCAGAAAAGTTCAATGTTAAATATTTGCCTATCTATAATCGCTTGCAGGCTACTCAGTTCACCCACAATTGTCCTACTGCGATTAATAGCGAAGACTGGCCCTAATTATATCGCACATACGCACTATAAAAACACACATACAATACGCACAATTTATACATAAAATATACATCTCGAGTCCGCGCCACTGGCTCGTTAACAAGTTCAAAATCCTGGCTGCACCAGCAGTCGCTATCTCGTCCGGTATTTCCGTCCCGTCTTGGACTTCGGTTCTGGTAAGCGCTAATTAGGGTGATACGATACTTCCCCCTTAAAGTTGAACTCGTCGTCTTTAAAAGAATGTTACAGTTTATCACGCGCTGGCGTGAAATATTTAGATCACACAATTTAGTTGATTTTAGAACAAAATGTATTATAGCTTTTAAAATTCGATACTGCAAACGCAGCGACTTTAGCTCCCCAGAGCTCAGAAAATAAATTAGCTTCACTGATTTTAGAGCGTAAAAATCATATTTCGAACTGGCGTGGAGTATACCTCTGAAGGCTCCACAAGTTAAATACTTAGATAAATTCGAGCGTCAAAAATCACACTTCAAACTGGCGTGGAGTATGCCTCTGAAGGCTCCACAAGAATAGACTTAGATAAATTCGAGCGTCAAAATCACACTTCAAACTGGCGTGGAGTATGCCTCTGAAGGCTCCACACGTTAAGTACTTAGATTGGCGTCAGGCCAAACTATTTATGAGAAACTGACAAGGGCGGCGGAGTGGGGCGGAGTCGGATAAAAACTTCCAGAGTTTTTGTCTCACAAAGATGGGGCTAGTGTCATTCTTCTCCAAATAAATCCAACGTCTCAAATTACTCGAGCGGAGATTAATCCGTTCGGCGGTTCCTTAGATACACACTTCCGCGCGCTTTTTACTACTGACGCCGTCCACCTCGTGGTCACAGCTTGGTCTCTTGCGATTGGCTGATTCAATCGTATGTTCGTTGAGAGGACCTCGTGATTCTTCCTTTATGTCTCCAATTTTGGTACAGTAGTTGCACAATTTGGCCTTGAACTCAACTAATTCTGGCCGTCCCCCAGGAATAGCTACCAACTCAGCTTCTGTTGCAATCATTACGAAATGCTGGCCTCCCTAATATCCAAGTCGACTTCCTTATGTGCTGCCTAGGCCGTAGTAATAATAATAATAAATATGAATACTTATTTATCGAAGATCAATAAGGGTTCAATATATAACCTGTTTGATTTTGTTTTGTTTATGAAATGCATAAACTATATGGAATGGATATGCTTATGGTGGTTTAATTTATTTCTTTATAGATATTTGGAGACAAAAAAAACTCTACTGCTTTAGCCACAACAGCTGAAAACCAAGTGGCTTCAGAGTGGAACCATTGTCAAGCAGTCTACAGCTGAAAACTGAGGTGAGAGTGTTCTTTCAAAATAATGTCTTTTGCCACTGCTACCGATACGTTAACTTGGGAACCCCTAAACAGTTGTTTCAAATCGCGTGTGTGCTCTGGTCGTGTGGTCAATGTTAGAAAAAGTTTGATTCCCAAAGAATTTTTACAATCTTGTTTTGAAATTTTTAAAATTGAAATTTGTAGAGCGCAAAGGTTGCATACAGGTTTAAAGGGGAATACAGAGCTAGTGTGCGATTTCATATATAAAAAGAAGGACGTAGAGCATAAAAGAGACATTCTATATTTGCAGTAAAATGCAAGAGCTTTTGATAGCCGATAATCTGAACGAGTGGAATCAAAGCCATGTGGTGAATGCCTTGCTATCAAAATTTGATAAACTACAACAAGGACCGAGTGGCCTTGCCTTAGGCAAAATTCATCATCTACAAATCAACATTTGTCATTTCAATCCGTTGAATGCTGGGTCTAGCTATATTAAAACACCACCAGCAATAGCTTTGAAAAAGGCTGTGGTGAATATTGAGAATCATGACAATGATTGCTTCCTGTGGGCTGTGGCTGCGTATTTGCAGCCAACTCAAGACCGTCCTGTTAACAGACCAGCAAAGTACAAGGCCAAGTTTGTTGAATTAAAACAAACTTTAAATTTAACTCGAGTGTCGTTCCCTATGGACTTAACCGAGATCCATAGGTTTGAACAAGGCAACCAGGATTTTTCGTTCATGGTGTGTGGCCTTGATGGTGATGAGATTGTGGGTCCTCTTTATGCCACAAAAGAACCGAAACGACATCACATTCATCTTTTATATCCGTCTTACGGATAGGTGAATCACTATTGCCTGATTAAAAGTTTGAGTAGATTGCTAAGCAGTCAAATGTCTAAGAAAAAGTGTGCAAAACATATTTGTGATCGTTGTCTGCAATATTTTACCACTCTTACTCTTTTGGAACGTCATAGGGTAGATTGTGTTACTCAGGAAGCGGTGAGATTGATATTGCCACAAGGGGACAAGGCTGTGTTAAAGTTGAAGGACATTCAAAAGCGTGGCACTGTCCCCTATGTGGTGTATGCAGATTTCGAAGCTCTCACTACACCCATGGCGGGATGTGAACCAAATCCCACCATCAGCTCAACCACACCCATTCAAAAACATGAACCCTTTGCCATAGGATTTAATGTGGTGTGTGCCTATGGCCCCACACAATACCGTGAGGGGCCAGATTGTGCCAAATGGTTCTTGGATGAACTTGTCAAGTTGGCTCATGATGTACAGGAATTACTGGACCACCCAGTACCTATGAGCCTATCTCCAGAACAGCAGCAGCAGTATGAGCATGCCACGACATGCCATATTTGCGAAAATCCTATTTTAAATAGAGAGGAAAAAGTCAGAGACCACTCGCACTTAACGGGGGAATTACGTGGAGCGAACAATGTGCTTTTGGGAATAAATAAAGTGGTTGTGTTTGTTCCCAAAGACAGGTGTGAATGTATGAGTAGAGAGAGAAAGCTGGTGTGTATGTATGACCAGAGCAATCACGGTGAGGTAGAGTGGGTGGGGAGGGTTGGACATTGTCACTTATATACTCATTTTGTTTTCAATAGTTTTGTTTTCTTTGAAATGTGGCAGACAATAGACATTATTTTTGTAAAAACAGTCTTACCTGCAGTTGTCGTAGACCTCGACGTTTCCGCAATCCCATAAACTCACTGCAGCATCATCATGGTCAAGCACTTGCATCAACATCATTGACAAATCTCAACTTTCGACACACACCAAATGGAAAAATGTGAAAACAGCAAAATGGAACATCCATGTTTCGATATCACCAAAAACGCAAAACTTGAAACGGACATTTTTAAAAACTGGAAATGGCCATTTGTGAAATATGAAAATTCAGAAAAACTTCAAACAGACATTGTTTAAAAAGTGTCATCAACAAAATGGAAAATCCATATCATCAAAAACGTAAAACTTGAAACAGACATTTTTTTAAACTTTAAATTGCAAATTGACAAATGGCAATGTGTGAATTCATCATGTATGAAATGTGTAAAATGAAAAATTAGCCATCAACATCATGATTTTTTAAAATAAAAATAAAACAAAACATCGTGCACTGGTAAACCTTTGTTTTTATTTCATAACCATAGTGAATTGACAAATGAAAATAGAATACAAACAAATCCCAATTCCTCACTCCTCAATGTTCATGTCCACGCATCATCAATTCTCCTTTCATAGCACTCATGACAATCAGGGCTGCCATTCTCTCACCCACTGAGGCATCACAGGATGTGAAACGTTGTTTAGCTTTTTTCAATAACAATTTATCTGCCACAGGTTTTGCACTCATGAAATTCACCACACGATACTTCATGACGCTTCTCATAATGGTCTCAAAGAAAAGTCTTTTCACTCTCTTTACACCTGCTTACTGCATATGACAAGGCTATACACTGGTGAGTTAGACTTTTTTTTAACGAAGAATCCCCTATATACCCTACACATGGCTATACATGTTAGTTCTGAACACTTAGTAGTTATTTGTATATTGAATTTATATACAGAGCTTATACAAACACATTTTACAGGCGTCAAACTTTGTGAGATAGTCACATGCAACATGCAAAGTATGTTTCCGCTACCTAGCGGTGGATATAAGCACTAACTAAACAACTAGCATGCTACCTAGCGGTGGATATGAGGACTAACTGAACTACTAGCATGCTATCTAACGGTGGGTACGGGCACTCACTCAGGCTAGGTTATGTTATGTTAGGTTAGGTTACGTTCAATGAAATGAGGTTAGGTAAAGTTAGGTTAGGTTAAGTTAGGTTGAATGAAGTGAGGTTTAGTAAAGTTAGTTTAGGTTATGCAACCACTTTATTTATTCCCAACAGCACATTCTCGACATGCACACTCATCCCAAATGAACTTTTTTAGTTTACCATTTATAATTTACATCACGAAAAATAATTAAATAGTAGTCATTAAAGTTAATAAAAAAATACTATTACTCATTAAATATTAAAAAATTCCAACATTGTACAGCTTTAAAAGAATCAATCTATTTACCAGTCAATTTTTTTTTTAAATAAGGTTGCATAGAACTTTTTAAAGAGCAAAATTTCCAAGTGGGTTGCCACTATTTACAAAATCTACTATTTACAATGGCAGAAACCAATATTTACAAAATACTAAATCTACAAGTTACATAAAGCTATGTCCCTAAACGATTAAACAGTGAAATCACACCTCCTCCTCCTTGCGATCATAACCCCAGGGCAGGATCGTGAGCAGGTCATCAGCCCACACACTTTTGTTATCCATGGAGGCGAGGGTGCGTTTTCTCTGTTCCACAAGATACAAATGATGGTTGCTGGATTGTATCCTGCACTGAGTATGGGACATAGATTTGCCAGTGTGTAAAACCGCTAAGTAATCGTCTATACGTAGCGATTTTACCACTGTCCTACCTACACCTTTTGCTCTTTTGGCTTCCTTACAGTCGAGTGGGCGATAAGCATACATTTTTGAGGCCAAACCTACGAATTCCGTCATAATGGAATCACCGCATTCATCTTTTAAAACGCCCATTACCTTCTTGTTTTTTATGGGCAGCTGAAACATGTTGTCAGCGCTATAGGAAGAAGTGTCGAACCAGTCACTATGTTGTCTCATAACGTCATAGGGGTTGCAGTGGCGAATGTGGTATATGAATGAGTCCGTATCCATATACAAAAGAGAGACGTCCTCAAAATGACGTTTGGCAAACTCATAGTGGAATCGATACATGACAGATTTGGAAAAGTCTAAAATGACTTGGCCCAAGTAAATGTGCTTATCCATGGTCACGCTGGTCTTACTCAATTCAATAGTGGCCAAATCCTCATCGATAATGTTGATCGATTTAAATTTGGCTTGGCAATGTACCGCCGGGCACCCCACCGCCCCTCCCAGACATTGACCAATTTAATGTCACGGTATTTTCGGACATTCTCCATGGACTTGCCATAGATGCAGTTGTTCATTAATTTCAAAAAAATCAAACTGCTGTGATGCCATTTGTCGGTGCTCTGTGTTGAGTTGCATGTATGGCTCAAGCCATGCTTTTTGAGCAAAAGAAATACCCCTGTGGATTTTCTCTAACACCAAGCCTTGGGCGAGGCATTGCACCAATATTTGGATATGTAGCACATACCGATTTTTGTTGTAAAGTGTGCCCATAATTTTATCAATTTACACTTTACTGTCAGGGGGAACCATTTGCTCAAGGCAGAATGGGAAATCGGCATGTTCATCATACAAGGATAAGGGATATTCAATATCCACTTCTAGCACATATCCACGGCCTGTTTCTTGGCTAGCCATGTTCACATCAAATTCTGATACTTGTTTGTCAGTCAGCCAAACAAACTTCCTTAAGGGCAAAGGCTGACTCATGGCGTAACCATACAAATTATTCACGTCATAGTACATTAAGTACGATTCTGGTTTGTCTGGTGAATAATCAGGCATGTAGACATTGTTCGCTTCGGCATGGCGTTGGTTAAGCGACACAAAGCCGCCACGAATGCCTTTTTCAAACAATAGAACCATGTCTACATCAGTGAGTAAATCCAATTCCACTTGAGTGTATTTCAAAGCGGCATCGAACGAGAGCCCAGGACTCGTATAATAGTGAGCCGGGTCAAGACCGTAAATGTGTTGACACAACTCACTGAATTTTACAAACACATCGGTGAGCAGCAATACATCCAGGTTTAGGTAATGCATAGCATATTCACTTAGCGTGTTCATGCCAAACACTCGCCAAACTTGACATGCATGTGCATAGTCTTCATCGGAAACGGTACTGCGTGTTAGTTTCGAGTAAAATTTCTCTTGTGGGGGGAGTTTTCTTTGCTTTAACACGTCCCAGCTGTTGAAGAAATCATACGGGAATATACCTTTCCGAATGCACAATTGAAATCGCTCAGGATCATTAAAATGCATTCTAGTATTTTTTAATTCCTCCTCATTCATGCCATTCACAAGGCTGTCTAGCGAGGATGCCATAAACTTAAAGGAATCCAAAAATCGAATGCTAAAGTCGCTCAACCTCCATGTCAGGGCTGTAAAACGCTCATGGTTTTGGGGGATAATGGTAAACGAGCCCTTGTTGACATGACCCAATTCACGAATAAAAAATGAATGTCATAATTCGCCAGACTGTGGAAAAAGACACTGATGAAACGAGGAGCTGGAAAGTTCAAATTGCATTTACTATGCGCAGCTCCACGAAATTCCCCCGTAAAGTGCGAGGGGTCTCTGACTTTTTCCTCTCTATTTAAAATAGGCTTTTCGCAAGTATGACATGTCGTGGCATGCGCATACTGCTGCTGCTGTTCCGGGGATAGGCTCATGGGTACTGGGTGGTCCAGTAATTCCTGTACATCATGAGCCAACTTGACAAGTTCATCCAAGAACCATTTGGCACAATCTGGCCCCTCACGGTATTTGTAAACGGATTGTGTGGGGTCATAGACACACACCACATTAAATCCTATGGCAAAGGGTTCATGTTTTTGAATGGGTGTGGTTGAGCTGATGGTGGGATCTGGTTCACATCCCGCCATGGGTGTAGTGAGAGCTTCGAAATCTGCATACACCACATAGGGGACAGTGTCACGCTTGTGAATGTCCTAAAACTTTAACACAGCCTTGTCCCCTTGTGGCAATATCAATCTCACCGCTTCCTGAGTAACACAATCTACCCTATGACGTTCTAAAAGCGTAAGAGTGGTAAAATATTGCAGACAACGATCACAAATATGTTTTGCACACTTTTTCTTAGACATTTGGCTGCTTAGCAATCTACTCAAGCTTTTAATCAGGTACCTCTCCGTAAGACAGACATAAAAGATGAATGTGATGTCGTTTCGGTTCTTTTAAGGCATAAAAAGGACCCACAATCTCATCACCATCAAGGCCATACACCATGAACGAAATGTCCTGGTTGTCTTGTTCAAAAATATGGATCTCGGTTAAGTCCATAGGGAACGACACTCGAGTTAAATTTAAAGTGTGTTTTAATTCAACAAACTTGGCCTTGTACTTTGCTGGCCTGTTAACATGACGGTCTTGAGCTGGCTGCAAAAACGCAGCCACAGCCCACAGGAAGCAATCATTGTCATGATTCTCAATATTCACCACAGCCTTTTTCAAAGCTATTGCTGGTGGTGTTTTAATATAGCTAGACCCAGCATTCAACGGATTGAAATGACAAATAGTGATGTGTAGATGATGAATTTTGCCTAAGGCAAGGCCACTCGGTCCTTGTGGCAGTTTATCAAATTTTGATAGCAAGGCATTCACCACATGGCTTTGATACAACTCGTTCAGATTATCGGCTATCAAAAGCCCTTGCATTTTACTGCAAATATAGAATGTCTCTTTATGTTCTACGTCCTTCTTTTATATATGAAATCGCACACTAGTTCTGTATTCACCTTTAAACCTGTATGCAACCTTTGCGCTGCACAAATTTCAATTTTAAAAATTTCAAAACAAGATTGGAAAAATTCTTTGGAATCAAACTTTTTCTAACATTGACCACACGACCAGAGCACACACGCGATTTGAAACAACTGTTTAGGGGTTCCCAAGTTAACGTATCGGTAGCAGTGGCAAAAGACATTATTTTGAAAGAACACTCTCACCTGAGATTTCAGCTGTAGACTGCTTGACAATGGTTCCACTCTGAAGCCACTTGGTTTTCAGCTGTTGTGGCTAAAGCAGTAGAGTTTTTTTGTCTCCAAATATCTATAAAGAAATAAATTAAACCACCATAAGCATATCCATTCCATATAGTTTATGCATTTCATAAACAAAACAATATCAAACAGGTTATATATATATAAAACAAATCTCACCTTGACTTGTAATGCTTTGCTTTATTCCCGTCTCGTGGACTAGTCTGGTAATGGTTTCCTTTTCTAGCGTCCGTCTTTCTCTCTTTTTCAATCTCTTTCCCACAGACATACAACAGGTAGGCTATACACGTTATCTGCAAACAAATAAATAAACATTTATTTATAACTTCAACAATCAATAAATAATTGCATGTAAATATATAAAAATCAATAAATATATAAATCAATAAATATATAAATATATACCTACCCCACAACAAGGTTAAGTATTTTCCACAACACCAAAACTGTTAAACAAGACCGTGTGTTTCACGCAAAGCAGTGTGTTCAAAGGTAGTCACCTAAGTGAGAGTGGAAATCATAACGACATGTCTTTATATATGTTACGTTGCATGTATAATCATTTTCCCTCCCCACGCTTTGAACATTCTGTTATCGCGCACGTGGACAGCTAACATCCCAGGAGAACACCTGTGCCAGGTCAAATTTCACATGAACTTGCATTTTGTCACGTACGAAGCAAACAGGATGTGACTTGTTTAGCCCTCATGTGGTTCCACATGTGTATGCATGCATTTCGCTCTTCCCTGCCACCACGATGGTCAGATTATTTCACCTTCAAGTGTCTTTGCCATTTTCCATTGCACCTGTTGTCAAGTCAGATCAGCGCATTCCAATAAGCTCAAATGACATTCACCTCCTGCTCCTCTGCAAGTTTGTTTTCTGTACTCGCTTCAACCAACATAGAACCAAGTTCTCATCACCGTTTACACGTTAAAGGCTCTCTTCGGGGGTAAAATATCAGAAAATCAAACCCTCGCTCTGTCATAAACCGACCCGTCGAAATATCGTTTGTTCTATTGAGCACTGCCACCGTGGTCAGCGACAGGTTCGTTGAAACACACACACTCAGCAGTATCGTCTCTCTCAACCACCACGCTTCATGGACATTTTAAACAGCTAAAGAAAAATGATTATTATTTCAACATTTATGGCGTTAGGACCTTTGTGAATTATTTTTTGGAAAACATATATACCACACTCGAAAGGGGGCGTTAGCCCGAGTCCTAGGACACGTCGTACACGTCTCTAGATTTATTGATTCGTGAGATATCGGCAAAAATTACAAAAAACACGTGTTTACCCCAAAATCGAGTTTCCACATTTTTAATATAACAAGTAATCCATAGCAAAGAGGACGTCACTCCGAGTCCTTGGACCCCTCGTACACGCCTCTAGCATGATTGGTTCGCGAGATATAACGAAAAGTCTAAAATCACGTTTTTACCCCCCAAAAAACGTGTTTCCAGATTTTCACCTTTTCGACACCGACATTTCCGTAAAGAGCGCAACGAGACGAAAAAACTAATCCAAGCACGTCCTCCTAGCATGACTCCTTCCATTCCAAGGTCGCAGGGGCTCACAACTTCCTAAGTGGAGCAGAACCCCTGTTACCACACTACTGTCGGTTTTTATCCTAGATACTTGAAATTTATCTTGGTGGTAGAGGGGTAGGGACCATTGATTTTCGTCAAATAAACTTTTTCGTAAAATTTCTAGTTTCCAAAATATAGGAATTTCAAAATTGGACTGTTTTCAAAAAAGCATAAAAAATAAAAAAGTTTTATTACTGAAAATAAAGGACATAGAGACCTTTCGTTTGAACTATGGCACAACGTACTACCATGTTTGGTTTTCAAACTATCACCTATTTTCGAAAACAAAAAAATTCAAAAAAATTGAGAAATATAATACGTGATCCATAGCAAAGCCTTCATTAGCTCGAGTCCAACGACACCTCATTCGTGAAACTCCGACCATGGGTTTGAGAGAAACGTCTATTTAATTGTTTCAACTTCGCGCGGCGGCCATGTTGGTTTGTTGGGCACAGCCACGTCAAGTGGGGCATAACCCCCCTTACCCCCCTACTTTGGACCAATAAGACAGAGGTGCTTCTTTTTCGCGCGAGGATGGCATCACAACTCAGACGGATGAATTTGAGCGGGAATTTAATTATGGATAAATCTCACGACCGATTTTTGATAGCTCTAGCCTAATCTTGACCTGCGTGTTACTACGAACTCATGATACCAGTTGCATGTCAGTACGATGTTTATTGTGGAAAATTATTTCAGTATTCCCCTTCCATGTGTACCTCGAGCCAGATTCATTTATAAGTGGCCCATGCGGCAATGAACATTACTCTTATTTTATGTGTCCGAGGACACTAGACATTCTACTTTGTGGGTCTGTGGACACTTGTACTTCATCTTTGCGTGTCATGAGGACACTTGTCATATTTTCAGGAGACTGTACAAATGTGCATTAACTTCAGTGATTTTTGGTAGTCCTAGAACTACAGAATAGGGAAAAGTACTCCGAATATTTCGCCAAAAGACTGTTTAGGGAGATGAGTACCTAATCGGCGAATTTAGTTAGGAATATACAGCGTGTGTAATATTAACAAACATTTTTATTCATCACCGAGATTGCATCAATGGACCAGGATGGAGCTTGGAACCAGCAGTACTTCAGTCACGATATGTGTGATATGAGCTAAGCCATTAGAAGGGGGCATGGCTGGCGACGTGTCTCTGGCGCTGATTGCTGAAAGAATGATTACTAAATAATTCATTTTATTTGACAGATCAATTATGGTTTAAGGGACAATTTTGTAAATATCTTGTTTGTTGTGTGTGTAATTTAGAATCTTGTTTCTTGTTACTGACACACAGTAATTGCATGGGACATCGTAACGTTTTTATATTGTAAATATTTTGTGATTTTTATTGTTGACAAGTATAAGTGGCTATGCGTGCTACCGTGTGCGCACAGGATCCCGTAAATGCCGTTACGTAGCGTAATTCGCAAATGAGCATAACGACAGAAGTGGAACCACATTAATTTAGTATAAAACTAGTATTGGAGGGTAATTTTGACTGTGTGTATATTTTTATGATTGTTCTGGTTCCTTGCTTGATAATTGCTATGTCGCAATTCTTTATGTGAGTAGCCGTAAGCTCACTCGAATGTTCATCTTTGAATTGACTTTTGAGTGTATATGGACACGATCTTAGGGAGATCTGATTCAGAGCCGACCTGGATGGTATGATTATAGTGTCAGTCCAAGCTTTATGGTGTCCATCTGTGATTTTTACAGGTAATTGCTTGCGGGAATAAGTACCAAGACTGTTCCGACTGCCGCATACCAGATCCCATTTCCTAACCTCGCGAGGCGGATCTGTGGATAATTCTGTGTTCTTGCCATTCCAGTGAATTGGTGAGATATTGTTGTGATGTTACGTTTTAGGTGATGATAACGGGACCAAGGGTTCGCCAGTTATATTTAGACACGAGCTTGGAGGACTGACAAATATCAGATGTGTTGAGGAGTTGGAACCATGCCATCAGGCGCGCTCGCGATCAGATAAGAACGACCGGTAGTCATTAGCGAGGCAGGCTAGTTTCGCCTGTACCTCTTAGTAATGTTTGTTTGAATTCAGAAAAGACCTGATCATTTGTAAAATGTAATTTGATGATTAAATGGGTGTTGTCCACGTCGTGATGTCATCTCCGAAGCGTTAACTTATCTTGCTTTTTCATGTCATGTAAATTATCAGCCGTCGAGGCATATGGTTTTTGTTGTTGATTTATGTTGTGTTTACGTCTCGTGTTCAATGACCCCGTGTGGCCATCTTGCACGTGATGCTGTTCTCATGTTTATATTGTCCGAGCACTTGGCCGTCAGGCACGCTTATTAGTTGTCGTGCTTTGGCACTGGGTTGGAATCTCGGGGAGATTCATGTAATTGTAGTGTATTTAGCTTTGCGTGTGTCGGTAGTTCAATCTAGTGTTGTTTATTAAGTGCATGTCCCGTGGCCATAATGTTGATTTGCAAGATGGGAGTTCGTGATCAACGTGGCTGTTCCCAGTTGCGAACGAACACTCATCAAAGTACTAATTTTCTTTCTAGTTTATCAATACACGCCCGCATATCATTTCTTAACCAGTTCAGTTTTATTGAGAGGAGTGGGTCAGTGATACCGCTCACATTTAATGAAGTTCATGTTTATGTGGAAATCAGATGTCAGGGAGGAGTTTTTCTTGATGTTATTGTTTTTGCATATTATCAGTTATTAAATCACGTTTATTTTACTTGTTTTTCACTCATTCCTTAGTTATAGTTTTTCTTATGATCCTTCTATCCAGCTAAGCATGTTGTTTTTGTGGAACCTTTCTTAAGATGTTTACAGGACTGAACTCGACCCTGAAAACAGAATCTTGTCAAAACACTGCTTTATTGAAGGGTGCAATGCCTAGAACTCCCTATACACATTAGTTTTAAAATGCATGTATAAACGTAAAAAAAATATGACAACAGGTGTTTCTTCCATGCAATGCTGTCAAAATTCGTTAAAAAGAACGCTGATCGCGTTATCAAAAACAGAGGTTTGCAAGAAAAATATGACTTTTCTGATCTCACATTCCCTGTTCCTCTCCATTCTATTAAAAAATTGAAAAAAAGAACAATGTTTCAGTAAACGTTTTCGGTTTAGGTTATAAAGAAGAAGTTATTCCAAAGACGGTTGTTGATGAATAGTCAGCAGACCATACCAATTTGTTATACATTACCAACACCAAAGGACTAGTTCACTATGTATACATCAAAAACTTTATCCGCCTATTCCGAAGTCAAGTAACGAAAAACAATCGTGTCTCGGCTATATGTATGCGTTTTTTTCTCATTTCGACATCCAGCAAGGGAAAAGTGCTGCTGAGAAACTAAAAGAACATAAAAATTTTGTCTTGCGCACCAAATTGCTCATGTAAAATTACCCTCAGGCAGCTTCAAATTTCAATTTAAATATACGCAACATAAGCCTAAATGTTCCTTTTGCAGCTTATGCTGACTTTGAATGCCTTTTGAAACCTATTCAATCTTGCCAGCCTAGCGACGGAACAAGTTGGATTGACTCTTATCAGGAACATAACCAACTAGCTTGAGTGTATATTTAAAACCATATTCCTCAATCGAAGGCAAACCATTCGGTTTACCTACAGAGCCAAAACTATACCGTGGACCTAATGTCGTCAATGAATGAATTACTTATTTAACAAGATTGCCTTACTTATTAGACTCTGTCTATGAGATAAATACACCTCTAAACATGACCGAGGAACAAGAACGCGAGATCCAATCGGCTATGACTTGTTACATGTGAGGAAAACGATTTATTCATGAAGATAATTACAAAGAAAGAGACCATTTTCATATCAACGAGAAGTACCGTGGCTGCACACATACCAAATGCAATTTAAAATGCAAACACGTTTCATTCTTACCCGTGTTTATACATTATATGCAAAATTATGACAAGCATTTCATTGTAAAACAACTAGGTTCAACACTGGGGAGAGTGACAGTTATAGCAAACACTGGTGAAAATTACATTACTGTCACAAAATGTATTTAAAAAAGCAAAATGTGAATTAAATTTATAGACTCGTTTCGGTTCTTAAATAGCAGTCTGGACAAGCTACCTGAGAACTTAGAACACTACCCTTAAACTAATAAACATGTTGGAGAAGACAATGCTGTTTTAATGAGGAGAAAGTGTGTATTTCCCTATGATTTCATTGACTCGTGGGGTAAATATGATGAAAAGAGTTTGCCTTCAAAAGATGAGGATTATGAACATGCAAAGAAAGTATGGAATTATTTCGGTGTTAAAACCTTGGGGGAATATAGCGATCTGTACTTGAAGCAAGACCTGCTTCTCCTTGCAGACGTTGTCGAATCATTTCGCACGACAACTATGCGAACACACAAACTCGATACAACTCATGATAATTCTCTTCCTACTCTTACCTGGCAGGCTATGCTGCTTCATACAGGTATTTAGCTCGATTACATAACAGACCACAACCAACTGCTTTTTGTAGAGCATGGCATACTAGGCGGAATGGTTCAAGTTTCACATCGTCATGGTGTGTCAAATAATAAGTACATGACTGAATATGATCGCGATAAACCATCTCAGTTCTCCTTGCGGTGAATTTTGTTGGGTCTCTCCAGACACTGTTAACATTAAGGAACCCAACGCGATCCATATGGATACTCTTTCGAGGTGGATACTGTTATAGCCCGAGCCCTTATAAAGTATAACCACCCCTTTCTCACGCCGAAACCAGAGAAGGAAGCAACAGCAACAACAATAGCCTGGAAAGCCACCACATACATGTGAAGCAACATTACATCATAAGGCACCACATCCTAGCTGTCAACACAATCTAGGCTAGCATAACATGTATAACGCTGACTAAGGTTGAAACACAAGGGGGATTCCGATAACTAACCCCAGCTCCCTAGAGGGGGGATCTCTTGTGGAACGTCACTCTTCTGCTATACACCGGATTCATCTCGTCTGTAAGCCGCTCCACGCCTGTCGGTAAGTGTGCTTAAAGGTTATTCCTTCAAGTTACTCCTTCCCACGCCAAGCCCTAGCTAATCTGTTACTGCATTTCTGTCTCATTGGAAGTTCCCCAGTAATAATAATAATGATCGTGTGTCCTCCGAAGAGGCCGAGTGCAGGTCTTTCTAGTTGACGCCCTTGGGCGACCTGCGCGTCGTAATGAGGTTGAAGTGATGATGAAGACGGCACATACACCCAGTCCTCGAGCCACGGGAATTAACCCCAGGAGATTAAAATCCCTTATGGCACGGCCAAGAATCGAACCCGGGGCACTTTGGGCCAATGCCTAGCGCGCTAACCATTTAGCCACGGAGCCGGACTGTACTTTTCCGTTCTTGAGGAATAAACCACTGATCTACACACAGTTGAATTCTTTATTTTGAAGCCCCCACTGAACTCCTGGCCAGTTGTTCCCTCCGTGTGATCATCTTTCTACGTACGGCTTGCCATCCCGCACCCTATCGACGTCCCGCTACACCGCCAGGCCACCGAGCGCTGACCAAGCACACATTCATTCACTTGCAAGCGCAAGGTCACCGCCCGGCTTTCTTCTCGGCCACGCCACTACCCCCTGACTCTCAGTTACAGTGCGTACTGCCCCAAACCTCTCCATTCACATCTTGTGCCAAACGACGCCCTACTCGAGATACACCCCCAGGGCAGTACAATTGGTGGAGCGCCAGCCCTGAACCACGTTCAGGAAAATTCCCGATAAATCACATCTTGCTTCCCTGCAGCAAACATAACACACACAGTCATACATACCAATTTACAGTAAATCACACACAATCAAACTGTAAGACATCACACAAATGCCAAGCCGGCCGTCCTGAGGACGTGAATTTGGAGGATGAACGTTCCAAGTAGGTATCGAATTTTACGAATTATTTTGAGAGGATTGCACATATAATACAAGAGGGCACATTTTCTTTCGAATTCGAATCACGAATTATGCAAGTTTTCGAGATAACCGGTTGGATAATATATCCGATGGAACCAAAGTTCGAAGCAAAAATTGACATATAACGAAATTTCGAATTAGCCATACTGGATGTCGCAAATATACGACACTAGATAGATTTATCAAATAAATGTATTTCGAAACTTTTTCGAGATTCTTTCTCGAAACGGTATAATTTCTCAGAATTGCGAAATTAAATTATTTCGAGTTATTTCTGGACTTATATTTGAGAGAGTCTCCGACGAGAGGTTTCTGTTGAGTTTCGAAAGTTTTCGCAAATATACGTGTCGTGAAAAGTCAGGTAATACATAAAAATATTTCACACAAAACTAAAAACTCTTCTTGATGCCGAAAATATACGTCGAAACGATGTATACCACTGAAGGTATCCTCAGTATGCATTTTCTTGAGGGTGGGCACGGGGAAATATAGCTTACGCAATCTGCGCCGCTTGCGTGAAAGTTGCTCCATCCCAATCTGTGAGCCTAGCGGCGCGAGTATAATACTTTTCGTTACCGGTAGACACCCTGATAATTCACATGTTATTCCGTAACTACAACACGACCTACGCTTTGTAATTCGTAGTGAAGAAAAACAGAACTATTTTTTATACTGAACGGTAAAGATTTTCGAACTAATCAACGCATTAAAGAACAAGCAAATGGTTATCCCTGAGCTTTCATTCAACACAAACAAATCGATATCGATCGACTAGGATTCAGGCAAATCAGGACGCATATCGTATTCCCTCTCGAAGACTGTAACGATCGGATGAATATAGTTCAGAGCGATGTATCGAATGTGCGCCGGTCACACAGCATCTATCGGCGGCATGCGGAAGCTTCTTCTGTCGCATATTTTGAAAAGATCACCTTGGTACCGGTATGTAAATCCGTAAAATATTAGCCTATAGTTCATCCGTAAATCACACTGTATTTCCATACATTTTACGGAAAACCCATAAAAATACAGTATCCGTTTATTCGTTCTTTGTATGGATAACGTTACAACCAGGGCTCGATAACTTGACACAATGGCTTTCAATAACGAATTGTTTGGCGTTACGGTATACATTGAATAACGTATAACAGAATGTTTGTTGCAAAGTTATTCATACGAAGAACGAATAAACGGATACTGTATATATACTGTTATTTTAAATATTTTATTATCATACCAGATAGCATTTTAGTTATCGCTAGAGACACAAGTCGAATAACCTTATTGGCGTTGTAACACGATCATATGTACCCCATTCATTCCGGTGTTTTAAATAACATTACTGACAAGACCGGATATCATTGTTTACGCTGCATGCCACCCAGGTCGAATAAAGTTATTCGTGCTGTAACACGCTGTGAAAACCTACCACTCAATCCTAACTTAAAATAACGTTATTGACAAGACCGGATAGCATTGTGTTATGCTGCATCCTCGCAGGTCGAATAACGTTATTAACCTCGTATTCTGCTGTATGGGTCCCGGGTTGAATAACGATATTGGCCTCGTACTATGATCCAAATTTCAATAACGATATCCTCCTACTATTATAGGAATATAAAGTTACCTATAAATGAATTCTGATTCGTAGTGCTGCCAGGTGACAAACAAGTAGTTCCGTGACTGACTAAAAAGCCTACTTTTCGATAAAAGCCAACGATTAATCTATATACGGTAGGCCTATCTAGAATGATGACGAACTTAAGTTGGTAATACTAACATTTCTAATTAGATTGGAATATACCTGAAGTAATGTATTCCAATACAGCACTACAGTTGGCAGCCTTGGTGACCCTGAATATATTCTTAGCTCCATCTTTTAAGGTAGAGAATGCGCATACACAATTTGGTTGAAGTCCAATGGATAGTATGGACGTTGCATGCTGTGAAATATTGGATCTATCAGAGCGTGTAAAACCATATTGGCAACAAAGTCATGAATGTGTGCTCAGAATTAATCTGAAAAACTACTATATTTTATAACGCCAATTTTGGATAATATCCATTTGTTAGTATAGAAGTTACAAGCATTTATAAATTGGCCCTATCAGCGGGCTTAGAATTATGTTGGCAGCACTGACGTACATTAGTTACTCCAAATTAATCTAAAATTTCAGGAACTATACGTGCGCAAAATTTAGAGCTGTTGGCTTGCATACTTTCTGATATATTGGTATTAGGATAAAGAGAAAGAAAATTTACTAACAGTTGGCAGCCCTGCTGGCTCTCAAGTATAAGCATAGTAATATCTGTTATAGGACACAAAGCACGTACGAAATTTGGTTAAAATCCAATTGATAGTATAGAAGTTAGATGCACTTAAACATTGGACTTATCAGCAGGCCTAGAATCATCTTGGCAGCACTGTCATACATGGGCTCCTTAGAATTTATCTGGAATGTTATTATCTCTTTGTGTGCTAATTTTGGAACAGTTCGCATGCATAAGGTCTAAGATATCCAACGTAGAGCTTAATAGTGAATTGTGATTTTTCAGCAGTTGGTAGCACTGAAGTCATTTTCAAATATGTCCGTAAGATATTCAGATATAGATATTTACTTATACCAAATTTGGTTTCGATAACTGCAGCCGTTTAGGAGTTGATAGGGGGGGGGGCACACAAAGAAAGACAGACATTTGCCTGGATCGATGTCATAAGTCTACCTTTACCTCATTTAAAAACAAGTGAAAATTAGGCTAAAAATAGCACATAGAATATACGATAGCTACTGTATAACATCCAACCTTAGGTACTTCGATACTGTGCTGTTCAGCACCCTCTACTTATGGCCATACCGCATGTGTTGTACCGCAAGTATTAGCCATCAGAGTACAGATGGTGCAGATTGTAACCTTAAAGCTTGTATATAGCCACAATTCCGGTACAGGCATGAATAACGTTATTCGTACTCTACCCTTAGAAGCCAGGAATGATTCACCAATATCCGCAGCTGGAAATTGGCTCGTAGCATCTTGAAGTTCCCGGCTAGAAAAACTACACAGTGCTAGCCTACTTGGCGAATACACTCTGCATAAGGGACAAGGGAATACAACTGAATGTGCTATAGTAACTAACTACAAAATATAAGGGTTCTCAATACTACTCGGGAATACGAGAATCGAAACTCTCGGGCGTAAGGATACGGATCAGGTCCCTAGGAAAAACCTCCACCCTATAGCACATCCCTCTACCAATTAACTACAAAAGACAATGCCAAATTTCTATAAAAGATCAGGGAAACGTAAGTCACGTGCCTGTCATTTATTCTTGACACGATAGTTGGAAATATGAACTCCAGTTACAATTTAAAATGTTCAACAAGTCTTAAAAACTTACGTTCAGTTTAAAACAATTCGTTAATATCATTAAAACATCAATATATTAATAATGTGTTCCTATAAGAAACATATGATAAACTAGCTGCTTATGCAAGCTCAAATAAAATAATTCCTAAAGTATTATTGCACACGACTGCTGTGCCCTGGATCATGGGAGTTAACAACAAAAATAAAATTAATGTCGTTAATTTTAAATTCCCCGCAAAACAAATGAATTGACCCCTGACGTAGATCTCCGTCATTACAAATACTATTCATTAATCCATACAAAATAACTCCCGTCTCCTACTCTCCTGTAATATCCTTCCTCAGAAGCGATAAAAAACTACTATCATAAGTTAACATTAAAAATACGCTTTAAATAGCATTAAATAATTCCTATCAATATTGTACACGGTTTATATACATTACAAACATTTACGATGGAGTTCGTCAACTAACATCTTTAAATAAAATATTTACAACTGGCAAAAATGCCTACTTCAAACTTGAAATATATACATTAACTTTCTTCCTTCCTCTCTCAACTTAATTCTTTCAGAATCTAGAAAATCTTTCACATTACTATGTCTTTATCGGTAAAAATATTTCAATCCAGGATTCTATAATCCGTACAACTAAGTATAGATATACCGTAGTTTGTTCACCTCCTCATACTGGTCTGTCGTAAAAATAAAAATAGTTAATAAATATAACTTTCCTTTCCGTCGAATAATTACCTTTAATTTAATGTCTAATTAGAACCGTTTAAATAGACCTCAGCTTACTCTCAGCTTTAACAAAGATCCATTGCTCTTATAATTTCTTTCAGATACAATTTCAACTAGGATCCGCTGTCCTACTCTTTTCAAAGAATTTCAACTGTTGAGACTATCTCAATTACTTCAAATACTCCTATACAATAATACTGCCTCTTAACAATTCCTTCTTTCAATATCATAAATATTATGTAGATCTGTCTCTACAGATATTTCTTCAACTATAATGAAACAATGACATAACTGTGCTCATTGCCATAAATACAACATGTTCCTCCGTCAACACGGGATTATAATAAATATCTTTCCTAGATATGCTTCGCAGTTCCTTCCTTACATAACATTGTATTCTCAAAATACACAACTTCTCGTTACTAAATTCTTATTTCAGTTCAAACACATTTAATAAAAATACCATAATAAAAATGATGGTTCTTTCGAAAAATTATCTTGAAAGGTAATATAATAAAATATTCTTCTTTCAATAACACATAAATTCTCTTCGTAGATAACATTTTCAATGTGAGCTACAGTCAGCTGTTATACTTCACTCAAGCATTTCTTAAACATTTTACTGTTTCAATATTACGTCGTAACTTGTATTTACCTTTCCTCATATTATAATCTTATTCCAATTCCTTCTCTAATACAATTCTTATAAAGTTCCATATTTTAACATTTGTGAATCATGTCAACAAATATTCACAACCAGATCTGTCGAATAAGTTATCAGACTATAACTCCATTCAGATCCTCAAAATAGAACATCAACGATCGCATTCTTTAAAATATACTTCAATATAATATTCTTGGAACATAGTTTCCATTAAACTTCCTTCGTTATCAAAAAACGATATAATCCAATTTAAAACAATTAAATTCGAAATACAATTCGAATGTAACAAAATTCCATCTAATCAGAATTCAAATGAAAAACAATAAAATTCGGGCGAAACGCTAAAATCTGCATCAAGTAAATTCGAAATCGTATAAAATTCTAAATTCCAAATAGCAAATCTATATCGTCGAAAAATCACTTGCAAATCTAAAAATCGATGCAAATCGAAAATGTAACTTCTACAAGTCATAGTGATGAAAATGTAAAATCGAAAAATATTAAAATACTTCGAAGATGTAGAAAAATGGCATTAATATACAAAGTTGTCAGATATTCTCAAAAGTTTCTACAATTCTACAAAATGGGATACTTCGTTGGTCTTTAGACTACCCGGTGCTGCGTATAGTTGACTAGAAGTGGATTTCCCTCGTTGTTCATCAGAAACGGAATGTTTCTGAGAAATCGCCGCCTTCAAGATGTCGTGTGGGACCCTCCTCGATCTCCTTCGGAAGTCTCCAAACTGCCAGGAACTGGATTCGAACACTAACATCATCGTGTAGTCGTCCATTCTGATTGGCTATCTTCTTAATGAGATGGGAAACCCTTTCTCTCTTGATTCGCGCTGGGATAACCCTAGCCACGCCCTTACTGGAATTTCTTCTGTCTTCTTCGCCGCAGTTCAGATAGATATGTGTATCCATCATAGTAGTCGATGAAATGACTCTTGTAGATGTAGATTTGATTCATGCAGGAGAGAGTAGATGTTCGTCTCCCCCACGACGTTAATATTATGTCATTTCGTATATTCTCGTTGTCGTCATAGCTATGCTCCCTGTAGCATCTTAGTAAGACATTCCACTCTCGGTATATTCAACAATGTTTAGCTCCCCCTCTCAACTTATGCTCATTCGACATGGTGATGAATGTATTGAATAATTTTCAATCAGCCTTAAGTGTTGCTTCGATTAGTTTTCACGTACATACTTCAGTATCGTAGTTGCAGTTTAAAATTGTAGATATTAATTATGCAGATAAATATGTCGTAATTCTCGATGCTTGTATAATAATCGTAGTTATAACTTCTTCTTCAGTGTCGTTTCAAAGTATTATAGCTTTGTCTTCCTAATTATAGCGTAGTCTGTGGTCACGTCCACTCCCAATGAAAACTTGAGTAATAAGAATCTCGATCTTGGTCGCGTTTCTCCCACTCCGATGATAAAGTTGGCGTCACCTCATAAAACACTTGCCTAAATGGCGCGTTAATAGCGAATATAATTTTATTCCAAATTTAAGCATTATTTAGCTGCAAATATATATAAATAATTCTTATTTATAATTTAACAACTTCTCTGATGTTCCGAAGTGTTAATATCTCGCTGGTAATTAGATATGCTAATTGCGCTAATTGCTTTCTTCAATATAACGCCTCATTCCATTGGTTGTGTCAGCCACGAGATTGGCTCGTGTCATAGCCTCCCCTCGGCTCGCGATCAAAATTCCTTAGAGCGCACTCCAACTCTGGTCGCGTGTCGGATTCGGAAGTCTTCGGCTAGCTTCATAAAGGAAACGAAGCTTGGTTTTGTCCCGATCCGCTCTGCTTGTCACGTGTGAGCTAGAAATTACCTAATTGGCCGCGCCGGATTAACTAGTTAGTTGAGCGAGATGTTACAAACCTGTTCTTGGCCTCTTTCCAGACCCTGTTTTAAATATCATGGGCTAACTGTCAAAACTTTCCAATGATAGAATATTTCACTACATAAATACGAGTGCAGTACTGAACCCATATTCAAAAAGCCTAGTGAAAGTCTCGACGCGAGCATTGAACCAGCCTCGCGTAACAATTCTATGATTTGAATTAAAGGGAATGGTTAGGCTACCCGCACGGCATACAAGCATTTCGTGAAGCCAGGGAGCTACGCAGTACCGATGAAAGATTTAATCGGCTCATTTTATTAGCGAGGAAAGGAAGAGTTTTGAAATGGATATCTTTAACAAGGTAATAAATGAGATGTAGATCGGCCGGGAAATTGACACAATAGCAAGTTTCCAGTGAAGAGTTGTAGGCAGGAACCGGCCTAGACCAGTCACGTGGGCTAAGCGAACCTGGCTCGTGGCGGCACGCGACGTTTCACACGACACATGACCAAGCTAGTGGACAAAGAAGGCACGTGACAGGATTACAGCCAATGAGAATATTATTAATTGATGACGTGCAAGTATATTATAATTACTATGGAGTACATTTAAAAGTAATTAGATGACAGAAATATGAAGAGTTTAAAAAATGAAACATATCGGAATGATTGGAATTATTATATAGAAGACTGATATCGGAGATATTAGGCTATGAAGTGAACTTTCATTGTTCGCCGCCAATAATAGACATTGACAACATTTTATTTTGACAAGGAGAGGAAAAGTGCGTCCTTAGTCAGATGATTGCATTTCGAACATCGATTGAGTGTAGACGTGTTTGTCTGAGTTGCAAATAGAGTGTGAGTAACGCCAAGTTAGGTTGACGGAAGGATCGTCGTCACTTTCAGCCAAGCTGTGTGGAGGCTTCTCTGAGTAAATACTACATGAGGAAAAGGACTTAGTTATTTGAAGCCAAGAAAGTATATAATTGTTTCAAGGAAGTGAATTCGACATTATAAACAGAGTGAAATAAAGTCTACGCATATATGTGACATATAAGAAGAATATCCAGAATGTCTAAATATACGAGAGTTATTCAGAATCTATATAACGAAATTATTTCCACCAAAAATTCTGAAAATTTGAAATATGCCTTTGTCTTTCGAAATATTTTCAAATGATTTTTAAACTTGAGTTGACGAGGATATTTATCATGAACTACGCGACAGCCGCAGAGATGTGTTACTAAACAATTAGAGGGGAACTAGCCTACTTCAATATGTGGATTTTCGGAGTGATTTAACGGGTCGAGGAACATATATGAAATGGTAGAGTGGTATTGCATCAACTACAATCCACTAATGTCACTACAAAAGCAACGAAGGAATGAGCTTCCAATGTCATCTCGGAAACTTCATTCACATAACTTCGTTTATCTACAAGCTACCCTAGAACTTCTAGAGAGGAGACGAATGAAGCATGAACATACGAGCTATCCAGCTCAAGAAAGGAACGAGAGATGCCAGTTCGTATCCCGAGGAGATCGTGGAGGCGAGATGTTCGACTTCAGGCAGACGGTCATTGGCACAGCGGAGAGGCGCTGGGAGAGCCGCACTCCCTTGTGTACGGCCAGATCAGCTGATTCTGAACCAGAGACGCATCATTCAGAAATTCAACTAAGATCCAAAATTTGAAGTAGATGGTCTGATCTGAGGGTAGATAAAGCAATCTGATTATATTTCGTAGTTATGTTTGCAATGTTGTGGATATTATATACCTGATCATTTTTATGTAGCTATTTGACCATTTTCATGTTTAATGTTTGACAGTCCATTTCAGTATATTTTATTTCAGTAATTCCATTTTTGTATTTTCGAACGTCATCGTTTTGGATTTTGACGTAGCGTAAATTTTTATTCGTCGTCGCAATTTTGATATTGTTTAGTCTTTTGAATTTCTATGTGAATCCGTGTTAATTGATTGTGGAATGTTTCAGAAAATTCTATCTCTGAATATTTTAAATAATTACTTCGTAATTATTTTTCGTAATGTTAAGTTAGGAGCTATTCTATGATTTTTATCATATTAGAATTTATTTAAAACTTCGGATGTAATATTAATATTGACTTGGTTCATTATTGAACGTCAATATAACATCATGTTTGAAGCAACGTCTTGTTGACATTGATGCAAACTTGAATGAATGTATAGTTCATTTGCAGAGCAGAGCTACTGATAACTTTAAACTAGCGAGATATGGAAAGGAATGCAGGAATGTTATTGGAACGCATCGTCTTATAATTTGTAACACGTGTAAGTTGAAGTTGAAATGAATTAATATTCATGAAAGTAACAATTATTGGTGATGAAATGGAACGTATTATTATTAAATATGACATTTAAATACAGACGATTATCTTAAAATGTAATAGGTCAATGAAACAGTGGTAATATTAAACAATGATACGGTAATACCTTATTGAATCGCTAAGAAATTCTATTAAAGGTGAAATATTTGATAGTATCATGAGTGTGGAAATATAACAAGTCGAAAATAATGCATGCACGAGAAAATGGAAAGAGTTGTATAATCGGTAGAGGATTATTGTATTTTTGAGTATGTTACGCAAATCGCGAGTGAGAAGTAGAAGTTTTTGAATTCCGTGCAATATTGAGTTGAAGTGAAGAGATACAGTATGTTAAGAAAGAATTTATGCGTAAATGGAACGCCATGTAATACTTTTTATGGAAAATCTGAATGTTTCAGCGATGTTATAATGAGTAATAGCGATCTGTAAAATGGTATTACCGACAGTGTTGTCGAAAAGAGTGATATATAAGTAAGCGATATAATGTGAAGATAAATATTTAAAACCACGATATTTCAAGAAATGTCATAGCCACGAAGATAGTCAGTTATATTATCATTTATTATCGATTTTTAACAAGATTTGGACTTGTGGAACAGTAATTAGCTTAATTGTTCGTTACATATGATCACTTGGATGTGACAAACTAAAGCGATAACGAAAAGAAAGATAATGCGATCTAATAAATTATCGTAATGTGAAGGAATTTAAGGTGATCTAGTAAATGATCGTAGAGTGAAGGAATATCATGCTGGTAACGATAAAATTAAATAACATTGTAAATATTTAATATTTAAAATTAATAATAACAATTTAAGGATTTAAAGATTTTTATTAAGGTGTAGGATTTTAATACTTCAAATTAAGGAGACCTATGTATAGTTTAGGGGAGAATATGTATCTAGAGAACGTCGTTTTACGAGTTTTATTCACATAAATAATTACAGTATGATCAACAAGTGGTTGATAGTTTATTGAATCGAAATGGACGACGTGTCTAATGGAGCAGTCTTAATACATTCTTTAACGAGGACATTGTGTAGTCCCAATACCGAAATTCACGGTATATTTTGCTTCTAGGCGAAGCTATTATTTTATTTCGAAGCTACAAGATTCTAATTTCAAAGTGAGTGTTTGATTTAATTGTTGTTGGGCATTTCTTATTTATGTTGTCCTTTTTGAATAAAGGTTAGCACACCCTGTTTTAGTTTGCCTGTTCCTTTTTAGAGAACACAGCAACTCTATATTTAGGAATCAGCTACGGTGGTACTACTAGTTAGTACTGGCACCCAATTTTAAACCGTCCACCTTCGAGATACCGAGAATCTCGTCCACCAATAATTTGTTGTAGGATTTGTATGTAACTAGGTAGTAATACTATCGTATATTTTAAATATCTTGGTATCGAGAGGTTCCTAACTAACCATCTAGCAGGGAATTGTTGGTTTATCTAGCTGAGTATTAGCGCCCCTTGCGATCCTTTCCATCCTTCGGATAATAGGTGGTGGTTATGTGAATTTCGGGTAATTAGGAGTATATTTAATTGTCATTTCCCAACGTAGGGATCGACGATGTCATTTGTAGGACACAGCCAATTATTTAATTGGTGTGCCCAATACATGGGGCGATGAAAGGCGAACAATATTTAATTGTTCGCTCAACTAGTGCGCCATTCGATGTAATTTGTGGGTCGATCGAAGTCATTTGTAGGACTCGATTCGATGTCATATGTGAGACACAAAAGACGATATATTTTAATTTTCTTACCAATCTAGAGGATGTTTGAAGTTATTATTTTCCGATCCCATTTTGGAACATGCCGAAGTGTATTGACATACCAATTTTGAGGAATACCATAGAGATGAGAGGCATATTTTGAATTGTTATACCAGCTGATGACGTATTTCGGTCAAGTAAACGTAAAATTTGAAGTCATTGTTAATATTGTTGTGATTAAAAGTAAAGTATGATTATTGAATGAAGGTATTTGAATTGAAGTTAGGATTAGTAACTTAGATCACGGTGAGGTAGGAATGTTGGTGTAAGAATAAGCTTAGGTATAAGTGTAACTTAATTATTTTGAAATATTCCACTGGTCAATAGATATAAGGAAGATGGTCGCTCAGGTTATCTGCAGTATTGTAGCAGGAGATGTTCCCCTAGCTTGTCCAAGCATCAGAAGAATGTCGTCAGGAGACATGGAAGCAATTAAGGCAATGTTCGAGAAGGTGCAGCAAAATGAGGGCCAGATGACGTGTGATCTGGATGCCTTGCACAAAATTTCACACGACAACACAAAGAAAATGCAGCAGGAAATAAAACAAACAGCTGACACAGTAAAGTCTAGTTTGAAGGCAGAATTAGCACAGGTCCAAATATTAAATAAAGCTTATAAAACCCTTATCCAAGCGGAATGTAGGAAAGCTCAGGAAAAGGTCCAAGAAGAAATTTGGAAAGCCCAAGTAGAGAATAGGCTAGCTAAAGAAAAAGCCCAAACAGAGAATAGGCTAGCTCAAGAAAAAGCCCAAGGAGAGAATAGGTTAGCGCAGGAAAGAGCAGATAAAGCTCAAGATGAGATTAGGCTAGCTTTAGGGAAGGCCCAAGAAGAAAATAAGAAAGCTCAGGAGATTGCTAAACTTAGTGGTGACAAAATAGATAAAGTTTATGCTGATGTTTCCTCCACAAAACCAGATTTATGCACCCTAAGAGCAGAGATTACTAAGAAGGTAGTTGAGGCCCAAGTTGAGAATAGCGAATATATTATCCTTCTCCAAATCAAATTGCAAACAAGTATAGATAATGTCAAACAAGAAAACAAACAACATTTTGATCACATTACAGAGTCACATGACATACTTAATATTAAGTTGAATAATTCAAGTGGTACTGTTGATGATCTCCAGAGTAAATTGGCCGATCAGATAAGACTGACGAGGAGGGTATAAATGTGTATATCACAGAATGTATTGTAAAAACTGCCAATGATTTGAAAACCGATGTATTGAAATGTAATAGGAAATATATTCTAGAGATCCATTCAAAAATCATAAAGGATATAGGCAAAATAGAGTATAATTCTAATATCAATATTGCCAATATAAGAGAAGAGTTGAATAAGCGTATAGATGATGTACAGCAGTCTAGTGTTACAACGATATCTGAATTAATTAATAAACCGGAATCGGATAAGTCGGGAGAACTCGATGATATCAAAAAGGCGGTAGGTAACGTAACCATGGAATTAAATAAATTAAAATCTATTTAGGAGTCAGAAATATCCGCACTTAGCGAAAAACTAAAATCTTTACGTCTTAAGGAATCTATCAACGCAGAGATCGGGAGAACTGATGCCCGTAACGATCTACGGGAGGACTTAAAGAAATGCTTTAGTGAACGTGAAGATACATCACGGGAAGAGCGAGGCCCTTACGAGGCGAGAGCTGACAGGACCAAGGAAGATAGAAAAAGCATAAATGGTCAAGGACATATTAGACAAGATCAACAGCCATGGATAGATCGTATTCAGAGGGAATATGAAGATATAGGAAGAATTTATGAGCACGGATTGGAAAGAGGTGCTCAGAACGTAATATTTCTGAAAATATAGATGACAAGTAATCTCGATTTACAGGAGTTGGGAATATAACAGCCGTAGAATTTCTAAGAGATATGCGATGTTATCATGATGACAATCGTATCCCAAGAGACAGAGAAATGCTAGTGGGGGAAATATTTTTAGACCAAGAAGCACTAATCTGGCACCGCGCGTTTCGTTACACGTATCACAACTTTGAAGTGTTTGCGAATGATCTCCAAAAGAGATTTTGGACTATTGAAGTGCAGTAGGACGTTAGGGCTGAAATATACTCGAAGAAGTAAGGGTTTTCAGCACCGACACGTTATGCGAGTTATTTTACTAGCCAGCTTGCCAAACTGCAGTACTTACAACCTCCATTAGCAGAGGGAGAATTAGTTCAGGCTATTTCAATCCAGCTTACAACAGAAGTGAGCCGACATCTCATAGCAGCGAATGTAGGAACTTTAGAGGCTATGGCAGAGAATATAAGACGTCTTGACCACACAAGCTCTGTAACAAATACTCCCAATAGCAGAGGAAGGCAAGACAATCGTGACATTCACACCGTGCTTGTTGACCAAACTCAACAGAGAGGGAACCGGACAGAATAGGTCCAACAGGGACATCCTACTTCCAACAAAATCGCTACCAACCAGATTATCGTAGACCGAGAGAAGGAAGGCCGTATCCGAATTGATACTGGAACAACGGACAGCGAAGGACAGGTTTCCACTGGAATAATGCGTATCGTAGAAACAGCTACTACAATCGAGAAAATAGGCAGGATGTGGAAAGCTATCGCCGTTACAAGAAATAAACGTCGATAACTTTGCCAGGCTGCAACAACAACAACAACAACAAAAATAATCGCGAAATCAAGGTTGGCGTAATAATGAAGAAGTAAGACAATTCTACGACCAGAGAGAAAGGGAAAGCCAAGAATATCTTAAAAATTTAAGGCAGAGAGAAGAAAGGAACTCTCAAAATCAGGCGAATAGTAATGCAGAACCACAACCTTCGACGAGTAGGCAGAACCAGAGCCAAGATTCGAACAGGGGACGGCAGAAAACGCTGAGTTCGAAACGGTCATAGGGAGGAGAGATCACATTATTCACATTATTTCGCATATATATACATAGTTCCATGGTATGACAGAAGGAAGGTTTATAGGGAAAGTATTTTGGAGGAAAAGGACGGAATTTTTACCATTCCGGAGGAAAATGAACCCCCGATGAATACAAGAATCGAGTCAGCGAGGATTCATTTGAACAAACAGGCAGAGAAAAGGTTGAAGAGAGTACAGCGAAAACGGTACAGTTTACCGCTGAAAGTAGGCGAACTTGTGCTTATTCGCACGCTTGTGAAAGCCAATGTTTGGATAAAGGTCTTTACAAAATTCGCCAGTCAGTACAAAGGCCCGTTCAAAGTAGACAGAGTTTATGGGAATAACTACTACAGAATTGTTAGAATTGATGACAATCACCTTATTGGAAAATTCAACATTTCAAAATTAAAGAGATATTATCCCAACATAAATTAATTGGATGAAATACGGTTCAAAGCAAGAAATGAATACATTGTAAAAGAAAGTATATACTCTACATTCATTAATGAGTCGAACGAGAAATTGAACCCGTATTTAAAAAGCCTAGCGAAAGTCACAACGCGGGCATTGAACCGGCCTCGCGTAACAATTCTATGTTTTGAATTAAAGGGAATGGTTAGGCTACCCGAACAGCATACAAGCATTTCGTGAAGCCAGGGAGCTACGCAGTACCGTTGAAAGATTTTATCGGCTCATTTTAATAGCGAGGATAGGAAGAGTTTTGAAATGACTATTTTTAACATGGTAATAAATGAAATGTAGATCGCCCGGGAAATTGACACAATAGCAAGTTTTCAGTGAAGAGTTGTAGGCAGGAACCGGTCTAGACCAGTCACGTGGACTAAGCGAGCCTGGCTCGTGGCGGCACGCGACTTTGCACATGACACACGACCAAGCTAGTGGACAAAGACGGCACGTGACAGGATTACAGCAATGAGAATATTATTAATTGATGACGTGCAAGTATATTATAATTACTATGGAGTACATTTAAAAGTAATTAGACGACAGAAATATGAAGAGAATAAAAAATGAAACATATCGGAATGATTGGAATTATATATAGAAGACTGATATCGGAGATATTAGGCTATGAAGTGAACTTTCATTGTTCGCCACCAATAATTGACATTGACGCCTTTTTATTTTGACAAGGAGAGGAGAATCGCGTCCTCAGTCAGATGATTGCATTTCGAACATCGATTGAGTGTAGACGTGTTTGTCTGAGTTGCAAATAGAGTGTGAGGAACGCCAAGTTAGGTTGACGGAAGGATCGTCGTCACCTTCGGCCAAGCTGTGTGGAGGCTTCGCTAAATAAATTCTACATAAGAAAAAGGACTTAGTTATTTGAAGCCACGAAAGTATATAATTGTTTCAACGAAGTGAATTCGACATTATAAACAGAGTGAAAGAAAGTCTACGCGTATATGTGACATATAAGGAGAATATCCAGAATTTCTACATATACGAGAGTTATTCAGAATCTATATAACGAAATTATTTCCACGCAAATTCTGAAACATTGAAATATGTCTTTGTCTTTCGAAATATTTTCAAATGATTTTCAAACTTGAGTTGACGAGGATATTTATCATGAACTTCGCGACAGCCGCAGAGATGTGTTACTAAACAATTAGAGGGGAACTAGCCTACTTCAATATGTGGATTTCCGGAGTGACGTAACGCGTCGAGGAACATATATTGAACCCGCTGAGCTAAGGTTCATGTGATATTTTTCACGACACCACATTTATGATGGGATGTAGTACCTTTGAACACACCCAGAAAGCTACGAGAAGCTGAGAGCTTATACTATTCTCTTTGAAGTAGCAGAGAATCGCACTTTTGACTTTGGTGAAGTCTGCTAATTATTTATCTGAGGTCTTATTAATTAATTTTATATTTCCACGAGACTCAGAATATTCCATTTCGTCATTCAGTATTATTGAAACATTTTGGAGAATGTTTTTTCGCTTTAAGGTAAGGTAATATCATTGCAGATACGCAAACAGGAATGTAAGTAGTCGCTCAACGACTTACTTTTGACGACTTGCTTCCACGAGGAACGCAGTTCCTTGCACTACGTCTGGAGAATCCGCCCTGTGTAGGCGTGTTATTATATCCGTCGCATTAGACGTGGCAAACAGTCCGCTTTTCAGCGTGGAAATCATTATCGAGTGCCATCGAGCACAAGTATTCTACGAATCGCTGTTATTAATGTGCAGTGATCAACGCAAATTGTACAGTGAATTATTTGGCAAGTATTGTGAAATTTACGACATTACTGTAGCACCACATTTTTTCACCCACGTGTTTGTGGAGGGCCGAGAGCCTGGTGAAAAATATACAGGTAAATGTGAAATTATTACTTTGACACGTGTGATTATAAAAGTACATTATACACTGATTGCTACGGTGAATTTATCGGTAATAAAACGACGCCCATTTCACGGATGCCACGTGATAGAAAAAGTAGCGTCTGTACACGTGTGGAACCGCAGAACAGTGCATAGCCACTTATCATTTACATCTGCAAAGTGTAGAGGCTGTGTTGTCAATTATATTTAAAGCCTGTGATATCTACGACGAAATATTGTAATTTTCAAGTGATAATAATGAACTACTACAAGTCTTATTCGACCGCCCACGTGGTAAACTTTTTCAACATATTGTTCGAGACCGAGACCATGGGCTAATACCATTATGGTATGAGGGAGATGTCTCGGATGGGACCAGCATGAAGATGGAACTTCTAGAACATCGAACGAGAAGGAAGGAACCGAGGATGCCTTTCCTAGGCATGTCCAGTCCATTCACGAGGTCAACTGCAGGGACAGACCGAACCCTGGTCTTTGGGAGAGCCCAGATGGAAGTTCTGATGAGGACGATGCCAACCCTGAAAGCCAGAGGTGCTTTTGTTCAACCCTTGTTGTTGGACAGAGAGCTAAGTGTGGACTCCTTCGTATCGTGAGTTTTGTACACCCTTCCTTGTTCTAGTTTCTGGTGGTATAGTTAGATTATTGTAGTTTGTGAACCAACCGAACTTAGTGGCAGCCACTTCATAGGTAGGGGATGTAACTTAGTCTAATTAGATGTCATTTATTTGCAGTGATAGTGAGTCACCCTTGGGTCCGACATTTTGGTCAACCCTGGTGCAGCTTGATGGACGTCGTAGAACGTCAATTTCTGCCTATTGCTAAACGTGACTCTAGTCATTTTTAGGCTACTTTGTTTAACCCTATCTGGGGTGATTTTTCAAGTCTTTGCAGACTCTAGTTATGGCAATCAGATGCCATGGTTATGTTTCTTTAACTGCATTTTTTGCAGCCAGTCTATGTTACACCCCTGACTTCGTTAGAGTAGTCGTATCATTTGGGTAATCGACTGTAATTACCAGTTTCGTAACTGCATTATATTTCATTTGAGATGAGCTCAGAAGCCATCCATGTCAAGTGTAGACCTTATAAGTAAAAGGGATGTTTCGTTGCCCAGCATCGAACTCAGTTCCCAAAGTATCATTAAGCAGATCCAGCAGAGAGTGGTATTTGCGCAATTATTATTTTGTTAGTGTCAAGTGTGTTGACACGTGTTTATTTGATGTTTGATACAAGTCAGAAATAATGTATTTTATCTTCGAGAGCAGAGAGCTCCAGCAATTAGTGACATTGCTACCTTTTAAACGTCTTTGATGTGAAATACAGAGATATATGATTGTATTCAGATTTATAGCGTGCTTTTTATGCACATATTCTTCGAGGTTTATAACCTATAGTAAAGGTATTATGATGAGGCCAGTTTTAACTTGCTTAAATTGCCGGCCTAGTTAGTGTGTTGTGTCATACAGCGCAGGAATCTTGTAGCCTGCGGCGACACGAACAGGTTTTGTGTATACTACTCAGCGCTCGTGTGGGAGCGCTTGCTTCTAAGTGAGACGGACTGATATTAACATAGGACAGAATGCTTATAGCATTCACTTTCCCTTTCATTGCAATTATAGCTCATGGAACACAGTGTCAATTCTTGTATCTGATCATATGTTCTGTAGATTGTCATTTGTTAGTTAAACGCTGTTGTGTGTACCGTTGTTTTTGACGAATACAGTTATGTCAGGTTTCTATAGTACGTTGTAGGCTAGCCCCGCTAGGGAGGTTTTTCATGTGTGATGGTATTGTGTGTACCATGTCCGGGATTGTCCCGTTGACCAGATGCTTAGGGAGGGTAACTGATTGTGTCCAGGCCCATCCCAGAGTTGTTGAACGCGAGCTGTGCACCGCTGGTAACTCGTGTTATTGTGTGTCCGAGTTGTTAATGCTCGTTGATTGGATTCCGACTTTTGAGTCGAGGCTTTTGGCAGAGATGATCTCAGGGGAGACACTCCGTGCCCAGGCTTGTCAGTATTGTGGTGTTTGAAGCCTTATTTTCAGTGTTGCCTTAGTAAACAAGAGTTTAGTGCTTTTCAGTCGGTCAACACGAATGTACCCAAAAGAGATGGGTTATGCCCTAATCCTGAAATAAATTACATGAGATTAATAAAACACTAGGATGACCAGTTTCGATCGTCAAGCGATCATCATCAGATCCATTACACTTAGGCTACAATATCTATGTTTGAAATACAGGTGAAAATATTTACAATATGTACAATTATTTAGTTGAAGTATTGGTACTGCAACTGTCAGTGTATGCTAAATGCAGTATATATGTTAGGTGAAATGCTAAATGGTGATAGCCATCCGTAGATTGTACTTTAGAGAGATTATATGGTTGTAAACTATGGTTAAACTATACAATTTTAGGCCAACTTCTTATCTGATTGTCTTCCGTACAACAGCTACTCGCAGTTTTCGTGCTCACTGGAACTCACTGTGCGGTCGACTGCGGTGGTTATCTTAACGACTGGTTTTTCCCTGCTTTCTCCCCCTTGCCCCTACGTGCTGTGGGGAGTGATAGCGATGTGTTTATGTGATGTGTTGCCAACCTAGATAAGATGTATGTTATTGAATGAAGTGGGTCTACAACTATTAAAGACCGTGGATTAGCCCTCGCCACGCGTGGAGCATAACCCATTCGAACTAAGCGTTGACGGTCTTATGAGGACGTCCCAGCACCTTTAATACTGCCGCGAATATGGGCCTTGGTTTGTTGCAGAAGAAAATACATCGTACACCTGATCCAGATAACATTTACCTATTAAAAACCCCTAATTTCCCCCTTTTTTATCTAGCTTGGCTGTGTCGCTAAATTGTGTTTTGTTTCCGAAAGGGTGTGTTTTTTAGTAGCGTGAAGATGGGTGAGCTCTCCATGAACGTGTGTTCATTTAGATTGTTGGGATTGTTTCGTTTCGCTAGGTGTATCTCGATTGCTTCCTTTATGTCAAGAGCTCTGCCTTTCGATTCGTGATGGATTATTTTAAGGTCCGACTCTATGTTGGTAAAGCTGTGCCCTGCGTCACACATATGTTCGCACACGGCTGAATGTGTTCCGTATCTTATCGCATTCCTATGTTCATTATAACGTGTGTCTACTCGCCTTCCACTCTGCCCGATGTAATTAGCTTGACAATCGGTGTCTTGGCACTTTATATAATATACCCCTGACCTTGAATACGGGTCACGTTTATTTAGATTTCTATTTAGGAGGTGCCAAGCGGTTGTGTTTTTCGTCGTGAAAGCTATCTTTATGCCTTGCTTTTTGAATAGGTTAGTGATTTTATATGTATTCGCATTCACATAGTTGAAACGCGCAAATTTTTTCTCATTACTGTCCGGTTTGGGAATCGTTTTATCTTTATTTTTATGTTAGGTTAATTTGATTTATTTTGCTTGGCGAGAAGTTGTTTTCCTTTGCTATTTGCATAATAGTTCTTATTTCCTTATTATAGTTGTCTTTTGACATGGGTATGTTTAAAGCCCTGTGCACCATTGAATTGAAACCCGCTAGTTTGTGCGTACTGGGGTGATTAGACTGATTGTCGATTGCATGCGAGGTTTGTGTTGCTTTCCGGAATATGGAATATGAAAGGTCGTTGTCTTTACGTCCAATAGTTATATCGAGATAATTTATTTTCCGGTATATTTCGGATTCTTTAGTGAATTTGATAGAGTGGTGAAGGCTATTAATGGATTGGAGAATTAATTCTTCGCTTGTTAGTTCAGTATCGTAGATGCAAATTACATCATCTACGTATCTTTTCCATATTACTATTCCCTTTGTTGAAGTCTTTTCTAAGAACGCATTTTCTAGTGCATTGATGAAGATGTCAGCGATTAACCCACTTGGTGGCGATCCCATTGCTAGGCCTTCTCTCTGTGTGTATATTTTATTGTCGAATTGAAACACGTTTTGGGTGAGAACGACCCTCAGTAATCTCACAATCTCTTCAATTTCTTTTACCGAATTGTTGGATTTTAAGTTGTTTTTGATAGTGTTGATTAATTCAGTAATCGGAATATTGGTGTACATGTTAGTTACGTCGAAGAATACTAGCCTGAAGCTAGGTTTCATTTGTAGGGTGTTCAATGCTGTTACTAGTTCTGTTGTGTTCTTTACAGAGTTGTTTTTGTCGTTGGAAAGACGGCATTTTAAGATTTTTAGTAACTCTTTGCTGATTTTGTAATTAGGGGCATTCCTACAATTGACTATTTGTCTCAATGGGCATTCCTTTTTGTGTATTTTTGGTTGTCCCCTCAATGACGGTATTTTCGGGATCATGTTTATTAGTTTTGATTTTTCGGCTTTGGTCAGTATGTATTCTGTTTCTTTTAGCGCACTTTTTATTTGTTTTTGGAATTTGTTGGTGGGGTCTTTTGTTAATTCTTTGATTTCGTTGTTGTTTAGGAATTCGACTGTTTTTTGAATGTATTCTGTTTTGTTCAAAATTACAGTAGTGTTTCCCTTATCTGCTTTTGTGATGATTAAGTCATGTTCTTTTATTTTTTTGTTTCAACGACTTTATTTCTTTGAGTTGTTTGTTGTTTTGAATGTTATTGCTATCGCCCTCTCGTTTGAGGATTTTTCTGGCTTCGTTGGTGGCGAGATTTTTGGTTAATTCCCTGTCTTCTGCTGGGAGCTTGTGACTGGCTATTTCAATATCTGTGATTAACTGTTTTATATTGTGGTTCGTGTGTGCGTCTGTGCAGTTGTATTTCAAACCTTTGTCTAACATATTCATTTCACCTTGAGAAAAGGTTACGTTCGTTCTGTTGTTTACTCTGCTGTGGAAATTGAATTCATTGTTATTCGTGTGTTGTTCGTTAGATTGATGGTTCTGTGTTTCTCCTAGTTTTCTTAATTTATTTTCTAGCTTTTCATGCTTCCTCGTTGCTCTGATTTTGATGGTGTCATGTAGGTGCTCGGTGAAGCTGTCCCATTGGGCTGCGTGCCAGAAATTACTTAGTTGCAATTGAATGTCGTACAATTGTTGGCTAATTTTTTGCTTTCTTATGTATGCAAATCTTAATTCGTTTTTTATCCAAAGCGCTTTGGCTTGTTTGGTTGAAATGATCGAGGCTGGTGAGTTCGGTACGGTTTTAATTGGTACGTATTTAGGGGTGAAGTTTAGTTCTATACAATTTTTGTTGAACCAAATTGACTTGTCTAAATTCATGAGCTTAAGCCTGAGTGATTTGAATTTCTTGCCTTCACGATTTGCCTGACCAGCCGTGAACATTGTGGTGCTTGAAGCCATATTTTCAGTGTTGCCTTAGTAAACAAGAGTGTAGTGCTTTTCAGTCGGTCAACACGAATGTACCCAAAAGAGATGGGTTATGCCCTAATCCTGAAATAAATTATATGAGATTAATAAAACACTAGGATGACCAGTTTCGATCGTCAAGCGATCATCATCAGATCCATTACACTTAGGCTACAAAATCTATCTTTGAAATACAGGTGAAAATATTTACAATATGTACAATTATTTAGTTGCAGTATTGGTACTGCAACTGTCAGTGTATGCTAAATGCAGTATATATGTTAGGTGAAATGCTAAATGGTGATAGCTATCCGTAGATTGTACTTTAGAGAGATTATATGGTTGTAAACTATGGTTAAACTATAAAATTTTAGGCTAACTACTTTTCTGATTGTCTTCCGTACAACAGCTACTCGCAGTTTTCGTGCTCACTGGAACTCACTGTGCGGTCGACTGCGGTGGTTATCTTAACGACTGGTTTTCCCCTGCTTTCTCCCCCCTGCCCCTACGTGCTGTGGAGAGTGATAGCGATGTATTTATGTGAGGTGTTGCCAACCTAGATAAGATGTATGTTATTGAATGAGGTGGGTCTACAACTATTAAAGACCGTGGATTAGCCCTCGCCACGCGTGGAGCATAACCCATTCGAACTAAGCGTTGACGGTCTTATGAGGACGTCCCGGCACCTTTAATACTGCCGCGAATATGGGCCTTGGTTTATTGCAGAAGAAAAGTACATCGTACACCTGATCCAGATAACATTTACCTATTAAAAAACCCCTAATTTCCCCCCCCCCCCCCTTTTAATCTAGCTTGGCTGTGTCGCTAAATTGTGTTTTGTTCCCGACAGAGTGTGTTTTTTAGTAGCGTGAAGAGGGGTGAGGTCTCCATGAACGTGTGTTCATTTAGATTGTTGGGATTGTTTTGTTTGGCTAGGTGTATCTCGATTGCTTCCTTTATGTCAAGAGCTCTGCCTTTCGATTCGTGATGGATTATTTTAAGGTCCGACTCTATGTTGGTAAAGCTGTGCCCTGCGTCACACATATGTTCGCACACGGCTGAATGTGTTCCGTATCTTATCGCATTCCTATGTTCATTATAACGTGTGTCTACTCGCCTTCCACTCTGCCCGATGTAATTAGCTTGACAATCGGTGTCTTGGCACGTTATAGAATATACCCCTGACCTTGAATACGGGTCACGTTTATTTAGATTACTATTTAGGAGGTGCCTAGCGGTTGTGTTTTTCGTCGTGAAAGCTATCTTTATGCCTTGCTTTTTGAATAGGTTAGTGATTTTATATGTATTCGCATTCACATAGTTGAAACGCGCAAATTTTTTCTCATTACTGTCCGGTTTGGGAATCGTTTTATCTTTATTTTTATGTTTGGCTATAATTTGATTTATTTTGCTTGGCGAGAAGTTGTTTTCCTTTGCTATTTGCATAATAGTTCTTATTTCCTTATTATAGTTGTCTTTTGACATGGTTATGTTTAAAGCCCTGTGCACCATTGAATTGAAACCCGCTAGTTTGTGCGTACTGGGGTGATTAGACGGATTGTCGATTGCATGCGAGGTTTGTGTTGCTTTCCGGAATATGGAATATGAAAGGTCGTTGTCTTTACGTCCAATAGTTATATCGAGATAATTTATTTTCCGGTCTATTTCGGATTCCTTAGTGAATTTGATAGAGTGGTGAACGCTATTAATGGATTGGAGAATTGTTTCTTCGCTTGTTAGTTCAGTATCGTAGATGCAAATTACATCATCTACGTATCTTTTCCATATTACTATTCCCTTTGTTGAAGTATTTTCTAAGAACGCATTTTCTAGTGCATTGATGAAGATGTCAGCGATTAACCCACTTAGTGGCGATCCCATTGCTAGGCCTTCTCTCTGTGTGTATATTTTATTGTCGAATTGAAACACGTTTTGGGTGAGACCGACCCTCAGTAATCTCACAATCTCATCAATTTCTTTTACCGAATTGTTGGATTTTAAGTTGTTTTCGATAGTGTTGATTGCTTCAATAATCGGAATATTGGTGTACATGTTAGTTACGTCGAAGGATACTAGCCTGAAGCTAGGTTTCATTTGTAGGGTGTTCAATGCTCTTACTAGTTCTGTTGTGTTCTTTACAGAGTTGTTTTTGTCGTTGGAAAGACGGCATTTTAAGATTTTTAGTAACTCTTTGCTGATTTTGTAATTAGGGGCATTCCTACAATTGACTATTGGTCTCAATGGGCATTCCTTTTTGTGTATTTTTGGTTGTCCCCTCAATGACGGTATTTTCGGGTTCATGTTTATTAGTTTTGATTTTTCGGCTTTGGTCAGTATGTATTCTGTTTCTTTTAGCGCACTTTTTATTTGTTTTTGGAATTTGCTGGTGGGTTCTTTTGTTAATTCCTTGATTTCGTTGTTGTTTAGGAATTCGACTGTTTTTTCAATGTATTCTGTTTTGTTCAAAATTACTGTAGTGTTTCCCTTATCTGCTTTTGTGATGATTAAGTCATGTTCTTTTATTTTTTGTTTCAACGACTTTATTTCTTTGAGTTGTTTGTTGTTTTGAAAGTTATTGCTATCGCCCTCTCGTTTGAGGATTTTTTTGGCTTCGTTGGTGGCAAGATTTTTGGTTAATTCCCTGTCTTCTGCTGGGAGCTTGTGACTGGCTATTTCAATATCTGTGATTAACTGTTTTATATTGTGGTTCGTGTGTGCGTCTGTGCAGTTGTATTTCAAACCTTTGTCTAACATATTCATTTCACCTTGAGAAAAGGTTACGTTCGTTCTGTTGTTTACTCTGCTGTGGAAATTGAATTCATTGTTATTGGTGTGTTGTTCGTTAGATTGATGGTTCTGTGTTTCTCCTAGTTTTCTTAATTTATTTTCTAGCGTTTCATGCTTCCTCATTGCTCTGATTTTGATGGTGTCATGTAGGTGCTCGGTGAAGCTGTCCCATTGGGCTGCGTGCCAGAAATTACTTAGTTGCAATTGAATGTCGTACAATTGTTGGTTAATTTTTTGCTTTCTTATGTAAGCAAATCTTAATTCGTTTTTTATCCAAAGCGCTTTGGCTTGTTTGGTTGAAATGATCAAGGCTGGTGTGTTCGGTACGGTTTTAATTGGTACGTATTTAGGGGTGAGGTTTAGTTCTATACATTTTTTGTTGAACCAAATTGACTTGTCTAAATTCATGAGCTTAAGCCTGAGTGATTTGAATTTCTTGGCTTCACGATTTGCCTGACTAGCCGTGAAAATTGAGGTGCTTGAAGCCATAATTTTCAGTGCTGCATTAGTAAACAAGAGTTTAGTGCTTTTCAGTCGGTCAACACGAATGTACCCAAAAGAGATGGGTTATGCCCTAATCCTGAAATAAATTACATGAGATTAATAAAACACTAGGATGACCAGTTTCGATCGTCAAGCGATCATCATCAGATCCATTACACTTAGGCTATAAAATCTATCTTTGAAATACAGGTGAAAATATTTACAATATGTACAATTATTTAGTTGCAGTATTGATACTGCAACTGTCAGTGTATGCTAAATGCAGTATATATGTTAGGTGAAATGCTAAATGGTGATAGCTATCCGTAGATTGTACTTTAGAGAGATTATATGGTTGTAAACTATTTTTAAACTATAAAATTTTAGGCTAACTACTTATCTGATTGTCTTCCGTACAACAGCTACTCGCAGTTTTCGTGCTCACTGGAACTCACTGTGCGGTCGACTGCGGTGGTTATCTTAACGACTGGTTTTTCCCTGCTTTCTCCCCCCCTGCCCCTACGTGCTGTGGGGAGTGATAGCGATGTGTTTATGTGAGGTGTTGCCAACTTAGATATGATGTATGTTATTGAATGAGGTTGGTCTACAACTATTAAAGACCGTGGATTAGCCCTCGCCACGCGTGGAGAATAACCCATTCGAACTAAGCGTTGACGGTCTTATGAGGACGTCCCGGAATCTTTAATACTGCCGCGAATATGGGCCTTGGTTTATTGCAGAAGAAAAGTACATCGTACACCTGATCCAGATAACATTTACCTATTAAAAAACCCCTAATTTCCCCCCTTTTTTATCTAGCTTGGCTGTGTCGCTAAATTGTGTTTTGTTTCCGACAGGGTGTGTTTTTTAGTAGCGTGAAGAGGGGTGAGGTCTCCATGAACGTGTGTTCATTTAGATTGTTGGGATTGTTTTGTTTGGCTAGGTGTATCTCGATGGCTTCCTTTATGACAAGAGCTCTGCCTTTCGATTCGTGATGGATTATTTTAAGGTCCGACTCTATGTTGGTAAAGCTGTGCCCTGCGTCACACATATGTTCGCACACGGCTGAATGTGTTCCGTATCTTATCGCATTCCTATGTTCATTATAACGTGTGTCTACTCGCCTTCCACTCTGTCCGATGTAATTAGCTTGACAATCGGTGTCTTGGCACGTTATAGAATATATAGAATATACCCCTGACCTTGAATACGTGTCACGTTTATTTAGATTACTATTTAGGAGGTGCCTAGCGGTTGTGTTATTCGTCGTGAAAGCTATCTTTACTAAGGCAACACTGAAAATATGGCTTCAAACACCACAATGTTCACGGCTCGTCAGGCAAATCGTGAAGCCAATAAATTCAAATCAGTCAGGCTTAAGCTCATGAATTTAGACAAGTCAATTTGGTTCAACAAAAAATATATAGAACTAAACCTCACCCCTAAATACGTACCAATTAAAACCGTACCGAACACACCAGCCTCGATCATTTCAACCAAACAAGCCAAAGCGCTTTGGATAAAAAACGAATTAAGATTTGCATACATAAGAAAGCAAAAAATTAACCAACAATTGTACGACATTCAATTGCAACTAAGTAATTTCTGGCACGCAGCCCAATGGGACAGCTTCACCGAGCTCCTACATGACACCATCAAAATCAGAGCAACGAGGAAGCATGAAACGCTAGAAAATAAATTAAGAAAACTAGGAGAAACACAGAACCATCAATCTAACGAACAACACACCAATAACAATGAATTCAATTTCCACAGCAGAGTAAACAACAGAACGAACGTAACCTTTTCTCAAGGTGAAATGAATATGTTAGACAAAGGTTTGAAATACAACTGCACAGACGCACACACGAACCACAATATAAAACAGTTAATCACAGATATTGAAATAGCCAGTCACAAGCTCCCAGCAGAAGACAGGGAATTAACCAAAAATCTCGCCACCAACGAAGCCAAAAAAAAAATCCTCAAACGAGAGGGCGATAGCAATAACATTCAAAACAACAAACAACTCAAAGAAATAAAGTCGTTGAAACAAAAAATAAAAGAACATGACTTAATCATCACAAAAGCAGATAAGGGAAACACTACAGTAATTTTGAACAAAACAGAATACATTGAAAAAACAGTCGAATTCCTAAACAACAACGAAATCAAGGAATTAACAAAAGACCCCACCAACAAATTCCAAAAACAAATAAAAAGTGCGCTAAAAGAAACAGAATACATACTGACCAAAGCCGAAAAATCAAAACTAATAAACATGAACCCGAAAATACCGTCATTGAGGGGACAACCAAAAATACACAAAAAGGAATGCCCAATGAGACCAATAGTCAATTGTAGGAATGCCCCTAATTACAAAATCAGCAAAGAGTTACTAAAAATCTTAAAATGCCGTCTTTCCAACGACAAAAACAACTCTGTAAAGAACACAACAGAACTAGTAAGAGCATTGAACACCCTACAAATGAAACCTAGCTTCAGGCTAGTATCCTTCGACGTAACTAACATGTACACCAATATTCCGATTATTGAAGCAATCAACACTATCGAAAACAACTTAAAATCCAACAATTCGGTAAAAGAAATTGATGAGATTGTGAGATTACTGAGGGTCGGTCTCATCCAAAACGTGTTTCAATTCGACAATAAAATATACACACAGAGAGAAGGCCTAGCAATGGGATCGCCACTAAGTGGGTTAATCGCTGACATCTTCATCAATGCACTAGAAAATGCGTTCTTAGAAAATACTTCAACAAAGGGAATAGTAATATGGAAAAGATACGTAGATGATGTAATTTGCATCTACGATACTGAACTAACAAGCGAAGAAACAATTCTCCAACCCATTAATAGCCTTCACCACTCTATCAAATTCACTAAGGAATCCGAAATAGATCAGAAAATAAATTATCTCGATATAACTATTGGACGTAAAGACAACGACCTTTCATATTCCATATTCCGGAAAGCAACACAAACCTCGCATGCAATCGACAATCCGTCTAATCACCCCAGTACGCACAAACTAGCGGGTTTCAATTCAATGGTGCACAGGGCTTTAAACATACCCATGTCAAAAGACAACTATAATAAGGAAATAAGAACTATTATGCAAATAGCAAAGGAAAACAACTTCTCGCCAAGCAAAATAAATCAAATTATAGCCAAACATAAAAATAAAGATAAACCGATTCCCAAACCGGACAGTAATGAGAAAAAATTTGCGCGTTTCAACTATGTGAATGCGAATACATATAAAATCACTAACCTACTCAAAAAGCAAGGCATAAAGATAGCTTTCACGACGAAAAACACAACCGCTAGGCACCTCCTAAATAGTAATCTAAATAAACGTGACCCGTATTCAAGGTCAGGGGTATATTCTATAACGTGCCAAGACACCGATTGTCAAGCTAATTACATCGGACAGAGTGGAAGGCGAGTAGACACACGTTATAATGAACATAGGAATGCGATAAGATACGGAACACATTCAGCCGTGTGCGAACATATGTGTGACGCAGGGCACAGCTTTACCAACATAGAGTCGGACCTTAAAATAATCCATCACGAATCGAAAGGCAGAGCTCTTGACATAAAGGAAGCAATCGAGATACACCTAGCGAAACGAAACAATCCCAACAATCTAAATGAACACACGTTCATGGAGAGCTCACCCCTCTTCACGCTACTAAAAAACACACCCTGTCGGAAACAAAACACAATTTAGCGACACAGCCAAGCTAGATAAAAAAGGGGGGAAATTAGGGGGTTTTTAATAGGTAAATGTTATCTGGATCAGGTGTACGATGTACTTTTCTTCTGCAATAAACCAAGGCCCATATTCGCGGCAGTATTAAAGGTGCCGGGACGTCCTCATAAGACCGTCAACGCTTAGTTCGAATGGGTTATGCTCCACGCGTGGCGAGGGCTAATCCACGGTCTTTAATAGTTGTAGACCCACCTCATTCAATAACATACATCTTATCTAGGTTGGCAACACCTCACATAAACACATCGCTATCACTCTCCACAGCACGTAGGGGCAGGGGGAGAAAGCAGGGGAAAACCAGTCGTTAAGATAACCACCGCAGTCGACCGCACAGTGAGTTCCAGTGAGCACGGAAACTGCGAGTAACTGTTGTACGGAAGACAATCAGATAAGTAGTCAGCCTAGAATTTTATAGTTTAACCATAGTTTACAACCATATAATCTCTCTAAAGTACAATCTACGGATAGCTATCACCATTTAGCATTTCACCTAACATATATACTGCATTTAGCATACACTGACAGTTGCAGTACCAATACTGCAACTAAATAATTGTACATATTGTAAATATTTTCACCTGTATTTCAAACATAGATTTTGTAGCCTAAGTGTAATGGATCTGATGATGATCGCTTGACGATCGAAACTGGTCATCCTAGTGTTTTATAAATCTCATGTAATTTATTTCAGGATTAGGGCATAACCCATCTCTTTTGGGTACATTCGTGTTGACCGACTGAAAAGCACTAAACTCTTGTAATAATTTAAGGATTAGGCCAAAAGAAAGATCCACCTAAAATGATAAGATATAATAAGAACCAGATGAACATCACTGAAGACAATCTTAAAAACTACCAGAAAGAAGAACTGGCAGGAGCTGGCCACATAAATCAATGACGCTGCAATGAAATCACTCGGCAGGCTAAAATAAAACGAGAACTATGGTGGAATCAAGAGTGCGAAGAAGCTCTCAGGGAGAGATCCGAGAAATGGAGAAAATGGAAATCCTCCAGGAGAATGGAACACATGGAACAATTCAGACAACAGAGGAAAGATACATGCAGAACATTCCGAAGGACTAAGCGATCAGTTGAAAAGGCTTAACTTGAAAACCTGCAGAGTGACTTCGTTAAGAACAAGTCCAGAGATTTCTATCAGAATTTCAAAAGCAAACTCAATGGATACCAAACTCCAAGTTTAAGCTTCAGAAATGAAAAGGGAAAAATTGGATCAATAGCCCAGAAAACTGCGAAATATTGGCCAGATACTTCCACAATCTCCTGAACTGTCCTTCCCCGATTTCGAAACTAGAATTTCCAGACATACCAGAGAACCCAGAAGGTGACGAAGTCCTAACAAGGGCAGAAATCAAAGCAGCACTCAGAAACCTAAAAAACAACAAAGCAAGTGAAGAAGATTCGATAACGGCAGAAATGTTGAAATGGACACAACCAGAAATCTTAGATGATCTTCACCTTATCATCAGTGAAATTTGGGAGAAGGAGAAAACAGCACTCATACATCCGCTACATAAGAAAGGGGACAAACAGGATGTCAACAACTATAGGAGTGTGTCTCTTCTACCGATCGCCTACAAGACCCTCTCAAAATGGCTTTTGAATAGAATAGAGGCGACTTTAGATGAACAACTGGGAGAATACCAAGCAGGATTTAGGAAAGGCCGCTCCCCTATTGAACAGACATTCAACCTGAAGTCAATACTCCGCCTCAGAATGCTGAGTGGTAAGAAAATTGTGGTATCGTTTATAGACTTCAAGAAAGCCTTCGATTCGGTGGACAGAGAAACCTTGATTAAGATCATTAAAGAATTTGGAGTCAAAACAAAACTGGCAAACATAATCAAAGAGACCGTAACAGATACAACTTCCGGGGTGAAATTCCTGGGTCATTTGTCACAACCGTTTGAAATCAAGACAGTCGTGAGGCAAGGTGATGGAGATCACCACTCCTATTCAACTGTGTCTTAGAAAAGATTGTGAGAATTTGGAACTCTGAACTTGAACGCCAAAATATAACTCCGATCTGCCTAAGAAGAAAATCAGGAGGGATTAAAGTCAACTGCCTAGCTTCTGCTGATGACTTTGCTGTTCTGTCTGAAAGTGCAGAGGTCGCAACCATTCAAATTAACCTTCTGGAAAGAATTGCTAGCCAAACAGGACTGAGGATCTCAACAGAGAATACCAAATTCATGAAGAACTCCAAAGATGGACCACAATTTCTGGAAACAGAGATAGGGCGAATCAAAAGGGTCAAAAAGTTGAAGTACCTTGGTAAGACCATACAAGCGAATGGACTAGAGAAAGATGCAATAGAAGATCGGATCTCAAAAATGGAGAGAGCATATGACTTGACAAAAAAACACGTACAATAAAAAATGCCTATCCTGGAATACCAAAATAAAACACTACAACACCGTGGTGAAGACAGAATGTCTCTATGCCAGTGAATGTCTGTCTATGAACTACAAGCTGGATAAACTAGAGGTCTTGGAAAGGAGAATAGTCAGAAAGTTATGGGTGCTGTTCAAACCGGAAGTGGATGGAAACATCGAAATAATGAAGAAGTTTACCAGAAAGTAGAAAGAATCTCTGAGACTATGAAGAAGAAGAAGTTGAAGTTTCTTGGACATCTATACAGAATGGACCAAAATAGACTCACCAAACAGATATTTGATTACTTCTGAAGAAAGAAGACAACAACAGCATGGATTAAGGAAACAAAGGCGGATATGGAAAGATTGAACATCTCAGAAGACCAACTGTTAGGCAGAAATAGATTTAGGAACATACTGAAAAATTTGGAAGGGATTCAAGCCGTAAGAAGACCTAAGTAGACCGGAAGAGCCTGGACGGAAGAACAACGTAAACAGGCCAGCGAATGGATGAAGGAGTATTGGGTGCAGAGAAAACTTCGCACCAAGAAAAAGAAATTACCGGTAAGTTGTAGCGTGATTCTCCCAATACCGAAATTCACTGTATATTTTGCTTCTAGGCGAAGCTATTATTTTATTTTGAAGCTACATGATTCAAATTTCAAAGTGGGTGTTTGATTTAATTGTTGTTGGACATTTATTTTTATGTTGTCCTTTTTGAATAAACGTTAGCAGGCACTGTTTTAGCAAATAGCCTCTAAAGATAATAACAGAAACTCGGCCGTAAAAGCATGCGCTCGCCTGGAGACAGCGATCACAGTGCCATCTCTTGGTTCGAGTTGACAGCATTACTCTCCTTGCCACCCACAGCTAGCATTTTTGAGTGCGCACCGACCGAAATTGCATTGTGAAGTTAACATATGTCTCGGCTTGATATTTAGGCAGCAAATAATTTAAAGATTAGTGTTAAAAGAAACAAAAGACACTTGATTCTGTACAATTTATATAGAATTCTAAAAAATACTGCAGATAATTCATGACATGATATTGGTGTGGGTTACAGAAGTCTGGAATATGCCCATACATACCCGTAAGCATTTACACTTATTGATGTGTTACTTTTCGTAATTTAACACTTCCTATGTTTACATGCGATTCAGAAGAATCATTTGTCTTATTCACAAATGCCTTGATGAAGACTGCAAAATATCTGCTAGCCAACAACAGAATACAGTTCTTGCATACTCCCTCCGGTGTGGCACATTCACTCGTAAGTAAATTAACCATCTTGATTTTGACCCCATACGTGCTTTCAATCAAAAATTGATCAAAATTGCAACTAAATATTTCTAGCATTTTGTGTGACAGATCTTGAGCACACTCGATAGGGAAAAGCATTTAGCTCAAATCATACTTTTTCATTTGTATGTGAAAGTTACCAACGTCATGCTCATTATCGTTGAATTTACATTTTACATTCCTCATGTTCCAGTCCACTGCAGGCCCAACCCATAACATAATTTCTGGCATTTGTCTGTGGACCTTCAATAACAAGGAAATCAACATAAACAGACACATCAACAGTGACCTCACTAGGCATAACAGTCACAGGTGCAATGAAAGTCCTTTAGTCTTATTAGGAATGATGCAGCATCAACTTCACAGTTACTACTTTGGGATGGGGAAAGTAAACTGTTGACCATTACTGTCCTTATGGCACTGCGAAACTTAGAGGCATCAGATGTTACAATATTACCTCCTTTCCCTCTTAAGATCGAAAATGAATTCTCAATACAGTCTTGAGTCAACCTTAGAGTAAACAGAAAGCTGAAACCAAACCTATCACTAAGTTCTTTCCACAGTAAAGTAAGAACTGTGATATTGTCTATCCATCCTTTGATGCACTGTGGGTTATTTTTACTGCTTGGCCTCTTATTTTGAACAACAATATTTTTCAAAACCTCTTTGATTTCTTCAAGCTTCTTTAAATGTTCAGATTTGTTACAAAGAGGCTTCCTATATTGCTTTGGGCTGCTACATTTTGACGAGTTGAAAATATCATACAAAATTTCAATTAATTCAGCAGTGAAAGCAGCAGCTGGTGGCAAGGAATTAAACCCTACATGCACTAACATGCCTGCAGCAACAGAGTGACTCAGAACCCTTACTGCCAAACCTACCCTCATTGGAGAAAATGGAGGGAGTGTGATGCATTTCTTAGACAAGCGAGGGGCAAGTCGAGGTACCATACCAGCATCCTTCTTATAAAATTCTTCAATGAGGGCCCAACTGCAAATTTTCCCTACTCAGTGGAAATCGTACTTCTTAAGATTATTTCTCACTGATTTTATCAGGTGTGGTGGATCATAAAAGAAATAAATATTTTCTCCATTGACTTCAATAAAAGGGTTCTCAGAAGTTACGCCTAAAATCTTTCTCATCTTTACATTGTTAGCACCCTGATCACAAGTGACAGCTTTTGGTATTAACCCAGTCTGCTGAAGTTTTATTATCACCTGAACTAGCATTTCTTTTATGCATTCACCTTTCATAGCACCCTTGGTTAAATAGTACCCTATGATTTGCTTGAAATTCAAATGCAAAACTTGGACCATTACCACCATAGCCTGGTTGCACAGTGGTCGCATTGCATTCGTGTCTATTAATTCACCATCTGAACCAAAGTCTTCAAAACCTTCTAACAAATAATTCTGTGCACTGTAGGTCAAAAGTGATTTTAGAGACATTTCATCAAATACCACAGATATAACTTTTTCCCTAGCCTCCATCTTTTCACACTTAATTTTCAATAAGTCAAGGACCATCTTGTTTACACCAGGCTTTATCTCTGCATTTTCTAACCAGCTCCACAGTGATCTAGTGGTTGGCAGACAAAAATATTGTTGCAAAAACCTATATGCCTTCGCTGAGCAAAAATGCAGAGCTAAAGAGAAACTTTTGTCTTGTTCTGTATACCTACGTCCCTGAGCCTTCCTGTTTTCAAGTATTGTCTGAAGATTGATGAAATTTCCTGCAACATCATTACACACATTATTCCTTCTACACTCACACTGTAATTTCTTCTGTTTTAGTTTAACTTTTAGTTGACGAATTTCAGTTTTCAATTTAATATTCATCTCTTGTACTTACTCACTGCTTTCTGAGACAGTCTGAACCTCTTCTTCACCTTAACACATTCTTCACACTGTTTTTCTTCTCTACATTCAGGGATTTCCATAGGCTCATAATTATCTGCTGTTTATTTTGGTTCCAATTCCTCTTCTCTCTTTCTTTTCCTTGGACTGCTTCTGCATATGGTTTGCTTTGCCATAGGCAGTAGAACTGAAGGCAGTGCACCAGGTCAAATACTGAAAATTACAAGGAAATATTAGGACATTGGTTTAAATCTATCCTTTTTGACATACTGGTAGACTATTTAAAAACGAGTTGAACACGCTTAATTACATTAAAAAAACAGTTACCTTATTATATATTTCCTAATAAAGTCAGTAAAATAAAATTTGTGTTTCTGAACTTGTTAGATTACACCACCCTCCTTTCGCTTTAATAGTGCAATACGTACACTTTAGAGGCATATGACCTCGCTGTTCCGACCCTTATAACAACAATAAATAACTACGTACACTTTCAATAGAAATATTGAAGCTTGTTGTTAAATATTAGGCCTACTGTACCGTAGAGTCACCACGTTTTATAATTATGCTGTTATTTCAATATTAACATTAGGCCTACTATCAACAACCTACAAAGATCTTACCCTTGACGTAACAAGTTTTTGTTCCAGAAATCTTTCTCCACAAAGTGGTCTGAGCATGAGTTTAGTGCTTTTCAGTCGGTCAACACGAATGTACCCAAAAGAGATGGGTTATGCCCTAATCCTGAAATAAATTACATGAGATTAATAAAACACTAGGATGACCAGTTTCGATCGTCAAGCGATCATCATCAGATCCATTACACTTAGGCTACAAAATCTATGTTTGAAATACAGGTGAAAATATTTACAATATGTACAATTATTTAGTTGCAGTATTGGTACTGCAGTATTGGTACTGCAACTAAATAATTGTACATATTGTAAATATTTTCACCTGTATTTCAAACATAGATTTTGTAGCCTAAGTGTAATGGATCTGATGATGATCGCTTGACGATCGAAACTGGTCATCCTAGTGTTTTATTAATCTCATGTAATTTATTTCAGGATTAGGGCATAACCCATCTCTTTTGGGTACATTCGTGTTGACCGACTGAAAAGCACTAAACTCTTGTTTACTAAGGCAACACTGAAAATATGGCTTCAAACACCACAATGGTCTGAGCATACAACATGAGTTCTGTTTAAATGTTCTGGGCCATTCCTTTTCAATACGTCATCTAATTAAAATCTTCGGCTTCGAATAACCCACTGCGTGCATCTATAAATAAATAAAGAACAGGCTAAAATATGCTAAATTATATTGTAAAAGCATTCTGTATTAAAGGAAAACCGAACTATCAGTGTAATGGTAGGCTACTTGTTTACAATACATTCATACTTACATTTCCTTATTTCTTGGGAAACCTGAAGAAAGATTTTGGGTCACTTTGTTGTTTATAATTATTACAGCTATATATGGCACAAATACTCCCCGTACTGCACCCGAAATTTGGATAATTTAGGATGAAAATGATGTTATTATCCAAGCTCATGATAAAATTTAACATTAGAATATAAATCTTGGAAGTTGGCTCAAGGCGATTTTTGTTAGTGAACGCAGGCAATGGGAGAAACCCATCACGTGATCAGAGACGTAGAGAATATTCTCGGTCATTGAAAAGTGCCTAGCAACAAGGAAATTGCGCGTAATATTACCAATTTATTGTTATAAAAAATATCATCGGATATATGCTTACAGCCAATGAGAGGAGGCTTTAAGAAGCAGACATGAATTTTTACCTAGATAATGTGATTAACTATGCCATTTAAGCCCTATGTAACAACTTTACTCCATTGAAAATTTGAAGAAAATTAAAAGAAGATATTATTACTACTTTGAATGACGCAAATCGGAAGATATTCACCGTAATAAGGATTATTACAAGTGAGCGCCGTTAATTGCGCGGCATTAACTATAGCGCAATTTTCAGACGAGCTGGACGGGTAGAAAAGGTAGATTGTAGTTTTACGTGACCGTGAATCTTGTTATTATGAGCCACGGGACCTCCTTTTTACGTGGAATCCGAACCACAGGACATGGCATTTCACTTCGAAAAGAGCTGGACGGGAGACGGCAGTCAAGAGCGTTCTTCTCTCGACAGACTTGGCAGCGATAAGACGTATCGTCCGGAGGAAATTCATTCCCGTAGACAAGCTACAGTGCGAGGTCCTTCGGGATCATAGGCAACTGTGCTACCGGCCAACATATAGAGAGGTCCCCGTTTCAAATTTAGGTGAAGTTGAGCGGTGGACAATTTATTTAATTACGGACAAGCGCTTTACTTAGTCCAGATAAAAGTGCTTCTAGTTTACTTATCCAGTGATAGAGTATAGCTGTAGAAAGATCCAGTAAAATCGAGCGACAATTTTCCAAGTTATTTGAGACTTTGTGGTGTCTGACAAAGTTGCTCAACTCAGAGAAGGGAAATCATTTTAGTGTGGTGAGACTTCAACCCAGACGAGTCCACATAGCAGCTCAAAGTGAGTAAAGTGATATTACATAAACATTGCAACTGTATTGTATTTGAACATTATAATGGCTACTGACAATTATAAAGAAGAAATAGTTCATGACTTTTTAAGAATGTCAGTGATGGTGTGTTAAACTATTTCGCGTCAGGTATATATTAAGGCAGAGTTGTGATTGCAACAATGGAACAACGTTAGAGTAACAATGACAAGATCCACAACATCTAGATAAACAGAATGCCGAGACAACAGGATGCTTTAAGTACACTTCCATCTAGTACATTTATTGTACTTCCGTGTACATTCATTCTCGACCATGAGCATATATAATCTTTCATTGACCAACCAAATGAGCAGGTAGGTTTGCCTCAATGAGCAGACATCTAGCGGCATCCAGAAGAGTACGGTTCATCCTCTCTGCTTTCCCATTTTGTTCGGAGTTGTTTGGTACTGTCAACCTCCGACTTATTCCCCGTTGCTTGAGATACTCGTTGAATTCATCGCTTGTGTATTCTCCACCATTGTCGAATTGTAGCGACTTGACACATCTCCCTTCCTGCTTCTCGACGAGGGAGATGTATTCCACTGATGCCTTGTAGACATCCGCTTTGAAGATCACGAATCGTACCTCACAACATTCTGAGTGATCGTCTATAAACTCAACATGGTAGTTTGCGCCTCCCACAGAGTTAACCCTAATTGGACCACACACGTCAGTAGAGAGCCACGAGGAATCCTAACGCACAACTTATTGAGCCACCCTCGTACCAGCCCCCCCCCCCTCCCCCTTCCAACCCAATATCTCACGAACCAATAACGCGAGAGTCGTGTGTGGTGTCAAATTACTCGAGAAGAATCCCCTTTTCCCAAGGACCACTGATTTACCCAAATAACCCATAACTACTAGATCATTAATGTAAGGGGTAGGAATATTCCTACTCAAATGTCAACCTCACCTGCTCGTGGTGCACCCTGCTATAGACTGACAAGGCTCTGACGACCGAGTGACTCCCGGGATAAGGAGTTCCCCTCCATTATATCAACGGCTTCCTTGGAAGGTGGATGAGTATGTGGAGGTTAGGGCACTCTCATGCCCTTGAGGTGGGAAACTACCTCTAAAGGCGGATGAACCAAAATGGTCAACGGCATAGAATAAGTCCTCAACGGCGGACCAGGCGTACGGGCGACAAGTACAGCCCCAACGGCTGGGAAGGCGGATGAAGGCTGCAGCAGGTTCAGAACCTCTAGTCGTCGTAGTTACTATGCCACTAGGTAAAGGCTCTGTATCTGTCAAGGATCGTGTGATTGTTGATGTGCAGCAGCATTCCCACGTAAAAAGATGTCACGCACAGGCGTCTTCTGAAGGAAATAACATCTCTTCGTGCACGACTGCAAGCCCTGCGGCGATCGGGGACTTGTGACGGGAGCAGGATTGTGTTATCTGGGAGCTTCTAGTGACAAACCGGCACGTAGGCGGCGGATGTGTGATCTTCGCTTTGCTCGAGGATGGGCTGTAGAGCAATTCGTATGCTGCATTCGTGACTAAGCAGGCATTTTTAGGATCCGCTCTTCTTACCCCGAATGGGGAGTGAGCTATAAAAGGTGCTCTAAACATAGCCAGCCTAAATACTACCTGACTGGATAGCCGCGTCCAGAGGGTACACCATATGCGGTCGAAACAAAATAAACATGAATTTTGCCACCTGGAACATCCGCACTCTAATGGACACTAACACAGAAAACCGACCACAAAGACGAACAGCAATTGTTGCTCGTGAACTGAGGAGGTTTAGCATTGATATTGCTGCACTCAGTGAAACGAGACCCGCAAATGAAGGACAATTGAAGGAACATGGAGGAGGCAACACCTTCTTTTGGAAGGGGAAAGAGGCTAATGAACCACGTATTCATGGGGTTGGTTTTGCCATTAAGAATGAACTCATTGATCATATTTATGAGCTCCCATTTGGTGTAAATGAAAGGGTTATGACCCTACGCCTCAAGCTCAGTAATAATCAAAGAGCAACTATAATAAGCGCATATGCTCCAACTCTCACCTCTGAAGAGGACCAAAAGGAAGAATTCTACTCCCAACTCGATGAGCTTCTGAAAAATATACCAAAGTCTGATAAGATCATTCTCCTCGGGGATTTCAATGCCCGTGTTGGTAGGGACTCAACACTGTGGACAGGTGTAATTGGGAAAGAAGGTGTTGGTAACAGCAATCATAAAGGGACTCTTCTCCTAACTAAATGTTCTGAATATAACCTTGTCATTACAAATACACTCTTCCGACAGAAGGACAAATATAAGACATCATGGCAACATCCAAGATCAAAACACTGGCACCTAATTGATTATGTGATAGTGCGTGCCCGAGATCAGCGTGATGTACTCATCACAAGAGCTCTGACAAGTGCTGATGACTGTTGGACTGATCACCGATTGATCCGACCTGTTATGGTTCTGCGAATTACCCAGAAATGTAGAAAGCAGGGAAAGCTCGTAAGACGTAAGGTCAATACCGAACTTCTTAAGGATGATAATGTTAAATCAAAGTTACATAAACTTCTTGGTGAAAGGCTGCCTGATGATTTTCCAGAAAATATAGAAGAACACTGGCAAATGTTCAAGTCAGTAGTACTCTCAGCCTGCGAAGAGTCACCTGGTTTTGCTAAGAAAAAGCATCAAGACTGGTTTGATGAGAATGACCAAGAAATTCAATTTCTTATAGATGAGAACAGGAAAGCGCTCAATGCATGGAAAAATAACCCTAAATCTGCGTCCAAAAACAACTTTATCAAGATGCCAAGGCTGAAGTCCAAAAGAGAACTCGAGCCATGAAAAACCTTTGGTGGGTATCTAAATCACATGAAATGGAGTATCAAGCTGAGACCAACAATACACATGCTTTCTTCAGTGCAACAAAAGTAGTCTATGGACCATCCCGTCATACCTAAATCCTCTAAAATCAAAAGATGATACTGAACTTCTCCGAGACACTTGTTCAATCAACTCCCGCTGGAGGGAACATTTTGACGAACTACTTAACAGAAATACCCACGTCAATGATAACATTTTAAGCAAAATTCCTCAGAGACCAGTACAAACTCAGCTTGATGAAGGTCCCTCCCTACTAGAAGTTGAAATTGCTATTAATCAACTCAAGAATAATAAGGCAGCAGGCATAGATGGGATTCCAGCTGAACTATTTAAAGATGGGGACACTGTACTAGTTCACCACACTCACAAGCTCATTGACAAGATATGGAAAACAGAAACGATCCCAGATGATCTCAGGGTTGCCTTGATAGTAGTAATCTTTAAAAAGGGTGACAGAGCTCAATGTGGCAACTATCGTGGAATATCCTTGCTTTCTGTAGCTGAAAAAATTCTTGCCAGAATCCTGTCCAATCGTCTTAAACCTTTGGCTGAAGAATCACTGCCTGAAACTCAATGTGGATTTAGACCCAATCGAGGAACAACTGATATGATCTTCTGTGCTAGACAGATGCAAGAAAAATGTAGAGAACAAGATCGCCCTCTATATTGTGCCCTTTTAGCAAGAAATATGCCAATCACAGTATACCAGCGTAGCTCAATTCGGAATTTCCGGGGCAGCGGTAAGTTCCCCCACTCTGTGACTCACATATTTTGGATTAATTAGAGGATACACTTGCAAAAATAACAACAAAATCAACTCCTATTTTTAACACATTTAATTAATAAAATTAATGGTGCTACAAACATTTTAACAATTTAATTACTGACCCATATTCATCTACTTGTTCCAAATGAACAAGGAATCACAAATATAATAAAACAAATATTGTATTTAAACATATGGTTTCCACATAAACCAACAATTCCTACTTAGTCTTACTTCCATAAAGCATCAACTGTAAGTTTATATAACTCCGAGCTCTTTTGGCTCCATGCTTTACATAATAATGGTGTCATTCTTGTACACCTCAAATACTATCTTTTATATTTTCTTAATCCTCAAAACAAATGTATAATTACATTTAAAACCCTATGTTAATTATCTAACTCAATCTTTTGGGCATGTTCACACATTCAGCTGTAATCATCTCTCTTTATTTTCACAAATATATTAAGGTATTCAGGAAATCACTTGTGTACTCCAGAGTATGAAGATACTTGACATAGTCAAAAAACTATAGTTACTCCCGAAACCTAGTTGCCTTCAATTAACTCGTGGAATCCTACTTCCGTACAACATTACCATAGGGATGGTTATTTATCTCTTACATCTTATAAGACCATTATCACATAAGAAACTACGATCTGAACCGGCAAACGAAAATATCAATCTACAAGGACCTCGGTTCAACGCCCGGGTCGTTAACAACTTTAAACACTCACGGTGTCTTTACTACATCTTACGAGACGGTTTCGGCCCACCCTCACTCTAAGAGAGCCAGGCCATTATACTCGGGCGCGATTTATGACAAGGAGGGTGACTGGGCGACTCTCTGTCTAACCCACGTTAGCAGCTCCTTTCCAAGGCTTTCAAAACAAACCTTCACATTATACTCAGTCCTGGGGAGAGACCGGGCTTTTGCTGTACTGTATCCATTCAAACAAATTTTCTTTGGTTCATAGACCACTTTCGTAACCTTGGCATTTATTAATTATGAGAGGGTCCTCATTGATTGGGGAAGATTAATACACATTCGACGACGAAGAATTTAGGGGCTTTTACCATAAGAGGATTCTGAGTTCGAATCTCTTCACATGCCTCGGGAACCATTCCCTTATAGAGGACTTATACAAGACGCGATTTAAAGTCGGCCGTGGCCTACATGACATACGCTCAATAATACCATACATTAGCTCCCTTTCAACACATACACAATGCCTCGTGATACTACGTCACAAATAGAGGACTTATACAATTATCAATTCACTACAATCAACTACCCTCCATAAGTAATTTACCAAGTATTTTAACTTCTACGCTTTCCTAGCGTGACATTTTAATATTATTTGCGCTCCTTTGCGCTATGCATTATTTTAAGCCGAAATGTCTTCCCAAGAACTGATAAATCTCATTAGTAACAATTCCTATTATTTTTAATTCTTATATTAATCTTTTCCGTTGCCGATAAATCGCTCCCTTTTAAAACATTCCCTTGAACATCATATCTTACACATATATTAAGGCTTTAACGCTCTTATGTTCACATCAATTTATTTGATCTTTATTTAATATTTCCATACTTAGTTATTAGTATTATCTTTATTCTTTACACAAGCTCAAAAGCTATTTCTTTCATATCTCAACTTAACTTTATTTAAATATCTTTCATGATAATTACTGATATTTCGCTTGCTCTTATGACATTCGTTAAATACATTAACATTTTATTCACATATTTCCTCTATGGGATTTATTCTTTACATAATTATTTATAATTTCTCAAACTTCTATTATTGTTCAGACCGCGTTCTTGTTTATTCAGTATTTATTTCTTAAAACACATCCCTTTTACTCAAAACTCCGGTGGATCTGTACACAACCATTTCCTGACACCAAAATAGAATGAAATTCAGTACTCACATGTTTTTAAGATCGTCCCATGATCTTTATTCTTGTGTGGTGTTTCATTTTGGGCCCACTTTGAACTTTTACTCCATATTAAAGGAATTCATCTTATGTACAAACACTTCTTGACACATATTTAAGACACTTAACATTGACGACATTTTTATACACTGATGTGTCCCTTTAGAACACATAATAAACACTCAAAAAAAATATTAATTTAACACACAATCTTGATAGATTTACACTTCACAATTCTTGATCACTAGGCCGTATTTCTGAGCCTATCACACGTGACCTCTTAATTTCCCGTTTCCAAGGGTGAAATTTATTCAATGTCGGCTTCCTATCCTGCAGAATACGAAAGTCTCGAAACATCTACTGTTCCCTGGAATCCAAATTCTTCTACTCCTTTCCTGGATGACCGGCTATTTATCTAGCTTGAACGGCTTCTTTGTAGATCTGGCTTATCGATCCTAGCGAAAGTCTATTCGGATCGAGGTCTCCTCAATAACCTCTCGATGACCTATGGATTTAGTTTATAGCAGCTAGTACTTCTCGAGTCTAGTACTTTTAGAATAGTTCGCCTGCTTTCTGGAGATAATGTTTATAGTCTCCGTGCTTCTTTATTTGGTCGGTTCTAGCACTCCTACGTTTCTGATATACGTTCCGAACCTTATTCTGTTCTTCCCTTTTTGGGTTCTTTAATTTAGATAACAGTTTATCTTTCTGGTACGGTACTTCCGTACGTTATGATATATTCGTTCGTCTATTTAACGACCTATCGCCTTAAGTCCGACGTTCGCAGCCTGCTCTGACTATATCTTACGAACTTTTCACTATAACTTGTATACTGTCGGGCCTAAATCCTGTAACTAGGATTTTCCTAATCTTTCACCACGGCGATACTTTAAATTTCTTCTTTACCACTCCTTATGGAGGCAAGCAAGTTGTTAATACTGCGACGCCTATGGCTATCGGATATTACTTCTGCGGTGTAACACAGCGTTTCTCCCTTCAAGGAGTACTAATAACTGTCTTCGATATGACGCAGAGTGACGCCCCACACGGCCGTCTGAATACTGATGCGTAGTAACACCCTCACGGGTTGTCAGAATAACTGCATTTACTGTTGATGCTCCAGCGTCACGTCCCCTCACGGACTGTCGGAATGACTGCATTCGGTGTGTGATGTAGCACAGTGACGTGCCCTCAGGCCGTTTGAAACTGCATGATTGGCTTGGTGAGGCCAGGAGTTTTATACCTTTTCACTACAAAAAGATAAGACTCTAGTCCTTTCTGTGGCCAACTTCTAAAATAATGGTGGCACAATTATAACAATTATACCTTCCGAAAGCTCGTCTTCTCAATGTCAAATAATCTCATTGCCCCTAAGAATCGATCGTGCAATTCGGAGATATTAATTAATTTCTCGTCCTCAGATGTGTGGGTGTTACATTCCTTTTGCTTTCTCCCCTCCACACAGGCCTTGGTACTTCCCCGATGACGTCGTCTTGCGTTGGCAGTTTTCTCCTGTGCAATTATTAAATGGTTTCTCTTTACTAAAAAATATCTCATTCGAAATGATTCACTGTACTGTGCTTGTTTACTCATTTTTATACTTGTAAACGGGTTAAATTTAATTATTCCTCTTCTGGCGCATAAGCGGTGTTGTCAATTTCCTGCAACGTAAGGTCGATTTCCGAGTCAGGCTTCCTTGTTTAATCTTGGGAACTTTCCACTCGGTTATTAATACTCATGACTCGCTCCCTTCTGAATGTCAAGAGGGGTGATCTCATCTCACAAACACCTGGTCCTCGTTGGTTGCACAACCTTAGGCTAGCATCCTGGCTGGATCTTTCTTTAAGTTACATTAGAAACTGTACGTTTCTTTCATTTCTTCCCCAAATGCATGGATTCGCCCTCATTGGACCCTATGGCACATGGGTTCATCTCACCCTTCCTTAGGATAAATAAATTTTCGAAAATTTTTGAGGAAATTTATTTTAATTAATTTTATCTTTCTTTTTCCGTCGAATCCATCATAACGTCGTCCGTATTTACTGTTGTTTTATTTCCTTAAAGTTCCTTCCACTAATTGTGTAGGTTGGGTATGCTCTGTCTCTACCCTTTCTTTCTCCTTTATTACATTGAAATTTTCTTTTTCAATAAAATCAATTACTTCTTTAAAGTTTCTTTCCTCTCTGGTCTGTGTTTAGGTTGGGTCTTCAAAAGGTCCCATTCTTTCATTCATTCCCCTAGTGGACGTCTCCACTTCAGGGCCATAAATTTCTTGTCACGTTCGGTGGTTACAACTCTCTACCCTCGTCTGGCGTGCACTTCTCCAAACTCGAGTTAAACAGTTGGTTTCCTTTCTTCTTTTCCCAAGACGGACTTCTTGTCGGTCTGTTCTCTATTCATTTTATATTGTCAACCTAATGACCATATGTTAATTACTTTGCGGGTGCAATTAGCTTTACCCGTAACTTAATTCATTACAGTTCTCAGACTTCAAGTCTGTTACACTTCATTTGATTTTTAAGAGCTCAGTCTAACCTCACCTGACTCTTTCTGGTTTTCTTCCCCCTTCCTCATCTCTCTTTGAGATGGTATTTCAAACACATATTATTATTCCCTTTATTCTTCGACGGTTGCAAATGGCATAACCCGTCGGCTTATGATGGAATAATCCTTTTCCTTCACCTCGTATCGAGATGGCATTTCCAAAGAGTATTTCTTTTTTCGACTCTTCCAATTCTTTTGTCTTTCAAATCTCCTTTCTTTCTCTTCTTTTTATCGCTCCCTTTCTTTTTACGGAGCTTCCAGCTGAAATATGCCTGGGCATCCTCTTCCTCCAAGGCATCATATGTTATTCCACCTCCTTTCATTGTTCCCATGGGGTATCCATTTCCTGGTACACCAACTACCAATTTCGGTCTTCCTCTGTCTTGATCTTCTTCAGAGACGTCTCCTCTCATTTTTTCATTGTTTCCAACAATCTCATCTTTTTCCTTTAGGTTTTCTTGGCTCTTGTTTGGACCTCTTTCCAGTCCTCTTTTCTGTCGTTGACAATTCTGACATTTGATTATTAACTCAAGGATCTGAGCTTTCAATTTTCCTTCTTCTTCTTCTTCTAATGCCCTTTCATCTTCCTGGTCCTCCTGAATGTCTTCTAGGTTTTCTTTTTCTACCTCCTCATTTTCTTCGGAGTTTTCTTTTTCAATTCCTGTGAACTCTTGAACCTCTATTTCCATCGGTGCTTCGTTGATATTTTCTATTATTGTTTCATCTAATTTCTCTGTTTCTTCAGGAATTATTATTTCCATTTCTTCAACTATCAATTCTTTTATTATCTCCTGTTCCGAGATTACTTCTTGATCTTCCAGCTCAACCTTTTCATCAAAATGAGCCTCTTCAGTTTGCAGCTCGTTTTCATTTTGGCTATTCTCCTGGTCGGGACTTACTATTTCCTCCTGAATTTCCATTGGTTTCTCTGGAAGGATCTCCAAAGTTTCCTCAGTTTCCACTGGAATCATTATAATTTCTACTTCTTGTTTTTCTTCTTTAATATCAATTTCGGGCTTTTCTGGCACCGTGACTTCTTTTTCTTCTTCAATTTCAGCTTGTTTTTCAACTTCCGTCTGGACAGTTGTTTCATTTATGACTGGGATAGCCATTTCTTTTGCTTTGAGGTCCTCTGTTAATATGTATTCATCATATTTCTTTTGGACGGTCTCTAATATTTCTTCGTATTCCGAAATCTTAACGTTTCTCAATTCAGCTAACTCCTGAACAGTTATTATTCCATCTTCATCATACATGCTCATTACGAACCGATGCATTTTCTTCCTTTCCTCTGCTATATAATCTTTCTGTTCCCGAACATATTTCTTCCTTTCGTGCTCTTTATAATCGGTCTTCCACCAAATCTTATCCCATGCGTCTCTTATTTTCCATAGTTTATCCTCTATTTCATTTACTTCATCATGTATCTTTCTTTTCTGTTCCCACGGAGCTAATTCCATTTTTCCTTCTTTCACCATACGTTCTACAAATTCCTTCTTCGTTTCCCTAAATGACTCCTTCACATTAGGGATTTCTTTGTACAAGTCTTCTAATTCCTGTTTGGATATTTTATACCAATTTTTACTTGCCCTCTTACGAAGTTTGTCTATCTTCTCAATTTCCTCGGAGATACCTTCCCTTTGCTCCTTTATTTTCTCTTCCTCCTTTGAGTCTACATCTCTAAATTCCCAAAGTTCACTCTTCATCCTATAATGCTCGTCTCGTATTTCTACAATTATATCCAAGAATTCTTTTATTTCATCCCATTTCGCCATTTCTATCTTTTCCTGATCCTGAACGCAAAAACTATCGTTCTTTTCCCCCTTGCCTTCCGAGCCTACCTGAACCTGCGTTGCTACGTGAGACTTTGAATTACCTTCATCATTATCCTTATCTGTATTAATTACCTTTTCCCTTGGAATCGGTGTACAATTTTCTTTTTCCATTTGGAGCTCTAAAGGCTCAACATTTACCCTTTTGTCTGCAGACATGTTACCTTCTCTTCGTGTAACTATGTCTCCAGGTGCACGCATGCTTTCTACAGAAACATTTACAATTTCATTATTTGGGTACTCTTTCTCACCTTTAGTTTTACCTTTATCTGGGCTCTCGGCCCTTACATTTTCAGAGAGCCTCCGCCTCTCTTCACTTAACAACATCATATTAGAATACAGTGGGCCACTAATGCCACCACACTAGTACATGTTTGAGAGATGATACTCTGAATCATTGTGTCCCAATTTCTTTAAAAATTTTACTTTGGTACGGGTATTTACTACGACGTACCCTTTTGATACTCTTATTCAATTTCATAAACCTTTATGGAAGTATTTAAAATTCAACATTTCGAAAAACCATTTTTTTTCAAAAAATGAAAATTTTGATTTTTCGAGAAAACTCAGGTTTTCCCTAGGAAAACTCAGCCCTGCGTACTGGGCGCCAAAAAGATAGGTTTTGCTAGAATCCCCACGTTGGGCGTCAAAAAGAATGATTTTTGCTAGGGGGGTTGATAATATAATTCAGGGCTGCTCGGTATGAGTTTCCAGGGACCCATGCGGTCAGTTAATATTTTACGTTGTAGCTACTCCTATCATTACTTTACTTTACATGTTATGACCGTCTTAAGTGTTCCTCTAGTTCTTAATCCAGCACATTACTTATATGCCCCCATGTGCCCTTTTAGCAAGAAATATGCCAATCACAGTATACCAGCGTAGCTCAATTCGGAATTTTCGGGGCAGCGGTAAGTTCCCCCACTCTGTGACTCACATATTTTGGATTAATTAGAGGATACACTTGCAAAAATAACAACAAAATCAACTCCTATTTTTAACACATTTAATTAATAAAATTAATGGCGCTACAAACATTTTAACAATTTAATTACTGACCCATATTCATCTACTTGTTCCAAATGAACAAGGAATCACAAATATAATAAAACAAATATTGTATTTAAACATATGGTTTCCACATAAACCAACAATTCCTACTTAGTCTTACTTCCATAAAGCATCAACTGTAAGTTTATATAACTCCGAGCTCTTTTGGCTCCATGCTTTACATAATAATGGTGTCATTCTTGTACACCTCAAATACTATCTTTTATATTTTCTTAATCCTCAAAACAAATGTATAATTACATTTAAAATCCTATGTTAATTATCTAACTCAATCTTTTGGGCATGTTCACACATTCAGCTGTAATCATCTCTCTTTATTTTCACAAATATATTAAGGTATTCAGGAAATCACTTGTGTACTCCAGAGTATGAAGATACTTGACATAGTCAAAAAACTATAGTTACTCCCGAAACCTAGTTGCCTTCAATTAACTCGTGGAATCCTACTTCCGTACAACATTACCATAGGGATGGTTATTTATCTCTTACATCTTATAAGACCATTATCACATAAGAAACTACGATCTGAACCGGCAAACGAAAATATCAATCTACAAGGACCTCGGTTCAACGCCCGGGTCGTTAACAACTTTAAACACTCACGGTGTCTTTACTACATCTTACGAGACGGTTTCGGCCCACCCTCACTCTAAGAGAGCCAGGCCATTATACTCGGGCGCGATTTATGACAAGGAGGGTGACTGGGCGACTCTCTGTCTAACCCACGTTAGCAGCTCCTTTCCAAGGCTTTCAAAACAAACCTTCACATTATACTCAGTCCTGGGGAGAGACCGGGCTTTTACTGTACTGTATCCATTCAAACAAATTTTCTTTGGTTCATAGACCACTTTCGTAACCTTGGCATTTATTAATTATGAGAGGGTCCTCATTGATTGGGGAAGATTAATACACATTCGACGACGAAGAATTTAGGGGCTTTTACCATAAGAGGATTCTGAGTTCGAATCTCTTCACATGCCTCGGGAACCATTCCCTTATAAAAAAGGAAGCTTGTAGTTTAACGTGACCGTTAATCTGTAGATCATGAGCCACGGGACCTCCTTTTTACGTGGAATCCGAACCACAGGACATGGCATTTCACTTCGAAAATCTCACATGCATTGACCGGTAATCGAACCCGGACCGCCTTGGTGAGAGGCATACAGCTAGACCACTGAGCCACCACGCCCCCATTCCCTTATAGAGGACTTATACAAGACGCGATTTAAAGTCGGCCGTGGCCTACATGACATACGCTCAATAATACCATACATTAGCTCCCTTTCAATACATACACAATGCCTCGTGATACTACGTCACAAATAGAGGACTTATACAATTATCAATTCACTACAATCAACTACCCTCCATAAGTAATTTACCAAGTATTTTAACTTCTACGCTTTCCTAGCGTGACATTTTAATATTATTTGCGCTCCTTTGCGCTATGCATTATTTTAAGCCGAAATGTCTTCCCAAGAACTGATAAATCTCATTAGTAACAATTCCTATTATTTTTAATTCTTATATTAATCTTTTCCGTTGCCGATAAATCGCTCCCTTTTAAAACATTCCCTTGAACATCATATCTTACACATATATTAAGGCTTTAACGCTCTTATGTTCACATCAATTTATTTGATCTTTATTTAATATTTCCATACTTAGTTATTAGTATTATCTTTATTCTTTACACAAGCTCAAAAGCTATTTCTTTCATATCTCAACTTTACTTTATTTAAATATCTTTCATGATAATTACTGATATTTCGCTTGCTCTTATGACATTCGTTAAATACATTAACATTTTATTCACATATTTCCTCTATGGGATTTATTCTTTACATAATTATTTATAATTTCTCAAACTTCTATTATTATTCAGACCGCGTTCTTGTTTATTCAGTATTTATTTCTTAGAACACATCCCTTTTACTCAAAACTCCGGTGGATCTGTACACAACCATTTCCTGACACCAAAATAGAATGAAATTCAGTACTCACATGTTTTTAAGATCGTCCCATGATCTTTATTCTTGTGCGGTGTTTCATTTTGGGCCCACTTTGAACTTTTACTCCATATTAAAGGAATTCATCTTATGTACAAACACTTCTTGACACATATTTAAGACACTTAACATTGACGACATTTTTATACACTGATGTGTCCCTTTAGAACACATAATAAACACTCAAAAAAAATATTAATTTAACACACAATCTTGATAAATTTACACTTCACAATTCTTGATCACTAGGCCGTATTTCTGAGCCTATCACACGTGACCTCTTAATTTCCCGTTTCCAAGGGTGAAATTTATTCAATGTCGGCTTCCTATCCTGCAGAATACGAAAGTCTCGAAACATCTACTGTTCCCTGGAATCCAAATTCTTCTACTCCTATCCTGGATGACCGGCTATTTATCTAGCTTGAACGGCTTCTTTGTAGATCTGGCTTATCGATCCTAGCGAAAGTCTATTCGGATCGAGGTCTCCTCAATAACCTCTCGATGACCTATGGATTTAGTTTATAGCAGCTAGTACTTCTCGAGTCTAGTACTTTTAGAATAGTTCGCCTGCTTTCTGGAGATAATGTTTATAGTCTCCGTGCTTCTTTATTTGATCGGTTCTAGCACTCCTACGTTTCTGATATACGTTCCGAACCTTATTCTGTTCTTCCCTTTTTGGGTTCTTTAATTTAGATAACAGTTTATCTTTCTGGTACGGTACTTCCGTACGTTATGATATATTCGTTCGTCTATTTAACGACATATCGCCTTACGTCCGACGTTCGCAGCCTGCTCTGACTATATCTTACGAACTTTTCACTATAACTTGTATACTGTCGGGCCTAAATCCTGTAACTAGGATTTTCCTAATCTTTCACCACGGCGATACTTTAAATTTCTTCTTTACCACTCCTTATGGAGGCAAGCAAGTTGTTAATACTGCGACGCCTATGGCTATCGGATATTACTTCTGCGGTGTAACACAGCGTTTCTCCCTTCAAGGAGTACTAATAACTGTCTTCGATATGACGCAGAGTGACGCCCCACACGGCCGTCTGAATACTGATGCGTAGTAACACCCTCATGGGTTGTCAGAATAACTGCATTTACTGTTGATGCTCCAGCGTCACGTCCCCTCACGGACTGTCGGAATGACTGCATTCGGTGTGTGGTGTAGCACAGTGACGTGCCCTCAGGCCGTTTGAAACTGCATGATTGGCTTGGTGAGGCCAGGAGTTTTATACCTTTTCACTACAAAAAGATAAGACTCTAGTCCTTTCTGTGGCCAACTTCTAAAATAATGGTGGCACAATTATAACAATTATACCTTCCGAAAGCTCGTCTTCTCAATGTCAAATAATCTCATTGCCCCTAAGAATCGATCGTGCAATTCGGAGATATTAATTAATTTCTCGTCCTCAGATGTGTGGGTGTTACATTTCTTTTGCTTTCTCCCCTCCACACAGGCCTTGGTACTTCCCCGATGACGTCGTCTTGCGTTGGCAGTTTTCTCCTGTGCAATTATTAAATGGTTTCTCTTTACTAAAAAATATCTCATTCGAAATGATTCACTGTACTGTGCTTGTTTACTCATTTTTTATACTTGTAAACGGGTTAAATTTAATTATTCCTCTTCTGGCGCATAAGCGGTGTTGTCAATTTCCTGCAACGTAAGGTCGATTTCCGAGTCAGGCTTCCTTGTTTAATCTTGGGAACTTTCCACTCGGTTATTAATACTCATGACTCGCTCCCTTCTGAATGTCAAGAGGGGTGATCTCATCTCACAAACACCTGGTCCTCGTTGGTTGCACAACCTTAGGCTAGCATCCTGGCTGGATCTTTCTTTAAGTTACATTAGAAACTGTACGTTTCTTTCATTTCTTCCCCAAATGCATGGATTCGCCCTCATTGGACCCTATGGCACATGGGTTCAATATATGGTCTTAATTGATATCGTCAAGGCTTTCGATTCAGTCAATAGAGAAGCTCTTTGGAAAATCTTAGCTCGAATTGGATGTCCTCCAAAATTCATTCAGATCATTAGAATACTCCATGTTAATATGAAGGGCTCAGTTCTTAACAGCAATGGGCCTGGAGAAACCTTTAAGATCACAACAGGTGTCAAGCAAGGATGTGTGATCGCCCCAACATTATTCTCAATTTTTGTTTGTGCTATGCTTCACCTGATCAAAGAAAAAGTTCCACATGGTGTAGATATTGAATACAGGACTGACGGAGGATTATTCAATCTTAGCAAACTGCGAGCAAAGACAAAGGTATCGACAGGTTCCGTTCTCGAACTCCAATATGCTGACGACAATGTTATATTGGCAAACTCGCTAGACGATCTTGAGGCTGCTCTGAATGTTTTTAATGACGCGTATACGTGCATAGGTCTGGAAATAAACACCTGTAAAACGCAAATTATCCATCAACCTGCTACATCCAACTGTAATGCTGCTGGTTTCCCCATTATGATCAATGGGAACAACTTAAAATGCATTGAACACTTCCCTTACCTGGGCAATCATCTCTCAGCAAATGCTAACATTGATGCTGAAATCCAATATCGCCTTAAATGTGCCAGTGCAGCGTTTGGGCGCTTACGATAAAGGGTGTTTGACAACCATGACATCAGTACTCCAACCAAATTGCATGTGTACCAAGCTGTTGTAATACCTTCTCTGCTCTATGGTTGCGAAACCTGGACTACCTACAGAAGGCACTTAAGGTGTTTGGAAAAGTACCATCAACGTTGCATCAGGAGAATTCTTGGAGTTAAGTGGCAGGACCGACGCACCAACATCAGTATCCTGGAGGAAGCGAATACTACCAGCATTGAGGCTATGATATTAAAGCATCAGCTTCGATGGGCAGGACGTGTTATTCGCAAGCCTGAACGACGTCTTCCAAAACAAATCATGTACTGTCAGTTGCGGATTGGACAGAGAAAGCAAGGAGAGCAACAGAAACGCTTCAAAGACGTCCTAAAATACAATTTAAACAAATGTCAAATCGACACGGATGAATGGGAGACTACAGCATCAAATCGTCAGGTATGGCGTCGCTTCGTCCACTAAGGACCACTATGTTTCGAACAACATCGACGAAGCCATGAGACTGAGAAGTACAATGCGAGGAAAGAGCGTGAGGTTTATAGGTGGATCAACCCACAAGAGTCAGTGGCTGCTCCGAACAACGTGTGTCGCTACTGTGGGAGAGTTTGTGTTCCCAGGATTGGGCTATATAGTCATCTAAGAACTCACCTTTAGAAGACAATCTTACTCGAGAACGAGTGATAGCCTATTATTATTATTACTAGATCATTAGTATTATTATTATTATTATTATTTATTATTATTATTATGTTACTTATTTATTACTTAATTTCTATTTATTGTTTTCTTTATTTTGTCAAAGCAATAAACTGCAAGGTCATTATTATTATTATTATTATTATTATTATTATTATTATTATTATTATTATTTATTAATTATTTTTATTGTTATTTATTTGTTACTTAATTTCTATTTATTATTTTTTATTATGCCAAATAATCCAAAACTACAAGGTCATTGCTCTTTCCCCCCAATATTTCCCGAACCCGTAAAGTTAGAAAGGTGTATGACTCGTTTTACCGTGGATTAGTTATTCTTTTAAATTTGTGTAAATGGTTTAACGACATATTCATAATGTACTTACCGTGCAAATATTACAAACTTCCTTCTCTAAAACAACTTTGCTTCAATCACAGCGCCCAGGTAGACCCTGTAACGAAACAGGGCTATCGCGTAGTCACAAGAAATTATACAAGTAACAGCAGTGATATTCATCACTTGCCTCATATAAATCACAATCTGCAGCATCAGCAGTTTCCCACGCTTTGCATTTCCGTTCCCATGCACATGCGAGCCTTAAGTCCAATGGAAACACCTGCATTGTTTTCATATTTCATTTAAACTAGCATTTTCTCACGTGCAAACTTTACAGGATTAATCTTGTTTCAGCGACCGCGTGACCTTGAGCAATTCCCGCGTGCGACTATCTACATAGCTGTGCATCATAATTAAATATTAAATAATTAGTGGTTGGCCATCCCCTCATTACAAATATTCCCTCTCATTCCCGCCTAAATAAAATATCTCTGTCGGGCTAGCTATCACAACCAATCAATAATTACCTAATAATACTAATAATCCAATAGTCATGTCTATAGATAAATCAAGTGTAAATAATCCATAAATAATCACTTAAAAAGACAATCTGAGGCTCGCCACTAGTCACATGTCCACAGTAAGGTACAGTCGCGTACAAATGAAATAGGTCCCTCCCATGTCGTTAAGCCCTTTACACAAATTTGAAAGAATAACTAATCCACGGTATAAGGACTTCATCGCGAGTAAAACGAGTCCTTATACACATTTCTAACGTTACGGGTTCGGGAAATATAGGTGGAAAAATTCAATGACCTTGTAGTTTTGGATTATTTGGCAAAATGAAAAAAATCATAAATAAAAATTAAGTAATAAATAAATAATAATAATAATCAAATAAATAATAATGACCTAGTAATTTTGGGTTCTTTGGCAAAATAAATAATAAAAATATAAATTAAGTAATAAATAAATAAATAACAATAATAATAACAATTTCAATGCCCAGATCGGTAGAGAACAGAAACACCGGAAGATTGTAGGAAGATATCCTGCCCATAAGAGAACCAACACCAATGGGGAACGATTAATCAGTGTCTGTACCAAGTATGGATTACGTTTGATGTCTACAGCTTTCAAACACCTTACCAGGAAGGCCATGACATGGCGATGCCCAAATAGCATGTTGGGTGAATTCCAAATCGACCACGTAGCAATAGACAAGCTGCACCATAGGGATATTATGAATGTCAAGGTGCTACGAGGAGCCAACATTGACTCTGATCACTACCTGTCTCTGGTTAAGACGAACCTGAAACCACTAATAAAGACCACTGGTATGCTAGCAAAGAACACGAAGATCCCTAGGTTTGATACCACCAAACTTAAAGAAGACAGCACTAGTTACCAAGAGAGGCTGATTCATAATACCAACGGGATTAACACATCTACAAAATGGGATCCGCTTAGGGATGCCATAACAGTAGCGGCTCAGGAAACAATCCCCAATAGACCTAAAGGGAACAAGCATCCGTGGTGGTCCAGCGAATGTGATAAAGCTATAGAAGCCAGGCGACTAGCGTGGATCAAATGGAATGTACATAAGAACGAAGCTAATTTACAAGCCTTTATTGCACAAAGGAAAACTACGTCGAGCATCATAAGAGGGGCCAAGAGGAAGCACAACCAGGAACTGATTAAGCAGGCAGAGGAGGATTTTGTAAGGAACAACTCTAGAGATCTATACAAGAGCCTCAAGCAACAAACAACCCAATTCGCGTCCCCTACCTTACACCTCCAGAGACCAGATGGATCCCTGTGTCTTAATGACAGCGATTGTACCAAGACCCTAGCTAACTAATTCAAAGGACTCTTAAATGCAGAAGAACCTATTGAGCGTCTCCAAGTTACAGAACTAGCTAACCCTAATGCAGAGTATATCGCTCCTCCAACCTATGAAGAAGTCAGAGGTATAATTAAACTACTCAAGAATAATAAAGCTTCTGGGGAAGACGGGATAGTAGCAGAAATGCTAAAACATGCCGGAGAACACACCTTCAGGAGCATACATAAAGTAATTCTGGACATATGGACTAGTGAGAGGCTCCCAGATGACTGGACGTCAGCCATTATCCATCCAATCCACAAGGACGGAAGCAAAACAGATCCCAGTAACTACAGAGGAATATCACTCATTGTTGTTACCTATAAGATATTTTACAGCCCGGGGGGGGGGGCAGTACCCCCTGAGAGCCACCCCCCATCTTTTACCAAAACTACCCCAACTGGCAACACCATAAGACCAGAACATTATCCATACACAGCAAGCGGCGGCCACCCAGCCTGGGAGGTTAGCCAACCACTTGCAAAACATACACAAACATCTACACTGACAACTATCTAGGGCAGCTACATTTACGCAATGCTGACCACGCAGCGCCGGAAGGTATAAGAATGGAGTCATAACTGGAGCCATTATCTGTTCTACCCTGTGCTTCGCCAGCGGCCTCGCCCGACGTCTGTTCCAGCTTATCATCAGGTGAGATTCAGTAGTGCTCAGATTCCTTTAAATCTTGTATACACCTACCCCAAACTTGTACACATATTGTATTTCACACCTGTCTAAACTCCCCAAGAGGGACACACTAATCTACATCTACTGACCAATAAATACATGGTCAGTAAGCTACACTTGCATTACTAATTACACTCCTCTTCACGTCCTAATACCCCACCTGACCTTCGTCACAATTGCCCGTGACCGTAGTAGCCAGTAATTGCTGTGTCAGACTACATTGTACTCGCAGCACGCGACTCGACCGCATAGCGTCGAGCCGCTGAACTAGCACGTCTATTGTATTACTCATTCCGCCCAGCTGGCAGGCCAGTATAGTAGCCTGTATTTAGAGATCCATCCCCTAGCAAATACTTACATCTTGCAGGGATACCCCCAATAGATTAGACACTAAAACACCAACACACTACACTAGTAGTTTCTCCCAAATACGGGGAGCTACTCTCATTTAGGAACAACCTTCCAAATTAGCACAGTGACACAAAGTGTTTTATCCCAAACTACCCCCCAACCAAGGGATTAAAACATATTTGGTGGAGGCGCTACTACCACGCACAATAAGGGTAGGACTCATACAACGAGCCCTCGTGGTAGAAACGATCCGTACCGCACACAGCCAAGCGATAGTATTTTTTTTTTTTTTTTTTTGAGAAAAAGCATTATTTTTTTCCCTTCACTCTTGAAACACAAGGGAAATTTTAATCAACCCACCCACCCCCACCCCCTGGAATGAATCTGATATATAATACATTGCAAAACACACACAGTCCTTTTTATACATACACTTGATTCAGCATGGCCCCTCTATACCGCCTAGCTGTGCTGAGGAGCATTGGGGAATACCAGGAGTTAATTGTCTGGCACAAGGTCTTTGAGACAAGACAGGACTACCTCAGAAGGTATCAGCAGTTACTGCACGCCCAGTATATGCGAATTATAAGGGCACTTGTCCGGCCACTCCGCAGCGCCAAGAATCGAAAGATTCGAGCGAAAATCCCCACCCTCCTTACATAAATCATTAAGGCACACTGGCAACTACACTGCCGACACGAATTCATGTTCCAGCAATGGGAAACAATCATCAGGGAACACCAACGGATAGGGACTAATGGCACCAAAGTTGCCGAACAGGCCATATGCCTCAATAGGCAGTACGCCCAAATTTGGGAAGAATACGGGGAGCTCCAGGCTAACCAGGCCAATTTTGAATTCATGGCAGGGCCACCAGCCCAGCCTAGAGAGGACATAGGCATAGACACATTAACGGAGCAATTTGCGAGGATGTCCCTCTCGACACGTACCGCCACACAAGGGAAGGAGTTCGCCGTGGCCACAGTTCAGAAAACGGCCAGGTTAGGCTCCAACACACTACAGGGCCAAGATCACATGAACACACGTCCCTCAGCTCCGGTTCGGGAGGCAATTTTGCCAGACCGAGGGGCAGAACCGACGCCAACCCCCTCAGAACGAACGAACGAGAGGGAGTTGACGCCAGGGCTATCAGGCACACACCGTAACACGGGGAGAAACCGGGAGGTAACTATGTCATGGGCTGAGGACATAGAGCCCGTGCCACAGCACATTAAGCCCACACAAAACTACACACATAGGCAAACACAAGGGCAGGAGTCTACCGTGGCCATAGGCCAGAAATCGGCCAGACTACCCTCCAACACATTGCCAGGGCAACCACAGACAATCACACGACCCTCACCGCCAGTTCAGAGGGCAATTTTGCCAGAATGGAGGCGAACACTGACATGCGCATCCCCAGCACAAGTGCATAAGAGGATGTTGCCTTCAGCCCCTCAGGGTGCAAAACGCACGCCCGTGCACACTGCCCAGGCGCAAACATACAATACACGGAGCATAAGAAAGGTGTTATTACCTACCCCACAAGGCCAGGCAGACAGGTGGACACACACCCCTATAAACACTGCTAGGGTAGCGCGGAGCGCAATCAGCCCCTCAGGCACAAGCACACTCAGGCCAATATCTAGGCACTACGGTGAACGTAGACCCAAACTTACTTTGCTACAAACCCCTCCAGAAAATAGTAAAGAAGCACCCCAATGGGTATCAGGGGCCTACGCCTTAGTGATAGGGCGAAAGTATTCACCTTGTCGAGCAATGACGCTCGGACGTGGATAACAATTTTCACCATGAAAAAAAATCCACTCTTCCAATAATGGAAAGTGGCCTAGGAAAAAGGCAACGCACATGGCATAATACAATTGAAGACATGGCCGTAGACACACTGACGCGACAATTCCACAGACGACACCTCATATTTATATTATATGCATAGGTACTTACAGATCATGCCGTACATGTCGTAAATAGACACCAGGGTTTGAATATAACCTACACTAATGTCACGTGCATCACAAACAGGCACACGAGTAGGTTCTTTTACATGCAGGAAACACTACAATTGACACACAAAGGACAGGTTCCACCCCTGTAAACGGTAGACACACAAAGATTCATGCACAAAACTATACATTTTACTCGTATATACAGTGAAACGTGGCTAACTCAGAATCATATAGTTCGAAATCTTTTTTTAATTCGAATTTTTTTCTTGGCCACTAGCATTTTATAGGCTATCAATGGTCTATAATCGTGATTAATTCGAATTATATTCTGGATAATTCAAAGTTTTTAATGTAAAAAGCCGATGGGAAGTCAAACAGTTGGGTCATATGGCTCAGCTCCTGAAGGATCTGTTCCGAATGCAGCCTAAGCAACAAACCACATCACAGAGCTTAGGCGGGTCTTTCTAAGTAGAAATGACTAAAGCGTTCTGTTTTCCATTCCTACAATTTGCTAGATTCTTTTGTGATGGCTGAGAGACTTAATTGGAGGAAACAGTCAGGAATCTCAAACTATTTTGAAAAATAGTAGATTTCCCTGAGACGTAGCTAGATTACTGTATTGCTAACGTCGTTAAATAGGTGAATAACACATTTAGGTTTTATTTCTTATTTGAAACTTTTGAGATTATTTACGATACAATCTTTATAAAGTACCGTCGTCTGTTAATCTGCTTTGGTGAACGTAAATCACTATGTAAACGTGATACAATATATTTTCTCTACTCTTGTTAAAGAACTTTCTTAATTCGAATTTTTGGATAACCCGATTTTTTTTACTACTAATCCCGTGAAGTTCGAATCATCCAGGTTGAACTGTATATATTTGATCCATAGGCGTACATTATACATTACACTGCCCATAACATGTTCTTGTCCTCCATAATAGCGCTCAAACTAAACATAAACACCATAGGGTGAAAACCCCAGAGTTTGGGAAAACCCACATATTTCTGGAAGGCACACAGTAGGCTCAAATTGCCACAAAACATCAGTAACACTGACAAAACTGTCCCGGAGACACAAGCCCAAAAGTCAACAAGAATGATTACCCTGGACAAAGACGGTCTCGAACCCGCAACCTTCTGAATACCAGGAATGCAAGGTCGGGTAACTATCCAATTGGAGGATAGAGCAATCAGGGACAGTCACACTAACAGGAATTAATATGCACAAATTAATAAAACCACCTCCGACACCTAGTCACCAAACACGCGACTAGAGGCCCAAAGACACACGCACATACAGACATCTAACTACCACTAACGGGAATATATTCGCCCTACGCTTACAACAACACAAAATTTGGGGACACAATATATGACAGAGGTAGGTTCTTTTCCATTACGAGGAACCCAAGGTACGCTGTATGTGCAGACATTATAAGGGCACGTCAACAAACCTACACACATTGTCTCGACACATGTGGGAAGCGAGCCACCAGACAAGGAAGCAAGCACTTGAAACCTAATACTATCGCCAGCTCAGCGATAACACACACATGACCATGCGACCTTCGCCAGTAACCAACGGGCAAGGAGTGCTTTTACTACGGCTGTGACAAACACAATCATTCACGCCATTTTTCAAAGCCCGATAACTCCCAAAATTAGGGAACGAGGGTCGTACCAAATGGCACAAAATACTCACACTAACATATATTTTCACATGCGTGTTTCAAAAACACAATATGCGCCATGGTACATAAAGCACAAAAATTGTAGTACTGAGGCCTTAGACCAAGGCGTGAACAAACACACAGAAACACAATACAAACGTGCCAAAAAGAACGCTAGCCAATGGCATTTTTGGCACAAAAACACAATCAGAGGCCACACTAGGGACGCACAAATCCCAACAGACAACGCAGACATAAGACACGGAGCATCACACGGGATCGCGGGTCCGAATGCCCAATAAAAGCGGACACCGTGGAAAACAAGAATTGTCGACCGACGAAAGATCACTTACAGACAATTATACGAGTAGCATCGCACAAATAGCATCCATACACCATCCCCTACAGAAAAGACCATAGGGTCCCATACAGACACCGTGCCCCATACAGCACAGCCAAGAATGAAAATAGGCATTAGAACGTTTAAATTATATCCATATGAATGACATACTATTACTGCAATCGCTTTAAACATGCACTAGAGGTGGCAAAGGCATTGCAATAGTGCCGTACACAAGCACATAAAACGGGTATGCCACACAATTATGAACACAGGGAGGTTCTTTAACATACCTACAGGAGCATAAATTCGTTCCAAGGTACTCGCTACAACAGCCTACCTAGGCATTAGCGACCCCGGGACTCCCAACAGGGGGCGTACCGAAAATCCTAGGCCTCCACGGGGACCACAGGATACTTTTCTTTGAACCATAGCGCCCGAAACCTAGATACGGGGAACGCCACTCTCACAGACACAAAACAGGTAACACCACATTTCTACGGCCAAAAGTCATGGCAAATTTCGATTACCCCGAACATGGGCAATAGACTTCCTAGTCATGAATTACAGATAATTACACAAGGAAAAGGTCTTGCGGAAGAAATGTCCACACAACATCGGTAGCAAAAACAGGACAGATTAACACATTGGCCCTCCCAGAATGCACAACAATGTCAACACACGGACACTGGCGAAAAGTCACGTTCCGTCAGCCGCCATACGTAACATCAGAGACTTCCCGTATACAAGGACGTAAAAACAAACACAACAAAACACTGAGTTGCGAATTCCAGCGCATTGCAACACTGGCGTCGGCAGACACTCTTGTTATAACGGAAGTGACAATGAAATACAAATATGATAACACAGTCATAAACCAACAATAATAACAGCATACAGATACACGGATATTGACACAGGATTCAGCGTTATTACGATAGGCCTGGCATTTAGTAATGCACAGATACTGTGGGCCATATTAATCTAGGGAACACAGGATCCCATAGCCCCACCATTACCGCCACTAGGAACGTGTTTACAAGGGCGATAACAAGCTACACGCGCCGCCTGACAATTAGCCACACGACACGCGACCACACACACCCAGCCGCGCTAATTACAGCCACGGACATTTCCTGCCTACACGCGCCCAACAATCAGGGGCGGATACAGACAGATTCCATGAGGAAACAACCCCCCCCTAATAATTTCTTTCCTGTTTTTTTTAATCTTTAAACAACCTTCATAGGCGCTCAGGACATGACCATTTACACTCACAATCACTTGATACCTTAACATTATAAATAAGAGACCAGATTAGGCCATGACATCACAGCGTCACCGCACTGGCACATCCCAAGGAGCGGATAGAAAACAAATAGTGACCAAGTGAGAATGACAGGAGCAGAGATGGATAGTGCCATCAGGATGGCCAAGATACTAACTACGGCATACCATCCTAGCACCCCTCTCCCTATATAACCTGTCCATTACAACACTATCCAACACAAACACGTAAAAACACCTAGACTACATTCCAAAATACACATCGGGGTTGATAGACTTCATGCGTCTACCCAAAATTCGGGTATACTACACCCTGGTCACAAATGCCTACACCCAAGTATTAGGGGTGAGTCGGAAACAAAATTAAGCGTAATGCACATCTCTGTATAAAGAGATGAGGCCGCATTTACACTAACAAGTATTTCTTACTAAATAATCCCGCATGCAAGGGACATAGAATTATCATACCTCGACCCATACTTTATCCCCAAATGAGAGCGGATACGCCTCATATCCATCCCCATGCATGGAATGTCCCACCCACACACCAGGGTTATTATTATTGCACCTGCATGGCACTTTTGAAAATGTTTTGCACACTTGGGAAAAACCTACCCCATCCACTCACTGTAAAAACATCCTAGCAGCATCACCGGCTCCCGGCCACCTTTAACATGGAGTCCAACGATGCGCAACCCTCTCCTACCACGCTTTAAGCCCATTCAGCAGATAACACCCCCGAATCCCAATAACAAGGGACCTAACGCCATAAAAACCTACTAACGCCTCCAAGAAATTACCAAGGCATTACCACTGGAAATCCGACATGGCGAACAGGCCTAAAGTAGACTATGAATTTAGAAGATTCTACAACCCCAGAACACTAAAAAAATCTTACATAATTACATGATACATACACACTTATTTTACAAATCACACTTATTTTTTTTTTAATAAAAGGAGTCTGACATCACACTGGATGGTGATGAGATGTGAACGGAGGGAGCAGAGGCGCCACACAGGAACAGAGCTGGAGAAGGCGATGATGAGGCCTGACCCAGTTGACCGAATGACTGACAAACGTAAGGTTGAAGCATCGATGACTTGACGCGGGCAAACGTCAAGATCTAGGGGATGCGTCTAGCCTACCCCCCTTGTCGGAGACAGTTATACCCACTATGCGCCACGGTCATCGAAGCCAAAACCTGCAGGGGAGACTTTTTGACGGCTAGTGGGAGAATTAGCCAGCTCCACACTGGACTCAGGAGACAAACCTAGAGACGACCACACCAGGACTAGACTTCTAGTTAGTATGTAACTTAAGTAGAGTTTCCATGGCGGGAAGTTAGGCTTCCATTCGCGTGAAGTGAAGAAGGATCTCAGGATTCAGCGGGATCAATCCTGGATCCGCCAAGTCCTTGCCCCGCGAGGCGAGGTGAAGATGATCTAACAAACAAATGATAATAAATGAAAAATGAATAATGCGTATCGAATGAATGCGATCATTCGAACCCGCGCCCACATTAATGGATGACACCGGGTCTCCAGTGCTTAAATGGTCACGCACCGGGTGGCCAGAGATATTAAATGAGGAATGCGGCGAACTCTCACAGCGGGTCCCGTGGGCAACCCAGCAATAAACATAAACACATGATAAATGAAGAATAATGCCGACAGAGGCAAGCATAACAACGACCAACAGGATAGCCGGGCGAGGCGTTTGCTCTTTAGCAGCGCAGGAGCCCGGAACTTTATTAATTACTATTAAATTATTAATTACTAATATGATAATGTCGACGATTAGTATTAAGACGGAGGGGACTACGAGCCATTGTTGGGTTCCGGTCTCAGCAATTGGTTACAAGGGCCCCCGCGAGAGAAATCGGACGGACGAGCCTCCATCAAAATTCTAGTATATAAGTTACAGTGCCATTTCAAAGGCCACTTAGATTAAGCAAATTTAATAAGCGCTGTCGCAAAACAATAGCTGCAGCACATTTCGGCATTAGGTTAAGGTCCACTCGGCATGTATATACAGGTCATTCTTACATTTAGTACTAATTAATATAATTTAAGGCAAACTTTTTTTAAAATTAAGGTAAAACCGTTCGGCACCTGGTAACTAAAATCCATTACCAGGGTAAGCCCGACAATACGTTAAGACCAATAGGATTAAGATAACAGCGTTCGGCACCTGGTAACTAAAATCCGTTACCGGGGTAAGCCCGACAACACGTTAAGGTAAACAGGATTAAGGTAAAACCGTTCGGCACCTGGTAACTAAAATCCGTTACCGGGGTAAGCCCGACAACACGTTAAGATAAACAGGATTAAGGTAAAACCGTTCGGCACCTGGCAACCACAATCCGTTACCAGGGTAAGCCCGACAACACATAGAATAAGCTAGACAATACACAGGCTAAGCTAGACTAGCATAGGATAACCTAGATTAAGTAGATTTAGATGGCGCATAACAGTGAACGGAATATATGTGACTATAATATTGAAATGTATTTCAGGCAAACCAGGAGGCGCCATTGTACATATGTTTCCACCGCAAAGGGGAATTAATAATGAATTTATTTTACAGATGGTGTCTATTGTAAATATATTTCCAACACCACATTACACTACCTATCTCTGACACACCAACACACTGATCTTCGTCGTTTTTCAGTCACACCTTTAAAGGTGATGACGCCAGCAGGCAATGGCATTCAGCAGCCGTGAGATGCTGAAGGCTGTTGACCTGAGTACACAACGCTCAAATAAAGAGCAATATGCGATGATCAGGGACGGCACGGCCTTTGTAAGTGCCGTACCTCATCATCAAGATGGAACTCCTACTCACGGCAGGAAGACCAATAAAACACACAGCAGGTGGAAAGTGGACTAGCAGCGTGACCAGTAAACTGCACCGGAAAACGGCCGGATAGTACATGGCCATGAGATGGCACATGAGTGCAGAGAGTAGCGTGCACGCAAGGCATAGTAAATACGGCCGTCTAAGAGTAAGATAATTAAGTTAGACTATAGTGAGTAGCGTACATAGAAAGTGATGTAGAAAATGATGTATTATTTGATAAGAGACACCTTACACAAAAATTAGTAAATCATACTGGCCCACCGATCAACGCCGACAGGCAACATTACACTAAGGATGTTCAAATTATTAATACTATTACACACATGTCATCCAAACTATTTATAATTACTTATATTTTAACACAAGGTCGCCAGTATACCAATAATGTCACACATTGTAAACGTATGTATTTTCTTATTTATTCCACACACATGTATCCACTGACTTTCCTTTCTACTCTTTTAACTTACATTTTGTAAAAATGTCTTACTTCACCCTCACATAATAAAAACATGTTATATAAACCAACTAATTACACCTTAAGACATTTGTTTTTCTTTCCCTCTACTCTATCTCTATATTTTAAATGTTACATTTTACACCTCACACGAGGGCAATTTTTCATCCGCTGCAGCGACAGCGAAAGGGCATGCCTAGCCCTAACGATGTTTTTTTTTTCCCTCGTTGTGCACTTACGCAATCATTATTACGATTGCTATTTCATGTTACATTGTTATATCTGATCCATGTTACATGTATTACCTATTCTCACAACCATGTATCTAAAATAATGTTGATATTTTATGATTTTGATATGTTTTAAGAATTCACGCTTTAAGATTCACGAATTATGTTTGCTATTGCTATTTACACATGTACGAAACTAAAATATGTTCCACACCTAAAACCTACCACTCTGAGCACACGCTGGACTCACATCACCACGACATCGACACACCTACACCAACACGGAAGACAAAGAAGAAGAGGTACGAGGGGAAACCAAGAAGAAAACATCACATCGACGCGCCCACTCTACTTCCAGTTCGCGGGGACGCGAACTAATCGATGAGGGGGAATTGTACAGCCCGGGAGGGCAGTACCCCCTGAGAGCCACCCCCCATCTTTTACCAAAACCACCCCAACTGGCAACACCATAAGACCAGACCATTATCCATACACAGCAAGCGGCGGCCACCCAGCCTGGGAGGTTAGCCAACCACTTGCAAAACATACACAAACATCTACACTAACAACTATCTAGGGCAGCTACATTTACGCAATGCTGACCACGCAGCGCCGGAAGGTATAAGAATGGAGTCATAACTGGAGCCATTATCTGTTCTACCCTGTGCTTCGCCAGCGGCCTCGCCCGACGTCTGTTCCAGCTTATCATCAGGTGAGATTCAGTAGTGCTCAGATTCCTTTAAATCTTGTATACACCTACCCCAAACTTGTACACATATTGTATTTCACACCTGTCTAAACTCCCCAAGAGGGACACACTAATCTACATCTACTGACCAATAAATACATGGTCAGTAAGCTACACTTGCATTACTAATTACACTCCTCTTCACGTCCTAATACCCCACCTGACCTTCGTCACAATTGCCCGTGACCGTAGTAGCCAGTAATTGCTGTGTCAGACTACATTGTACTCGCAGCACGCGACTCGACCGCATAGCGTCGAGCCGCTGAACTAGCACGTCTATTGTATTACTCATTCCGCCCAGCTGGCAGGCCAGTATAGTAGCCTGTAGTTAGAGATCCATCCCCTAGAAAATACTTACATCTTGCAGGGATACCCCCAATAGATTAGACACTAAAACACCAACACACTACACTAGTAGTTTCTCCCAACTACGGGGAGCTACTCTCATTTAGGAACAACCTTCCAAATTAGCACAGTGACACAACGTGTTTTATCCCAAACTACCCCCCAACCAAGGGATTAAAACAATATTTTCCAAGATTCTGGAACGCCATGTAACGAGACAGCTGGATAAAGAGTTAGGAGAATATCAAGCAGGGTTCAGAGCATCGAGGTCCTGTACAGAGCAGATACACAATCTGAAGACCATCCTTCAATACAGCAAGTCAAGAGCCAGACAATGGGTAGCTATATTTGTCGACTTCCAGAAAGCATACGACTCAGTGGACAGAATTACTCTTTTTAACACCTTGAGAGAACTAGGACTCAACGACAAGATCAATAGGCTGGTGCAAGCCACCCTGCACAACACCACAGCCAGAGTAAAGTTTAGAGGACAGCTCTCGGAGATTTCCACCATTAAAACAGGGGTGAGACAAGGAGACGTTATCTCATGCATATTATTTAATTGTGTTCTGGAAAAGATCATTAGAGAGTGGACGAGAATCCTACCAGAGAATACTGGATTACGGATGGGGATTAAAGCTGACAACCTAAGGATTCCATGTCTAGCCTTTGCAGACGATCTGACTTTATTGGCAAATGACATACAGGAGGCTACAACTCAGCTCCAAACACTGCACTCAATAGCGGCTAAAACGGGTCTTTTGATTAACATAGGAAAGACCGAGTTTGTTACTAACATCAAGGATGCCCCTAGAATGATGAGAGTCAGTGATAACATCTACATCAAGAGAGTCAAAAGTGTAAAATACCTTGGGGAATGGTTTTCAGAGGACCTCAGCGAAACAGTGGCTCTTGAACACAGGAGACTCAAACTAGATATGGCTTACCATGCCTGTAGAAAACTATATGCTTCAAAAAATTTGTCGATTAATGTCAAACTAAGACACTACAATGCAGTAGTCAGACCTTCAGTCCTCTATGCAGCAGAGTTCCTATGTCTAACTAAGAAGATCCCATTAAGAGCCCTCGAGGTACATGAAAGAAAGTTCCTGAGACGGATAGTAGGACCAAGAATTCTACCAGATGGAAGCCGATGGTATCAACCAAATCGTGAGCTACATAAACACCAAGAAAATCTCATGGATGCCATCAGAAGAAGGCGACTGGCTTTTTACGGACATCTATTCAGAATGGACTCAAACAGGTTGTCCCATAGGATCTTCAAGGCTGCTAACAAGGGCAAAGCTACTGGATTCTTGTGGAAGAAGCAAATGGAGAAGGATCTTTCGGAACTCCATATAAATGAAAATGACATAGCCGACCGGAGTAACTATCATACAGCTCTTAAATTTAAATCCTTCGTAACATCCCTCACAGAAGTTACCCACAGACCAAAAGACGAGACTAGGAAATGGTCTGAGGAACGTAAGATTCAATTCAGCCGGAAAATGAAGGACTACTGGGCCATCAGAAAAACTCGAGGTACCAACATGAAAGAAGCTGCCAAACCCACCACTAAGAACACCAATCGTGGCAAGCCTGACGATGACATCAAGAAACAGCTAAAACTCAAGCACCGTGGTCCATAGATGGCCCTAACGAAATAAATAAAAAATAATAATAAAATAAATAATAATAATGACCTAGTAGTTTTGGGTTATTTGGGTAAATCAGTGGTACTTGGGGAAAGGGGGATTCATCTCGAATAATTTGGCACCACACACAAGTCTCTATCATTATTGGTTCGCGAGATATTGGGTCGGGGGGCCGGTACGGGGGTGGCTCACAAAGTTGTGCGTTAGGATTCCTAGTAGCCCACTTCTCACGTACGTATGTACCTGATCCAATGATTCTGTTTTCCGCTCTGACTTCTTTGAAAATTGAGCCCTACACATCTTCCTTTTAAGGCATACGTTGCAGGTCAGTTTTACATCAGGATACACAATTTGCACTCCTGTAACGCTCTGCATTCGCACTGCTTGCAAAATGTCAATTAAATTCGCATGTCCCAGGCGTCGATGTAGCAATTTAAACGTTACTTTGCTAGGTTTGTTCGATACTACCACAGGCTCTCTCTTCGATCTCCTGTATATAGTATAAATCGATTATTCTATCCGCCTGTAACACGACGTCACCATTTTCCTTCAATACGAGGACACCCGTTTTCTTAAAAATAACATCTAGACCACGATCAGTTATTTTCCCCACGGAGAGTAAATTTGTCCTCAAGTCAGGAACATGATATACGTCAGCGAGGGAAATATTTATTTTGTCCCCCAAGACGATTGTCATAAAAAGCACGCTTCCCTTGCCCGCGATCTCCGATGTCGAATTGGTGGCTAAGTTTGACGTACCACGTCTTGACCCGTCAATTTCGCAGAAGTTCTGGACGTCGCCGCACAAATGTGTGGTAGCACCACTATCGAGGCACCATTTTCGCATTGACTCAATCGAACAAGATGTCGATGCCACGGACACTTTTAAACAGACGTCTTCCGAATACTTTGCCGACTTTTTTATATTATTTGCACTGCTTTTATTGAGTTTGCACTGCGATTTCTTGTCTCCCCGTTTGTTGCATCTGTAACACCGAAATTTCGTCCCGACCAAGAAGAACATTCTTCGTGCCACCGCCCAGTTCTACGATCCACTTGGACTTTTCGCACTAGTGGGAATTGTTGCCAAATTAATATTTCAGGATACCTGGTTAAGAGGATTGACCTGGGACGAATTACTACCTCGAGATATAGCTAAGAATTGGCACTCTTGGCTTACCAAACTTCACTTATTGTCCTCTATACACATTCCCAGATGGATCGGGATAGGGAAAACAAGTCATGAATCACATGTGCACGTAATCAGTGATGCCTCTGAGAGGGCATACGGAGCAGTTATTTATATGAAATCAACACGGGACTATACCACCTCCGCTCGCATAGTTTGCAGCAAAAACAGACTAGCACCAGTGAAGAAAGTCACGCTTCCAAGATTAGAGCTGCTAGCTGCACTTATGGGCACGTGCCTCCTGCGCTACTTTTGTGAGGAAACCGGTTTTGATCTCAATAGGGCTACCCTGTGGAGCGACTCTACAGTGACGTTGGGATGGGTAAAAACGACCCAAACAAGTGGAAGACTTTCGTTGCCAATCGTGTAACAGAGATAATTAGCCACACAACTCCCAGCCAGTGGCGACACTGTCCCGGAGACCAAAACCCTGCAGATTATCTCACGCGAGGAGTAGACGCAGACCAGCTACCATCTTTAGACACGTGGTAGTGTGATCCCCACTGGCTTACTCAGAGTGATACCTGGCCACCTGACATAACAACGGAACACCTAACACTGCCAGAAATCAGAAAGATGCCTAATGTGTTTTTGATCACCGCCACTGAACCCATATTCGATGTATTAAGATTCAGCTCATATTGGAAACTGATAAATGTTACTTGCTGGCAGCGGCGTCTGGTGGTCTTATCATGCACAGTAAAAATTACGAAAAGGGTTATGTCTGTACCTTTATCTCCTGACAGACGTTGCTGCAGTTGTACTACTGATGTCATATACCGCAAATCAGGTGTGGCTGTTCATGGAAAATAATCACTGTTGTGCTGTGTAGTTCATGACTGCATTAAACTTACACATATTCAAAATGAAGTCAATTAAAGGATGGTAGGAATACGTTTGTCTGCAAGAAAACAGTCTTCTGCAAATTATTATTCATATATTACCACACTAGTAATTCACAAATTTCAAAAAATCTCACTTAAGTTGATGTCGAGTAGTAACATAGTTAGTCCTAAATACGAACACGGGCTCACTTCGTGGTTCCTGTACAGGTTTTCATTAATCACAAAAATAATCTACATCTTATTCAATCTAATGTTGGTTGAGCTGTTGCTTTAAAGCTTAAACTACCCGGAAAGAAAAATCCATTCTTCTGTCTTTCAGTTGAACAAACTTGTCTATAACTTTGTTGTTAAAATCAGGAATGTCCATGACGAGATTCCGTTCAATTGAAAGCATGGCTAAAGCAGACAATCTATCCTGGAGCATTGTGTTGCGCAAAAACGTGTTTATGCGTTTCAGAGTCGAGAAACATCTCCCTGCTTCCGATGTCGACATTGGCATGGTTACAAGTATTTTAAGAAGTTTAACTGTTTCTTCTAATAATCTAGCAAGATTCGCGTTCATTATGAACCACAGGAATGAAATAGCTCCGGACACAGCTCTAAATTCCTCTCTCCTATAAATAAGTTCAAGTTCAGTTTTGAGCTGCTTCTCGTTCAGAAACGGAAAGGATTCAACTGCAATTTTTAAGTCTTTTGAAGGGAAAATTGCATTGTAATCTCGGAACTTTTCTACGATGAACAGGTTAGATGCGCTAAGATGCCCAGTGAAGGAGAATCGTTCCATGGCTTGGCTGATGATATCGCAAACTTCCTTTGCTTCACGTACTCTATTGGGTGAACGGTCTTCATGCTTCCTCTTTCTGCTCACTCCATCGCCTTAGTTCACGTGCACCTCTTCTACATTTTCTCGGACCATTTGAGCCTGTCTTTCGAAACGTTTCAGATCTTCCTGTACTTGCACAGGGTCGATGGATCGCTTCTGGAGTTGGCAATACAAAATGTCGACATGTGGCATGATCTTATGGAAAAATGACAGCCAGAACATAAATGTACCATCAGACAAGATGTACTTGAGCCCACTCGCCTGAGAAATTGTTGATGGTTGCCTGATCTCATTCCGATTTTCAATTTCCTCCATGCAAGCTATTAGATCAACCCGGTGTTCGTAAACTGTATTCACTGCCCTTGAATTAAAATTCCACCTGGTTGGAGCTACTCTTGGAAGACGCTGGCCTACGACTTCATCCAGTATATTTGTTCTTTGTGGTGAATGGGAAAAGAAAGTGCATATTCCTGACAGATTCGAAAAAAATATACGGACACTGCGGTTGATGGAGGCTGCGTTGGACATTACTAAGTTAAGTTTATGTGCATGGCAATGAATATAAAATGCAAGAGGATATTGCTCCCTAACTCGGGCTTGTACACCTCGGTCGTTACCACTCATCACAGACGCTCCATCATAGCTCTGAGATATTAGCTTATGTGGAGAGTCCTTTAAATGAATGTCAATTTCCTTCAAAATACAAGAAGTGAGCGACTGTGCGTTAAGTTCAGGAGGATTCAAAAAACGCCAAAATCTCTCCACGATCTTGCCACTTATCACGTACCGATAAAGGAGCACCATTTGAAATGTGTTGGAAACGTCACTTGTCTCATCTGCTATAATAGCTACATAATCGGCATTTCTTATCTTTTCAGATATGTGGTCATGGCATACTTGAAGCATGCAATCTAGTAACTCATTCTGGACAGTTTTGGAAGTTCCCTTAAAAACACTTGCTTTTTCTAAGTGAGTCTTCAATGATTCATTAAGCTCTGCACTAAAATCCACAAGTCCACGAAAAATTCCAGGGTTAGATGACGTCACTGATTCATCATGCTCACGGAGAGCAAGTTCATAAGCCCCACAGAATCGGACACAGTTAATAAGAAGAGATAGCACATATCTGTTCTATCTTAACTTTTCATTGTGAAGCTGAACTTGAAATGTTTGCTTTCCCAAGCACAGCAAGATTCATTACGTTGTCCTTATGGTCGGCAGAACACTCGTGTTTTCGTAATTTGTCCACTAAATGTTTGAATCAAATCTGTCACACCATTTTTAGTCCAAAAGGACTCCCCTCCAAATAACAAACAGGGAAAGCAAAAGAACGAATCTCTAACTTCACAACCACATAGCCAATCATTTTTGTTGTACGTTTCAGGACTGAACTTCCTCACTCTCTCCCGCCGTTTATCTTTGCATTATTGTTCTACTTTCAGAACTGGCGTCGGTCTCCCTAATTCCTTAATCTTTATTTTATCTTCGAGTGAATGAGAAGAAAAGGGCACCTTTATTAAATAATCCACCGTATTCATTGCTTAACGTACTCCTATTTCAACGCTTATCGTCACAAATGTTTGTGGACAATGTTACCATATTCAACATACACAGCATCGCTACTCGCTAGCACGCTAGGTGATTGTAAATATCCATTAAATTGTGTATCATTAGGGAAAATGTTATGTTCTACATTTAATATAATTTAAATAACCCTCTAAATCGCTATTTAATTCAAAATTTATAATAGCCTATCACTAAGACATTTGTCAAAAACTCTAGGCCTAGGTGAAAAACAAAATTATTTAATTGGTAACGCTTGTCACAGAATTCCAAAAGAGACCTCTTTACGTAACCTTGGAACTAATGACAACAGGGTGGTGTCCTGTTTGCCTCCGATAACTACTGCTATCTAGTGGTCATCTTGCGAATCATTTCAAACAGCATCGGCAGAACGGGGAGGTAAGGGGCAGGGTATGGCCATAGATGTTGTAAGTTCGAGGCAAACGTAGCAGTCAGCATTCCAAAGTTCTTTCCAGGACCCATACAACTGCTCCTTTTGTTATTCTTCCTTGTAAGCGTGGGCTCGCAATTCCTGGGCCCATAGCCAAAGTTAGAACAGCGTCTGCGCGCACGTGCAATAGACCTGTCCTTGTTCGTAGTTGAATGGAGTCTTGGGCCCAGTAAGGCCTGGGCCCCAAGCAGCCCGCAGCAAGGCGAATTACGTGACAAGATATGCGGCGCGTTATTCAAACATGCTGGGGCATGTTCATAGTGATGAGCGCACAACTCGGCCAGTATTTCGAACGTTAAGGCTTAGGCTACAAATGAATTACTGATGTAGGTTCATGGTAAAGAGGGCCCTGGCCCACTGGCCCGTTAGAGCAAGCCGCCCCTGCTTGCTGGGTTTTACGGTTTGTCAGAGCGATCAAGGAAAGAGTACGATACCCCAAGTATCTGACAGAAAAGGAACTAAATGATGCCCGACTTTACTGGATTCGTCAGGTTCAAGAAGTGTGTTTCGGTCTGGAACTCACAGCCTTGAAGAAAAACCTTCCACTTCCCAGTATGTCCAAGATTGCAAGATTCAATCCATATATTCAAGACGACCTGATTTGACTTGTTGGTCGACTCCAAAATGCAGATCTGACGCAGACAGAAAAGCATCCAGTGCTTTTGGATGGGTCCCACACTTTCACGCGACTTCTAATAAGGCAGACCCACATCAGGCTCGGTCACTTAGGTGTCAGAGCTACGATCAGAATATTGGATTCTTCGAGGCCGGCAAACCATAAAGAAAGTTCTGCGCACTTGTCTGCCCTGTAAAATGGCACACAACCCCTTTGGCCAGGCTACTGAAGCACCCTTGCCAGCCGATCGTGTGAAGCCCTTGCAACCGTTCGAAGTGACTGGCATTGACTTTGCAGGGCCTTTATATATCAAGGTGGGGAGAGAATCGAAGAAATGCTACATTGCTCTCTTCACGTGTGCATCTACAAGGGCTTTGCACCTGGAATTATGTTCAGATATGACTACTGAAACATTTCTCCTCGCATTACAAAGGTTTACAGGAAGACGAGGGTTGCCACACATAATCTATACGGATAACGACAAGACATTCCACGCTACGAACACAGAATTGTCTTCACTATGGCAACACCTCACCGGATCGTCCGTCCATCAGTATCTAGCACAGCATTCCGTCAAATGGCGATTCATTGCTCCACGGGCGGCTTTGTGGGGAGGATGGAGGGAGAGGATGGTTAGCACTACAAAACGATGCCTAAGGAAGGTGTTAGGCAAGGCATTGACAACCGAGGAAAGCCTAAATACCATCCTAGTGAATATTGAAGCCGCCATCAACTCACGACCCATCACTCAAAATGAAGACGGAGCAGAAGCTCTGACTCCCGCCCACTTCTTGACCGGACAAAGACTAACTACCCTACCTACTGGACCAGAACCAACGTTAAGAACTAACCTGACAAAGGAGTTTACTGCACGACAAAAGATCACTGACGACTTCTGGAAGCGCTGGACAAAGGAATACCTCATGGAGCTGAGGAGCTTTCATGAAGTCCGTCATCCTCGAGGCAATATTCCGCAATTGCGAGTTGGAGACGTAGCGCTTCTGCAAGAAGGCAGCCAACCCCGACACATGTGGAGGAAGGTCCGCATAGCGGAGCTCCGAGCTGGGAGAGCTGGAGTGACAAGAACTACAATACTCAAGGACTCAAAGGGGACTATAATAACTTGTCCAGTGCAGCTGGTCATCCCTCTGGAGATAGACCAGGGTGGGGAGGATGTTGTGGATTACGAAGCACCGCGGCCTATCAACCAGTAGCATAAGTCTAGTCTGTTAGCCTAATATTAATCTATGCCAACCAGAGAGTGTAACAATAGAAAGACGGAAATAAAGAGGGTCGTGGAGAAAGACGTGTTGTCCATCACAACAATTGAGCCTCCGTGGCTTAGGCGGCAGCACGCCGGCCTCTCACCGCTGGGTCCGTGGTTCAAATCCCGGTCACTCCTTGTGAGATCTGTGCTGGACAAAACGGAGGCAGACAGGTTTTTCTCCGGATACTCCGGTTTCCCTGTCAAAATTTCATTCCAGCAACACTCTCCACTATCATTTTATTTCATCTGTCATTCATTTAATCATTGCCCCAGAGGAGTGTGACAGTCTTCGGCAGCCGGCACAGTTCATTTCCTCGCCGCTAGATGGAGGCTTCATTCATTCATTTCCTTCCTGACCCGGTCGGAGACTGGAAACAGGCTGTGGATTTTCATATCAACAATTGAGAATTCTTTGAAAAACCTTTTGCAACATTTAGATAATTGTGGTTGACTCTTAAATATTGCAATATAGCAATAATCAGTAACGACCAGGAAGGTGTTACGAAACTGTATATCTATTAAGTATTAACGACCATTGTTTTTAAATCAGATTAGCAACCAAGTAAACCAAATGAGTTCATACACTGTAATTAAAGGTCAATATTTATAAAATATTTTAACAACGTGAGGATTAATATACTGTAAACATCGAAATGGATTGTTTATTGTAACAGAGAACTAGTGTGACAGTTCTAAGATCAAGTTGTAATGACGAGTACGTTTTATATTGTGAAGTAAAGATTAATATTGCTATGATAGTTGCTATAAAAAGCTCTGACACGCATTTTACACGTATTATTGAGGAAGGAGACGTTTGCTGAATGAAGTGGTAATGCTATTGAGAGCAATGGTGTTATGTGAAAATACTTATACGTAATGTAAACGTATTAATGAGAAGTATAATGCAGTATAAAGCAGTGTCGATGCAAGAAAGAGTATTGAAGCATATAAAGTTATTTTAAATGACCTACAGTTAATGTGACAGAGGGAAATATGGCGGAAAACGTGTTACGAAAAGATTATAAGATATTGGTTGGTTAATTTTATTAAAACTATTATCATGATTTAGAAAACTGGTAAGCCTCCGTGGCTTAGGCGGCAGCACGCCAGCCTCTCACCGCTGGGTCCGTGGTTCAAATCCCGGTCACTCCATGTGAGATCTGTGCTGGACAAATCGGAGGCAGACAGGTTTTTCTCCGGGTACTCCGGTTTTCCCTGTCAACATTTCATTCCAGCAACACTCTCCACTATCATTTCATTTCATCTGTCATTCATTTAATCATTGCCCCAGAGGAGTGCGTCAGGCCTCGGCAACCGGCACAATCCATATCCTCGCCGCTAGATGGGGGCATCATTCACTCCATTCCTGACCCGGTCGGAAACTGGAAGCAGGCTGTGGATTTTCATTTTCATCATGTTTTAGAAAACTATACGTATGAGCTTAACTTAAGTGTTCAGCCATATCAGAATGGAAATGACATAAAACCCCATGAATTGTAGTGATGGAAATGAAGACGCAAAGTAATGAAACTTGTAATGATGACGGTAATGAAAAAGGTAATGAAGACAGTAACGAAAATAAACAATACTTGCGATGGTAATAATGTAAAGAATAAATAACAGTAAACAATATTAATGAAAGTAAACAATACTTATAAATAGCTATGAAAGTAATGAAGTGAATTAAGCTATTAAGCAAATAAACAGCTGATTAAATGTAAATAGATAACCTTAATAATATACTACTTATATTATTTGACAGCACGCATAAATAAATATTTATAATAATAAATATTAATTTGCATTGATAAATAATTAGTGTGATTGTTTAATAGACTATTAATTGATATTAATATTGAGAAATATTTGAATTTTAATTAATCATATAATAATAATTATAGGGATTATTTGTGACGTTTATATACATTTATACATTCTTTGAAACGATTTTAAATAATTAAATGTTAGTTTGGACGAAGGATGTTCCATGAACATTGTGATATTTTCATTGTTTACATCGAGGATGTTTGACAATGTGGGCAAAGGTGGTCTTATGACAGATCAAACTTTGATAGTTTGTGTAAATATTGTAAATAGAGTGGAGATTGATAAGAAGGAAAGGACATTATCGTAATGTTTATGTTAAAACACCAGTGGTTTTGTTTTTATTTTACTTTTATTTTACTTTGATGAAATGTTAACGGAGATGTCAGGAACAGCTGATTGCTTGACAATTGAAGTCAATTTAAGCTGTGACATAAAACAAGAATACACATTCAGAGGTTATGTATAGAGTAACAGAGGAATATGTTAAACGAAATATTATTTTAAAATATTTTAATTGAGGATTTTCTTTTACAAACTCCGAAACAGATGATCAGTGTTTACATTTTGAAACAGCTGATTCATGTTTACGTTTTGAAGAGCAGTGGATTGCAAATGTCAGATGAACATTATTAAATATTTCACTTTATTGTTAAACAAGCGTGTTTAGTAATATTTTACGTATCTGAATTTAGGATTGGAATTTTATTTTATTAAACTTAAATTGTTTTGTTTATTCTTGAATAAATATTTTCCTTCGTTTTTATAAACAGGCTTAAGTGTTTTATATAAATTATGGAGAGAGCTTGTGTTGTGGAGTGGATTAAGGTTTTACCTAGGTAGTATAGCCCCTTGCTATGCCCCATTTGGCCCGAGAACCGTAAGTTTCTCGTATTCTCCAATTGATTGTTTGGTTTGCCCAGTTATTATTCTCCACAACACAATGGTAGCAAATATGTACCCACATGTAGCTCATTTCGGTAGGATTTTCAGGTTTATCTAGACGGGGACCTTCAAGATTCTACAATCCAGCTGATCTTCGGATACGACGAGTGTCTTCTCATGTTTAAACGGATACAGTACCTACTGTCAGGCCCTGCCACCTCCTTCCCTCTTCCTTGTCCATCCCTCCCATTCTTCCCCATCCCTCATGAGGCCCCCTGTTCGCTTTGCAGGTGAGGCCGCCTGGGCGAGGTGCTAGTCGACCTCCCCAGTTGTATCCCCCGACCCAATGTCTCAAGCTTCAGGACACTTCCCGTAGAAGCGGTAAAGGTAGGGTCCCTCGCTGAGTCCGTGGGAAAAGTATACCTGGAGGGTAAACTGACTAAGGAAGAAAGAATTAAAAATTTTCCGCCGTTGGATAGCCTTGAACCCGGGATCTTCAAAAAGTATTCGGGCGCGATACCACTCACACACACTTCCAATCGTCCATGTAGCTTTTTGTTGCGATCTTATTAATGCGGATGATTAAACATCCAATTATTACATTTAGATCTTAAATACTGATTGGAATTCACTCATTCAGTACCTGGCATGATTTCAAATTTACTTAAAGCAAGTTTCAAGACCGCTTTGCGATAATAATACGAATCAACTGCAAATATTACCCTGAAACGACAACCGTTTCTTACAACTTGGCGAACGATATGCTGGCGTGTGATATACTGTGCCCGTTAGTCCGTAGACTAACGCCCACATATGCGAGAATTACGAAAACAGTTGAGCACGAGATTCAAACAAATCTCAGGGAAAACTGGGTATAGGCAAATGGTGCGAACTGAATTCGAGATCCCCGCTTGAATATGAGAAGGATGAAAACTGACACACAAAACCCATAAAAACCTTCCACTTTTATTATATAAGAAAATAAATGTCATCTCGAGGGCAGCTAAAAATGGAGTCTCTTACCCTGAGATTCCTACCATCTATACTCAAAAAATGACACATCACTCTAAAGAAAAGAGGCTTATACACTAAATAAATGTTCAAACACGTCCATATCACGCATCACACTGGTTTCACACACTTTTAAATCATTACACGGTTCATATCGTAGCACAGTTATTAGCTTTGGATCAAATTTATCACAAATCAATTAGCCTATGTTATGAAAAATCAGATTTTATCAACAAATTAATATTCCAATAAATAATCTCACTGGTTTTACGTTTAGTGACTATCTCACCCACATGTTTCCTTGAATACTGATTTGACTGTAGAAAACCTTAAGCTCATCATACAAATAAAAATACTCCTTGCAATTTATATTAACTGATTTTACATGAGTAGCATGAGTTTAGCAAGGTCGTAACATCGTGACATAAACATCCAGAAAGGTACACTTTCAAAATACTGTGCATTCATATTTCTCAAGAATATTTGCGTAATTTAAAAATACCACAACTTTCCAATACTTTCAAAGCAACTCCTATATCATCAACAACACACTCAAGCCACCATGCTTGAGGCCTGGTAATTATCCAATATTACGGCGCCATGTCCCCGACATGCCCGCTTCAACTGAGGCTAACACTTGCCTCCACTGAATGCAAAATTTTACCGCAAAATATAAATGTCACGACTGCTCTGGAGTTTTCTACTCAAATTATTATTTATGATTTACCACTTTCACTGCACGTGAGAATCAACTGTACTATCACTTTAGAATTCATTATTCATTCAGTTTATGTGACATTGGATCTATTTATCAACTCCTAAAAAATTAATCTGAGATTATTATTATTATTATTAATTAATAAGTGGCATACGGTGAAGACCTCAACGGCACCGGTGGCGGAGAAGATGGGCTTTGGTACGGCGTCGATGGCGGAAGAGGCAAACCCGTAGCGTCTGTACTCCAGAGGAGCGGCTACAAAAGATGTCTGACTCCATGTTAGGGGCGGCCTATTTTAAACCTGGCAGTAGGTTTAAAATGCCTTTGGGTGTCGCGAGTCCATCGTACTAATAGCCTACAAAATGAGTGAAAGTGAACCGAGGCCTCGGAAACAGTTAAGGCGTCCCCCACAAGCGACGCGCAGCTCCTGGAGTTCTGGTCCTGGGAGCGCTGTGAAAAGTGGGCAACCAGTGACGAAGATTGCTACCATCAATGTCTTGCCCCTCAAGGGCAAGATAGAGGAACTTATAGAATATATGGAGAGAAAAGACATTGCAGTTTTGGAAATGAGTGAAACCAAGTGAAAAGGAAAGGGGCAGAAGAATTTGAGCAAGGGTATCAGTTGTTTTGGAGTGGAGGGGTGCACTGCAAAAATGGAGTAGGTTCATTGGCGTATACTGGTCTGAAGATCTGGGCTACCACTGAGCTTAATATTACACAAACCATGCATTTGAACTGCCGTGCGAAAAGAGTTCATATTTGTAAACCCTTCATTTGACCATATATTGACTTCACGACTAAATAACAAACACGGCCAGCAATACAATTGAGACAGTTTAGAACTGCCAGATAATCTATTCCACCTAGCATATGTAGATGATGTGAAATGACGTGTACACATTGGCATACAATTGCAGTTCAGGTGTAGGCTTTGTCATATGTATAATATGAACTTTCTCACTGTATGCACGACGGCTGAAAGGAACTTCTTACAAACTCTCTATTATACAGTCATTGGCATTTCAATCCCCCGCAGATGTTTGTTCCATAACCTCCTTACAAAATCACAACTGGTACAGTTAAAACAAAACACTACATAAAGATTATTCAGCATACACACGCTTAAATAAATCACACATCGAAAATACTACAACTTCTAAAACATATTCACATCTATGCCCGCGATAATGTGTGTTTTATTGTAGGCTATTTGTAGCTTTAAACGCTTTTTACTTTGAAGAAACCGCTGGCTGTAACGGCAACTCGCTCGCTATGAGCGCTGTACCTGCACGGAACAAGGGTTGGTGCGGGGAGAGGGGGAGAGCAGCGTAAGGCTGCCGCTTTCTTGGTCGATTTATACTGCGTTTTCGCGTTGCCTACCCACTAACCATTATTTCTTTCGATAAAGAAGAATGTGCATGAAAGTCTCGATTGTTTGAATGCTTTGTTAAAACTGTAATAAAGTGTTATTTATTTTTAATGTAATTTTCTTGGGCTACCGCCGGTAGCCCCGGTAGCCCTCAGAATACGCCCCGGATAGGTTTCATTGTAAGGGAGGACCTGGTAGAATATATAGAAGAGGTGTACCAGGTAAATGATAGAATAATTAAAATTAGATTTGGCCTAGAGAGTGGACAGAAAGATTTTATGCAGGTCTATGCCCCCCCCCCCTCCCAGACAGGTAATCTCGAAGAGAACCTTCAGGAATTTCTGGAAGAATTGGAGAAGTTCATTGAAGTTAAACAAGTGATTGTAATGGGAGACAAGAATGCACACATAGGAACAGAAAGGCAAGGTAAAGAAGAGATAATCGGTCCTTTCAGTTATGGCAATAAAAATACTGAAGGAGAGTTACTACTAGATTTTTGTGAGAGGAATGAACTAATTATAGGCAAATACATGGTTCAGAAAGAAGAACAGTCAGAAATAACAAGATATGGATGGGGGCAAAAGAAAACAAAATCAATGATTGATCTGATTTTAGTTGAGAGAGAGAAACGTAGACAGTTGGACGATGTCACGGTTATGCCAAGTGCCGATTTTGAAGGAGACCATAAAATTGTAGTGGCTAAATTAAGACTTGGTAAAATAGTTAGGTTCAAAGAGACAAGAAAAAGAAAAAGAAAGGTATGGAAATTAAAGGAAAAGGGGGTGGAGGAAAAGTTCCAAGATGAGGTGAAAAAACGAATTCCCAAAGGAGAGGTTGGCAGTGTAGAGGAAGAATGGACTAAGTTCAAACAAAGAATGGTAAAATGTGCAGAGGATGCATGTGGTAGAGTTTCAGGGAAAGAGAAGGAAAAGGAAACACCCTGGTTGAATGACACAGTAAAGGATGCAGTGAAGGAAAAACAAAAGGCTTGGAGGAGCTGGATCAGAGGCAGAAACTCAGAGAGTAAGGAAAAATATCATGAAGCTAAGAAAACATACCAGAAAATCATACAGGAAGAAAAACGGAAGTGCTGGGAAAGCTTCACAGAAACCCTACAGGAGGATGTTAAAGGAAGTAAGAAACTTCTGTATGGATTGGTTAGAAACTAAGTGATAAATAAAGAAGAAACAAAATTTGTGAACACATTTTGACACAAAGACAGGATATACTTAAGCGATGGGAAGAGTATTTCGCTAAATTACTTAACGTTAAATTCAAGGAACCGGCTGAAGAGGAAGAACATGAAGAAGAAGAGGTGGAAGAAAACCGAAATGAAGACATAGCAATGTTGGAAATAGAAGAAGCCCTAAGGAAGATGAAGAATGGTAAAGAACCAGGAGTGGATGAAGTGACTACAGAGATGATAAAGGCAGCTGGACCAGTAGGGTCACATTGGATGTATAGACTATCTCGTGTGATATGGAAGGAGAAACAAGTACCAGAAGATTGGAGGAAGGGTCTGATAATTCCAGTATTCAAGTAGGGTGATAAGAAAGAATGTAACAATTATCGGGGAACCACACTTATTTCCCATGTTGCAGAGATATTTGAGAGGATATTAGAGAAAAGAGTGAGAATGAAAGTTGAGGCAGAAATGGAGGAAGAACAGGATTCCGAAGAGATAGATCAATCTTCGATCTAATCTTTGCTCTAAGAAACATGATGGAGAAAAGATGGGAGTTCAAAAAGAATTTGCTGATGACATTTCTAGGTATTGAGAAGGCATACCACAGTGTACTACGAAGATTGGTCTGGGACGCATTGATAAAAACTAGGGTAGGCAGAGCAGAAATAAAAAATGATCAAAGCCATGCATGAAAAGTGTGTAAGTAGTGTGAAGACCAAGCTAGGACATACAAACTGGTTCAGTGTTGAAACAGGACTTCGACAAGAAAGTGTGTTAGCCTCTAAAATGTTTATAAATGTCATGGATGAAATCCACAAGAGTGTGAAACGAAGAATGGGAAGCAAGGAGACAAGGCCTTACTCTTTGCAGACGACATAGTAATATGGGAAGAAACTGAAATAGAAGTGCAAGAACAAGTTACTGTATGGAATCAAGAGATAGAGAAATATGGAATGAAAACAAGTTTGGAGAAGAGTAAGACTGTAGTGATGACAAGAAACAAGAGCGAAGGAAGACAGAATATTGAAGTCAATGGAAATCCATTGGAAATGGTAAAAAGCTTAAAGTATTTGGGGAGCATACTCACAGAAGATGGTACAATAAATGAAGAAATTGGAAAGAGAATCCAATAAGCTAATGGGTTTTACCAGTGTGTGAGAAGTTTAGTATGGAACCAGGAAGTCCCAGGGAAATGCAAGAAAGTTCTATTCTCAATGTATTACACACCAATTTTGACATATGCAGCAGGTACTTGGAGCACAACAAAATGCGATGAAAGCCGAATCCAAGCAGCCAAGATGAAGTTCCTTAGAGGAATAATGGGGAAGACACGGAGGGATAAAATCAGAAATGTGGACATTAGGGAGAGAACTGGGTTCCCAAAACTGCAAGACAAGATAGAAACCAGTAAGCTGAAGTGGTACGGACATATGATGAGAATGGAAGAATATAGAGTACCAAGAATATTTATGGAGAAAATACCAGGAAGAAGACCACGAGGAAGGCTCAGAAAGAGGTGGATAGATACTGTGAAGGAAAGCATAGAGAAAAGAGTAGTAAAATAAAAAGAAGTATTGAAAGAAGGAAATGAATGGTGGAGGGATAGACAACTGTGGATGTCCTTGATTCACAACCCAACCCAGGGAACTGGAAACGGGAAATGAAGAAGAAGGAGGGAAGAATAAGTGGCATATTACTGATTCGAATCGTTCCACTATTAATTGTAATAGACAAATTAGTCAAATATTTCATTATATCATCATTAACTCAATTATATTAAATTTACACGTAAGCATTTGTTTATGAAAAATTCCTGTTCAAAATCACTCAAAATATCAAAAATTATTATTTACAAAAATGGCTATGAATCACGAGAAGCATGTAAGCCTGCGATGCTCTCCGCAGAATGCCGCACTCGGAAGAAAATCCTAACATAACTCAAAATCAAAAGTCACCTGGCCAAAGAGAACTGTCTAGAACGTCCAATCACTGGCGATGAATACATAGAATAAATAACTAACTAAAGCTTGAGAATACGCCAATAAGCATGATTAAAGGTTTAGAATACTTAAATAAGCATGACTAAAGTTTTGGAATACACATGACTACGATGTACACGAGACTACCAAGGCATAATCTGGTCTTACATTATGACGCTGGAGAATCTCGATCCGGCCCCCTGTATGGTGATGAATTGCATCGTTCAGGTTCCTTCCTGTGAAGCATGGTTCCAGGACTGCCTGACTGTCTGGATCAAATGGCAGTGACCTCCGACGGTACTCCTTCACATGGTTCCATTCGGGCTTCCTGGTCTCCTGGAATGTGATCTCGGATCGCCGTCTTCTTCCTTCCGTCTAACCCATCCCTGGCGTGTTTAGTGCATTCCGATAATCATGTTGTAGAAAACTTAAGCAATATTCATTGGATGGCCATAATATCCCGCACACATTCTAGGATTAGCAGTGGAATGGTGCACTCCAATGTCCTTGCACACGCTGAGTCACTCAAGTATAAATCGTAGGTCATATGCATTATATATTTCACTATAAGCGTCCTCAAAGAATGATCGGTAGGCTACATTTTATTGCTTGGTTCGAAATCTTGTTTCACGACACACGTGAAAATACTTTAAATATGGTGGGAAAGTCTCCTACTCAAAGCTCCACATAACAGGTTATCGCCTTTAAGCCTCTCCACAGCATGGGATGTGCTCACTGTTCACGAGCCATAACTTCACCGATAATAATAATAATTCCACTTCAAATACACTACAGTGTAATAGTCCGACCAATTTATAAAATATTATTTCACTCACTTTTTCAGCATAATATTCAAAGTTCAGCACATATTCAATGTTCCGCACAAATGCAATGTTCTCGAAACTTCAGAGTTCCTAATTGGGTCGGGCGTGGCCTAGCGAAACTCCACACTGCACTGGAAAATTCTCGAGTCAAGATGTTCGGCGTATAGTATCACCATAACGAATAGAATTATTCTATTCGTTATGGTATCACACTCAGCGCACTAGGGGCATGGTATCGCTCCCAAAAGTAAGCTGACCTACAGAGATTCCGGTCGCTGTTTTATGCTGTCCAGCGGCGTGACGTGTGATCTCAATGACGTAATATTGTTTAGGTCGTCACCCTCTCTGGTAGGCTGGCGTTGCTTTGCGAAGGGGTAGCGATGCAATGGGGGTGTATCCAAACAAGAGGGTGACACACTAAATGGGACGGGTGGGTGAGGGGTTGTGTAAATGTTGGGGAGATGGGGATGAGTGGGTGTAGAGGGAATTGAAGCGGGTTCAGGATGGGCGCTCGCCATAGGTTAGCGCGCGTGCAATCTGCTGGGGCAGTGGCACGCTTGTGTGAGGCCATCGTGCCGCCAGCTGATTACATGTGCGTCAGCGGTCACAGGTCATGGCGTAATTATGGAGAAAGGAGCTGGGATTACGATAACAGGGCGAAAGAAAGAGAGATTCCTTATCTGTACCTTATGGTTTAATGCAATAAAGAAAGGGGCGAAAGTGTAGTTAAAGGGGCAGAGAAGGGAGAAAAAAAGGAAAGCCGTCACACTCACCATTGGGAGCCTTGTAGTCTAGAAGTCTGGTAGTTTAGCCGTCGTCCATGTTGGGGTGGCGTTGTCCTGCCGAGGGGCACCGCCCTCCGGGATCCGTTGCACTCTTCTCCGTTGGACCGTCTGACCCGAGTGCGTGTGTTCTCTCCTTATTTGAAGGTTTCTCTAGGTCGTCCGTAGTCAGCAGTTATTTGCTTGTATTCCTGTTATTGTTGTTAGGTAATACTGCAAGCTTGCGGTTATAGTGTTGTGGCCATGAGGCAATGGTTGCTTCAGCTGTCTGTTATTCTAATGATTGCGCCGTCTGTAATCCCTTCATTGTATTCCTTTGGTATGGGATTTGTTAGAGGTTTTCAGGGATGTGTAGGGCGTATACAGTCGGTTTACAATTTTACATTTCTTGTTGGTATAGAGTTAATTGTCAATAGATTTGTAGTTTTGAAATGTGAGGTTGATTATGGGAGATGATTACTAATATTGTTGTGCCTGTGAGGGTGTGTATGGATTCAGATGTACTGTGGATGAAAGTGAGGGTGTTGTATGAATGTAATTAAGATATCTAATTAAGAAAAGAGAAAAATAAATGGTGTGAAAGAGGGTGTAGGTAATTTAAAGTTTAACTACCCCTGTTTGGACACGTCCGTGAATTGTGTAGTACTCCACATTTCACGTTCTGCCGTGAGGGTGTGTTTACAACGATACTTTCCCTATAAAGTAGGGATGATGATGCATGAATGATACTTTAAGTTTGTTGGTGAAATAGATGTTTTATAGTGCGTTATGTGATGAATTGGTTTGTATATGTGTAGAAGGGATAGAACGTATAGCTAACCTGCCTATATACGGCCTTACATGCTATTTGATTGTTGTCTTCTGTGTTCCGTTTCATTGTCGTCGTCTTCATCTTCTTCCATGGTCATCTGATCGTCACGTGCTAATATAGGGAATACATGGAGTGCCATCTTTGTTATTTCTGTAATCAGAGAGTGGTATTAGTTTCTGTCGTGTTAAGGTAGTTTTTACCCTGGTGATCGTTCTCCACCTGTAATGGAGTAAAGTGTGAGTAGGATGGTGATGGTTCAATGATAAAGATGATAATATAGAAATACTTCTTTGTGTTCCTGTAATCTTCCTCTGTCTTTCCGTAGTGAATGTTGTGATCGATAATATTAATGAATGTCTGCGTTGTGATTTATATCTCCTTATATACCAATGTGTGATATATGTGAAACTAGGTATATAAAATAATAATAATAAAAAGATTAGTGTTTCTTTTTGTGCCAAGTCATTCTCGTTTACGCGCGTATTTGTGATATATCATAGTTAATTAATAGGGGTGTTACTTAATATAAATACAATATTAATAAATGTTTGCGTTGCTGTATGATGCATGTTTCTTCATATATTCATTATTCTCCATTATTCTCTATTCTTCCTTATTCATCGTACTTCTATCTCTCTCTCTCTCCGTGTGTTGCTCTGTATATTTTGTTGTGGTAATATCTTATATCGGTATGGATAGTAATACAATTGTGTGATGCATTGTTTGTGTTGTGCCTAGTTCGCTTTATCTATGCGAATACACTCGATTTCTTCCTTCTCTAGTGTTGAGATTGTGTAAATATAGAAACGATAAACGTGATAATCATAATTATGATAATAATAGTACTGATAGTGTTGTAAATAATGGTCATGGTGAGGCTTGACGATCCTAGTGCTTCTAGGGAGCTGAATTCGTACTGTTTTTTCAATTATGTAACGTAGGTGGTTTGTCTAGTGGTAAGCCTTATATATGGTTTGTGACTGTATATGCCTATGCATATGGTAGTATAATGTGTTTACAATGCTGAAAAAAACATGGTTAGCCATATTGTATGTACATTGTTACAATTGTTGGTCGTGGCCGTGTGACGCGTTAATAGAAAGAATAGGGGTAATGGCGATAGTCGGCGGCTGGGGCTGGGTTGGTTAATACTCTAGTGCTAGTAGCTTATGTTAAGACTATGATTAATTGAATTGACCTTGGTAGTTATGATATTTATGTTGATTGCTGAATGGCATGGTTCCTTAATTTTAATGTAATGGGTGTGATTTAAATGTAATTAATGTTAATGTGTGATGTACAATTCAAATATAATATTAATAGTAGTAAGTTATTTCTAGTCCGTGAAATGTGGACGAAAGAAAAATGCGCTAAATGGGTTTGGATTATACAGGGTGCTTCAAAAAATGTATACACACTTTGAACTTCCATAGAAAATTTATTTACCGTTCTACAAAGTTAAATTTCAGGAAATTAGAAAGCTGAAAGTCCAATGTAAATGAAACATAAATAACAAATGTTAATACTGTTCAAATTGGCGACCTGCAGCATCAATACAATTCTGAGTATGAGTCACCACTGATTCTGTACATCGTATCAAAACGTCCAATGAGATTTCTCTACACACGGCTTGAATCTCATTCCAAAGAATGTCTAGGTTACGTGGTTTACGTTTGTACACCTCATCTTTTACTGTGCCCCATAAGAAGAAATCCAGTGGTGTAAGGTCTGGAGAGCGTGCTGGAAACTCGATTGGCCCCCTGCGTCCTATCCACTGGCCCGGCAAATTTTGATCCAGGTAAGCTCGTACGTCCCTGTGATAGTGCGGCGGGGCACAATCTTGTTGAAAATAAAAATTATCATTACCGTATAATGCATGAATGGCAGGAAATATGGAATCAGCAAGCATTGTTAGGTAAGTTATACCAGTTACAGTGCCTTCAAATCGAAAAGGTCCAATGAGTCCCCTTGAAGACAAACCGCACCACACATTTACATCAGGCAAATTTACAGCTTTTTCAATTGTAATGTGAGGATTTTCTTCACCCCATTAAACACAATTGTGCCTATTGACAGTTCCATTAAGTTTGAATTGGGCTTCATCCGACCAAATGATGCTACCCATAAATCCCGGTTCACGTATCACCATCTCCTGAACCCATTCACAAAATTGCAACCTTCGATCTGGATCGTCGTCACTTAGCTGTTGCACCAGCCTTGGAATGTAAACACGATACTTGCCTCTCTTCATAATGCGTAGCACGCTGCTAGCACTTACATCACTTTCTCGTGCCCCTTGCCTTGAAGATTTGTTAGGAGAGCGTTGAAACAGTTCCAAGACTGCCGTTGATGACTCATCACTTGTAGCTGTTCGAGGTCGACCTGAATGACCTTTATGCACATCACACACTGTTCCATGAACTTCGAATTTGTCTCGTATGCGTGTAATTGTTAATCTTGAAGGTGGTTCTGTATCATACTCCCTTCTCCACTGTCTTTGAACTTCATTTACATTCTCAAACTTCCAGTACCACTTAATAACCTGCTTACGTTCTTCAAAACTCGAACGTACGTCCGCCATGTTGATATTACAAATTCCAACTGACAATATAACATAAAGGGACGATTATGCTGCCACCTGGCGAAGAAATATAACATTAGCCTTGTAGAGCGGGAATACTACGATAGTTTAAAGTGTGTATACATTTTTTTTGAAGCACCCTGTATATGTCCCGTAAGGGCAAAAGTTTCCTGTTTGCACGGGTGTCGAGGGTGATCAGTCCTCGGGATCTGGTGTGGTCAAGTGATGTAGTGTTCAATGACATGGTGAACATATAAATAAATAATAATACCGTAATACCGTAATGATATGTAATTACCGGAGTGCGTAGCAATTAGCTCTGGTTCTGTGTGTAATACTTATCTAGGGAGTTCTAAAAGTACATCTTATATCTACGCTTAAACGCTAAAACGGTGAGTCAAATGGTGGATGGGCTGGACATAGAGAGATATGGTTCGTGTGTCAGGGGGGGGGGGGGGGGTTATTTGATAGATAATAGTGTCTTCCTATTTATATTCGTGTTTGAGGTTCTTATCTCCTTTAAAATTGTGAGTTAATTAATTATTATATCGACATTCGTGATGTCTGATTGATATGAAGGATGTGTGTGTCTTTGTCAAGGTGAGTTGTGAGGTAGTTTGCCCTAGCTTTCCTTGCTGCGTGAGGATGATCTCACTGATCTTGAGAATGTAGCATTACATAGTGTGTTTAGGTATTGTCTGTGTCGTCAGGCCATGTGGTTGGTCGCGTGTAAAATTTGTGTGATGACCTGTATTGTTGTGTGATCTACAGTGTTCATGTGTTCCTTCTGCGTATATCCGGTGATATGGGGTTTATGTACTGTGCTTGAAGCGCGTTATATATTTATTGGCAGGCGGCATATAATAGTGCTAATAGTAATAATGATAATAATAATTCACGTGTATTTGTTTTTGCACTGATTTGTTTTCTTCTTCCTCTATTGTACTCTCTCTCTCTCTCTGCGTCTTATATGTTGTGTTAATAGTTTTAGCGCTTGTTTATGTTGTAGGTGTCTCTTCATATCTTCGTCATCTTGACAATATTCTTATAATATTTGTTCCCCGTATATATTCGTCGTATCTCCTCATTTTATCATCTCTTAGTGTGGCATTTGTGTAAATAAAGATACGATAATGTTCATGATAATAATGACAATAATAATAATAATAATAATAATAATAATAATAATAATAATAATATAAGAAAAGTAATAGTGCCTTGTATAAACGCCATAGTTGAGATGTGGTTTTAAATGCTGCTACTCGTTTTTTTTTTTTTTTTTTTTTAGCGTATGGCTTTTAGTGCCGGGAGTGTCCGAGGACATGTTCGGCTCGCCAGTTTTGTAGCTGCTTCGAGACGGACACCCAATGGGTGAGCTACAAGTACCGTTGGGGAGGAAAGTTGGAAGGGAAGGGCGAGGAGTTGGAAGGTAGCGGCTGTGGCCTATAGTTAGGGACCAACCCCGGCATTTGCCTGGACGGAAGATGGGAAACCACAGAAGACCATCTTCAAGGTTGCCGGCGGGGGGATTCGAACCTCCTCGCCTCCCGGATGTGAGCGACTGCCATTAGTCATGCTCGTTTATTGATATGTTGCTACGTGTTTATATGTTCGTTCCTGTGTGCTTTGTGATTGTGATAGGGAAAGCTTCCCAAAATACTTGCTGGTAGGGGAAAAATGTGGGAATTGTCCTTGAAGGGTGACCAAGGCTTATTTTTAGCTCGGGGGTTTTATTTTATTATTATGTATGAATTGCTGCGTGATTGAGCGTGTGTGCAATAGGGGGCAGGGGGTAAGTGGATGGGCGTGTTTGTGTTTGAAATACTTATCTCCGTGCCGATTAATACTTGTGAAAATTCGGGATGGGTGTCCTTATATCTAATGTTAGTTGATTAGTTCGTTAGTTGGGCAGCAGTGTCCTTATAATGTACAGTTAGTTAATTATTTAGGATTTTCTAGGATTAGTATTCGGTAGGCGATCTAATGAATGCCTATTGTCTAAGGGGCAGGTGGGGGGAGCAATGAATATTATTCTACAACTGTAAAACCCAGATTGTTATTAAATAGACCATTCTTCTAGAAAAAGAAAGATATAACAACTGTGCGAACTTTCGGTAACATCTCTGAGTGGTCTTAAGGACTTCCTTAGGATCTCAAGATTCTTTAATGTGTCGATGGATGTGTCATGGATGATTAAATTGTGTATTCTGAGGTGTCAGCTGGTTACGCCAAGATTCGAACCTGCATTCTTGAATACAGCAAGTGAAAATATTGTGCTGATGTGAGATGTTTACCAACTTAGCCTAGTGGCGGGCGGAGTGAGGTGAATGTCTCCGCACTGACCGGCTCGGCCTTGTACGTGCCTCAATGTGCATATAAGCGCTTTCTTAAGGTCGCTTATGGAAACGAGTGGAGCGTAATGTGGCCTATTGTCTGGATCCAAACAAAGAATAAATTGAGGTTCCTTGGTGCGTTGAGAATAATGTTTGTAAATATGTAATTGTGCGCAGTTGAATTCATGTAGCGCGTGTGTATTCTGTCTGCTAACCTGCGTCATTGTGGCGTGTCTCCGTGTACTTGGGAGTGTGTTCTGTCTGAAAACCCATGTCATTGTGGTGACTGTATCAGTGTGTGAACGTGCGATTTGCCTGTCAACGTGTGTGATTGTAATTCTGGGGGTTGGGAAGATTTGAGGTTAATCCTATTGCCAACACAAATTGTCGTTATTGCTGTTCAGTAGGTCGAGCAAATATTTTCCAAAGAATGGGCGGGGTGGAAAATATACATAAATAGATGCAGTCCTGGAAATCATTACATGTGTTAGTTGCTTATGTCAGTACAATGGAGCAATATACACTGGTCAAAACAATTAGGGGATCAGGTGAGATATCATACACAAGATACATATGGTAACGTCTTTTATTCAGATTTCAGTTACAATTGTAATTTGTGTGTGCTACAGTACAATATTTTGCTGTCTCAACTCTTTACTGGAGGTTTACATGGCGATTACTTAGAGCGAGGCACCATGGGGCTACCATAATAGTGAAAAAGTCATTCTCGTTGCCCTCTAATATGGTGTGTGATCACCTCGGATGGCCAGGACAGTTACACACCTGCGTGACATGGACAGTATGAGGTTATCAATCAGCTCTTTAGGGATATTTGGCCATTCTTCCATGAGTGCAATATCCAGCTCGGCAACCGTTATGGGAGGTGCTGGTCTGGCTGCAATGCGTCTGCTAAGTGCATTCCAGACATGCTAAATCGGGTTTAAATCCGGTGAACAAGATGGCCACTCCATTCTTTCAATGCCCTCGTCAACAAGCATGGTGTCCAACAGTGCAGCTCTGTGGAGTCGTGCGTTATCGTCCACCAGAATGAGCCCATCGCCTATGGCACCAGCGTAGGGCACAACAAACGGTCGAAGGATCTCGTCTCGATACCTCTGAGCAGTCAAAGCGCCATTCTGAACGACATAGAGGTCCATACGTCCGCCAATACTGACTCCTGCCCACACCATTCGTCCACCACCATGATATGGTACTGTTTCCTGCACATAAGCGGGATTGTTCCGAGTTCCACGTTCTCTCCAGATGAGAGAACGACGAATGACCGCCTGAACACAAAATCTTGACTCATCTGTGAACAGAACTCGGCGCCATTCGTTACGACGCCAATCCTGATGTTCCTCCGCCCAGTTTCTGCGGGATAATCGGTGGCGTGGTTTAATGGGACACACACCATAGGCCTCCTTGCGTAGAGGCCACTTTCCCGAAGGATTTCGAACTGTTTGTGTTGATATTGCGCGTCCTGTTGCCGCCTGGAGGGTGCGTCGCAGCTGAGTTGCATTCAGCCTCCTGTCTCGACGGGCTGTTAACCGGAGATAACGGTCATCTCTTGCTGATGTTACCCGTCGACGACCTTGGTCTGTCCTTCTTTTAACGGTTCCTGTTGTCTGAAATCACGTCCAGGTCCTGGAAATTACACTTTGGGACACTCCAATAGCTGCAGCCCCCTTCCTCTATGTCTGTACCGCGTCCAACCTTCCTATGGCTCTCTATGCCATTCCTTCGGGTAAGTCACGTTGTTTTTGCATTGCACTACCTGCTCACTACACCATCTGAACCCAACTGCTTGTGTCATTCGTTTGGTGGAGTAAACACACGTCCACGCCAACCCCCTCTGCAGCAACTTTCTGTTATTACCACTATCTCGGTTGCCGTAATGTTGATGTCTCCACTCCGAAGAACCGACAGAAAGGCATCGAACCATTTTAGGTCATTCTGCCGATGACAATACGTCAGAACCTAGATATCTCACCTGATCCCCTAATTGTTTTGACTAGTATAGCTTATAATAGGGGTAGTACCGTCCTGGTGATATTACACCAATTGTTCAGCTTCTAGGGGATGAGTTACCGCATTGCAAGGGGTGCTCGGGATGTGTGTTCAACCCGGTTCAACCCCAGTGACTTCGCCACTTGTCTAGGACTGGCAGGTTAGAAATATTGGGGGGGTGTTGGTAAGTCAACTGGTGTGTGGATTTTGATGTGCGAGCGAAAGTTATTTGAGATCTTACTGAGCATAGTCTCCTCCACTAGTTTAGTTTCTAGGGGGTGAATTTTTGCTTAGCGAAGAGGTGCCTGAGATATCTGCGGCTTAATCCTGGTGATTCCAGCAATTGTTTACTGCCTCAAGGGGGGGGGGGTCCTTTACCCCTTGTGTTACTCATAGGGGGTGAGTGTAGTGTAGAGTAGCGTGTGGGGGCGAATGAAGGGTTTCGAGGGCTGCGAGAGGCGTCTACCTGGGACCGAGTTGAGCCGATTTAAAATGGTTCAACCCAGGCGCTCCTCCATTTGTTTCGGTCGTCACCCTCTCTGGCAGGCCGGCGATGCTTGGCGAATGGGTAGCGATGCAATGGGGGTGTAGCCGCACAAGAGGGTAACTCACTAAACAGGATGTGTGGGTGAGGGGATCTGTAAATGTTTGGGAGATACTGGGGCAGTGGCACGCTTGTGTGAGGCCATAGTGCCGCCAGCTGATTACATGTGCGTCAGCGGTCGCAGGTCATGGCGTAATTATGGAGAGAGGAGCTGGGATTACGATAACGGGGCGAAAGAAAGAGAGATTCCTTATCTGTACCTTATGGTTTAATGCAATAAAGATAGGGGCGAAAGTGTAGTTAAAGGGGCAGAGAAGGGAGAAAAAAGGAAAGCCGACACACTCACCACTGGGAGCCTTGTAGTCTAGAAGTCTGGTAGCTTAGCCGTCGTCCATGTTGGGGTGGCGTTGTCCTGCCGAGGGGCACCGCCCTCCAGGATCCGTTGCACTCTTCTCCGTTGGACCGTCTGACCCGAGTGCGTGTGTTCTCTCCTTATTTGAAGGTTTCTCTAGGTCGTCCGTAGTCAGCAGTTATTTTCTTGTATTCCTGTTATTGTTGTTAGGTAATACTGCAAGCTTGCGGTTATAGTGTTGTGGCCATGAGGCAATGGTTGCTTCAGCTGTCTGTTATTCTAATGATTGCGCTGTCTGTAATCCCATCCTTGTATTCCTTTGGTATGGGATTTGCTAGGGGTTTTCAGGGATGTTTAGGGCGTTACAGCCTTTAAGGGCTGGGGATGTAACAATATGCTTTACCTTCTATAGTTAATATCTTTTCAACGCGTTGTGCGATTTACTTGATTCTTTTTGCCAAATAGTCATAAAATCAGTGGCTATTTTATAGTGTGGTTCTCTTCTCTGCTATGTAACTGGGTAAGAATTATAAATCTTTCTAGCATGTTCGACTTCTTGCTATTTACTGCGACTCCACGCGCTAGCAGCGGACTGGCTTGCATCCAGGCGGCGCTTGTTTGAAAGTCTGCGCGTGGCGCTACATTCAAACTCTCAAATGACATGACTGCACCGGGGCCACGGGTGCAATATTTCGGTCATAAAAGGAGGTGTACTGACGAGGATGAACAAAATTATAATGGATTTTGTACCAGCCATCACAACAGCTTCCTTACCAGCAAGTGTCGTGTGATTCAGGCCGAATAGAGCATTACAGGTGGCAGCCCTGGTGACTCTGAATCTCAAGTCTCGATAATACCGGTACTGAGTGGGATTCTTTAAAGGTTGATTCGTATTATTGTCGCAAAGTGGTCTTGAAGCTTGCTTTAAGTAAATGTGAAAACATGCCAGATACTGAATGAATGCAATCCAATCAGTATTTAAGATATAAATGTAATAATTGGATATTTAATCATCTGCATTAATAAGATCGCAACAAAATGTTACATATTCGATTGGAAGTGTGCGCGAATGGTATAGCGCCCGCTTACTGCTTTGAAGATCCCGGGTTCAAGGCTATCCAAAGGCGGAAAATGTTGCTTCCTTTTAATAATTTTATTATATCCTCCTTACCTCGTACAGCAAGATTTCAACTTAGGTTTATTCATATAAGCTACGAGAGCGATGGGGAAAATTGTTTTCGTCTGTCATTCAAATTTCTATTTTCCCTACATACTGTTCAAACCCATGAATGGATGATATTTGTGATAACTGTTAGAATTTCAATAATTCAGCTTTTATCATAGAACAATATTAATAATAATATGACACGTTCTTCATTTACTGTATAGCAAACGCTTTTCGTACAGACGCCGTTTAGAGAAAATATAGTTTCGTTCTGATGTATTTATTCGAGGGTTTACCGAGTGAGCTGCACAGCGGCCTGGCCCACGGGCTGCTGCGACACCAGACCGCTCTGGAATTCACAAGTCTCGAGCTTAGCGACCCGTATTTCGAAACTGGACTCCCGCAGAAGTTCGTTCTTGGATGTGTTGTTATCCACATATAATAAGCATTAGCGATATGTAACTATCCGTGATGTAAATAAATGGGTTTAGTTTATATGGCTTGATATTTATTATGATTATGGTGACTATTATTGGCAGGCGAGATCCGCAGGAAAGTTCGTGCGCTGTTGCCGCATTCACTACCTGGTTAGCGTTATCTCGGCACAGAGCATGTTCAAGTTAAATGTATTTCGTTTTCACATTTACCATCAGCTTTTCTCAAAAGGGCTTTGGATCTTCAACAGCAGCTTTAAAAATGTGTTCTTTTTGTTTTCTCATTTTTTTTATTTTTTTGAAAATTTTTGTAACCGAAACTTTAGTAGGTTACAGAGCTTGCTTTTAGTTTCTTTCTGTTTGTAGTATTTATTTTTGTTTTGAGGTTACCGACCATGGCCACCTATTGGTGGAGCACCACATGGAGTCCTAGTGTTTAGTGCCTATTGGATTCTTTTATGGTGGTCTACCAGTAGGTGGCTTTGCTAATGGCAAGGTGGCTTTCATTTAGGGCAAGGTAACCAAGGGGATGTGTTTTTTTTTATAGTTGATGCCATGCGGAATGGAGGAGTTTGATAGATAGCTTATGCTATGAAAATTATGTGATGTTTTTGAAGGCCTGGCAATTGGTTTTGGGAGAAAAGAATGATAGTTGTGGTGGACACTCTGCAAAGGGTGCAGGTAATGAAAACCTGCTTATATGTCTGACAAACAGGTATTGATAGTTTATGATTGCCAGAGAACGACCAGAAAAGAAGAATTTGTGAGTAGTAAAGAATAAAAGTTGTGGTGGACACTGTGCAAGAGATGCAGGTAATGGAAACCTGCTTATATGTTTGACAAACAGGTATTGATAGTTCATGATTGCCGGAGATCAACCAGAAAAGAAGAATTATTAATAAATAGTGTATTTTTGTGAAATCGGTATACTGTATTTGTGATCCGTTTGGCGAGTATATCGCCCCGCTATCCTGAGGTGGCTAGCATGGATTTTATATTTATTACAATGACGCACCAACGAGTGCCTAGATGAAGGAAGTAACAATATCGATCACGACTTTAAATATCAGTATCATGTTTATTACAAATGGTAGCCCAAATAAGGGGCATTATCGGTATTAGTATATTTATTACAATGACGCACCAACGTGTGGTTAGATGAAGGAAGTAACAATAATGATAAAAACTATAAATACTAGTTAGTATATATTTATTTCAATGAACGCCCAACGGCGGGGCATGTTGTTGTTGGTTGACTTCAACCAACATAAGAAAGAAGATAAGTTTATAAGGATAGGATATATTTATTACTAATGGTCGCCCAACGTGAGGCGATTATTAAAAAATATTACAATTTGCTATTTATTATTTCAATAAAATATACAGTATTTATATGACAAAGATCTTGGAAACTGATCAGTTATTGTCATCTGTTTGAATGCGATCATCCAAAGTAAAATGTTATGTGACCTCATCCTCACTATCTGAAGAGCTGTTCATATCAATTATTAGGGGTTCGACTTGAGGTATTTCTTGAGACAGATTATCCTTTCCCCAGTAGTAATCTTCAATTGTTGTATCATGCCTGATACATTTCTATCATAACTAAGCTGGTACTGCCCCCGTAAATTGAATTATACTGAGACCACGGTGGCTGTATTGGCATATGTGAATAAAGTTATGGCCGTCATAGTTGTGACGTGTATATTCATGACGTAGGCGTGGATGACGCAACGCTCGAGCAAGTAGGCTGGCTGAACTTAGATTCTTGCTGGCGTCACGATTTTGTTCGAGAAGGATCTTAGATTTACGACGCAGTCGCAGGGAAGCAAGTAAACGTGCTGAGGAAGAAGTTACGCTATTGGAGGAGAGGCTCGAACCAATGAATGATAGCTTGAAGGGAGACGGAGATTACTGAAACTACCATATTTAATAACTTTTGGCATGCAGAATTGTGGAAAACTATTTTCAGTTATGGCATTGATTTGGAATTTTGAAGAAATTAATTATATGTTTTTGAAATCTGAAAATCCGTCAAGAATAGCCAAAGTTGGAACTTCGAGTAATGATGGAAGAAGAAGCTATGGTAGGGATGGATACGCCCCTTCAAAGTTGATAAAAGGCTTTGCACAGCAGAGAGGAGCTTCTCACTTCGTGGTTTTATTCTGACTTGATAGTCTGACTTCGTGTTCTGATATAACAAGCATATCGTCATAAGCAAGCGTGGCAGAGCCCACCGCATCGAACAGTATTGGGTATCCAGCAGTGCAATTTTACTGTTACTAAAACTAGGCGAAGTTGGAGCGCACACATAAACGATTCTACAAGTTTATCTATCACGAATTAGCTACTGCATTTATACTAATTCAATAGTGCATTACAATATTGAGGCGTGTGCGAAAGTTGAACATTTTCATTATAATACTTCAGAAGATATTCGCATTTAAAGACTGCAGAGAAAAGTGTTTTTTCTCGAATCCTGAGAAGCACTTTTACTACCACATTCTACGCTACGGCAGACACGTGTATTGCAACCGTGATACTGAAGATTACATTTGGTGATACAACGCTACATTCTACAATGGAACTATACAATCTGGCAGTACTTTCGACTAACATTATAATGGAAGTGGAGATGGAAGACTAAAACATTAATGCAATTGGGACATACATCAGTAGTGTGAAGTAGCAACATGGAGCTTCAATAATCGTCATTCTACAAAGACGAGCATGTAGTGAACATTCAGCTACACTCATGCATCGTAATCCATCGCTGAAATACATCAAATGGCAGTGGAAATAAATTCATACTCCACAATTATGAACATTTCTGCGGAAATATTTGCAATGAACTTCATGGCTGATTTCTACAAGAACTTCAGGGAACTTTCAAGAGGGGCAAGGGTTTTTCCCAGCACACAAAGAAGAGTTTTGCCAGAAGGATGTCTATCGTCTACACGGAGCAGTGCGATTTCCGGAGGAGGAAGCTGTTCTATTCTCCGAGGGCGCAGGTTCCAGGTTCGAGGTCGGTGCACATCTATCCTGTGGTGAAATGGAACCAGCAGCAGTCTTCTGTGAAATTTTCTGCTAGAACTTCAATCCAACAGATAAAGTAGCCGTGGACGTTTCTTGATTTATTTGAGCCATTTTAGTGAGATCTGAGCAACTATCTTTCCCATATTTTCTGTCATATATTTGATTGCCCCATATTCTTTTGCTAGATGTTTCTGTACTCTGTACACTTTGCAGCTTTATGCCATTTTCTTCGATTTATTGAGACATTATTATGTCATTTGCATATTTAAACATTTTGGATCAGTTTATACTGAAGTTAAATATTCTTTCGAGAATTTGAATTTTTCTTGTAGTCACGATTTGACTGTAAAGTTAACGATTTTCTATGGCAAGTTTGAATTCAGACAGCGTGTCGTTTTATTAAAGTAATTCTTTCCAGTAAATTACTTTGACCAATTTTCTGTCATCCTCAAGAAAGAAGAATGATTAAAAGATTTTAGAGCGTTAAAATCTACTACTTTATCGACGATCTTGGAAATACTAGTCGTTTTTATGAACATGATTGAAACACAGACATTTTTAGTCAATTCTGAAATACCATTGCATTATAGACAATTTTATGAAATATGAACTTTGAATACGATTTATTCAGTACACTATAGTAATGAACATTTGATAGGAGATTTTCTCAATTCTAGATTGAAACAATAATGTTTGCATTTTCTAGTCGATTTGCATTCTATTCGACTATTTCTGCAGTTAAATAAATTTTGCTTGAATATAGTATTTTTATACTGCGATAATTATGATGAGATTAATTCATTTTGATAGACCAGGGAGGCGTGTCTAATCGTATTTGCTATTAAATTTATTTGTGACTGGCAAATTTTTACTTCATATCGCTTCATGAATGAAACCCACGAAGGTTAAATATCATAACAGTTTTCGATACAATTGATGAATATAAGAATTTTTAAAGAGGAACTATGGATGTATAATCGTTAGTTCAGTGGACGTGTAAAAGTCGCTGATGAATAATGCCCTTTAATAAGTGAAGGAGGTTCCCACAGTAATATTGATGATGATGATGAATTTATAAGTGGAGGGTTTTTGTGTGTATTGTGGAAGATTTTGATGCCATATATAATGAGATATATGATGAATTATGGGCCAATTTTGTGCGTTTGTGCGAGGTATGTTTCCGCTGAGTTGTATTGTTCAGGTCCATTGAAAATTATTCATGTGAAGTTACTGTTAAAATTAACAAGAGTGATAAATTGATTGAATTATAGATTTTGAATGGAGGTTACCGTCACAAATAATAATTATTAAATCTTATTAAACCTGAATCTAAAAGTTAAATATAAGTAACCTTCATCGGTCGATTATATTACCACGATTTAAGAAAATATCAACCGGATAAACGTGTGGTTAATGTATTTCAAATATAAATAAAATATAAATAATGTAAATAACTATGTAAATATCTATAATAATAATTTGAAACAAACGGGATTAATAGAGGCGTGTAAGAATTTTTCAATTGTCGTTTGACTAAGTTATGAACAATCTAAATGTTATAAATAATTATTGAACACTATGATATAACATTATGCGTTTTGATATTAACATTTAAACAACGCTAGTTCGATAATTGGAATAAGCATTTAAATAAGATTTGAGATTAACAGAGTAATCCATTGCAATGTGAACGGAACTTGTATAAATTTTGCGTGATAATATTTGAGTTGAGATGTGAGCATTTAAATTGTTTTGAATGAGAGCTAGACTCTGCGTTGGCCAGCATATGGTGACACTGGTTAGGCAGCTGCGTCCATTTGACGAAGCAAGCATGCAACACTGCTTAGGGTGTATTGCAGGTGGCCAGATAACTGAATGGTGGAGGTCAAGGTCAACTACTTAGCGGCCTTGCGGTTATTAATAAATGTGCGTCAATGAACTAAATTATGAAGTTCATGAACAAGGAAACAAATGCTATATGTCTCGTCCCAGCTCCCTTATCCATTCCAATGTGCATTGTTGTTATTATTACGTTCTTTTGAGCTAGAGAAAGCTGAATTTTTGTATGTGAAGTCTACAGTCCTACAGGAGGACATGGTTGCATTGACAATGGCTTCAGACAGCCATAACTATTTTGTTGTTAAATTTTGTTAAAATATTTTTTTTTCTTTATGTGAAATAAATTATTGTGCAGTTTAAGTTTTCTGGTCTCCGACTTGGTTCATATTAAATATCGTGGTGGAGGTTATTGTGAGGGCATACTATTAAGTGATCCAGTTGAAAACCCAGACCCGAGATTAAATTGAATAGGTAAGTAAAAGGTAAGTATGAACCCCCGTATATTTTGGTGTGTTCCACAATAATTTCATGTTAACTACTGTGCTCTAATCTCGGTAGTATCTGTCAGTGCCATTTTCATTGATGTAGCTGTGCCGGTGCAATCGATTATTGGCAATCCGATTGAGGGGGCGGATTTCTGACAGCCTACTATCCGGATTATCGGGGACAGTAGGATTGGCGCAATCAACGTGTGGGGCTCGAACAACATTGGATTACCAAGTTATCGATGTCAATGGGATTGTGAAGACTCAAATAAAGAGGTTGATTCTTTGTTAGATGTCTTGGCCAATTGTAGAATTTGAGAGTGTGATTATATAGGGATTAAATGTTGTGTTGTATTAGGAAAATTACACTCAGAAAAGATCAGATCTTATACAACCTGAGAGAGGTTAAATAGGCTGGAAACTTAGAAAAATCGCCTATGATCTGGAGTCTTATTTTATTTGACCGGCTTATGACATGTTTAGTCATATTAAAGATAAAATTAAACTATTTGGATTGTAAATGTAAATTATTTATGTTAGGATATTTAAAATGAACCAAAGAAATTTGAACATGTGCTTGAGTTTATTTCAACATAGGGTGTTTATGAAGTTAGTGATAAGCTAATTATAAGTTAGATTTAAGACAGAAAATTGCTCAAACTTTATATATGGTGAAAGGCGTTGCTCAGATGTTGTTATCTTGCTCTATTTGATGTATGTCCCTAACGCAGTCTATTATTGAAATATTATTGAGATGGCAGATGAGAGTATGAGAAAGATGTTGGAGGAGATGTCCAACAGTTTGAAAGCTAGCATGAATGAAAGTGTGAGGGAGATGGAAGCTAGGAATGCTAGTCGAATGCAGAAGATGATGAAGGAGAATTTGAAGGATCTCCAGACCAGTTCTGCAAATTTGGAAAATAACATGTCGCGTTTACAGACCAGTACACAGGAGGTCCAGAATGCCGTGACTGACATTCACAAGGATGTCTCAGATGTTAAAGTAGATTTATCCAATGTCCATTAAGATGTTTCAGATGTAAAAATTGATGTTTCCAATGTACAGGGAAAAGTTGATTCAGTCCAGAAAGACCTTACTTTGTTAAATCTTGATGTTGCTAATGTCCGGGGTGATATTTCATGTGCTAGAGCAGAAGTAATCGTTGTTAGGAATGATGTTGCTACTGTACAAGACAAGGTAGAAGAAGTTCAAAGAGAGATTAGAAATGTTCGAACCGATGTGTCAAACGTTCAAGTAGACATAAATAATATTCAGTCTGATGTTAATGATATGCAAAGCGATATCAATAAGGTGCAAATAGAAGTTAATACAGTTTTTGTAGACATTGCCAAAGTTCAAACTGATGTTAATAAGGTTAGAGAAGAAATTGAAACTTCAAAAACGCTTTGTACTCGTAACATTAGTGCTTTAACAACTAGATTGGTTGACGAGTCTGTTAGGACAACAGCTTCACTAGCTGGATTAAAACATGATGTAGAGGTCATGAGGACCCAAGTCTTAGACCATAATCGTTTACTTAAGGAAGACATTGAAGTAGATATTGCTGAAATGTTAACTGCAAATGTAACGGTTTGGAAAGATGAATGGAACAAGTCAAGTGGGGAACATGTCAATCAGATTCAGGAGCGAATTGAACGAAAACTAGCCAGTACACAAGTAGATATAAATAATGAGGTAGTTCAAATTAGAAAGGATTAGAGTATAAGGATGGATTCGCTATCCGAAAAGCAGGTAGAGGATAGAACTCAAATAAGCCAGGACGTGCAAGCATTAAAAACCGCGTTAGAGGAACAAATTCATAAGGTTGTCTCTGATGTCAATGAAACTACGAGCAAACTTCAGAATTTAAACCTAGGAGAAGCTAGCATGTTGGAAACGTATAAAGAAGAGTTGATTAGGAAAGTCATCACGGAAATCACAGATAAGGATCCAGAAGTGTTGACTTTTGAAGATAATAGGAATTACGTGAGAAGATGTAACCTCGCTACTGAAGAGAGAGATATTAGTCCTGAGGAACGTATATTCAGATTCCGGGAAGAAGAAGAGGATAGGAATATTGAACCTGAATGGAAATATCGTGATAGTGGGAAGAATTACATGGATTCATATCCAAGAAATGTGACAGTCATCCGAAACTTTGAGGACAAGCCTCAGAAATTTAGTAATACAGATAGTCTAACACCGATAGAGTATATCAGAAACCTGAAAGACTATTTTATTGAAGCCCATATTCCTAGAGAAAGAGAAATGAGAATCGTAGAAAGATTTCTAGCTGGAGGACCTCTTGAGTGGTTCAGAGCATTTCGGTACACTTTTAGTAATTTCGATGAATTTGCAGAGGCACTGATAAAACGATTCTGGTCAATAGAAGCACAAAATTCATTATGAGCTGAGGTATACTCGAGGAAGTATTCGGGTACTCTTCCAACACGGTACGCTGATTTCTTCACGAGCCAGTTATCGCGCTTAAGATTTTTACAACCCCCATTGTCTACAGAGCAGTTAATAGATGCCATTTCACGTATGCTACCTGTTGAGGTAAGAAGGCTTATTATATCGTCAAATATAAGGGATTTGACCAGTATGGACGAACTATTGAGAAGGCTTGATTACACGAGTCCGGTGCCAAATTTGGTTCAAAAAGGTCAGAGGCACGAATTCAAAGACATTAATACAGTCTACATGGATCAAGTTCAGCAATCTGATACGCCTGCTGAAGAGAAAACTGAAAATGTAGGTCCTCACAGGAACAATTATTTTCGCAACAACAGATCACAAGGTTACCGTCCATATCAGCAAAGACGAGGCTGGAATAACAATAGAGGGAACTATAATAATGGAAGAGGTAGATATTATAATAACAATGGGTACAATAGGAACTACAACAGAAATAACCAGTACCAGAATCGGAATCAAAATTCTCAAGGTCAGGTTATGACACCGGACAAGTATCAAGAGAGAGAGAAAGAAAGTCAGCAGTATTTGAAGGAATTACGAGAGAAGGAAGCTGAAAACCAGAAGAAAAGACAGGATTTAGTGATCGATCCTGGTCCTTCTACAAGCCAGCAGGGGAACTTTGAAAATGGTAACAACAACAAAAAACGCAGATTTCTCAACGAAAGTGAGAAACAATGAATACATTGCCACACCACACATAATTACTATCAATGAAATTTACGAAGTAACTGATGAGGATTTATTAGAAGAGAGAGGAATCGTCAAAGAGGAAAGACCATGTGCCTTATCTATTGTTTCTGTACTGATAGATGGCCAACAGTACAAAGCTCTTATGGATACTGGCGCAATTATTTCTATCATTTCTGATGAATGCTATCAAAGTCTATTAAAGGGAGAAAACATGACAGTTTTACCTGCTTCTACCGTCAAAGTGAGAGGAATTTTCCAAGACAAGGCAGTGAAATGCAAGATCCAAGTGTTGTTGAACTTTGAAATTAATGGAAGGAATTATGAACAGATCTTTATTGTGGTGAACAAGATCCATTTCGACATTGTGCTAGGAATCGATTTTATATCGAAAGTTGGAGCCATTATTGATATGAAGAATAGGATTATTAGCTTTAATGATTGGTACATGATCACAGAAGAGATCGAAGAACAGGACGTGAAAAACAGTCTGGAGATAGACCTTAGGGAAGAGACTTTAAATACCATTATCAATGAAGTGGAGAATCTAACAGAAATACCCAGTAGAAAAACTGAAGGATTTGAAGAAATTCAGGGGGAATTTGAGGATTTGATAAAGGAATTCCAAGATATATTTGATGAAAAGCCTGGATTGATTAAAGACTATAAGTATAAGATAAGGCTGACCGATGAAACCCCTTACCAAAAGAAAATATACCCCATACCTGAGAAATACTACCAAGAAGTACGAGGGTTGATCAGAAAAATGGAGGTAGACGGGATTATAAAAAAACAGGCGTCGTCTTACATAAACCCCATCACTGTAGTCAAGAAAAGTAATGGTCAGATACGTCTCTGTCTCGATGCTCGGACCATCAACTTAAAGATTCTTCCAGAAAATGACCAACCACCTAAGATTAGAGATCTGCTTAGAAAGTTCAAAGGGAGAGCATGTTTCAGTGTTCTTGACATGTAATCTTCGTTTTACCAAGTTCAACTGGAAGAAGAAAGTATGCAGTACACTGGATTCTTATTTGACCAGACGTCATGGGTCTTCCAGAGAATGCCTTTTGGAATGGTCAACAGTGGACCAACACATATTCGAGCACTTGATAGCAAGCTCACTGACGAAGTAAAGGAAAATGTAATCTGTTACATTGACGATTTAATTGTATCTTCACCCAACGCCGCAGAACATGTAGTGCATTTGAGAAAGTTGTTTGAAAATTTAAGGAAGGCCAATATTAAGGTCAATTTTGGAAAATGTCAATTCATGAAGAAGGAGATCAACTACTTGGGGCATACTATTGATAAGGATGGATATCATCCGAACATGCAGAAAGTAGATGCGATCACAAGGTTCCCAAAGCCAACTAAGGTGAAACAAGTCAGAGAATTTTTAGGCGCATGCCAATTCATCAGCAGCCACTGTCCGAGATACTCTGAAATTATGGCTCCTCTGTATGACTTACTCAAGAAGAATAATAGATGGAAATGGAGTACCGCAGCAGACGAGGCTTTTGAGAAAGCAAAGGAGATGCTCAGAAACAACGTTAAACTGGAGTACCCAGACTTTGAGAAGGTGTTCTATATTGAGTCTGATGCATCAAGAATAGGCATTAGTGCAGTCTTATACCAAAAAGACGAGGCAGGCAACAAGCACTACATTGCGTTCACTAGTCGGAAATTAAAGAAACACGAGGAAAACTACTTTACGACAGAACTAGAAGCGTTAGCTTTTGTAACAGCTTTGCAAGCGTGGAAGAAAATGTTGCTGGGACACAAGGTTATCATTATTACAGATCACAAAGCACTTCAGTTTATGCTGCAAACTGACATGTCTAGTGATAGATTGACACGTTGGGCTTTGTTCACCCAACAGTTTAACGCCACTATTGTCTATCAGCCTGGGAAAGACAACTTACTGGCTGATGCTTTATCACGTAACCCTATCAAAAATGTGCAGATGCACCACGTACAATTGGAGCAGCAAGATCAAGAGACCGTTAGGAGGTTAGCCCGAATCGGTGTGTCACAGAAGAGACACGCTCCAATCAGGAAAATGTACAGGTTCCTTAAGGGTTACATGGACAATACTGATGTTGACTATGCAGCTACACAGAGAGATTCACGACACTTTGTCTTGAGTGGAGACGTCGTATGTAAGTATGCTGACTCTGCGCATACAAAGCTCCGAATAGTCGTGCCACCTAAACTTGTAGTCAATTTAGTGTGGGTAGCTCATCACGCAACTGGACATGCCGGTCTGGATAAAACTCTTGATACTCTTAAAGAGAGGTTTATTTGGACTAACATGCGTTCCAGCATTGCTAATGTCATTCGTTCATGTGATAAATGTCAAAGAGCAAAGTATGCTTCCGCTCTATTAAAAGGAAAACCTAAGGCTATGATTCCCTCTAAACCGAATGAACTCATGGCGACGGACATATTTGGCCCCTGTCCGAAGGGATACCAGGGTAATCAGTACCTGTTGGTTACCGTGGATGTCTTCTCGAAATTTGTAACAATGAGTCCCATGCAAAAAGCTAACACGAGGAATGTTGTAAGCAGACTGGAACATGCTGTATTTCCAAAAGCTGATAAACCAGAGTATCTACTATCGGATCATGGAGCTCAGTTTACATCCTTAGAATTTGCTGCAGATATGGAAAGGCTTGGTATTAAGCACATATTTTCAAGCGTGCGCTATCCGGAATCGAATTCTTCAGAAAGATACATGGCTGAATTTTCGAAATTTTGTCGAATTTTCTGTCCGAATGATCATACTAGTTGGGTGAGATTTGTACCCCTTATTGAGGAGTGTCTAAATTCTACAGTGCAGGAGAGCACAGGAGAGGTGCCAATGAGACTTCATCTAGGAAGAAACCCAGAAAGGCCGTGGGACAATCTTTTCAACCACGTTCCTAGAGATCCCGACCTAGGAAGGCAGCAGAGAATTGACAGAGCGAAAGAACAACTCCAGAGAGCAGCACAAAAACGACTGAAAAGAGTAGCTGGAAAACGTTTTGGTACTCCCTTAGAAATTGGAAATCTGGTATTACTACGCAGACCTGTCAAGGCTGACGTAAGAAAATCTATCCCAAGTTTGGAATAGTATTTATGGGTCCGTTCAGAATCACGAATGCTTATGGAAACAACTGTTATGAACTCTATGATGATGAGAATGATGTCGTATATGGCAAGTTCAATGCTGGAAACTTGAAGAAATATTATCCAAGAGTAAGCCAATAATAATTCAATTTCGTGTTCAAGTGAATTCAGATATTTGTAACAGAGTTTATAAACAATTTGCAACTGTTTTTAAAACGTGGTGAAGGGAGAATGCCCCCGTAAATTGAATTATACTGAGACCACGGTGGCTGTATTGGCATATGTGAATAAAGTTATGGCCGTCATAGTTGTGACGTGTATATTCATGACGTAGGCGTGGATGACGCAACGCTCGAGCAAGTAGGCTGGCTGAGCTTAGATTCTTGCTGACGTCACGATTTTGTTCGAGAAGGATCTTAGATTTACGACGCAGTCGCAGGGAAGCAAGTAAACGTGCTGAGGAAGAAGTTACGCTATTGGAGGAGAGGCTCGAACCAATGAATGATAGCTTGAAGGGAGACGGAGATTACTGAAACTACCATATTTAATAACTTTTGGCATGCAGAATTGTGGAAAACTATTTTCAGTTATGGCATTGATTTGGAATTTTGAAGAAATTAATTATATGTTTTTGAAATCTGAAAATCCGTCAAGAATAGCCAAAGTTGGAACTTCGAGTAATGATGGAAGAAGAAGCTATGGTAGGGATGGATACGCCCCTTCAAAGTTGATAAAAGGCTTTGCACAGCAGAGAGGAGCTTCTCACTTCGTGGTTTTATTCTGACTTGATAGTCTGACTTCGTGTTCTGATATAACAAGCATATCGTCATAAGCAAGCGTGGCAGAGCCCACCGCATCGAACAGTATTGGGTATCCAGCAGTGCAATTTTACTGTTACTAAAACTAGGCGAAGTTGGAGCGCACACATAAACGATTCTACAAGTTTATCTATCACGAATTAGCTACTGCATTTATACTAATTCAATAGTGCATTACAATATTGAGGCGTGTGCGAAAGTTGAACATTTTCATTATAATACTTCAGAAGATATTCGCATTTAAAGACTGCAGAGAAAAGTGTTTTTTCTCGAATCCTGAGAAGCACTTTTACTACCACATTCTACGCTACGGCAGACACGTGTATTGCAACCGTGATACTGAAGATTACATTTGGTGATACAACGCTACATTCTACAATGGAACTATACAATCTGGCAGTACTTTCGACTAACATTATAATGGAAGTGGAGATGGAAGACTAAAACTTTAATGCAATTGGGACATACATCAGTAGTGTGAAGTAGCAACATGGAGCTTCGATAATCGTCATTCTAGAAAGACGAGCATGTAGTGAACATTCAGCTACACTCATGCATCGTAATCCATCGCTGAATTACATCAAATGGCAGTGGAAATAAATTCATACTCCACAATTATGAACATTTCTGCGGAAATATTTGCAATGAACTTCATGGCTGATTTCTACAAGAACTTCAGGGAACTTTCAAGAGGGGCAAGGGTTTTTCCCAGCACACAAAGAAGAGTTTTGCCAGAAGGATGTCTATCGTCTACACGGAGCAGTGCGATTTACGGAGGAGGAAGCTGTTCTATTCTCCGAGGGCGCAGGTTCCAGGTTCGAGGTCGGTGCACATCTATCCTGTGGTGAAATGGAACCAGCAGCAGTCTTCTGTGAAATTTTCTTCTAGAACTTCAATCCAACAGATAAGGTAGCCGTGAACGTTTCTTGATTTATTTGAGCCATTTTAGTGAGATCTGAGCAACTATCTTTCCCATATTTTCTGTCATATATTTGATTGCCCCATATTCTTTTGCTAGATGTTTCTGTACTCTGTACACTTTGCAGCTTTATGCCATTTTCTTCGATTTATTGAGACATTATTATGTCATTTGCATATTTAAACATTTTGGATCAGTTTATACTGAAGTTAAATATTCTTTCGAGAATTTGAATTTTTCTTGTAGTCACGATTTGACTGTAAAGTTAACGATTTTCTATGGCAAGTTTGAATTCAGACAGCGTGTCGTTTTATTAAAGTAATTCTTTCCAGTAAATTACTTTGACCAATTTTCTGTCATCCTCAAGAAAGAAGAATGATTAAAAGATTTTAGAGCGTTAAAATCTACTACTTTATCGACGATCTTGGAAATACTAGTCGTTTTTATGAACATGATTGAAACACAGACATTTTTAGTCAATTCTGAAATACCATTGCATTATAGACAATTTTATGAAATATGAACTTTGAATACGATTTATTCAGTACACTATAGTAATGAACATTTGATAGGAGATTTTCTCAATTCTAGATTGAAACAATAATGTTTGCATTTTCTAGTCTATTTGCATTCTATTCGACTATTTCTGCAGTTAAATGAATTTTGCTTGAATATAGTATTTTTATACTGCGATAATTATGATGAGATTAATTCATTTTGATAGACCAGGGAGGCGTGTCTAATCGTATTTGCTATTAAATTTATTTGTGACTGGCAAATTTCTACTTCATATCGCTTCATGAATGAAACCCACGAAGGTTAAATATCATAACAGTTTTCGATACAATTGATGAATATAAGAATTTTTAAAGAGGAACTATGGATGTATAATCGTTAGTTCAGTGGACGTGTAAAAGTCGCTGATGAATAATGCCCTTTAATAAGTGAAGGAGGTTCCCACAGTAATATTGATGATGATGATGAATTTATAAGTGGAGGTTTTTTGTGTGTATTGTGGAAGATTTTGATGCCATATATAATGAGATATATGATGAATTATGGGCCAATTTTGTGCGTTTGTGCGAGGTATGTTTCCGCTGAGTTGTATTGTTCAGGTCCATTGAAAATTATTCATGTGAAGTTACTGTTAAAATTAACAAGAGTGATAAATTGATTGAATTATAGATTTTGAATGGAGGTTACCGTCACAAATAATAATTATTAAATCTTATTAAACCTGAATCTAAAAGTTAAATATAAGTAACCTTCATCGGTCGATTATATTACCACGATTTAAGAAAATATCAACCGGATAAACGTGTGGTTAATGTATTTCAAATATAAATAAAATATAAATAATGTAAATAACTATGTAAATATCTATAATAATAATTTGAAACAAACGGGATTAATAGAGGCGTGTAAAAATTTTTCAATTGTCGTTTGACTAAGTTATGAACAATCTAAATGTTATAAATAATTATTGAACACTATGATATAACATTATGCGTTTTGCTATTAACATTTAAACAACGCTAGTTCGATAATTGGAATAAGCATTTAAATAAGATTTGAGATTAACAGAGTAATCCATTGCAATGTGAACGGAACTTGTATAAATTTTGCGTGATAATATTTGAGTTGAGATGTGAGCATTTAAATTGTTTTGAATGAGAGCTAGACTCTGCGTTGGCCAGCATATGGTGACACTGGTTAGGCAGCTGCGTCCATTTGACGAAGCAAGCATGCAACACTGCTTAGGGTGTATTGCAGGTGGCCAGATAACTGAATGGTGGAGGTCAAGGTCAACTACTTAGCGGCCTTGCGGTTATTAATAAATGTGTGTCAATGAACTAAATTATGAAGTTCATGAACAAGGAAACAAATGCTATATGTCTCGTCCCAGCTCCCTTATCCATTCCAATGTGCATTGTTGTTATTATTACGTTCTTTTGAGCTAGAGAAAGCTGAATTTTTGTATGTGAAGTCTACAGTCCTACAGGAGGACACGGTTGCATTGACAATGGCTTCAGACAGCCATAACTATTTTGTTGTTAAATTTTGTTAAAATATTTTTTTTCTTTATGTGAAATAAATTATTTTGCAGTTTAAGTTTTCTGGTCTCCGACTTGGTTCATTTTAAATATCGTGGTGGAGGTTATTGTGAGGGCATACTATTAAGTGATCCAGTTGAAAACCCAGACCCGAGATTAAATTGAATAGGTAAGTAAAAGGTAAGTATGAACCCCCGTATATTTTGGTGTGTTCCACAATAATTTCATGTTAACTACTGTGCTCTAATCTCGGTAGTATCTGTCAGTGCCATTTTCATTGATGTAGCTGTGCCGGTGCAATCGATTATTGGCAATCCGATTGAGGGGGCGGATTTCTGACAGCCTACTATCCGGATTATCGGGGACAGTACCGATGCTAAGGCCTCGTCACTAAGATCTTTCAGCACCTTCTCACTGTTTCCTTTCTGTTCAGCATTTGTCCGGTTTACGTTAGCCACTGTATTTCTCACATAGGCCCATATCAACTCGATTGGATTAAGTACACAATGGGCCACTTGTAACCATACCAATTCCACATCAGGTCGTAATTCCTTCGTAATTTGGTCCAATTTTCTTTCTGGCGTTTTAAAGTGAGGGTTGGAGTGTTCGATGAGCACGGCTTTTGTTAGAGACTCGAAGTTATCTGCATCTTCAGGAAGGAGAATATTTCTTTTAACTATCCATGATATGATGTTGGTCTGCAACCAGCTCATCGTTGGATCTTTTGTATCGGGGTACAGCATCGTGTGGTATGGAGCCTGATCGATAACAGTTGCGGAATTGTTTGGAATTATGGTAAAACCGTCCTAAAGTCGACACTTCGCTCGAACCCCGCAAAAAAGTACATTTTACGTTATACCTGCCATAAAGATTATTAAAATAAGTTTCTAAAGACTACCTTTATCATGAATCAACGCAGAAATAAAAAAGGAACAAGGTGATGTTACTTGTTGTTCTGCAGACCTTTCGGTTGTTTTGTTATTTATCTCCAAACTCGGGTGGACATAATTTCTGCGCCGACAGTAGTATCATAGTGTGGTATTCGAGGAAGACGTGGTCGAATGCAAGGTATTCTTTGCCTCGCAACTATCCTTTTATGTAGTGGGGACGGCTATGTCATAGCATGAGGGGGCCATGGCAGAAACATGAGTTTATTATTTTGTTGCGGACGACGTTAACACACCGTGAAAATTATGGGGTTTGAAGCCGTTTTTCAGTGTTGCCATAGTAAACAAAAGTTTACAGGATTAGGGTATAACCCAACTCGTTTGGGTACATTAGTGCTGACCGACTGAAAAGCACCAAAATACACCGTGAAAAATAAACTGTGCATTGTTGTATTATTTTGCTTGAAATGGCCTTCTCAACGAACTGCTGGTGTGCATATATGAACTGAAGAAGCATGTGCTACGATTTGCTAACTCCTTTTCTGATCTTAACAAAATAAAACAGCAATACCCCCTCCACCCTAGTACTGTATTAACTAAACATATTAAAAACAGAGTCCTTGCTTTATATGAGAAATGTGGCTCAAATTCGTCAATAGATCTTTATTAATAATATTATTAGTCTATTGTTCCTACCATTGGCAGAATTCACTAATTGTGACACACCTTTAAGCTAAAACCAATATTTAGAATGACGTAATATATACGTTCAAACTTCGTTTTGTCCAATGTCTAATAACTTCAAAATAATAGTTATCTAAATTTGTTTGACGAAAGTAATATTTGTAAGCCAGGTCTACTGGATAAACTCGGTACAGTACTTAATTTCCGATTTGTTATTTCACTTCTACTCCAGGCAATTGCCGGGATGGTTCCTAACTTAAAGCCACGGCCGACTCCTTCCCAATTATCATCTAAATTACAAAGGCGCATACTAATAGAGCCATCACAATTAACACAGGTTATCAGACACATTACATACACAAATACACGGGGCTACATGACCATGATGTAGAAAAGCCTCTAAATCAATCAACAACAACTATCGATGTATTTCATATAGGGATTAGCAACTCTGAATTAAACCATTAGCTTAGTGACACTAGTATTGCTAAAAATTCTGAATAGAAGTGAAAAACGAGCAGTTTGTTGTGCACGCGTAGTGAAGGTTAGTATGCCTGCTCGGCCCGGCCCGTCCAGTGCGGTGGGCTACGGTGAGCTTTGTGAGCCCAGTGCTATGAGCCAGAACGTAGGTGCGTTAAATGAGAATGGGCTGGGCCTCTAAAATCCATGGGCTCGGAGTGCGGTGGGGTGGGCCTCGCAACAGTACACTGCCTGCCCACATAACAAATGTAGCCTATTTGTTTATGTTTTCGCTAAGATCTCTACTAGAACGAGAAAAGCAATCCGATTGGTGGTTATACACAAACTTCCATGCAAACTGCCGGGAAAAATAGCACCTGTTCAATTTCGTGAGTTGTATGGTAGCTATCATGGAATGTATAAACCACACGGTAATAGACGCGTCTATACCAGCCTGTATACCCGTACTGGTAGAAGCTTCCATGCTAACGAGTGTCGTGTGATACTTGCTTTAAGCAGTGGCGGGGCCCTTGGCGATATGATAAGGTGGGGCCCACAACAATAGAAAATATAAAAATATCAAATCAAATGAAAAATAGTTTGGTAATAATAATAAAATAAAGAATAGTTACAATATTTTGAATACACTACAGTACATTTTTTTATGATATGAAAGAAACCTTTAAGTCCCCTTAAAGAAGATTATGCAAACTATGAAATATTAAAATATTACCGTACTTTGCGACTTTTTTCCCGGCCGAAGTCTTCTATTTATTTCACTGAAATCTAAACTTGCTAAACGGTCACGGGAGGTCATAGCTGCACTGAAAAAAAAAAGGAATATGAATCATAAATTAGTTTGAAAAGTATAATTAATTAATTAAATTTAAAAAATCCATGGCGCGGGGCCCCCGAGACCGCGGGGCCCTGGGCGGTCGCCTTCCTCGCCCTCCCCAAGATCCGCCCCTGGCTTTAAGCTACACTACTTCAGGTATATTTCAAACTAATTACAACTGTTAGTATTACCAACTTAATTTCGTCATTATTCTAGAGAGGTCTATATAGATTAATCATTGGCATGAATCTTAAATATAAAGAAAAGTATGCTCTTTAGATCGTCACGGAACTACTTGATTTTATTGTTAATATTATGGTATTATTTAATGTGGAGTAAACAGTGCTATGAAAATTATAATACTGTCACGAATAGTACAAATACTCACGATTTGGATTGGAGAAGTACAAATTCGAATGATAGAATAGAACAATGTTCCCTACCAATATCCATTATTAACATCGCCGCCGTAGATCATGCGAGTAAATCGAAGTTGAAAACTTACAGCACAAAGTAGTGTGGATACAACAAAATAATAATACAGTAGAACCCCTCTCGTCTGCCCTCGGCTGGTCCGCCGCTCCGGTTAATCCGACCATGCTCAAGCCGAACTTGCCCGACTGGTGGCGGTGACTCAATACCTGTCACGCTATTGTTGTTTACAGGTAGCCTACTTGTTATCGATTGCCCGTTTCAGTGCTCCGTCATCTCTCGTATCGTTTCTGTCGTCCGTGTTTTGTAGAGTACCCTACGTACTGCACTGTGAAGTTCTTAGTACTTACTGTTCGTTGGTTTTACGACATTGTCCTTCTGCGTTCGTTACAGCACTGTATAGTAATTTGTTTTATGTGCATTCTGTGTATTGTACAGTTGTGTGTGTTTTTTCAACATGTCAGGATTTCATGAAATGAAAAATTAGCAGTGCTACGAAGACTAAACAAAGGGGAATTAATCCAAACAATTGCCAAGGAACTCAAAGTAGGCGTTACGACAATAAAAGATTGGAGAAGAAATCGAAAAGGAATTGAATCATGTACAGTGACGATAGATAGGTACGTACAGTAGTCATTTTTGAGATCAGAGATGGTTTATTTTAATGTAAATCCGTATCTTCATGCACTTTCTGATAATCCGACCTTTTTTGCGTTCCGACCATACACTCAGTCCTAAAAGTGATGGATTACAGGGGTTGTACTGTAATAATAATAATAAAAATTCGCCATAGAGCGCCTTGAACCCAGGTGGTTATGTGAAGAATAGCCCAAATTCATACACATAAACGGGAGAACAGCATCAGGCTTAAGGCCTGGACAAAATAACTTCCTTAAGAGAAGCTTAGACTGAAAGGATTGGGCTGAGGAAATGCGGCCTGGTTCTTTCAATACCTTTCTGAACATTGAGAGTAAATACAATATTTTTATTTATATGGTGAAACTCGCAAACACATTAATAAATAAGATTTAATTAATAAATTAATTATGTTGGCCCGCCTGGGGCAATTGCAAATGTTCATTAATTTTAATTAGGTTGGCACAGCCATGTGCTATTAGACAAAAGTTCATTCTGCTTGATGCAAACACAAATTTAATATATTCTTGCACTTGCTAGCAAAAACACTTAAAACGAAGATTATTAAAACAATAATAAAAGGCACAAACTTATCTTTTAGTGGCGATGACTAGAAAGCATACTGACGGAGACTGCCGTGGCCAACACTTGATTTTTAGCAGTAAAATTTGAGATGTCCAGCATCAGGAAAATAACCTCGCCAGGCAGATCTTCTTCTTCACCAGCGTTGTACATTGTTTAACATCGTTAGGTTTGATGTTATTTCTTGAATGCCAAATAACATGGCGTTTATAACTACGATTTGGCGCAGCTTCTTGCGGTTTGGAGTAAAGTGTAGAATGCACTTTCTCAGTGCAGAAGTTCTCTGCTGTGGCGGTGCATGGTAGTTTCAACCATGAAATGTAGCTTAGGCCTGAAGTTTAGAATGACCCGGAGAAGGGCGGAAGACACGAATGCCTATCGCAGGTTGAAGAAGGCCGAAGAAAGTTGAAGAAGGAATGCGGATGGGGAGCAAAACGCCGCCACTTAAATAATAGCACCATAGAAGCGTCTGGAAGCCTACAGGCTGGCGGGCGATGATTGGCCAGGGCAAGCTGTGACGTCCGTCAGGCAGGAAGGCAGCAAGCAAGGTGACACCCCTTTCAGTATGCGAGCGTATGCTGGAGGCGCATGACCTTAAACATGCTGAGGTAAGAGTCTTAGATGTATATAGAGAGTGAACACTAGTAATAGACAATATAATATTGACAGAAATGAATAAATACATATTGCTCGTTCGGTGGTCTCAAAAGCATTTGACCAACAAATGCAGCATGAAAGAAAAACACACTATACACATCACGAAAGTGATCATGCTCCGAGACCCCCGAAAGAAAACAATCAAAGAATCATTTGGAAAAAACAACAATGAAAGAAGATGACACTAAGCCTCAACAGGCAAGAAATTGGTCTAGTATAGACACCTTTACTAGTGAGAACATCTACAACTCTCACATGCTTATCACGACCCAGATGGCAGTGAGTTACTCTACCAATATTCCATACGAGAGGGGGACTTGGATCTCGCAAAAGAACCATATCTCCCACTCGCACATCAGGCTGGGAAAGCCGCCACTTCTCTCTTCTGTTAAGTGAGCTGAGATACTCCAGCTTCCAACGGCGCCAAAAAGAGTTTCGCAAAGATTCTAACTTTCTCCAGAAAATAGGTAACCCGAGATCACAGCGTCGACTCAGCAAAGGAGGCGTAGAAGCTAAAGAACAGCCTATTAAAAAACGGCTAGGTGTTAACGGAAGAAGATCTTTAGGATCGTTAGACAAAGGCGTGAGCGGCCAAGAATTTACGATACCCTCAACCTGAATAATTAAAGAATTGAATTCCTCATAGGAAAGTATGGGTGAACCAAGGGTTTTCTTCAGCTGTCTCTTCGTGAGCTTTATGCAAGATTCCCAACGGCCACCATGATGGGGGGCGTAAGGGGGAGTGAAATGCCATTTGAATCCCTTAGCATGAGAAAAATTAGAAAACTGTTCCTTAGCAGAAGGAGAGGTAAGTGCAGTTTTCCAAAGATCAAAAGTACTAACAAAAATGTTTGCGTTATCTGAGAAAACCTCAGAGGGAACACCCCTTCTAGCGGCAAATCTAGAAAAGGCTGCTATAAAATAAGGAATAGAAACACTTGTAACCAACTCAAGGTGAATGGCTCCTGTCACCGTGCACACAAATAAGGAAATATAAAGTTTACCTAACAACTTTCGCTTAGATGAAGGGAAATTAACTTGATAGGCATAAGGACCAGCATAATCGATACCCGTAAGGGCGAAAGGCTTACTAGGTTCGGAACGAAAATATGGTAAGTTTCCCATAATTTGCGTGATTGGCTGGGGCTTGGACTTGAAACAAGGTATACATTTCCGAATAACAGAAGAAACTTCATAAACACCGTTAATGAGCCAATATTGCTCGCGAATTAAGCAAAGCAAGGTGCGGGTGCCAGCGTGCAAATTCTGATAATGAAATTTCTTTACGATGAGAGTAGTAATAGGATGTCTAGAAGGGAGAATAATGGGATGTTTTTTCTCATCTGAGTAACTAGAATTTTCTAGCCTTCCCCCCACCCTTATTAATCCATCTTGGTCCAAAAAAGGTGTGAGAGGTAACAGCCTACTAGACTATGGCAGAGCTTTTTTGCTTAAAAGCGTCTGATACTCAAGAAAGAATACTTCTTGTTGCATAAGAAACAAGATTCTACGAGTAGCAAATTCCAATTCCATTTTAGTGAGAAAGGGTTGCGGTTTCACAGGCTGATCAAGAACAAGAAATTTCCATCGAAATAAATATGCTACCACACGAATTAATTTATTAAATGAAGAGTAACGTTGAAAAAGACTAGTAGCAATAGAAGTTAGAAAAAGGGAAGTGGTAACAATGCGAGCATCAGGAACATCTTCTGCGAGCGGATCAGATGAACGAGGCCAACAAGAAAAATCCTGACTGAGCCACGCCGGACCATTCCAGTATAGTTTGAGAGAAATTAATTTCTTGGGCAAGCAGCCACGTGAAATTATATCAGCGGGGGTTTCTTTCCCCGGAACATGATTCCATTGGTCAAAATGAGACAACTCTTGTATTTTAGAAACGCGATTAGCCACAAAAGTGGTCCAATGCGAAGAAGGTTTTGAAAGCCAAGCTAACACGATGGAAGAATCACTCCAAAATCACGTGCTCAAAAATTTCAAATTTAAACTGATTTTTAATTTACTGGCTAATTCCACAGCCATTACAGCAGAACATAATTCCAATCTAGGCAAAGATATGGATTTGAGTGAGGCTACCTTTGATTTTGCACAAATTAAATTGGAAAATCCGGGTAAAGTATTGGAAGGGCGGCCTACTAAGTAGGCGCAGCAACCGTATGTCTTTTCAGAACTATCTGCAAATACGTGCAAATCGAAATACTGACATGAAAGGTCGGAAATTAAAGTGCGGGGAATAGAAATTTGAGAAAGATCTAACAAACTCTTGCGGTATTTCAACCACTCATCTAAAAGGGGGGAGGGTACCTTTTCATCCCAACCAATTTTCAATAACCAAAGTTTTTGTAAGAAAATTTTTGCAGTAATAACCACCGGAGCAATGTACTGAAAGGGATCAAAAAATCTTGCTATTTCCGATAATAATTGCCTTTTCGTTTGAGGGTGAAACTCAGATAAGTGTACCTGATATGAAAAGGTATCTGAAACAGGAGACCAAAAAACACCCAAAGTTTTAATAGCTGATTCCTCAGTAGGAAGCGCAACACATTTGTCAACAGGAGTTGCTTGTGAAAAGTTAAATAAAAATTCGGTTGAATTCGAGTTCCACTTATGAAGGGTAAACCCACCACCAGAAAGAAGAGGATTTAAATCTTCACAAACAAGAAGTGCTTCAGAGATACTAGGAAAAGAATACAAAAAATCATCTACATAGAATGCAGTTTTCAATACTTCAGAAGCAAGAGGATGAAAAAGATGACCATCTTGTTCGGCCAACATATGAAGAGATCGTATTGCGAGAAAAGCAGACGGCTTAAGACCGTATGTCACTGTTCTTAAACGAAATATTTTTATAGGTTTTGCATTGTCGTCTCGCCACAAAATTCTTTGCAAATCACGTTGTTCTGAATGTACTAGAATTTGCCTACACATTTGCTTAATGTCAGCAAGGACAGCAATGGGGAATAGACGAAAGTTAAGTAAAACTGAAGTAAGATCTGTCTGAATAGCGGGTCCAGAATGCAGAGTGTCATTGAGAGAAACACCATTAGCATCTGGAGATGACCCATTAAAAACCACTCTTATCTGTTCTCGGGTGGAAGAATTTTTCCAAACCGGATGATGATTAAGATATACTATTTCTTTAGGAGGATGACTAATTTCTTCAGATTTTGAACTACTTCCATGTGATTTGCTGATTCGTATTCTTCCATGAAGGAAGTATACTGAGTTTTTAAGAGAGCATCTTTTTTAAAGCGATTTTCAATTGCGAATAAAGCTTTGAGAGCTCTGGAATGTGATTCTGTAATAATAGGGGGGTTAGAAATGCGAGAAAGAGTAACCACGAATCTGCCTTCAGTAGTGCGAACAGTGGTTTCTACGTAGAATGTTTCACAGATCTCATTATTGCAAGAATGCGGTGAGGTGACTTGAATGTCCTCAATGTCCCAGAACTTAATTAATTCTTGATTTAAATCAGCACCAACAAAATAACAATGAGATTTCTGTTGAACGGGGTTGCGGTATATTTGCCCAGTGGCAATCCAACCAAAATCGGTTCTACGAAAGAAAACATCACGAGCAACTTTAACCTTTTCCGGATGTAAACATTGCCAAAAAATGCTGGCACTTAAAAGAATTTCTACAGATGAAGCTCTGTTGAAATTCGGATCTGCAAGTTGCAAATGATGCGGAATATTCCAACCCTGGACTTGAAACGAAGTAATGGGAGTGTCATTACCTATGGAATTGATAATTAAAAAATCTAAATTTAAATGAATGCCGAGATTATTGGAATATTTTACATCCACTTTAGCATAACTCAGAGATTGCGATTTTGAACCATTAATTCCTGTAACTTCTATAGAAGTAGGGCATATTTGTAGACCTAACTTGTGAACTAGCGATTCACTGATAAAATTGTTAGTTGCAGCATTATCCAACAATCCTCTTACAGAAACCCATTTTCCGTGAACATTCTTCACCTGAATTTGGACAGTGGACAATAAAACTTGAGTTTTACTGAACGAAACAGAGCTTTGAGTAAAAGACTGAGCGTTATTCGGCAAAGTCTCAGAATTAGATTTAGCGGATGAACAATTGGTTGCTAATGACCGCGATCTTTCATGTCTATACAGGAGAGTATGATGCTTTGCTTTACAGTGAAAACATAACCGTTCAGAACGACAATTGCTTATCATATGTGCCCCTGATAGACAATTAAAACAGTGCTTGTGGGTCGTAATTAATTTGCGTCTTTCATCCACAGATAAAGATTTAAATTGAGCGCATTGGTACAAGTTATGTGGTTGTTGACACACAACACAAGCTTGTACTTGATTGGGAGACCGAATATTGGTAGAAAAGGCATGTGACCTTAGTACTCTCTGAGTGGGGCTGATGACCTTACTATTAGAAGGAGGTTTAAAGGTGGAGCTACACTTTTGGCTGGCTACAGCAGAGAGAATTTGGCATTTCGCCTTTAAGAATTTAATAATAGCTTCGTAGGTACACAATGAATGTTGCGACAGATCTGCTTCCCAATCTTTTGAAGTTTTAGTGTCTAATTTAGCAGAAATAAGATGAATCAAAAATAGATCCCAATAGTCAACTGGTTGCGCCAAATTTGCAAGCGCACGAATATGAAGTTCTGCAGCTTCGATCAGATTACGAAGCGAGGCAAGATTATCAGTTTGAACAATAGGTAAATTGAATAAACGCTGTATGTGACGTTGAGTTTTTAAACGAGTGTTCCCAAACCGATCTCTGAGAAGAGCCAAAGCTACTTCATAATTTTCATTTGTCAACGTAAGCTCTTGGATGAGTTTAAGTGCGTTGCCTTGCAAGGACAAACGCAAATAATGAAACTTCTGTATCGAAGGAAGAGAATCGTTTTCGTGAATCAATCAATGAATTGAATAATTCAAAAAATGGTTCCCATGTAGTTTCATCTCCGGTAAATTTAGGTAATTCTATTTTCGGTAATATAACACGGGAAGGAAAAGAAGAAGATTCTGAAGGAGTTTTCTCCTGCTTTTCCTGCAATGTTAAACTTCTTAAAAGTTGCTTTGCGTCTGCGAACCCTTTATAATATAAATTTTAAACCTCACAGCGGTCACTTTGCTGGTCGGGATACTGTGTCTCAATATTACTTTCGATCTCATCATATTTCTCAAAGGCCTGTTCATAACCTTTCAGTCTTTGTGAAATTATGTCACTATTACGTTCTTTTTCCGTGAGCTCATATAGAAAAGTGCGAAAACGCGCTAACTTGCCTTTGACAGAAGCTCTGGCATTAATGAGTTTCTCGTCAATCGGAATTATGAAAGTTTTTTGTGTACTCACGACTATACTGTGAGCTGGTACACCTTGCTTCGGAAGAAGTTGACAGTCTGCCAGAAAAGAGAGTGAGGCTTCCCCTGCGGTGAAATGTGGGCCTGTTGTTTGTTTCCCTTCTCAGTGTCAACCATATACACTCGAGCTGAAACTTTCGAAGTAGATTAGAAAATACAATTTTTAAAATATTAACACACTCAATGTTCAGTATGGCATTTAAATTTTGAATTAGTTCCAACATTAATTAATTTGAAGATTTTGTTAAACAGAATGTTTACAAGCATTCCCGGTTATCGGTATCAAATGGTTATGTGAAGAACAGCCCAAATTCATACACATAAACGGGAGAACAGCATCAGGCTTAAGGCCCGGACAAAATAACTTCCTTAAGAGAAGCTTAGACTGAAAGGATTGGGCTGAGGAAATGCGGCCTGGTTCTTTCAATACCTTACTGAACATTGAGAGTAAATACAATATTTTTATTTATATGGTGAAACTCGCAAACACATTGATAAATAAGATTTAATTAATAAATTAATTATGTTGGCCCGCCTGGGGCAATTGCAAATGTTCATTAATTTTAATTAGGTTGGCACAGCCATGTGCTATTAAACAAAAGTTCATTCTGCTTGATGCAAACACAAATTTAATATATTCTTGCACTTGCTAGCAAAAACACTTAAAACGAAGATTATTAAAACAATAATAAAAGGCACAAACTTATCTTTTAGTGGCGATGACTAGAAAGCATACTGACGGAGACTGCCGTGGCCAACACTTGATTTTTAGCAGTAAAATTTGAGATGTCCAGCATCAGGAAAATAACCTCGCCAGGCAGATCTTCTTCTTCACCAGCGTTGTACATTGTTTAACATCGTTAGGTTTGATGTTATTTCTTGAATGCCAAATAACATGGCGTTTATAACTGCGATTTGGCGCAGCTTCTTGCGGTTTGGAGTAAAGTGTAGAATGCACTTTCTCAGTGCAGATGTTCTCTGCTGTGGCGGTGCATGGTAGTTTCAACCATGAAATGTAGCTTAGGCCTGAAGTTTAGAATACCCCGGAGAAGGGCGGAAGGCACGAATGCCTATCGCAGGTTGAAGAAGGCCGAAGAAAGTTGAAGAAGGAATGCGGATGGGGAGCAAAACGCCGCCACTTAAATAATAGCATCATAGAAGCGTCTGGAAGCCTACAGGCTGGCGGGCGATGATTGGCCAGGGCAAGCTGTGACGTCCGTCAGGCAGGAAGGCAGCAAGCAAGGTGACACCCTTTTCAGTATGCGAGCGTATGCTGGAGGCGCATGACCTTAAACTGCTGAGGTAAGAGTCTTAGATGTATATAGAGAGTGAACACTAGCAATAGACAATATAATATTGACAGAAATGAATAAATACATATTGCTCGTTCGGTGGTCTCAAAAGCATTTGACCGACAAATGCAGCACGAAAGAAAAACACACTATAAACATCACGAAAGTGATCACTAGGACCCATCTGTTACCAAGATAAAGCTTAGCGCTCGTACACTTTTCACTTACTACCCAGGCTCAAAGCGTAACTTCATCTGTATGGCTAAATGTCGAATGATTTCAGTTAAATCTTAAATACTGACAGGAATGCGTTCAATCAGTCAGTGCCTTTTCATGCATTCAATGTAACGCGCCTTAATGACTGATATGCATTAATAATGCCAATGAACTGCAAATATTACTCTCAATCCACAAGTTTCCTCCATCTTTGATTTCTTGCAGCTGAGCCAATCGGAACTCGTAATGCCGGTACGAATAACGTTATTCATACCTGTACCAGAAGTGTGGCTATATACAAGCTTTAACGTTACAATCTGTACTCTGATAGCCAATTCTCGCGTTACAACACATGCGGTATGTCCATAAGCAGAGGGTACTGAACAGTAGAGTATCGAGGCACGTAAGGTTGGAGTCATTATCAATTCATCCACGGGTGTCAATTAGACGAACTCGGCCTTCCAGAAGGCCACACGAAGTTTACTATCTCAATAACCAGCAATAGGAGACACAGAACATAGATATGTTGATGGAAAAATGGTATGGTGCTACTTGGTAGACATGTTGTTGTTTCATTTGAGCGTCTTGGGCGTCGTGGTCATTTAGCTCCGTGTACTAGGGTGTGAGAAGAAATAAACAAATAATATTTCTGCTATCATGTATTATTGTGGTGTCTGTTATTAAAGTTAGGATTGGGAAGGAGGCAGCCGTGGCCTAAGTTAGTAGAGTATAAGTGGGGTAATATAGTCTTTCCATTTGGCCATGATACCCAGAGGATCAAGGGACTTCCCAGAACTCAACTCACGTCATTCACTCACCCTCCCGACCCGCTCGACGGCGAACAATGACTCACCTACTGGCACTGTCCCACTGTACTAAAACTTTTGTTATTTCAAGTTTAAATTTACAATTTTCAAATCTTTTGAATTCTACATACAATTCTAAAGAAAAAGAGTCCAAACGCCACTGAAATGTTTCATATCCACGGTCTGTTAGTCGGTCAAAACTTATGACGTATTTCGTGCCGTAATTGTTTGTGGTAAATGAGTCATAGTTATCTGTTGCAATACAATCATAAATGACATGTAATAAACGACAGTTTAAAGCTGCGTTTACACTAGCGAAATAATTTCGCGAAGGAATAGACCTAATGTAGACGTGCCCCCACCCCTGAGTAATTGCGGGGAGAGGGCCCTCGCTGCGAGCCGGTGCTTAGTCTGTTTTTGTCCGCGCATCAAAGGGTTTCGCACGTCGAGTTTCGCTTAGTGTAAACGTGGTCGCCGTAGTTGCGTGAGGGATGAATCAAGAACAGTGTTTGCAGCTAATCGAGCTCCACAAAAATAGAGTTTTTATGTGGAATCTAAAAATACAAAAACTATTTCAATCGCAATAAAAGAGAAGATGCGTCGAAGGAAATTGATGATGATGATGATAATTGTTGTTTTAAGGGGCCTAACATCTAGGTTATCGACCCCTAATGGTCTGATGATGATGATAATTGTTTTAAGGGGCCTAACATCTAGGTTATCGGCCCCTAATGGCCTGGGTGATAGCTAAAGTGACAATGAAATGGAAATCATAACGAAAATTAAGCGAGACTGAAAATACTTACAAAATGGAACTCAGATTGAAATGACGCACAAAATGGAGAGTGGAAATACTTACAAAAGGGAATTCAGAAGAAAAATACTCACAAAAGGAAGAGATTGAAAAACACGCAAAAAATGTAGGTTAGGTTCAAAATACCTACAAAATGCAATGTAGTCGAAATACTTACAACATGCAATTGAAATTCAAAATACTTAAAAAATGCAAATGAGGTTGAAAATACGTACAAAATGCAATTGAGGTTCAAAATACTTTAAAAATGCAATTGAAATTACACAATGCAATTTAGATTGGATAGAATCTCTACAAAATGCAATTGAGGTTGAAAATACTCGCAAAATACAATTTAGATCGAAAAGACTCACAAAATGCAACTTAGATTGAAAATACCCACAATATGTAGTGTAGATTCAACAAATTCGCTTAAGGTAATTTGGATACATGGGGAGCCAATTAACAAAAACGGTGTGGGAATCTCAACGAGATAGGAAATAGAATGAAAAGAAAACAAGAGGTCTGACCCCTCGAAGAATTTGGGATCAGTAATGATGACAGAAGGGCCAATTAAGGAGGGAAAGTGAAAGACTCCCGAGGCCGCGGACACCCTAATACCGTCGGGGTCGGAAAAGAACAAGAGTTGACCAAGGGAGATCAATAGGAAAGAAGACGGAGAGGAGCCCAGGACAAGTAAGTGGAAGCAATGCCGGACTCAGCTGGGGTCCCGTGGTCACCAACCCACATCCCACCAGTAATATATGGGCAACTTTGGAGCAAGCCTACTTCTATGGTTAAATTTAACCATAATACTATTTATTTTTAAGGTGCTATTTAACCTTAAAAAATAGTTTACTTAACTTATTATTTTTTTGTGGTCTACCTTAACCTTAACTTATTTTATTTTTTAATCTTGTTTATGGTTAAAGCCATCCATAACATTACCAATGAGCTTTCCAAAACTATGGCTAAAAGTAACCATGCAATTTAATCCGAAATAATGCACATAAATATGGCTAAAATTATCTATAAAACGTAATCAAAAGTTATGGTTATTCTATCTATAAAAACCAGCCATAAAAAGTTATGGTTAACGTATCCATAAAATTACCAATGTTATTTTTAATAAAATATGGTTAAAAGTAACCATAAAAATGACTCTAATATATAAATGACAAAGTTATCCTTACCTCCACCTATAAAACGTAACACAAATTTATCCTACAGACACCTAAAATAATGGCTAAAATTACCAGTAACTTTTTAAAAGAATTAAGGATAGGATAATGGTTAAAATTACCAGTAACTTTTTAAAGAATTGAAGCCATGAATTCCAAAACAGCACAAGTCCACATTTTGACGCTATATGAGTTATGGGTATCACTGGAATCGTCTCGTCGTAAGCTACCACTTGGTATTCAGAACAGCACAAAATATTTGCTTTTTGAACCTGTATTTCAAGTAATGATAATCAAAACATCACAAGAGCATGAACAAATGCTGTTCTGACTCTAAACTCAAATACTTTAAATGAGCGCGCCTGACTTCCAGAACAGCACAAGTCCTTATCTCCTCTCGCTCTCACTAGGCAGAGCTGCTTTCGCATCAGCTGTTACGTTGTGTTCCCGCGTGAACTGTGGAGTGTTAATACTGAAAATATTATTGGTTTTTGTGTAGTGTTTTGTGAAAAAGAGTTGGAAAATGGATGACGATGGTTCAGATGGTATACCAGTTCCTAAGCGGAAATGTGATCCCCAAAACTGGAAGAAAAACATTCTAAAAAAGAAGAGATTGTCTGGACAGGAAACAGGAAAGGATTGCAAGTAAGTAAAGAGCATGGTTTCAAAACCACAGTAGCAACTGGCGTAATATATTAAAACATATACATTTCCTAATATTTGCTTTATTTGTTCTAGATGTAGAAGACAATGCATGTCGGACCTCTCACAGGCTGCCAAGGACAATATAATAACACAGTTTAATAACATGGAGTCTAAAAATGCACAAGACAGGTATCTGGTTGGACTAGTAAGTGTAACCCAGCCAGGAAGAAAACGGTATCGGCTTCATGAAGCTACAAAGCCTCATTCAGCTGTTTTTTACTACAGAGTGAGTGATTTCAATATATTTTAATATAACATATAGCCTACTCAAAGGTTAATAATCAGATATTACCTACAAATGATCATTATCTATATATTCCCCTTTCGGTATTTTAGCAATGTTTTCAAGTAGTAATAAATCTCTCTTCTCTTTAGGTGAAAATAGGCGATTTCCAGAAGATAATGTGTAAGCAAGCCTTCATTTCATTACACGGGATCACTGCATCACGTTTAAGACGGATCACATCCCTGGTGTGTGAAGGAGTACTTTCTCCTGTTGACGAACGTGGAGGACGTCGTGAAACTTGGTGCAAATCTGAAAGTTGCAAAGACCAAATGAAGACACACATTATGTCGTATCCCTTCCGGGTGGCACATTACGGCAAGAGTGGCAAGAAAACTAGGTACTTGGCTTCAGACCTGAATGTTAAAACAATGTGGAAGATGTATCTACAGAAATATGAACCTGAGGCATATATGTGTTTTGATACAAAAGAATTCAAGCCTCTAATAAATTATGAATATTTTTCCGCTACTATAAAGAGACTTTTAACTATCCTTTCGGACGTCCAAGGACAGACATCTGTGCACAGTGCGAACAGTTAAAACTCAAAATACAGTGTGAAAATATTGCTGCAGTGAGGGATGGTTTAAAGACACAGCTTGAATTACATAAACGTAAAGCTAAAAGTTTTTACACTGAAATGAAACAATGTGAATTCTTAGTCAAAGAGGGAGGAGAGGAAAATGGCAAGTCAGAATGTGTGGTGTTTGATTACATGCAGAATATTCCCTTCCCATTCATGCCTATAACTGAGATGTTCTATGCAAGGAAGCTTTGGTTATATGTTATAGGATTCCATCGTATGTCGGACAATCAAGCTTTCATGTTTCCGTACACAGAACTTACAGGAAGAAAAACGCCAAATGAAACTGTTTCTTTTTTGGATCATTTCATCAAACATCACGTTGGCCCGAGTGTGAGGAACCTGTACATTTTCACAGATGCATGTACAGCTCAAAACCGAAACAACACTGTTGTCAAATATCTACATCACTTAGTGAAATGTGGACGTTTTGAATACATAAGACACGTTTATCCGACAAAAGGCCACTCCTATCTGCCCCGCGACAGAGATTTTGCTCGCATAGAGTTGAAGAAGAGGAAGCAGGACACTGTGTACACTCCTCAACAATGGATCAACATAATGGAGAAGAGTGCAAGTAATATACACATTGTTCACGTCAATCAATCCATGATTAAGGATTACAAAACCTTCTTTGCAAAAGTGAAAGAACCTGTGCCTCTATCTAAACATGAAGGAAAGTGGAAAGTCACATCATACAAGATCATTCAGTATCGCATCAATGATGTGACTGCTAGCACATCAGCTAGTGGACTAGTGACACAGACATTTCAATTTAAAGAAAAGCGTGTTTTTGATTTGACAGCTTTAAAGAATGCCTACAACAGTGAAATTAGTTTGAAACCTGCGAAAGCAAGAGACATTTCGAAATATATACTATCCATTGATGTACAGCATCAGCCATACTTTGAGCGTCTACTTGCTTATAGAAACTCAGACAGTGACATTGCTGCCTCAGAAAGTGAAGCCTGGGATTCAGACTGAAAATTTTTAGGGTCATCTATTCACTGATATCTTTGTGAATACGATTTCACCAAAAATTTAAGTTTTGACATGTATTTGAGTGCAATTAAACAAACGTTAATAAAAGTAATATTAAAAAGAATTCCAATGATTTCCAAAACAGCACAAAAACACCATTTTCATATTTTTTTTACTCTGAAACTGTTCATAGTTTTAATGTAATATTTTGCAAGACTCAAAAGCCTTGTAATATGTATGTATAGAAAAAAAATCGAAGTAATAGCTTCAGTATGTTTAAAGATACACAAAAAAAATCGTTTATCTCAAAACTTTGCTAAGTGGACTTGTGCTGTTTTGGAATTCATGGCTTCAATTATGTATAGCATAATGGTTAAAACAAGGCTAAAATTATCAGTAACATTTTTAGAAATTAGGGATAAAATAATGGTTAAAATAATGACTAAAATTACCAATAACCTTTTAGAAATTAGGGATAAAATAATGGTTAAAACAAGGCTATAAATTCTAGTGACTTTTTAAAGAAATATGATATAGAACAATTGTTTGAAAGTGGAAAATCTTGTTCTAGATTTATCTTATGGTAATAACAACTTTAATAGAATCAAAGACTATGATATATTTCTGGTGACGACTCACCGCTATTTAAGCGTTAAAGGGTCACAGTTAACACAATTTTTGCAAAACTCCAACATTTCGGAGAAACCCCCAGGGGTGTTTCGAAGCCAGCGCTGGTTTTTAATTTCTCCTCGTTGTTACCCCTGGGGATTTTTTCTTTGTTCTTTGTTCTCCTTCTCTCGCTCCTTGAGTGGTCACTCTTTTTTACTTTGCATCTCTCAGGCTCCCTTATGTGCCTGGAGAGCATTTGCTCTTTAGTCCTCTCCTCTTCTCTCTCCATTAATGACTCAGTTATTTTTTTGAAAGGATTGAGTGGGATTCAAACCATAGAAGCAGAGCGCCTCCGCTTCTAAGTGAACAAGTCTCAACAAACCAGACACTTTAACCTCCTGAGCTACGAGGAAAGCGAATAATAAGCGCGTTTGCGGCCTTATGAGCTACAATCTGCACTGATGTGGTGCAATTGCTTACGACAAGTACAGTGGGAAGAGCTTTTATTGTTTGCTAATAGATTGCGCTACACATACATACTACGTAGTTTCTTTCTTTGCTACTAGTACTTCCGGTGTAACAAGACTAACAGCTGGGTTCTAAGTAATATTTAATTTAGCACATCACTTGCATGCGAGCGAGCGGACGGTACTGAGAGAGAGTGATAGCAAGGTTATCTTATCGACTAAGAGTGTATCAAGGCTAACGGAGTTTCCTGGTCAAGTTCACTGATAACTTATTTTTAACTTCTTCCTTCTTCTTCCGCACTGTGCTCAGCCGAAACTATTAGTTTCTCCACTTGTTCTTCTAATTCCTCTAAGGCATTACCAATTTCCATGAAATCACTGTCATCACTAACAAGTTTTAAGATTGTCAGTTGCAAATTTTGCAGCTTGCGGTAGTAATGGAAGACTATCTTTTTAATACACTCAGGCTCCTTATTTACTTTGGTGGGTGTATTTGAAACACAACCCCACTTTTAAAATATTTGTCAGGCTGCAAGGTATTATATTATATTCAGGTTCCATATTTATTCTTTAAATAAGAAAATTCTGCTAACTTAAATTGCTCTTTTACCTAAACTAACTATTTTTTTATTCTTAGTTTTTAAGTTCAATTGTACTTAAAAACTAAACTCTTACTAATTAATTACACAAGTTAATTAATTACTCAAATTAATTATTCTTATTTAAAGTTATTTAAAAGTTTTCAGTAACTATGCCATGTTTAGCGTCATAGGTTAAATTCCTTTTACCATACATAATTATATAAGCAAGCGCATTTTCAGGTATATTGGTATTGAATGTTGCGGCCAATTTCATACTGGTTTTCTGAGGTGTCACCACATTTCTACGCCGACTTATATTGATAACATAAATAGGATAAGATGTAATGAACTCTGTGGGGGTAATAACAACATCATATTTCAGCTCAGTTATACGCTTAAAGGCCCTAAAAGCATAATAGGCATTTAGATAAGTATTAGGAGGATTGATATTCCACATTTCTTCTGGAAACATTTCGTTTCTTCCGTTTTTCATGTAAATATTTTGAAGCTGAACATGATCAAATTTGGAACTATTCATATCTTGGCTACCTTTTCTATTGGTTTGAAACACAACAAATATAAAATATGGCAGATCAAACTCCATTGAATTGTAGTAATTAGTAATATCTATTTCAAAATTCTTTTTACCACTTAGGCCTGAAATTTCTTGAGTTTGAAGATCAAAGAATGATATAGGTATTCGTGGTTCTTTTAGTATTTTTTCTCTCAGTTCAAGCTCATAATTCGGTTCGTATTTAACAACAGGAATTTTTATCTCCATTGATTTTACGATAACTTTTCCTTCCTGTGGGAGAGTTCCAGCCACATTGCCCCCATTTGGATTCTTAGTCCACCATCTATACAAAGCATCGTTTGCATTTTGACTCCATGTAAATGTAACAGTTAAATCTCCTTCCCACATAATCTCTTTAAAATCCTTAAAAAAGCCCCCAAGAAGACTTAAAGGGTACCTTAACTCATTTGATTTTTTCTGCAATTTACCATTATTAAGAAAATTACCTGAATATATCATTTTATCACTATAAGAGGCTGTTAAATTAAACAGAAACGTTGAAGATATATTTGGATGGTCAATTCGATAGATAGTGTATCCTCGTTTATTCACGGTTACAGTGCTCCAAAATTGAGTGGGGTAATTGTCAATTAGCTTTACATTTGACTTTCCTTCATAGTTAGTGTAATCAGTTCCATCAGCATGAGTTACATCGAAAGTAATATACAGGTGCGCATTTTTATCAATCCAACCATCACCAACTTTAATATCTATTTCCACGTCCTTGTTTGGCAAATTTAAATTGTTTTTAGTCTTTTCATTTACAGGAAAAGACTGCCACTGGTAACTTTCTACTTTGTTCATTTATTATAAGAAAAATAATAGAAAATTAAATGAAGAGGAAATAATTAACTCATCTCTAAAATTACAGTAACTGTTGCGCCGTTGAAATCTATTACTTCGTCATTCTCATTGGTCACAGTAATTTTTAAATTCTGAATTTTATCGAAAACTGGGTAAAATGCAGGATAATTCGGCTCATAAATTATTGGAGCACTAAATTCTAGGGCTGGTTTAAATGATGCAATAATATTCGTTTCACGGTGAAAATGCTCAGAGTCTTTTACAAACATTCCATCCGCTAAATTGAAATGAACGCGGATATTTTCGAACGGAATTATTTTAGGTAAGTTCCGAGCAAGTGTTTTGGTTTTTGGTTCTACAATTTGATTATTAAAACCTAAAACTGAACCAATACTTTCTTCTTGGTCAAAATATATTTTATAATCACTAATTATTTCCAATCTGTTTAGAATTTTATTTTGTTCAATACCAATCCTAGGTTCTTGACTTTGAATGGCTTTTTGTAAATTTTCTACATTATATTGACCTGGTGGAATAAACATTTCAGTTATCGTACCTGATACTTTTTCATAGTGTACTTAATGGTTTTTGTTGTAATATTTGGTGTTAGGAAGGTTGAGTAAAACCCTATTAATCCAACTTTTCTAAATTCATCTCGCAATGGAACATTTATCCTTTTCTCTAAAACCGAAGTTTTACCACTTAGTTCAAAAATTCTCTTCATTTATTAATTCATTCATTAATTAATAAAATAAACGAAAATGAGTAAACGAAATGTTGTAGATTGGGACCCACAAGTAAGACTTGTAGAAAAGCAAGTAAAGAACAAACATGGCAAATTATTACCGAATTCCATTCGTTGTGCTATAATAGGCCCCAGTAATTGTGGTAAAACAACCTTAATGATTGACAATTATATTTTGGCACCTAGATGGTTAAACTGGGAAAAAAATAAACAACCTTTACATCTTCTCTAAAAGTTTAGATCAATCTAAGTATCAACAGTTTATGGGAAAATGTAATAAAATCGAAGAGAAGTTAGGAAAGTCCATTGCACAATTTATTCATGACGATGAAAGCATAATGCCCCTGGATAAATGTGAAGATAGGTCAGTTGTAATTTTCGACGATTTCATACTGGAAAACCAAGACATAGTTCGATAATATTTTACACGAGGAAGACATAAAGGGATTGACTGTTTTTACTTAGCTCAAACGTATTCAAAAATACCAAAATATTAGTTCGTGATAACTTAAATTTCTTAAACATATTTAGGCAAGATAATACCAATTTAAATCATATTTATCAAGAATTTGTTGGTGGCGATATGAAATTTCAAGACTTTAAGAATATTTGCAGCAAATGTTGGAATGAGGAGTTTGGTTTTATTACTATTGATATGAATCGCAAAACTAACGATGGTAAATATAGGAATAAAATAAAAACGTTTCTAAATGTTGGGTAACTACTCCAGGGTTATTGGCAGGTTTTGGGTTGAGTATTCTAACACAAACATCGTTAGCGTACAACGTCAGCGTCAACGCACAACGTTAACGAACAGCGTTAACGTACAGCGTACAACGTCAGCGTTAACGTTCAGCGTTAACGTCAGCGTACAACGTACAGCGTCAATGCCAACGTACAGCGTACAACGTACAGCGTCAATGTCAGCGTCAAATGTCAAACGTCAATGTTAGCATCAAACGTCATTTTTTAAAATTTCACCTATAATAAAGATGTTTGCGAAATACGATCAAAAGTTAGTTCAACAAGCAAGAAGGAATAGGAAGAAATTTGAAGAATTAAAAGACGAATTTCGAATATGGAAGAAGCAGCCTATAACGGAATACGGGAAGTATAAAAAAGAAGATGCTGTTAATGTTTTAGGCAACAAGTTAAATGACATCGGTGAAAATGTTATTAAAGCTATAGAAGAAAATAGAGAAGTGGAGAAGCAATTAATTCCTTACAGAATTGACTATAAAGAAGACTTTCCTTCAGATTCCGAAGGTTCCTATTTCTTGGATGAATATGATGTCACTGATGAGCAAAAAGAAGCTTTAAAATCGGCAAGAAAGGTCAGAAAGAATTTAGAGTCGCAACTTCAGAAAGAAAAGGGGAGGAGTTTATTTCAAGAGGCCGATGAAGAGTATGATAAAAGTGAAGAAAATGTTAAGAGGAAAGGCATAACTGATTATTCTACGGTCCACTTAGGGGTAATAATTTCAAAATATTTACCTAGAATTAGTGACCCTAAATTCGGAATAAGGTATGATAAGAACTATCAGGGTTATTATATAGGTGACTCAAAAGTTGAATTCAGTAATGACGATATTATAATTAAGGGTAAGAATTTTAAAGCTACAAAGGGTTTAATGCTATTTTTAACCTTAAATGATATACCTAACGATGATGAGTATACAGACGAAGACCGCTGCACATATAAGACTACTTTAAAAATTACAAATGCTATGTATCAAAACAATGACCCAAATAGCACTAAACCTAAAAGTAGTGTTGGCAAAAAATATAATACGTTGATAAAGGATATATGGCTTTCAGAAAAAGTTAGTAGAAAAGAAAGAGCTGCATCTCTAACCACTCCTCCTAATTCAGGAATTGGTTTTGTAAAAAAATATTCAAAAGCACCGATTGAATATGTGTGGATGGATGATGTAAGGGAATTAATAGACAAATTAATGGTAATTCATGGCGAAGAAAATGCTGGAAACAACGTCTATCACAATGAAAAGGTTGGAATAACGAAGATGCTTACGAGTAAGTTTAATGACTTCATTGTTAATAATCCTAAAGGTATTCCATATCTAATTAGGTTTTTAAATAACATTCCCCATACATTCTGGGAATCTGAAAAACATGGAAAAGGATTGTGTTAATTGGATGATTAATAAAATAGGTGAAAATAATATTGACTTAACACTCTCGGGATACAAATTTTGTGGTCCTGGTAATCCATTAGACAAGCAACTAGCCGAAGGTGTTCAGGGTTCTAACCCATTAGACGAAGCATGTAAATTACATGATATAGCATACCGCGAACATACAAAATTAGAGCACAGACATCAAGCAGATAAAGAATTACAAAAGGCTGCAAAAGAGAGAATATTCAGTAAAGATGCTAACTTGAGTGAGAGACTAGCAGCTACTGCCGTTACTGGAATAATGTACGGAAAAAGAAAAATGGGAATGGGGTTAGATGAAAATGGTTGGGGCGTCTGAGTATAAATTTGTTAAATTTTTGTTTATAATTTTTTTCATTAAATAAATGAAAGGATTTAGTATTGATTACAACGTTTCCCAAAAAGGGAAACTAAAACCCAAAGTTATTAAAATAAAACTCTCCAACGATGATCTGAAAAAGCATGACTATCTAGATGAGTACTTGAAAGATACACAAAAAAAAACAGAGAGCAAGAAAAATTCAAAAAGGTGGTAGCTTACTTATAAGTTTGTCCATTCCAATTGTAAAGAAAATATTCGAATATCTCAGTAGGAAGAAAGAAGGTTCTGGAATTAATGAACACCAAGGAGGATTTTTGCCATTAATATTAGCTGCATTGGGTGCCATTGGTTCGCTGGCAGGTGGCGCTGCAGCCATTACAAGCGCTGTTCATAAAAAGCAAAAAGAAGATGCGGAATTGGCTGAACAAATTAGACATAATCTGGTGATCGAAATAAAGACTGGACAAGGTTGTTTGGGAATAACTAAAATTTAAAAAAAGAGAAATTTCATCGATATTGAGTGATATACTTTCCAACTATAAGCGCCCTTTAAGTAATTTCGATATACTTAAAATAATACACGAAATGAACATAAAGCATTTTCGAAATGTTTTTATGATTGATGAACTGCCTACAAAACCTAATGATTGTGAATCAGGAATTGTAAACTTGGATACGTCGGATCATTAAGGTACTCATTGGATTTGTTACTTTAAAAAGGGTTATCAAAAATTCGTCTTTGACTCATTTGGTGGAGATGTTCCTGAAAAACTAGTAAATTATTTGGGAGCTAGCAACCTATTTTATAACGCCGAAAGAATTCAAATGTTTGATGAATATATATGTGGTTATTTATGTGTCCTTGTTTTAAAGTTGTTTTCGAATTTGGGTTCCCCTAATCCCGCTCATTTTAACGAAATTATAGATTTAATAAATGGACATATTTGGAAATAAAATTATAAACGGAGAGAGTAGTTCATTAAATATTAAAGCTATCACAAAGGATGATTTAGAAAAACGATTTTCAAGGCTAGTTACGGCTCTAAATAAACGCCTTAGTGAGCTTTTTTTGTTTCAAAAACATGGATTGATTTTCAGGGAAAGAGGATAGCGAATATTGAAGATCCAATCAGCAATAAAGATGTCGTTAATAAGCAATATCTCTTAGAAAAGCTCAAACCACTTACTACTGAAGGGGACTACTTCACGAAAGAAGAAATAGAAAAATTATTTTCGGAATATGCCACTACTAGTCTTGCACCAGTAGCAACATTAACAGAAAAGTTTGACAATTTAGAAAGAAAGGTGTTTGATAGGATAGGATTACAGAAGGACGTTTTTGCAGAGAAAGATAAAATTGAGCATATTTTTACATACAACGCAACGATTAGGAAAATATTTGTTCGTATCGTAGACCCAGATAAAGTATTTACTTCATATACAGATGACGCTATTAAAACAGTATTAGACGTTTATATTGCACGTTCCAAAGAAGAAAAAATTATGGTAGATACTAGTAACCCCTTCAACGTTAAATCTGGTGATGCTTTATGCTTTAAAAATAAAATGGGCAGCGTAATTTTAAAACTTCCAATAAATGTTAGTGTGACGATGTTTGGTGAAGTAATACTTGATGCATATGAACCTCATTCTGATGAATCGGTCGAATAACACTAATGTTAAAATGTTTTAGTTTTTAATGGAGAAAATATCCATTAAAAACAGTCTAATGTAACAGGTTTTTATACAACATCTCTATTGTTCCTTTAAGAAGATCAGGAGTAAATGGAATATTGAAATGGTTTCCCGAATAGCTAATTTTTATTTGTTCTTTCATAAGCACATACAACCTTACGCTATTTGGATCATTATATTTTTCATAAACTATCTTACAATCGGGGTGCCGCCTGCATATTTTTTTCATTGCTTGATTCGCCTGTTGTCTCTGCGCCCTTATTGCATAGTACCTGCACTTTTCGTTTGGTTCATGCTTATCTATAATAAGCAGACAATTATTCATACTAGTTTTAAGTGCAAGAAGTGTGGCTAATGGGGTAAGAGATTCGTTTTCTGCTTCCTTTATTTGAAGTTTCTGCATTAACCCAACTAGTTGGTTCTTATATTCTTCTTTAATTTTGTATTCTCCGTACTTTCGAATTGATGGAAGGACTTCTTTCGTTACCCATTTCTTAAATTTTTTAGCTTCCTCTTTTTTAGATGATAAAATAAGCGAATACAACCCAGATTCATTAATAAATATGGTTTGAGGAAGTGTATTTTTAACCCCGCCAAAACGTCGGGGTTATTTAAGGTATCGAATGTACCTTTGTCTTCAATTGCAACGTGTTTTCGAATTGTTTTATCTGTATCTCTATACTCCAATATTAAAGCAATATCTTTAGCTTTAAACCATGAATCGTTATTTTCATCAATAGCAATAACCACTTGTTTGCTATTATAGACAAGTTTGCTGTTCAGAATATCGGTAATTGATTCCATTTATTATGTATAAAATATAAATATAAATATAAAAAATTAATTTCCTCAACAAAACGTAGACCCTTGTTTCTTGTTAGTTAGTTTGCGTTCTTCAATGTTGGGTGTCTGAGTAAACCAATGCTTATTTTATAATTAATTTTATTAATTAATTAATTAATTAATGAATAATCACATTTGGTGTTTAAAGTTCAAAACGTTTACTCAAACACTGCATCCTCACACCCTTTCGACAAAAAATGGTCGAACTAGAATCGAAGGTTTATGTTCCGAGTGTGGGAGTAAGAAAAGCAGGTTTGAAAAAAAAAGTTAATGAGAGTGTAGAAATAGGGGGTTCTACCCAAATTAGAGAACCACCCGTTAGCATTCGGGAGGAAATTATAAACGAAATTCATAAACCCATGAGGAAGAATTTTCCGAGAAGGAGGGTTACAACTCACGGCATTGATGACATTTGGCAAGCGGATTTGGTAGAAATGGACTCTGGAAAAATAAAGGGGATATCAAAGCTTAATAAAGGCTACAAGTATTTGTTAACAGTCATTGATGTATTTTCAAAGTATGCCTGGGGTGTACCAGTCAAAGATAAAACGGGTAAAAGTGTTGCTGAAGCGTTTGATGGTATTTAAAAAAACAGAAAACCCAAAAATCTTCAAACAGACAACGGTAAAGAATTTTACAATAAAGAATTTTCAAAATTGATGAAAAAAATTAATATCAATCATTATTCGACTTTTACTGAAGTAAAAGCTTCAGTTGTAGAACGATTTAAGAGGACCTTAAAAGAGAAAATGTGGAAGCAGTTTGATATTCAAGGAAACTACTGCTGGGTTGGCATTTTACCAAAGTTAATTAATGGCTACAATAATACGACGCACACAACTATAAATATGAAGCCAAAAAACGTAAACAAAGCTAATGAAGAATATTTGTTGAAAACTGTTTACACTGTAAGCGTAGGAGCGGAAGAAAAAGCGAAATTTAAAGTTGGCGATCAAGTCAGAATTAGTAAACTAAAAGGTATATTCGAAAAAGGATACACAGGAAATTGGTCGACTGAAATATTTGAAATAAAAGATATCGTTTATTCCGACCCTATTACGTACAAATTGAAAGACGTAAATGCGGAAGAAATAAAGGGGAACTTTTATGAGCAAGAATTACAGAAAACAAAGTATCCAGAGGCATATATTGTTGAAAAAGTTTTAAGAAAGAAAGGAAATCGGGTATATGTCAAATGGTTGGGTTTTGATAATTCTCACAATAACTGGGTTTATAAAGAAAATGTTATATTATAATATTTCTGTATATATAAATGGACGCCCGAGTAAAGCGAATAACTCTTTCTTTCTTCCTGTGTTTACTACATCCTACTGAAGATGTAGAAGTATTTATAAATCAGTTGTCTGAGGATAGTATAGATTATCTTTTTGAACTTAATGGTGATAACATAGATAGCTGTTACAATTTTCATAAAGCTACGAAGGAATTCTTAATTTTACGTTAATTTTGGTATTTGATTTTAATGGTTAGTAACCATTAAAACCATAAATTTTCTACTAAAAATTTGTCGGGGTGTTACGAAAATTTAAGAATTTTTTTAAAAGAATTCAAGATTGTGCGCTTTGCAACCACCATAGACTTCTTTTGTGCCTTTATATATCATTTTCAGGCCTATCATTTTCTTTTTTCCTTTCCACAACTTAGCACCTTGTTGTATTTGTCAGGCAATATAACCTTAAATTCACTATCGAGTTCTAGAAAAGTTTTATTTCCATATTTTGTGTTTATACCTTCTACATTCGTTATAAGGTATTCGTTCCCTATTTCTAACTCACTGAGCTTTTTAAACGTCTTTTGTTCGTTGATGCTGTTGAGCGTCTTGAGAAATTGATTTACTTCCATTTATTACCTATAAAAAATGTTTTAATTTTTTAAATATTTAATATAATTATTTTATTTCCTCTAGTTGAGCTACAGTATTTTTCCAACTCTTTATTACTTCCATAAACGAAGATGACCTTTTTGGACTGTCTATGCCAATCATTGAAAGATCGAATTTTTGAGCTTTAACCAAAGAATTCGTGAATTCATTGTATTGATATACTTGTCTACCTTAAAAAAAATACAGCATTCCGTTAATATATCTAAAGGCTGAATCCATTGCAGGCGGTAAACCAGGAAAATGTCTTGATAATATGCCATGTTGCTTGGGTTTAAAGCTGCATTCGTCTATTTCCGAAAAGAAAGCGTCATTGTAAAAAATATAAGTGTGGCCTGAGTAAGTGTTTAACAACGCATGAATTATTGTATCTGGTCTGATGTTCCACATGGACATGGCTTTTGGATAACCATTTACCAATATTAAGCTCGGATAATCCATCATGTAGATTTCGTTGGCAATAATCATAACGATCTCACCAGAGGGTATTTGATAAACGACTGTAATAGTTTTAAAATCTTGAGGTAAGAAGGTTAACCAATCTGTAATAAACTGGGGTCGTTTGTTTTTTAAGGCTGTTGAGTTATCAAGATCTAAAAGCCAAAACCATTTTTCATAAAAGACATACATTAACTGATTAACAATTAAAATAGTGTTGACATTCAAATCACATAAATTGGGCTCTGGCTTTGGTGTATCTGGAGTTGGTGTTTTATCTGGTACGTTAGGCTCTGTGGCTTTACCATATAAACTTTGAATAGCTAAAATGTCATCTTGATGTAGCTCTATTTGATTGTTAGCGTATGCATACATAATAGCATCTGGATTGTTTGAATGTGAAATACCTAAGGCATGGCCTATTTCATGTATCATAACAGAAAGTAAATTTGTTTGATATTGAGGAGTATTAGCATCGGTATTTAAATACCAAGATTCATCTTGATCGATATGAATTTCAATAGGTGAATTAATGCTATTTGGGTAATTTGCATGAGCCAAAACTCCACCTTTTCCATCAAATCCACTGAAACATTGCCCACTTATTTTGTGATTTCTATGAGGGCTACCACGTTTATTTGATATAATTATATCTGGATTCCTCAAATCGTTCTCAAATGAGAGATCTGTATGTTTTTTCCAAACATCGAAAGCGGCTCTAGCTACACATTGCATTGCTTGATTAGCTAAAGCATAATGCCATTTTATATTTTTATTATTCCATTTATACCGCCGAGTAGTAAAATGTATATCGTCATCGGTGATACCACATCGCGATGTATTCATTAATTGTAAAGTACATTCATCTAAATCACCAGTGATATCGAGATTGTAGTACTCTTGGAACAATTTTAAAGCAGATTGGAGAGTTGTTTCATTTACTTCTGAAATTTCTTGTTCGTCTATAGTCAAGTATCCAAAATTACGCAGATAGTTGATAGCAAATTGATTCTGATTTTCATAAGATAATATTTCTAATTGAACCCTTGTTAGGCTAACAATTATAATGCAGAATATAATAATTGTGCTCATTTATTTGAAGGAGAATAATAATAATAAAAAATACAACAGAATAGTCAATAAATAGGACAAACCTAACAATCGTGATTAAGTTAAAAATATACATAGTTTAATTTTATTCTCATATAACTCACCACTGGTTAGTCCAGTACCAATAGAATAAACATGATAATCTTCCCCTTTAACAAAATATTATTTTTCCACAATAACTACAATAAGATTTTTTCTCATATAAAAAATTGATTTTTTGAAAATTTTAAATTAAATAATCAGTAAATAAATGGATACAGCATTAGAGAAGAAATATAACTATGCAGGTAAACACTGCAACAAGTGTGGTGTGGACATCAGTTATACTAACTGGGCCAGGCACTTTAAATCAAAGGGTCATATTAAAAATGACCCTAACAATGAAGAGAAGAAGGCAGAGGTTAAGCAGGAGGTAACATGCAAGAATCTTCGGGGTGTAGCCAAAGAGTACAACCTTAGAGGCTATTCAAAATGGAACAAATCACAACTTATTGAAGCTTTAGCCAGGTCAGTGATATTTTATACAAAAGGAACTATTTGAAAAAGCTCACGGTACCACAACTCAAAGAGATCGGAAGAAGTAAAAATATTAAGGTGACTGTTAGAATGAGGAAACCGGAAATCATAGAATCTATTTTAAAGACCCAAGATGCTGTTTTTCGTAATAAGGTAGCCCAAGAGCTAAGCCTTCACGAAGACCTAATACAACCACCAAAAGAAGACCGGAAACCACCATACACCATCACAGAAACCACGCCAAGATTTATTAAGAAATTTAATGCCACAGAAGTAGATTACACTATAAAAATTGAAAAGATTATGGAAGTTGAAAACGCCATCAACGCAATGATTAAACTGGCCAAAGAGAAGGGCAACTACAAAAAAGGAGACAAGTTAACTATAGTAGCAAGCAACCCAAATTTCCATCATGACATTTCAACTGTTGTTCAATCAAATATCAACGCCAGGTCCTTCATGAACCATATAGCCAAAATTCTATCTTCAAACGAAAACCTAAATATCACACAAACCAGGTTCAATATCAAGATAATCAATATACCAAAAGGCCAAGGTAAGTCTAAAATCATAAATCTAGCAGATGACGTAAGGACCAAGAGATGTATCACACAAATAAAGAACAGAGATAACTTATGTTGCCCTCGGGCCATAGTCACCGCTTTGACGTACCACTCAAATGAAGTGCTAGGTAGGCAACTGAGTGCAATGGAAATAAAATTAGTTAGGCAAGGCAGACGCATTCAAACAGAGTTAACTGAAGAGTTGTGCAAGAAGTTAGGAACCTATAACGAGGAATGTTTCACTTTAGAGGATATAAAGAAAGTAGAAAAAATATTACAAGTTCAAATAAAGGTTGTCTGTGCCGAAAATTTTAATTCAGTTATATACTCAGGTAAAGAAAGAAATACCAAAATTTATCTATACAAAAAACGGGAACCATTTTGATCTAATAAACAGTATGAAAGCTCTCTTGGGAAGCTCGTATTATTGTGATGCTTGTAATACATCTTACAACAATAAGGATAAGCATAAGTGCAATAAAAAAGTAAAGGCATGTATACTGTGCACGAAACCAGTACACTCCCCCGAAAATAAAGCTAAAGTTTACTGTAAGAAGTGCAATAGATACTGTTATAACCAGGATTGTTTAAACCATCACTCTGAGGTATGTAAGATAGCTTACAAGTGCAAAGGCTGCAATAAAATATGCTTAAGGGAAGATGCACAAGCTAGCTGTTGCCTTGCTAAATGTAGTAAATGTGATACTTTTGTAAATTATGAAGTCGTTTTGAACTGTAACAAATGTAAAAGCGTGTGCAAAAAGGTTTATGAAAACAAGTATTACTACAACTTACACGAAATTGTTGTATTCACTGAATGTGAAAAATGTGCAAAGAAAGTAATCTGTTTTATAACACTCAAGTGTGTAATATGTAATAGTAAATGTGAAAAAATATTCAGACACAAGTGTGGGAACGATAAGTGTAGGAATTGTAATGATTTCGTAAAGACTAGTGAACATCAATGCTACATCCAGATTAAGCAGCAAAAAGGAGGGAAGTGTGAAAAGTTATGTATTTGCAATGCAGACGATACAAAAGAGTTTCTAAAACGGTATGTAGATGAACATAGGTTAAAACTGTTCAAGAAGCCAAAGATTAAAGACCTTCAGAAACGATTCTTGGCCGGTAAAATTTCAAAAGAAAGGTACAAAGTACTATTCAACAATATTTTGCTTGATATTATCACACGAAAAAACGGATGTAGTTACACAGAGAAATACATATGGTTTGATTTTGAAGCAAAACAAGAGACCGGGGTGCACATTCCCAATCTTATTGTCGCACATTACATCGACGGCACCAAAGTAAGCTTTAACACAAATGAAGATTTCTGTAAGTGGTTGATCTCAAAAGACCACAAAGGATATAATGCCATCGCCCACAATGCAAAAGGTTATGACTCACAATTTATCTTGAAATACTGTATAGAGAATACGTTGAAACCATACACTATATACAATTGAACAAAGTTAATGATGCTAGAGGTAAATGGGCTAATAAGCATTATCGATAGCCACAATTTTGTAGCTTCTCCCTTAAATGAATTCCCAAAAACTTTCGGGCTAAAAGAACTTAAGAAGGGTTACTTCCCACATTTCTTTAATACACGAGATAACCAAAGTTATTTTGGTGGTGTACCTGACAAAAAGTACTATGGGGTAGATACCATGAAGGCGAAAGCTAGGAAAGAGTTCCTTGAGTGGTACAACGATAAGGTTAAAGAAAATTATACCTTCGACTTTCAAAAAGAATTTATGGACTACTGTAACTCTGATGTAGATATTCTTCGTAGAGGTTGTTTAGAGCTAAGGAAACAGTTTTTGGAAACTGCTAAAATCGACCAATTTAAGTACATCACTATTGCAACCGTTTGTATGGGAATATACAAATCAATGTATCTTAAGAAAAACACTATGGCTGTCATAAAATCAGATAAGAAAGAAATGTATAGTAAAGCTTCTATAGGATGGCTCAACACCTTCAAAGGTGTACAGCACGCTTTGAATGGTGGTGAAGTCAAGATTTGTGGGGCAAAGGTTGACGGGTTCCACAAAGAGACCAACACTGTTTATCAGTATCACGGTTGCTATTGGCATGGATGTCTTGATTGTTATCAAGAAGAGACTATTAACAATGTCAACAATGAGACTATGGGGGATTTGTTTGAGAAAACAATACTAAGAGGTGTTCAAATTAGGGAAGCGGGGTACAATTTAGTAGAAATGTGGGAATGTAAGTGGCTTAAAAGCAAAGATTATAAGAAAGGTTTGAAGAAGTGTACAGCAGTCGTAGAGGTGGTAGAGCCACTGAACCCTAGAGAAGCTTTCTATGGAGGAAGGACCAATGCAAGCAAGCTTAAAGTACAAAATAAAAAATTAAAATATATAGACGTATGCAGCCTCTACCCTACGGTACAGTATTTTGATTACTACCCGTTCGGTCATCCTGAAAAAATATATAAACCTAAAAGGTATAATAAAAATTGGTACGGGCTGATTAAGTGCTAAGTACTACCACCGCGAAAGCTTTACCATCCTGTATTACCGGTTAAGAAAGAGAAGCAGATGTTTGGATTGTGTAGAAAGTGTATTGAGGAAAAAAGCTCTTCTTGCCAACACTCTGACTTTGAAAGGGCAATAACAGGAACGTGGGCAACAGATGAAGTGAAGAAAGGGATACAAAAAGGTTATAAGATAGTAGAAGTATACGAGGTTTGGGATTTTAAAGTAAAGAGTAATGCTCTGTTTAAAGGATACGTCAAAGACTTTATGAAAATAAAGCTTGAAACGAGTGGGTGGAAAGATGACTTTGATACTATTGAAGAGTACATAGCTGCGGTTAAGAAACATCTTAATATTGGCCTGAATCCTGAAGAGGTAGTTCCAAACCCTGGTAAGCGTGCTGTTTCTAAGATTTGCTTAAACTCATTGTGGGGTAAATTCGGACAAAGACAAAACTTGACCCAAAATGAATATGTAGTAGATGTAAAGAGATTCTATGAAATTCTGTTAGACGATAGGTTAGAAATAAGCAATATGATATTTATTAATGATAATATTGTACAAGTAACGTATAAGTATAAAGATCATTTTTTGAAGACCCCTACTTAACCAATGTGTTTATAGCTGCATTTACAACCTCAAATGCAAGACTTAGGCTTTACGATATGCTAGACAAATTAGGGGATAATGTAGTTTATTACGATACTGACTCAGTAGTTTATATTGATGATGGTAAGAATACCGTTCAAACAGGCTGTATGTTAGGGGAATGGACCGATGAACTTGGAAAGGATGATCATATCACAGATTGGATCTCTACGGGACCTAAGAGCTACGGGTACTTAACAAGTAAGGGGAAGGAAATCATGAAAGTTAAAGGTTTTACTTTAAACTACAAAAACTCCAAATTATTAAACATCGAAACTATGAAAAATATTGTAGATAAAGAGATAGATAAGGTTAAATTAAACTACAAAATGATTACGAGAGATACAAAAACCAAAAGCTTGATTAATAAAAATGTTAGCAAAGATTTCAAATTCGAATATGATAAAAGAATGATTAAGCCTAAGGTAGATGGTATTATTGAAACGTATCCATGGGGAAATTAGTTAACGAATACATATAATAAGGTAAGGTTAAATAGAATCTTAAACAAGATTAAAAAATAAATAACTTTTGATTACGTTTTATAGATAATTTAGCCATATTTTTGTGCATTATTTTGGATTAAATTGCATGGTTACTTTTAGCCATAGTTTTGGAAAGCTCATTGGTAATGTTATGGATGGCTTTAACCATAAACAAGATTAAAAAATAAAATAAGTTAAGGTTAAGGTAGACCACAAAAAATAATAAGTTAAGTAAACTATTTTTAAGGTTAAATAGCACCTTAAAAATAAATAACATTATGGTTAAATTTAACCATAGAAGTAGGCTTGCACCAAAGTTGCCCATATACTACTCCCACCAGATGTGAGCCCCTGGGGGGGGGGGGCTTAATTGTACCATCAATGGGTTCCTGTACCATTTCTCTCACGAGGTTGTTTTCATATTGGCTACTTCCAAGAAATAATTGTTTGCTCCACCATCGTCGAGGGCGGCGATTTTTCTTCTTCCCTTTCTTGATCAAAAATGCCATTGACATGGCGGAAAACGTGGCTGCAACTGCTGGAGGAACAAAACAAGTTGCCATGTTGGCCGCGAAACCAGAACTGAAGGTGGCTCGTCCTACTCGCGCAATTTTTAGCTCTGAATTGCGCGCTGTTTTGGGTAGTGCGAAATTTCACTCGAAGCTAGTAACTTTCGCGAGGGAGTTTCGCTAGTGTAAACGCAGCTTAAGAAGTAAGAAGTCCGAATTTGGACTCATTTCCTTTAGAATTTTAGGTAGAATTCCAAAAAAAAAACTTGAAAATTGTAAATTTAAATTAGAAATAACTAAAGTTTTAATGCTGTGGGACAGCGCCAGTAGGTGAGTCATTGTTCGCCACCGACCGGTCCGTCGAGCGGCTCGGGAGGGTGAGTGAGTGACGTGAGTTGAGTTCCGAGAAGTCCCTTAAACCTCTGAGTATCATGGTCAAACAGAAAGACTATAGCCAAGAATGCTTGTTACGGCGCCACCAAGTGGACTGCGTAGTAGACAGACCAACTTAAACTGGAACTTACCGTTTTAAATTTGAGACAAATCAATAGAAACGTTTCTGATGGACTTAGGGCGTTTCTATTTGTTACAAATTTCATTCCTATCTTTTCTAAAGGTTATATCGATACGTTTATGATGAAATATCTCTAGAAGCTAATGAGACTCCGCGGTTCAATTTTCTTCTCAACAAGGGTAATTTTGGTTCACAAAAATATAATTGCAATGTGTTAAAATATTTCATATAACCCTTCTTTGTATAATGTGACTAATCCCATTCAACATCGCTCCTACTAATCCCCACAACGTCTCCCCTTCTATATCAGATTTACTAATAATAACGTTATGGCCCGCTGTTCGAGCTGTTTCCTTAATAACGTTCTAGACGGAATATTTACAATTTAGTTTCATAAAGATATGGTTTGACTAATATCCAACCTACAACAGTGGCTGCGCGGGCTAAAGCGCAGCGTTAGGTCATGGGGCCAAGCTCTCTGCTGACTCGGTAGACGCGTGGGTTCGAGCCCCACCGTCGGCTGTCCTTGAAATGGTTTTCCGTGGTTTCCCATTTTCAACACCAGGAAAATGCTGGGACGGTACCTTCCGATAGGCCACGGCCGCTTCCTTTCACATCCTTGCCCAGTTTCATTCATCTTCATCCATTCCATCTCTCATCCCGACGTGCAGGTCGCCCACGGGCGTCGAATAGAAAGACCTGCACTCGGCCTCTGAGGAGGCCACACGAAAAAAACAAGAAATGGGAATAACATTAATATGTAAAACTCAATTTTAGCCGTCTTTTTAATAACGTTATCGTCGGTAGCTCTCACAATTTCGTTCCTTGGAGATTGGGTATGACAAATACCGAAAATAGGCGAATAACGTTTTTATGAGGAACTTCCTTTACCCGCCTTTCGAATAACGTTATTGTTAGATAGTTCGTTCAATTTTGTTCTTCGACATCAGGTTGAGCTAATAACGAAATGATGGCAATAACATTATTTAGTTATTCACTATGTGAGCCACCCGCCCAATAACCTTATTAGTAGGGACCGGAATAATAGAGTTCTTCAATTCGGTTACTGAATTTAACATTATTGTGATAGTATATGGTAAATAAGGCATTCTTTCCGAAACGAAGTAATTCGTTCTGTAATAAATTTACCTAAATGTAATAATGGAGTATTCCGGTACATTCCCTAATTACGCTCCTTTACGGTTAAGTTATCTAGCACTGATTACAACAAACATTCTGTTATACGTTATTCAATGTATACTGTAACACCAAACAATTCGTTATTCAGGGCCATTATGTTAAGTTATCCAGCCCTGAAAATAAGTCAACACAGCAAACCAGCACAAGAAATTAAAAACTTAAAAAATTAAAATAATTATACAGTTTATGTATTTTAAGTCTATGAAATCCCAAAGACGAAAAAAACGCTAGTAACCTACTGCAAAAAAAATGGTTTATAAAACTAAAATGTACTAATTGAAACGTCCCTTCGTAGTAAAGCGCAACAAGTTGACAATACAATGAATTTACACCGGAATAACTAAGAGCTCCACTTAGTTGTCCTCTTCAGGGTTTCCATGTGCACAGTCCAGGCAGGAGAAAGCTGTGTGCTCCCTGCAGATGCAATTTGAACAGTGCACGCATGTTGTTTTGATTTTCTGTTCTTTTTTCTTCCACAGTAAGCGCACATTCCTTGATATTGAACTTCTCGTTCAGCTGGCCTCAGTTCATTGTTGATCCCTAGAAATTCCTGGAGCCGCAGTTTGATGTCTCGGGGAATGCATGACTATGACGCCAGATACTCCATGTAGTCTCTGCTGTACAGGCCCCCAGAGGGTTGCACCCCCTGGAAGCCACCCTCCATCATCTATTAAAACCATCCCTAACTGGCAAATCTCATAAGTCCAGAACAACATCTTTCACACAGCAAGGGCAGCTAACCAGCCTGGAAGGCTTGCCAAACACTTGCATCACACCATAAACAGCTACTCATAACTAACTGGGGCTTCTATGCCAGTGGAATGCTGACAGCACAACGCCAAAGCCTATAAGAGGAAGGCATTAAGGAGGACAGCTCTCTCTCGATTATCAGTCATACAGTGTGTCAGCCGGAGGCCCTAACTGTTATCATCAGGTGAGTCAGCAGTGTTCAGAGATCCTATATTTTGTAACCTACCCCACAAACTTGTACACTTAAACTTATAACATTTATTACATTCCCCTAAAAGGGACATACAATTTCATACATCACTGACCAATAAATACTTGGTCAGTACACTACACTTGTCTTACTAATTACACGCCTCTTTACGTCCTAACGCCTTTCCTGATTCCCGCCACGAGTAAGCGTGAAAACAGTAGCTTGTAATCGCCGGCTCAAGTTCTATTGTGTCTCTCACACGCGACTGCCTGAGCAGCGAGCCGCCCACACATAGCTGACGCACGCACGTCGGTTATATAACTCTCTCCAACCAGCTGAGAGGCTAGTACATTAACCTGTACGCAGAGGTTCATCCCCCGAGGTACACTTACGTCTTTATAGGAGCATCCCCTAGCATCCTAACACTAAACAACACTCTACACTGGTCAGCTTACCCAGCTACGGGAAGCTGCCCCCCCTCTAGGAATCACTCTCTAAATCAACACAATAACACATCCGTTTTAGATCTAACTACCCCCAACTAAGGGATATAAAACAGATTGGTGGAGGCGCCTCTACTACGCACAGTAAGGGTGGGTCTCACACAACGAGCCCTCGTAGTAGAAACGACCCCTACCGTACCGCACACAGCCAAGCGAGACTGGGAAGAATTTTTTTAATCCCATAATACGTCCCACATTTTTTTCCTGTTACATAGGAGTTTGTATTATCACACCCACCCCCATTGGCCCCATAGTGCAAAGTCAGTGGAAATTAAATGTCCACATTTAGAACCACACTAAGAGACTTTGCGCACCATTTGTCGGCTAGTACAACTCCACTCCTGCCGAAGCTAAAAATTAAGAACAGTGACTTAATAACTGACCAGACTGCAGTACAACTTCTTAGGGAACTCAAATTCAAGACATCAGAGATCCGCGCTCAACACCCTGCAGCGGCAGCACAAGTTATACACTTTACACGATCCCAGGCCAGGGAACACAGACAAGAGTCACCAATATCTAGCGCTAGTGAAGTAGATTGCCTGCCAACACTCCACCCCCTATTGTTGCAGCAACTGCAAATCACAGAGCAGAAAACTGGTAATCTGCTCGAGCGCATTACACAGCTACTAGAGACAGACACTGTCAAGTCAGATAATCACACGACAGAGGCAGTTCTAGACATCCACACTATTCTGGAAACTGTGAAACAGGATTTAGACAGGACTGTACACGTAGTCAAATCCACACAGTACGACAACACGCCATCAATCAGTACCGACATATCAGGTGACGAGCCACCTGGTAACATAACACAAGTGTCGTACACGGGAAGCGAGGCTAATTCCCCTCTGAATAGCCCAAACACCTCGGCACACGATAGCGGTGCGAACAACATAGACAGATCGCAATCACTACACAGCCAACAAGAGATAGCTGAAAACGAAATGAACAGACACACTGAGTACCCCATGATCCACCCCACAAAGTTCACGGGGGAAGGCCAGGATCCCGAGGAATACCTCAAGGCCTTCAATAGAACGGCTCGGATCAATGGTTGGAGCGAGGAAGTCAGAAAACGGCTCCTTCCTGCATACCTCACAAAGGCAGCCATGACATGGTATGAGCTCCATGAGGACACACTAGAAGCTGCCACATGGGAGGAAATCACTTTAATGTTGAAAAGTGAATTCCAGCTCATACCAGATGATGACGACCTGTACGACCAAATCAGACAGAGGTCACAGGGACCTAAGGAAAGCGCCCAAGCATACATCAACGTAAAGTTGATAATGTGCGACAAATATAACGCAGCAATGACGAACAAACAGAAAGTCAAGCTGTTAATGCAGGGCCTCAGACCATCCATAGTGGACAAGTTGTGCATTATGAACAACCCCACGGTCCAACACATGTTGAACAACATAAAGACCATAGAGGAGGAAAAAAAGATCACGGAAAAAGCTACGGAGAAAGCCGTGGATCAACACTTCCAGACACAAAAAGACGACACTAATCATAAAATGGACGAATTAGTGGACAGGATGGAGAAATTGACCATAGCTGCCATCAAAGCAGGCGGGAGACCGCTTAGGGATGAACAAGTGGACACACAAGAGCGCTACTATCCTGAAAGGGATAGGGGGTACACTGAGAGGAGAAACTACGGGAGGGAGGAAAATTACTACCCTCCACAGCGGCCAACAACACCTCACCCACAGGATGGGCCACACTACCCTCCTCGGTATTCACCGGAATCGTACACGGACACAGAGCCGACATACCCCACACGGCGACCACCATCCCCGTACACACAGGAATACTACCCTGAGGAGTACGAGCACACCATCCCCCGACGAAACAGCCCGCCACCAAGGAGACAGGCCTACGCTGCCCCACAATACAGGGCAGACAGGGAGTACCGGGAAAATTCACCCCCAAGCAGGCAAGGCTATGCAGCCCCGCAGTACAGGGGAAATGGGGAATATCGGGAGAACCCGCCCCCACGCAGGCAAAGCTATGCACCCCCGCAGTACAGGGGAAATGGGGACCGTCGAGGAAACCCACCCCCGACCAGACAGGGGTATGCAGCCTCCCGGTACAGGGAAAAGGGGAATCGACGGGAAAACCCGCCCCCGCAGCAGCAGACATACACCCCACCCTGGCGGAGACAGGAAAACGGACCACCGGGCAATAACCGGCAGGCTAGAAAACCTACAAGAGGACGGGACAATACCGACACATACGCAAAGGGCCCTGAACACTACCCCCTCCCCGACGAACACCCGAGGGAGTACAGGGATGAGGCACCCCGCCGGACAGACAGGGGGGCAATACTCCCCACGCCTAGCCACACACCGCAGGCGGGGAACTGGCGCAGCCACCCCGAGGGGGGGGGGGGCGCACACACAGTACAGGAAGGCGCACACCTACGTTCCAAAAAAACGCCTAAACGGGGAGGTTCGGCCAACTGATGGAGCGGCTGAGGTTCCTCCCCCAACACAACACCAGAAAGGCCCTTCCCCCAAGCAAACTCGTAAGAGTAAGGGGAAGAAGCAGCCAGCCAAAGCTAAGGCTGACGATCCGCCCCCGGGCCGTTTCCAAACACACCCCGTACAAGGAGACGGCAACTGTCTGTTTAGGGCCATGAGCTTCCTAGTCCGGAACACCGAGGATTATCATGGGGACTACAGACAGAAAACAGTCCAACATATCCTGGCCAACTGGAAAGAGTACCGAGACTTTGTCTCGGACGAGCGGGAAAACCCATTCCAGACCGGGGCGGATTACAAGAAATACATCGGTAGGGACGGCACATATGCTAGCGCCGTAGAGGTGACCGCTCTCGGCAAGGTGCTTAAAGCCAATATCCACGTATACACTGACGTGCACTCGCCCCCGCTATTTACCACTGCGGGATTTGACAGGGACCTGCACATACTTTTTACAGGGAACCCTAAGGAGGGACATTATACGCCCCTCATAATTACGCACAAACAGACTGAGAACACACCCACACCCTCCAAACAGAAAACCATATCCCCTACACAACAATGCAGGATGGGAAGTGACGACACACAGGCGCAGGACGCGAGCTCGCTCGGCATTGGGAAGCCAGCAACAGGAGTCGAACTCGCGACCGCCTGGAACAAAAAACGGGGTAACAAGGGCAAGCTCAGGGTCACATTTGCAGACACACCTTCACAAGAGGGAGAAAACAACAGCACACCTACACAAAAGCTGGGAACGGTCAGTGCATTAAACGTTCGCCAGCAGACTTCTATTTCCACAGCGCGAGCGATTAAGAGAGCTGGCAATGTACTTGGTGAGCGCACTTTGCTGACCGAGGCAAAGCACTCGGGACAGGAAGCAAGCCTAGAGGCCAAGCGTGCCAGGTACGATAAGCGGCCAGCTCCATGCCTTCCCAGTACAGATGTTACGCCGGTAGCAACAACAACAACATACATCCTACATAACACATCGGTGCAGGGCAATGGATTTCAGGTATCGGCCCTCACGATACACGCCACCATAAATGGCCACAGAGTGCAGGCCCTAATTGACACTGGGGCAGCGGTAAGTTGTGTAAATAGAAGACACGTTACCGAAGCCCAGATACACGATGTCACGGGTAACATCCGGCTGGTAGCGGCCAATGCTCAGACGCTAGAAAACGCGGGGGTGGCAAACATACATCTTAGCCTAGACCATTTTGCCACAACACACCCCATGTTCGTTATAGAACATCTTTCTGCGTCAGCCATAATTGGCATGGATTTCCTCGCTAAATATGAGGCTAGCATAAATTTCGCTAGCGGTCAGATGCTTTTAAAGCACGACCAGAGGCTCACCACACATCCCATGATATACATCAGGAACACAGATGGGATTCGAGCGGAGCGAGAAAATCACGAGCACCAGGCCTCTGCACTGCACACTATCAGCCAACACACAGACACACACACAGATAAGGCGGCCAACCAGAACCACAGACAGGACCTGACTCCGGAGCAAAATAAAAGGCTCACGGAGCTCCTGGAGGCCAACAGGGATATGTTTGCCCATTCGATGAAGGATCTCGCTGTGACAGGCCTCATCGAACACCACGTCACACTCACCAGTGACCGGCCAGTACACCAGCCTCCCTTCAGGGTGAGCCAGAAGGAGAGACACGCCATCGACGCTCAGATCACGGAGATGCTCGAGGCAGGGGTCATTGTCCCCGTTATTTCAAGTTACAGCTCTCCAGTTCTGCTGACCAAAAAACGGGACGGATCCCACAGATTTTGTACTGATTACCGTAGGCTCAATAAGTTAGTCGAAAATGATAGTTATCCACTACCAAGGGCAGACACCTATTTGGACGCCCTTGGCGGAGCTAGCTGGTTTAGTTCGATGGATTGTTATAGTGGATTCTATTCAATCCCCGTCTATGAATCAGACAGGCACAAGCTGGCGTTCGTTACAGAGAACGGGCTATATACCTACACAAGGTTACCAATGGGCCTCCGTAACGCCAGCCAAACCTTCCAAAAGCTAGTGGATAAGACATTTTCAGGCCTAAAATGGCGTTCCGTATTAGTCTACGTGGACGACATAACGGTCTTCTCCCATACCTTTGACGAACATATCGTACATTTGGAGGAGGATTTCGCAAGGATCAGAGAGGCCAAGTTAAGGCTTAAACCTGCGAAATGTCAATTTGCCAGACAGCAGATTAACATATTGGGCCATATTGTAAACAGAGAGGGCATTATTCCCGACCCAGCGAAAACTGACGCAATAACGGGCATCCCAATGCCCACAAATTTGAAACAATTGCGCAGTTTTATTGGGCTGGCCTCGTATTATCGTAAGTATATCCATAGGTTTGCGCACATCGCCCACCCCCTAACTGAGCTCACACGTGAAAAGACGCCCTTCAGCATTCAACAGGAACACATAGATGCCTTCAACACACTGAAGCAACTATTGACCTTACCACCATTACTGCAACACTTCCATAGTGATAGGCCCACCTTCTTACATGTGGATGCCAGCCAGTACGGGCTGGGGGCGGCCCTATTGCAGGAAGACGCAGAAGGGCGCATACGGCCCGTCGCTTTCGCTAGCGGGAAACTAACGGCCGTTGAGACTAGATACTCTGCCACAGAGCGGGAAATGCTGGCATTTTCATGGGGAGTGAACTACTTTCGGGTATACCTCTATGGTATCCAGTTCACGGTAGTGACTGACCACGCGAGCCTGCTTTTTTGGGACAAATTTAAAAACCCAAATTCGCGGCTCAACAGGTTTATATTCCGCCTGTATGAATATAACTTCGTGGTCAAACACAAGAAAGGCGCTACACACCTAGACGCAGATGGGTTGTCTAGGCTGCCAGTAGCCGATCCCCCGGATGACAGTAAGGACCACGAATGGGACGACATGCCCACTTTTGCCCTGACGGTGATTAACATCAAACAGGAGCAAGAAAGTGATCTGTACTTGAAACAGATTCTATTGGCATTAAAAAACTTGGATAAGGTGGACTCCAAGACAGCACGGCTGTCTAGGCGATTTTTCCTAGACAAAGACGGGGTACTGAAATTTAAGCCCACAGCCATGCACGATAACGCACCTATAGCGGTTCCGGAGTCATTGAAAGAGAATATCATGATCGGACACCACAATAGCCCACTGGCAGGGGCACATTTAGGTACGCATAAAACATACCTTAGAATCCGTGACAAGTACTATTGGGTAAACATGAAGGCCGACATAGACACCTTCGTAAAGACATGTCACCACTTGCCAGCGATTCAACACAAGGCCTGGCAAGCCTCATGGACTACTCAACCCAATTCCCGTAGGAGAGTTATTTCACAGAGTCGGAATAGATGTTAAAGGTCCTATTACGACATCTCAGAAAGGCAACAAATTTATACTGGTCGCCACCGAGTATCTCACCCGATACATGATTACGAAGGCTGTTCCCAAAGCAGACACGAACAGCATAGCGGAATTCTTATTTGACATAGTTACACGATATGGTCTATTCCAAACCTTACTATCCGACCGAGGTACTATTTTCACCTCGAGAGTGCTCCAACAGTTTTTGGAGATACTCAGGATTAAGGCATACACTACCACGAGTTTTTCCCCGCAAACCAACGGACTCACGGAGAGTATGAATAAAATACTTGGAATAGCCCTGGCTAAATTCACAGGGGACGCAGGGACAGACTGGGATGATTACCTGCAGCCCATAACTTTTAGTTACAACACTTCCATATCAACGGCTACAAAACACTCTCCACAATTCATATTGCACGGATACACGCCCAGAAGTCCCATAGACAACATATGCATCCCACAGGACACTCACACAGACAATGCCGCCCGGCTAGAACACTTGCAGATAGCTCGCATGAACGCTAGAAAGAACATAGCCGCGGCGCAGAAGAAACAGAAAGAACGGTACGATCAGCATAGGAAGACCGTGGAATACTCACCCGGGCAATTGGTTATGGTTTCCAATTCCGCCCGTAAGAAAAATGTGTCTGAGTTCCTCCTGCCACGTTGGTCAGGTCCCTTCAAAGTCTGCAGGAAGGTATCTGACCTAAACTATATCGTTAACGTGCGCCATGGACGTAAGCTCATTAAAGACACTATTCACGCCCGCCGTATGAAGGCTTATCATACACGCAAAGCTCCCACACCCACACGTAAAGGCGGAAACACTGCCAAGAGGAAGGGAAGTGATCCCACTGGCAGACGTGGAAAGAAGGCTAAGAAGTAGCCTTCGGACCTCGCTGACCGCACCGGGATACGACCCCAACACTTGGCAGAACTGTCCCGGAGACACAGCCTAGAATTGCACCAGAAACAATTACTCTGGTTAAAGACGGTCTCGAACCCGTAACCTCCTGAATACCAGGAATGTAAGGTCGGGTAGCTATCCAGTTGCAGGATAGGAAAGTAAGGGACAGTTCCACTAACAGATATTCATAAGCGGAAAACAACAAAATCACCTCCGACACCTAGTCACCAAACACGCGACTAGCGGCCCGGAGACACTCGTGCATAACGACATTTAGTACCATTAATAGGGATATACTCGACCCACGCTTACAGTTAACACAAAACTTGGGAACACAAAAGTACTTAGCGGAAGGTTCTTTTACATTGCGGAAAGCCCTACTCGCAACTACACAGATAGCACTCAGGCCCAGACACACACACGTGCCGGACACGGAGCATTATCAAAACAAGTAACAAGTGAGTGCGCACGCCATTGTAATTCAATACTATCGCCGTCAGCGATAAGCCACTCGTGACTGGGCGACCTTCACACATACAGACAGATTAAGACCACTCCAGGTTGAACGGGAACAAACGCCATCATTCACGTCAGATCCAAAACCTTATAACTCCCCAAATTACACTACGAGGAGAATTCAAAAACACACAAACTCTTCACATGAATGCGTATTCTCATCTGCGCATTTCAAATACACGATACATGTGACATGGTATATACGGCACAGATATCGACATACCAAGTCCTTACAGCAAGCCGGGTCCGAACCCACGACCACACTACACAGTCGTACCAAAAACTAACTAACCAATGGTATTTTTGGTACGAAAGACATAATCAAAAAACCACACTGGGGACACCTAAATCCCAAAAACACAACGCAGACATAGAACACGGAGAATTACATGATCACGGGTCCGAATCCCAGCAAAAATTGGACGCCATGGGAAACAAAAATCCAGAGCCCAATTACACTGAAGTTGGCCACAGATAAGTAAATAACTGGGTCAGACACATGCCTATAGACACAGGATGGTTTCTTTTTTATCGGTAACCTCCAAGGGGATCACAATAGACTTCCCAGACATGGATTACACATGGTTACACAAAACAAAGTCTTGCGAAAGCAGTGTACACATAACATCGATTAACAAAAGCGGGACAGATTAGCACACTGGCACTCCCGGAATCTCAAGCAATAACAACATGCCGACGTTCGCAAAAATTCACGTTCCGACAGCCGACCTACGCAATGTCAGAGACTTCATGCACACAAACAAATGAAAGCACAATATGACGAAAATACTGACTTGCAGATTTCGCCGCATTGCAACACTGCTGCCGACAGACACTATTGTTATATCGGCAGTGACCATGAAATCACAAACACAGACCAATTATAATGCCATACATTTTTCAGCACTGTTACAACAGTGGTGACATTTAGCAACGTACAGACATAATAAACCGGACTTACCTTAGGGCCACAGGGACATATCTACAAAGATGTTGACAAGTTGCACGCACCATCTGACACTCAGACACGCGATACACGATAGGACTTAGCCGATAACAGGCCTCCCGCCCGCATGGGGTAGCGGAACATAATCCCATACATACGCGCTCACCAATCAGGGGCGAATACAGACAGGGGCTCTGAGGGAACAAGACCTCCCCCTAATAACTTCTTTTCTCGACTTTATTTCTACAAAATCATTACAGGCTATCAGGACATCGCCAGGCACACTACGATCACTTGCTACATTAACACTACAAATGGCCGTGACGTCACAGCGTCACCACACTTTACTATCCCAAGAAGCGGATAGAAAGCAGACATGGACCAAAGGAGGATGACAGGGGCATAGGTGGACAATCCCAGTGGGATTACCAATATACCACCCACAGGCTACCATTTAACTACACTACTCCCCTTCCATAACCTTCCCAATTACAACATTAACCAACACAGACATACAGACACGATAAAAACAGCTACACTACATGACAAAATATACATCGGGGTTGATAGACTTCATGCGTTTAAAGAGAGGGCTTACTACGCCCTGGATCTCAATGCTAACACCTGAATATTAGGGGTGTGTCGGAAAACGACAATTAAGCGTAATGCGCATCTCCAAGTAAGAGATGAGGCCAAAATCATATACTAACCATTTTTTTTTAATTAAATAATCCCGCATGAAAGGGACTTAATATTATTTTACACTGACCGATACCCATCCTTCAATGAGTGCGGGTACGCCTCATATCCAGACACATGCATGGAATATCCCATCCACACACCTGGGTTATTATTAGTATTACTCCTGCATGGAATTTTTATATTTTTGCAATCCCGGGAAATACCTACCCCCGTCCACTCATTGTAGAAGCATCCCAGCAGCATCACCGGCTTTAGGCCACCATTTACATGAAGCCCAAAGATGAGCAACCCTCTCCTACCTTGCTTCAAGCCTATTCAACGAATAATACCCCCGGATCCTAATAACAGGGAACCTAGCGCCATAAACCCTACTAACGCCTCCATGAAAATTAACAAGGCATCACAGCTGGAAATCCGACATAGCAAAGTAGACCTGAAGTAGTCTATGCACTTAGAAGTTTCTACAACCCCAAAACACTTGAAAAATTTTACATTTCATACACAGCAAATTATTTACAGGTTACACTATATTTTTATATATATAACACAAAAGGAATCTGATAACACGCTGATTGGTGATAACGACACAAGCAGAAGGCCAGAGGCACCACACTGGAGCAGAGCGGGTAAGGCGATGATGAGCCTTACCCTAGTTAACTTAACGACTAGACCAAAAAGACGAACCACGTAAGGTTGAGGCATTCACGGCCCGGCACGGGCAAACTTCGGAATCCTAGGTGTGCCTAGCCTGCCCCCAGGACGAAGAGATGTTACACCCACTATGTGCCACGGTCGTCGAAGCCAAGACCTGCAGGGGAGACTTTCTGAGGATGGTGGGAGAAATAGCCAGCTCCACGCCGGACTCAGGAGTTGACCCTAGGGACGACCAAACTAGGACTAGACTTTTAGTTAAATATAAGTAAGTAGGGCTTCTACAGCGAGAAGCGAGACTCCTATGCGCGGGAGTGAAGTATTATTGCGGCCAACAGTGGCGAAGAGATTATTATTACTGCGAATAAGGGCGAAGAGAATACTACTACTGCCAATAAGGGCGAAGATGATATTATGCCATTGGACGATGTCCAATGCCCACATAAATGGTGACGCATCGGGCAGCCAAGGGCATTAAATGAGGGGCATCGCGAGCAACTCACAGGGGTTAAAGTGGGCAGACCCAACAACGACAACATATGCAAAGACAACGGCAATGAGCAGGAAAATACAGCGGGTGAGACGGTTTGCTTAGAGGCACCGTAAGCCGCCTGCGACTATATTAATACTAGTTAGTAATCATTAGCATAAGCGTCGACAACTAGTATTAAGGGGGCGGAATCCGGCGGTTCTAGAGACAACCGGTGTTTCTAGAATACGTACGGGTGGTGATCTGAGGAAGTAAATTGCCTCAGGCGATCGCCCGGGTCAAAATTTTAGCTGTAAGACAGTTGCATTTGACACGCAACTTAGGATTAAGCAAATTTACTAACCGCTGTTGCTAAATGATAGCACAGCATATTTCGGCAATAGAGTAAGGCCACCCATTCGGCTTAATAATAGCAACCATTTTTTTACTTACCATAATTAAGGTAACGATCTCGGCACCTGATGGCGACGCAAATCCGTCATCAGGGTAAGCCCGATAACACACTAGAATAAGTTAGATTAAGATAAAATCTCGGCACCTGATGGCGACGCAAATCCGTCATCAGGGTAAGCCCGATAATACATTAAGTTAGATTAACTAGGTTAATTAAGACTAAATATACACACTTTGAGAGTAAGAAAAAACATTACGGCACCGTGTAGGGTAAGCCCGATCATACATCAAATAACACAATCATGTGTAAAGAGAACATGACAGTAATAGTGGCCACAGGTTAACACTAATCATGCTATATTTTTTTTTTCAGGGGAAAAAGAGCTTCAGCCAGTGAACACACTGACACAGTAGCTGATATGCAATATTCATATGTTTTCTTAACCTCTCCATTTTTTCAGGCGTCGTCACCAGGAATATGGCACTGGTGACTATGATTTCACTGCCATACAGCAGCAGCATGTTATTTGTGCCATGATATTATTGTGTACCAACTTTGCGCACTAATTTGTATTTACAATTCGTATTCATCCTCACACACAACTCAACACATACACCTCCATTATTTTCACAGCTACACTCCAGAAATCTGAACAGCAGGGTTGATACCTGTGGGGTATCAGGCTTGCTGACAGATCAACATAAACAAAGAACACAAGGCGTCAAAGATGCGACGCAAAATACGGCAATGAGGGCGCAACCTATCTGTGGTGGCGACTCTCACTGTCAAGTGTGAAAGCATTCGCCCACAGAGAATGGTTCACAAAGTAAGGGTATATATCAGCGGCACGACCACTAAGCTACACCTGGAAACGGCCGGACAGGATTAGCCGTGGGACGGCACTTAAATACAAAAGGTAGCGTGCACGCAAAGTACAATAGATACGGCCGTCTAGTTATAGCATAATTAATAATTAACATAGATAGATTTAAGTATATAATGTAATATAATGTAATACAAAATACGGCTATATTGTTCAAAGGCACTACACACAAAATTATGATGCCACACATTGTGAACGCACATATTCTTGTCAAACACATGTACACCATGATTATGATTTGTTTCTTTCATTTTCTTTCTTCTAACGTCCCAATTTGTAAAGGTGTTCCGTTTTATCCCAACACAATAAACATATTTTAAATATTTCCTTTAACTTATACCCTGGAACACCTATTTTTTCTACTTCTTCTATCTTTCACATTGCAGGGAGCAATTTTTCCCCAAGACAGAGGCGGACGGCACAATCAACCGTCCAGCCCTGGGTTTTGTCCTCCCTGCACAACAATATATTACATAATGTTTAAAACCATGTATTTTTTATGGAACTCTTTATATATTGCAAATGCCAATTTTTTTTCTCATGAACTGTTTTAAAATGTCAAATGTATATGTATATCCCAAAACCCACCCCTCTGAACACGAGCTGATCTCACATCTACACGACATCCCTACATCAACACGACATCACCACCTCTACACGGAACAGAAGAAACGAAGATCAGACACAAGGAAGATTCCACTACGAACTACTACGACGACACCCCAACTTCACGTTCCGTTCCCGTTCGCGGGGACGCGAACTAAACAGAGGAAGAGGCTTGTACAGGCCCCCAGGGGGTTGCACCCCCTGGAAGCCACCCTCCATCATCTATTAAAACCATCCCTAACTGGCAAATCTCATAAGTCCAGAACAACATCTTTCACACAGCAAGGGCAGCTAACCAGCCTGGAAGGCTTGCCAAACACTTGCATCACACCATAAACAGCTACACATAACTAACTGGGGCATCTATGCCAGTGGAATGCTGACAGCACAACACCAAAGCCTATAAGAGGAAGGCCTTAAGGAGGACAGCTCTCTCTCGATTATCAGTCATACAGTGTGTCAGCCGGAGGCCCTAACTGTTATCATCAGGTGAGTCAGCAGTGTTCAGAGATCCTATATTTTGTAACCTACCCCACAAACTTGTACACTTAAACTTATAACATTTATTACATTCCCCTAAAAGGGACATACAATTTCATACATCACTGACCAATAAATACTTGGTCAGTACACTACACTTGTCTTACTAATTACACGCCTCTTTACGTCCTAACGCCTTTCCTGATTCCCGCCACGAGTAAGCGTGAAAACAGTAGCTTGTAATCGCCGGCTCAAGTTCTATTGTGTCTCTCACACGCGACTGCCTGAGCAGCGAGCCGCCCACACATAGCTGACGCACGCACGTCGGTTATATAACTCTCTCCAACCAGCTGAGAGGCTAGTACATTAACCTGTACGCAGAGGTTCATCCCCCGAGGTACACTTACGTCTTTATAGGAGCATCCCCTAGCATCCTAACACTAAACAACACTCTACACTGGTCAGCTTACCCAGCTACGGGAAGCTGCCCCCCCCCTCTAGGAATCACTCTCTAAATCAACACAATAACACATCCGTTTTAGATCTAACTACCCCCAACTAAGGGATCTAAAGCACTGCATAGTTCAGTGGAAAGAGCCTTCATAAAATGCCGCTGTTCATCTTGTAGACTTTACATCTGAGAATCACTTAACTGTTATTACCCGCAATGTTTAGAAGCGAGTAAAGAGTAAGTGACCAACGTTTGCTGACTCTTGAAAGAGAATAATTGCTTTTCAACTCATCGACGACATCTACTCCACCTTTTGTAAGGTTGTAAATTGTCAAGAAATCAGGTTTACAGGCATCACCTGATGAGGGATCAATAGAGTCACCTTCATGCATGGAAGAAAATAGCAATACAACTTTATTCTTTTTGGGAAAGTATGACAAAACTCCTTGCCCAAAAATAAACATACTGCTCTCTTCCCACCTGTTTTTTGTTTCCACAAAAATAAGAGTTTAGTGCTTTTCAGTCGGTCAACACGAATGTACCCAAAAGAGATGGGTTATGCCCTAATCCTGAAATAAATTACATGATATTAATAAAACACTAGGATTAGGGCATAACCCATCTCTTTTGGGTACATTCGTGTTGACCGACTGAAAAGCACTAAACTCTTGTTTACTAAGGCACCACTGAAAATATGGCTTCAAACACCACAATGTCCACAAAAATAGGTGGGAATTCCCTTTTGTTTTTTTCTTACAGTACCGACTAGTGTAAGGCGGTGCTTCGTGAGTAGGTTTTGAGCAAGAGGCATGGAAGTGTACCAGTTGTCTGTGATAACATTCCTCCTCCTTTGTGAAATTGGCTCCACCAGCCTCTCCACGAAACTTTGAGCACTGTTATTTACTGAAAACTGTCCATCAGGCTGCTTGCCAGCATACACCTCCATGTTTGTTAAGTTCTTGCATCTGCAAGGGCGAAGATCTTGATTCCGCACTTTGCGGGCTTGTTACTAATACACTGTCGAAACTGACAACGTCCTCTAAAGCCCTCTAGCATCTCATCTATGGTGACGTATTCTCCAGGCGAATAATTGCTCTTGCAGCGCTCAACAAAACCCTGGTAAGTATCTCGTATTGGAGCAAATTTATCATCTTTCTTCCGTTCATTCCTAGTATGGATGTCGTCATACTGAATAGCTTGCAGAAGGAAATTAGAATCTTTTACGACACATAGTAATACGGAATTTTTCTATGCCAGTGCCATCAGTTGCCCACAAATCCCTCAAATTGGTATGGGAAGATTTGAGGACAGCAATCTGATCACCGACTTATTTTCAGCATTATTAGTATCGACAGCATCACGGTCCCTCTGTTAATTTTCTCTTGCCTGTTTAACCCATATATTAGTGTAGGTCACAATCTGGTCCAGTGAATCTTCAAAAAAGAACTGCATATTGGAAATGATATTCATTTCGGCTCCGTATTGACAGTTTGACATGAAGAATAAGACTTTTTCAATTGAATGGGCAGAAATTGAAAAGGTCTTATTCTTCAAAAGAAGAGCATCCAAGACTCCAGAGGAAAAGTGATATTTCTCGCTCTATTTGTTGGCCCAGGCAGGTGGGTAACTATATTACGCCGCCTGGTACGCCCACGGCCAGCGTTTGTTCTTTGATGCATATTCTATTCTGTAGTCTTGTCTCTTCCAATACATTGGGGAATTCTGAACTGATGTACATGTTCTTCTTCATCGTCAGTCAGCAGATTCCTCTGGGTCAGTATTGTGGTCACTATTCTCGATAGCATCTTCTACATCGTCAACCTCTTCTTTTGAACACAAGTCTTCGTCACTTTCATTATCTTCATCACCAAACAGATTCCTTCTAACTTCACCTAGTTCTCTTTCGAGTTGTTCGTTAAGTATTTCTCCTTTTTTGACACTTTCCAGTACGGTAACCTAAGAATATTTCCTGTTCATCTGTCCTCGCAGGTTAAAGATTCAAAAAATATAGCAATCCTCTACATGGAACAGGGAAACCGGTAGTGAAAAAAGGTGTTGAAATTTATCATTAAAATCAATATCGGTGAGTCGTGAAAGGAACTAATTACGCATTGAGTAGTTTCTGGTAAATTGATAAAACCTGTTTGAGTATTACAGTTTTATAAATTTCATGTACTTTAATTTTCCAACTAGTACAGAACGGACCACTGAGTATAAAAAATAGAAGTTACATTTGCCATTGTGTATTTTAATAGTTATAAACTAGACATGAATGTATTGTACTTAGTGCCTTTTAATTCTGAACGAGATTATATGACAAAAATTGGCGTGTTATATTATGTTATTGTTATTTTTTCAACTTTTAACATTAATTGCAACTTCTGAAACACAACTGTACACACATTATACATCATCATCATCAATGTTACAGGCATTTGTGGTAGGCCATTGCAGACGTCTTTCATAAAATGCCTGTATGTCATCGTCGGGTGGAATGTATTGAGTCAGTTTCTTAAGATCAACAATATTGTTATTATTAATAGGAACGTTCCCAATTCTATAGCACTGTTGAAGGCTGCCGAACAGAGTTCTTGGCTCAGGACGTGCACCTGGTTGCTTTAGCTGGAATGTATGGTGCACACAGCTGTTTATGAATGGGTAAGCTCGTGTAGTCCCAATGTGTTTCCTTGAGTATTCAAACTGCTTAAAAGATGTGGGTGTAAAGGACTGCTTTTGGTTTCTTGGTACAGCACGGGAATAGGATTCATTGGAAATACATTGTTTTTTGTACAAAGATGGCCACCATTGATTGAAGTCAAGGATTTCATCTCCTTGCACCATAACTACTGCTTTGATCTGTTTGTTTTTAGCTATTTTGGCCACATACTCCTTAGGAATGTAAACTCTGTCATGTTTCTTTATAGCACGTTTCATCATGCCGAACGTTCTATCACAATCGAGGAAAGAATGCCCTCTGACAGGAAAACGATGAACAACATCGTCAAACCTTCCAGATTCTGTCAATCCTAAACAGAAACGAATGACAGTATGATTTCTGTTTTGTCCAGGGCATGCATCAGAGAATAGATGTAACGTTTTGGCACTGTCAGGAACATAGTTTTCAATATAATGGTGCAAGAACGTACACACTTCATTAGCACCTTTCTTCGCATCTCCTTCGGTGTACAAGTAAATAACAGAACTGTTGTCCTTCAGATTTGTTACACAAAAAACGAACACAGATAACTGTCTCAAGTAAAACACTTCTTGCACTGGGATGCATGGGACAGACAAGTTCTGCATATAGTCGAAGACTAGTCCACACACCGTGTCATCCCTGGCAGCTAGTTCTCTACACTTCTGTAGCTCCTTGTAAAACTTCTGGCTTCTTCGTTTGTGAATGTCCAGTTCACCCTGTGCCACACGTTTAACTGATTCAGACAGATGAGGTGATTTCAATTTGGTTTGTAGCTCTTCACACGTGCTGCACACATCAATTTGTGCTCTCCTAAACTTGAAATTAAAATTGGCATTGAAGTATGATAAATAAAAGCTATATTTAACTGTCGTTCCAGGATGAGACATTTTGAAGAGGTTGTACATGGTCTTCACATTTAATTCAGAGTGCAGATATTTGACTTCTTTTCCTCCGTAGTGTGAAGTTTTAACAGGGAATGAACTTATGTGATCATAAGGCTGGTATTACACTATCAAAGAAATTTGTCAAAGATCTTTGATAAAAGATTTGATAAAATTTAACTTTTATAAAAGTTTTATATATGCAGCCATGACACCATTACACTACATCAAATATTTTATCATAGTTCAGCAGAAATGTATGAAGGACAGTTCTCTGCTTGTTTAGCTACAATTAGTTCAATAGTAGCAATATGTATAATATTAAAAAAGAAAGAAAAACAGAAAAGGAAGCGTTTATGGGTTAAACCATGGGTTGCAAGACGTGACAAGAAAGGTATTCATCAAAACTTAGTGAAAGAACTACAATACGAAGACTTGAACAGTTACATCAACTATTTGAGAATGGATGAAGGTACCTTCAAGTTCGTATTATCAAGTGTCTCGCCAATTATCACTAAGCAAAGTACTCACCTCAGAAATTGCATAAGTGTTGAAGATCGCCTCATGGTTACTCTGCGGTTCCTAGCAACTGGAGAAAGTTATTCAAGTCTACAGTACAGCACACGAATCCCTCAGTGTACTCTTTCAAGCATTATTCCAGAGACATGTGAGGCTATTTACCAATCAATGAAAGATGAATTTTTGAAGGTAAGATAATTTTATTTACTCTAAATATAACAAACACAAATTATAACTAACACAAAATATAACAAAAAATATACGGTGCCCTAAATTAGTCATTGATTTCTGCACAGTCAATCATATTAAATTGTACATCTGCGAACTGCACATTTTGTCCAGATGACCACTGGCTCGCCTCCGAGCCATATGATGAGTGGCCTTGTGGGGAATCGAGTGCCTCCATTGCCTCCATCATCACTTGCTGAATTTTCCTCTTTGTCTGGCGCAGGAGGTACTCGTTCCCCGCAGCCCGAATGTCATGTAACTCATTGGCGACAAACAGACCGAAGGTGTCCAATGACTCATCCCTTCCCTCGCATTTTTGTTTTGCCATCGCACTCATCTGAGTCATGGTCTGTGTAGCCTCAAGCAACAAAGCATCCACAGACAACTCCTTCTTCTTCCGCTTTGGAGATTGACTCTTTGCCTCTGATGGCCCCTCCACAATTTCTGCCATATCCTCCTCATCCCCATGGCTAATCTGCGATATCTGAAAGTAATAAAATCAGAATATATTAAGATTAAAAATTAAAGGCACTCGACAATTACTTCGGCTCATGATCCGAAGAAGGCAAGTTTGATTTACAGCTGAGGATTTTTGAAAGGTAAAGAAATCCACAGCACCACATGTCGTACAATCTTGGTTCGCTCACGATATCTCTTATCACATTTGGTAATAACAATACAAGACAAAATTAAATCTAGGCCAGTTGCCCACATACAGTTCTAATTTTGATCAGCTGTAGAAATCAACCGAGCTACACACTGAATCACACTACTACCATGACTGGCGAAAGCCGATTGCATGTGTTTGTTTGTATATCCATTTCCATTTTGTGGATTTACACTCGCCTATGTGGTGCCAATACATAACAGTATAATGGGTTGCGTATATATACTCTAATACGGAAGGTCTTGAGGCAAAACTAAGATGGTTCTATTCCCAACTAACGAGGGGAACACGTCAAGTGTAACAACTTGATTTCCCAGAAACTTCACTCAGTGAAGGAGGGGTCGAAATAAGCGAACACATGTATGTCTACCCCTTTATTATTCCCGTTTTCCAACGGGGTCGGGGATGAGATGCGATGGAAGTCTTTGTGGCGATGGTTTTTACGGCCGGATGCCCTTCCTGACGCCAACCTCATGAGAGGAGTTAATGAGAGATGAAATGAATGATGGTGAATGAAACTGGGCAGGGATGTGGAAGGAAGCGGCCGTGGCCTGTCAGAAGGTACCGTCCCAACATTTGCCTGGTGTTGAAAATGGGAAACCACGGAAAACCATTTCAAGGACGGCCGAGGGTGGGGCTCGAACCCACGCGTCTACCGAGTCAGCAGAGAGCTTGGCCCCATGACCTAATGCTGTGCTTTAGCCAGCGTAGCCACTACTGTCGGTAATAAGCGAACACATACTTCGGCTTATTCGTAGACATTTGGCAGTTCGCAAACATGGGGAGCAAAATTGTACAGCTGCGGTGAAAATCGCTGCGCCACTGTGTCAGTCGAATCCGTCACGTTAAAGGCACATAAAACATGTCGGACACACTTCGACTGTCATTTTCTTGCAAACGGTCGAGTGTCTACGGATGAGCCGAAACATGTTTTAGCTTATGCACTGAGCGAAGTTTCTGGGAAATCAGGTTGTTACAATTGTCGTGTTCCCCTCATAAGTCACCCAGGAAGTGGCTTTCTTTGGATTCCCACTTCCACTCAAAGAAAACGCGAGAGTGGTTCTTAACTCCAGGCCATCGCCATCTCCTTTCAAATCCTAACCTCAATCAAATACACATGCACTACAACAAATACCACAATAACACAGGTTATCAGACAAATTATATTCACACGTATGTAAAATAGGCGGATGACTGGATTGTCAGACCAATCTGCTGTAAGCTGGCACAGATTGCTAGACTCAACACGCCCAAGTTTGTTGGTTTTGAAAAGTTACACAACTACATTACTGTAATCATGGCCAAGTATAAGCCGCAAAGAAATAGTACAGCTATATTTTGATTTTAGAAGTATGTGTATGGTGAGGCAAGCCACAGTGTTCCAATAAGGGACAATAATACGAACAATGTTAACATAACTAACATGAAAACATCTCGAGTATGGAAGGTACGGGGGTTGTAGACTGCGCCTATCAATAAACAGAAAAGAAACATCCCTGTGTCCTTTCCTGACGCTACGGCACTGACTACGATAAAAAAAAAACGAGTCAACAGTCGGAAGCGAGTTTGCACGAGATTACCGAGCACGCCTCTGGTCCCTATATTCAAAAATATATCACTTTGTATATTTTTAACGAGAGAAGGCCATTCAATTACAACATTTAAAACTAGAAGCCATAATCTTTTTTAGGTGTAGCCAAGAATTAAACTGAGTGTTTATAATTTTCTTTCTATTTTCTTTACAGGTGCCTACAACGAAGCAGGAATGGGAAAAAGTAGCAAGGGAATATGAAGAAAAATGGAATGTGTACAATACTATTGGAGCAATCGACGGCAAACACATTCGCATTAACTGTCCAAAGTATGGTGGCTCGCACTATTTCAACTATAAATCATACAATAGTGTAATTTTGTTTGCTCTTGCAGATGCCAATTACAAGTTCCTATACATAGATGTAGGAACAAATGGAAGAGTTGGAGACGCAGGAGTATATGCTAAAAGTACACTACGACAATGCCTCGTAGACAGATCAATATTAAATATACCTGAAGGTAAACCTCTTCCCAATAACCTTACCATAACCCCTTATGTAGTTCTTGCTGACGATGCATTTCCATTGAGCTACAATGTCATGAAACCATACCCTATGAAAAGCATCACCAAAGAAGAAAAAGTATTCAATTATAGATTATCGCGGGGAAGAAGGATGATTGAAAGCAGCTTTGGTATTTTAGCTAGTAGATTTAGAATTTTTTTTGACACAGATTGCTTTATCTCCAGAAAAGGTTACAACTATAACCTTAGCGGCTTGCACATTACATAACCTATTAATGGACAAGAGGAAACATTTGTACAGTCAACAAGAAGACGATGGTCATGAATATATGGTCACTCAGGGTCATGAAGAAAACTTGGAAATGCAAGCTGTGGCCAGACAATTAAATGTGGGAAATGGGGGACATGGCCGTCATGGCCGAGAAATAAGGGATGCATTCAAAACTTTTTATAATGGACCTGGGAAGATGCCTTGGCAAGATAAGTATATATAGGCCTAGCCTAATGTTGTAACACAATAAATGGATACTCACATCATCCTCAACTTGACTTTGTGGCGTTGCCACGGTGTCCAGCGTTGAGGTCGACTCGTCAGCATTTGTAGACTGATTTAGGAACTGCATCAAAGTATACCAATAAATTGACGGTTTATAAACCGAGTCTCCATCTGTTCCCGTCTTCTTGCTCTTAGATATCTGCCAAAGAGTGTATAAACAAATTACCGAGATGAGCAACTGTAGCCTATTATAGGCCGATACTGTAAATAGTTAAGATTTTAAATAAAACACCATAAAATTAAATGCATTACCTAGTTAGTAACCTTATTGATAAATCCCAAATCATATTATGGATACTGTAGTACGCGAACCATTGTATTTAATTTTATCTTTCTTTAATAGACAACTGTTCTACACTGAGTCAATAGGCCTAGTAAACAAAACTTGTGTGGTGAAATGATGTCTACGAGGTGTATAGCATACACCTTGGTGGTGGTATTTATTGTTTTCAAGGGGATAACGTCTAGATCATCTGTCCCTAAAATCACATACCCTGAACTATGAATTTGGTCTAGAGCCTACTCTCCAAAAGTTGTCGGCTACTTGTAAATCTAACACAAAAGTTGCAATACTATATATTGTACTAGAATATTGGAAACATGACCACAAGGAGTTCTCAACAGGTTTTTTCCGCTCATATGATAGTTACAACCCACGTGTTTTTAGGTTATGTCGCGGAGCATAACAGTGATCCTATTTGTTTATACAAATACAACAGAGTGAAAGTAACTGAAATAAATTAAAGATTAGACAATGAAATGCACTCACCTTCATTTTTTCAGCCAAATATTGGCTTCGCAATCCATTCAGTTTTTTCTTAATATCCTGCGGAGTACAGCCTTCTTGCACGGTACTTATAATGTTAGCAATTTCTTCGTAAATTGCCAATCTTTTATTTCTATTTTTGTAGTCGTTATGGCGTGGATTATAGAGCATTTCATGCTTCTCATATTCGGCAATAATTAATTTCGTTGTCGAGACGTTCCAGTTGAATTTTCCGCTCGCCATGTTGGATTATGATGTCACAAAACTTTTATCAAAGATACGGTGCTTGGCATACATTTTATCAAAGAAGTTTTATCAAAGGTACTTTTATAAAAGATTTCGCCATTACACTGTCATATCTTTTATAAAATATCTTTTATCAAAGATCTTTGACAAATATCTTTGATAGTGTAATACCGGCCTAAATATCTTTGCAGATATCTCCTGGAATTGCTTGGGTCTTCTTGTTGTAACCCCTGCCATCTTCTGGTCTGGAGCCTGAGATTAAAAGAGAACCTAACCTGAAAACCCTCTTCTTTGATATACAGTGAAGGTTTATAAAAGCCTTTCTGCAAATTTCTATGCGGTTTGAGTTATGCAGTACATGGAACTTAAAGCTTGCTCTTCTTTGTTTTGAAAGTTCTGCATGATCGGAACGGCGTTATTGTCAAAAGCTTCCATGAGCCGTTGTAGATGAAGGTCTTGCTCACTTTTGTTGTTCAAATCATGAAATTTCGAGAGAATGAAAACACTGCCGGAGTTTGCACTCACATATTGGAATAATGATGTTTTCGTCATCAATTAGTTTTCCTGAACAACTAGTGTAGGCTTGTCCTTTCACTATCTTTTCTTTCCTAATATTACACTTCCACTTTTCAGGTCTTCTCTTTCGCTTCTTACCTCTTTCTAGAATATCTAGCTCATCTTGTGCTTCTTCAAACTCCATAGTTTTGCTACTTAATTCCAGAAAACCTTGAAAAATACTACTTGACACACAATAAACTCTGCTACGTACAAACTGCGCAGATAGATATCGTATTTCCTTTGTCACACAACCTTCAGCACTGCACCATGGAGCCACTATCACGTCAGCTGGCGCAACGTTTGGAATTGAACGGAACTAAATGCAGCAGTTAGTTCCTTTCTTCACCAACTCTAAAGAAGAGGTTATGCATTACATCCATACACAGCTATCGTAGCTAGTTCCTTTCATCACCAATCGATGCGCCTACCTCGAAAATATACTATCCGATGTATAACTCATTTTACCCAAAAATGTCAGTTAGTGCCTTTCACGACTCACCGATTCATATTGGTGAATGAGCCGCAATCGCCCCGGAAAAATCAAAATGAATTTAGGTGTGGTTACTACAGTTTCTTTCTGCTCCAAGAAGATAGGATTTTTATATGATTTTGAACCTTAAGGAATTCTTTTTTTATAAACGTAAATTTCTTTTATGAGCAATTTTTGTCATGTTTTTTTGAAAGTTTTCTTGAAATCTCAATTTGTAACAGATCTGATTTTTAAGCATTTTTAGGTTATATTTCCATATTTTTTATGATTTGATCAGATAATATTTTCATATAATGAACGGGATTTTAATGAGAAAAAAATTTTCTTCTTGGAAGTTTCAATCTAAGTTTTCCTAAAAAATTATTTTATAGTGATCATTTGGATGTTCTCTCTTAGTGGTGACGGCTGAGGCCAATATATTACAAGTCCGTAAGATACTCCAATGCGAAGGCGCGAGCCCACCGCGCGCATGCGCACGTGGGCTCGCGCCTGCGAACAAATGAAATACCGGAAGTACAGGAATTGCAGTCAATGGTTGCGTTCACGGTAGCAAACAGTTGATCAACAGTTCCAAAGCTGATGCATCGGGAGCGGGATCAGGTTTTACGTGTACTTGTGAACGGTTTGCTCCATCTGATCTGTAGCAGCGCGCGTTGTTCGAAGGTGGACAAGGGCGATGTACTATCCTCGAGCCTGCGATGTTGAAATGATCAGATAATCTTGTGAGAGTGAATGCTGATATATTAGATCAGTATCTAATTTACCAATGTACCCTTTACTTTTGCAACTCAGAACGAAATTGCTCTGAAACTATGTACCGAAGGCTGTGAACATGTATCAAACCATACCTTGCTCCCGATAATATTACGTACCGGTACGTAAATTTCTTGCCTTTCTGATACGGAATTTCTTGTGTTATGCTAGTTCGGATACGGTAAAGAATACTTAACAGTTTAATGTATGGTACGGTATATTTCAAGACTTCTGATAATTGAAGTCATTTTAATCCCTTCAAATTGAACAAGGTAGGTTAGGCCTACGTCTCAATAGACCGAATATTTATTCAAGAATATCAATATTGCTTTGATTTTATTAATGTAGGGTTATATCCTATGAGAAGGGTCAAGAGTCTGTAAGTCTAGCAGTAAACCTCTTACCAGTCATCCACACATGATGACTTCATTATTTGTTAGCACTGCTTCATCTATCTAATTTGTTCCTAGGTATCCTTCATGCTGATACTTTCCTGCATCTTATATCTTTTCTTTTCCACTCTAGTTTTCTTATCAAGGATTTGAAGCTTTTGCATTTATTCATCAGCTTAACTGTACTGTACAGTTTTTAGTTACTGTACTATAAAAATTAATTGTATTTATAAAAAAATCAGGTTAGATTGCAAAATTAATTTGAAACACTACAAGAATATAAATCACATTGTCCCTACCTGTCAACTAGAGGTATTTATCTGGATCATTACCCATCCCCTATCTAATAAGGTCAGATGACCTCGAGGTTCCACCCTTTAAAATTATAACCAGCATCTAGAAATACAATTTCTGGGTCCCTCATCTAAAGCAAAGGAAATCATGGTACGGGCCTGTATTATCCTTGTTATACCTTACTTGTTTACACCCCAATATTGGTACCTAAAGAGAAAGGCACAACATGAACTTACTGTTGATGGACTAACTTAGTCTCTTACTTGGCAGTATAATCTCCTCCTATTCTCCTATATATCAATACACAACCGGTTTCCATACAATATTCCCTATGGGCTACTGTTCATCTAATGAAGCTGCAAAATGTTAGGCTACAGATTTTTGGTTGAAAACTGTTGTCTAAAAGATGCTTTCACAATTGATTTTTCAATAGATCATGTCATCAAATGGTCCAGTAACATAGAAAGAATTGAGGAAAATAGGGCATTTTAACATTATTGCTACCCTAGTCTGGACACTACAGAATGAGGTAGAGGAAACTACACTGCAAAAATATAATATAAACTGAAAAAAAAAAAGATATAAAAAGCAGGAAAGTACCGGGATGAATGACTCCTAGGAACAAATGAGATAAATGAAGCAGTGCTAAAGAATACATTTTTTCTGTGATAATTTGAAGCCATTCTTTTTTTTCAGTGTTGTCTATACACATTGTCTTTGCTGCTTCTCAGTCGGTCAACATGGGGTACAAAATTATAAATATGTAAACACACTCCTGGAAACGATTACATGTAATAGTTGCCCATTGCCCATTTAAATGTGATAACTAACTAATACACGTAATTTTTTCCAGGAGTGTGTTTATATATTTATAATTTTGTACCCGAAAAGCAGCAATGACTACTTTTTATCTTGAATTTCAGTACATAATCATTACCAGCTGCTTGATGTACGATACTGGTACTTCAATGGTGCTTGGCTAATGGGCTCGCACAATTACATACCATTACCGAAGGTAACATTCATGACTCATCGTCATCACTCTCTTAAAGGCATTGATACTTGGTTACTAACAATTCCCTTTGTTGCTCAATTTGTGCCTGGTAGAGAGATCGTTGGTACGAATCAGCAAACTAATTGTTAAAAGAAGTAATATCTTCCACCTATGCTCATTACCAGATTGAATACTAATGAAACTACAATACAGCAGACCTAGAGGTGTAGTTTTGTAACAAACATAGTTCATTCAGTCACCGTACAAGAACATCAGGTTTTCTGTGGTCAGCAGCAAATACTGCTGTGTGATAGAATATGCAGATTATAAAGTGAAGCATCACTGTAATGAGATGTTAAAACTCGGGCAAGCTGGGTAAGTGCTGTGTTGAACAGTGCTCAATCTTCTCTGCTTGTGTAAGAAGAGAAATACATTATATTTCTTGAGTTTCAGTACATAGGCCTAACCATTACCAGCTTCTTGATGAACTGGTAGCCTACTGCAGTAAACCTAGGCTAGTGAGCTTGCCTAATTGTAGCCTATACTGTACAGTACCCGTAGGTAATATTCATGACTCCTCACTCCCTTAAAGTTATCATTTTACTAACAATTTCCTGTACAGGTTACTAAGCTTGTAACATAAAGCCTCCTTCCCAATCGTAGCCTCAGTTAAAAAATACATGCACTACTACTGACACCACAGCACTTTAAAAGGTATCCTATACTGTTAAAATAGAGATGAATATGTACCAGAGCATACAGACAAGGGAGTGAGTAAAATAAATATGTCACAATTTCTAAATCGATTCTCATAATGCATTTTACTTATTAGTCAGTTCCTATTTGAGTACAGAGACCTAACCTGTCCCCTGAGAGAAAAACATCGCTCGTTTGATAAAAGGAAGTCATGGATGGAAATTCTGGTGTTGGATTAGCTGAAGCATGGACAAAATACAATATGTGCATACAATAATTGTCACAAAATGTTAATACTCAGGCATGTTGAGACACCGTAAGTGAAGGAAATAAAGGACAAACTGGGTAAGTGCTATGTTGAAGAGTGCTCAATTTTCTCTCCTTGTGTAAGAAAAGAAGTTTATATACAGTATAGGCCTATATATTATATATCTTGAGTTTCAGTACATAATCATTCCCAGCTTCTTGATGTACGGTACTGGTAGCTACTGCAGTGAACATTGGCTATTGAGCGTGCCCAATTATAGCCAATGGTACCAGTACGATAGGAAATATTAATTGCATTGAAAGGAATGTGGATATTTAATCTAGTCCTGAACAGAAAACAAGAAGCAAGATAACTGTTAAGAGAAGACTGCTAATGCCATGAAAAGAAAAGTAATGGTTACTTCAAATGCTTACCTAGGGAAGCTGGTTTCTTTCAAACATAGAAACATATTTATAGGCTATGGCCTATACAAGGCCAAATTAACACCATTTAGTCCAAGCTGAAAGCCAGGGGGAGTGTTCTTGATGTCTCCAACTTTATCACAAGTTAAATTAAAACAGAGCTATTTGAAAGGAGGACATCTTTAATTCACAAAGAACAAGGTACACAAAGAAAACATCTGAATGTCAAAGACCAAAGACATCAAAACTCAAAGACCAAATACTTCAAACATCACATCCTCCCACCTAAGCTAACTGAAATGGTATGAAGTTAGCTTACAATATGCGCAAAAACAGAAACAATTAACTTACCCAAGCAACTAGAAACACATGGAAACTAAGACATATTAAACAAGAATCAAATAACAACTGTACACACTGCAGTAAAGCAAACACAAACTTCAAGATCTCAGTCCAAGTATCTTTTAGGTAACACAAATGTTCTTCCACTTCGTGTCACAGTTATATTGGCACCATCCTTTTTGGAAGTTGGTGGTGTCTTCACTTTCACTTGTAGCAGTTCCTCAATAGGCATGACACTTTCACTTTGAGCCTCAAGTATGGGGTAGATCCTCTGAATGGGTCGAAGTAGCTCTCCAGAGGCCGTTTTCAATTTGACAAGTCGAACTGTGCCCTCTTGATCTGGTGACAAGTCACTCCCAGTAGCCAGAGGCCAGTCTAACCGTTTATCACTGTCATTCCCAACAAGAAGCACGTCACCAATATTAACATTAGGAAACTCTTTACCTTTGCTTCTCTGTACGAGCTGACCAAGGTACTCATTACGGAAACGTCTCCGCAAATCTTCCTTAATTTTGGCACGATACTTCAGTCTTTGTTCCAGATTAGTCGACTCAATCACATCACACTCGGGCATTCCTGCTTGCCTGATGTCTTGAATGAACATTGCTGGAGTAATAGGTGTGGGTTGTAGGCCATCTGAATCTAATTGGTAGGTAAGTGGACGAGAGTTCAGGACACACTCATAATCACACAGCACAGTTTCCATCTCTGGATAAGACAGAGATGATCGACGGAGCACCTTCCTCAGCAACTGTTTAGTTAAGCCAATCATTCTCTCCCACCAATCACCCCACCAGGCAGCTGTAGGAGGATTAAATTTCCAGTCTATTCTTTCCACTGTACAATACTCCAACACTTTGTCCCAATCAATTTTCCAAAATGCATTTTTGGCACCTGTGAAATTAGTCCCATTTTCACTAAAAATTCTAACAGGTCGACCTCTCCGGGCAACAAATCGTCTTAAAGCTTGCAGAAAACTGTCAGTTGATAAGGACAAAACGAGTTCCAAATGCACTGCCCTTACTACACCACAAGTAAAGAGACATACCCATGCTTTTTGATTGTTCTTGAGATAAATAGGCCCTGCCATATCTACGCCTGTAATTTCAAAAGCTGCTGCTTCTCGTACTCTGTCAACAGGTAAAGGGGGTGCCGGTGCATCCAGCCTTTTGGAGTTTTGCCTCCTACAAACGATGCACTTAGACACAACGGAACGAATAGTCTTTCTCCCACCCATTACCCAATATTTCTCTCTGAGAATTGCAAGAAGGCCTTGGACTCCCACGTGACATTGTTTCTCATGAATATGTCGAATCAGACGTTGTACAACAGGATGACTTTTGGGTAAGATCACAGGAAAACGGAAGTCCATTGAATCAGGGCGATAGGATACTTTAATCTTCAAGCGTAAAAGCCCACTTAGATCTCAAAAGGTTGTAAAGCCGAGATGCACTTATCCGCAACACTTGAGAAACACTCACGTTGAACATATTTCCAAATTCTTACTTCAGCTTGCATTATTTCATCCACAGATAGGGAACCTTGTTTCCTGACAAAATGTTGCGACTGAGAAGCTTTGCAATTGTGAATGAACCTATACATCCATGCGTTCATTCGAACCAATTTTTCGAATTGTGAAAAGTACTTAAAATACCAGTCTGAACTAAGATTCTCAGAGACATTAGACATGGAAACCACAGTTTTTCTTCTTTCCTTAGAAATAATTTCTTCATCATAATTTACATCCAGGGACAACAACCAACGATCAGGTGATCCGCGAAGCCATTTTGGACCCTCCCACCAAGAAGACTGTAAGCGCTTGTTCCCTGAACACCCTCTTGAAGGTAAGTCTGCTGGGTTTAAGGTGCCAGGTACAAAACGCCATTCTTCGACTTTTGTCAGTTTTCTTATTTCCATGGTGCGATTCCAAACAAAAGGAGCCCACTGGTCTTCTCTTCGTATCCAGGCTAAGGTTGTCGACGAGTCACTCCAGAAAACAGATTGACAATCCTCCGGAAAGTTTTCCCTCACAGAGCGGTGAATTCTAGCACCAATAGTAGCCGCTAGTAACTCTAATCGAGGTATAGTCATCCTTTTTGTAGGTGCCAATCGAACTTTGGCCTGGATCAACTGGACGTTCACACCAAATTCCGTCTCTACTCGAAGAAACACAACAGCGGCATATGCTACCTCACTTGCATCACAGAATGTGTGCAAAGACCATTTGTGAACATTGCTTGATCCTGGTAACCACCTAGGAATCTTGATTTGCAAAATACTAGGCAATTCTTCCAGCCATCGTAAGAACTTTGTTTGGATTTGGCTAGGTACCTCTTCATCCCAGCTCAGTTTAAGTTCCCACAATGTCCTCAGTAACATTTTCGGAAACAATGTAGCTGGACAGGTAATGCCAATTGGATCAAAGACCATGTGTGCGAACGACAGGATAATCCGCTTAGTCACCTTAGTAACACAAACATTTAAGCTACCAGGGCTAATACTCAAGGATTCATTTCTTCTGTCCCATATGAGGCCAAGGACATTAGAAAGTTTTGTTTCTGGAGCACAGAAAGGATCAGAAAATTCCCATCCCCTAAGATTAAATTTACATTCACTCATTAGGGCTGTAGCTTCATTGACAAGTCGTTTTAGTTCCATCTCATCATCCACTGAGCTAAGAAGGTTGTCCACATAAAAGCCATCAAGTAATGTCTGAATTGTAGTTTGTGAGTATTGTGATCCCCCCTCTTCACACCTTGCAAGTGCCGTCAACAAGTGATTGCGTATTACCGCCCCAAGTAAAAAGGGACTTGGCGCTACTCCAAACACAACCCTTTTGTGTCTAAATATTACAAGATTGCCATCTTTGTCTCGCCACAAAAATCTAAGAAAATCACGATCAGAAGGATTCAGACTTATTTGCAAGAATGCCCTTTTAATGTCAGCAGCCACACCAAGTTGTTTCATGCGAAAATTTAACAACAGCGAAGGAATTTGCTCAATCAAATTTGGTCCCTTTTCTAAACAATCATTTAGCGAAGGAGCGTCTTTTTCATGAGCAGAGGCATCAAATACAGGCCTTACCCTGGTTGTGCTATTCTCCTTCAGGACATGCCTGTGAGGAAGATAATGACCTCCCTGTTCAAGATCAGACATTGGAACCTTCTCAATCACTCCCTCATCTAGCCATTCCTCGAAAACCTGCTGGTACTCATCATAACACTGGTCACCTTTTAGTTTTTTCACAGTGTTAAGTCTATTAAGTGCTAAATTTAGGTTACTTGGGAGAGCGGGGTGCCCATCCAAACATGGCAAGTGAACTTGGTATCTACCTGTATCATCCGTCGCAACAGTCTCCAAAAAGTGTCGCTCAGCTTCAGCTTGTAGCTCTAGTTTAGTCCTTTTTTCTGCTGGATCTGTAATTCCGATGAGATCTAACTTCCACATGTCGGCAATAGATACATCGTTGACTAGCATAGATATCACCATGAGAGCGGAATCAGTTCTTTCAGGTCTTTCAGATACCTTACCCAATACCGTCCATCCAAGACGAGTGTGTACAGCAACGAGTCCAGGGGTAAGATCTTTGACTTTTCCTGTGAACAGCTTGCCTGATACATAAGCCCCTAGCAACAGCTCAATGGGACCTGGATGCCTACTAGTAGCCCTATCAGATAATGTGATACCTGTGTCTTTCAATTTCTCCAAGGTTTCACCATTGAGGCAAGGCAAATTGTCACAGATGTTGACCTGATCTAAAGCTTCAAGATTGCACTTGTATTGACCATCAAGACTACTTAAATATATTCTGTACCTGGTGTGGAAACAGTTATCACTTCTCTGACCTCCAAAGAGTGAATGAACGATTTGCTCCTCACCAACAGGTTTGTATTTCATCTCTTTGGCAGTGCTTTTCAAAACATAAGATCTCTGCGATCCCGTGTCCACAATTGCTCTCACTTCTCGCTGGTGGCTTTCTCCACGAAGGATGACCTGGAGTGTTGGTAGCACAACGCCTAAATCACATGATAAACTAGCAAGTACTTGATCCGTCTGGGCAGGACTTGACTTATCAGATGCTGAAGCAGACTTGGCATTTACATTCCGTGGCAAATCAGGGCATAACAGAGTCACATGTTTCCTGTCACACACTGCACATTTAGGTTTTGATTTGCATTTGGTTGAAATGTGATTCGGTTTCAGACACACAAAACAGCACTTCTTATCTTTTATTATGCTCATTTTTTCATCTATTGACATATCCCTGGCCCTTTAGCAATCCACACTAACATGACTATTTGACTCGCAAAATATACAAGTAAAATGTGTAGTCTTACTCTCTGGCTTTGTGAGGAGTCCTACAGCGGTGTATGGAGGTTTTTCTATCACAGAATTCCTTGGCTCCTTCTTGTCGTGCGCCCTGACATGTGTAGGCTTAACCTCAAATCCTGATAAAGCAAGAGAAATACGTTCATCATTTTGCACTTCAAGTTTCATAAATGTCATCAAATTTGATAGCCTACAGTCTGCCTGAGTCACCTCACTACATGCTTGACTTCTCTGCCATGCCCTTAAAAAGTCCTCGGGCATACAAGATTCTATCAGTGGGCACAAAATAGATGCACATTTTCCACTAGTTACTCCCAATGCTTCCAAAGACCTCATATGGCTCTCCAATTTGTCATATAATTTTCCAAGAGGTAGCCTATTGCTCTTATAATTCTGTAATACTAGGCCAAGTAACTCTCTAATGTACACTTCTATCAGGATATCCTCTCGGCCAAACCTATTCTTCAAAGCTTCTATAGCTAAATGATAGTTCTCTGCAGAAGGTGGATAGCTACCTACAATGTCATTAGCACGTGAACCGGGAATCATTGCCTGCATGAGATACAAAAACTTGTCCTCTGGTGGTATATTTGAGTCTTCATGCACTTTCCTAAACTGGCTCCAGAAATGAATCCATTCCCGCACATCGCCACCATACTTCCGAAACTCGATGACCGGGAGTTTGAATTTCCTAACATTAGTATGCGATATTTCACTTGCGTTACTGGTATCCACTTTTAGTAACCAATTTTCGAGGTCACTGACCTTGACCTTTATAGTTTCAAACTTTAATTTGTACTGGCTCACCTCATTCAAATGGGCCTCTAACTCGCCTTCCGTTGCGTCGTTCTCTAGCAGACTTTCGAATATTTCTTCGTCCTTTTGGTTTATGGTAAGCATACTGTCTTCAAAGACCCCGAATTGACTACGAACTTGCTGACTGTCCACGTGTTCGGCATCGAAAAGCTTCCCCAATGTTACGTACTGCGTAGTGAACACGCGTCTTAAAACTGCTCTAGACTTTTTAATCTTCTCCATAACTGATAAACTGAAGTAACACACTCAAGAAACATTAAACAAATTTTCCCACGGTTGGACGCCAAATGTTCTTTCTGGTCTCCAACTTTATCACAAGTTAAATTAAAACAGAGCTATTTGAAAGGAGGACATCTTTAATTCACAAAGAACAAGGTACACAAAGAAAACATCTCAATGTCAAAGACCAAAGACATCAAAACTCAAAGACCAAATACTTCAAACATCACAGGGAGAGGGAGGTCTTGCGCTCTGATAAAGAGCTGTGTGAATTTAAAATGCCGTACAATTTAGTAAAACATTTACGATTGTTTCAAGAAAAATTATTGGCCTAGTGAATTGGTTTTCAGCATTCTTGAAAGGAATGTGGATGTGCAATCTAGATCTAAAGAGCATCCAAGAAGCATGAGAACTGTTAAGATAAGTCTGATAATACCATGAAAAGAAAAATACTGATAGGCTACTGGTATTTCCCAGTCATTACATTCTGATCAGCCAAACACTCAGTTTTCTATTGGAAGAATCACCTAATAATGCAGGCACAGACAGACCTACAGTAATTCTCATATCCTATTGCATACAAATCCTTAACCCACCAAGTAGCCTACGGTACAGTATTGAAATAATATATTTTTGAGTCAAGAATCTTGACAATAGGTCTTAGCCTATAAGAATTTGGGGTAGGCCCAGTACAATGCTTGCTCGGAAAGAAAAGTATTTTTATACAGTACCGGTAGCCTATGCTTGCTCCAAATGAAAGGTATTTTTTATACAGTACCGGTAGCCTATAAGTTTGATTCTCTCTATACTAGGCCTACCTACACAGCAATATATTCGTCGAGGAACAGTATTTAGCCCAAAGTATAGGCTAAAATCGTATTTTCAGACCAAATTACCCCAGACCTGCTCCATTAAATTTTAGACAAGTGAAGAATAAAACGCTGAAACAGCGATTTAAAAACTTTAAAAATGCACATTGCCACTAAAAAGGAAACCACACACCAGAATGTACATAATTTGTAATATTTTAAACGAAAGAAAGGATGTAACATCCGATATATCAGGTTATGTTGTTTCACACATAGGTTAAACTTTGTCGCAACTGCGGTCCGTAAATCGGAACAAAGATATATCACGAATTTAACACAATGCAGGTCATTTTATAGGCTATAGAGTGATCGTGATGTTGTGTTCTTCATTATTATTTCAGTATTCATCAGTTTAGGAACTATTTTGAGCGATTTTCACAATGTTAACATTTGTTTTTAAATCTACTTCATGCTACGCCATGTTGGATTTAACCATGTTCCGTGAATGGAGCGAAGTTTTTCTACGCTCCATAAAATGGCGTCCGCTCCATGCAACTGTTGAGGGAGCGCTCCCATCAGATCGCGTTCACAGCGTACCTTTTCAAAGAGTTGATCAACTGATTGCTACCGTGAACGCAACCAATAGCAACAAAATTTCTATGCAATCTCTTGGCTCTGAGGTACAACAGTCATCTGCTATTCTATGAAGGCAAAGAATACGCGAGAAAGAAGAACACAGAGACCTACTCTTTTGGCGCAAGGTGTGACATATCCACACATCAGATGAAAGGGGGAACTGAATCCCGACATTCAAGAGCGCTACGGGTGACTTATCACATATCAAATGCAAGAAACGTCTTAATACTAATTATATCAACACAACACCGTATGAATCCGGGTCATACATCGCAAATTCGATTATTCCACTTAGTGCATGAAGGAGAATCGAACTTCAAGGGCGCTACGGGTGACTTTCTTCATATCCAAAGCAAGAAACGTCTTAATACTAAATAAATCAACACAACACCGAACGAATCCGGGTCATTCATCGCAAATTCGATAATTCCACTTAGTACACGGGAGGGGAATCGAATCCCGTTCTTCAAGGGCGCTACGGGTGACTTTCTTCATATCCAAAGCAAGAAACGTCTTAATACTAAATAAATCAACACAACACCGAACGAATCCGGGTCATTCATCGCAAATTCGATAATTCCACTTAGTACACGGGAGGGGAATCGAATCCCGTTCTTCAAGGTCGCTACGGGTGACTTTTCGCATAAATCCACGGCAAGAAACGTCTTAATAGACTAATAATTAAATCAACACAACACCGTACGGTTCCGGTTCATACATCGCAAATTCGATTATTCTACTTAGTACATGGGAGGAGAATCGAACCCCGAACTTCAAGGGCGCTATGGGTGACTTTTTTCATATCCAAAGCAAGAAACGTCTTAATACTAATTAAATCAACACAACACCGTACGAATCCGAGTCATACATCGCAAATTCGATTATTCCACTTAGTACATGGGGGGGGGGGGGGAATCGAATCACGAACCTCAAGGGAGCTACGGGTGACCTTTTTCATATCCAAACCAAGAAACGTCTTAATACTAATTAAATCAACACAACATTGGAATAATCCGGGTCATACATCGCAAATTCGATTATTCCACTTAGAACATGGGAGGAGAATCGAATCCCGAGCTTCAAGGGAGCTACGGGTGACTTTCTTCATATCCAAAGCAAGAAACGTCTTAATACTACTTAAATCAACACAACGCCGTACTAATCCGGGTCATACATCGCAAATTCGATTATTCCATTTAGTACATGGGAGGGGAATCGAATCCCAAACTTCAAGGGTGCTACGGGTGACTTTTTTCATATCCAAAGCAAGAAACGCCTTAATACTAATTAAATCAACACAACACCGTACGAATCCAGGTCATACATCGCAAATTCGATTATTCCACTTAGTACATGAAGGAGAATCGAATCCCGAACTTCAAGGGCGCAACGGGTGACTTTCTTCATATACAAACCAATAAACGTCTTAATACTAATTAAATCAACACAACACCGTACGAATCCGGGTCATACATCGCAAATTCGATTATTCCACTTAGTACATGGGAGGGGAATCGAATCCCGAACTTCAAGGGTGCTACGGGTGACTCTTCGCATATCCAATGCAAGAAACGTCATAATATTAATTGAATTAACACAACGCCGTACCAATCGGGGCCATTCATCGAAAATTAGATTTTCCCACTTAGTACATGGGTGGGGAATCGAATCCCGAACTTCAAGGGTGTTACGGGTGACTTCACGCATATCCAATGCAAGAAAAGTCATAATACTAGTAGGGGGGTAAGGCCGGTTTAAACTCACCCCACCACCTCTCCCACGGACGTCACATACTAATCCGCAAAACATTCAGGGGTAAAGCCGATATCTCTCGAACCAATGGTTCGATGTTGGCATGCGACATATCTTTGGACTCGAGCTGACGCCCCCTTTCCTATGGACGACTTGTTATATTTAAGAGAAAAAAAAATGATTTTTTTTGTTTTTTAAAGTAGGCGATTTTTTGAAAACCAAACATGATAGATCGTTGTGCCATAGTTCAAACTAATGATATCTATGACCTTAATTTTTCATAATAAAACTTTTTTATTTTTAATGTTTTTTGAAAACAGTCCAATTTTGAAATTTTTATATTTTGGAAACTAGGAATTTTACAAAAAAGTTTGTTTGATGTAAATGAAAGGTCCCTACCCCTCTACCCCCAAGATAAATTTCAAGTCTCTAGGAGAAAAACTCGTTGTAAGTAGTGTGGTAAGGGAACTTCTCCTCCATAGCCTACTTTCCTACTAACTTTGCCGATATCTCCCGAACGCATGATCGGAATTTAACGACGAGGTATTGTTGGCGTTGGGATGACGCCCTCTTTGCTATGAATTTGTGTTGGTATTTTTCTTTTTTGAAAATTCTTGTTTTTGACATTGGCCCTATTTTGGAAACGGTGAATTTTGGAAAAAAGTTTGTTTGACGTTAATGTAAGGTCCCTAGGCCCTCTACGGGGAAAGCATGTTTCAAGTGTGTAGGACAAAACAAAATTGATAGCCTAATTTCTCGCGAACATTGACGATAATTCGCGAATGCCTGGTCGGATTTTAACGAATGAGGTGTCGTTGGACTCGAGCTGACGAGGGCTTTACTATGGATGACTTGTACCGGTTTTCATTCTTTTTCAAAAATTTTGTTTTTGAAAGTAGGCGATAGTTTGAAAACCAAACATGATAGAACGTTGTGCCATGGTTTAAACGAACGATCTTTATGACTTTTATTTTTATAATAAAACTTTTCTTATTTCTTACATTTTTTGAAAACACTCACATTTTGAAATTCAAGTATTTTGGAAACTAACAAGTTTACAAAAAAGTTTGTTTGACGTCAATGAATGGTCCTGATCCCTTTACCACGAAAATAAATTTTACGTCTCTAGGACAAAAACTATGCATTTTCAAACTTTTTTACCTGTTTTTAATAATTTTTTAAAATTTTAAATAAAGAGTGTTTGTAGACTGAGAGCCGCTAGTGCTGGGCGTGTGTTACAAAGAGGCTATCGCTGGTCACGGTGGTGGTATTCCAATAGAGCAAATGGCTATTTCGACGGGGCGATCTTTGGCAGAACGATAGAACGAGGGGTCGCGTTTCGATATTTTCCTATGACAGATGAATGAAGGTGAATATTTCAAAATTCCTCATGGCGATCTTTAAAACATGTTAGTAAACACTGATCAGTAACATGACAAATTCATAATGGTATGAGACGAATAAAAGCAAGGCTTTTATTGTCGACAACAACAGAACTTGCTTTTTTTGTAAGTCCGACTGGCAGCCAGAACGAAAAAAAAACAGAATATTTTCTCGAGGGCCTAGCTGGGAGGCTGGCTGACTGGGTGACATGATGTGAAATGTTATCGCGATTCAGGAATGTCAGCGGACGGGACAACAGGCCAATGGAAAATTACAGTGACATAGAGGTTACTTGAAGGTCAAACAATCTGACAACTACGTTTGACATAACAGAGTAAGCGACGACAACTCCGCCCCCTACCATTCCCACAGCCAATTGCCGGGTAAGAGCGGTGAGGGGCGGGGCCAGAGGGCCGGGAAGAGGTGACGTAAAAGAGTATTGAGCATGTAATTGCACATTGTGCGTCATTCCTGTTTTTAACGTTACTGTGTTAACATAGACTGAGTATTATCTGTGTTGAACTGTGTGAAAGGTTGGCAGATTCGTGTGCTCAACACCCAATTAGTGATCCTATTGGATACATTATATATTTGAGGTAAGTGTGGGATTAACACTGTTTAGTTTATTTTAATGCTAAACAATGTTTAAATTATTATTGGTTTACCATTTTATTGATGGATTGTTATTTTTGTTTTAGATAATCTGCATACCTGTTGGGGTAAAAGAGGACGAGACGGACAGTCAGAGACAAACCATTTCACTCGAGCCTAGAAGAAGGGAAAAGCAGAGCTTTTTACAAAACCCAGGTAGGAATTTTTTGAAAATGATATATAAAAACCCTGTTTTTTAATTTAATTTTTTTGTTTATGAAATATGCTATTTGGAATGGATATACTCACGGTGGTTAATTTATTTCTTTATTAGTGTGTGTTGGAAAATGCTTGTCCGCTACAACCGCTGTTGAAAAACCGAGAACATGTGTGTTTGGGACCATTGTTAACCGAACAGTCTACGGCTGAAAACTCTGGTGAGATTGTTTTTTTTTATAAAAATCATGTCTTTTGCCACTGCAGATAGCTTAATTTGGGAGCCCCTTGAGTCATGTTTTAAGAAACGTGTCTGCTCTGGCCGCGTGGTGAATGTTAGGGAGAGTTTAATCCAAAAGACTTTGTTGAAATATGTTTCGAAATTTTTAAAGAAAAAATTTGTACAGCCCAAGTAGAGGGGTGATGACAGTTCTAAGCCACTCCAGAACCCTCCTTGCCCCACTACTAAACCTCAGCCATGTTAAATATATCTCGAACGCATGGTCCGATTTTGACAAATGAGGTGTCGTTGGACTCGGGCTGACGTCACTTTGCTATGGACCACTCATTATATTTTTTATTTTTTTTTATTTTTTCGTTTTCGAAAATAGGCGATAGTTTGAAAACCAAACAGGATAGAACGTTGTGCCATAGCTCAAACGAATGGTCTCTATGACCTTTATTTTTTTGTAATAAAACATTTTTATTTTTATGTTTTTTGGAAAAAACTCGAATTTTGAAAATCCTATATTTCGGAAACTAGGAACTCTACAAACAAAATTGTTTGACGTAAATCAATGGTCCCTACCCCCTCTATCCCCAAAATAAATTTCAAGTCTCTAGGACAAAAACCTGTAGTTGTGGGATGATGACAGAGCTGCTTAAAAAAGCAAGTTGTGAGCCCCTGCGACCTTGGAATGGAAGGAGTCATGCTAGGAAGGCGTGCTTGGATTCGTTTTTTTGTCTCGTTGCGCTCTTTACGGGAATGTAGGTGTCGTAAAGGTGAACATTTGGAAACATGTTTTTTTGGGGTAAAACCATGATTTTAAACTTTTTGCTATATTTCGCGAACCAATCATGCTAGACGCGTGTACGACGGGTCCAAGGACTCGGGGTGACGTCCTCTTTGCTATGAGCCACTAGTTATAATTTTTAAAAAATTTGGAAACTCGATTTTGGGGTAAACACGTGTTTTTTTGTGATTTTTGCCGATATCTCACGAACCAATAACGCTAGAGACGTGTACGAGGTGTCCTAGGACTCGGGCTAACGCCCCCTTTCAAATGTGCTAGATATTTTTTCCAAAAAATAATTCACAAAGGGCCTAACGCCATACATGTTGAAATTTTTTTTCTTTTTCTTTACCTGTTTATAATGTTTATGAAGCGTGGTGGTTGAGAGAGACGATATTGCTGGATGTGTGTGTTTCAACGAACCTGTCGCTGACCACGGTGGCTGTGCTCAATACATTAATCGCTATTTCGACAGGTCGGTTTATGACAGAGCGAGGGTGCGTTTTTTCAGATACTTTACCCCGAAGATGATCTTGAACGTGTAAACGGTGATGAGAACTTGGTTCTATGTTGGTCGAAGCGAGTACAGAAAACAAACTTGCAGAGGAGCAGAAGGTGAATGTAATTTGAGCTTATTGGAAGGCGCTGATCTGACTTGACAACAGGTGCAATGGAAAATGACAAAGACGCTTGAAGGTGAAATAATCTGACAATTGTGGTGGCAGGGAAGAGCGAATACACGTGTGAGATGACATGTACGCTAAACAAGTTACATCCTGTTTGCTTCGTACGTGACAAAATGCAAGTTCATGTGAAATTTGATCCGGCACAGGTGTTCACTTTGGGCGTTAGCTGTCCACGTGACCGATAACAGGATGTTCAAAGCGTGGGAAAAAATGATTATACATGCAACGTAACATATATAAAGACATGTCGTTATCATTTCCTCTCTCACTTAGCCTTTGAACACATGGCGTTGCGTGAAACCCCTGGTCTTGTTTAACAGTTTTGGTGTTGGTGGAAAATACTTAACCTTGTTGTGGGGTAGGTATTTATTTATATATTTATTCATTTATACATTTATTGATTTATATATACAGTATATTTACAAGCAATTATTTATTGATCAGGTAATTAATGATTTTATTTATTTATTTGTTTGCAGATAACCGGTATACCTTACATGTCTGAGAGAGAAGAAACCATTGCACTTTTGAGCTCACTAGAAGGAAACAGCAACAAGCCACTGCAAGTAAAGGTGAGATGATTTTTTTAAACTAACTTGTTTCATTTTTTGTTTTATGTTTTATTTTATGAAATGCATGTATTAATCTGAATGTAGGTATTTATAGTGGTTTATTTTATTTATTTTTAGAAACTTGGAAAGAAAAGCCTTACCTCCGTAGCAGTTGCTGAAAAAAAAACCGAAACGCACTAAAGCGAAACCACTGCCAAAGAGTGAACTGTTTAAAACTCAAGTAAGTCTAACTTAAAAATGCTATTCCATTTTACCACTACTGAAAACTCGTAGACAAAAAAAATCATTACTTGTACATGACTGGGACAATGATTGCTTTCTTGATTAATGGCTATGTTGTTGTTGTTGACTGGGAAAAGTACAAGGCCATGTTGGATTTTCTAAAAATAAAAAAATAAATTTAATTTATGGGAGGTTCCCTATGGACTCAACGAATATCCACAGGTTTGAACATGATAATGTGAACAAAATGACATGACATTCATTTTTGTTTATATATTGGTTAAAGGGGGGGATGTAAATGACTGTAGCTTTATAAAAAGAAAATAAGTACATGGGTTACTGTTATGTTAGTGCCAACATACAGTTTATTTTTAATGGTGTTTTGATATATTAATGCCAATTAACGTTAACGTTTTATTTACAAGTATTGATTGATTGAGTGATGGGTTATTTTGCTTGCTTTTAGGTGTCGTCACGTGCCATTAACGTAATGAACAGACAGTGAACAAGCATGCATTATGCTTTAAAGTATTCTGTGCAACGTTAATAACTTACAATAAGAAAAGTTGTATTATAACACATGGCGTTAGTACCAAATACAACAAGTGAGCAAGTTGGTTTACCACGTGGGTTAAATTTAAAATCAGAACATGATCGATGGTTAACATTTGAATCCTGTCCTGTAGGCTTTTTGTCGACACATAAACTTGCAAAAGCCGTTCTCTTTTTACTTGAACCGAGAAGATGTGGTGCGCTGTGTGTTTTGTCGTATCGAACTTTCACACTGGAAAGAAGGGGATGATCCCTTTAGAGACCATTTGCGATGGTCTCCTCATTGTCCTTACATCCTTGGAAAGCAAGTGGGTAACCTACCCATGCATTCATTTTACCGAACCACAAGGCCTTTGGCCGCTACTTACGTTGCTGAATCACAAATAAAAAATAATAATGATGTATTACCAGCCAACGGTAGTGTCGATATATGTGGTCCATATGCCATAGACAGTGTTGAATTGGCGTGTGCTTTTGAAAAATTGGGAGTTTGCAAGACTAAAGCACTAGCACACCCAGAGTACAGCTCTGTTGAAAAACTTTAGAATCTTATAAAAATGTTTGGCCATTAATATTAAAACATCTTACCAAACAGCTAAGTGAAGCTGGATTTTCTTATACTGGTGAAGGGGATAAAACAATATGTTTTTATTGTGGATTTGCTTTAAAGGATTGGCAAATGACTGATGACCCTTTAGTGCAACACGCTCGTTGGTTACCAAACTGTAAATACATGGTGTTGCTTAAAGGTCAGGAATTTGTGAACACTATTCGTAAAGAAAACGTGATTGCAGCACAAGACATAAAAGTGCCTTTAGAGTTAGAACACGCGGAGCAAATACATAAGGCCGAAAGAAAAGACTTGTCTTACGAACAGATACAAAAGTGTGACCAACAATTATGTAATTTTTTTTATCAAGATGAACTGGGTGTTGTACTTTTACCTTGTGGACACAAGATAGCATGTGTCAAGTGTGCATTAGAACTTAACAATTGTGCTATATGCAGAAAAGTAGTATCTGCTACAGTTAGGGCATTTCTTGCATAAGTAGTATAATTTATTCGTCATGCATAGTGCAAAATCCCTAATTGCAAAATATTATTAAAGCTGTTTTAGAGGTTAATAGATTTGCTCTTGTTTTGTTTATAGACTACTACAATGAATGTTTTGAATGCTGTGGGACAATCATGTGACTTAGAGACAAAGAAGCTCAGCGAATTGCCAACGCATTGAACCCTTCAGAATAGCAGTGTTTAATGCAAGAATCTTGATCAAGGGGTCGCGCTCAGTTCCTAGTGTGATGTTTACGTTCGCCAAACAACATGCTCTACTGAGGTAAGGGTCATAGGATTAAAACTATAATTAAGAAAGAAAGGTGACAAGACGTAGAATAATAACATGATTTAATGACTAATAGTGCATAAAAAGAATATAAAAAACAATAAAAAATCCTCCCTGAATTTTTCCCATGACAGGAATATCTATGAATGTTGAGGAGTCAGACGGATCTCCCCTTTATAAAAATGTGGATCCTGGTTCCACTAACTTGCATTTGGATTTTATGTACGCGTAATGACTAACTACGAGGAATGAGTACTTGGATGACTGCTCGTTTACAGCGGGTTAACAGCCACGATGCTTACGAACAATCATCTCGTAAATCAACGTTTACGGATATGGGACATGACACTAATAAAAACCCTTAAAAATTTAATGCTGACACACACACTAAAAATCTACTATTTACAGGAATCTCCCTCGAGACCCTCCATTAGCGCGATGACGCACTTGACAAAATGAGCTGCCAACTCCGGCCAATTGCTCAATACACAAACAAGGAAAAGACAGCATCGCATGTGACTTCACGGGTCACTGATATGGAATATAAACATGGACTAAAACCAACAACAACAAAAGCCTGACCGGCTGAGATTACTTTATATGAACAAAAATGCACGTTAAGCTAACGCTTCGGAGATTATCGTGATTCGTAGGCAACTCCCATTTATTTAAACAATTTTTATCATTGATCAGTTCTTATTCTGTATTTCAAGTAATTACGGAGCCAACGCACTCCCCACTAATGACCTCGCTTGCAACCTTCAGTCCGCCTTGTGAAACACCTCCCCCTTCCTCAATACTTGTCATTGCCCCAACTCCAGTATGTAAAAATAACTGACCAGCTGAGCCGTTATCTCAAAGAATCAACAGTAACAAATCTCAACCACCTAAACATATGGTCAGACATTAATCAAAATAGCCACAATTGCCCTCGCAAGGTAACAATATGGACCTGGCACCAAGCTGACAGAAATCAGTCTACGCTGAAATTCCCGCTTGTAATGACCACAAAATACACACACACACACACTGCTGGGAATGACATGACGTTTTTCACACAGGTCGGCTGAATAGATGCTCACAAACTATTTAACAATATTAAAACCTACGATAGAGCTGACTGCTCTTCGTCACAAATCACATTGCTCCAAAGGCAATAATCTCACTGAATCTGATCAATAATAAACCTTAAAAATTTTAATTACCCTCCAATCTACTGTATAATTATATTAATTCAGTCCTACTTCTGAAACACAACATATCTCCGAGAGACGTTTTTAACCGCATTGCGTAACATATGCAAACACGGTCGTCCACATAGCTACGTTAGTTAAAACAACAAACAAACAAGAACCTTCTACTAATAACATTTATGCGAGCTCTTTCCATGCAAAAGGTGTGTCAGACCAAAACTAAATATACTACGTTAATCACACAAGCAAAATATTTACAAAACAAAATATGTCCCACATACCATAAGTTAATTTATCAGATAATAAGAATATTATTTTGTACTCATCCTCGGCCAGTCACCCGTCAAAGGACATCAGCTGCCATCTCCCAACTGAATGCTTCTTAGCTCATCTCAGCCATCTGGACGGAGTGTTCATAGTTCCAAACTTCTTCCAGGATAAGCGATGTCATCTCTCGTGCTGATTCAAAAAGTTAGATTATTATACACTCGATATCTGACTACTAAATTCGCCGTTTCAGGTACTACTTTCCCCGGAACAGTCTGTTGGCGAATTATCGATGATACTGCCCCTACAAAATATAGTACTGTGACTATCTATCACTGAATTTAACACATTTATTAATAATTTCTGTGCCCTCCTCGACACGCAAAAGTATAAGTGTCTACGTCCTTAGACGCACAAAATGTAAAGTAACCTGTGTCCTCGACACACAAATGTAATAGCCTGTGTCCTCGACACACAAAATATAATAAGTTACGTCCTCAGACGAACAAAAGTAATAACAATGTCTTGGCTCTTCACGCCACTTATAAATGAACCGGCCCTAGGTATTGATAGAGGGGGAAATTATATAAAAATTTCTCAAAATAATAGTGGTACAGGAATGAAATAAATATCACTGAACTCGTAAAATTGCGCAGGTCAAGAATATGCCCATTAATCCTAGAATCGATCGTAGAGATGTTGTCTAGGTGATCTCCCGCGTTAATGCTAGCCATCGCGTGCCCAAGCTAGACTTGCCGCGCTCGTAAGCATTCATCTCCCATTGGTTCCACATTTTCTGTAACTTGGCGGTTTTTATCAGACCTTGGCCTCGTAGGAGTGTCTAGTATTTTCATCAGCCTCTCACGTTACTGCATCATATTTTTTCTAGGCGCGAATATTACAATGAACATACCAGAAGCGTGTCTCACTGCGCGTCCTTTCTATTTTGAGGTGGCTACCACCTGTCCTTCTGAATCATTGCTAGGGTCTATCTTTTCACAATCCTAAGTATTTAGCCTTTTGTCAAACTGCTGCAGGTATGTCCCCATTGTCTCCAACAAATGCTTGAAATTTCCTCAACTCCGTCTGGCTATTTTCATGACGCTGGTGGAAATATTTATTAATTGAAGAAATAAAACATCGAATCATTTATCCATCAGAGGGTAAAGGGTCCACAACTCCTCCACTCACAAAATTTCGAACTTAGGAGAAAGTCGATAATTTTAAAAAGACTTCCGTAGGCCAATTTGTTTTATTTCAGAATCATCCCTTTTATATTACTTGGTCTAGCCGCTCCTGTGTTGGATGGCATTTACTCGTTTCATTTCCTGCTTGTAATGACCCTCTCAACTGCTTGCATGACGCGCTGATGCCTCGGGCAACACTCTGCTCGTCTCGTTAATGTTTGTCAACACCAATTCCACTTCCTTCTTCACGTGCCGTACTCAACTGCTCCCCGTCCACTTGGTTGATATAGGACGTCCATATATTTAAACTGCATCATTATTTCGGTGCTCCCATGGTTCGCTTCTTTGATACTTTTTAAGTTGGCTGCATTGTAGACCGACATTGTTCCTGTGCTTAACTCTTTCACTCTGTATGCATTATTTCCAAGGTTTCTTAGAATAGAATAGGGTCCTATGAACTTTTCGCAGAATTTGCTGAAGATCTTCTTCTCTGGATCCGATGTAGCGAGTCGTTTCACCAAAACGAGCTGGTTGATTTCAAGATCACTGTGAAACCTCTTATTTCTCACTCGCCGTAATCTGCGATCTGCTTGTTTTCTCATGTAGGCTCTCGTTCTCTCAATTCGCAGGTCAGGTGCTATCATGGGATCTTGTGGGCAGTTAATGATGCTTTTCCACGTTCTCACTGGATACTCGTTTTTGTGTAAGACCATAGGGATCTGTCCTGTTGACTCGTGCCTGGTAGAATTCATGCATGTCTCTACATCCTTAATTTTATCCACCCATTTATGATGTTCTTTGGGAATGAAGATTCTCAAGTATGATGTTACACATTTTATTGCTCTCTCACTTGGATTAGCTTGGGCATGTCGGATACTGCTTCAAACGTGTTTTATACCCATGTCCTCCATACCTTTCTTGAATTCGGCGCTTGTAAAATAGCTGCCGTGATCTGACAATATAAATTCTGGTTTTCCAAGGATTGGAATAACTCTATTTCGAATACGACTGAGTACTTGTTTCGATGTAGTTTTCTGAATAGGGCATAATACGACAAACTTAGAAAACACATCAATGCACACTAGCAAGTGACGGCAACCTCGCCTTCCTTTCGGAATTGGACCGAAACAGTCTAGGGCCAGTAGCTCGCAGGGTTTCTGAGGTAGCAATGGTCTAGGATACTGCCTCATTAAATAGTTATTGGGCTTTGTCCTCTGACACGGATCACAAGTCGTAATGACGTCAAATATAGTTGTTCTCATACGTGGCCATGTAAATGTCTCTCCTATTGTCGCTTCGCAATTGTCTAATCCGACGTGTCCATAACTTTCGTGAGTATGCCATGTCAGTCCTCGCTGTAAGTATGCAGGTATTAATATGCGTAACTTGGTGTGGTCATTATCTACCCATTTGTGCAGCAAATTCTTGACATAAACATATCTTCCTTCTTTGGCTTTCGCTTCTCGAAATGCAGGTGTTCCTGTAGGTAGTTGCTTTCTGAAGTATTGAATTAATAGCATCATCCATGGTTCCGCTTCCTGTTCTCGCTGTATCTCCCGTAACTCCTCCAAGAATTCCCGGTCCTTCGGTGTTAACTCCAAGTGTTGTACCATCGCTGTTTCTTCACTATCAGGCTCTGGGTTCCTGCTGAGTGCATCCGGAATCACGTTCATCTTCCCTGGACAATGTTCAATCTCAATGCTAAACTGCTGAATATATATAGACCAACGTGTCACACGTTCGCTTACCATCGACGTCTTAAACAAGAATGTTAGTGCCTTGTGATCAGTCCTGACAACAATGGGGTATCCATAAATTATTCTTTTCCATTGTTGAAGCGCATGAAGGATGGCCAACAGCTCTAGTTCCGTTACAGTATAATTGCGCTCGTGCTTACGCAATTTTCGGCTGACAAATGCCAAATATGTTTTATGTTGCAGGTTAGCTGGATCTTCTTGGTAGAGCATAGCACCTATACCAATTAGTGAAGCATCCGCTTGGATTATAAATTTGTGCTTGAAATCTGGATATCCTAACTTAATGCAGTTTTCCAATTGCTGTTTTGTTGCTTGGAACGCCTTCTCACACTCCGCATTCCATAACCATTTATTATTCTTTTTTAGCATTTCCGGCATTGGAGCTACAGTCTCCGTGTAACCTGGACAGTTTTCCTTAAAGAATCCCGTTACGCCTAAGAAAGCCCGAATGTGCTTGACTCTCGTTGGTGTAGGGAAATTCTTTATCGCTTCAATCTTAGCTGGATTTGGCTTCACTCCCTCCTTGTCAATGATGTGACCCAAATATAAGATCTCGCTCTTGAAGAAATGCGATTTCTTCGGGTTTACTTTGAAATTTGATGCATTCATGTTGCCTAATACTTTATCTAAATTTTCCATGTGAGTTTCAATGTTGTCGGATGCCAGCAGAATGTCATCAATGTAGCGTACCGTCATCTCCTTAACTTCCTCGGTTAGATTCCGATCCAGGGCTCGGATTAAAGCACAGCCCGCTGTTTTGACTCCAAAGGGCATTCGGACGAAGCAAAACGTTTGGTTATCGAATAAGAAGCCAGTTAGAAGCTGTGACTTCTCATCCAAATCAATATGGTGGAAACTGGACGTCAAGTCAACTGATGAATAAATGCTTTTGTTTTTAAAGCCTTTTAATACGTCTCTGATAATTGGTGCTCTGTCATATTCAGGAAAGATGAGTCTCATGTTGAGATTTCTGGCATCTAAACAAAGTCTAATAGATCCATTTGGTTTTGTGACTGCCAAAATCGCATTTAGATAAGGTGTAGGTGTCTTCCTTATCACTCCAGCTTGTAACATCTAATCTATAATGACCTTAACTTGACCACGATATTTTTCTGGAATTGGGTACAATCTACTTTTGAAAGGTGACCAATCCTCGAATTGCATTGAATATTTGAAATTTAATATTTTACCAGGTACTGTATCAAATACTGTTTTGTGCTTCCTTAAAATCTCTTCCAATTGTTTTCTATGTTCACCCCCAAGTTGAATGTCATTGAGCCGCTCCTGTAGTAACTCTTCAAATTGTGCCTCACTGTCATCTCCTTCTGTTAATAAAGACCATATCTCCTGGGATTCACTCTCCTCATCTAGTTCCACAACAGCTCCTTCTATGATGTTATCTTCTGCCTTTCGTATCTCCTCTTCCGTCTCTTCCGATATTGCTTCCAATGCCCAAGAATTTACATCTCTTCCGGTAGTGATTACATCCATATGCAAACCCACGTTCTTCAGCTGATCATACTCTCTAAAACTGACTGTATTCTTGTGCAAATCTATCACTGCTTGATAGTCACAAATAAAATTTGCACCAAGAATTATATTGAAATTCATCTTTGCCATGATAATGAATGTTTGCCTAAAAGTGTGTTCCAATATGTTCAGCTCTAAGTATGCCTGACGTTTACAAGTGACGGTGCGTTCAGGAATAACACCCCTCACTTTGAGTTGTGGTACGGGAATTACAGGAATATTCTGACTCCGTCCCAACTCTCGAACCAAGGCCTCCGATACCAGACTGATCTGCGACCCCGTATCCAATAAACATCTTATATTAATTCCACCAATCCTCGCGTAAATAATGGGTAACTGCCTAATTTCATCGTTCCGTGGTTTCACCGTCACCTCCAGGCACTCTTCTGGCAAAGCAATCCATTCTTGTATGTTCGCTACTATCCATCCATCTTCAACTTCCGACTGTTGCGTTTGTAGACTGTCTTCTTTATCCAAATTTAGCATTTTTTTAGCTCCATTTCGACTCCCATCATCCTTTTGTCGCCCATGCCCTTGATATTCCTCTTGTCTCAGTAGACTTCCAGCTTCCTCAGTATGTGTGTCTGGATTCTTCATGTTCCCAATGGCTTTTTCCCATCTTCCTAGCTCTCCACCTTGACTAGCGTGTAATTCCTCTAGGTAATTTTGTGATTGAGCGTGCCTATCATCCCAGTCATTTCGATAATTACGTGCCTCTCCTTGATTTTGATCTCTCCTCCCTTTCCATCTTTGATTAGCATTGTAATCACCGTATCTTCCATAGGGCCTCTCATTTCTTCGATTTTCACGTCATTGCTGATACCCTCTATGTTGATATCTATTGTTGCCTTGATATGACCTATTGTTATAGTTATTCTCGTTACGCTGGTATGGTCTGTTTTCTCCTTCTTCCTGGTTTCGCCTAGGTGTGGATATGCTTGTATTAGTACCCTGCGTTTTAGTGTTTGCCTGTTTTGGTTTTATGACCTCTGTCGTATTGACTAACTCCAGCTGTCTTCCTCCTCTATAATGATTATGAGATGTAGTCTCATCTATCTGGCGTAATATCTGCTCTGCATGTAAGGCCGTACTAACGTTCGCTGCGACTAGTACTTGCTGCACGTTGACTGGTAATTGCCGCGCTATAGTCATCACCAGATCCGCTTCATTTAAAGGGTAATCAAGGTCGCGAAATTTTAGCATTTGCATGTTAAAGAAATCTGAGTATTTCGTTTGCTGGGTAGTTTGGTATTTTCTAGAGTAAAGCTCCATCCTTAGACTCTGTTGTAATGCTGGCGACCAGTACTTGCGCAGAAACGCTAATTTGAAATCTGACATAGTTCCAAATGTATATTTGAAGCTTAAAAACCATGTAAGGACATTTCCTGATAAGAATCTCTCCATCATCCTCAATCTACGTGCTTCAGGTACCCCAGTGTCATTGTAATGATCTTCAATTTATTTAATAAAAGCTTTAGGTGTCACCCCTGAATTCTCCGTGTATTTCTGCGGTTTATAATCGTTCGAGCGAATTACTTGGATAAGTCGTGTGGGCTGATGACCGTCTTGTGGCGTGGAACTCCTTTCGATATTCTTGCGAAACCCTTCCGTGTTTGTTGTTAATGGGCTCTCTGTCTGAGCTTGACTCCCTGCTGTGCTTGCCTCCCCCGGGCTATTTGAGTCGTCCTGCCTATCTCTCATTGTTCCCGTTTTAAATATCGAGGATTTTTCCATCGATCTCAGTTCAGCTTTAATGATCCTGTCTGTTTGTTCTTTAAGTTTACTCTTAATTTCTTGTTCTAATGCTTGAATACGAGTATGATTTTCGCCTACTGTCTTAAGGATGGTTGATCTTTCCTCTTTAGAATCGATATTCATTTTTCGCCAATCTTTCCTTATTTTCTCCTTAATCGTGCTTACTTTCTCCTCAATCTGGCTTTTAGCGTCATCCTGATTGCTTTCTATCTGGCTTTTCATTTCTTCCAATCTCGCGCTATTTTCGTCGATGGTATTCTTTAATTGATTCTGATCCGCTTCTAGGCTTTTCCATTGCTCCGCTGATTTTATTTCGAGACGATCCATATCTTTAATTATGCCGGATATATTTTCATCTACCGCTGATAATTGCTGTTGAATGACCTTGCCGCTCTTTTCCATTTCCTTAAATCGTCCTTCTAACTTATCCTGAGCTATCTTGACCTCGCTTGTATTCATAGTGCACGCTAGTTCAATTTGCTCTAATTTAGCTAACACCGTTTCATCCAGGATGCTAAGTTTTTTATCAAAAATACTTTCCATTTTCTTAATCTGATCTAATTGTTTTTCATTGTTTTTACTAACATCTAGGGCCAGCAATACCATCTGTTGATTAGTGTGATCCTTCATCTCTGCGGTTAACGAAGCTAATTGGTTCGTGTTTTTAACATTCTGCGCCTCTAACTGCGAATTTATAGTGTCATTGATTTCATTTTTTAGTAATCTAGCTTGTTCCGCCTGATATTCATTTTGTTCAATCCTACTGTTATTTAATTGTGTCCGCAATGAATCACTTTGTTCAGATAGTTTGTGTATAGACTCACTTTGTTCTAACATAGTATTGTTTATTGCTTCACTTTGTTCGGCTAGTTTAGTTTTTAGCGATTCACTCTGTTCAGACAATTTGTTTATAGACTCACTTTGTTCTAACATAGTATTGTTTAGTGATTCACTTTGTTCTGATAATTTTGTGTTTAGTGATTCACTTTGTTCTGATAGTTTAGTGTTTATTTGTTCAGATAATTTTGTGTTTAATGATTCACTTTGTTCCGCCAATTTAGTGTCCAACAATTTCTGTGTTCTCCTAGCCGCACTCTCAATGATTTCTTGAATCTGTTCCACCGTTGCCATGTTATACACTTTATATGAGACATTAGGGAAATGGCATAAAGCAATGCCCTTTGACACACACATACAATCCAATGCACATTTAATTTCTTTACCCTACTCAGTTCATTTATTTTTACATTTAAAACCACTAATCGATTGCATCTCTGAGTGGTTCTAATTTTACTCAATTTAATTTAAACCCAAACACATATTCAGTCATTAAATTGTTATCCTGATCTGATATTAGCACTGACTAATTAACAAAGTATTAATTGTCATTTAAGGCTACCAGCCTCCTAACATTTTCATGAGTTTGACTTTCTAAACAAATCTAGTTTTAACTTTAATCATTGGGCGCCCGGTATCACGTATGTTAATTTATTTTTATTCAATAGACAAAAACGTGAACTGTATTTTACATTGCAAACTCCTGATTTTAATTTATATTTCACACATTTGGCGGTATCCTCTTCGCCTCAATTACTTTTAATAAAATATCACTTCCCGGTGATTAAAATACTGTCATATCTGCCTCCACTTGTGGCCTGTCAGTTTTACTCAAATACGCCAACTAAATGCGTTCCAGCAGCGAACCAGCAACAAAAATACACCTTCATTGTTGCGTCAGTTTGAAAACCCAACTTCGCTTACATTGACATGTGCAATTTCTCTGCCGTTACACCACAGTGAACCGCCCCACGCTTGGCCGCGCCAGTTTAACTCCTATGAACCCTTCAGAATAGCAGTGTTTAATGCAAGAATCTTGATCAAGGGGTTGCGCTCAGTTCCTAGTGTGATGTTTACGTTCGCCAAACAACATGCTCTACTGAGGTAAGGGTCATAGGATTAAAACTATAATTAAGAAAGAAAGGTGACAAGACGTAGAATAATAACATGATTTAATGACTAATAGTGCATAAAAAGAATATAAACAACAATAAAAAAATCCTCCCTGAATTTTTCCCATGACAGGATTATCTATGAATGTTGAGGAGTCAGACGGATCTCCCCTTTATAAAAATGTGGATCCTGGTTCCACTAACTTGCATTTGGATTTTATGTACGCGTAATGACTAACTACGAGGAATGAGTACTTGGATGACTGCTCGTTTACAGCGGGTTAACAGCCACGATGCTTACGAACAATCATCTCGTAAATCAACGTTTACGGATATGGGACATGACACTAATAAAAACCCTTAAAATTTAATGCTGACACACACACTAAAAATCTACTATTTACAGGAATCTCCCTCGAGACCCTCCATTAGCGCGATGACGCACTTGACAAAATGAGCTGCCAACTCCGGCCAATTGCTCAATACACAAACAAGGAAAAGACAGCATCGCATGTGACTTCACGGGTCACTGATATGGAATATAAACATGGAATAAAACCAACAACAACAAAAGCCTGACCGGCTGAGATTACTTTATATGAACAAAAATGCACGTTAAGCTAACGCTTCGGAGATTATCGTGATTCGTAGGCAACTCCCATTTATTTAAACAATTTTTATCATTGATCAGTTCTTATTCTGTATTTCAAGTAATTACGGAGCCAAAGCACTCCCCACTAATGACCTCGCTTGCAACCTTCAGTCCGCCTTGTGAAACAGCTCCCCCTTCCTCAATACTTGTCATTGCCCCAACTCCAGTATGTAAAAATAACTAACCAGCTGTGCCGTTATCTCAAAGAATCAACAGCCACAAATCTCAACCACCTAAACATATGGTCAGACATTAATCAAAATAGCCACAATTGCCCTCGCAAGGTAACAATATGGACCTGGCACCAAGCTGACAGAAATCAGTCTACGCTGAAATTCCCGCTTGTAATGACCACAAAATACACACACACACACTACTGGGAATGACATGACGTTTTTCACACAGGTCGGCTGAATAGATGCTCACAAACTATTTAACAATATTAAAACCTACGATAGAGCTGACTGCTCTTCGTCACAAATCACATTGCTCCAAAGGCAATAATCTCACTGAATCTGATCAATAATAAACCTTAAAAATTTTAATTACCCTCCAATCTACTGTATAATTATATTAATTCAGTCCTACTTCTGAAACACAACATATCTCCGAGAGACGTTTTTAACCGCATTGCGTAACATATGCAAACACGGTCGTCCACATAGCTACGTTAGTTAAAACAACAAACAAACAAGAACCTTCTACTAATAACATTTATGCGAGCTCTTTCCATGCAAAAGGTGTGTCAGACCAAAACTAAATATACTACGTTAATCACACAAGCAAAATATTTACAAAACAAAATATGTCCCACATACCATAAGTTAATTTATCAGATAATAAGAATATTATTTTGTACTCATCCTCGGCCAGTCACCCGTCAAAGGACATCAGCTGCCATCTCCCAACTGAATGCTTCTTAGCTCATCTCAGCCATCTGGACGGAGTGTTCATAGTTCCAAACTTCTTCCAGGATAAGCGATGTCATCTCTCGTGCTGATTCAAAAAGTTAGATTATTATACACTCGATATCTGACTACTAAATTCGCCGTTTCAGGTACTACTTTCCCCGGAACAGTCTGTTGGCGAATTATCGATGATACTGCCCCTACAAAATATAGTACTGTGACTATCTATCACTGAATTTAACACATTTATTAATAATTTCTGTGCCCTCCTCGACACGCAAAAGTATAAGTGTCTACGTCCTTAGACGCACAAAATGTAAAGTAACCTGTGTCCTCGACACACAAATGTAATAGCCTGTGTCCTCGACACACAAAATATAATAAGTTACGTCCTCAGACGAACAAAAGTAATAACAATGTCTTGGCTCTTCACGCCACTTATAAATGAACCGGCCCTAGGTATTGATAGAGGGGGAAATTATATAAAAATTTCTCAAAATAATAGTGGTACAGGAATGAAATAAATATCACTGAACTCGTAAAATTGCGCAGGTCAAGAATATGCCCATTAATCCTAGAATCGATCGTAGAGATGTTGTCTAGGCGATCTCCCGCGTTAATGCTAGCCATCGCGTGCCCAAGCTAGACTTGCCGCGCTCGTAAGCATTCATCTCCCATTGGTTCCACATTTTCTGTAACTTGGCGGTTTTTATCAGACCTTGGCCTCGTAGGAGTGTCTAGTATTTTCATCAGCCTGTTTCCTTTAAATACATTAATGGATATGTTGTTGGCTTTCTAAAATTGTTGTTGTTGTTGTTTTCTGCCAACAGGTGCTTACTGCGTATGACAAAGCTGTACACTCGTGGGTTAGACAGCCTTTCTTGCTAAGGGTCTCCTATATACCCTAAACATGGCTATACATGTTAGTTCTGAACATTTAGTGGTTAATTGTATATTGAGTTTAAATAGAGGACTTATACATGCACGTCTTGCATGCGGTTAAACTTCGCAAGTGTCACATGCAACACGCAAAGTATGTTTCCGCTACCTAGCGGTAAATATGAGCACTACTTGTACTACTAGCATGCTACCTAGCAGAGGATATGAACACTTACTAGTAATATCCAAAGTGAGCTGAGGTTAGGTTAGGTTAGGTAAAGTTAGGTTAGCCATCAAAATAAGTTACCAAAATAAGCCATCAAAAATAATTGGTTTTTTACCCCTGAGGTCTTGGGTTCCAACTCGACTATGCACAGAATTTAATTAACATCTGAGAGTTGAAAGGTTAGGTTAGGTTAGGCTAGGTGAAGTTAGGTTAGGTTAGGGTAGTGAGCTGAGGTTAGGTCTTTAAATATTCCCTCTCTTTCAACTACTTTCCAACACCAAGAAAAATATCCACTAAATACATTAACACAAATAACTTGTCAAATAAGCCAATACAAAAGCCAATACTAAAGCCAACACAAAAAGCCAACACAAAAAGCCAACACAAAAGCCAACACAAAAAGCCAACACAAAAAGCCAACGCAAAAAGCCAACGCAAAAAGCCAACACGAAAAGCCAACACAAAAAGCCAACACAAAAGCCAACACAAAAAGCCAACACGAAAAGCCAACACAAAAAGCCAACACAAAAGCCAACACAAAAAGCCAACACGAGAAGCCAACACAAAAAAACAACACAAAAACCCAACACAAAAAGCCAACACATGAGCCAATATAAGCTTATGGTAGGTCACTCCATCAGCAAAACAGTTGTAACCTTTGTAGTGTGAACATCGTATTGACAGGTCAGTTACTACTATGGAACTTATTACAACCAACAAAGGTAGGCTACGTGCACTCTATCAAGGCTACTCTTATAACTATAATCGCCAGAATGTGAATGGAATAATATTCTGGCGATGCTCAAAAGAGAGGTCAACAAAATGTCGAGGCAATCTGAAAAGTAAAAATGGGAAGGTTTTAAGTGTGAGTTTTCATCAATGTAGTGCTCTAAACGAACCACGCTTGCTGTTTACAAACAATTATCAAAATGCTAAAAAGCAAGTTCAAGAAAACGATATTGCGGCTAAAGATAGTGCAGTGTTTGTTCAAAAGGACTTATCATGTCCTCAAAACGTCATGTTAAGACAGTTGTCAACGCCCAAGAAACCTTCAACACTATCAAAATCAACTCAGACTATAAATGAAGTGGTATTGCAAGAGGATCAAAAAGGACTATATAGTAACAGTGATGATGGTCATGATGATAATGGTGATCATGATGATGATAATGATGATGATGATAATGATCATGATAATGGTAATGCTTTGTTTACACCTAAAAATCCATTTGTTAAATTTGTATACTGGAACAAACCCAGTAAGCTAATTCAACGGCTTCGACACTTGCATGCTTTACAACAAGCTGGGCATACCAGTCACGATTGGGAAATCAAAGAAATTTAACAAGAGCTTCGTCGTGCTGAAATTATTGTGTAATGGGTCTACCACTTTGCGACCACTTTTACCCCCACTCTTGTTTCTAATATTTGCTTATTTGCTTCCACTTTTACCTGAACTCTTTGGATCCATATTTGCTCTCACATTAAACTATTATTCTTATTACCAAGTTGACTTTACTAGAGCTTAGTATATGCTTGACAGTTGATATGGAAGTATCAGTGACTAGGTATGGTAAGCCTTACGCATACTATAAAGGATATTCATATATTGTGAAACGAATCAATAAAAATGGAACTGTTATTTGGCGTTGTTCAAAGCAACGTTCCAAACATTGTCGTGGTGACCTAAAAAGCAAAAATAGTGAGGTTTTAAGTGTCAGTGATCATCAATGTAGTGTACTGCATGAAACACAGTTGCCGTCGACAAAAAATCAAGAAAACCATATTGCTACTCAAAATAGTGCATTGTTTAATGAGCAACGTTTAACCCCTGTTCTAAAAGTTATTTTTAATCCATCTTCCACGTCGCAAGAGCCATCAATATCACAAACTATGCAAGAGGTAGTGTTGTTGTTGTAGTTTTAAAGAGTGGAACAACTAGGTCATCTTCTCTTGATATGCAAGGGGATCAAAGTGACTAAATAGTAATAACAATAAGGTTTTTATGCCTATACAACCATTGAGGCTTCCCCACTTTTCGAAAACAACATTGAATGGACATTGCTATAAAATGATCTACAACAAGCCTTGTGTTTAAAACTATGACAGACTATTGTAAAGTGAGAAAGGCTTGTATTCAGAGTGCATTTATTGCCATAATCATGTATACTCTGCAATGTTAAATATACTAACTTTGTATAAAATAAAACAACATTGTAACATCATTTTGCATTTATTTACAAACTTTATATACATTTCTTGTTTTTTTGGTTTCATCATAATATTTTTAAAGACAACACTAAACACTAAAACATTACTATTCTATACACATATTTTCTTTCCTTTTCAGTATATTGTCATTACTTATATTTTCTATTATTATTTCACATTTTTTTAATTTAATTAATTAAAACGAACCATGCACATATTGTTTTTAAAACCTTCATAAATTAAGTGTACAGGTTGCACAGCATTATTGACTTCATCAAAAACACTCTCCAACATATCATTAAACCGTATAGGCAGAAATGTCTCAAAGTTTTCACATACACAAAGTACACGATCACCATATGCTGTTTTCAATTTCCGAATCTTGATAATGCGGAATGGAATATGCGTTGGCAATTCGCTGAGCTTCTTTGTCTCTAAGCCACGTGATTGTCCCACAGCAATCAAAACATTCATTGTAGTAGTCTATAAACAAAACAAGAGCAAATCTATTAACCTCTAAAACAGCTTTAATAATATTTTGCAATTAGGGATTTTGCACTATGCATGACGAATAAATTATACTAGTTATGCAAGAAATGCCCTAACTGTAGCAGATACTACTTTTCTGCATATAGCACAATTGTTAAGCTCTAATGCACACTTGACACATGCTATCATGTGTCAACAAGGCAAAAATACAACACCTAGTTCATCTTGATAACAAATTTTACATAATTGTTGGTCACACTTTGGTATCTGTTCGTAAGACAAGTCTTTTCTTTCAGCCTTATGTATTTGCTCCGCGTGTTCTAACTCGAAAGGCACTTTTATGTCTTGTGCTGCAATCACGTTTTCTTTACGAATAGTGTTCACAAATTCCTGACCTTTAAGCAACACCATGTATTTACAGTTTGGTAACCAACGATCGTGTTGCACTAAAGAGTCATCAGTCATTTGCCAATCCTTTAAAGCAAATCCACAATAAAAACATATTGTTTTATCCCCTTCACCAGTATAAAAAAATCCAGCTTCACTTAGCTGTTTGGTAAGATGTTTTAATATTAATGGACAAACATTTTTATAAGATTCTAAACGTTTTTCAACAGAGCTGTACTCTGGGTGTGCTAGTGCTTTTGTCTTGCAAACTCCCAATTTTTCAAAAGCACACGCCAATTCAACACTGTCTATGGCATATGGACCACATATATCGACACTACCCTTGGCTGGTAATACATCATTATTATTTTTTATTTGTGATTCAGCAACGTAAGTAGCGGCCAAAGGCCTTGTGGTTCGGTAAAATGAATGCACGGGTAGGTTACCCACTTGCTTTCCAAGCATGTAAGGACAATGAGGAGACCATCGCAAATGGTCTCTAAAGGGATCATCCCCTTCTTCCCAGTGTGAAAGTTCAATACGACAAAACACACAGCGCACCACATTTTCTCGGTTCAAGTAAAAAAAGAACGGCTTTTGCAAGTTTATGTGTCGACAAAAAGCCTACAGGACAGGATTCAAATGTTAACCATCGATCATGTTCTGATTTTAAATTTAACCCACGTGGTAAACCAACTTGCTCACTTGTTGTATTTGGTATTAACGCCATGTGTTATAATACAACTTTTTCTTATTGTAAGTTATTAACGTTGCACAGAATACTTTAAAGCATAATGCATGCTTGTTCACTGTCTGTTCATTACGTTAATGGCACATGACGACACCTAAAAGCAAACAAAATAACCCATCACTCAATCAATCAATACTTGTAAATAAAACGTTAACGTAAATTGGCATTAATATATCAAAACACCATTAAAAATAAACTGTATGTTGGCACTAACAGTAACCCATGTACTTATTTTCTTTCATAAAGGTACAGTCATTTACAATTCCCCCCCCCCTTTAACCAATATATAAACAAAAATGAATGTCATGTCATTTTGTTCACATTATCATGATCAAACCTGTGGATATTCGTTGAGTCCATAGGGAACCACCCACAAATTAAATTTATTTTTTTTATTTTTAGAAAATCCAACATGGCCTTGTACTTTTTCCAGTCAACAACAACAACATAGCCATTAATCAAGAAAGCAATCATTGTCCCAGTCATGTACAGGTAATGATTTTTTTGTCTACGAATTTTCAGTAGTGGTAAAATGGAATAGCATTTTTAAGTTAGACTTACCTGAGTTTTAAACAGTTCACTCTTTGGCACTGGTTTCGCTTTAGTGCGTTTCGGTTTTTTTTCAGCAACTGCTACGGCGGTAAGCCTCTTCTTTCCAAGTTTCTAAAAATAAATAAAATAAACCACTATAAATACCTAAATTCAGGTTAATACATGCATTTCATAAAATAAAACATAAAACAAAAAATGAAACGAGTTAGTTTAAAAAAATCATCTCACCTTTACTTGCAGTGGCTTGTTGCTGTTTCCTTCTAGTGAGCTCAAAAGTGCAATGGTTTCTTCTCTCTCAGACATGTAAGGTATACCGGTTATCTGCAAACAAATAAATAAATAAAATCATTAATTACCTGATCAATAAATAATTGCTTGTAAATATACTGTATATATAAATTAATAAATGTATAAATGAATAAATATATAAATAAATACCTACCCCACAACAAGGTTAAGTATTTTCCACCAACACCAAAACTGTTAAACAAGACCAGGGGTTTCACGCAACGCCATGTGTTCAAAGGCTAAGTGAGAGAGGAAATGATAACGACATGTCTTTATATATGTTACGTTGCATGTATAATCATTTTTTCCCACGCTTTGAACATCCTGTTATCGGTCACGTGGACAGCTAACGCCCAAAGTGAACACCTGTGCCGGATCAAATTTCACATGAACTTGCATTTTGTCACGTACGAAGCAAACAGGATGTAACTTGTTTAGCGTACATGTCATCTCACACGTGTATTCGCTCTTCCCTGCCACCACAATTGTCAGATTATTTCACCTTCAAGCGTCTTTGTCATTTTCCATTGCACCTGTTGTCAAGTCAGATCAGCGTCTTCCAATAAGCTCAAATGACATTCACCTCATGCTCCTCTGCAAGTTTGTTTTTTGTACTCGTTTCGACCAACATAGAACCAAGTTCTCATCACCGTTTACACGTTCAAGATCATCTTCGGGGTAAAGCATCTGAAAAACGCACCCTCGCTCTGCCATAAACCGACCTGTCGAAATAGCGATTAATCTATTGAGCACAGCCACCGTGGTCAGCGACAGGTTCGTTGAAACACACACATCCAGCAGTATCGTCTCTCTCAACCACCACGCTTCATAAACATTATAAACAGGTAAAGAAGAAGAAAAAGTTTTTTCAACATGTATGGCGTTAGGCCCTTTGTGAATTATTTTTTGGAAAAAATATCTAGCACATTTGAAAGGGGGCGTTACCCGAGTAATAGGACACCTCGTACACGTCTCTAGCGTTATTGGTTCGTGAGATATCGGCAAAAATCACAAGAAAACACGTGTTTACCCCAAAATCGAGTTTCCAAATTTTTTAAAAATTATAACGAGAGGTTCATAGAAAAGAGGACGTCACCCCGAGTCCTTGGACCCGTCGTACACGCGTCTAGCATGATTGATTCGCGAAATATAGCAGAAAGTTTAAAATCACGGTTTTACGCCCAAAAAACAGGTTTCCAAATTTTCACCTTTTCGACACCTACATTCCCGTATTGAGCGCAACGAGACAAAAAAACGAATCCAAGCACGGCTTCCTAGCATGACTCCTTCCATTCCAAGGTCGCAGGGGCTCACAACCTGCTTTTTAAGCAGCTCTGTCATCATCCCACTACTACAGGTTTTTGTCCTAGAGACTTGAAATTTATTTGGGGATAGAGGGGGTAGGGACCATTGATTTACGTCAAACAATTTTGTTTGTAGAGTTCCTAGTTTCCGAAATATAGGATTTTCAAAATTCGAGTTTTTTTTTAACATAAAAAATAAAAAAGTTTTATTACAAAAAATAAAGGTCATAAAGGCCATTCGTTTGAGCCATGGCACAACGTTCTATCCTGTTTGGTTTTCAAACTATCGCCTATTTTCGAAAACGAAAAAATAAAAATAATAAAAATATAATGAGTGGTCCATAGCAAAGAGGACGTCAGCCCGAGTCCAACGACACCTCATTTGTCAAAATCGGACCATGCGTTCGAGATATATTTAACATGGCTGAGGCTTAGTAGTGGGGCAAGGAGGGTTCTGGAGTGGCTTAGAACTATCATCACCCCCTACTAGCCCAAAGGTTGCATACGGCTTTAAAGGTCAATACACAACTCTTGTGCGATTTCATATATAAAAACAAGGACGGTGAGCATAAAAACCATTTTATATTGGCAGTAAAATGCGACAGCTTTTGATAGCCGATAATCTGAAAGATTGGTATGAATCCAACGTGATAAATATCCTGCTATCAAAATTTGATAAACTGCAACAAGGACCCAGTGGTTTAGCATTAGACAAATTCCATCACCTGCAAATCAACATTTGTCATTTCAACCCGTTGAATGCTGGGTGTAGCTATATTAAAACACCACCAGCGATTGCCTGCCGTAGAGCGGTGGTGAATATTGAAAATGTTGACAATGATTGCTTTCTGTGGTCTGTGGCCACCTATTTGCAGCCAGCACAACGTAACTGTGAGAAACCAGGAATGTACAAGGCCAAGTTTGATGAATTGAAACAAACTTTAAATTTAACTCGAGTATCGTTCCCTATGGACTTCACCGAGAACCATAGGTTTGAACTAGATAACCATGACTTTTCGTTCATGGTGTATGACCTTAATGGTGATGAGATTGTGGGTCCTCTTTATGCTACAAAAGAACCGAAACGACACCACATTCATCTTTTATATTTGTCTGAATGAGAGGTGAATCACTATTGCGTCATTACGAATTTGAGTAGATTGCAAAGCAGTCAAGAGTCCAAAGATCAACGTACGAAACATATTTGTGAGTGTAGCCAGCAATATTTTAAAACCCCTACGCTTTTGGAACGCCATAGGGTAGATTGCGTTTCTCAGGAAGCGGTGAGACTGATATTGCCGCAATGGGACAAAGCTGTTTTGAAATTTAACAACATTCACAAGCGTGATACTGTCCCCTATGTGGTGTATGCAGATCTCGAAGCTCTCACCACGCCCATGGCGGGATGTGAACCAGGTCCCACCATCAGCTCAACCACACGCATTCAAAAACATGAACCCTTTGCCATAGAATTTAATGTAGTGTGTGCCAATGACCCCGCGCAATTCTTTTACAAATCCCGTGAAGGGGCAGATTGTGCCAGATGGTTTTTGGATGAACTTGTAAAGTTGGCTCATCATGTACAGGGATTACAGGACCACCCAGGACCCATGAGTCTATCTCCAGAACAGCAGCAGCAGTATGAGCATGCGACCACATGCCATATTTGCGAAAAGCCTATTTTAGGCGGAAAGGAAAAATTCAGAGACCACTCGCACTTTACGGGAGAGTTTCGTGGAGCTGCGCACAGCAAATGCAATTTGAACTTTCCAGCTACTCCTTTTATCAGTGTCTTTTTTCCACAATATGACGAATTATGACATTCAGTTTTTGATTCGTGAATTGGGTCATGCCAACAAGGGCTCATTTTCCATGATCCCCCCAAACCATTAGCGTTTTACAGCCCTGACATGGAGGTTGAGCGACTTAAGCATTCGATTTTTGGATTCCTTTAAGTTTAAGGCATCCTCGCTAAATAGTCTTGTGAATGGCTTGGATGAGAAGGAATTAAAAAACACCAGAAAGCATTTTGAGAATCCTGAGCAATTTCAATTGTGCATTCGGAAAGGTATATTTCCCTACGATTTCTGCAACAACTGGGAAGTGTTAAAGCAAAAAAAAAAACTCCCACCACAAGACAAATTTTACACGAAACTAACACGCAGTACCGTTTCCGATGAAGACAAATCACATGCATGTCAAGTTTGGCGAGTGTTTGGCATTAAGACGCTAAGTGAATATGCTATGCATTACCTAAAACTTGATGTATTGCTGCTCACCGATGTGTTTCAAAAATTCCGTGAGCTATGTCAACACATTTATGGTCTTGACCCGGCTCACTATTATGCGAGTCCTGGGCTCTCGTTTGATGCTGCTTTGAAATACACTCAAGTGGAATTGGATTAATTACTGACGTAGACATGGTTCTATTCTTTGAAAAGGGCATTCTCGGTGGCTTTGTGTCGCTTAACCAACGCCATGCCGAAGCGAACAATGTCTACATGCCTGATTATTCACCAGATAAACCGGAATCGTACTTAATGTACTATGACGTGAATAATTTGTATGGCTACACCATGAGTCAGCCTTTGCCCTATGGGGAGTTTGCTTGGCCGACCGAGAAACAAGTGTCACAATTTGATGTGAACATGGCTAGTCAAGAAACAGGCTGTGGATATGTGCTAGAATTGGATATTGAATATCCCTCATCCTTGTATGATAAACATGCCGATTTCCCATTTTGCCTTGAGCAAATGGACCCCCCTGACCAGTGGCGGCGCGTGGATAAAACATCTGGGGGTTCACTACTTTGAAAAATAACGTGGCCAAATTTAATGTTGCTTGATGTTTACATAGACGTAAAATAGTGACATTGCATGACTAGAAAGGTGACTTTCCTTTGAAGACACACGATTGCAGCTCGAAGAAGTTACCAAAACTATGAGAAATGAAAGACAGAATATAAGGTGCATTTACCTTAGGCTGATCCAGTTTCGTCTGATGTTGAAGACGTTGCTGGCGTTGGTATAACAGCTGTCATGTGTGTGTACAGGAAATCCATCCTCCTTTCCTTCCTGGCGGCGAATAAGTCAATTACCATATCATTAAAATCGACTAATTTATGAGTCATCTCCTTCTCGATGGACAACATAGCGAGAGCAGACAGTCTATCTTCATGCATTGTACTCCTCAGGAATGTCTTAATCCGCTTTAAAGTGGAAAAACATCTTTCTGCTTCAGAAGTAGTCCTGGGGACAGTAATACTTAATTTCAAAAGTTTCATCACTTCTCCGAAAGGTTCCTTGAGATTGTTCTCTATCAAAAAAGCAAGGAAGTCAGTTGCGTCTTTCATTTCTTTAAAATCACTTCTTGAATAAATCACCTGCAGTTCGGTTTTCAGTTTATTTTTATCAAGAAAAGGATAGGATTCTATAACATACGTAAGATTCTCCTCTGGAAAATTATTTTGGAAGGATGGGAAGAATTGGTGGTCAAAGAAGGTGGAGGCCAGTAAGTGGTTGGAGAAGTTGAATCTCTCTTTGCTGTGATTTATAATCACGTCACACACCTCCTTCGCCGCAATGTTTCTCGAGTAATAACTATTTTCGCATCTTCTTTTCCCTCTGTTGTCTTCTACATTTTCCTCCACAACGATGCTGTCAACATTGTCCCTAACTTTCAAAATTGCAGTTTCGAAGGAGCTTACTGCACTTCGCACTGATACAGGGTTAGCAGAACGCTTTTGTAATTGGTTGTATAGAATGTCCACGTGAGGCATAACACTGTAAAAGAACTCTAACCAAGAAGTAAACGTTGGCTGTTGTATTTTCAGGCGCAGTCCATGTGCTTGGTTCATAGTAGCTGTTTGTCTGCTCATGTCTTCGATTTTCTCCAAGCATTCCAGAATTGCATCCTTATGCTCATGCAATGTAAGAACACATCTTGATTTAATGTTCCATCTCATAGCTGAGCCCTGCGGAACTCTTCTGCCCACAACCTCATCAAGAATGCCCACTCTCTGAGGCGAATGAGAAAAAATGCTGGAATCTCTCCAATGGTGGCAAAGAACAATCGAACTTCCTTGTTTTGGCTAGCAGCCTGAGCCAGAATTAAATTCAATTGATGGGCGTAACAATGCAAAAGTAAGCAAATGGGTAGTCTTGTCTTACAATTGTTTGTACTCCGGAGTGTTGGCCACTCATAACATTGGCACCATCGTAACATTGGGAGACTACTTTTTCTTTGTGCTCACCAACTACGTGAGTGAGCACTCCTTTTATACAATCGGCTAATGAGCAGGCGTCGTTTCCTGCTGGGTTTAAGAAAGTCCAGAACCTTTCAACAGGCTTTCCATTAGCTAATACATATCGAAGTACAATGACTAACTGACACTTTGAAGATACATCACATGTTTCATCTGCTATCAGGGAGACGAAGTCTGCAGTAGCTACTTCAGCTAAAATATTCTCGCGACACACAAGCAACATACATTCCAGAATGTCATTTTGAATGTCCTTCGACGTACCCTTGAAGACTGTAGCACTGTTGAAATGACCCCTAACGACGGTATCCAATGCCGACGTAAAATTAATGAGTCCTCTGAATACGCCTGGATGGTTTGAATCTAGTATTTTGTCATGAACTCTCAAAGCAAGTTCAAATTCACCACAGAATTTCACGCAGTCAATGATCTTCGAGAGCACGTACCTATTTTTTCTGACACTATCATTATGCCTCTCAATATTCCTTCTGAAAGCGCTACTTAGCTGCTGCCTAATATCTGTTTTCCCCAGAACTGATAGATCTAAACATGCACTGTTATATGTAATAGATGCTTCGTGCTTATTGATCTTTTTTTTGTTAAATGGCTGAGATCTGATACACCAGTTTTTGTCCAATTCGTGTCCTCACCCTTAGCAAAAAGCAAGCACGGGAAACAGAAAAGCCTATTAATGGTATCGCAACCACATAGCCAAGTATTCCTCTCGTAAATCTGTGGCTGAAATGTTCTACAAAAATCCTTACCTCTACTAGTTTGCTTCTGAATAATGTTCAGGGAGGGAAGAGTCCTGCCAAACTGCTTTATATTGCACTTTTCTTCTATACTAAGTGTTGGAAAGGTATTCTCTAGAAGAAACCTAATGGTATTCATTTTCACACTGATGAATACAGGACACACGCATCAAGACACCGCCACACACCGTTATAACGAACGTCAGATTCAATAGAGCACTTCGATAAACACAGACTTGAGAAGATATTCGCTAAGGTACTGTTCCGGAGGTGGTTGAACTGACGGGTCAGAAATAAACATTGCTTCAAGAACGTGTTAGACAGACTGTTATTCATGTTCTTATCTTGACGTATTTTGCTTTATGAGCACTTCTAAATAATTACAAGTTTACATTAATTACATAAACATAGGTTACGAACGCCTATTGATGTTATACAAATCGTAGTTCCAAAAATATTCTGGTTCATTGCGGCTAATTATATCTATAACGCAAAATCGTGAAATTAAAATCCCTTCAAAACGTACCATAACAGACAAATTTTAAACCGCACGCTTGGAGACAATACATCGCCTAGGGCTGCATCGGCTAACTTCGGGGTGGTTCGAGGTAGATCGTGTCTAGCGCGGGCTTGAACTGGTCCTTTCACCAGCGATAGTTTAGCTTTGTACTCGGCTTACCCCCCTTGCCTCACCCGACTCCGGGCCCATCACTCCCTCCTTACGTCCCACCGCCGCGCGCCAGCGATCCAGAAATTGAACCCTTAGCGCGACAGCGATCCCGAAATTGAACCTTTTCGCTGGTTCCGGAGGGCAACCGAGTGTTGATGTCAAAATTACCCCTCCGAGCGCAACTTTACATATGTAATTAAATAAATACGCACTTGATTAACCATTTTACTAAGAGTTATATATTTCTAGGGGGTTCACTGAACCACTGAACATATAGAACGCGCCGCCACTGCCCCTGACAGTAAAGTGAAAATTGAAAAACTCAGGGGCACACTTTATAATAAAAATCGGTATGTGCTACATATCCAAATGTTGGTGCAATGCCTAGCCCAAGGCTTGGTGTTGAAGAAAATCCATGGGGGTATTTCCTCCGCCAAAATAACATGGCTCAAGCCATACATGCAACTCAACACAGAGCACCGACAAATGGCAACGCAGCAGTTTGATATTTTTAAATTAATGAACAATTGCATCTATGGCAAGTCCATGGAAAATGTCCGTAAATACCGTGACATTAAATTGGTAAATGTCTGGGACGGGCGGAGGGGTGCCCGGTGGTACATTGCCAAGCCAAATTTTTAATCGATCAACATTATGGATGAGGATTTGGCTACTATTGAATTGAGTAAGACCAGCGTGACCATGGATAAGCCCGTTTATTTGGGGCGAGTCATTTTAGACTTTTCCAAATCGGTCATGTATCGATTCCACTATGGGTTTGCCAAACGCCATTTTGAGGACGTCTCTCTTTTGTATATGGATACGGACTCATTCATTTACCCCCGCAACCCCTATGACGTCATGAGGCAGCATAGTGACTGGTTCGAGACCTCTTCGTATAGCGCTGACAACGTGTTTGAGCTGCCCATAAAATAAGAAGGAAATAGGCGTTTTAAAAGATGAATGCGGTGATTCCGTCATGACGGAATTCATGGGTTTGGCCTTGAAAATGTATGCTTATCGCACATTAGAGAAGCCAATAGAGAAAATGGTGTAGGTAGGGCAGTGGTAAAATCGCTACGTGTAGACGACTACTTAGCGGTTTTACGCACTGGCAAAGCTATGTCCCATACACAGTACACGATACAATCCAGCAACCATCATTTGTACCTTGTGGAACAGAGAAATCGCACCCTCGCCTCCATGGATAACAAACGTGTGTGGGCTGACGACCTGCTTACCAGCCTGCGCTGGGGTTATGACCGCAAGGAGGAGGAGGTGTGATTTTTCAGTTTGTTCGTTTAGGGACATGGCTTTTTGTCACTCGTAGAATTAGTATTTTGTAAATATTGGTTTATGACATTGTAAATAGTAGATTTTGTAAATAGTGGCAACCCACTTAGACCTTTTGCTCTTTAAAAGTTCTATGCAACCTTATTTTTTTAAATTTTACGGAGTTGGGAATTGGAAAATTGTATATAGTTTAATTCTTTAAAGCTGTACAAAGTTGTTGTTTTTTTAAATATGAGATGAGAAATAGTATTTTTAGTAACTTTAATGACTAGTATTTATTTTTTGTAATGTAAATTATAAATGGTAAACTAAAAAGTTATTTTGGGATAAGTGTGCATGTCGAGAATGTGCTTTTGGGAATAAATAAAGACAGTGGTTGTGTTTGTTCCCAAAGGCAGGTATGGTTGTGTGTATGTATGACCAGAGCAAACACAGTGAGGTAGGGTGGGTGGGAATGGGGAAATTGTCACTTATATAGTCATTTTGTTTTGTCAATAGTTTTGTTTTCATTAAAATGTAGCGGTAAATAGACATTATTTTTTGTCAAAAACAGTCTTACCTGCAGTAGTCGTAGACCTGCACGTTTCCGCAAACCCATAAAACCACTGTAGCATTATCATGGTCAAGCACGCGCATGAACATCATTGACAAAAATGAACTTACAACATACACCAAATGGAAAATCCATGTTTCGATATCACGAAAATTCAAAAACACAAAACTTGAAACGGACATTTTTAAAGACTGGAAATGGCCATGTGTGAAATATGAAAATTCAAAAAACTTCAAACGGACATTTCTAAAAAGTGTAATCAACAAAATAGACAATCCATATCATCAAAATCGCAAAACATGAAACAGACATTTTTAAAAACTGTAAATTGCAAATTGGCAAATGGCAATGTGTGAAAATATGAAAATGAAAAATCAGCCCATCAACATCATGATTTTTTTAAATAAAATAAAAACATTGTGCTCTGGTAAACGTTTGTTTTTTATTTCATAACCACAGGGATTGACAAAAGAAAATAGAATACAAACAAATCCCAATTCTTCACTCCTCAATGTTCATGTCCATGCATTATCAACTTTCCTTTCGTAGCACTCATGACAATCAGGGCTGCCATCCTCTCACCCACTGAGGCATCACAGGATGTGAAACGTTGTTTAGCTTTTTTCAATGACAATTTATCTTCCACATGTCTTAAACCAGGATGACTATGGCGATAAGAAAGATCGTGTTCTTTGCATGCTTGATCCAAAAGATTAAAGGGTACATCACTACGCTGCAAACGTTCTTCGAGACGAGTTCCAGGGCCACAAAAACGATACCCTGGGAGATGGATTTCAAAAGGTAAGTATTGAATCACTTTGTCAATGACGCCATTGCCAGTACAGGTCTGGCATATCCTTTTCCATGGATGGTGAAAAGGTTTGATCTTCCTCCTCCTCCTCTTTGGACGATGTTTGTGTTTGTTGTTGTTGCTTATTCTCGCCATGATACCCGTGGAATGATTCAACAAAGTCTTTACACAGACTTTTAAGACCGTGATACAGTTTCACCAGCTGGCAAGTCGCGCACTGCCGCATTGAGGGTATTTTGGCCACGGCCACTTGCTTATGGTGATCGTAATTCGTACAGGGTTGCAATTCACTCAACACAGGGTCTTGAGTCCATGATTTTGGTACATGTTGCCAGATTTCTTTCACCGCGTTGGCGGCCATATAATAAATGAACGACTTGGGGAGCGCCAATAATTCCTCTTTAATAAAACTGTCTAGTTTCTTTTTGCATACAATGAACTTGCCGATGGCTTTGTCTGTAGCATTTCCTTTCTCCATGGTAACACGTGCTGTAGCTGTTTACACTTCGCTTGTAGAAATCTCACTGGCGTCATTCACAGGTAAATCTTGAACTTTAATTTTCTTCAACAACTCCCAGCAGGCATGGATGGTTAACCAATTAAAGAGATGCCACGCATGCGCTAGGGCTGTGTGGGTAATGTTGCCACAGGGACAAGTATCCATGAGCGTTTGCAGGGATGGGCAGCCCAAGTCCATGAGGTCGATACATTGAGAGTAAGACGCCAAAAATGGTTGCAACCATTCACGTTTTTCATTACCTTTCACAAATACCACATTGGCCGAGGACAAGTGCGCTTTCATGACCACGTCCAAATATTTATAGGAAATGGTTCCTTGATTCCAGCCTAGTTGCCTATGAATTTCAATCCACTGGGATTGTTTACGGTCCTTTTCACACAACAAATCAAAAGCATGGGGCGGTTTAAATATTAAATGCGTAGCTTGCGAGACCCAAAACGTGGTACAATCGATAATGACCACTTGTTTAAATATAAATATGTCGCCAATTTTAAACCCTTGGCAATCCACAATGAGTGTGTGAAACATATTGACGCTTGCCTGGACCAAGTTCACTGACGACTGACATGATCGACCTCTTAAGTGTGACCATGACATGGACTTACCTGCCATGCTAGTTTCAAAAAAAATTGAGGTTAGGGTAGGAGAGAAGGACATGAGAAATAATACTAACAACCACTTAAGTTTTTTTTTACATAATTTTATTGTCATAACACGTCTTCAGGCTTTTGTCATTTTGGGATAGGGACGATACCAACTCATACAACAATACAGTCTTTTGTGTTTGTAACGTCCATAACACCGATGATGGTCCAATGTCTCCAAACTGGGTGTTTTTGACGGTAAACTGCTCATCGAAGCACCGTTAACACCATACAGTCCAAATGTATCGTAACTTGTTTTTTCATCACTCAGAGGCACGAGTGAAGGGTAGCAAGATTGGCAGGGTATATTTCCCACCTCCATTCTGCACAGGTAGGGGCAGGCGGGTGACTAGCGCTGATGTTCCTGCATGGGTTCATCGCTCTCTTGCCATTGGTCTATGGTAATGGCACAAAAGGCACCTTTCACTTCATATCTTGTTTTTAAATAATAGAAGCCAGCGGCCGCCAAGGCTTGAGGGTTTATGAAAGGCACCGGCCACGTTGCAAATGTCTTGAAACGTTGTTCCTCAGAGTTCAAATTCATGGGTGTGACACCTCTTGAGGCTTTAAAGCAAGACATGACTGAGCGGCTTGACATGGATTGACCTGTTATTTATACACTCGTCATTTGGTTGGACAGTGGATAATAGTTGACTTGTTTGTGATGAATAATCAAACAGTAGGCCGTGGTATTGGCTGGTACTGCCCCCGTAAATTGAATTATACTGAGACCACGGTGGCTGTATTGGCATATGTGAATAAAGTTATGGCCGTCATAGTTGTGACGTGTATATTCATGACGTAGGCGTGGATGACGCAACGCTCGAGCAAGTAGGCTGGCTGAGCTTAGATTCTTGCTGACGTCACGATTTTGTTCGAGAAGGATCTTAGATTTACGACGCAGTCGCAGGGAAGCAAGTAAACGTGCTGAGGAAGAAGTTACGCTATTGGAGGAGAGGCTCGAACCAATGAATGATAGCTTGAAGGGAGACGGAGATTACTGAAACTAACATATTTAATAACTTTTGGCATGCAGAATTGTGGAAAACTATTTTCAGTTATGGCATTGATTTGGAATTTTGAAGAAATTAATTATATGTTTTTGAAATCTGAAAATCCGTCAAGAATAGCCAAAGTTGGAACTTCGAGTAATGATGGAAGAAGAAGCTATGGTAGGGATGGATACGCCCCTTCAAAGTTGATAAAAGGCCTTGCACAGCAGAGAGGAGCTTCTCACTTCGTGGTTTTATTCTGACTTGATAGTCTGACTTCGTGTTCTGATATAACAAGCATATCGTCATAAGCAAGCGTGGCAGAGCCCACCGCATCGAACAGTATTGGGTATCCAGCAGTGCAATTTTACTGTTACGAAAACTAGGCGAAGTTGGAGCGCACACATAAACGATTCTACAAGTTTATCTATCAAGAATTAGCTACTGCATTTATACTAATTCAATAGTGCATTACAATATTGAGGCGTGTGCGAAAGTTGAACATTTTCATTATAATACTTCAGAAGATATTCGCATTTAAAGACTGCAGAGAAAAGTGCTTTTCTCGAATCCTGAGAAGCACTTTTACTACCACATTCTACGCTACGGCAGACACGTGTATTGCAACCGTGATACTGAAGATTACATTTGGTGATACAACGCTACATTCTACAATGGAACTATACAATCTGGCAGTACTTTCGACTAACATTATAATGGAAGTGGAGATGGAAGACTAAAACTTTAATGCAATTGGGACATACATCAGTAGTGTGAAGTAGCAACGTGGAGCTTCGATAATCGTCATTCTACAAAGACGAGCACGTAGTGAACATTCAGCTACACTCATGCATCGTAGTCCATCGCTGAATTACATCAAATGGCAGTGGAAATAAATTCATACTCCACAATTATGAACATTTCGGCGGAAATATTTGCATTGAACTTCATGGCTGATTTCTACAAGAACTTCAGGGAACTTTCAAGAGTGGCAAGGGTTTTTCCCAGCACTCAAAGAAGAGTTTTGCCAGAAGGATGTCTATCGTCTACACGGAGCAGTGCGATTTCCGGAGGAGGAAGCTGTTCTATTCTCCGAGGGCGCAGGTTCCAGGTTCGAGGTCGGTGCACATCTATCCTGTGGTGAAATGGAACCAGCAGCAGTCTTCTTTGAAATCTTCTTCTAGAACTTCAATCCAACAGATAAGGTAGCCGTGAACGTTTCTTGATTTATTTGAGCCATTTTAGTGAGATCTGAGCAACTATCTTTCCCATATTTTCTGTCATATATTTGATTGCCCCATATTCTTTTGCTAGATGTTTCTGTACTCTGTACACTTTGCAGCTTTATGCCATTTTCTTCGATTTATTGAGACATTATTATGTCATTTGCATATTTAAACATTTTGGATCAGTTTATACTGAAGTTAAATATTCTTTCGAGAATTTGAATTTTTCTTGTAGTCACGATTTGACTGTAAAGTTAACGATTTTCTATGGCAAGTTTGAATTCAGACAGCGTGTCGTTTTATTAAAGTAATTCTTTCCAGTAAATTCCTTTGACCAATTTTCTGTCATCCTCAAGAAAGAAGAATGATTAAAAGATTTTAGAGCGTTAAAATCTACTACTTTATCGACGATCTTGGAAATACTAGTCGTTTTTATGAACATGATTGAAACACAGACATTTTTAGTCAATTCTGAAATACCATTGCATTATAGACAATTTTATGAAATATGAACTTTGAATACGATTTATTCAGTACACTATAGTAATGAACATTTGATAGCAGATTTTCTCAATTCTAGATTAAAACAATAATGTTTGCATTTTCTAGTCTATTTGCATTCTATTCGACTATTTCTGCAGTTAAATGAATTTTTCTTGAATATAGTATTTTTATACTGCGATAATTATGATGAGAATAATTCATTTTGATAGACCAGGGAGGCGTGTCTAATCGTATTTGCTATTAAATTTTTTTGTGACTGGCAAATTTTTACTTCATATCGCTTCATGAATGAAACCCACGAAGGTTAAATATCATAACAGTTTTCGATACAATTGATGAATATAAGAATTTTTAAAGAGGAACTATGGATGTATAATCGTTAGTTCAGTAGACGTGTAAAAGTCGCTGATGAATAATGCCCTTTAATAAGTGAAGGAGGTTCCCACAGTAATATTGATGATGATGAATTTATAAGTGGAGGTTTTTTGTGTGTATTGTGGAAGATTTTGATGCCATATATAATGAGATATATGATGAATTATGGGCCAATTTTGTGCGTTTGTGCGAGGTATGTTTCCGCTGAGTTGTATTGTTCAGGTCCATTGAAAATTATTCATCAGACGTTACTGTTAAAATTAACAAGAGTGATAAATTGATTGAATTATAGATTTTGAATGGAGGTTACCGTCACAAATAATAATTATTAAATCTTATTAAACCTGAATCTAAAATTTAAATATAAGTAACCTTCGTCGGTCGATTATATTACCACGATTTAAGAAAATATCAACCGGATAAACGTGTGGTTAATGTATTTCAAATATAAATAAAATATAAATAATGTAAATAACTATGTAAATATCTATAATAATAATTTGAAACAAACGGGATTAATAGAGGCGTGTAAAAATTTTTCAATTGTCGTTTGACTAAGCTATGAACAATCTAAATGTTATAAATAATTATTGAACACTATGATATAACATTATGCGTTTTGCTATTAACATTTAAACAACGCTAGTTCGATAATTGGAATAAACATTTAAATAAGATATGAGATTAACAGAGTAATCCATTGCAATGTGAACGGAACTTGTATAAATTTTGCGTGATAATATTTGAGTTGAGATGTGAGCATTTAAATTGTTTTGAATGAGAGCTAGACTCTGCGTTGGCCAGCATATGGTGACACTGGTTAGGTAGCTGCGTCCATTTGACGAAGCAAGCATGCAACACTGCTTAGGGTGTATTGCAGGTGGCCAGATAACTGAATGGTGGAGGTCAAGGTCAACTACTTAGCGGCCTTGCGGTTGTTAATAAATGTGTGTCAATGAACTAAATTATGAAGTTCATGAACAAGGAAACAAATGCTATATGTCTCGTCCCAGCTCCCTTATCCATTCCAATGTGCATTGTTGTTATTATTACGTTCTTTTGAGCTAGAGAAAGCTGAATTTTTGTATGTGAAGTCTTCAGTCCTACAGGAGGACATGGTTGCATTGACAATGGCTTCAGACAGCCATAACTATTTTGTTGTTAAATTTTGTTAAAATATTTTTTTTCTTTATGTGAAATAAATTATTGTGCAGTTTAAATTTTCTGGTCTCCGACTTGGTTCATTTTAAATATCGTGGTGGAGGTTATTGTGAGGGCATACTATTAAGTGATCCAGTTGAAAACCCAGACCCGAGATTAAATTGAATAGGTAAGTAAAAGGTAAGTATGAACCCCCGTATATTTTGGTGTGTTCCACAATAATTTCATGTTAACTACTGTGCTCTAATCTCGGTAGTATCTGTCAGTGCCATTTTCATTGATGTAGCTGTGCCGGTGCAATCGATTATTGGCAATCCGATTGAGGGGGCGGATTTCTGACAGCCTACTATCCGGATTATCGGGGACAGTACATTATCATGCGTTTCAAAATCTAGTCGAATGTCAATATTGGATGGCTTGACAGACTCTTCCAGGTAAGAACAGTCAAAGACAATCAGTGGCGCCCTTGCCTTAAACGCTTGGGGTAGCAGCATGGGGCTGTCCTCTTTTTATAATACGGCCATCGAAATTTAGAAAACAAGTCGTATATGGGGACCAAACTCATTAGTCCAAATCCAGTCCTTCATAGGGAAACACAGCTCCGTTGAGGAAAAGACGTACCTTTCTCAATTGCTGGTGATCAAATTGCGCCGCATCTTTGGTTTGTTAATACTTGCGATTCGTTTGAAATCCCACGATCATGTAGAGAGGTCTCTCAGTATAGCGGGCTGTTTTTACAGCAATAGCGGGTACTCATGGAGTGCCCAGCTTCTAAATTCCATGGGTAGAGGCATTTCTCTTTTTACCATTTTGAGTATGTCCAGTTTTTTGCTATCGTCAAGGGTCACATGAGGCACTTTCCATAGCATGCGTTGTAGTTGAATTTTTGAATCTATGGGGGCATTGTCGGCTCACTTGAGTGCATTATTATCACTCCTATCTCTCACCAGATAAAGCACTTGCCTTGCGTTCACCACAATGCGCTGGCGATCTTCGGCAAAGCCTAAAATCCGTTTAAGAGGTAAATATCCAGTAAAGGTGCCATCGGTGTGCACCATCCAGTCATTGGTGGGGTCAGGACACCAACCCGCCATGCAAAGTGTTTTACCTTCTTCCTCATTATAAGAGGGATATAGTTTCATGACACTGGAAATACCCACATTTCGAGTGCTATCCACCACGATATCGTTAATGACATACCACAGCTCAGAAAACAGAAAGGCAAAAGCATGGTTGGCTAACTTGGATGTGGTGAGTGTAGAGCCATCGGCTTTCGTGAGCCGACCTTCAATCTGAATGACACTTTCATGCGATAAGGTGTAAATATCTTTGTTTTTGGTAACAAATTGGATTTCATCATTGTTATTGAGTCCAGGTGTTTGAGCTTGATAGGAATGGAGATCAATTCTTACCACTCCTGGTAGCTCCTCGATGTGGTTCGCTACCTCTAGGATAGAATTCATCATGGGGTTTGACGTGGTAACCCAAATGCTGTAAAATCTGCTTGTCCTTAGATGTTAACGTGTATTCACGTGGCAAACAACTAGCCCCATTCCTAGACGGTGTTGTTGCTTTATACACAAACTTCATAGTGGCTTTAGGACCAACTTGTAAGTCACTGGTGTGGTAGAATCTAGTTGAATGAGTTGTTGATCTCTATTGATCAGTCTTAATGTTATATTACTAATACCATCGACAGCCACAGAATGAAAAAGCACCACTGGAGGGTTTTCACGAATAATATAGCCATTGGGCGATGTCACAATAAAGTCATAAAGCGAATGCGATGGTTCTTGATTGGTGTACACTTGACTAATAATATTACACGTCACCGACACATGATGGTCCTCAATGAATTTCACTTCATGGTCTGATTCATGTTTTTTGTTGGGCTCCAACACACGTGGTTTAAATCCTAGTAATGGACCAATGGAATCGGGGCGTGTTTTAAAGTCAATTTTGAATGTAGACAAAATACTGCAGCGATGAGTGTTGGTATTTCCTACAAGATCAAACTTGCGCGTTCCATCGAGAAATTACTTTAAACCATATTCATTGATCAACACCACATAAATGTGTTCATAAATGGCATCTATCGTGTATCCACCGGAGTTCAGAGTGAGCACAGAATCATCATAGTAAAACTTGTTGTTCACATTTTCTCGTATGTTGTATATTCTATTGTACGTTTCAAGTGAAACAAGCCCTAAACCATAAGGTCTTTCACTCAATTCGATAGGCGGGTAAAAGTCTAGGCTGACTTCAAGTCCATGTCCATGCAGTGTAAATGTTTTACTTTCTGCCGACGTACTGTTGACGTTTTTGATTATGCTGCGTCTTATATAAAAAAAACACACAAACGTCCACACTGTTGGCTGTTAAACGTTTGCTCACGTTTCACACTATAATATATTTTGGTCCTGTTTCTAAAATAGGTCACTAGTTCCATGGTTGGGGGTAAATTTCCCAAACTGTCAGAGTACCATACAGTGGATCCCTCTTTGACATAAGCTACATAATGCGTTCCTGATCCTAGGTGATCATCCAAATTGACAACAGCACATTCCTGTTTCCAGGGTCGTGGGGGGTAATTGGTTTCGCACAAACACACTTCGAAAATGAGAAAGCTTTAGTTATTTAGCATAGCTTTCCACTTGTAGATGCGTCAGGGCATGTCTTGCTATGGCTGAGTTTAAAATACTTGTTTTTATTTCGAAACGGTGAAATCCCAAATCCTTGTTGATAAAAGGCCGGCTTCAAATTGGCATATCTAGCCCCCATAGCAATGGCTTCCATGGTTTCATTGTGTCGCTGACTTTCTTTTAGTTGTAGCTTGCCCTGCTGTGCAGCTTTAATGGTTTTCGCCACCGCACTGGCACCGCCCAAAAGTGAACCCAGAGCAGCCAAACCGGCAAATAAAACAGGTAAAAATCCCGCTCGTTTGGGAACGGGAATCACTCGCCCTCGTTTTTAACCCTGTCGCTGACGTTTTGGAATAACACGTCTCTGTGCTGCTCGAAGGGCTTTTATTCTGGTTAACACATTATTTTTTCTTTTTTTTCTTTCGCAAGGGTTTGTCCACGAATGCTTTAAGGGGGGACGTTCATGAAAAACACACACTATTTTAAAGATGCACCAAACCCTCAATTTTGAAGATATGAAAATGAAATTTTGTACCAAGCTTAATATTAAGTTAGTAAATACACTGTGAAGTTCCTAGGTTATATTTTCAACACTAACTTTTTTAAGAGAATTTAAAATTGTATTTCCAAAAAATCATAAATGTTCCTTTTTTCAAAAACTATTCAACAAATTTCTACAAAACTTTCTGTATTTAATCTCTTTGCATATAGTAAGCTTCTCTCATGAGATTTTTTGGATATATCTAATACGAGAATTTTAATAATTTTTTAATTTTAATTCTGTGCGTATAATATAAAATCCACCCAAAATTCCAAGCACTATGCCCCATATCTCAGCTTATACACAGAATTTTAAAATTTCCTCACGAGAGAACATTTATTATGTTTATAGAAATAAAAGTACAAAATTTCAAAATCCTAGCCTTTTTAGATCCTGAGGAAAAGGTACATAAACAGTGAAAAATATAATTCTGAGGAAAAACAATATTAAGTTCGACATAACGTTTTTTCTTCTGTTACCTCTTTAAAAGGCCCCAGAACTGTACCCAAGAGTCCTCTTTCCCTTCACGGTTTCTCTTTTGGCTTCTTATGTTTTGCCTCCTTTCCTTAAATAGGTCTTCAACTGACTTTTCAGCCGCAGAGAGGCGCTGTAAAACTATTTTTCTCTAGATGTCTTGAGTGAAACCTCCTATCTTGAAGCCCATTTTCTCAAATACCTTCATCCTCCCTACATTCCCATCATTGAATACAATGACTGCATCATAAGTAGCAATTCTGACAACAATAGCAGAAGAAAATGTGATTATAGGGCATCGTTTCCATATGAGTGAATTTAGAGACTAATTTGGATTCTGGATTTTGCCATGAACACACTTTTTGAGAAGGTCAGGATAAGCCAGAAATCTGTAAGTGGGCTTGACAACACCCAGCCTCCTTGTGAAAGTAAGGGATGTTATCCCTCTGAGCCTGTAGATATTTACACCAGCTAATGTGACACAGATAGTGAATGGGATGTTTATCTGTTGACACCACGTGGAAATGTGTACCCCACACAGCACTTTCCATTTCACTTACACTGGATAGGTTCTGTCCGATGGTCTTGACATAATGCACTTGAGGAGTGCACCTTCTAGCATTCAGCAGCTTCTGCAAACGCTGCATATCCATTTTTCTATACTCTACGTGGCCGTGGCATTATTGAATGATGAACAAATCAAAAATTTTCGTAAATCGCCGTCAGTAGCACAAGGCAAAACAAGAATGATTTCTTTATAGGCTAAACCTAGAAGCTGATTGTTATGGTTTCTAAGATACGGCACAGGGTCGCAGGTGATCTGGAAAAACCAGAGAGTATATATCAAGGCCTCCTAGATGTACGGTATCCCGCGCAATTTTGCTTGAATGTAATCTACAGAATCGTTATTGTCCGTGCTAGTATCTAAGAGTTACTTCAAAACGAGGGCGTGGCAGGAAAGTCGCGCTACACATTTAATTATTTTTCAGGCACTTTGGATGCGATTTTATTACTGAAACTTTGGGAACTTACTGTCAATGAGTTCTATTAATAAATAAAAAAATAAATTGAAAATTGACATTTTCAGTCCATTTCATGAACATCCCCCAGGCTTTGTCAAGGACAGCGTCTTCTTTTTAGTCTTTCACACCACATATCTTTGTTTCACCATGATGATGACCAACAACCTTTCACAAGAAAGTTTAAGTCACAACTAACGTCAGGTTGTTATTTCATGGCTGTATATTCCAATTCCACATAAAGTGGGAAATCGTTTAAGGTTTCTCCCGCTTGCTTTTCATCCCATGTCAACATGAGATGAAAGGATAATTCGTCACCTGCATTGACCATTTCATGGTTATGGACCAACATCCTATGACCATTTATCTCTACATGAAAATGGTTCTCATCAGGCCTGGCTGATTTGATATGAATGGTTCCATCATAGTGTATTCGATAGTGGTCTAAACCCGAAGCAAGCACATAGGTCAGGTGCTGGTCATGGACTAGCGGTAAATGGTTTCTGTCATTCACAGGTTTTTCATTTGTCAGATACACTAAAAATATGGATGGGATAAATTTATAAAGCCTTTTATTTGATAGGTCATGTAACGTTTGGTACAAATATCGTCTTCGTCTTGCGGGTCTTCCACGTGAATAATGCGGTGATTATTAGCGGTATTGCGATTCGCTGTAAGCTGAGGCACTTTGTCATAAAACTCATACACCTTGTTATCCACATACTTTTTTTTTGTAGTAACGTCTGTAGACACTTGAGGATGTTTCACATGGGTTAACCGCTTTCCCTTAAAGACATAATCTCCTTGTTTCGTGCGTGGCACTACAGACCTATCCACATAGTGTTTTTTAGCAGGAACTGTTTCTTGTTTAGGATCATGTATGGGGACAGACCTAGCTTTGGCCATGAACGCACGTCCAAAGACATCCATCGTCAACCTGTAGTACGAGTCTACGGTTTCTATGACAAGGATCGGTTCCATGTGTATAGACAGCCCGCTAGCCTTAGTTGAAATGAAGATTATTAAGCAGCAGGAGTCATTCCCCGTGCGTCTTCCATTCGCTGCATTATTGTGGGGCCTTCGGGATGTGGAAAGACTAATCTTTTGCTGACGCTCATTACAGCGCCCAATGGTCTGCGTTTTCAAAATATTTATATTTTTGAAAAATCTCTCTACCAATCCCTCTACATGTTTCAGGATCAAGTCATGTCTGGATTACAAAATAAGAATATGGGTTATTTCACATTTTCCATGCAAGAAAATGTTATTTCACCGGATGAGGTAAAGCCCGATTCACTCATGATTTTCGATGATGTATCCACTGAACGTCAAGGCATTCAAAGCTATTTCAGCATGGGTCGTCACGAACATATCGATTGCTTCTATCTGGGGCAAAAGTATTCTAAAATGTCCAAACAGTTGATTCGTGACAATGCCAATGTCATTGTTTTATTTCGCCAGGACGAGAGGAACAGTCGTCACATTTATAATGAACATGTGAATCCGGATATGACCTTTCAAATGTTTACTGAATTGTGTGCCAAGTGTTGGAACACTCAACGTCATGCCTGTTTGGTCATTGACAAACAAAGTGAACTCAACCAAGGACGGTATCGCTTAGGGTTTGATCATTTTATTGCTATTTAAGGCACTGACCTATCTCCTATCAAGTCATTTGTCAAGACACCATGGCGTTAGCAGAGAGTCAATTGAAAAGGCATATTATTAGAGCAAAAAAATACTATTCGCCAAAAGTTTCGTCAATTGAAACGATCACGTGCGGATCATGCTTTGTTTATTCAACAACATTTAGCACCTCCGCTAAAAGCCATGTTGAAACCTCTTTCAAGCCATCTGAAACGCTATCCACCGTTTCACAAGCCACTCAGACGGTACACGAGGACCCTGAGGAAGAGGAACAGGAAGATTTGACTAGTGTTAGCGAGGTTGAGGATGACGAGGAACAAGTGTTTACGCCTCAAACATGTCCTCACCCCTTGCAGAGTTTTTAAGAAAAAAGAAATCCTTGGTCATGGTCGAAACACCTTGCCCTGCCAGATCGTCTCCGTTTTTACAACTCTTGGCCACACCTCAACATAAAGCTCAACTGAAAAAAATTTTAATAAAATATTATGGATCAACACTAGAACCCTATTTCACCGATCGCTTTATTGGAAACACAGATACTCCTATGGTGTTCGCTATGCGAATGATAGTTTTAAAATTGGGGATTCATCCATTAAATTTGCTCGTACTAAAGCTGTCAATAAGAACATCAATTATAAATTAACGCCAGGACTGATAAAGCTGCTATTCTCTCGAACACCCTCTTTCCATGATTATATACCAGAGGACCTTGGCAAAAATAAATCCATTTTATTGGACACTTATGCCCACAAAAGACAGTATCATCCCACTCAACAAGTGAATGCCAATATATCTCAAAAATATAAAACCATCATTGCAAAAATGTTCCCACCAGTCAAAGTGGTCGTCGTAAAGTGTCCGCATCGGGAGTGACATTTAAACCATTAAAACCCCTTGTGGATGTTACCTACTGGCACAATTCCCATAAGCTTGTCCAGCGACTACAGCTGTTGCATGCTTCACGTAAAGCTGGCCATACCGGTCACGATTGGGAAATTCAAGAAATTGAACGAGAACTTCGAAATGCCAAAATTATAGTTTAAGCCCTCCCCCATTAAAATGGATATTGCCCATGAGTTGCATCGTCCAGCTAGGCGTCACTATCCGCGTCTCAAGGTGATTTCACGAGGTGTGGATGAACGTTGGCAGGCTGACTTGGTTGAAATGATCCCCTATGCTAGCGTTAACAATGTTGTACGCTATATGTTGACTGTCATTGATGTGTATTCCAAAATGGCCTTTGTTGAACCTGTGCGTCGCAAGTCTGGTCCACTATTCACCAAGGCCTTTCAGCATCTTATTCAAGAATCCAAACGTCAACCTCAGTTGCTACATACCGACCAGGGTAAAGAATTTTTCACCATTACACCACGTACAGCAATCTCAAAGCTAGTGTGGTCGAGCGGTTTAACCGAACATGGAAAACGCATATGTGGAAAGGGTTTACTGCTCAGGGCACTTATCGCTGGTTGGACATGTTACCTGAGCTAGTGTCACGTTACAATGACACCAAACATAGAACGATTGTGACCAAGCCACGCCTCGTGACCAACAATATTCAGCGACTGGATAAACTGTTTAACCCCATAAAACAGTAGATCCTAAACGTCACCGACTGAAAATTGGGGATTTTGTTCGTGTGAGCAAATTTAAGTCTGCCTTCAATAAGGGCTACATGCCTCAGTGGGGAACTGAACTATTTCAAATTCGTCAAGTCAACTTGGACAGCCCTGTCACCTATTTACTCGAGGACCTCAACCATCAACCCATAAAAAGTAGATTTTATCTCCACGAACTTCAGAAAACAGCGTTTCCTAAACATTATCTTGTGGAAAAAGTGTTGAAACAAAAAGGAAATAAACTATATGTAAAATGATTGGGATTTAACTCTGCCTTTAATTCTTGGATCAATAAATTACATGTTGTGTGAACCTGTGCACTTTTTTATTTATTTATTTATTGAATCATGTTGTACAAGAGCCCTGTGTACGGTGCACAGCACAATATGCATCTTCACACATGTTTCTCCTTCTCTCTCTACACCTGTGTCTCACTCCTCGACTCCATGTTGACATACAACTCGTTCAACTATTGGCTGTCATGGGTTCTCCACTACTCCCCTCACCTCTCCCCGGCCCTGCCCCTCACCGCTCTGTAGTGGTCACGTGATTTCCTGTTGTTTAGAGGTTTCCCCTCCTCTCCCGTTTCACCGCTTCTGTCCACTCACGCAAGCCGCTCTACTCGGCTGTCTGACAGAATGTGAAATGTTATCTCCGTTACAGAGTTGTCAGATGGTTCCAACCTGTTATCACTTGACAGCAGTGTAGCCAAGTCGCGTCCTGAAATAAGGTTTCTTATTCCATTCTCTTAGCCGGCTAGCCATGACTCCAGCAAATTTTTTACGGTTTGTCGTTTCAGGCTGCCAGTCAGACATACGTAAAAAGCAAGTTCTTCTTCAAGTTGTTGACAACTATCAAACGTTTCCCGCTTTCATTCACTTCATACCATTATTATTATTATTTGTCAACTACCTTATTACTAATATGTTTAAAGATCACCATGAGGGATTTTCAAAATATTCGCCTTTATTCGTTTGTCATAGCAAAAATATCGGAAAGCGACCCCTCGTTCTATCGTTCTGCCATACATTGCCCCGTCGAAATAGCCATTTCCTGTATTCACCATGGCCAGTCATAGCCTCGTTTTGACACACGCCTAGCGCTACCGGCTCTGTCTACAAACACTCTTTATTTATTTTTTTTAAGTAAAAAAGTTTGAAAATCTATAGTTTTTGTCCTAGAGACTTGAAATATATTTTCGTGGTAGAGGGGGTAGGGACCTTTCATTTATGTCAAACAAACGTTTTTGTAGAATTCCTAGTTTCCAAAATATAATAATTTCAAAATTGGACTATTTCAAAAAATGTAAAAAATAAAAAAGTTTTATTATAAAAATACAAAAGACATAGAGATCATTCGTTTGAACTATTGGACAACGTTCTATCAATTTTGGTTTTCAAACTATCGCCTACTTACAAAAACAAAATGTTTGATTTTTTTTTAAAATACCAACACACATTCAGAGCAAAGAGGGTCTCAGACCGAGTCCTACGACACCTCATTCGTTAAAATCCAACCAGGCGTTCGCGAATTATCCCCACTGTTCGCGAGAAAGTAGGCTATCATTTTAGTTTTGTCCTACACACTTCAAACTTGCTTTCCGCCTAGAGGGCCTAGGGACCTTACATTAACGTCAAACTTTTTTCCAAAATAGCGCCAAAGTCAAGAACAAAAATTTTCAAAAAAAAATAAAATACCAACACACATTCTTAGCAAAGAGGGCGTCAACCCAACGCCAGCACCACCTCGTTCGTTAAAATCCGATCATGCGTTCGGGAAATATCGGCAAAGTTCGTAGGAAAGTAGGCTGTGAGGCAGCACTCTCCTCACCCCACTACTACAAGTTTTTGTTCTAGAGACTTGAAATGTATTTTGGGGTAGAGACCTTTCATTTATGTCAAACTTGTTAGTTTCCAAATTATAGGAATTTTGAAATTAGTTGGTTTTCAAAAAAAACATAAAAAATAAAAAGTTTTATTGTAAAAAATAAAGGTCATAAAGACCATTCGTTTGATCCATGACACAACGTTATTCTAACATGTTTGGTTTTCAAACTATCAACTACTTTTAAAAACAACATTTTTCAAATAATTTTTGAAAAATATAACGAGTGATCCATAGCAAAGAGGACGCCACTGTGAATCCAACGACACCTCATTTGTCAACATCCGACCATGGGTTCACGAGCTATCGCAAATATTACATGGCTGAGGCTTAGTAGTGGAGTGAAGTGGGTTCTAGAGTGGGTTAGAACCGGTATCACTCCCCTACTGATACTAATTAAATCAACACAACGCCGTACCAATCGGGGCCATACATCGCAATTCGATTATTCTATTTAGTACATGGGAGGGGAATCGAATCCCGAACTTCAAGGGTGCTACGGGTGACTTTTCACATATCCAATGCAAGAAACGTTTTAATACTAATTAAATCAACACAACGCCGTACCAATCGCGGCCATACTCGCAATTCGATTATTCCATTTAGAACATCGGAGGAGAATCGAATCCCGAACTTCAGGGGCGCTACGGCTGACTTTTCGCATAAATCCACGGCAAGAAACGTATTAATAGACTAATAATTAAACCAACACAACACCGTACGGTTCGGGGTCATACATCGCAAATTCGATTATTCCATTTAGTACATGGGAGCGGAATCGAATCCCGAACATCAAGGGTGCTACGGGTGACTGTTCGCATATCCAATGCAAGAAATGTCATAATATTAATTAAATCAACACAACACCGTACCAATGGGGGCCATACATCGCAAATTCGATTATTCCACTTAGTACATGGGAGGAAAATCGAATCTCGAACCTCAAGGGAGCTACGGGTGACTTCTCGCATATCCAAAGCAAGAAACGTCTTAATACTAATTAAATCAACACAACACCGTACGAATCCAGGTCATACATCGCAAATTCTATTATTCCACTTAGTACATAAAGGAGAATCGAATCCCGAACTTCGAGGGTGCTACGGGTGACTTTTCGCATATCCAATGCAAGAAACGCCTTAATACTAATTAAATCAACACAACGCCGAACCAATCGGGGCCATACATCGCAAATTCGATTAAGTACATGGGAGGGGATCGAATCCCGAAATTCAAGGGTGCTACGGGTGACTTTACGCATATCCAATGCAAGAAACGTCATAATACTAATGAAATACCCACAACGCCGTACCAATCGGGGCCATACATCGCAAATTCGATTATTCCATTTAGTACATGGGAGGGGAATCGAATCCCGAACTTCAAGGGTGCTACGGGTGACCTTACGCATATCCAATGCAAGTAACGTCTTAATAATAATTAAATCAACACAACGCCGTACCAATCGGGGCCACACATCGCAAATTCGATTATTCCATTTAGTACATGGGAGGGGAATCGAATCCCGAACTTCAAGGGTGCTACGGGTGACTTTTCGCAGATCCAATACAAGAAACGTCATAATACTAATTAAATCAACACAACGCCGTACCAATCGGGGCCATATATCGCAAATTCGATTATTCCATTTATAACATGGGAGGGGACCGAATCCCGAACTTCAAGGGTGCTACGGGTGACTTTACGCATATCCAATGCAAGAAACGTCTTAATATTAATTAAACCAACACAACGCCGTACCAATCGGGGCCATACATCGCAAATTCGATTATTCCACTTAGTACATGGGAGAGGAATAGAATTCCGAACTGAAGATCGCTACGGGTGACTTTCTTCATATCCAAAGCAAGAAACGTCTTAATACTAATTAAATCAACACAACACCGGAATACTCCGGGTCATACATCGCAAATTCGATTATTCCACTTAGTACATGGGAGGGGAATGGAATCCCGAACTTCAAGGGCGCTACGGGTGACTTTTTTCATATCCAAACCAAGATACGTCTTAATACTAATAAAATCAACAAAACACCGTACGAATCCGGGTCATACATCGCAAATTCGATTATTCCACTTAATACATGGGAGGAGAATCGAATCCCGAACTTCAAGGGAGCTACGGGTAACTTTCTTCATATCCAAAGAAAGAAACGTCTTAATACTAATTAAATCAATACAACACCGTACGAAACCGGGTCATACATCGCAAATTCGATTATTTCATTTATTACATGGGAGGGGAATCGATTCCCGAACTTCAAGGGTGCTACGGGTGACTTTTCGCATATCCAATGCAGGAAACGTCATAATATTAATTAAATCAAAACAACGCCGTACCAATGGGGGCCATACATCGCAAATTCGATTTTTCCACTTAGTACATGGGTGGGGAATCGAATCCCGAACTTCAAGGGTGCTACGGGTGACTTAACGCATATCTAATGCAAGAAAAGTCTTAATACTAATTAAATCAACACAACGCCGTACCAATTGGGGCCCATTCATCGCAAATTCTATTTTTCCATTCAGTACATGGGAGGGTAATCGAATCCCGCACTTCAAGGGCGCTATGGGCGACTTTTCGCACAGCCAATGTAAGAAACGTCTCCATACTATTTTTATGAACACAATACCGTAACTTTGTGGGTTACACGCCGCAAATTCATATTTATGACTTAGTACCTGGGAGGTGAATTGAACCATCGCCCCTCAAGGGCGTTAGGTGTGACTTTTCGCACAGCCAATGTAAGGAACGTCTCCATACTACTTTTATGAACACAATACCGTAACTTTCCGGGTTACACGCCGCAAATTCGGATATATGACCTGGGACTTAGTTACTTATGGAGTTTAGGTGGTACGGATATTTTTTCACGAAATGTGACTTTTTGACAAGAATTATCGGTAAATCGTGGGTGCTGATCACGAATATACTATTAGCTTTGCACCCATATTATTAGTTCGGCTGTATTAGAGAACCGCGCGACAAATTCGAATTTGTGACTACCTGGGAGGGGAATCGAACCCTCGTCCCTCAAGGGCGTGAGGTGTGACTTTTCGCACAGACAATGTAAGAAACGTCTCCATACTATTTTTTATGAACACAATACTGTAACTTTCTTGGTTACACGCCACAAATTCGAATTTATGACCTGGGACTTATTTATGTAATTTAGGTGGTACGGATATATCTTCTTTCACGAAATGTGACTTTTTTACGTGAATTATGGGTAAATCGAGGGTACTGTTCACGAATATACTATTAGTTTTGCACCCTTATTAATAGTTCGGCTGTATTAGAGAACCGCGCGACAAATTAGAATTTATGACTACCTGGGAGGAAAATCGAACCCTCGTCCCTCAAGGGCGTGAGGTGTGACTTTTCGCACAGCCAATGTAAGAAACGTCTCCATACTATTTTTATGAACACAATACTGTAACTTTCTGGGTTACACGCCGCAAATTCAAATTTATGACTTTGTACCTGGGAGGGGAATCGAACCCTCGTCCCCCAAGGGCGTTAGGTGTGACTTCGCACAGCCAATCTAAGAAACGTCTCCATACTATTTTTAGTAACACAATACCGTAACTTTCTGGGTTACACGCCGCAAATTCGAATTTATGAATTTGTATCTGGAAGGGGAATCGAACCCTCGTCCCCTAAGGGCATTAGGTGTGACTTTTCGCACAGTCAATATAAGAAACGTCTCCATACTATTTTTAATAACACAATACCGTAACATGCTTGGTTACACGCCGCAAATTCAAATTTATGACTTAGTACCTGGGAGGGGAATTGAACCCTCGTCCCCAAGGGCGTGGGGTGTGATTCTTCAGACAGCCAATGTAATAAATGTTTCCATACTATTTTTAGGAACACAATACCGTAACTTTCTGTTTTACGCGCTGCAAATTCGAATTTATGACTTAGTACATGGGAGGGGAATCGAACCGTCGTCCCCAACGTCGTTAGGTGTGAATTTTCAGACTGCCAATGTAATAAACGTTTCCATACTATTTTATGAACACAATACCGTAACTTTCTGGATTCCACACCGCAAATTCGAATTTATGACTTTGTACCTGGGAGGGGACTCGAACCCTCGACCCTCCAGGATGCTACAGGTCAATTTTCGAAAATCCGATGTAAGAAACGTCTTAATACTAATTTAATCAACACAATACCGTACCGATTCCGATCTCATATCGCAAATTCGAATTTACAAACTTCTAGCGGAATGGGATTCGAACCCTTGAGGGCGCTAAAACTGACTTTTCGTAAATTCGATGTAAGGAACGTCTTAATACTAATTTAATCAACACAATACCGTACCGATCCGGGTCACATACAGCAAATTCGAATTTAAAAACTTCTAGCGGAATGGGATTCAAACCCTCGAATCTCAAGGGCACTACTGATGACTTTTCGAATATCAGTCTAGTGTCATTCAAAATATAATGTCTTCAGAACACGCATAATAAGGCATCAACTTACAATTATGGCAAAAGAAATAAATACAGTCGAACATCGCTATAACGACATCTAAGGGACCGTAAAAGTTATTTTATTATGAACAAGTGTTGTAGGGCGGCTTCGGTGGCGTAGTTGGTAGCATGCTGAGCTTCTATGCCCAAGATCGCGGGTTTAAACCCGGCCGAAGTCGTCGGATTTTTAAGAGCGTTAAAAATCCCTCAGTATGCCTTCCTTCAGAGGGGGAAGTAAAGCCGGCCGGCCCATGTCTTATATTTATGGCGTGTAAAAGAACCTTCGACTAGCTACAATTGTGTGTAGCTAAATTTGTAGGTTAGATTTGATTAACACACTATTAAGTACTAAAGTGCTTGCTGTGGTGGGTGAGTGGTTATCATGTCAGATTACTAACCCCAAGCTTGCAGGTTAGCTCCTGGCTGTGGTAAGTGATTTTTGAAAGGCAGCAATGATAACGACACGCATGTCATATGATGTTGCATGGTAAATAACCCATTTGAATTCAGTAGGCCGTGTTCAGAATGGCAAAATTAATCTCTGGATTTTCTGCCAACACAAAGTTCCTCATTTCTCTACTAGAAAGTGCAATTGTGTCAAGGAGCTTAGATATCTAACCTGCTTGACTTCATAGTGCTTCAAGGAACAACAAAATTCGACATGCAAGCTGCCCTCCGGGTGCAAATAGCAAAGCTTGCACCCGGCCGCCGAGGCCATACATTATTATTATTATAAGTTCCAAAGTTAGCCTCCAGGTGCCGGTTGTGGTGGTATATAATAACCAAGTTTCAGCGACAACTCTGCTATAACGTCATGTTTTCTGCGGTAAGGACGTATCTTCATAAAGAATATGTTTCTCAGCCTTGCTTAGTACGACAAATGTATATGCATGAACCTTGCATATAACATTACTTTCAACCTCGGTTTGCAATGAGATTTTCCAAGAACAAGGAAATCTGTTGTTAAAATTTGGCAAATTCTCTTCCCTTCCCTTTTGTCATTAGTCCTGCTTTCTCCTGTGAACATAACCTGCAAGGTGCCTGTCCTGCAACAAGGCCAGGCTCAGTACTGTAGACACCCCGCCTCATTCTGATCCTTGCGCATTCCAAATAACTAATTAACAGTAAGTTCCTGAAATTGGTTACCATAGCAGGTTTTCAAAAAGTACATGCATTTTAATGCAGCAAGAAATGTTCAAACATTGGAAGAAAAAGTTATTCATGAAATTGAGAAAGGAACGAAAAAAAAGCTCATGTGTCTTGTCTGTTTGGCCTAGTTAACTCCACAGTCCAAGTGATTTGGAAGAGCAAGAAAATTTTTTTACTAAATTTGAACAGAAAAAACAGATCAAAGATCAAGCGATTAAGAAAATCTGAATGGAGCGATGTGGATGAAGCACTGCTTAAGTGTTTTCAGCAACAGAGAAGCTACAGTGTACCTGTAGTGGGCCTCACCATTTGGTTAAAGCAGAAGAATTTGCCAAGAAATTAAAAGATAAAGAATTTGTGTTCAGCAGTGGGTGGATTGACGGATTCAGACAACATTACAAAATTACTTTCGGCACAAGATTCGGCAAAATTTGGTGAGTACTCTACAATGTGTTTTAATTGTAGTACATGTTCACATAGGCTTAAAAGTGTGTTTATGTTCGACCATGGCGAAATGTAAATATTATATGTCAGAAAACTGTACTATAATGAGCCTCATTATAGTACAAGTTTTCATTACGATACAGTTTCTCCCACCAATCAGAGCTCTCGAATTTAAAATAGTTATAATTATCGTCGAACATAAACAGTCGTATGCAACTCGCCTATAACCTCGCTACTCTCATTTTATAAACATACTCGTGTCTTAATTATTGCCATTATAGGCTCGTTGCATAATGTACTATTATAATATTAGGCTGATTAATTTTTTTCTCTTTCATTTTCCACCTCACTAGACTGAAATTTTGAATCTCCGTTTCAACAACACTTGGTTGGTTCCTCAGTTTAGCGGCTGCGTCAACGAAGTCATGTAGCCCCGTGTACTTAGGGCGTGTGTAGAATCTGTCTGATAACTAGTGTTGTGATGGCTGTATTAGTGTGTGTTATAGGTAATTCAGGTAAGGACTGCAGATGATCAATTGCAAGTAATTTCCTACTTTTGCTACCAAATGGTACCATCAATGACACATAGCTGCGAACTTGTTTATTATATACCACCACAACCGGCACCTGGAGGCTAACTTTGGAACTTATAATAATATTATTATTATTATTAACCACGAACCTACTATGCTGTCATAGCAGGCGGAGAGGTGATACTCCAATGTGGCGCATCACAGGTGGCCGATAGGGGGGTCCTCACCGGTTTACCGGCGGACTTGAGCGAAATAAAATAGCTCTCGCGGACCAAACACACTGCTCCAGGAACTAACAATCCCTGGTTCTAAACAACCAGCGTAAGCTGGACATTAATTACAAGCAACAATGACTCGTACAAGTAATAACAAAATTACTCCAGGTGGACGATCCACCCGTCGTCAGGCGGCAACCAAGCTTTCGGATTCTGGGGAGCTTGGGCATGTGTGAGAGAGTAAGTCGGAGTGCTCTGGTAAACTTCCACGGAAGACCCATACGTACATTGGAACGTTCAACATTCAAACACTTGTTCAAACTGGTAAGCTACACAATCTCACGACGGAACTTTCCAAACAGAAAATCCAGATTCTTGCCTTACAAGAAACACGATTTCCTGACTCAGACATATTAGATTACAACGACTATAGGATCTTCAAAAGCTGAACCAAAAATAAAATTTGCAAAGGCGCATTGCTATTCGGCATGGCCTTTATTGTAGACAAAAAAAAATCTGAATTCAGTAACAGACGTGAAACACATCAACAATCGACTAATGACCATGAGAATTAAACACACGAACAAAAATTACACATTCATCAACGTCCATGCACCCACAAATGCTGACAACAAAAAAGAACCCGAAAAGACTGACAAATTCTGGGAAGAACTCGAAAACGAAATGTCCAAAATTCCATATGATGACGTTAAAATTCTCCTCGGGGATTTCAATGCACAATTAGGCAGAGAAAGAAAATACCAAAAAACAGTAGGTGATTACCCCGCGCACAAATTTACCAACAAAAACGGGACTCGACTCATTGAGTTATGACAACAAAACAATTTGAAAATTATGTCAACCTCACTACGAAAATCCCCCAAGAAACAGAAAACATGGCGATCACCTATCCACCACTTAGGCGAGTTTCGAATCGACCATGTCGCAATCTCTTACACCTATCAGAGAGAAATTCACAATGTACAAGTACGCAAAGGAGCGAACATTGGTTCTGACCACTATCTCTCCCAAATCAAAATCAAATTCACACCAAGGAGAAAATTTAACAAGACACCCCCAATGATCCCAAAATTCGACATAAGCAAAATCAAAGACTCCAAAATTGCTGAAAAATGGGAAGAACAACCCACAGAAAACTGGGAAAATTTCAAAGGAAAATTCATCGAGACCGCCAAAACCTTGATTCCCCTGACTAAAACACCGAAACATCCTTGGTGGAATCAAGACTGCGAAATCTCCCTCGATAACAGAAAAACTGCCTTCCAAACCTTTAACAGTAACAAATCTGAGAAAAACCTGAAGATCTTCTTCGAGGTACGTAAACAGACGTCCAAAATTCTGCGACGAATCAAACGGAAGTATATCAATGATCAACTGACTTCCATCGAGAACGACTTCAGAAACTACAATACGCGTGATTTCTACAAAACATTCGCCAACCAAATCAAAGGGTACATACCACAAAACTTATGCTTCTGGAAACAAGACGGAAAACTGGCATTGACTAATCGAGACAACTGCCAAGAGCTATTGTCCGTCCAGTGTTAAGAGTGTACTACGGGCTCTTATGGGCTTTTACATTTAGCGGACTCCCCCAGAATTGATGACTTCGAAGTCTTTAATACTGGATTTTCGCTATGTTATTTAATAGGTTAATGATCATGGGTGGAGAGTACATGATCCGCAGCATTCATTTAATGATATGTAATTCTTACATTCTTGATATGCAACATGATTTTGTAATGTATGTGACAGCAGTGTCTGCGCGCTGGATGGAACAGCGTGCACGCTGTTGTACGTGCCTTAGCTCTCCACTGAACGCACGAGTCCAGATCTCTCCAAGATATTTGAAACAGTGTTGGAGTGTAAGGATTGTTTTGTGTAATATAAAAATAATTGTGATTTAGGTATAAGTGGCTGGCGCCCAACAGCGGAACTCTCGACTCCTGTGAGTATCAAATAAATCATAATTGGAGAGACATTCATAGGTTACAAATATACGTCGCAATCGACAGCTGAAACGTAAACGCAATAGCCAAAGCAGTGTCATATATAATTCAAGAGTCATACTACCAAAACAAATAAAACATTGAGCTAGGTCTACCGTACTTCAAATCCCATTGTGCAAATTCATATAATTCATTGAATACAATAGGCATTTCTTCATTGCATTGGTCACTGCACAGACCTACGCAACTTTATATTTAATCGCAATTCAGGATGTCGCAATTCACAAAGCTAAAACAAAGTCGCGCACGAGTAAAAGGATTCGTGACTAGAACAGCCAACTCGATCTCAGAACACACCACACCAATTGAAGCAACGGTAAAATTAGAAAAAATAGAAGGCATTTGGAAAGAGTTTGACGACATTCAACAGGCTATCGAAGACCATATACCAGAAGATGAAACTGAAGTGGACGTATTTCTGGCAGAATGTGAGAGTGAACGCGCTGTATTTGAAACACAATATTTCAACACAGTCAGTCAACTACACGCTATCATCGAGATAGCACAACAACAAAGATCCCCAAATACCCAGAACCTTCAATTACAAGAACTTCCTCAAACAACTCATTCTAATGTGTCAAAATTGCCAGAAATAAAACTCCCAGAATTCGACGGTGATTACAAAAAGTGGCGGTTTTTCAAAAATAGCTTTGAATCCACAATTCACAACAATTCAAACCTATCAAATGTACAGAGGCACCAGTATCTTGTCGGAGTACTGAAGGGAGAGGCTCAAAGTGTCATCGAAGGATTTACCATAGGCGAAGAGACCTATACCAACGCTTGGGATCTATTAAACGCTACATACGACAACCAAATGATGATAATACAGACCCACCTGGATGAACTTTTCAAATTTCCAGAAATCGAGAAGGAAAACAAAGCCGACTCGATGCGAAAATTGAAGACATTAAACAAACAGAGTCCGGGAAACAAGTATACACAGAAGGAAAATAAACAGGATAAGAAGGTTTTAATGATCAACACACCTTCATTCAAATGCAACATATGTGAAGGAAACCACTTCATTTTTCAGTGTGAAACGTTGCTGAAGCAAACGCCTGATGAGAGAAGACAGTTATTAATTAAAAAGAAACATTGTCTAAATTGCCTAAAATTTGGACATCTAGCAAGAGATTGCCGTGGAACAAGATGCAAGAAATGCAACTCACTGCATAACACATTACTGCACAAAGACAGTGCCAGTTCAGAAAGCCAAGAAAAGGCCACAACTTCAGAAGCAAATCGCTTAATTCAGTTGCAAGAATCTACATTAGGCCAAGGGCCAAGCGTCAATTTAACAAGAGTTCGAACATCACAAGTTCTTCTGTCAACTGCGCTTGTGAATGTAGTGGACAATAAAGGAAAGAGAATCACCTGCCGAGCATTATTAGACCCTGGTGCACAGTTAAATTTGGTAACAACGACTTTTAGCAAAAGGCTTAATTTACAGTGGTTTCGCCAGAATCAACAATTCAGCGGTGTTAGTGGTGCCCAGGTTGAAGCAAAGGGAATCAATCGTATACAACTTTATTCCATGGATAGTCAATACAGCATTGATTTGGAATGCTACGTTGTTCCTTCCATCACAGGACGACTACCCCAATATAAGGTTAACATCAATGAGATAGTCATGCCAAAAAATATTCAACTTGCAGACCCTTCATTCAACGAGCCAGGAGATGTTGACCTGCTGCTTGGAGCAAGCATTTACTGGAAAATCGTCGTTGGAAGACCAAAAAACAACATAGCTGGTCAACCTGCTTTGCAGGATACAAAATTGGGCTGGATTCTCGGTGGAGAAATACAAGAAAATAAAGCTGAAGGAATGTCTACGTGTCTCACAATGACTAATGATACATTATCACAACAGCTCGAAAGGTTTTGGCTACAAGAAAAAATCCCAGAAACGCAGCACTATACAAAAGAAGAGCAATTTTGCGAAGAACTATTCGCTGAAACAACCACGCGGGACTCATCTGGAAGATTTGTGGTTAGATTGCCCATACGGCCAGGAGTTACTCTCGGCGAGTCCAAAGAACAAGCGAAGAGAAGACTTGCCGCTTTGGAAAGAAAATTCAACAAACAACAAAATTTGAAGCAGGCATATTGTGACTTTATGGACGAGTACGAAGCACTTGGACATATGTCACACATTGAAGAAACAGCTGAGGAAGAATCAGACAAATGTTATTTTATACCACATCATGCGGTTTTACGTCCAGAGAGCTCAAGCACGAAATTGAGAGTGGTGTTTGATGCTTCCGCCAAAACTACACGAGGAACATCACTAAATGACAAATTGTTTCAAGGTCCCAATTTACAAGCAGATTTATTTCACATCATTCTCAGATTTCGCATGCACCAGTATGTAATAACGGCTGACATTGAGAAAATGTTTAGGCAGATAATGATACACTATGAAGATCGACCATTGCAACAAATTTTATGGAGAAGGGATACACTGTTACCAATAAAAACATATCAGCTAAACACTGTCACTTACGGAACAGCGTCAGCACCTTACCACGCGATGAGATGTCTTCGCGAACTTGCTAATATCTATGACCCTCAATATCCAGTAGCAGCCAAAATTATGAGACAAGACTTTTACATGGATGATTGTATCACCGGTGGCGATACTGTAGATGCAGTAATACAAATTCATCGTCAGCTTATGGATCTATTGCAAAAGGGGCAAATGTTGTTGCGCAAGTGGAGGTCCAACCATAAGGAAATCATAAAACACTTGAATATCCAATCGAATGCACGAGACTTGATGGTCCTAGACAAAGAAGAAGCCAGTAAGACGTTAGGAATTGTCTGGGATTCGACAAAAGATACATTGCAGTATCAGGTTAACCTCTCATCTGAAGTAGTGTATACAAAGCGTGAGATTTTATCAAAAATCTCGCAAGTCTTTGATCCTCTTGGGCTAGTAAGTCCTGTTTTAATAAGAGGAAAAATCATAATGCAACAACTATGGACGGACGGGTTCGACTGGGACCAACCTGTTACCACAGATAAGCTGTCCATTTGGAACCAATATTATTCTTCATTGCCACAGCTAAACCAGCTCAGAATCATAAGGAACGTCAATCCTGAAAATTACAATTCAAAATTTGATCTTTTCGGATTCAGTGACGCCTCCGAAAAAGCATATGGAGCCTGTATATACGCAGTAAACAGAAATCAAGATGGAATGTTCACATCTCATCTAATCAGCGCAAAATCTAAAGTGGCTCCTCTAAAAACCATATCCATGCCAAGACTAGAGTTAGAAGCAGCACTTTTACTCACAAGTTTAGTGCGAGAAACGAAGGCTGCTGCAGCAGACAAGATAAGAAATGTTTATCTTTGGAGTGACAGCACCATTGTTTTAGGATGGATAAACACAGAATCGCGATTGCTGAAAACATTTGTGGCTAACAGAGTCACAAAAATACAAGATGCAGCTGAGAATGCAAAGTGGGGTCACGTACCCTCTCAGGAAAACCCTGCTGACCTCATATCGCGTGGGATTCCAACCATAGATATTATTAACCATCATCTTTGGTGGTTTGGGCCTAATTGGTTAGTCAAGGAAAATTCACTACCTCCTTCTACATTGCAACCTGACATCAGTCTGCCAGAGATGAAGAGTTCAAAGGTTATGTTGACCATCGCAAGTACTTCCAAAATATTGCACAAATTTTCGTCATTTTCGAAGTTACGTCGAGTCATTGCTTATTGTCATAGATTTGTCAATAATACCTTAAACAAAGTACAGCGCAAGAAATGGGGAAAAGGATCCAAAGACCTAAATACAAACCACATCACTCCTGAAGAAATAAAACGAGCAGAAACTACTGTATTAAAGTGGTTGCAAATAGAAGCTTTTTCATCATCACACAAATGTTTATCCAAAAAGGAAACACCACCTCGTGGAAGTCCTTTGAGATGCCTTGATCCATTCATTGATGAAGATGGGTTAATACGAGTTGGTGGAAGATTGAGACATTTTGCTCTCTCTGAAGAGCAAAAGCATCCCATTCTCCTCCCGGCAAATCATCACATAACAACAGCTATTATGAGATACGAGCACCATCATTGTCCACCGGAGCAACTATCACATTCAACTCGACAAAAATATTGGCCGATAAGTGGTCGAAGAGAAGCACAAAAGATCGTTCGAAAATGCGTCCAGTGTTTTCGATTCAATCCAACAGTTCCAGAAGTCCGCATTGGAGATTTACCCAAAGAGAGGGGTTCGAAAGTCACTATGCCCTTCACCTTAACTGGTGTGGGCTATGCGGGTACTTTCCAACTTCGAGAAAGTCAACGGAGAGGCAGATTACGAATTTCTAAAGCATACATAGCAGTGTTCACTTGCTTTAGTTTATGTTAGATTATATATTCTCATTAGATGTAGTTTTTGACATTTATGTTCAAATGTTGTTTACGTATGGTGTTTAACATACCGTACGTATAGTACATGGTTTTCTTGTTGAAATCGCATCTTTCAAGGAGAGCCAGAAATGTTAGCTGCTAATATGCTGCTAAAAGCGCCCTCTATGTATGGACTACTTTTGTAAGCTCCTTGGAGAGCAGCATCCAGTGGGCCGTGGTTTTAGATAGGCCATAGCGCTGCGCTGTCGGCAGTCAATTGTAAAAAAAAGCAGCCATTAGCATTGATATGATACAAGGCAATAAACAATAAATAAAGGTCATATTCATAAAAGAGGACAAAAATTCATTACATCACCAAAATCAACTCCAACTCATTAACAGTGGCATTAAATATATGGGTGATGTTCCGTTTGCGAAACGTAAACCCGGGGAAATTTTAAGGCACAGAGAACGACAGATAGTCTGTAACGTCTACAATAAAGACCAAGAATCAGGAGAAAAGTGCTGCTGTATGTTTTTGAAAAACCCGTGATGATATTATATTATTACGGTATTATTATTAACTACTCACCTGCAATAATGTGCGTAACAGAACTTTCATGCAGTTAAATTACGCGATTTGTGCAGAATGAGGAGCTTGTATGTAAAATAAACCGCTAAGGCCCATTATGAAATGGATAATGATTGTTTTGAGAAATATATTTAAGAACAGATTGTCGCAAATTTCCCACATCAGTCTGTAGTATTTGCCATTCATTGTCCAATGTACTGTATGTTGTGCCACTGAATTTTTTGTTTACTTTCTTTCATCTATCTATACCGAGCTCGATAGCTGCAATCGCCAGTATCCAATATTCGGGAGATAGTGGGTTCGAACCCCACTGTCGGCAGCCGTGAAGATGGTTTTCCGTGGTTTCCCATTTTACACACCAGGCAGATGCTGGGGCTGTACCATAATTACGGTCACGGCCACTTCCTTCCCACCCCTTTCCTGTCCCATCGTCGACATAAGACCTAACTGTGTCGGTGCGAAGTAAAGCAACTTGTAAAGAAAATCTTTCATCTACGCGTGTAATAATATGTCAAGTGTCATATGATAAGAACAAAAGTACTTGTTATTTCCGGGTACTGTCTTCGCCTCTGCAGATGAAAGTGTCTCACTGGGATCCGTGTAGGTTTCGTTGCGACAGATGATTTGTATCCTGTCACTGACCTAGGCTGACCTTGGAGAATATATTGCCATATTACGTATTAAACTTGATCCGTATCTAACGGATGACTCAGATTAGCTTTCATGTCATTTCAATTGTTTTGTCATAGCCATACCGTACGTAACTAAAATTCCAATGTAAATAAATAGTAAATTGCCGCAGTATTTATAATCCGTTCTAAGTATTGTTATGTAAATCAATTAATATCCTCGGCTCCCCCACTCCTTAAGGGAATAACTCAATCTTTATCTTTATTGAAAACTGATCCTCTAAATTCTGTTATTCTTACGGGAATTATAGTAAAAGGTTGCAGATTATAATGGCGCGAAGGATTGAAATTCCGTCGGGATGAGGAGCTTACTGATACTCAGTCCGGCAGCGGGCTGTACTACTCGTGTGGAGTGCTGTACTATACTGCCCTGCCAACATCTGTTTTGGGTAAAATATAAACTAAGTTTCAAACTGGATTTTTATATTTAACAATGAATTATTTTCCTGAGGTATTTTTGTTTTATTGTCATGTGTGGTATTAGATATGCTTTAAAATAATAATATCCCAAAAATAATTTTGTTTTGGATGATCTGAATAAATGCCAAGCAAAAAGGCGGTATCTACCAGTTACTGCCCTTTTCCTTAGCAAATGTAAAATTAACAAGGACAGTAACTACACTATTGTTTTTTAAACAAGGTTTTATTAGCTAGTTAATAAACATCTTAAGGCTACAATTGAGACTTAAAATCAAAACTTGACAGATTTAATACAAAACTGACCAGTTGTACATTTTAAAAACAGGAGAAGTCTTTAAATTTACTTAGACCTAATTTAAATTAAGGCTATTGATACTCACTATCAAAAATGAACAAATTTAGGCTACTACAAAAGTGACTGGTTTCACACTTTAAAAACAGAACAAGTTTTTAAATTTACTTAGGCCTAATAATTTAAAATAAGGCTATTGTGACACAACTTCAATATAAACAATCTTATTTTGGCTAGTGCAAAATCGACTGATTGCACCACGTCTATAAAGTTCATATGAGACACAAGACTTAAATTGTGGGTGTTTGATAAGGAAGTCTCCATGCATAAGCATAATATTTAAATCACTTGGTAAATATCGAGTTAGAGGAGCATGTTCTCTTCTGTAGTGTGGTACTTCTGGATTGAAAGTCTCAATGTGATTGATTATAGCATGGTGAGGACCTTTCTTCACTGATGTATGTCTCCCTCTCATGCTCTTTCTCGGTGTTATCGCACCCTTAGCTGTAGAAAGTATCGTGGTCAAAAACTTATCATTTTTCTTATTAAAACCTAAAGTGGTTAAAAAAAATGTTTTGCATACTTCTTGCTTTTGGTCATTTGAATCCGTTTGAAAGTGTGTAACTGTTTTGTTCCTTCTGATTTCGTCACCGTTAGTCGTTCACCTTTTAACATCATGTCTGTCGCATTGATTAAAAATAAAGCTTCTCCTTTCCTCTAAATCTTCAATACTCCAAAAAGACTCATTGATAGATTGTCGACCTTCCTCGTCAACTTTTGTATTACACTTCTTTTTACATTCATTACAATGAGGCTGAACGGGATGAGATTCCTTAGCTTTATCTAGTTTTAGCTTTTTTCGTTCCACAGATGTAAATTCCTTCTTCTTTCGCTTACGTTGTGCATCTGCAACAGTTGTAGTGCTTACTGATTGCTCAACATGATTGCTATAATTGTCATCTGGCCACAGAGATGGATTTAAGCTATTATTCGATGAATTAGGCTTGCTTGGAGAGGAATCGGCTGTATTAAAATTTTCTCGTTATGGCTAGGCTCCACCACCTGAAGCAAATATGGAGAATTTAGGCCTTCATCTAAATCAATGATGGAATCAAAACTAAAACTAACAATGGTATTATCGGCTGGCAGGGTTTCATCAAGGTTTGAATTATTTGTTGGTAATAGCTGCGGCAACTCAAGAGAAGTTTCGGTAATTTCATGTAGAGTTGTGTTATTGTCATTAAAACTGTCGTCTGTCCATGTGGAAACAACTTCTACCTCTACACTTTTGGTTAACTGACCATTATCCTTATAAATTTGCATTTTTTTTTTTCAAATAGAAAAACATTTGATTCAACCTTTTTGTTAGCCTCTAGGCCTACTTCATCAGATACTGTTGACACTGATGTCTTGTCTTGCTCAGTTACACTAGCTAATGTTCCAGTATTTGTGCATGACTCACGTAATAAACTTTCTTCAATTTCTAACTCGTAAATATGTTTACTTCTTGAAGAAACACAAATATTACTCATTGTAAGAAATCAATTAATAACATAAAACACAATGAAACATAACCTCAATCTTAGATCACACCCAACTTGCTAACAACTGCAGACTGGAACTAGTGGCAGTAACCTGAAAGAGTTGGAAGCCAATGCCAAGCAAATCAGCAGTAACTACTTCAAGTTAAGAATAAAAGCAGTAACTGCATGCAGATACTGCTTTCCTGTTTGGTGCACTGTAGTTACTGCTCTCTTGCTTAGAAATAGTGTGTTTTCCTTGTACTTACTGCTTATGACATAGGCTATATCTCAGTAACCATTGCAGATACTGCTTTTTTTTACTTAGTTCAATGGATTCAGCATAATTTAAAACATGGATCTACATATATATAAAAGCCTCCGTGGCTTAGGCGGCAGCACGCCGGCCTCTCACCACTGGGTCCGTGGTTCAAATCCCGGTCACTCCATGTGAGATCTGTGCTGGACAAAACGGAGGCAGACAGGTTTTTCTCCGGGTACTCCAGTTTTCCCCATCAAAGTTTCATTCCAGCAACACTCTCCACTATCATTTCATTTAATCATTGCCCCAGGAGTGCATCAGGCCTCGGCAGCCGGCACAGTTCATATCCTCGCCGCTAGATGGGGGCTTCATTCATTCCATTCCTGACCCGGTCGGAGACTGGAAGCAGGCAGTGGATTTTCATTTTCATCTACATATATATCTTAAAAGTGAAAATTTTGCTGATACTGCTCTTTTTCTTAGCAGGGCAGTATAGCTGCCCTTATACACTCGCTAGGCGTGGCAAAGCTTGTGCCATAAGAGCCTCGGTGGCCAGGTGCAAGCTTTGCTATTTGCACCCGGAGGGCAGCTTGCATGTCGAATTTTGTTGTTCCTTGAAGCACTATGAAAGTCAAGCAGGTTAGATATCCAAGCTCCTTGACACAATAGCGCTTTCTAGTAAAGAAATGAGGAACTTTATGTTGGCGGAAAATCCCGAGATTAATTTTGCCATTATGAACACGGCCTACTGAATTCAAATGGGTTCTTTACCATGCCAACATCGTATGACATGCGTGTCGTAATTTTGGCCGCTTTTCAAAAATCACTTACCACAACCAGGAGCACACCTGCAAGCTTGGAGTTAGTAATCCGACACGATAACCCCTCACCCACCGTGGCAAGGACTTTGGAACATAATAGTGTGTTAATCAAATCTAACCTACAAGTTAAGCTATACACAATTTGTAGCTAGTCGAACGTTCTTTTACATGCCATATATCTATGACATGGGCCCGCCGGCTTTACTTCCCCTCTGAATGAAGGCACACTGAGGGATTTTTAAGGCTCTTAAAAAATCCCGCGATATAGGGCATAGAAGCTCAGCATGCTACCAACTATGCCACCGAAGCTGCCCTACAACACTTGTTGATAATGCTATAACTTTTACGGTCCCTTAGATGTCGATATAGCGATGTTCGACTGTATTTATTTCTTTTGCCATAATTTTAAGTTGATGCCTTATTATACTGTTCTGAAGACATTATATTTTGAATAACACTAGACTGATATTCGAAAAGTCATCTGAAGCTCCCTAGAGAGTTGAGGGTTCAAATCCCATTCCGGTAGAAGTTTGTAAAATCGAATTTGCTATGTGTGACCCAGACGGTATGGTTTTGTGTTAATTAAATTAGTATTAGGACGTTTCTTACATCGGATTTTCAAAAAGTCACCGGTACCGCCATTGAGGGTCGAGGGTTCAAATCCCAAACTGGTAGAAAGTTAAGACGTTTCTTACATCGGATTTTCGAAAAGTCACCTGTAGCGCCCTGGACGGTCGAGGGTTCGATTCCAATGAGGTGGACATTTGTAAATTCGAATCTGCGATATGTGATCGGATTCGTTACTGTATTGTGTTGCTTAAATTAGTATCTAGACAATTCCTACATCGGATTTTCGAAAAGTCAAGGGTTCGAATCCCAATGAGGGGGAAGTTTGTAAATTCGAATCTGCGATAAGTGATCGGAATCGGTACAGGGTTGATTAAATTAGTATTAAGACGGTTCTTACATAGGATTTTCGAAAAGTCACCTGTAGTGTCCTGGAGGGTCGAGGGTTCGATTCCCCTTCCAGGTACTATGTCATAACTTCGAATTTGTGGCGAGTAACCCAGCAAGTTACGGTATTGTGTTATTAAAAATAGTACGGAGACGTTTCTTACATTGGGTGCGCGAAAAGTCACACCTAACGCCCTTGGGAGACGAGGGTTCGATTCCCCTCCCATGTAATATATGGAATAATCGAATTTGCGATGTATGGCCCCGATTGGTACCGCGTTGTGTTGATTTAATTAGTATTAAGACGTTTCTTGCATTGGATATGCAAAAAGTCACCCGTAACACCCTTGAGGTTCGGGATTCGATTCCCCTCCGATGTACTAAGTGGGATAATCGAATTTGCGATGTATGACCCGGATTCGTACGGTGTTGTGTTGATTTAATTAGTATTAAAACATTTCTTGCTTTGGAAATGAAAAAAGTCACCCGTAGCGCCCTTGAAGTTCGGGATTCCATTCCCCTCCCATGTTAAGTGGAATAATCGAATTTGCGATGTATGACCCGGATTCGTATGGTGTTGTGTTGATGTAATTAGTATTAAGACGTTTCTTCCTTTGGATATGAAGAAAGTCACCTATAGCTCCCTTGAAGTTCGGGATTCGATTCTCCTCCCATGTACTACGTTGAATAATCGAATTTGCGGTGTATGACCCGGATTCGTACGGTGTTGTGTTGATTTAAGTAGTATTAAGATGTTTCTTGCTTTGGATATGAAGAAAGTCACCCGTCCCTCCCTTGAAGTTCGGGATTCGATTCCCCTCCCATGTACCAAGTGGAATAATCGAATTTGCGATGTATGACCCGGATTCGTATGGTGTGTGTTGATTTAATTAGTATTAATAAGTTTCTTGCTTTGGATATGCGAGAAATCACCCGTAGCTCCCTTGAGGTTCGGGATTCGATTCCCTTCCCATGTACTAAGTGGAATAATCGAATTTGCGATGTATGACCCGGATTCGTACGGTGTTGTGATGATTTTATTAGTATTAAGACGTTTCTTGCTTTTGATATGAAAAAGTCACCCGTAGCACCCTTGAAGTTCGGGATTAGATTCCCCTCCCATGTACTACGTGGAATAATTGAATTTGCGATGCATGACCCGAATTCGTCCGGTGTTGTGTTGATTTAATTAGTATGAAGACGTTTCTTGGTTTGGATATGAAAAAAGTCACCCGTAGCGCCCTTGAAGTTCGGGTTTGGATTCTCCTCCCATGTATTAAGTGGAATAATCAAATTTGCAATGTATGACCCGGAACCATATCGTGTAGTGTTGATATAATTAGTATTAAGATGTTTATTGCATTTGATATGTGATCAGTCACCCGTAGCACTCTTGAATGTCGGGATTCAATTCCCCCTTTCATCTGATGTGTGGATATGTCACACCTTGCGCCAAAACAGTAGGTCTCAGTGTTCTTTCACGCGATATTCTTTGCCTTCATAGAATAACAGATGACTGCTATACCTCAGAGCCAAGAGAGTGCGTAGAAATTGTGTTGCTATCGACTGCAATTCCTGTACTTCAATTTGTTTGCAGGCGCATTGGAGTATCTTACGAACTTGTAATATATTGGCCTCAGCCGTCACCGCTAAGAACGAAAATCCGATAATTTTATTTATAATGCTCATTTGTTTAATGGAATAGTGACATTAGTTTGATGCTCTTAGTTTATTTAGTGTAAACTGAAGAAGGTTGCAAGACAACAGAAACTGGTATTGTTGTAATATAACTATTTCCAATACATATAATGACTATATTAAGGTGGATCATTCAGTATAGTATACCTATTCATAGGTATCAACTTTAATAAACATTGTACAAGTAACTCTACATCCATATGGAACAAATTACAAGTGCTGAAGTCCAGAATGCAACAAGGCACCCGGGTTAGATCAGATATCTACAGAGCAACGGATGGGAGACAAGCCATTATCAAACTTACAAATAAGGTAACCTTAGCTATTGCAACAACTGGAGAGGCAAAACATTTCTGTCAGTTACTGGAAAAATCTTGTGCCTCTTATTAGGAAGACGATTTTAACAGCAAGCAGATACACAGATGCACGAAGGACAATCAGAATTTAGAGCTGCTGATTATTTAGGGGCTTTGCAACATCGTAGTCATGTAGCACCGTGTAAGTGTGTGTAGAATTTGTCTGATAACCTGTGTCACTGGGATATCTGTACTAGTGTGTGTATTTGTAATTGAAGTAGGATTTAGGCAGGAAGCGGCAGTGGCCTTATGTTAGGTATTTTGTATTTAGTTGGATATAGGTTAAGTTGGCAATAACACTGATGGCAGTACTGCAACATTCCTTTGAAATGCAGGTGCACGGTAGGACTGTGGCGAGGTTAGGAGCTGTCAGCAACCCGCCGTACAGACCGACGACCACATGTTTGACATTTTAATACCTGTATTGAATACAAGAAGGACACAGCACCACTGTCGTTATTTTGAACACTGTGGTAGAGCAATATACACAATGCAGTATGAAACAAAGAATGGGAAATGCATCCTGTGGATAAAGGAATATAACTGAGAACTTTCATGAGTATAAATGCATACAGTATTATAACATGTGATTATCAAACTCGGCAATAATACACATATCGATAGTTACTGTCGATCAGAGAACAAGGTGCATTGTGGATCACCTGGAGACGGTATGATTTGCGGGAGCAAACGAACAGTTGATTAGTGAATACAATTTCAGCCAGGAGGGTCATAGAGCTCTCTGATCTGAGCACATGTACGTGCGGTGCCGTGAAATCGTGTTTGTTCGGTACCGTGGAGTTGATCCGACATATACGTGTTACAGTATAAGGTGATAGGATTTTCGTCTGTTCTTATTATAGTTTCAGCACAGTGAACTTGCATTCACGTATGATAACTTCTTCTTAAGCCAATGATACGTGTTCTACATTGCAGTACAGAATAAACAGCTTTAGCCATGATTGTCATAAATGATATGAGAAGAGAGAGATATTCCTACGATATGAAGATGCAGAATATGGGCTAAACACAGACAAGAAATGTAACACATAGCAGCGTTGAATACTCGGGATGATTACTCGATTCCAATATGAGGAACTATAGTATAAGGCTTTATAAGCCTCCGTGGCTTAGGCGGCAGCACGCCGGCCTCTCACCGCTGGGTCCGTGGTTCAAATCCCGGTCACTCCATGTGAGATATGTGCTGGACAAAACAGAGGCAGACAGGTTTTTCTCCGGGTACTCCGGTTCATCTGTCATTCATCTAATCATTGCCCCAGAGGAGTGCGTCAGGCCTCGGCAGCCGGCACAGTCCATATCCTCGCCGCTAGCTAGGGGCTTCATTCATTCCATTCCTGACCCGGTCGGAGACTGGAAGCAGGCTGTGGATTTTTTTTCAGTATAAGGCTTTATAAGAGAAGATTGAAGAGATTATGAAAGTCGGAATGACAATTTGTACTGCTACGTAATGAAACCAGCTTGGCTTACTACATCAAAGTTATCGTGCTCCTTAGCAAGTGAAAGAATTATGAACTTTGTCAAACGAACATCTGTTAGCTTCGTCTCGTTCGCGACCGGTAATCGGGCCTTCTTGATATCCAGTCGTTTCGTGATCGGTGCAGCTGAGCAGAGAGGGTTCAATCCCAGGCAGGAGTATGTGTTATAGCTAGGGATAGGAAAAATTCGCGATCGCGAATTATTAAATGAAGTAATACACAGATGGTAATGTGTTTTTATAACCCTAAAAATGGCAAACAAAATGGTTTTTGATCGCGAATTATTCATGAATTTCGCATGAAACCGCGAATTTTAGCTTTTTTTACAGTGCACTTTCGATAATTCGCGGCAATTAATGCACGAATTTCCGCGAAATATTGAAAACTGCGAATTATCTACAGTAATGTTTTTAAGCCTAGCAAAGAGAAAACTATTGGTTAAAAATATTGAAATGTATTTTATAAACACGCAAAAAAAAACCAACTTTATAACATAGTATTGTAAGACACACTACACACTATGTGGATTTTACCAATATTTAAAACTAAGAAAAATGACTCATCACTTTTTGTTTCTTAGATGGTTTATTTTTTCTAATTTTAGATTGTACAATTCAGAAGAAAACAATATATGAGAACGAAAATTCATCTTGATTTTCTATATAAGAGATAAGTGTGACTATAGACACACTAGCTTGACTGTGGGAACTTTAGGGATTTCCTTTGCATCACTCCTGCATTCTATATGTACTGGATCCCAGTTTACCTCACCGACAGTCAAATTCCATACAATATCCTCATGTCTGAAACCATGATTGTCTTTATCGAAGTCTAACTACTGGATGTCACTTTCTTCTGCATCTTGCCATTCATCCAGGTTTTGCCCTAATGTCATCGTAGTGAGACCACCTTGCCCGTTTAAAATATCGTGGTCACAGAAGCTGACAAACTCTTTGTTTTTGTGCGAGTGTAGTAGCGGTAATTTTCTCCCATGACACGACTGCATGGAGAGCATCCAACAAACGGAAAGATTGGAAACTTAACGGTAGACAGCGGGCCTCACTTTCTGCATACAGCGATCTCTAACAATCTGGGAAGTCATCCTAGTTAGTCAACAGTACTTAGTTATTGAGGTTTTAAGGACCGGAACAGCAAGGTCATCTGCCCCTTCATCCTAGTACCTACGCGACGCATGGCGTCGTATAGTCAGCCTTTCAGACATGAATATCTAGATGGCAAGTATTCAGATCAAAATGTGCCACTGTTTCCTGAACCAGTATTAACCAGGTGGTCTTCTTGGTTTCATTCTGTAGTGTGCAATTTATGAGTGAAGTAGTAGGGACTGATAACTCTGGTGTTGATTTTCTCAACAATGTTTCACCCGACGAAATACTTGAGATTCAAAGAATTTGGCACAGACATCACTAAACTCATCCCCTTATTAGAAGGCCACATCCAACTGTTCACCTTCTTGATGGACATCTACGGAGAATTCAGCTGTTTCTGGAAAGTACGGTACCAACATTAAGGAGCAGTTGGAGGGTTGTGGAGATGTGTTAAAAAGAGGGAAATTACATTCATTTTTAGTAAATGCTGGGTCCCATGCTCTTGGAAAATTAATCAGCTTGAGATCCGTTGACCCTGGGAACAGGATTTACAAATGTGTGCGTTTGATCCAGCAGAAATAGTGCCAATGAACATCAATGAGGACACTGCAAAGTAAATTAAGAAGTTGCCGTTCTGTGGAACACTGGAAGAAAGTGAGGTGTTAAGAGGATACAAAGAACTGCAAACTTTAATCAAGAAGCAGATGCATGACAGGACCAAGACAGACACTGTTGGAGTTTTGCAAGGAATGACATTTGTATTTCCAAAGTTCTCATAATCTTTGTTGAAAACCATTTGGATCCCCTGTTCAAACGCTGTGAACTTTTGTTTTTCAGTTTACACTAGCACGTTAAGTGATATGCGTCACCGTTTGTCACAAGAGAATTTGGATCTCTTCACTGAAGTATACTTTGAAGGTTGACTGAAATATGTTATGTTATGCATGTTATCCATGATATTTAAAAAATTCTGCCTAAAATTTATGATTTTGAAAGTACCGAAAAGTGCACTTGAAACCACCGAATTTGCCACTTTAAAATACCGCTTTCTTCACTCTGAAATCACCGAAAAATTCCAATCTCTAGTTATAGCATTCTCACTTCATTCAACTAGAACTTCAACAAGGTAGCTGGAAGTTTTCTTTTAGTAGACAGTATGAATTTGTCATGCTTTGAATGTTCCTTTTCACCAAATTTGATTAGAGTAGTTGAGAATTACAGACGAGGGCTAGGGTGATTCTTTAATAATTTCTGTCCGAGTATGTAATTCACTTTGTAGTCCAATTTAGTAGTTATTGTAGTGTTACGTTGAACATTACCTTGCTTTCATTAAAATATAATTTGGGAATAAAATAGAATATAGTTTGTTGGGAAGACAACATGAGAAACTTATAGGGAGAAGACTACGTTAATATTATATAAGAATAATTCTAGCTCAAGCAGATGTCCCATAATCCGTCGTATACGTGAATTCGACTTTGAACAAATTCTCTGGACTTTTTGAATTTGACTTTGAATATTTTTGAAAGCTCATGCAAGTTTTTGGATAGACATACAGGTCTATATTTTTGTCAGATTAAGCATAGACATGGAACATAGTGATTTCTAGTGTGATTCTTTGCGATTGTGCGAATTTATTTCTGATAATCCAGATTTTTGAAATTCTTTTAATTTCGACTCCCTTTGCGAGCTCGTTCAGTTTTTTTTTAAATTTTTGTGGATTCTTATGGGAAAATCCAACTTAGTTTAGCGTTCAAATCTAATGGTTAATTTGTACCTTCTCAAGATAGGCTCTTTTCCATGCTGTAGTTTTGATGTGTTTTCCTTTGAGGAGAATCTCCAGTGGAATTATTTTCAATAATGCGAAAACTGAATCGTTCTTTTCACAGTGGTCGGTCAAGAAATACTTTGTTTGAGAAAATGTAATTAGTAATGATATGTAATGTAAGGAGAGAAATGTTTAAAATATATGTAAGTCATAATCGAGGTGACAGACTTCGAATTCTCACACAGTTATTTAGACTTGTGAATACAATAGTTTATCACTGCTCTGATAAAGATTATTCTCGACACTTTAACTCTTGGCTAATTTGAAGCAACATATTTATCCATGATTGTATAAAAACTTTTATAATATTCGTAATGTTTGGAAATTTATTAAGAGCTGTTAAGCAATGATATGGTAATAATGGAATTTTGTCTGCGTATTTGAATTGCAATTTAGGAGATATTTGACATATGTGGATAGTCGATATCAATTTTTCCAGCACTGAATTAGCTTTAGAGCTTTTGCCGAGTGCACTACGGTGTATTATTTTGAACGTGAAATTGAGTCACGATTTTAGCTAGTGGAAAGCTAATGTACAATTTTGAATCCAACATTTAAGAAACCAAGTATTGTAACAACATCGTTAATATTTGTTAAGATTTAGTAACAATTATTTTTAGAATAGAGTTTAATTGGAAAGACTGTAATATTAATACTTGTATAAACTTGAGCTATTTATAACTAAAATATTGATATGACGTCCGATTAGCTTAATTGTTTGTCATTTAGGACGGCATGGACTTGAAAATTGAAACCACATAAATGTATATGAATACATGAAATTAACAGAGATGAATAATTCTAGGCGCAACGAAATCTCAGAAGTAAAATTTAATTATGTAAAATATGTATATATTAATTGCTACGATTGTAGAATATGTTTATAAATATGTCAAAAAGGGTTTACGATCATAACAGAATATTTTGTGTGTAAAATTATTATTTTTTTTGGAACTTCGTTAATAATGATGAGACGATAGGCAGTTTGTGTGGCCTAATTAAGGCGGTTGTTATTTAAACATTTTTCATGCTTCGGCAGAGGCATAAGATTATAAACTTTTGTTCAGTGGAGTTTCTACTTCACGACACTGCGGTTTCAGTTAATAAACTTTTGCTAAATTTTAAAAATTCATACGAATGACTTAGTGATTTCTATTCGAATTAGAATGTGCTTCGAGAACCAGTGGGTCATTAGCTAGGATGCTTTTTAATGCGCCCGAGATTAGATTAATTTAATTATCTTTAAGAGTCTTGGTAGCTCACTTTGGGCTATTTTTCATTTTTTTTTATAGACCACTGGCATCTTCTTATCACATTCTTTTTAATTTTTGTGGTATTCCTATCCATGGTCTATCCTTGGTGGTGGTGTCTTGGGGGTTATTTTCAGCCGGGGCTTCCAGATTCTACGATCCTGCATTTTCTTCGGATTTCACCAGGTAAGACCACGTGGATACGGGTGCAGTACCATCCCGGCATTTGCCTGGAGCAGAAGTGGCAAGCTACGGAAAACCACTTCTAGGATGACCAAGGTGGGAATCGATCCCACCTCCTCTCACTTGCCTAATTGGATCCCGTGCCAGCCCTCAGACCAAAATCTTTTTTTTGAGAGCCGGGAATCAAACCCGGACCTCCGTGGTGACTATGCAATGAGGTAGATGCAGGATTTAGAGAAGTGTACTCTTGAAACGACCAGATCCTGACTCTGAGAAACATCGAGCAGAACATAGAATTTCAGAAGCCAGTTGCTAACAACTTCATTGATTTTAAAAAGCAATTAAATTCCATTCATCAGCAATCACTATGGAACATTGCATGGACTTACTGTATTGCTCAGTACTTCATCAACATCTTCAAGAGGCTTCATCTGTTCTAGCTAATATGTATGGACTGAAATCTGGCAACAGATTTCTTCAACATCAATAACGGAGTATGACTGGTGTATTATATCTCCATTCATGTTTCTGCTGTCCCTGGACTTCACTATGCAAAGAGCCATGAATAATCTCACCTTTGACATTCCATGGGAAGTAGATGATATTGCATTGCTTGGAGAGATGAAGACGAACTTGCAAGAAAAGACTACTAGCCTGGATACTGAAACCAGCAAGATCAGCCTACATATAAAAGACCAAGTACATGCAGATTGGTGAAGTCCAGGATAATAGACCCAAAACTGTGCATGGTCAGGCTATAGAGCAGATTTCACAATTAATATATCTTGACAATATTATCTCTATTGATGGAGGCATGGAAAAGAATATTAACTACCGAATCGGAATGGCATTGGTCATATTTCAGCGTATGCGTTCAACCTGGTCAACAGCAGCCATAAGTTATCACCACAAAGATGAAACTTTTCAAGAGGATTATCCTACCAACTGTATTATATGCCTGTGAAACATGGAAATTCACAATCAAGGTGATTAAACGGTTAGATGTTGTCCAACAGCATTGCCTTAGAAAAATCCTTGGGAGTCTCATTTCGCAACCAAATTACAAATGAAAACATCTAAGATGATCAGACTATGTATGCTTGTCAACTGATGCATCTACTGCTCAATGTGCCTTTCACAGGACCTGATGATGACGACACAAATTTGCACATGTGAACTAAAACCAATAAGCTTTTTGCAGAGTTTTTCAAAATCTGCTTTTTTCACTCCAGAAATATGAACAAAATTTTGTTGTTCCCAAGTGACAAAAAAATATTTATAGAAAGGAATACTAAGTACCTACTTGAGGAAATGTGAGCATAATTCTTCCAGCACCAACATGGTAATTAAACCTGTGATGCTAGGTGGTGCAAGGTGCTTCAGTTACAGATCCTAACGCACACAGAACTATCACAAGGATTTTGGAGAACGTTGGAAGGCAAGATGTAATGCAATAAATTTTTTACAAGAAATTTAACTTGCCAAAACGTCATGGTGTATATATAAACATTTTACAATCACTTCTTTATTCTTGAATTTTCATGATTACAATGTACAATTAAAAACTCCCTTTTCTCATGAATCTACAAAACATGGAGACTATTTGTTATAGCAATGGCAATATGCTTTAAGAAAAATGAAGTAAAAATAATGAACAGGGATGAAACAACCACCTTAGCTGTGATGGACAATCATTGCTGAGATATTGAACTTCTGCCCCCACAGCCACTTTCTCCCTTGAGGATAAGTACAGGGAGTTGGGGATCATTCATGCTTACAGAGACCAGGCACATCACAAACCATCACAATAATAACTGAAAGAAGAATTCAGTGAGTCACTGCCCATACAGAAACTGTAAATATTCGGGTCCCCTACTCCCTATATCAATGAAGAATGGAAGTTACTATTCTAGACCTCTACAGCTGCAATGCATGTTTCTTTTAATATTCTAATACAGAACTTGGTAATTCATCCATAACGAAATTAACATAGCAAAAGAAAAAAGCACAAAGAAAGAAGAATTAGATTAATCTGAAAGAACTACATAAGCACATACATAAGGAAAAAGCCTTGTACATCTCAGCAAGAATTTTGGAAAGATATTTGGAAACTAAGACGAATCATGCAAGTCCGAAAGGAGAACTAGGGTTAGTTCCTTAGCACCCTGGTCTTTCGTTGGGATTAAATATGATAGTTTTGTGTCAAATTTTAAAAGCAATAAACATTATGAATGTGCTTATATAAAACAGAAGAGGAAGGGAAGAGGGGAAAAACTTACTGGCCCTCAAGGGTAATAGAATGAGCAACAGAAACTACTAGCACATTTCTACGTTTGGCTGAAAGGATAGTCAGTGCACTGTTCAAGTTTAGGTAAACCACATAAAAATTACTCCAATTGGGATGTTCAGACAGATGCACCTATAATTTACAATGTATCACTGCAGACCAATATTGGGAATAAATTAAAAAAAGTTAAGATTTATAAATATATATATATGTATATGAGGTAAGACTCATCTTCTATTTTCTGTAAGAATTAGAGACAATGGGAGGTAATAAAGTCTACATGCTGTAATACAGAAACTCTTTCATATTAAAAAAGATCTATACGATGCTGAAAAGCTGCAATACTCAGGTACTGTACAATACTCCCTCCCTCATTACTTGGTGTAGTATTCCCACTGCACTCAAGAACATTTATGCATAGCTCAGCCACAACCTCACATTTTGAAAAAAAAAGTGTAGTAAGCTGTTAGAATTTCTTATGTTTAGGTTGCTCTTCAGTCAGTGAACAGGTTAACTATAAAAATGCATGGTATTTGCCATAGAGTTATTGCCCCGAATTTATTTTTACAGAGTTCATTACATCAAAATCCCATCAAAACCAATGAAAAATAAAAAGAGGACAGCTAGATGGAGACTGCCCGACATATCCTACATGCGAGTTTTAGAAACACCTGAAGCCTATTGTCCATGTCATATAACAATACTCTGCTCAGCTAAAATAGCTTTGTGGACATCATTTTACTTAAATGACTTATGTTTTGACACCTGAGCTGCTTATACGATCACCTTTTGTGTAAGTTAAGGATATGATGGGAAGACCTTGGAAGAAAGTATTAATGAGTGCTTTAAAATGGGGACATAATTTCAACATCAGCTCCACATTAGCTAACCAGTGACCCAGTTTCATTCGGTATGTTATCCAGTGAAAGATACATGCTGAGATAGTAAAGGAATGTGACAATTTGGGTCAGCATGAAAAGAGCCACAAAATTTAGGAATGTGAAATAGTACAGGCGATGACTAACATTTCCTAGATATTAAAAAATAAAAATGACCAGTGGATTGCCTGTAAGATATAAGGGCATGTATGTGCAGTTAGGAAGTGGGAAAAAAATGCTATGTACATCTGAAAGTAACAACAAAGTGAAAAAATAAATCTATATATACATAAAGAAAAAGATTTATGCATGAGTGGTTTCAAATAAACACTCCCTAAATTAATTAAAATACTATGAATTCTCTTCTATTTCAATGATTAAAAAAGGCCTGAATACCTTAAAAAAAATATATATACATTCAAAGAAAATAATGACAAGAGTATTATATACATGTACTAGGAGAAAGAAGTCCAGGACTAGCCTGCATTTAAACATACAAGTGCCATTTTTTTTTTTATCAAATTCCATTTGTAACAACTCAAATGTCAAATAGTTCACGCTTTCTAGACAAAGTAGTATAAATACAGGGTGTATCTGATGTGCTTGGCACCAAGCATGCAGGCAAATTCTCCAAGTGAAATTTGAAGTACAGTAATATCACCACATTATTTAAAATTTGTATTTAAAATAATCTTAACATTGTAATTTTCTGATAGAATTCATCAAAGGAACATAAAATGTTATTGGCTTCAGAGCACAGCAATGAATTCACTGCCTGTATCATTTATGAAGGTTATGTAACACAGTTTCCAAGCTACAATACAAATTTCGACAGAAATGTTCAGGAAATTCTTGCATGTTGAACACTACAAAAAAGTTGAGACAACATGCCAAACTCGCCTAAATATTTTATGTTCTCTATGCTGCCCACATTTGTCTGAAAACTACACAAAGATTACCTGGAAGCTCTTCTCTTTGGTTTCATACAGCAATTCCACCAACAATCTCCCAATAAATCCTGTACATATCGTACCAAAGCAATGTAACTAACATTAAGATGTATAGGTTGTACACTATTTAGAAGTGTAATAGATACAGTGCTACAGAAGTGGAAGAGTGATCTTTTAAAATTCACACTCAATGTTGGTCGGTATGTTTCATCTATTCATCTTAATGCAAATCGTCAGGATGCTTACGCTATGTACAACACAATCCTGCAATCAACAGTTAATAGGCAAGGTACCAAGCATATCAGCAAAACCACTGATATCTGGTAAGTGTTCATGAAATATATTTATAGTATAATAACAACGAAGGGTCCGGGCGGGGACACCAAGAGCCCGCCGATGAGCCAGCTTGGTGTACTAGGCGAAACCCCACACAAGACACGGCACAAACCTAGAAGAATTGCTGAGTTTTAAAGATCTTTATATTTAGGAACCTTATTGAAATATAACAATTCCTTGCAAATGTAATGAAAAAAAGATTCTGGATGTTTTCTTATTCTCTTAAAATAAATCATTGAACATTTTAAGCTCAGGTGTCATTGCTATTACAAATCAACTGATATTCTGCCATGTTCAGGCAGAGAGTACAGTACATAAGAACATTCCCCTCCCCCCCCCACCCCCACCATCACTTCCATAAACAATTCAAAGCTTAATGAAGTGATGTTCAGTGATATGTAAGGCAGTGCTGAACCATATTTCGTTGATGTGTATTAGTTTAATACTTTGCTTCTTTCAAGATTGATGGTAACTTCAAGATTTTCAGTGTACAAATATGACTCATTTACTGTATAACTGTATATATGGCATGTATCCCTGTCAATGTCGTTTCACAGCATATTGAAAATTTCATAACTTATACCATTCCTCAGATGGCTAATATTAACATGAAGATTTGTCGTTTTTCGAACCTGAATCAAAAAGTTTGATACATTTTAGATTTTGTACATGGTATCGACTTATTTAACACTAGTAGTCCCCTTTTTCCATCCCCACTCTCTAGGGTAGACAATAAAACAACACAATGGTACTCAAAATTTCTTTCTACCAAATTCATATACCCTCACTGAACTTCCTAGGAAAGTTCCAGTATAAAATCAAATTAAGATCCTATAAGTCCAATGCTTGACATAGCACAGTAATATAATTTTATTCGATGAAATATTTATACACTGTAATGGATACCACAGTAGGTTCATTCTTGCATACAATGTTTCTACTGTAATATCAAATTCATTAAATCACAACTTGAGACTTTCTTGCATCGAACTTCCATGCAACAGCAAAACTCCATAATCCAGGAGAATATCCAGTCAACTCAGTGTCTGGTGATAAAAGGGACCATGATTTTCACCTGGAGTGCATAAGGATACACCAATCATGGTCCAATTCAACAAACATACTGTAAACAGTCCAGCCACTTAAGCACAGCTACCAATATGTTGAACAGGTAGAATTTCACGTATGGCTCAATGAACTGTTCGGATTCTAGAAAAAAATCTTCCAGCATGGCACAAGCACCTAAAAAGACAGGCGTGCTTGAAGCGCAATCTGGACTGAGGTAGAAAGAAAGTTCGTTCTTCATTTATTGAACTATGTCAATCTAGCTCTCTTAGGCGATGGCGTTAGTACATCACTGCTCTCGTCTTCGTCATCTTCATCCGAGTCCCCCTCGTAATCGACTAATGCCTGCAATGACAATTTAATATTGATTAAACTCTTTTATGGCTATTTGCAACAACAACAGAAGAAGAAATCTTGCAGAATCAGTCATGTGTTTACTAGAATACTATTTCTTTGTGATGTAGAGATGTGGCCAAATTATGGTATTAGAATAAACATTTCACATTTTGAGTAATTTGTGCGAGCCAGACAGTACAGGGAGTATAGTATAAGACTTCCCATTTCTGGCCACGGCCATGAGAATCCCCAAGCGATTCAGCTGCCTGCCAGGCTTTGCTTGATGAAAAGCATCAACAGCATATGCAGCTTTCTCACTCTGCTCTCGTTCAGTTTGCTAGCAACTATTGTACTTTTAAGACGAGTTATAAGGTTTAATATCGCAATGGTGAAACACACTACACTGAAGAGAATATTTTTGACGAGGTCATTTGCGCAAGAAGAAGAAGAAACCAGTTTAAAGGTGCCTTCGAAAATTCCGTGGACAGTTAAGTGCAAGAACTTGTTCAATAGTGGCATAGCAGTGACTCCGTACTGTGCCCATAATTTGCTAATTACAATTATTGGAAATTTATATACGGCAAGAAGAGAGGCTGTAGTATTTTTATAGAGTCGGAAAGCTTCATTTTTATGCACGTGAAAACCAGAGCAGTTATGATAGGGGACTGAAGTAAAAAACAATTCCGCACCAAGTGACAAGCAGAGACGGCGAGAGACTGGATATCAAAGGGGAGACACTGGTCAGAAGTCAGTCACATGCCGAGTAAAAAGGAAACAAGAGAAGTGTGAAGGGGAGGAAGAAGTGAGTGACTCGATCCTTTACAAATACAAGTTAGGTAGACGCGAGTGACAGAGACAGGAAATTCACACGCGCTGATCTTACGTCACGTATGCCAATCCAACCACATGATCAATTATGATCAATGAACAAGGCTATATTGGACCGAGAGACAGGTGGCTGAAGGGGGTGGAAGAAGTGTGAAGAAGAGAGGAGAAGACTGGACAAGGGTGGAGGCTGAGAGATGGTGGGAAGACAGAAGACGTTGGAGAGGCTGGTGTTCCAAACAGACCCAGCCAGTGGCTGGAAACTGTGCAAGATGATGATGATGATGATATTGGAATATGGTACACACTCGTTAATTCGCGGTAATTAATGCATGAACTTTAGCGAATTATCCGCAGTTATTTTTGTTAAGCCAAGTAAAAACAAAACTATTAGTTAAAATATTGAAATAGGCTTGAACACGCAAAATAATAATTATAACACTTGATTGTAGTGTCTTATAAGTCATGCTAGGCTAGAGGTAGGCCTATGGGAATTATGCCTACATTAATATCTAACAAAAAAAAAAAGGACAGTCATCACTTTTTGTTTCTTTGATCGTTTATTCTAATTTTAGATTGCACATTTCTGAAGAAGACATATGAGAATGAAAATTCATCTCTTTTTTCTATATAAGAGATAAGTGTCTATGGAGACACTAGCTTGACTGCGGGAAACTATCGGGATTTCCGTTGCATCACTCCCGCACTCGATATCAACTAGATCTCCGTTTTCCTCACCAATAGTCAAATTCCGTGCAATTTCTTCTTTGCTTTCATGTCTTAAATCATAATAGTCTTTATCGACAACTAACTTGCCCGTTCGAAATATCATCGTCGGAAGAAGTCCGCAAACGCTTGCTCTTGTGCGAGCGTAGTAGCAGTATTTATCTTGGAAGACTTGTTGGCTGCATGAAGAGCATTCAACAAACACGCTCTCGTTGTCGTGCAAGTTTGCGCCATTAGGCAATAATCGCCGTTTACAATGCGATGTCCGTGCATCCACCCTGTGCTATACCAATCCCGGCAACATGCTCGTATGTTTCGAAGATTGTGCAAGTAGTCCTACCGTTACATTGCAGAGAAACGCAGTTCAGTCTTCTCGAATCTCAATGATTTTGTCTTTACGCATTGCGTCGCATCAAAATTCTTATAAACAACAGAAAGATTGCTTTACTTAGCATGATGATTAGTTGCTGTGAGAATTTCTATTTAAAAAAATACTCTTGGAGACCGGCGAATTAATCGCAAAACGAATTATCAGGAGTACACTGTAAATCACTAATTAGTTCATAGCTAATTAACGAAATGTGACAGAAGAGATTTTAGAAGACGAGAAGGTGGACTATTAAATTGCCGATTTTTCTGTGTTTCAACATTTTGGAAAAGACTTGTATGGGCAGCAAAATGATTCTACAAACCCACCCGCCAAATTTGTGCACTATTTCTGAATAGATGCCAAGTTTTGAGAAGGAGGCGGGGAGATTTGATCGGAGGATCAAGGCTCTTAACTTTGGACGTTTGAAGGGAAAGGATGTGTTGCTCGATACTAGACTGAGTGTGGGAAAAGACACAAAATTTAACCAGGAACCGAGGCGATATATTGGGCCAAGTATTATTATACGGTCGCACTCGTGTAAATGCAGTGATGCGAGAACATGAGAATTTTTAGTAAAGTGATATTAGAGGAAGGAACTTAAATATTTTACGAGTGTAGTCTGGAATACCAAGTGAAGTTGTAGGATACGATTCGAACATTGAGGAAAGTGATTGACACATTATTGAAAGGAACATGAAGTCAACTTATATTGCAAAATTATTCTATGAGGAATTTTCAAAAAAAAAATCATTATTTGGAAAGCTACAACGTTGTTTGAAAGTCTACGAATTGTTACGATGTTGTTTGAAGTGAACACACATTATTGGAAAGAACATTACGAGGGCGATTATGCAAAATTGAACTTTTTCGAAATTTCATCACCATGATTAATTTGGCAAAGTTGAGAGGAAAGTTATTCACAGTTTTGGAAGCTGAAGTTATGAATTGCTAAATATGCTGATGGAAACATGACCTACGAGAAAATGAGAATACCTGGAGTAACATAGAAGAGATAAGGAGATCAACTTCGAAGTATTTTCAAAATTTCTTCAAATATTCAAACGATATGGTGACTACAAAATTTAACCACAAAATTAATTACTACAACAATGAGATGTCAAGAGAGAAGATGTCGGGAGAAGAAGAACAAGAGATGCAAGCTGGAGACCGGATTCGAACGAGGACAAGGAGACGCTGTTAGAGGCAGTTAGGTGCAGTCATACGTTCAGTAGATCATCTATCATCTTGGAGCAGGAGAATAAAGAGGAGACCCTAGAGTAGAGCAATCTACATCTGTAAGGACCTCTTGAAGACATCTATATGCAACGATCAGGTAGAGCAAGATTTACATCAGTAGTTTCACTTATAGTTTAGTTATTCTAAGTACCATTTTCGACATTAGATTACTTTTGAGAATAGATTGGATTATGATAGTTAATTGAGTAGGCCGAATTTAGGAGATTTTAGGATTATTAAGGTTTTTAGATTTTTCAGTTTTGGTTTTAGTAATTTGAAGTTAGGATATTTTGGATTTGGAGGTCATAGACCGTATTTCCGATTTTTGACTTTTATTAATTTATTGTGGAGATTTTTATGAATTTAGGATTATTTTAGGATTTTAGGTTTGATGATCAATTCAAAATCGTATATCAATCGAGGTTGATATGGAAACATTGAGAACAATAGACTATCCTAGTTGTGAAGGAAATATATCTTGAATAAATAAATATGTATTTAGAATGGATAGTAGTGAGTGTTGTAGAGAATCTTAATTGCATTTTTGGCAAGATTTCTACGATCACTACCGATGATAAATAGTTATGGAAAGTTAAATATAGTAATGTTGTGGATGGAAGGAATTGTTTAAAAACCATTATGATTGATAAGTTAGAAGTTCTTATGATGAAGTATTATTGTTATGAAGAAGTATTGTTGAATTATCCTGGTTTTTAAGAAGGAATATTAGAAAGAACCTAAAGTATTATAATTATTTGGAGACTCAAGTATTAGAGAACAGTGATATTGCATTTGGTTGAAGAATATAATTCATGATATTTTTAGATAGAAAAGTAAGTGATATTTTAATGACGGTTTAAAGAAAGTTAACGTGAAGTTTTATTGTTTGGAAAGAGGAAGGTTTATTGAAGCTTGTTGAGAGGAAGTTACGCATTTAGAAGTGATAGTTACAATGGGCATGTTGGCATTGTACACAACCTTGAAATTGATTATTTTTCTGAGAATATTCTACGAGGGAATATAGTTGGCTAAGAATTGAATGAGAAACGCATATCAGGAAGCGAGTTTTATGTTTATGTGAAGTTTATTATGGATGAGAAGTTGGTGAAAGTAATGTGAATTGTATTTTATGAATATTGAAGGTTGATAAATGCATAGACCAGACAGCTGTTAGGAGCTTGTTTCAAGAACTAGTTGAAGTTGAGATAGTTTTGATATTATGGAATTCTACAAGCAATGGCAAAGTAGTTATTATTATTATTTTATTGAGACTAATTGTGTCAGATTTTATAATCTAGGCTTAGTTGCTCGGATTATTTATCCACAATGATGATGGAAGATACCAGAATGATGACTATAGAGCGTCCAGGGTTAAGAAAAAACTACAGGCCTTATGGGCTTTTACTTCTATTGGTGCCACCCCTAATGGACTACGAGTTGGGACATTAAACATACAGACACTGACAGGAAAAGTGGAGGAGATTGTAGATGTGATGGAGAGAAGAAAACTGGATGTACTGGACTTGGCAGAAACCAGATGGAAAGGAGAAGGTCGCAGAGAACTGAGGAAAGGGTACCGGTTGTACTGGAGTGGGAACAGTGAAGGAAGGAGCAGCGGAGTAGGAGTAGTTGTGAGAGATGGAATGAAGGAAGAGGTAAAGGGAATAAGTGACAGGATCATGAAGATCAGAGTAACTGTAAAGGGAAGAAGCCTGGAGATAGCCCAGGTATATGCCCCTCAAGTTGGATGTACAGCTCAAGAGAAGGAAGACTTTGAGGAGGAGCTACAACAGCAGTTGAATGGTCAGAGCATCATTGTCATGGGAGATTTGAATGCACATGTAGGAAGTGAAAGGCAAGGATATGAAAATGTATTGGGAGCAGAAGGATGGGGTAGCAGGAATGAAGAAGGGAGAAAGTTGCTGGATTTTTGCAAGAGAAACGGTTTAGTGGTAGGCAACTCCTGGTTCCGGAAGAAAGAAAGACACAAGGTAACGTGGTACAGCAGTGATTTAACAAAGAAATCTTTGGTAGATTAGATGCTGTACGACTGGGATATGAAGAGAAGTGTCAGAGATATAAAGGTAAAACCATCAGAGGCCTTAGATAGCGACCACAGAATACTAGTAATGAACCTGGGAGTTGTTAAGGATAGCAAGAGGACAGAGTACCAGGAAAAAAGAATCAAAGTATGGAAACTCAAGGAAAAGGAAGTCAAGGAAGAATTCCAGAAGATAATAAGGGAAAGGATACCAACAGACAATCCTAAAACAGGGAAGAGGAATGGAAGCAATTCAAAAACACAATGGTAGAAGCTGCAGTGGCAGTATGTGGAAGAACAAGCAACAGAAAGCGGTGTAAAGAGACACCATGGTGGAATGAGAGAGTAAAAGAAGCTGTGGGAAGGAAGAACAAGGCTTTCAGAGTGTGGTTCTAGGAAAGAACTGATCTGGCAAGGGAAGATTATAAGATAAAGAAGAAAGAAGCAAACAAGATTGTCGCAGAGGAGAGGAAGAAGTGGATGGTAAAGTGGACGGAGATGATGGAGGAAGACAGCAGAGGAAATAAGGAAGTTCTTTATGGGATGGTCAAAAGTAAGAGAAGAGGTCTGCGAGAGGATGTGGTAATGATGGACAAAAACGGAAATGAGGTACACAACAAAGAGACACTCAAGACAGTGTGGAATGAGTACTTTGAGGATTTGCTGAATCCAAATGGTCATAGGGAGGAAGACAATGTATTGGAAGATGGAGAAGACAACACAGGAATGGAAAAGGACCTGACTTGGAGAGAACTGGAAATGGCTATAGACAAGATGAAAGGAGGAAGGGCACCAGGTGTGGATGAAGTGAGTGTTGAAATGGTGAAGGCAGCAGGGGAGGTTGGGAAACAGTGGCTGTACCGTGTGATGAGGGCGATATGGAAGGAGAAAAAGACCCCAGAAGATTGGAAGAAAGGATTAATTGTCCCAATATTTAAGAAAGGAAGCAGAAAGGAGTGCAGAAATTACAGGGGCGTCACACTCATACCTCACTGTGCCAAGATATATGAAAAGATATTAGAAAGTAGAATACGAGCCAAAGTGGAGAGAAAATTGAGAGAGGAACAGTATGGATTCAGACCTGGGAGATCAACAGTGGATCTCATATTTTCAGTGAGACAGCTCCAGGAACACCACTACAAATTTGGAGAGGATCTGTTGATGGCCTTCCTGGACATCGAAAAGGCCTATGATAGTGTGTGTAGGGAGAAGGTATGGAAAGCAATGGAAAACATGGTAGTGGAAAAAGAGACTGTAGGCAGAGTGAAGGAGATATATTGTGGAAGTGTGAGTTGTGTGAAAGTTGGAGGGGAAAGAACAGACTGGTTCAGACAAATGAGTGGCCTGAAACAGGGTAGTGCGCTGTCACCCCTTCTCTTTATTGTGGTTATGGACGAGGTAATGACACGGATAGCAGGAAAGATAGGAGAAGATAAGATGAAAGCAATGGTGTTTGCAGATGATCTCATGGTCTGGGGAAACAAAGAGGAGGAAATTCAGGAGCAACTGAAGGCTTGGGAAGAAACAGTGGGAGAGTACGGATGGAAGTTCAACATCAGTAAATGTGAGATCCTGTTAACGACCAGGAAAAAGGACAGACCAATGAGAGGGATAACACTTGGGAGGTGGACAGCTGAAGAAGGTCAAGAAGTCTCAAGTACTTGGGAAGTATAGTGGAGGAAAATGGGAGAAATGACAAAGAGATTACGGAACGTGGCAGACAGGCAGAAGCATTTCTGAGAAGCATTAGGAGCTTAGTGTGGAATAAAGATGTCCCACAAAAAAGCAAGGAAGTGTTATACAGAAGCTACTATATCCCGATACTGACCTATGCTTCAGAAACGTGGACAATGAAGAAAAGAGATATAAGCAGAATACAGGCAGGTGAAATGAAGTTCCTGCGAAGTAGGATCGGAATAACAAGAAGAGACAGGGTGAGGAATGAAAAGGTCAGGGAAATGGTGAAAGAGGAGCCCTTGCAAGGTAGGATTGAGACATCAAGACTGAGGTGGTGTGGACACTTAAAGAGAATGGATGAGAAGAAGATTCCCAAGAGGATACATGAGATGCAGATGCAGAAGAAACGACCAAGGGGAAGACCAAGAGATAGATGGCTGAAAGGAGTGGAGGAATGTGTCAAGAAGAGAGGCGAGGACTGGACCAGAGTGACAGCGGAGAGGTGGTGGGAAGAAAGAACTAAGTGGCGAGGCTTATGTTCCAAACAGACCCAGCCTGGGGCTGGAAACTGTACAAGATGATGATGATGATGATGGTGCCACCCCTGTTGCTCCAAACTGTAAGTTAGTATTATACTGAAGTCTTATGAAAATGCGTTCGTCTCCTTATGAAACGTGTATTGGTTGTGCATTACGACACTGAAGGAGACTTAAAATCATCTTGATATCTTTCAGTTTATCAATTAAAGTGTTACAATAGTGGGCTTACGTAAAGGAACAGCCGTGCGGGAATGTCAGTTTGTGCCACAACTCAGAGAGGAGAGACGAGTGAGGGTACAGCTGTGGGCATAAAAGAATGTGTAAATTATTTGTCAGGTCCAAGTTATTTGGAGAATGCATAGCGATATAAATACCTCGTATTGTGCTTCATAGTGGAAGTTTTACTTTTCGTTGTACATATAGTTCACATTGTTTGTTTGTCTGTTTCGTTTTTACATATCCTACTTTTAAGTAGCGAGTGATAACTGTAATTATGGCTGAACATGTGAAAAGGAGAAGTGGGGAAATTCTCAGGAAAAAAGAACGACAGATGGTGCTCAATATATTTTCATACTTGAAAACAGAACATCCAGGACACAGTGTTAGCTGGTTAGTAGACGAAACCGCCAAGTATTTAGGAATTTCAAGGTCTTCCATCTTCAAAATAAGGAAGGAAGCCAGCGCAGGGCACTTCAGAGTCCCAGCCAGAAACAGGAAAGGAAGAAGTTAATTCGTAGTAAATCTAGGCTCGTTAAATACAATGATTTTGTCAGAAGTTGAATATGGAGGATTATTCATGAATTCTATTTTAGAACTCAACCCCCAACTCTGAAGACAGTCCTGACCTCTATCAACACTAACCCAGAACTGCCTGACTTGAAGAAATCTACGTTGCATGTTCTCAGGGAAATGAACTTTACTTATGAAAGAAGGGGAAATAAAGCAATGTTAATAGAAAGGGATGACATCGTGTCTTGGCATCGTAAGTATCTCGTACAGATTAAAAGGTATAGAGATGATGATGATTGTTGTTTTAAGGGGCCTGAAAGGTATAGAGAAGAAGGTCAGAACATTGTTAATTCACTGGAATAACCGTGGCTAAAGAGTGGAAAGACAAAACGGTTACCACAGGAAGACAAGCTTTTCTTGCAGGGTTATCGATCAGGTTGAAAACCCCTACCGCTCGTGGGCCGCGATTTGCTATTGTCCACGCAGGTAACAAAAATGGGTTCATGCCTAACACTGAATTTTTTTTTTGTATAAGAAAAATACTGCCGATGCACATGATGAAATGGACGCGGTGTGTTACGAAACATACTTTTCAGAAAAGCTTCCAAATTTGCCTCCCAATTCCGTGATTGTTATTGGTAATGCTTCTTATCAGAGCAGAAAGAAGGAGCCAATACCGACAAAAGGCTGGAAGAAATGTGATTTGCAAGGATGGATGACGGAGCATCATATTCAGTATGAAGATCACATGCTGAAGAAAGACTTAATGGACATTGCTCTGGAAAAGGGCAAATATGGTAAGTAAAACAGACGAAATTGCTTTAGAAAGAGGACACATGGTAGCGCAGACGCAAGAAAAGCTGGCCGAAACTCAACGATGCGCAGATACCAATATCAATCTGCGTATTTTAAAGCTCATTGCGGGGCTCCTGTAATGCTGATTACCGGGCTCACTGCTCACTCAACTCTTCAAGAACGCAGCTCGCTCCGAGACGGTCTACAGCTGAGATCTCACTTGAACCCCAGACACAGTCAGCCTGCCAAGCCTGGGCAGACGATCCGTTCAGAACTGCTGCTAGCCAGCTACTGCCGGGAAGTGGGAGGGGCGTTGTATGCCACTACCGAACACTCACGAACACCCGAACATGTCCGAAGATCTGCGCAGCATTTTTCGGCAAGCTTTTCTTGCGTCTGCTCTACTTTGACTGCCCCCTTATCACTGCGAATTAAACCCCATTGAACTCGTGTGGGCTCAGGCAAAACATCACGTGAGTTCACTTCAAAGTGAAAGAAATGAAAAGGTTAATTCAGGAAGGTCTAGCTTGTGTTACACCTGATAACTTGAGGAACTACATAAACCATGTTAAGAAAATTGGAAGGCGATATATGGAAGGCTGATGAAATTCAAGATGAAGATTCTTCAAGCAGTGTGGAAATGGAATAGATGAACATGGTACCTCTGATAATGTAAGTAGATGAATTTATTTTAAAATTATTTTTACAGTATAAGGTATTTAATTTATACTCGTAATGTGCTTTTCATACAAAAAGGACATTCGGCTTTCTTTACGTTACGTAGAAAGAATATCTATTGACTGTTGCGATCATTTTTTCATTTTTCATCAGTCATCAGTTATGAGTAAATTAACATTACAAGAGGTACGATATTTATAGCTAGCTGGTGAAAGCCGGTCCAGTTGTCACTCACGCATCAATCAGTTAACGGTACTTCTGTGTTATAGCCATACAGGTTATTTGTTCTTGTATTATTTGTTGTCTCATTTGAGTGGCTCATTAAACCCAGTATACTTGGGTATGGGTTCAATTTGCCTGATAACCTATGTTATTGTAGTGTATATAGTGGTGTGTATTTGTAATTCAGATGAGTACTGGGAATGGGGGGCTATGGCCTCAAGTTCGGAACCATCCCGGTATTCGCCCGGAGTAGAAGTGGGGAAACCACTTCCAGGATGGCTGAAGTGGGAATCGAACCCACCCCTTCTCAGTTTTGCCTCACGAAGCTGTGCTCTCCGTTCCAGTACTCGGACTATAATTAAAGTTCTTGGCTGAGTTGGAAATCGAACTCGGACCTCCGGAGTGGCTGCCAAGAATGATAGCCGCTACACCACAAGTTGGTCATATTTTATTATTTTTATTATTATTAGTAGTAGTAATGGTAGTAGTAGTATAATTATCTAACTTATTTCAGTCACTAAAACAGCTGCACTAGGCGAAGTATACTTTTATGTCATCAGAACGGTCTATAGTTAAGAGGTGATTTTATAAATGTAGATGAATTGAGGGAGGAGAGAAGATAATGTTGTACATTATGTAAAGAAATAGTGTTAGATTGAAATTAAGATTAGAACAGGATTAATGAGAATTGTATAGATTCACGATTAGACATTGTTAATATTTTTAAGTAGGGTTTGAACGATGACGATCATTATTTCTATTATGAATATTTTGATTTGATTTGAACACTCCTTAATAAATGGAATAAGTTAGAAATGCAAGGAACATTTTAGTTTTGTAGTTGCTTTTATTAAATATATAGGTGGATACGTGATTTAAGTTTGTCCGATTTGTTTTATAGACATTTGCATTATCTTTTGCAGCTAATTAGGTAATTATATTGTGCTATGTAGGTAGAATTAGGATCCATATTCTTAACCCCTACACCCGTTATGCCCGAGAATTGAGAGATTCTCACTCTCCGTAAGTAGTTACTGACCCAGCAACCCAGTAGAATAGACCTATAGCACAATAGTAGATATCGTACCACTCCTATTTTATTTGCCGGCAGTTATGTATGGTTTTTCTAGCAAGGGACTGTTTCTCTTCAATCCACCTTCATCTTTGGATATTGGCAGATACATCAGGAAATATGGGTACAGTACACAATAAGAAAAAAAAAAACAGCAAATGAGGATAGTTCTCACAGAGGAGAAGTTAAACGATATATAGGCAAGATTGCAAGTCAGTCCACAGCAGTCACTTTGGAGAATAGCGCAGGAAACAGGTATTTCACATTCATCAGCTCGCAATGCAACTGAACTATTACTTTTACGATCTTACCGGTCTCATTCAGTCCATAATATACCACCTGCAGATTTCATTGCAAGAATAAGATTTTGTAATTGTAATTTGCTAATGGTGGTGATATGATTCAAACATTTTTAAATGAGAGACAAAGCATCGTTCCATTTGAGAGGATGTGTCAATTCACAAAACAATATTATTTACATTTTAAATCAGGGACCTTTTCACAATGAGGTGGGTTTTTTACGACACAATTACTTCATAATCACAACATTCTCGAGCCATTTTTCACTGAACTGACTCTAGAAGAGAAAGGGTACGGTTATTTCCAGCAGGAGAGTTCTATGCTATGGTTCTTGGAAGTGTTCGATGACGATTTAAGCACCTGTGACGTATATCCATTGGGAAATCTCAAAGGGGAAGTTTAGAGGGATAATCATCGAACCAAAGAAGAAATAAAAATAACAAATTAGGAACACTGTGCATTCCATCAGAGCCCATGAACTGCAAACTCTGTTTCAAAATCTCATTGCAAGATATGAAGCTTGTACCACACCTCAAGGAGACCACTTTCAACATCCTCTGTAAATACCGGCGGCAAGTTCAGTTTTATTTATTTGTTCTGAGCACATATATAACTGGTAAGTTTCAGTTTCATTTAGCCTCTATAAATGTAATCATACTGCTTTATGGCCATTGTGGTCTCAGTGTCTCCGCTTCTCTGCGTTCCTGCTCCTTGGTACTATGCCTCCAAGTCCTTAACAGTATTCCCTGTATTTTACTATGCCATTGTTTTGTGAATAATATCACACTCCTTCCACATAATCTCAAATTATTATTATAAATCAAATGATCGTCTACCAACTTCGGAACTTTTATCACCATCACTTTCCCACTAAATGTCGTCATCACTGACATCCATAGCATTCGAAATACTACATTTCTTGAAGCTCTTCCGTATGAGATCTCCAGAGATATGATTCCTTGCCGTCAAAATCCACGAACACAGCAGCTGAACTTCCGGGCGCTGAATACGACCAGTTGGAGTCAGTGTGTGCTTATCGGCCGCCATCCGCTCCGTATACAGCTGTTTCAAGGCTGCTTTGAACGGGCGGCTCACACAGACATCCCGTGGTTGTAGCATAGACGTCATCCCACTCAATCCTGAATACATGACTCGTCAATATCATATTTCCTACCGAGCACGATTTCCAATAACTTCAGCTTCCCTCACAACTTTCAATTTCTCACTCACAGTAAATGACCGCAAACGATTCGTAGCATTCATGTTTACACTCGGAGAACGTGCGCATGACTGTATGACGCCGCGTGCTTACGGTAAAACAAAGTTATAGCCGGAAGAAGGCTAGCAACATCTAGCGGATACTCGCAACACCCGATATCGCGCGTGGCGGGCAATTTAGATCTTTCAAATTTGGATGACTCAAATAAGACTCGCACCCCAATTTTTCACGTCCGAATTTGTTTAAAAATGTGTGGGTGGTATTCGAGTATATACGGTACTTTTAAATATGGATAAATCATAATTCGAAAGGGTGATACAATCCAGTGTATGAAATTCGAACTTTTAATTCAAAATTTGCAAAACTTTTCCTTAAAAACAATGGAAATCTTCTTACAAATATTGCCGCACCAAGCTTTGAGGCACGTTTCTAGCGATTAAAGTATTGACAGTATACTATTGGATGATATTTCCAAACTATAAAATGAATTGATTGTCCGTCAAAACGATCGATTAATTGTATTAAATTTCAAAAATGGCTGTTGTTCTTGCATCCCTGTTTACAGCCGACAGAACTACTGTCGACCAAAGTATTATGTGTACTCGAGTTTGAAGGTTGTTTTTGAAGTAACCAATAGACCTACATAAAATCCAATACCATGAACATTTTCGTCGTTCTATTTTACGTTAGTTCATGACCATTTCGGCAACGCTGTACAGCTTTACCTGGAGCGGCTAGCTGGTGAACCATGTGTTATTTCCTCGTACAAATACAAACCGATATCAAAAAAGTGACTTAATTTACGTATTTCACAGTCATAAAGCATAACTTTTTGATGAATAACGATTACAACGCAACCAAGAACTACATTTTCCAACCACCCCAAGCCGAGAAAAAGTTACCTTACAAAAATGATAACAACTTTGTTTCTTGGACACACACAATTTTGAAATTAATAAAACAGTTATACAACATTCCAATGTATATTGTGTTAAAATTTGGATTCGATCCGATGACGAGTTTTTGAGATAATAAATCTTAAATGTGACGCATGGTTGAAACACGCTTAAAAACCTGCTCTTTTTGTGTTCCAACTGCGATAAAAAATATTAAAATATAAATTAAAAATTCCATACCTACATGAACTAACGTAAAATAGAACGAGGAAAATGATGATGTTATTGGATTTTATGTAGGTCTATTGGTTACTTCACAAACAACCTTCAAACTCGAGTGCACATAATACTTTGGTCGACAGTATGTCTTTGGGGAAATTATTCCGTAGTTTCATTTAGTTGAGCTAATAAAGGAATGTTGTAAGGACTTTTATTCATTTTTTCACAGTAAGAGAAGCAAGGGTATGATTATGTGGGTTCATACCGTGTCGGACACCCATTTCTTACCATTGTCTTTGGATTTGACGCTAGTTTCCAGTTTTTTTTTTGGGGGAGGGGGGGGGGGGGGGTTAAGCTGTTATTAGTTCAAAGTCCTCTTTATCTGTCATTATCATTTTGAATTATCAACATTTTCCTGTACATGAATGATTATGTTCATCTACTGTATTATCTTGCCTGGAAAAGATAATTCACAAAACAAAATTGATAGAAGTATTGAACATATTTGCTCCTGTCAATTACAACAGTTTCACAAAACCCAAAACAAAGCACTGTTCCAGAAATATGCATAACACACAAGAACACTTTAATAAACATAATTTAACTCCTATTTGTTTGGTAGTTAAAAATCAGAGTTAATTCTGCCTGTTGGTCTTCTGTTGCTCATTTTGTGTTTGTTCACTCGAAGGAACTTTCAAATATTAACTGCAAAAACAGAAACACTTAAAATTGTGATTATAATTTATGTAAAAATGTGTAATAATTGTATACTGTAATTGAAATAGACAATGGGCTCTTATGAGAATCATTTAGTACCATGAAGGCACCAGGATTGGAGCTTGCATTGTTTTTGGCAGTGGAAGACTGATATGGGAAAAGAATAGGAGGAATGAATAATTGTGGAGATTGCCCTAGTCTTTCCTCTCTGTTTCTCCTTCCACCCCCACCTGCCTACCATTGTGTTAGTAATTTTTCTATGTTTCTATCCTTTCTCTCCTGTCCAATGACTGATTGTTCAAATGCATGAGAATCTCTTGAATAATTGAAAATTATAACAGACTCACCTTTTTGAAAATGGTGCTGGACTTGTCACCAGATGTTGGACTTGGTGGAGAACCCCCAGTCGTGTTGCTTAAATTATTATTAAGGACATTTCCCGTCTTATTGCTGTTAAGTAATTTTGGACCATTTCCGTCTGTCTTCTTATCTATTATCTTACCTAGAAAAGATAATTGACAAAAAAAAGAACAAAAACTATAGAAGTATTTAACATATTTGCTCCCTTTCTCTCTTTCCACTTGTCTATTACAATAGTTTCACAAAACTCAAAACAAAGCATGGTTCTAGAAACATACACAACATACATGATGAAGAGACAGAAAAAGGTCACGTTAACCTATGTAAATTTACTCATATTGTATTTTTTAATTATATCAGAATTAATTCTGCATGTGCATTTCAACAGAACAAATCTTGCATTAATTTGTGACAAATTCACAGGCCATTCTTGCCCACTCACCTCCTCACTGATCAAGTGAGGTTCAGGGAAACAGGTGTTCTAGCATGCAGTCAAGGTACAGCAGCAAATGTTTTGACCAATATTCCTGTTGCACTCCATACATCACTCATTAAACACACAATCACTTTTGAATTCACACAGCAACTCCGTTCTATAAAAGCCAATCCATTGAACATGCCATCAGTACCAAAGACATTAAACTAAACTATCGGCAGTGAAGTCATGGGACTTATCGCTACTGCGTTAGGTCACCTCAGCCAGCCATGAGGCAATATCTATCTCGGCAATGAGTCACCTGGCTACGCATGCATCTTGCTGCTTGCTGTGCTGTTATCTTGCTAAACTGATAAAATGAACCCTATCTATTTCCGTAAGTTGGTAAATCAAAATGAATTGGATATGTGTAATTCATATTGAATAATTAATTATTATGACAAGACCCATTTCTGTACAATTAAGTTGTTGTTGTTGCTGCTGTTGTTGTTTGAGTCTTCAGTCTTTTGACTGGTTTGATGCAGCTATCCATGGCTCCCTGTCCTGAGCTAATAGTTTCATTCTCTTCATAGCTACCACACCATACATCCGAGACAATCTGTTTAACATATTCTAACCTTGGTCTGCCCCTACAGTTCTTGTCCTCGACCCTTCCTTCCATAACTAACTTTGCTTGTCTTAGTATGTGTCCTACCAACCTATCTCTTCTCTTCATTAGCAGTCGCCACAAGCATCTCTCCTCTCCCTTCTTCGTCTTCAGGTGTCGTCTCTTCTAAGAAGGTTAGTGATCATCACAGCAATCCGGTTTTTGGATCTATACTAGCAGCACTGAAAAGTTCACTGGAACTACACTTGAACTATGTTTTTAATTGTCTGACCAACAGATCCTTCTTCCTTGACTCCTCCTGCCCTCAACCTTCCCTTGAATAATTTCTTGTAGAAGACGATACCTGTCTCCTCTCATTATATGACCCAAGTATTGTAACTTCGTAATTTTGACACAGATAATTATCTCCTACGCAATATCTCAATATTTGTGATTCTATCCATCCAGCTTACTCGTAAGATCCTTCGATATGTCCACATCTCAAATGACCGTGTTGACCGACTGAAAAGCACTAAACTCTTGTGAATCTAGTCTGTTAATCATATCTTGTTTGAGTGTCCAAGCTTCCATACCATAGAAGAGTACCGAGAACGCATAACATTTTAGCAACCCGAGTTTTAAATTTAAACTAAGGTCTCTATTGCATAATACATTTCTCATTTGATTGAATGCACTTCTGGCTTGTCCTATCCTTGCCTTAATTTATTGAGAGCAATCATTGGTATCATGAACTATGGTTCCCAAATATCTGTATTTCGGAACTCTTTGAACTGCTTCACTTTAATTATCAGGTTTCCTGGATTATTCTGTTTCGAAATTACTGTGAAACTGGTTTTCTTAACATTTAGAGCTAAACCACTTTTCCTCGCTGGCTTCTACCACTTCATCCGTCAACAGTTGTCGATCTTCAAGGCATCCAGCGATTAGTAGAGAATCGTCCGCAAATCTTAAATTATTTACAAGTTTGGGTTCAGAATACTCTTAACATACCCAGACTTGGCCAACACAGAAATTGCTCACAAGCAAGATGAACAGAGACAAATGCGAAGTCAGATAATGAGAATTTAATAAGACTGTAAGATGACAGTGTAGTGTGGCAAAAGCTGGATGAGAAAAAAGCCCAAACAATCAGCTAAGGACTTCAAATTATAATCGTGTTGTAAACCATTCTTCAGCACTGACTTAGTAATCAAAATTAATGCCTTTTAGATGGTCAACACGATTGTACCCAATTATTATGGGTGTTTCCCTAAACCTGGGAGAAAACAACGATAATAAAAAATTACATGAGGTTAATAAATTTACTTGGATGACCAGTTTCGATCGTCAGATCCTTTATACTTAGGCCGTTAAATCTATGTCTACAAGTATAAGGTGCGTTCAAAAAGTAACGAGCCGTAGGCATAATTACAGAAACCAGTACCTGTATGTTAGAAGTATTGGCCCTGGCTGTTGAGGCACTTGTTCCACTGTGACACGAGGCGGTGAATGGCTGTCTCATCAAATTCCCTGGGCTGCGATGTGAACCAGTTCCGCACGTACAGCTGGACGTCAACGTCCGAGGTGAATCGTTGGCCCCGCAGAGCCCTTTTCATCGGACCAAACATGGCGTAATCACAGGGAGAGAGGTCTGGGTTGTATGGAGGGCGGCCGAGAACCTCCCATTTGAATTTTGGCAGGAGTGCCGCGACTGTGTTGGCCGTATGAGGTCGTGCATTGTCGTGGAGCAGAATGACCCCACGGGCGAGATTGCCTGGTCATTTTGTTTTGATCACTTGGCGAAGGGTGGTCAAGGTTTGCGAGTAACGCTGGGCATTCACTGTTGTCCCGTGCGGCATCAAGTGTATCAGAAGGGGGCCATCTTGGTCAAAGAAGAACGTCAGCATTACCTTTCCTGCACTTGTGTGGATGGCCTTGCCCTTTTTTGGTTGGTGGTGACCCTGGATGCTTCCACTGGAGGCTTTGTCGTTTGGATTCTGGTTCGAAGTGAAGACACCATGACACATCTCCAGCCACCACTCGTGCCAGGTACCCATTCCCTTCCCTCGCATAGCGCTGCAGATGACCAAGACAGTCGGCCATTCGACATGCTTCCTGGTGTGGTTAAAGACTGTGGGGCACCCATTGGGCACACACTTCGCGCAAGTGCAGTCGTTCCTTCATGATGGTGTGCACACTTCCGACGCTCAATCCGACCACAGCGGCTATGGCGTTCACTGTCACTCGGAGGTCCTGGGTAATGAGTGAATAAACCAGCTGGACGTTGTCATCGGTAATGCAGGGGGGTGCCCCAGAGCGGGCATCATCGGCTAACGACACCCATCCTTCCCTGAAATGCTTGTGCCACGCCTTGACCCTTGCAAGGGACATGCAGTGTTCGCCATACACTTGTGACATTCGGCGATGAATGTCCGTTCCCCCTCCTCCTTCCGCTGTCAGAAACCGAACAACACCTCTCTGCTTTTCGTTTGACGCCTCCATGTCACTGTTTGCAATGTGACTGCCAGCGTTGGACGATTGATGCATGCTGCTGCTCGCTTTGTATAGTCACGTGACATGCATGCGTGCCCTCTAGCGACGAGCTGTGACCGTCCACGCTCTGGTCGGAACCACACCTCGTTACACACGCCATGATTCGCCGATGTCGTCACCAGTTTGCGCATTCCAGCCTCCGGCTCGTTACTTCTTGAACGCACCTTATATGTTGGTGATGGTATTTAAACAATATACCTATACTGACAGTATAGACAGTGGTAGCAGTTGCACGAGGACGGATCCCACATCGCTCAAACAATGAGCTAGGTTCATATTCAATTCCAACCTGACCATTCAGTAACAATGTCAGATATCACACTAAACAAGCAAACTTGAAAGTCAATACAAGCTGCTCCTTTAACTAAATAAATGCATATACTGTAAATACCATCATGTAGACATAGAATTCACAGCCTAAGTATGAAGGATCTGATGATTGTGTGACGATCGAAACTGGTCATCCAAGTAAATTTATTACTCTCATGTAATTATTTTTTTCTGAATTAGCGAAACACCCTTTACAATTGGGTACAAATGTGTTGACTGTCTGATAAGCATTAATTTTGATGAAGTACTTTAAACCTATGTAAGTCAGAACACCAACCTGACCTTTTACGAACCATTACAGTTTATCTCACTAAACAAGTTTAATTGAAGGTCAATAGCCACTAACAGATCACAACAAAATCACATACTAACAAACCTGACTAAGTTACACAAGTTTACAATGAACTTTACTAAAATGGTGTATATATCGTTAACTCACATATTCGTAGACATAGATTAATAATAGCCTGAGTGTAAAGGATCTGATGATATTCGCTTGACTATCGAAACTGGTCATCCAAGTGCAATAATTAATCTCATGCAATTTCTTTCGAGTTTAGGGAACATGATCATTACAATTTGGGTACAATCATGTTGACCAACTGAAAAGCATTTAAATTTAATTTACTAAGGGAAGACTGAAAATGGCTTCCAACACGATAACGTTCTATCTATAGCAAAGAAACTAGAAATGCCTATCTATTGCGAAGAAACTAGAAATGACAAGATGTTAGAAGAGTGTGAATCGGCGTCACAAGTGATAGAAACATTCCTGAGTGACCGAACAGCGGGGTGTGTAAACTAGGATTCCAACAGCTGAGTGTCGTGGACATTGTAAACAGAGCGAGCACAGGCACATCGGAGGAAGAGTGATCGAGTGGAAACAATTAACTAATCGTCCATCACTCTGAGGCATAAAAATGTATCGATTTAATATTGAACCTTTTGACGCTCCGGAAAATGAGGACTGTAATTAGAAAGTAAATGCTAATATCGAGACTGAAAATGCATGGTGCGCGCATGGCTTGAGGTAAGAGGTTATTGTCACTCACAAGCCCTTCTCACCACCACTGAATGCTCTTATTCAGGGTGATACGAGTATATGCACTCCGCCGGCCATCACTAGGATGCAGCGGCAGTCCTTGAGATGTTACGGTATGCTCACGACCAGAGATAAGATTAGCGTCACTCATAAGCCCATGCTGCTTCTCACCATTTCAAACCTAGTGAGTTCGCAGTAAGATACGTAGCAAGAGTCAGCACTGCGATGATACTGTGTCCTCATCCTTGGAGATGTGGTTAGCTTCTTGTCACTGTGTACTGCGTGTACCAAGCATATGGTGCCATCGAAATTCAGAAAAGAGGAGTACAGCACCAACTTCCAATTTATGAAAACAATATCCAGGTAGTATTCGCGTATATACAGTACATTGAAGTGATAATTTCAGGTAAGTTTATGTTTGTTTGTATTAACCATGATTTTCAGTTATCCGAGCGTTCTAAGGTCCGCATTAACATGGATTATCAAGAGTTTGCTGTATATTGAAACTAAAATGAGAAACACTAGTGACATCGATCGCTCTATCTTGAAAAAGTAACTAGCATTATAGTTACTTTGTTACTGTTAAAAGTAGCAGCATTACAGTTACTGAATTAAAATAGCAACATTGTTATCCCCTCGTTACCGTAAAAGTAACGGTGTTACTCCTCAACCCTGCAAGTTACCATACAGTACATACACAAATATTCTGCCATACTTTTCCAAAAGTTGACACAAAAAAAGTAGATGCACATGTTCTTTGGAGTAAGGTTGGTACCACCCTAATAATACTTGAAGCCCATTATCTGAGCTGAAGGTGGCATCAATTGCTTAGTAGCAGTGAGATGTGAAAAGTATGGAAGTATGGAAGATCTTGCTAGAGTTCGTTGCCGAATAAAAGAATAGCTTTGCATTTCTGAAGAGAAGATTGGAAATTGCACAGCGGGAATAAAGTATGATACACCCAAAAGTTGTATTTGCGACAGAAGAAAAAAAAAAAAAAACAAGAAACAGTTTTCATAACTGTAACAATTGTAATCGCTCGGTGCTTCGCGGCCACAAAGAAGTATCCAGACATCGATGCTAGTCTGCGTGATTGCATGAATGAAAAGAAGCAATGCGGAAATGCAGTCACAAGCAAAATGTGCCAGTTAAGAGAGTCAGCAATAGCTAGGAAACTGGGCACCACCTGCTTTAAAGCTAGCCAGGGCTAGTTAGCAAAATCTTTAAATCACAATGGATTATGTTTCCAGAGGAAAGCCAACTTCTAAGCGATATGAAGAAAAGGTGTCGAGTTTTCAATGCTTTGTAATAAATTAAGTATTTCAAATTGGCAACTTTGATCAGATGCCAGTCAATTTTTAAATGTAGCTTGACAACACTGTAAGGGTCTGTTTTTCAATCTCTGGATAAAAGTGAAGGGCATCTACTCCTCGAGTAACTTTGCCCATCACTTTTATTCGTTCGGCATTCGAAACATGTTTCTCAATGCAAAGTTACTCGGCGGGCTACTACTCGACGGAAGTATCAACAAACAGCTAAAGTACCGGTTATGTGATTGGTCGAAATTTAATTCTAGCAGATGAAAGCTCACTGCTTTGTCATGAGAACTCGGGTGTCAACTGATCGAAACACAAACCACATGGGCTCAGTCTTCGTATCAGTATTTAAATGGTGTTATACTTTAATATGAAACATTGTGACTACGGCAATACCGGTATTATGTTTCTGCGCAATGGCTATTCAGATGTTAACCCACATTGTAGTAATGCAGTTATCAACATAATATATATCAATGTGTTGATACGGGAACTGGGCTAGCCCTTCACGAAGTACTGTACACATTACTTCCAAGTATTCATCAGGAATTTTGAACTCAATTTTATGCTGGAACACTATTGAAAAGAGCAAAATATTGATGGAGCTTAAAATATTACCAGTGTGTGAAAATAAGTTGCCAGCTTGTGCTCATTATTTGCGTGGTTGTAATCACCATGGTGATAGCGTAGCGATCCGCCAACCGAAGAGGTCTCGGGTTCGAACCCCAGGCGGGTTAATTAATTTTGCAATTAGATTATGGATTTAAATAATATTCATTCGATCAATATGACTCATTTTAACAGGATCCACATGAAATTATGATTTATTTCATATTGTTTTTACAATATGTTGCACAAGCAGGATTTGAGAGATTTGATAGTATTGGACATCATTTCTAATGCTCTCTAGACTATGGTTTCATCCCTCTTCCTTACAGTATAAAATAATATGTGATGTTTGTTGAAACAAGTGGGACAGTACCATAACTCCAATTCGTTCTATACATTCATCATAGCAGGCCTACCAATATTTAATAAGATGAAAACGGATCATGAATTCACATTCGTCACAAGCTTTGTAATATACGAGATTTTTGAAATTTTTGACAGTCTATTGGTATTGCCATATAACGTATACAAATATTGTCACCTATTGGCGTACCCAAGATGATGATCCTAGTGCAGATATCTCAGCACTTTTCAATAAACAAAAACAAGTCATGAAATAAAGAATCAATACAATCAGAATACAAATCCATGATACAAATCATAAAATGTTCACAGCTGGTGGGAGAAAAACAACAAGCAACTACAGAGTGTCACTACTCCGAAGGTTTAACGTTTATCCAGCACAAATAGCACTGAGTAAAAATGACCCACTTGCCCACCATATTTATTTCCCTTGGCAGAACTGCCTAGCGATTGAAAAACACAATATGGCATTTAATACTGGCAGTACGCTACTCCGAACTTTGCCCAGTGATTGAAGAACAGGCCCTAAATAGGAAGGATAAATCCAGCGTAATGATAACAGGCAGCAGTGAAAAGCAGATGTATGGCCATGTTACGTATAACTGGGAATGGGCAAAAACTACCACCATATATAATTTTCAAAGGAAACACCATACCTGCCAACTTTTGAAAAGGGCTATCAGTAAAACTCACGCGCGACATAAAAATCGAACGATTTTCGACATACCCCGGCTTGACGAAAATAATACTACTTCTGGGCTACAAAATCCAATAATTCATGCTTTAAACAGGATACTTCAATGAAATCATATCTACTTACATGATTTGTAGATGAACATAACAATCAAGAAGAAATCCATGTTAATCAGCAGCAGGCGCGGTGAATATTGGTTTGGAGCATACATAACAGGACTTCCTTGATAGATTAAGATGATATACGATAATTGAAAAAGGCTTTGCACAATAAAACTTGTTTATCGTAACACAGGCAAGAAATAATATAATATACACTGCAAATCACATGCTAGTTTGACTTTAAAGTCAAGGTTGTGGCCTTTTTAGCTTCCTGCAAAAAGTCTTGAGAAAATGTTTTGTCATAACAGGGACCAGAACTCCTGGTCTTCAAAATAGAGACTCCAGAGATTCATTGGTCATGGATGACCTGAACAGTGTTCTATTTTTCTTCACAAGGCTAAAAACACGTTCACATTCTGCATTGCTATGGGGTATGGTGAGAATCGAGAGCATTACTCTAGAAATTCGGTTATACTTAAGAAGTCCATCGGCTCCACGAATTCTTGAAATTTGTGCCCAACTGGAATCACTTGCAGCATCTTGATGTGCAGCCAAAGTGTCATCTACCTCAAGAGCTGTGAACTGCATCTGAAGCTCATTCACCACCTCATCTGTAGTTTCATTCTCTTCCTTGCATAACATGATAGGAAACTTTTCCAAGAAAAAACGAATGGAAGAAAACTGTGCATCTTCAATTTTATCTAACCTAGCAACTTGAGCATTCTTTAACATGTCATCCTTGAGTGGAAAGTTTTTCATGATGTAGTCACAGGCAGTACAAAAGTAGTTTCTCACTGATGGAAAAAAGGGATTTATCTGTATCCGGTCCATTCTGAAGGCACTTAACAACTTCAGATGAAAAGAAAAGGGATTTATCTGTATCCGGTCCATTCTGAAGGCACTTAACAACTTCAGATGATGCATTTTTTGCAATTTTATTTACAATGCATGTCGTTTTCGTGCGACCACAACTATATTTCTTTGTAACTTCTGATGTGGGAAACATCTTCTTAAATAAAGCACCAGCATGATCAGCCGCATTTAAGGGCACATTGTGTTCCACCAAAAAATAAGTAAACAGACACTCGGCCCTAATTACGTCACTGTAAACGTTTCCAGACTTAGCAAAAAAGGTGTTGATTTTCTTGCTATCTTCCTTCGATTTAACATAACTTATGTGTTAACCGCACTTCACATGATTACTTAAATCATTTTTTCCACCATGTGCAATATTAATATCACACCCACATACCGTGCAAAAGGCAAATTTTTCTCCCTTTCTTGATTTTAGTATGCACGGAAAATCAACCGAGTATGATTCTTTAAATGTCTGGAAGTACTGTTTCTTGTTGGATTTGTTCATTCTCGATATCTACTAAAACATCGAAAGGAACCCGGATCACTGAACGTCACATAAAATTATAACATAAAACACTTAAGACAGCCAACACTTCATTAAAACATGTCGAAACACACAAAGTCTTAAGCCATTAAATGAACACGACGCCAACCTCGTGAAGAAAGAATATGCACATGATAGAAAAAAGCACACACACGTGGAACGAATGTAATGAGTCCAAGGAATACAGGAAACTGCGAAGAACGAAGTTATAGCACAAAAACTCGAACGCTTCATTAAAATATGAAAATCCACAGCCTGCTTCCAGTCTCCGACCGGGTCAGGAATGGAATGAATGAAGCCCCCATCTAGCGGCGAGGATATGAACTGTGCCGGCTGCCGAGGCCTGACGCACTCCTCTGGGGCAACGATTAAATGCATGATAGATGAAATGAAATGATAGTGTTGCTGGAATGAAATGTTGACAGGGAAAACCGGAGTACCCGGAGAAAAACCTGGCTGCCTCCATTTTGTCCAGCACAGATCTCACATGGAGTGACCGAGATTTGAACCACGGACCCAGCGGTGAGAGGCCGGCGTGCTGCCGCCTAAGCCACGGAGGCTTCTCATTAAAATATGCCATAACCTTAAAAAACGAAAACATACAAGGAACGCCAACTTCGCGAACAATGAACAACTCACGCGGTCAAAAAATATGGTTTAAATCGCAACGAGCGAATGGAGCGGAACAAAGAATTTGCGAAGCAGAGCCTGTCGACACCCAAGATTCACATGGAAGAACGGTTATCCCGGCTTCAAATTCAATTACAATGACGACACAAACATCATACGGTTAAAAGTACGAATCATATCAAAGAACGAGTTATCGACTATCGTGGACTTGCCTTCGACCCACGCAAACAATCGATTGTACGGAAGTGGGCAGTATTATCGAATGTAAATTATAGTTTCAAATTTTTGTCCGCGAAATCGTAAAATGCTGCAATTTCCGTAAATTTTACGGATAAACCGTAAAAGTTGGCAGGTATGAAACACCATTCTGAACTCTTGGTTGACTGGGTGACGCATGTTTGGCAACGTAACCCAGTTACACAACTGAAGTTGTTGTTGTTTGAGACTTCAGTCTTTTGACTGGTTTGTTGCCTCCCTGTCCTGAGCTAATCGTTTCATCTCTACATAGCTACTGCACCCTGTATCCGAGGCAATCTGTTTACATATTCTAACCTTGGTCTACCCCTGCAATTCTTGTCCTCTACCCTTCCTTCCATAACTAAGCTTGCTATTCCTGGGTGTCTTAGTATGCATCCTACCAACCTATCTCTTCACTTCATTAGCAGTCGTCAGAAATATTATCCTCTCCCACTCGTCTAAATACCTCCTCATTTGTAACCCTATCTACCTATCTGATCATCATTCTCCTGTAACTCCACATTCCAAACGCTTCAATGCTCCTCTTTTCTGCTGCACCAATATTCCAAGATTCACTTCTATAGAGTGCCATGCTCCAGACAAAGGCTTTCAAAAATGACTTCCTAATACCTAAATCTATATTCGATATCAACAGATTCCTTTTCTGTAGAAAAGCTTTCATTGCCTGAGCCAACCTACTTATATGCAATTTGCTTTGTCCATCACTGGTTATTTTGCTTCCTAAGTAATACAAGTCTCCTACTTCCTTTAGCCCTTCTGCCAATTTGATGTCCATAGAGGATTCTGATTTATTTCGGCTGTATTCCAATATTTTTGTTTTACATTTATTAATTTTCATCATGAATTCTTTCCTGAAGACAGAGTCCATACCCTTGAAATCCTCTGGCGTGTCGGCCTAGATGACGATGTCATCAGGAAATCTCAGAGTCGAAATTATTTCTCCTTGAATCTTCACTCCTACTTTAAATTTTTCTCCAATTTCCTTCATTGCTTGTTCAATGTAAAGATTGAAAAGTATGGGTGATAAGTTCCAGCTTTGCCTTATACCTTTCTGAATACCAGCTTCTCTTTCATGTCCATTAGCTCGAATGACTGCTGTCTGGTTTCTGTATACATTGTAGGTCACCCTCCTATCCCTGCACTTTATTCCGATCATTTCCAAAATGTCAAATAATTAAGCCCAATCAACATTATCGAACGCCTTTTCTAACTCTACAAATGCCATGAACGTTCTCTTAACTTTCCTTATTCTACCTTCCAAAATCAGCCAAGACTTAGTACGGCTTCCCTTGTTCCTACATTTCTCCTGAAGCCAAACTGGTCTTCATCCAACTCCATTTCTATCTGGCTTTCCATCCTCTTGTAAATTATTCTACTGGGTAGACAGGATCATCGGAGCATGAGTAATCAAGCTGATTGTACAGTAATTTTCACATCTGTCAGCTCCACTTTCTTTGGTATAGGGATGATAACATTCTTCTTGAAATCAGATGGTACCTCACCTGTCTCATAAATCCTACACACCAAGTGAAATAACCTGATCAGACCATCATCACAATTTACACAACATGTTAGTGCAGACAGCTTTTAAGCACAGAACGAGTTAATCCAATTTTAGGTGAATTGCGGCAGTTGTTGGCCTTTGGGATGCACTATAATATAATCAGTGATTTAAGATGGGACTAATGGAAATTCATTGTTCTTTAACATTTTTCTTTTCTACCTTCATACAAACTGTCAACCACAAAGCCACATGTATAAGTGCCAAAATATGTCTCTAAATAAACCATGGACAATTCAAGACAGCGATCGCATCAATAAATACACAAATACAGATTTTTTTTTTTGTTTTTGCTTCACATTACCTAAGTCGTATTGGTCCTCATTTAGCACCAATGTGATTGCGAGTTTGTCCTTGTCTTGGCTATATACCAATCTGTTATACCTTCCCGTACGTTCCTTGTACCAGTAGGCACCAAACTGTGGCCTACGTTATACTCAAGGCCTGGAAATAGAGCCGAGACTTGGAGCACCAAACTGGTAGTTACACTTTACGCCACTAGGATCGCAGTTCGGCACCCTAGTTGTCTGCTGTTGACTATGCATTACATGCGACTGAAATACACTTACGGTAACACATGTTTTATTAGTACTTCTTTCCTGTTTTTCCCTAGTTTCCCCAAATGATTAATTTGGCTCACTCCTGGCTGTATTTCTCATTACTTTAAGAATCTTTCTATAAGTGGTTAACTACTTAGATTCAGAAACGTTCCACTACTGCTCTTGTGGTTCACACCAATATTCTGTAAAAGTGGCATTTTAAATGTTGCAAATTAACTACGGATTGTCAATACACATTCCACATTTTGTTGTACTCTGAAACATGCCAGTTAAAATATTAGTGAAATTTGACATCTATTTTCGAGACTTCCTCTGTCTTGAAAATGTATTAAACTTAATGACGGGCTTGTACTTGCTGGAGCAGATATTTTTTTAAAGCAACTTTCGCAACTCCCCTTCCACTCCTACAAGAAACCCCGCTACTATGGAGGTCGAGTCACAAGTCGTGGCAACTATTTTGTTTCTCGCGAACAGGAGACAACATGGAAAATCTACGATGTGCATTTGGAAACGTACTGTATGTACTTGCGTATGATGCCACGAGATGGTGTATGTAAACAACAGTGTGGGTCTGAGCACGCCCCCAAGTTCAGTGTGTGAGTGAGAGCGTCAACAAGCAGGAGCACCGCTCGTATATTAAAATCGCAGTTCCCCACGGCAGAAATGCACGCCAATGCCATGCAGAGCTGAGGGAAGCATTAGGTCTGCATGCCATGCCCTACCAGGGTGTCTACCGTAAGAATGAAATAAAAATTAGTTACTTTTTAGCTACCTTTTAGTTAATTTTAGTTACCTTTTAATTCAAGATACATCTGCGGTCCACAAGCATAGAAGCTAATCACGCGGTGAAGAAAATAAAAAATGAACTGTGTTTAAAGCTGTGAAGAATATTCACTTATGTTGTTATAAAAAAAAAAAAAAAAAAAAAAATTAGATATTTAATAACAAATGAGTTGTTTCAGCTAATATGCCGTCTTATCCACAAGAAGTTATGATTACCAAGAGGTTGCTTTGATCTTGGCCGTTTGAGGAGATTTCCTTTGTCCCCGCGATAGATCACAAAGAAATATATGCGACATTACGTGATCGTCACCGAATTTTGTCTTCGCAGTCAAGTACGGACAAACATCGAAATGTTACGTGATAGGCACAGGTCCGTCATTTCGCTCATACTTCACTGTATTAAATATAGGCACAGGTCTCAGCTGTTTGATGAGATTCCCGTAGTTTTCACGATAGAACACGGAGAAAAATAGCGATTTACATAATCGATGTCACTTTTATTCGTTCGACGAGATTTCCATTGTCCTTGAGGTAAGGCACGGGAAAATATAGCATTATTACGTAACCGGCGCCGCTTGCTGTCCGTTTGACAAGAATCCAGTTGTCCTTGTCATCGAATGTGGAGAAATATCACGACATATCGCTATCGCTCACGACCGCTTTACGAGTTTCACATTGTCCTCGCGGTTGGACAATACGAACGCAATATTATGAAATCGGTGCCGCACCCGGTCGTTCAACGATTGTCTGCCTATCTGTCCTGGCAGAATGGCGGAGGCAAGCTTGAGGTCGGGCAGGGTTAAAATTCACGAGCAGTTATGGACATGTCGTATGGTCGGCGCTGTGATTCCCGCTGTCCCTAGGCTGTGGTTGGGAGTTCATGGTGGATCGCGATGCTACGTAGTCTGTCATTTCTAAGTGGGTTGAAGCACTTCTTGCTCCCCGTACACTATTAAATGTGCGGTCATGAGAAAAGTGGCGAGTAGATTTCGTAATATTTCATGATGGGTGCCCAATTACTTTTCACAGGAATTCCGCAGTCCTCAGGGTCACAAGTTCGTGATCGGGCACGGGTTTTATGATTTTACGCAACTGGCGTCGAGCTCGGTCCGTTTGACAAGGTTCCCGCAGGCAAGTCGTGCAATCAGCTGGCCGTCTTAAGGATGTGATTTTGAACGATGAGCGTTCGAAGTAGGTATCGAATTTTACGAATTATACTCTGAGGATTGCTCGAATAATACAAGAGGGCACATATTCTTTCGAATTTGAATCTCGAATTATACAAGTTTTTGAGATAACCGGTTAGATTAGGCATATACAGGGTCTTTCATATAAAGTAAGAACGGTAAGCGGCAGTTTTATTTTTCACTGGTGCGGTGGCCATGGCCCCCTGCTGTACTATTGAAAGCGCGCGCATACTACATACGAGGACTGTCTCCCCCCCCCCCCCCCAAGTTCCAATGGACTGTATAAAAATAACAGATTGACATACCAAACTGATTTTACTATTAAATGTTTGCTTGTCTTATTCGTATGTCTCAACATAATCGCCAAAACGATTGGAACATTTGTCGTATCGTTACACCAGCTTTCCAATGCCGTCGGCAAAATATTCTGCCGCCACTGAGGTGGGTACGTCTGGACAGTCCCCTGAAATTATTTTTCTTTTTAACTAGGCGTTGCCACCCAACCACACCTTCAATTCTCGAAAAAAAGGTGAAAATCATTCAGTGCTGGTTTCGACTAAACGGCAGATGGTCCAAAACTTCCCACTTGAATTCTTCGTAAAAGTCTATCGTAACGTTGGTACAGTGCGGTCGTGAATGATTTTCACCTTATTCGATAATTGAAGGTATGGTTGGGTGGCAACGCCTCGTCAAAAAGGAAAAACTTCAGGAGGCTTTCCAGACGTACCCACCTCAGTGGCGGCAGAATATTTTGTCGAGAGCATTGGAAAGCTGGTATAACGATACGACAAATGTTTCAATCGTTTTGGCAATTATGTTGAGACATACGAACAAAACAAGCAAACATTTAGTATTAAAATCAATTTGGTATGTCAATTGGTTATTTTGATACAGTCCATCGGAACTTGGGGGGGGGGGGGGGGGGGGGGGGGGAACAGCCCTCGTATGTACGATGCGCGCTCTTTTAATAGTACAGTAGGGGGCCAAGGCGCGCCACAAGCTTGGCCAAGGCCTCCGTACCAGCGAATAACAAGACTGCCGCTTGCCGTTCTTACTTTATAATTATGAAAGACCTTGTATATCCGATGGAAGCAAAGTTCGAAGGAAAAATCCGACATATAACGGAATTTCGAATTGACCATACTGAATATTGCTAAGTTACGATACAGATAGATTTTAAAATAGGCTATACATATTTCGAAGCCTTTTCGTGTTCTTTTTCGAAATGGTAGGCTATAATTTCGCAAGGTTGCGACATGAAATTATTTCGCGTTATTTCTGGACTTCAATTTGAGATAGTCTCCAAATGTAGAGGTCAATAACAGAAATGAGAGGTTTCTGTTGAGTTTCAATGGTTTTCGCGAATAAACGTCTCGCAAAAAGTAAGGTTTTCTGATAATACAGAAAAATATTTCACACAAAACTAAAAACTCTTCTTGATGCCAAAAATATATGTTGAACCGATGTATACAACCCAAGGTATCTTGAGTATGCATTTACTCGAGATCGGGCACGGGGAAATATAGCTTACGCAATCGGCGCTGCTTGCTCCATCGCAGCTCAGCCTAGCGGCGTCAATTTTAATGAATTAAACCGACCTGGGCTAATTTTCTTCACCTCCAACTAAACAGACATAAAAATTAGGTACTTTTTGTTACCTGTTTGTAAAATTAGTTACTTTTTCGTTACCGGTACACACACTGCCTATAGAACAGTGGCGAGGTGGGATGAGACGTTCAAACGGAGTAGAGTATCAACTGCAGATTTACCTTGCACAGGCCGGCCAGTGTCCATGGACAAAGATGTACAGATAATGGTGATCGATCAGTGTTTACAGGAGGACAGGCGCTGGACTATAGCGGAATTACAAGAACATACAGCAATACCAGTGGTAACAATACGGCGCATTTTACACAAGGACCTACAGATGCATAAAATTTGTGCAAAGTGGGTGCCACATCACGTAACGGGGGGTACAGAAGTGGACTCTTGTTACAAAACATGTCGCATCAATCTGGAGAGGTTTCAGCAGGAAGGACAAGCGATGTTGAATCACATTATTGCAGTCTATGAAACATGGGCACGTGCTTATGAACCTAAACTGAAGAGACATTCAAGTGAATGGCATCGCCAAGGGTCACCACGGAGACACAAGGTTCGACAAAATCCGTCGCCCAATAAGGTTATGGTCATCCTGGCATACGATGTACAAGGTGTTCTTGTGTGTCATCCAGTGCGTGAGGGGGCACACTGTCAATGCAGTGTTTTACAATTCCTTCTTGTTGTACCAATTGCGCCGTGCAGTGCTAACCAAACGTCCTGATTGTTTGGACGACGCCATAACCCTACACGATAACACAACAGCTCACACAGCAGCCATTGTTTAGGGTCGCTTACAACGGCGAGGATGGGAGGTTCTTCCACACCCTCCTTATTCGTCTGATCTGAGCCCATGTGACTATGATCTAATCCCCAAAGTCAAGATGCCACTACGTGGGCGACAGTTTGCTAACAAAGACGAATCGTAAGAGCATTTCGGAGGGAGGTGTTACGCGTTAGCGATACACGTGCAGCGAATGGTATTCAGCGCCTGCCCAACTGCTGGCATCGCACAGTAGACACCTTGGGTGGTTATTTAGAAGGTATAACCAGTGGAGGCCTGTCCTTTGTATGTAGTCTTGTGTATTTGCCATCTAAACCATAATAAAACAACGTTTACCAATGGCCTGTGTCCTGTCACTTACCTACGAGCATCTTCTGATGTCAGAATTTATCTTCAGGCACTATGCATACGTACATGCCCTATATTTCCAAATGCATATCGTAGATTTTCCGTGTTGTCTCCTGTTCGCGAGAAAAAAATAGTTGCCATGACTTATGACTCGACCCTCTTATTGCAATTGAAATGGAAGAGTGAGACGCCAGTTTTTCTGAAAACAAAGAGACTTCAATGCTAAAATATGGTTCATGTAAAACATAATGTTTTTATAGGTTATATGTCCCACATTCTTACCATGAATAGAGCTTTAAGAATCTGCAAGATATGTGCCGGAAGCTGGGATGGTTCTGTAGCACTGGCTGGGTTTCCGCGACCCTTTAGGCTTCAGAAACTTGGTCAAGGTGCCTGCTGCGACTGCATCTTCCCTTAGTTTCACATTACCACTTATAGAAGATGCAATAATTCCTGTGCGAAGTGCTGACTCGATGGTAAGCAGACAGGATCTCACGTACCTTGTGTCATTGGTACCTCCCTTATTTCTCAGGTGACTGAAGAGCACTTCTAGATTGTCACTTGGGAGATTCCGCGTAATCACGTAATGGAAATCGTATGCAGGAAACAGTTGATGAAATGTTAGCACCAAAGCTTCCTTAGTAAGTTTCATCTTATTATAGGGATAACTTTGAATCTGTATCCCGGTATCCTGTAGAAGGATGACAGACCCTTGAACAGTACAGTAGGCGTTATAATTTATTAAGCCAGCTTATGTTCGATTCCAATTCCATTTTTCTTAATACAGTAGAACCTCGATGCATCGTTCCCGGAACTGTCGTTTTCCCGTATGTATAGTTCAATTTATTTACTCCTGAAATTTTTCCATATAAACTAATATTTCCCCGCATCTATCGTTCCTCGAACTATCGTTTTTTCGCATGGATCGACAAAAAATCACCAGTCCTTGGCCACAATTTTCCCGCATTGATCGTTTATGAGAAAATATATGCAAATGTTCTTTCGAATTTGAAGCGGCATAGAATAGCGGCAATCTGTTGCGCGAGAATGTACAAGGTAGGAACGATTAGGAGTTCCTAGGCTTGAGCAAGGTTCAAGTAGGCTGGACTGCAGTGTATTACAGCTGAAATGCAGTCAATTGGTGCTGAGGAACTTCAGAACATAAATTACAATTTCATAAAGAGGTGCCAGTGATGTGTAGCAGTGAATGGCAAACATTTTCAGCACTAGCTGTGAACTATAGGCTACTCAATGACTCAGTGCGGCGCAAGCTACGCATTACGACAAAGTGCCGGCGGGAGACAGGCTCGCAACGCGGGTGAGCGGGCTAGCGAGGGTCCCTGTTAAGAAGTGAAAAACAAGAAATAATACGATTGTTTAACTATAATCGGCAATATGTAACAATACAACTACAAGAGAAATGCACCCAGATACAACAAAACAAAGAAAATTGAGTCACTTTACGAAGTAGTCTGTTATCTTGACTTGTATTTGTTGGCCACGGCCACGGCGTGAACAGTATTTTCAAACCGATATAATTCGGCCATTATTTCCTCAGAAACGTTGAGGCGCGTCACAAAATGTTTGATAGTCCTTAAGAGCATTGACAGTATCATTAAAATCCACTGTATATTATGCTGGGGCTCTTCGTCAGTCATTAATAAAATACCGGAGTGTAGGCCTAAGTTAATTTATGGATTTTCATTTGTCTGAAGATGCAAGCTTATAACACAGAATCAATCGCGTATTTTTAATGGTTTGACGAGAAGTCCTAAAAAAAACCACGAATAAAATTATAAAAGCGGAAATAATAAAAATGTTTAATATATCGGTGATTGTAAAACACTTCCGCTTTCTTTCGCTCATCTTAACATAAGCTTCAGATGCTGCCTGTGTTCTACGGCTGCTTCCTGTTATTTTTCGAGGTCAACAACACCTTGGCTAACACAAATAGCGCTCGCTTATTACGCAAGCTGTTCTTCTTTCTTGCGACACTGACAAGCGAGTGTCGCTGTGACCACCGGTGTCGCTCAAGGCCATCGTAACACAAATAATAGCACGCGGTGCATCCTTCCGAGCGCAAGTACAGGCTGTACCAAAAGTTTGCATTCAACCATACGTACTTTCTCAGAACACACAACGTATAAATGACGCTTTATATTGCAAGGGACTTAAAATATGATCGAATAAGCGTGAAAACGTATATCGGAAATTAATTAACATGGAAAGTATAGGGATTTTGCACGGACCAGGAAAAAACATTTTTTTACTAAATTTTTTTTATGTTACCCGCATTTATCGTTTTCCCGCATCCATCATCATTTCCCCCCCTCCCCCTTGAAAAACGATGCATCGAGGTTCTACTGTATTACTAATACTGAGGAAGAGTCTAACTTCTTGTCATACAATAGTTCATACTTTATAGGCCATTTCATCATTGTTTAATGAACCAACCTTCTCATTATCATCGGTGTCTACCTGTTCTTCAGGTGTCTACCTAGCTTTTGCTAGTGACGTGACACCCGCTCCTCCGTTCGTGTAACCAATGTACGTTTTCAGGGTTCGTGTATGAGGAAGTTGTAAAATATTTATCGTATATACTCGAATACCACCCGCACATTTTTAAACAAATTCGGACGTGAAAAATTGGGGTGCGGGTCTTATTTGAGTCATCCAAATTTGAAAGATCTAAATTGCCCGCCGCGCGCGATATCGGGTGTTGCGAGTATCCGCTAGATGGTGCTAGCCTTCTTCCGACTATAACTTTGTTTTACCGTAAGCACGCGGGGCGTCATACAGTCACGCGCACGTTCTCCGAGTGTAAACATGAATGCTACGAAATGTTTGCGGTCATTTACTGTGAGTGAGGAATTGAAAGTTGTGAGGGAAGCTGAAGTTATTGGAAATCGTGCCTGGTAGGAAATATGATATTGACGAGTCATGTATTCGTAATTGACCGGGATAACGTCTATGCTACAACCACTGGATGTCTGCGTGAACCGCCCGTTCAAAGCAGCCTTGAAACAGCTGTATACGGAGTGCATGGCGGCCGATAAGCACACACCGACTCCAACTGGTCGTATACAGCGCCCGAAAGTTCAGCTGCTGTGTTCGTGGATTTTGACGCCATGGAATCGTATCTCTGGAGATCTCATACGGAAGATCTTCAAGAAATGTAGTATATCTCTGGAGATCTCATACGGAAGATCTTCAAGAAATGTAGTATTTCGAATGCTATGGATGTCAGTGATGACGACATTTAGTGGGAAAGTGATGGTGATAAAAGTTCCGAAGTTGGTACTTCTGATGACGATGAATGAAGTGTTTGTGTACTTTTATTTGTATTTTTAATCGTTTGATGTGTGTTATTTTAGAATGACTTCAAAACTGTTGGAAACTATTTTGGATAAATGCTATTCTGTTTATTTAGTTAAGATAGTAAATAATTTTGAGCAATTTTTTTTTTTTTTTTTTAATTTTGTTCTTCAAAATCAGGGTGCGGGTCTTATTCGGGGGCGGGTCGTATTCGAGTAAATACGGTATATCTCTCAGTAGACAGTAACTGGGCGGTGATTTATTAGAGAGCAATACACATACACACATCAAAAAAAGTTTTGCATCACCTCGGTTCCCAGATCTCCGGCATATAGACGTTGACTGTGTATATTGTATCCAAGATACAGTCCCTTTGACTGTTCATAGTTGTCACTAAAACTGCTCAAAGATGTAAACAACCATGCATGAGCAGGGCCTATTAGACGGAGGGGGTACGACAGCCGATCAGTTCCAGTCATTCCACCAGGACGAAGGTACGCTGCTCATGTTGTCTGTAGTTCTACCATGCCTAGAAGGTCAATACCGCAGTTCGATCGCGTCCGCATTGTTACTTTGTGTCAAGAAGGGCTCTCAACAAGGGAAGTTTCCAGGCGTCTCAGAGTGAACCAAAGCGATGTTGTTCGGACATGGAGGAGGTACAGAGATACAGGAACTGTCGATGACAGGCCTCGCTCAGGCCGCCCAAGGGCTACTACTGTAGTGGATGACCGCTACTTACGGATTGCCGCTCGGAGGAACCCTGACAGCAATGCCACCATGTTGAATAATGCGTTTCGTTCAGCCACAGGACGTCGTGTTTCAACTCAAACTGTGCGCAATAGGCTGCATGATGCGCAACTTCACTCCCGACGTCCATGGCGAGGTCCAGCTTTGCAACCCCGACACCATGCAGCGCGGTACAGATGGGCCCAACAACATGCTGAATGGACCCCACGGAATTGGCATCACGTTCTCTTCACCGATGAGTGTCGCATATGCCTTCAACCAGACAATCGTCGGAGACGTGTTTGGAGGCACCCTGGTCAGGCTGAACGTCTTAGACACACTGTCCAGCGAGTGCAGCAAGGTGGTGGTTCCCTGATGTTTTGGGGTGGCATTATGTGGGGCCGACGTACGCCACTGGTGGTCATGGAAGGCTCCGAAACGGCTTTACGATACCTGAATGACATCCTCCGACCCATAGTGCAACCATATCGGCAGAATATTGGAGAGGCATTTGTCTTCATGGACGACAATTCTCGACCTCATCGTGCACATCTTGTGAATGCGTTCCTTCAAGATAACGACATCGCTCGACTACAGTGGCCAGCATGTTCGCCAGACATGAACCCTATCGAACATGCCTGGGATATGTTGAAAAGGGCTGTTTATGGACGTCTTGACCCACCAACCACTCTGAGAGATTTACGCCGAATTGTCGTTGAGGAGTGGGACAATTTGGACCAACAGTGTCTTGATGAACTTGTGGATAGTATGCCACGGCGAATACAGGCATGCATCAATGCAAGAGGACGTGCTACTGGGTATTAGAGGTAGTGGTGTGTACTGCAATCTGGACCACAAATGCTGAAAGTCTAGCTGTATGATGGTACAACATGCAATGTGTGGGTCTCATGAGCAATAAAACGAGCTGAAATGTTGTTTGTGTTGATCTCTATTCCCTTTGTATTTAACGGTTCCGGAACTCTTGGAACCGAGGTGATGCAAAACTTTTTTTGATGTGTGTATTTTGATTGTTGTTTCATTGTATTTACACTTTCATTTCGTGAAAGATCGAATTTGAAGTAAGAAATTAGCTTTCAAGTCCCCCACGATCCCCTTCACTCTCGAGCTTTGATATTTGAACATTGAATTTGTCCTGACGTTGCAGTGAATATAAATTTTGTTTTAATGAAATTATCTTCCGGTTCAATGACTTAATTGCAGTTCTGCATTTTTCTTAATGCCAGACTTAATTTTAATTTTGTTGACAGGTAGTTGATCCTAGTTTTCCTCAATACATTCATCATAAGTCTTCCGTAATATTTAAATTACCTGAACATTTTCACTTATTGTTTATATGGTTGTCTTTATCAACACTTGCTCTTTTGCGTTTATGTCTATTTATTTGTACTTGTTTACGTTTGGAGTAGTCCTCGAAAACTGTCAGAAATGAGTTTGGTAAGAGCGTTCTCTTTGCAGAACTTATACTATAATCAGAATCCTTTAAATGCTTGCTACGAATTGTAGAAGACGGTTTCGGAGTCCACAAAGACCCTGGGTTTGCCCCCTCATGTCAAACAGATAGAACCCATTGTCATCGTATGTCATCGTTCAATGGTAATTTATGAAATGGAAGTCCCTTGCCTTTAACTTGATGAGATTTACAATACGGCACTCTACAATACACCATTACTCACAAACATAACCATAACACTATTAATTACACAGAAGTTACTATACAAAAATATTCCGTGAATTATATCTAAGGTGTTTACCCCATATGCATACCCTATTTACACTATTTCACTGGAATAAAACTTGCTTTTCACAACGTCTTGCTCATAAAGACCACTTGGCACCCATCTCAATATCAGTCAAACAGCGGTTTACTGCCCTTAACGAAAGTGCATTTATAATATCACACACTTCACCAGTCAATTTTAAACACCTAAGCTTTCTCACTCATTAAGACACCTTATTTACCGCCAAATACAGAGATACAAATCACATTGTACGTAATGCAAACTATGTGATTAAGGGCGCCGGAAAGCGAACCTAGCGGCAAAATGCGGAACGAGTTTGAACCATCGCTCGCAATGTTGTCTGGCGCCTCATTTCCAGGCCTTGTCTTATAAGCTAGGCCACGGACTAAACTATGATACAATATATAAAATACATGTAAGGCTTAAATAAAGTTTTATCTTATGTTGCCATTTTCTTAATGCCTGGTACTACACTGCTCTTCATAGGCTACTTCGATAATTTCCCAGTATTAATAACTTGATAAGAAGTTTCTTTCAATGGAATAGTACAATTATAACTGTCACTAATGCTAATAGAGAAAAAACACTGAAAATAAAAAATGGGTTTCAAACCCTTTCTCCCTATACATAAAATCACGAGTTGGCAATGCTAACACCTACGCCAACAGATAACATTCTTGCGAGTTTGTTATTTAGCCAAGTATACCTCTCATACACACAACTGTCAGCAGTTTAAGTGCTTCCTTCATATCATATGCACAAGAGTCACAAGGGTATTTAGCTAATTATGACCCCAACTGCTCTGGGGAAATGTATCTTGCATTATGTTGTTGTGCTTAAGGCAAATAGGAATTTGTTAATTCATTGTTAATAAAGAGTTGGTGAAAATAGCCCTGATTGTGCTTTCAATCTAATACTGCTTATACACATACATACTTTCTTCCCCCAAGAAGTGTTCTTTAAATAAATTATCTACAGAACAGTATAATGTAGCCAAAGATAAAATAATGATATTGGAAGTGATTTACCAACAATTTGCATACCTAAAGTGTCCAGATCAGAATCTATCTTTTTCCCTAAGATATCATTTGTTGCAGGTACAACAGCCTCACCATCATCGAAGTCATCATCTTCGTTAAACCACATCTCTTCCTCCTCATCCAGCTGGCGCTGATCACGACGATACCGACTGTTCCGTAGAATAGAAGGTACACTGGAACATATAGAACTGTTGTGCGTTAATCATTCTACCTAAATCCCAGCAGGACCACCTAAACAATGAAGTATAGGTCAGCACCTCTATTACACAACCAAACTATAAACATAAGAATTGACAACTTACCTGTCTAACGTTGATCTATCTCTGTCCTTTAATTTATCTTGATGCTGGTCGTAACGAAGCTTTAGTGCTTTGAATGTCTGAACATATTCAATATCATCTAACACTTTAGCGAAATTCTCCACAACATGGGAACACAGTGATTTGATGTCCTCCTGAAACAATATCTCCATTAGACATGTATTCCAAAGGGGAGAAAAAAAAGTCTCATCAGAAAATAAAATTAAATGGTATAGGACACATTCCAAGCCCTGAAACTTCTAAACCAGTCAGGTGATTCTAAAATAAAAAATAATCACAGAGCAGGTTACTCATTTATTACTTTATTTTCAGTTTAGACCATATCAAAATGATGTATTTCCAATGCTAAATAAATGTTCCTCCCGTGCCACGACTGGTATTTCCCCCAACTCGCCGGCTGGAAACTGAAGTTGGGATCAATAACTACGAGGATGACAAGCATCAAAGATCTTTGAATACAAAGCCAAGCAACATTCCCATGCATGGCATCACAATGACCAGACCACAACAGTATAAATTCTTTGATGATTAACAGGTAGAAACCAGAATTGATGTTTAACTTACGACCATATCCCTCTCTCTGCACCAGGAATTCACAGAATCACATGTAGTTGTCTGCATGGGAGAAACCAGCTGGCAAGTCATCGAAAATACCCATCAGAGCATGGGAGATATGTCTGGCAATATGAATTCAATATTTTGGCATGGTTTAAACCGAAAATAAAATTAAATAGTAATACCAATGGCTGTGTAAGTCATGTGGCTGATTAATTTTAAGGACCTGGGATATCTCGGTCATCAGCCATGTCGAATTTGTATAATTATCTGTGTTTTTGTGATGAGTAACTGGGAATGTGGCAGGTGCCCCAGGACTTGAAATAAGGTACCATTTTGGCATTCTGTTCTACTACCTTTCTTGAAGATCGGGACAATTATTCCCTTTTTCCAGTCCTCTGGGGTCTTCCTTTCCTCCCATGCTGTTCTCATCACTTGGTACAACTATTGTATCCCCACCTCTCCTGCTGCTCTCACCATCTCCACACTCAACTCATCCACACCCGGTGCCTTCCCTCCTTTCATCTTGCTCACTGCATCTTCCACTACTTTCCACGTCAAGTCCTTTTCTGTTCGCAGTTCATCTTCCTCTTCCCCGATTTCTTCCTCCTCGCCGTGGTTTCCATTTGGGTTCAGGAGTTCTTCAAAATATTCCTTCCACATTTTCTTCAGTTCTTCTCTATTTTCTATCTCTTGTCCCCTTTTGTTGACCATTCTAACATAATCCGTAGAATCCTTCCACCTCTTATTTTTTACCATCCCATACAGGACCTTTCTTGTACCTTCACTATCCTCCTATCACAATCAGTGATATTGTTTTACAGTGTTATACTTCTGGAAGCATTAGTTAGGATGGAGTATCCTTTCCCTCTCCCTTCACTTTCCTGTCCAAACAAACTGCACATTCCGTACGTTTTCTTTTGTCCTTACGAGCCTCTACCGTATATTGTGCAGCTTCCCATTTAGTAGACTTTCATCTTCACAGCCGTTTTATCGACCGTGCTTATGCATGGTGTCCACTGAATTTTCAATATCAATTTTCCTGACTTTTCCTGACCATTTTTCAACAAAATTCCTGACTCGCAAGTCCTCGTAACATCGGAAAAAAGGTTTATTTTGCAAATATATATATTTTTTATTTGTAGCCTCCACCATCCCCATAGCTGCCCAACGCTCGCCTCTTTATTCATTTAAAATACAAAATAAAGTAAATTATAATGCAATATTACATAAATCAAAGTACTTAATAACCTAAACTATAGTGATGGGGTTGCCACATCCCTACGACAACGCCACAAAAGCGTACAAAAAATAGGTAAAAGAGGTTTTTACTGTGATGTACTGTAAAAATGGAAACTTACCATAATGTCCAGTAAGTTATTGCTTTTTATCTTCAGAGATTATTTGAATTAGTAACATCAAAATATGGCTGTAAAACACAAATTAATGTATGGTTAATATAAAATTCCTGACTTTCTAATACTTTTTGCCATTTTTTCCCGACTCACGCCATTTTTAAATTATTTTTCCTGACTTTTCCTGACCAAAAACAAAATTCCTGACTTTTCCTGCCAGTGGACACCATGTTATGGGCATAATTATTCCGAATATCCCCTACCAATGCCCTGATGACTTGCTGCATGAAGCACTTTATGACTCACTTCAGGCTTATTTCCTGCTTCTTCCTGTAAATTGAACAGGTGAAAACTGTTCACTAAAGCTACCCAGAAGTAAAGTGTCTTCCACAACTACAGACATTTCACACAAAACCATATGAAGAAGAGCAGTGGTCTGCTTGGTCAAACCCCATTTTGCTTGTGGAGTCTGCAATGGCCAGAGGCTTCAGAACATTTTTGTCCTTTTTCATTCCTGGTCCCCACGCACAATATATTTTTCAGATTTATAAACACTAACATCACTTCCACAGACCATAAACAAATCTACATTAGAATCACTACAGTCACAACCGCCCATAAATATAGTCAGAATCCATGCCACAATATTGGTCAACGTCATGTTACATTCAAATGTAAACGCTAAATATAAAGCATCTCGGGAAAGATAAATGAAAAGCGGATTGTAGAACGGACCAGATACGTGTAGGCTGTATGCTGAGTAAAGCTGACTGCATTTTAGTGCAAATATACGAACTATACTGTATAAGCCTGCATTTTTGTGCAAATATACGAAATATACTGTATAAGCCAGAAGTTTTGTACCAGAACTGTCAATTAACAATGTCAGATCCCCAAATGGTCAATGTGGATGGCAATGCTGCTCGAGGTGTTGCACATTTCATGCCTAACATAGTACAGTATAATAATAATAATAATAATAATAATCATCTCAACTAGGCTTCTTAGAAGACATAACAAAACAGGGAAAGGAGAAATATAAATTCCCATCAGCATATTTATCATATTGGCTCCATGCAACACAGTGCATTCTTGAAGAGATTTTGGGAGGATAAGAAGGCGAAAACCATCAGGCCAGCTAACAAGTTCAAACGCGCTCTTTGAATGGGCATAACGACGAAAGAAGAATAATAATAGCATGAGTTTAAGGTCATTCCGACAGCTGTGGCTTTAGATGCAAGAAGACATCAGAAATTTGCCCTTGAGGGAATCTACAGGGAGCGGCAAAAAGATCTGATGGTTTTTAAATCACAACAACACAAACATTTTAAATGATACAAACTCTTTTATTACTTATAACAGCAAGGTGTACATGTCAATTAATGGAAAACATGAAAGAACAATAGATTTTAACTTTTAAGATTTGAAGATAACGTCTTTCAAATGATGCCCATCATTTGCCATGCATTCTTCCAGTCTTGCACTGAAGCTTTGCATAGTCATTAGGCTTCAACTGCTGGACAATAACCATTTTATACGGATGAAAATGCAAATCGAAACATAATATTCATCTCACTGTTCGATCAGACATTTGCAAAGAAGCAGCTTGTTTACGAGCCGGCTGCACTGGACTGGTTTCCACAGCTTGTCTCACTCGCTCAACATTTTCTGGTGTCCTGGCTGACCTTGGACGGCCTGTCGACGTATGTTTTAAGGCTGAACCTGTAGCTCTAAAATTACTCACCCATAACAAAATTGTGTTACGAGATGGAACGCGTCCTCTTCGACCCACATTAAAGTGTAGACGGAACTGACGCTGAGTAACGACGCAAGACTCACCACTTTAAAAAAAATGCCTCGACAACAAACGCACATTATTCACCTGTCCACAGCTCCCTGGCTACTGAAATGGCATCACGTAGACTCATCATCGCGCCAATCCCCACTACCCCCCACCACTAACTCGCTCAGCCGTACAACGACATAAACCGTCAGATCTTTTTGCCGCTTATCTTCAAATCTTAAAAGTTAAAATCTATTGTTCTTTCATGTTTTCCATTAATTGACATGTACACCTTGCTGTTATAAGTAATAAAAGAGTTTGTATCATTTAAAATGTTTGTGTTGTGATTTAAAAACAGTCAGATCTTTTTGCCGCTCCCTGTATAATGTGCCAGTAAATATGATATGAGGTTGTTGCAATTAAACACTCTCGAATGCTATTGGACTGAGCCAGATTGAACCCAATATATTGGGTTTGAAGACCAACACTTAACCCACTGCACCACCAGCATAGTGAGTAAGCAGTTTGTACCAGATAGAGAAATGTTGAGAACACAAAGTCTAAACACACCACTGAAATGGGTGGAACTAGAGATGACCCCATTTTAACGGTCAAACTGTCACACCACTTTATAGTGTAAATCTATTGCTGCGTGGGTTAATAAGTTCACAAAATAATGTCTGATGAGATCATTAAAACATTAAATAAGCTACAATCACTTTTTTTCGAAAAATAAAGTATAGGTTAAAATAACCTCTGGCTTGACTAGAATTAATTCCTATTGCTCCTGGTAGGGCATAGGGCTTCCAAGAAAGATCTTCATCCATTCCTATATGTTGCCAATTTCTTCTCTTGATAATATAAGCCAAATAATGGCTAAACTGCGTCCTGCTGCACGGCTGAAAGCAACGGGAAACTACAGCCGTAATGCTATTCCCGGGGATATGCACCTCTCTATGCATAATTACATGTGATGATGGCCTTCTCCCTTGTAAAATTTCAATCCGGAGGTAAACTAGTCCCCCCGTTCGGATCTCCGGGTGGGGACTACTCGAGAGGGGGTTAACATCACAGAAGTGACAAAGAGGAAATCTGACATTCTACGGGTCGGAGCGTGGAATGTTAGAAGTCTGCTAGGAAGTGGAAGGTTAGAAAACTTAGAAAGGGAAATGGATAGGTTGAGGTTGGATTTGGTTGGGATTAGTGAAATGCGCTGGCAGGAAGAACAGGACTTTTGGTCAGGAGACTATAGGGTCATTAGCACTAAATCAAACAATGGCCAAGCAGGGGTTGGTCTCCTATTGATTAGGAAACTTGGACAGCGGGTGGAATATTATGAGCAATATAGTGAACGGATTATTGTAGCAAAAATCAATACTAAACCTACCTGCACCACAGTAGTACAAGTCTATATGCCTACCAGTCAAGCTGATGATGAGGATCTTGAAAAGGTCTACGAAGAAATAGACGAAATTCTGAGGTATATCAAGGGTGATGAAAATGTTATAGTAATGGGAGATTGGAATGCTGTGGTAGGAAAAGAGAGAGAAGGGAAGATAGTAGGAGATTTCGGATTAGGTGAAAGGAATGATCGAGGAAGCAGGCTGATGGAATTCTGCACCGAGCATGAGTTGGTCATAGCTAACACCTTATTCAATAACCACAATAGAAGAATATACACATGGATGAGACCAGGAGATACAGGGCGTTACCAAATTGAATTCATTATGGTCAAGCAGAGGTTTCGAAACCAGATTTTGGATTGTAAAACATATCCTGGTGCTGACATAAACTCTGACCACAATCTGGTTGTAATGAAATGCAGATTAAAGTTGAAGAAACTGAAGAAAAGTCAAAAGCCAAAAAGGTGGGCAATAGACAGACTGAAAGAGAAGGATGTAAACGAAAGATTCAAGAAGAGTATAAAGGAAGGACTAATGAAAAACCCTAAACAAACTTCAATTGCAGATGAATGGGCACTTTTGAAGAATGAAATAACAAAATCCGCAGCAGAAAACATTGGTAGGAAAGAAAGAATAGGTAGAAAACCGTGGATCACTCAGGATATACTAGAATTGATGGATGAAAGGCAGAAACACAAGAATGTAAGAGATGAAAAGGGGAAAGCAGAATACAGACGTCTGAGAAATGAGGCTAACAAGAAGTGCAAGGAAGCGAAAGAAGAATGGTTGAAAGAGAAATGTGCAGGTATAGAAAATTTTCTGAAATTAGGAAAAGTAGACACAGCTTATCGAAGGATTAAAAATACTTTTGGGGAAAAGAAGACTAAGTGCTGTAATATTAAGGACACAAATGGAAAGCCTCTAACAGATAGGGAAGAAAAGGTTGAGAGATGGAAAGCTTACATAGAGAGTTTGTATAAGGGAAAGGAGATTGAGAATCATGTAATGGAAAGAGAGGAGGAAATTTATGAGGATGCGAAAGAAGATTTAATATTGAGATCAGAATTTGATAGAGCTTTGGAAGACTTAAGCAGGAACAAAGCACCAGGCATAGATGATATACCGATTGAGTTGCTACGCTCCATAGGAGATGAAGGTCTGATCAGGTTATTTCACTTGGTGTGTAGGATTTATGAGACAGGTGAGGTACCCCCTGATTTCAAGAAGAATGTAATCATCCCTATACCAAAGATAGTGGGAGCTGACAGATGTGAAGATTACCGTACAATCAGCTTGATTACTCATGCTTCAAAGATCCTGTCTAGAATAATTTACAAGAGCATTGAAAGCCAGATAGAAACGGAGTTGGGTGAAGACCAGTTTGGTTTCAGGAGAAATGTAGGAACAAGGGAAGCTGTACCAAGTCTTAGGCTGATTTCGGAAGGTAGAATAAGGAAAGACAAGAGAACATTCATGGCATTTGTAGACTTAGAAAAGGCTTTTGATAACGTTGATTGGACTAAATTGTTTGACATTTTGAAATCTATTGGAATAAAGTACAGGGATAGGAGGGTAATCTACAATCTATACAGAAACCAGACAGCAGTCATTCGAGCTGAAGGACATGAGAGAGAAGCTGATATTCAGAAAGGTGTTAGGCAAGGCTGCAACTTATCACCCATACTTTTCAATCTTTACATTGAACAAGCAATGAAGGAAATTAGAGAAAAATTTAAAGTTGGAGTGAAGATTCAAGGAGAAATAATTTCAACTCTGAGATTTGCTGATGACATCGTCAACTTGGCCGACAAGCCTGAGGATTTGAATGAGTTTTTGAATGGTATGGACTCCGTCTTACAGAAAGAATTCATGATGAAAATTAATAAATGTAAAACAAAAATACTGGAATGCAGCTGAAATAAATCAGGAATGCAGCCGAAATAAATCAGAAACCTCTATGGACATCAAATTGGCAGGTGAAAAGCTGAAGGAAATAGGAGACTTCTGTTACTTAGGAAGCAAAATAACCAGTGTTGGACGAAGCAAAGAGGATGTACAAAGTAGGTTGGCTCAGGCAAGGAAAGCCTTTCTAATAAAAAGGAATCTGTTGACATCGAATATAGATTTAGGCATTAGGAAGTCATTTTTGAAAGCCTTTGTCTGGAGCGTGGCGCTCTATGGAAGTGAAACTTGGGTCTATTGGTGCAGCAGAAAAGAGGAGAATTAAAGCATTTGAAATGTGGTGTTACAGGAGAATGATGAAGATCAGATGGGTAGATAGGGTGACAAACAAAGATGTATTAAGACGAGTGGGAGAGGAGAGATGTTTCTGGCGACTGCTAATGAAGAGAAAAGATAGGTTAGTAGGACACATACTAAGACACCCAGGAATAGCAAGCTTAGTTATGGAAGGAAGGGTTGACGAGAAGAACTGTAGGGGTAGACCAAGGTTAGAATATGTTTAACAGATTGCCTCGGATGTAGCTATGAAGAGATGAAACCATTAGCTCAGGACAGGGAGGCAAGGAGAGCTGCATCAAAACAGTCAAAAGACTGCAGACGCAAACAACAACGAGATCATTATAAGTGCTGATATTGCGTAACTGTAATTGCGAAACACCCTGTAGCTCAAAAGTCTTTGAAGTGCACAACAATCGGTAATGGTTTACGTGTATTTGCAAATATCCCAAGTTGAAATCATATGATAACATCCTAACACTCAATAGTGGCATAAATCAATGTTCACGTGGCTGGTTGTCAACGGTTCATCTAAGTGTGTAGAAACCCCGTGGTCACTATGAATATATCGAGCATAACACATCAACTTTCCAGCAAATTATAATAATCAAATAATACGCAAGTATTTCAGGTACATAAAACACGTGTGCTGCTAACTCATGGAATAGCCTGATAGTTAATTTGAAATAGAATTGTAGTATCAAAGTCACTGTACTGTAAGTTAATCACAGTCTTAATGAAGTATTTCACATTGTAAAGCATCAAATTCAGAATGCATATGTTCAGATAACAACTGTATTGCGCATGCTGTGACACAGTCCTGCTATGCTAACCTGTTGAGTTCATAGCATGTCATAATTACATGTAGGCAAGCTTTCTATTATATACTGCGATCAATGCACAACCCACACTGCACGGCTTGGGCTGGGTAGAAACGACCATTTGCTGCCCGCACCGGCAAAGTTCACTGCTCGCTCGCGCAGTATCGTAAAACTGAGTATATTTCACCTTCCTTACCGTGAAAAACAACGGCACAAAATGTACTGCATTTCATCCATGTGAAGGATCAAGGAACTCGAACTCAATGTGTAGAATTACGACAACCACTGTACTCTAAAATGTGATAAGACTTTCCCGTGAAAGCTCACGGCACGAACTGTATTGTATTTCCTCCCCGTGAAGGATTACGGAACCAACTGTACTGTAACTAAACAATGCTTCGGCTCACTTGTAGAGTCGCGTGACTCAACCTCCCTCTAGGAGTGGGGTGAAGGGAGAGTGCCTCCGACGTCACGAAACTTCTCCTGCGGTGCAATAATAATTCTTAAATCTCAACTAGGCTTCTTAGAAGACATCACAAAACAGGGAAAGGAGAAATATCAATTCCCTTCAGCATATTTATCATATTGGCTCGATCAACATGCTGTAATATTCATAAAATAGACATCACAATGTTCAGTTTCCGGCATGCCTGCTATTCTGGGGATGCCATCCATTCCCTACCAGCTGGCCTGACGTCACGCACCCACAATGCTATGCTACTGCTATCGGCGCTCTCTTTTCCAGCATGCAATCTAAAACTGGGTCAGCGTAGCCTATCTCGCCAGAGTCACATCGGGTACATCTCTCCCCTGCCTGGTTTCTTTTTTATAATCATAAAGAAGAACAGATTATAACAAATAAAAATAAAAAGCATATAACATTATTCCACAATTCATTTACTATCGCGTGCATAAATAACTGGCCGCCTTGCCGTGCGGGAGTTGAGTTTTCGAGCCATCAAGTTGCCATTACTTGGGTTTGGCGGAATGACTAGAGCGCTCGACTCCCGTTCGACGTGACCACGGATTGAATCCAACCTGCTGCCTACTTTTATACTTCGTGTTGTACCCGTTCCGTCTGGCATGCGACGACCCGGCTGAAGAAAACATCGCATATCATCCGGTACGGGACACACACATGAATTAAAAAAAAAACAGAATGTGTCGAAATCAAGTTTGAAACATTAAAAAAAAAGAAGAAGAAGAAGTCAGCTCCGGGTAGCACGAGACGAAGTGTCTCTGGGTCGTTGTGGGCTTAAGCAACAATAAAAGGGGGGCGCATTTAAACAGGATTTCTAACAAACCACAATATCCTTCTGGTGAAGCCTTAGACTAACACAGGAAAGGGGAAAAAGGAAAAGATGATGTCACGAAATCTTAAAAGAAAGAAAGAAAATTTATTTTAACATGGCAAGAGATAAATAACGATAAATTAGACAAAGGAATCCTGCCTGAAAGAATAGTGGATAATAATAGTCAGGATGATAATGTTCATTTTCAACTCCAACCATCTCGTTCCTATCTTAATGTTCACATGTTCTAACAAACAAACAAAAAAAAAACAAAAAAAAACTAAAAGTTTGTTTGTCCACTCAGAGAATCAAATCCAAGCACTTCACTATTATTACTTGTGATTTCTGAGAGACCTAGCCAAAATTGATTTAACATATTTTTCATGTGAACGCAAATATATATTTTATAAATAACAAACATTTATATACAAGCTTATATGTTTATGCCGTTGGGAAAAATTATTTACATCTGACTCCACTAGAAGAAAAACATTCGATCATATTCATCAACCATAAATTTGAATCATCATCTGACATGGTAAAAATATATTATACTCATAATCAATTAGAGATATAAGTTATCCTGTTCTGTCACATTCTGAGATTTCCTCAACTCCAATAAATAATCATGCTGATCAAACGACAGAAATTCATATACAGCTTTAACCATTTGAAATCTTACACAATTGCAGCTTGGATTGATTTACTCATGCTTTGGACAGCTAAATTGGATCGTATTAAACACGGTTAACTTGTTACATTGGATCGTATTGGTTAATACGAGACATCTAATCGTATGAGATGCACTTTCATCTTAGAACCGCTCTATTATTGAAGTGAACTATCCCTAAAATCCTTGGATATGTTAATCAATCGTTAAGTTATATTTACTGTTCTCATATAACAGAACTAAGATTTAAAAAACTAGTGGATCATAAACAAGAATCAAACAAGATCCCAATGACATTTGCTGTTACTATAATAACTATCAATTGATAAGTGACTGACACTTACACCTGAATTCTCTTACAATCCATTCAGCATGATGATTTAAAAAATGTGAAAACTAGGATGGGTAAGAGGTATTGCCTCACGCCACTCTACTAGACAGGTGGGCCCCATATAGTCGTCTAGATGAAATGGTTACTAACATGGGTAAGAGGATTAACCCCACACTCACTGCACGGTGGCAAGTGGGCCCTACAGCGACGGCTAGATGAAAAATCCCTAGGATGGGTTAGAGGATTAACCGCACACCACTGCACTAGGCAAATGGGCCCCATATCGTCGGCTAGATGAATCATGCACAGGAATGGAACCAACTATAATAATTGTTCAGTCAAACATATCAATGACATATTCGCTAAAGCGATCATGTGCATAAAAAAAATCCACTCAAAAAGAAAATATCTCAAAATGCCAGAAAGGCAAGCTCAACCATGAAGATGGAGTTCCACAAATAGGAAATCAAGAAAAGCAAACACCTGTTTGCAGGCATCGAGTATCGAGTAAAACCGATTAACTAAACCAACACGGCATATCATTGCACAAAAGACAAAACAAACCTATATCCATGTACCTTAACGCATTGTAGATCAATAGAAATTACTATACTCGTGTGCTCTGTCGAGACCTAGCTCAAGACGAAAACTCAGATTGGCGGTCACTTTTCCTTCATTTGGCCTAAGAATGTGTAATATGGGACCTCCTTGAACCAGGGACCCCAAATCCTTGCCCTAAGGTATCCCATGATCGTGTAGATCTTAATTTCCACAGATCGGCGGAATTCCAAAGATCGTCGTCGCCTCGGTCCAATATTCCGGATCTGGGATTACAATCGTCTATCCGGTCGCCTCCGGAATCGTCAATCTGCTCAGCTATCATGCCTCTTCAGCGCTTAGTGCCCCATCTCGACGTCGAATAGTTCCATTTCACAATTGTATCCGGTAAAGTCTAAACCAGGGCCATCCAAACAGCGCTCCAGCCGCGCTCTAAGCCAGTGCACCGAGCTCGTGGGTTGTTTCAGTAATGGTGGGAGGGGCTTGGCTAGCTGAGCACGTGGTCTGCCCGCCGCGCCGAAGTGGGCACATGACCCATCAGTCGCTAGTCTAGTCCAATGCGCTTTGTTGACAGCGTATAAGTAAATCAATTTCGCAGTGCTTATGACTGAACATCATACAAAAAAAAGAGTGGTGAAGCAGCAGCCTTTAAAGCAGAATGGGAAAACTCATTTTTCTGTACAGCTTATAAAGAGCATGCCAAATGTTTAGTGTGCCAGCGAGATTTAATGTGTTTAAAAAAACACAATTTGGAACAGCACTACAGTGCCAACCACTGGGATGATTACGGTGAGTTGACAGACGCCAGTCAGCAATCCAAGTTGGAAGAATTGAAAGAAAATTTCAAGCAGCTCTTTGCTGTAAGTATTATTGCCTTAATTTTAATATGCTTGTTTACAAATGGGAATGAACAAATGATTTAATTATCTGAAGAACACTAAAATTGTGACTTGCCGTATTTTTGTCTGACAGGAGATAAAGGAGAGTGAGGTTGGTGGACCCATTTTACGAGCAAGCTACAAATGTTCGATGCGAATTGCCAAAGCTGGGAAACCCTTCGCGGAAGGGAATTTCATCAAGGAGTGCCTAATGAACGTGCCGGCATGTACAGGGTCTTTCATATAAAATAAGAGCGCCAAGCAGCGGCTTTGTTAACCGCGGCTGCGGTCACCTTAGCCGAGCTTTTGGCGCGCCAAGGCCCCCTGCTTTAAGCTTGTGTACAATCCTATATGATGCAGAGGCCTTGCTAGCGTGTGTACAATGCTGAAATCTTACTTTAGTTATTGTTGGTGAAACCGAAACCCCTACTTGTGCTAATTTTGTGAGTGATTTATTCGGAGACCGTTCAAGATTCTCGCCAATGTCATCTAGCTCATCCTCTGTTAAAACTGTTGGTGTGCGGGCACGTTTTTATTGAGCACCGAGCCAGCAGTGTCAAACTTACTTGCACTTACGTGAATCTGTGCTAGAGAAGGTGGCACTTCATCAGGAAATTGCTGAACAAATGCATCACGTACCCGCCGAGCCGACTCGTACTTAAAATAAGTTTTACATAAAAAAATACGATGTTGCAATGATAACTGTCTCTCGTTCAGCCGCTTCGACGTACCACAAACGTCCGGTGCAGGCGGAAGTTAGGATGCCTATTACGCATGAAACCCTGCTGCTTCGCCGGATCTTCTTTCACGTTATAAACCGAGAAGTTATGTACTTTCATGCTATCTCTGTTTCATAATTAGAACTGATACGAAGTTGATCGATATCCGTTGCTTTTGACGACTCATCGATCAGCGAAGGAACATGAAATGCGCTCTATTGAGTTTCAGGTTAGTTACTTTAGAAGGTACCACATCCTTTCCTGCCATCTCGAGATTGTTTTGTGAACTATATCTAACTTGACAGTTTTAGTCACTTATGAAGGGGAAGCACCGATAGCAATTACTTAGTAGATAACTTTTGCTTCGTAGGCTAGAGGCTACTCAGTCGCAGATGAATAATTGCCGGACTGTCTCATTCTCTTACGGGTGCAGATATTATTGGTTTGATAGATGACAGTAGTGGAAGTGATGTATAGGGAGCGTTATTTTCGGTAGTGATACGGACTATGCACAGCATGATGTTACTGGAGAAGTGGGAGACAGCCCAGACGAGGAAGAAATAGCTTCAGCTGTAATAACGACCGCTGTTCAGTGTTTGTGGCGAGAGGTAGACTTCGTCACTAGCACACAAAAGATCCCCTTCATGGGTATGCCGGGTACAAGGAGGCATTTCACGTCTGTTTTTTGCTGCTTTCAACAATGTGATTGAACTAGTTTGAGAAACAAATATGTAGGCCTACGCGGCAGAATGTATGGTGGCGCGCCCTTGAAACCAAGGTCGCGCGCCAGGAAGTGAGAGTCAGTGACAGGGGACAACATTTATGTGTTCTTGTGGCTTGTATTGTTGATGGGGATGATGCAGAAACCTACCCTAAAGAGCTATTTCACCCCTATATTCCCTCAAAACAATGAAAAGGAATAGGTTTGAAATAATATTGCGATATTTACATTTTGTTGAAAATTCGACACGGGATGCATACACTAGGCCTAAAAAGCTTTTCAAAATTCAGCTTTTCCTGGAAATTATACCCGAAAAATATGTATATATGTAGATTGAACATCATCATGTAAATATCTTGCTTTCATTATAAATATACCTGAAACAAATACCAAAAGTGGAACTTTTCAAATTATTATACTTTTGTAAATATTGCGTGTGATTACGGACAACCCTGAAGAGCAGTCGTCACATATATTATTGCGAAACATTGGACATGATTTCGGTAAGTAATCCTAAAAATTTCATTACGTTATATTTCGTAGATTTAACATTATTCATTTTTTACCTTGTTGGTGTCCAAACCTCTGCTAAGCTTCAATTTAAATACCGCCGGAGAAGTGAAAACCTCCGGATTAAATAGCCGGCCTGAGGGATTTCAGCATTGTACACACGCTAGCAAGGCCGCTGCATCATATAGGATTGTACACACGCTTAAAGCAGGGGGCCTTGGCGCGCCAAAAGCTCGGCCAAGGTGACCGCAGCTACGGTTAACAAAGCCGCCGCTTGGCGCTCTTATTTTATATGAAAGACCCTGTATTTGTCCTACGGAGATAGTTGAGAAATTTGAAAACATCTCTCTTTCTCCTCAAACTGTGGCTTGAAGAATAGACGATATGTCCGTTGATATGGAACAGCAATTAATGGAGAAGGCAGCAAAATTTGTATCATTTTCCATCGCCCTCGACGAATAAACCGACATTGCGGACACAGCACAGCTCGTTATTCTTATTCGATGGGTGGATGACAATCTTCGGGTCACCGAGGATTTCTTCGACTTGGTAGCTCTCAAAGACACCACTACCGGTTTCGATATTTTCCAAGCTGTGGAGGGTGTTTTTGAATCAATGGGATTAAAATGGGAGCGGTTGACGATTATAACGACGGATGGAGCTCCTGCTTTACGGAGTGTACGCACGGGGTTCCTCAGCTATGTAAAGTTAAAAATGGCTGAGAACAGTAGTACCCTAATGGCGGCGACCATTGCTTCATACACCAGGAGGCAATCTGTGCAAAAGTCGCCAAGGTTAAAGATGTAATGGGAACAGTTGTGCGAATGGTAAATTATCTTCGCTCCCATGGACTCACGCACCGTCAATTCAAAGAGTTCTTGGATGACATCGAAGCGGAGTATCCAAATATCCCGTACCATGCAGAAGTAAGATGGCTGAGCAAGGCGAAGGTGCTGAATCATGTGTTTTGCTTGCATAACGCAATAGATACATTCAGTGACATGAAAGGGCGGCCCGAAGTTCTTTTGCGTGACATGGCATTTTGCGTGACATGGCATTTTTATGTAACATTACTGCCCGTCTGAATAATTTGAACACTTCGCTTCAGGGCGAAAAGCACATCTGCGATTTGGTGGAAAAAATTGAAGCGTTCACAAGAAAATTGATTTTGTGGGAAAACTAGTTGCGTGCAAGGAACACAGGACATTTTCCATCGCTTGAAACAGTGAAAGAAGGTGTCGACTTTGATGAGTACTTGCAGGTAATTCGCCAATTACAAGAAGAGTTTGACAAGCGATTTTCAGAATTATCAGAACTCCAAGCGGTGTTAGATGTATTTGTTCGACCATTTTCTCTTAGTGCAGACAGTGTTCCACAGCTATTTCAATTAGAGCTGACTGAACTGCAATGCAATGTTCGTCTTAAAGACCACTTTCTAATGTCACGAAGTTTAGAAGAATTTTACAGTGGCTTTCCGCAAGAAGAATGTCCCCTTTTGTATAGACATGCAAGTAAAGTTCTGTCAATGTTTGACTCAACGTACATTTGTGAGAGGTTTTTTTTTTTTACAGTTCTTAAGCTTACCAAAAGTAAACATCGTGCAACGATGAGTGATAGAAACTTGCGCAATTGTTTACGAATAGCTGTGTCCAGAAATATTGTACCCAATTTGGAGAAGATTGTTTCCTCCAAAACTAGAAATTCGTAAAAACGACTGAGAAAAAGTCACTCAAGGCCTGTACTATCTGTTCATATTGGTAAAATGTTGTTGAATTTTCCTCTCTAATATGTTCTCATTTCATTTTGTAATAAATCACAATATTCTTTTCTTAACACTTGCGTTCGCTTCCTGCACATTCCATGCATCGGAGTACCATTTGATTTGTATACACACACATATATATATATATATATATTATGGCAGTATATATCCTATTATGGTAAAACAGCCCTATCAATATGTCAACAATGCCACAAAAGCCGTCGCCTGCACGACTCTGCGTTCGTATCTAGTTATTGATGTCCAAAAATAGTCCGTGTTTCTCAGGTCTCCTCGCTGCCACAGTGTAGTGGTGGTGGGGGAGAGAGCGCTAGTCTGACTGCCCAGTGCTCTCGGAGAGCAATGACTGGATGGCCCTGCTCTAAACATATCACTGAACTGGGTGGAACTAGAGCTGACCCCATTATAATGGTCAAACCATCACGCCACTGTATAATGTGTAAGTCTATCGCTGCGTGGGTTAATAAGTTCACGAAATAATGTAAGTCTATCGCTGCGTGGGTTAATAAGTTCACTAAATAAAGTCTGATGAGAACGTAACTGTAATTGCGAAACACCCTGTAGCTCAAAAATGTTCGAAGTGCACGACCCTCAGTAATGGCTAATATGTAGGGCCCGGATAATTATGTGCTTAACTATTCAGAGATATGTATTTATTTATGTGCTTAAAAGTGAAAAATATGTGATTAAGTTTCCAAAATTTATATCGTATTTATGTCCCCCAGTTACTCTAAAAATAGTTGAAACGTACAGCTGCTTCAATAACCCAGTCCACAGTACAAATATTCCCCCTTAACATACCGCGGCTTGCCTCAGTTTCCGAATCCTGCAATACTTCCTCCAGATACACTATACGAAATCATATATGTGCCGTTTTCGAATTTCATTCTAAACAACTGGAGAAAAGGACACTTAAGAATCTGTCTTAGCACTGATTGTATTGTCTTATACTGCTACTCGAGTGCTTAAATTTGCTCGATTGACGTGAAAAGCAAATTAAATGTCGCCCCCAGCAATCAGGCCACAAAACCACCATAGCATCATTGAAAGCTTTAGCTATTGTGTAACTGTTGGTTTTCTCAAGATGAAAAGCTGTCAGTAAAATAACTGTGATGGATCGTATTTAAACGCACCAACTACAGTATGATGTTGGCTACGTAACGGCCAGCATCGTCGGTCGTCTCGTCCATTGTAATCCACACAGCGTTGTCGCCTATTTCACTACGAATTCTGTGCACTCAGAGTAAAGTTTAGGTAAATAGTTCTTACGCAGTGTTGACTCGTCAGGGAGGGGAAGTTTGACGTACTTTTCTAACGTTCCACGTAGCACTGGATTCTGCAGTTTGTTCAGTGGTATATCAGCCACACGAAATGCGTAACAAATGTCTTGTGAGAACTAGCAGTTTGCTGGACCAGATCTCACATCCTGCATTTCGAGAAGTCAACGTTGTGTGGACTTCTTTTCGCTGTCGAAAAATTTTGCGTAACTTGTGAACGCATGTCTGCCACTGTGGGTTTCTCACAAATATTGCAAAATAAATTAGGTCCTTCAGTACTAAAAACGTCACCGAACTCTCGCACTAAACGATTCAAAGTAACACATTTCGCACTTTTGGGACGAATCGTATTCGTTGAAACGACAACGCCATATCAGTATAGGCTACTCACAAGTTATGCACACCACTGTGATACATTTCCCGTCTAGGTAAGGACTATAGAGTGAAGGCTTAATGAGCTTGTTAGCTCTAGCCCCCCCTGCTGTACTTAATGAACGGGAAATCCCTGTCTTGAAATACTACTACAGTATGGTGACAATGGAGCACTGACCAAATAGAGAAGCCACTTACTGGAATTTCAAAGGGTTGCAAATGTGGGCAGCAGCCATCCAAGAAGTACAACATACCACAAAATATAGGAAATATGTACTTATCAATAAGCATGCCAGAATATTTATTTATAAAAACGGTAAAAATATGTAAATAAATAGAAAATATTTAATTAAATAAAAAATATTTAAACACATAATTATCCGGGCCTTATTCTTTACTTAACACTTGCGTTCGCTTCCTGCACATTCCATGCATCGGAGTACCATTTGATTTGTATACACACACATATATATATATATATTAAGGCAGTATATATCCTATTATGGTAAAACAGCCCTATTAATATGTCAACAATGCCACAAAAGTCGTCGCCTGCACGACTCTGCGTTCATATCTAGTTATTGCGGTCCGAAAATAGTCCGTGTTTCTCAGGTCTCCTTGCTGCCACAGTGTAGTGGTGGTGGGGGAGAGAGCGCTAGTCTGACTGCTCAGTGCTCTCGGAGAACAATGACTGGATGGCCCTGCTCTAAACATATCACTGAACTGGGTGGAACTAGTGCTGACCCCATTATAATGGTCAACCCATCACGCCACTGTATAATGTAAGTCTATCGCTGCGTAGGTTAATAAGTTCACGAAATAAAGTCTGATGAGAGCGTAACTGTAATTGCGAAACACCCTGCAGCTCAAAAATGTTCGAAGTGCACGACCCTCAGTAATGGCTAATATGTATTTGCATATATCCAAAGTGGAAATCATATATGATAACATCCCATCACTCAATAGTGGCATATATCATTGTTCACGTGGCAGGTTGTCAACTGTTCATCTAAGTGTGTAGAAACCCCATGGTAGCCATTAATATTTCGTACATAACACATCAGCTTTCCAGCAGATTATATATAATAATCAAATAATACGCAAGTATTTCAGGCACATAAAATATGTGTGCTGTTAACTTATGGAATAGCCTGCTGGTTAATTTGAAATACCGTATTTGCTCGCGTATATCTCGCACCCCCTTTTTTTGGTTGAAATTTCAGGGGAAAAAAAAAAGTACTCGCATATATCTCGCATTCATTTTTGACGCCGTCATATAAATGACCGTAATAACCTTGAGGTATAAACACGTTCGATTTAGCGCGCCACAACAGTCGTCATTGTGCAGGAACTTACCCGGAGCGATACTAACAGGACGAGCGAGCAACGATGAGTTGATCCGAACTTGTCCGATGCGAGCCGATTAGGGAACGAGACGCTGCGCTGCCATATACACGTTTGAAGTAGCGATTAGTGCGCCACAACAGTCATCGGTAGGTTCATGAAAAGAAAGGGCTTGTGTCTGCGAAGGAGAACATCTCTCTGTCAGAGAATGTCGAGTGATTTCAATGACAAAATTATCAAGTTTCATCGTCATGTGATAGCAATGCGGAAGAGGAACAATTACCTGCTATCTCAAATCGGCAACGCAGATCAAACTCCGATGAACTTCGACATGCCATCCAACACTACCATAAACAAGAAGGGAGAATCTAGCGTCCTTGTGCGTAAAACTGGGTGTGAGAAACAACGCTGCACAGTCACGCTAGCAGTAACCGCGGACGGAAGAAAATTGCCACCATATGTTATTTTTAAAAGAAAAACAATGCCTAAAGCGAAGTTTCCTAAAGGCATTCATGTTCGCGTGCAAGAGAAAGGAAGGATGGATACAGTTCTTATCCAGGACTGGGTCCGTACAGTGTGGGGAGCACGGCCAGGGGCATTGCTTCGACGCCCGGCAATGCTAGTGTGGGACAGTTTCCGCGGACACTTGGTGGAAGACACGAAGAAACGTCTTCAAGAAATGAAAATGGATCTTGTTGTAATTCCTGGTGGACTCACACATCGTCTTCAGCCCTTAGATGTTTCCGTCAATAAACCCTTCAAGGACAACATGCGTAAATTGTACGCCGAATGGATGGCGGGAGGGGACCACGACCTGACGCCAGCAGGCAAAATAAAGAGGCCGTCAGTTGAACTCGTGTGTGATTGGGTTATACGGGCGTGGGTTATGGTGTCGCCGGACATTGTTGTGAAGAGCTTCTTGAAGACAGGCATCGCAAATGCATTGGACGGAAGTCAGGATGAAGCCGTGTGGAATGATGACCAGAATGATGCACGTGAGAGTACCTCGGAGATCGGTAGCAGTGACGGCAGTGATAATGAATAGGGTGAGTACCGTATACCAGTTGCCTTGTTTCAATAATGAAAATTTTGTGTTTTTTCGGGAATACGGAAATTCCCAGCGTATATCTCGCACCGACAAATTTCACTCGTATTTTTGGCTAGCGTATATCTCGCACCCCATTTTTTTAGTTGAAATTTCAGGGAAAAAAGTGCGAGATAAACGCAAGCAAATACGGTAGAATTGTAGTATCAAAGTCTGTACTGTAAGTTAATCACAGTCTTAATAAAGTATTTCACATTGTCAAGAATCAAATTCAGAATGCATACGTTCAGATAACAACTGTATTGTGCGTGCTGTGACACGGTCCCGCTATGCTAATCTGTTGAGTTCATAGCATGTCAAAATTACATGTAGGCAAGCTTTCTGTTATATGCACGGCTTGGAATGGGTAGAAACGGCTGCCCGCACTGGCAAAGTTCATTGCTCGCTCGTGCAGTATCATAAAACTGAGTATATTTCACCTTCCTTACCGTGAAAAACAACGGCACAAAATGTATTGCGTTTCCTCCACGTGAAGGATCACGGAACTCTAACTCACTGTGTAGAATCAAGACGACAACTGTACTGTAAAATGTGATAAGACTTTCCCGTGAAATCTCACGACAGGAACTGTATTGTACGTATTTCCTCCCCGTGAAGGATCACGGAACCAACTGTACTGTAACTAAACGCTACTTCGGCTCACTTGTAGAGTCGCGTGACTCAACCTCCCTCTAGGAGTGGGGTGAAGGGAGAGTGCCTCCGACGCCACGAAACTTCTCCTGCGGTGCAATAATAATTCTTAAATCTCAACTAGGCTTCTTAGAAGACATCACAAAACAGGGAAAGGAGAAATATCAATTCCCTTCAGCATATTTATCATATTGGCTCGATCAACATGCCGTAATATTCATAAAATAGACATCACAATGTTCAGTTTCCGGCATGCCTGCTATTCCCTACCAGCTGGCCTGACGTCACGCACCCACAATGCTATGCTACTGCTATCGGCGCTCTCTTTTCCAGCATGGAATCTAAAACTGGGTCAGCGTAGCCGATCTCGCCAGTCATATCGGGTACAGTATGTTTCAATTTTCTTTGCTCGGGCAGTGGTTGTCTAGAACGTCATCATTCATTCCTTCAGAATTATTAAGAATTAAATATTAATGTCATTTTTAAAGTCCTCGTACTGCAGCTCGTTCACTTGTATAAATATCTTCCTTGTCTCGTGGGCGACCCAGGGTTTAACCTATAGACGTTCACTTTATCCTTCAGTTTCTTTTATATACCAGTATTGCCACCACAGAATTTCAACTACAGTAATACAGTTAAGTGAACAAGTAACTGTCCTTCATCCACTTTGCTGTACTATGATAAAATGTTTGATGTAGTGTAATGGTGTGACGAAAGTTCAGTTTTATAAAATATTTTATAAAATTTGAATTTCTTTGATAGTGTAATATTGGCCTTATTGATGTCGCATAAACTCCACTGCTCTCTCTGCTCATTGTCACACACTATATTAGTTAGCTAAATCAAGACAAACATTTCTTACATTTGAAAATCTGAAGATGGCAGTAAGGTTAGGACTAGCAGTTCTTTGTCTGAGGGCGGTACCTGGGCATTGATTGGTATCTGTACTGGTGATGTGGTGGAAGGATTGGTGGTATAGTAATTTTGTGCTCTTCGACTACTACAAATTCACGAGCGACTTATCGGTGCTGGTGATACAAGTCCTTAAAATTCTGCCCCTGGCCACGTCCGCTGTATCCTCCTTTTCACTATTCTTCCAAACAGGCTCTTATCATATAAGATATCACAAGGAGTTTACTAGCTGGACTTGAAATTCCAGTATATGTCTCAGCAAAATTCCAGTACAACTACAAGTAATTTCATGGTAAATTTTAAAACTCTACACATGTGTTCAAGTTTAATTTAACTTCACAGTCACAATATGAACCTTAATCATTTATAACTTGGGATATTATGTAGGCCCTAACTTTGCTTTAATTCACTTCATTTTCAATGTCAAAGTACAATGAATTTGGGAGATATTTGACCAATTCAACAGAAGGCATGAGCATTGAGGGTGATCATCCAGCTAATGCTTAAGGTCAGTTACAAAGGGAGCCGGAGAAATATGCCTTTAGAGATACAATTAAACTGTTGACAGATGTTGAAAAATTGAGAGTGCAAGTATCTCAATCTTGGTCTTTGAACTGCCTACTTTAGAGAGTTTCATAACATTATTTTCTGATAAAATTAAACAATGATGAAGAAATATTTTAAAATATGGACACCTGCCTGTAGTGAAGTTAGGTACTGGAACATAATAGACTGACTAATGAAACCATCTTGGTGATATAAGGGTATATATAGCAACTCCTGTCCCAAATGAGATGGACTGGCTGCGTGTTGGTATTTGAGGGGGGCATAAAATGCGAGGGAACTATGCCATTAGATTTATTGGTGCATTAAAAATCCCCTACGGGACAAAATTCCGGCACTCTGGCTTTTCTAAAAGCCCCAGTAAAAGGGACGTAAAATCAGTAACATTATTATTATTACCAAATGTGATGGGTTTAATTCCTGACTCTGCCGAGAAATTCTGGCCTGAGGACCAAAACAGGGTACTCTCAGTCAACTGAGATGATGATATTGGGTGTTTTACGGGGTCCAACTACGAGGTGACCAGCCCAATGAGCAGGCCCGCTATTACCAATGGGCAGACGGGGGTAGTTGCCCCAAACAGTATTTTTTTGCCCAAAGGACCTGCAAAACATAAGCAATTTTGTTATGAGTGCAGCGGAAAAACGCTTTCTGAATCTGTACCGGTACTTAAAATTTTGATCAGATTATTCTTTCCTAGCAAACATCATGATACAACATTCAAACAAGCCCAAAGCGAAAAAAATAATACTTTTGCTACAACAAAGAGTGATTACCAATTAAAGTGTAAAGCAGTGCCATTCTCATTCAAAAGTAGCAGTACTCACGTGGCATATATATCTCTACTTACAAGGGGAGGATACAATGCATGGGTCACCGATTCGAACCATCTTTAGTACACGTTTAGGGCATGACTAGGCATATACCAGGTGCAAGTAGTAAGGTGCGCTCCTCAGCCGATTCCGAGAAATTAATTATTCGTAATTGCTGTAGCGCGTTCATGTGCGCTGTACGTTAACATAAAGCCAAGAAGCTCATGGTGCAGCGGTAAGAGCCCTGCTTCGTAAGCGAGGGATCACTGGATCGAATCCCACCGGTGAGATTTTTTTTTTTGTAAACATAGGCAATTCGTACAACAGTAGGTGTCGTGAATAATGTTCATTTTGCAGTCAATTGTAATAACGTGTTATGTGAGCGGGAAAGGGGAGTGGGAATAAATCTTACAGAAGATTACATCCTCGTCGCGGAATTTGAATGCGGTTCACTTCCATCAGCCCGGCACATCACTATAACGTGTAATATCAGACATCGCACAATTATTCCCACTCTTATGATGTTGCTACCTCAAGAGCCAAGGAACAAATGCGGCATTCAACGTTTCCTGGGTGAACCGTTTATCCTCCTGCCCACCATTATCGTTAGTTTGTGTGCAGGTGACCTCGCCAGTTCCGAACACATTCCAACTGTAGCAACAGAGTATCGAGAAGGCAGTGCGAGAACAGAGTAACAAAAAGGCAGTGCGAGAGTACAAATATCAAGTAGGCAGTGAAGAAAAAAAAAGTCTTGGAATTGTTATGTATTATGAGTGTGTAAAACAATAGAAATATTTGTGTGTTGATGAATGTCATGAATAGTAAAAACGGTAGCACAACCAATACCCATAGCATGAGACACTATTTGCGGGGTACGGAGTGGTCTGACGGTTCACTGACGTGCAATGAACGGAACAGAATACCAATGTATTTGCAATGCCCCAACTGTACATTATGTAATGTCACAAGCGTTCAACCCCATACGATGATTTCAGAATCCCTTTTCCCGCTCACAGAACAAGTTATTACAATTTACTGCAAAATGAACATTATTCAGGACACCTACAGTTGTACGAATTGCCTATGTTTACAAGAAAGAAAAAGAAAAAAAGAGGCTCATCGGTGGGATTCGAACCAGAGATCCCACGCTTACGAAGCAGGGCTCTTACCACTGAACCATGCGCTCCTTGGCTTCAAGTTAACGTACAGCGCACATGAATGCGCTACAGCAATTACGAATAATTAATAATTAATTTCTCGGAATCGGCTGAGAAGCGCACCTTACTACTTGCACCTGGTATACACCTAGTCATGCCCTACACGTGTACTAAAGATGGTTCGAATCGGTGACCCATACATCGTATCCTCCCCTTGTTAGTATAAAACAATGTCCCCGATCCTTGGATGTCACGGGTAATCTCGAGAACCTCTGGATGGATTTTGATGCGGTTTTCACCATTCTGTAAAGGATATCTCGAGGATGATTTCTATAGAAAATAATTTATTTATGATCAAAGGAAGCCGAGCAGTAACGATTTCAGTGAAAAAGTCTAAAAAAAAAACCTGGCGTCCAAGCGCATTGTAAGCTTACGCTGAGCAAACCGTTAAAAATATCTAAATACTATGAGTGTAAGAAATGTTCAGCATAAAAATTTCTACAAAAAAGTCCAGGAGAGCATATCTCTATCTTCAATACATCGCCCACTATAAGTGTTTTTAAGTTTTCATTTCTTCCAAATGTCCATACAAATACTGAGGCGACAGTTTACGAGCTAGCTAAGGGGGAGTCTATCACCCCTGTTGCAGCCTAACTAACGGGCGAACCTATTACCCCAGATACAGCCAGCAGCAAACCGTCGAGTCGTGTCGAGTTAAGACTTCAAAGAAGGGTGGTTGTGTTTGGAGTTTCCCTGGAAGTGCAACTCGACTTTTCTTCATTTCGCCTGTGAACTTTCCGTTCCGCAAAATACACAGTCAAGTTAAGATTGGACGGAAGGGGGATTTGTATTTCACGCACCTCGCCATTCCCTGGAAGTGGAACTCTGCTTTCCTTCATTTCGCCTGTGAACGTTTCGTTCCGCAAAATACACAGTCAAGTTAAGATTGGACTGAAGGGAGATTTGTGTTTCATGCACCTTGCCATTCTTAAATTAAATCTGACAAGAATTCGCAATAATTATTATTCCAGTCAGTGATTTTAAACCATCATGCCAAGATGTAAAACGGATATAGGTCATAGTTCGTAGACATTAAAAAAAAAGCGCTTATCACGTAACAATGAAACAGAGCAAGAAATAATTTCTCGATTGTCACAAGAGAAAGAAAGACTTCGTCCTCGGCTCCTTCAAACCGTTGCTCAAGAAGAACACCGTCGGAACCACGATCAGAGACAAGCTTATGACACCATCATATCTAGCATCACTAGGAAGAAAGGCAAGATATTTTTTCTAGTTGCCCCTGGAGGCACAGGCAAAATGTTCTTGATTAATTTGTTGCTCACCAAAGTGAGGTCTGGTGGTAATTTTGCTCTTGCCGTCACATCATCTGGAATTGCAGCCACTCTTTTTGGAAGGGGGAAGAACAGCACATGCAACATTTAAACTTGAATTTAAACTTCCTTTGAAAGTCAGCAGTAATGATGGAAGCGTAAGTAATATTTCAAAACAAAGTAACAATGCCAGTTTAATCCAAAATTGTTCTTTAGTTGTATGGGATGAGGCTACAATGTTGCACAAAACTTCCGTTCAAGCTGTAGACAGGACCTTGCGTGATTTAAGGAATCGGAACACGCCTATGGGTGGCTGCACAGTTTTGTTCGCCGGAGAATTTTGTCAAATCTTACCAGTTGTTACCAGAGAAACGAGAGCCGACGAAGTGAACGCTTCATTAAAAATATCTTACATCTGGCAGGATATAACAAAATTGGCACTCAAAACTAACATGAGAGTACTCTTATCTTCAGAAGATAATAGCCTGTTTGCTAATTTGTTACTTAAGAGTCAGAAATGGAGATTTACTGGTCATTGACGGGAAAATTACCCTCAGTCAAGATTTCTGTGTTTTAGTAAGCAGCATTCAAGAATTGATCGATAGCGTTTATCCTCGAATCCATAGACCTATCTAACAAGGCTCATTCATGGTTTAAAGAAAGATCTATTCTAAGTCTGGTTATGCTCCAGGTAAAAATACAGGGTGTTCTTATGAGTCACCGGACTCAATATTTCAGATTGTTTTTCTGACATTTTATTACACAAATCGAGTAATAACCCACAATAGTTCCACATACCTTCAAGTGAAGAGCAATTTTTTTTTAAACTCCGGTGGAAGCATTCTTGAAGTGCTGAGAATAATAAATGTTAAGACATAACACTAAGTCTTTATCAGCACATTGGGTTCCCACAATTCCAGTTCACGAGAGATGTTGAAAATGACCATTTTCTTGCAGGCACAAATGTACATATTTACACATGTTTTGTGACATTTTTTGAAGTTGCTGGTGTTATTTCTCCAATACATTTAAAAATTGCTTCTTTGAGTTCTTGTAAGGAATGTGGATAGTCTCTGTATACCCCACGGAAAAAAAAAATGGATAGGTTAAATCTGGCGAATAATGAGGCCACACATTTCCTGAGATTAGGCTACACGATTTCCAAAAAGAAAAATCGCAACATAGCCATGGTCGTGTTAGCAGTATGACAAGTGACACCATCCTGCTGGAAGCAACAATAGCGCTCATCCTTTTCCAACAAAATTACAAATTATTGCACTATGTCCCACTTTCAGCACTTTATGTATGGACCCAATTGATGCTCCCAGTTCTTGTGACAAACGTCTTACAGATTTCCGCAGATATCTCTCAATGTGCTGACGAATATCGCGAAGGAAAGTGTCATAATTAATTTAATTTCTCTGTAACACACGAAGTCCATGTCATGAAACCTGCATACAAGATCATACAAAGAACATTTACCTAGTTAGGGTTTTACGTCAGGAAATCGATGTCTCCATTTTTCCACACATCTCTCATAACCTTAGCACTCAAAATAAGCCTCCAATAAAGCGATCCGTTGTGTACGCGTAAAATGTATTGTCGCCCACTTGACCTTATAAGACTCACTCTGCGCAAGGCAACAGTCGCACTGCTTTGATACTACTACAACTGATTCTACCATATCTGATAAAATCTCACAGCCATGATTCCCAAGTTATTCCATCAGATACGTGAGCTACGATTTTTCAGAGTTAAAGTCCTGTGACTTTACGAACACCCTGCAGTTTGCCATAGGATGGTGTGAGACACTGTTTGTGGGATTTCAAAATGAAATGTCATGGCCAGGGGTTTGGATTCCAAGTTCTTGTGACAAAACATCTTACAGATTTCTGCGGAGATCTCTCCTGGGCTATAGCTAGTGGGGAGAGGTGAATGCCCAACCTTGAGTTGCTTTCCCAGCCACCGACTCACCAGTCTAATTATAGCTACACTGCCAATGCCTGAATCAGTCACCAGCTGTCAACACACCAGTGCGGAACAGTCTAAATCTACATTTCTAGAGCAAGCTGTGAAAAATTCTCATAGAAAAGCATTGAAAACATCACACATCTTTGATTCACCCAACAACGAGATAAAAGCATGCCTTTGACTCAACCGTTACTGTTAAAATATTAGCCAAGTTGTTAAGAGAGGAAAGAAAAGATTTTTTTGCAGGTTCTGGGTGGTTAGACAGGTTTAAAAAGAGATCCAGCTTTCGACAATTGAATGTATGTGGAGAAAAGTTATTTGCAAGCCCAGACGCTGTTGATGTTTTAAAAACAGAGAAGATTACACCCAAGGCTACACTAAGGTCCAAATTTACAATGGGTGTTAATTTCAAGACGTTTCCTACAAAATCCTTAGCTTCCTCATAAGGTACATCTGCCCCAGGACACAAAACGAAAAAAGAATCGATAGCTGTTCCTTTGTTCAAACACTTCTGGCACACATAGACTGCCCCCAAGTGTGTATGGGGAAGTCGAAAAAACCTTGAGCGTTCAAGCATGTTACCCGAAACGCCCTACCAGATTTTTAGAGTTCAAAAAAGTTCTTGGCTGTCATGTGAACTCTTTGCTGAATGGTTTAGTGATCAGTTTGGAAATTTTTTTAACTGAAAAAGGTCTGCTTGAAATAGATCTTATTAATTGACAATGCGCTGACACATCCGGAGTTGCCATGAATTTATAACTTGGCATGACCTTGTCAGACGAAAGGAATCTCATCTCTATGCCTGCAAGCTACGACTCGCACTATGCAAGCGGACAGCACACAGCACGCTAGACAGCGGAGAGTGAAACTTGTATGGACCCGTTGATTTCGCGAGTTGGCTTCGGAATTTAGAAATTCAATAAACCACCATATGAAGCACAGCTAGCCCCACTTCGCCAACATGAAAACAGTCCCAACTGCTAGTGGCAGAAACTTACGCAAAGGACACCCCAGTTAAATTAAAAAAAAAATGACATTCCATACCAGATTAGCATCAGCCACTTCAGTTGAAACATCGCAACCGAGACCCACGCGTGATGTTACACACAGGTTCACTATGAGAATATACAAAAATTATAAGGTGATCGCGAAAGTGAAATACAGTGCACTCTCGTTAATTCGCGGTAATTAATGCACGAACTTCCACGAATTACCGAAAACCGCGAATTATCCGCAATTATTTTTGTTAAGCCTAGTAAAAACAAAACTATTGTTTAAAATATTGAAATAGGCTTGAAAACGCAAAATAATAATTATAACACTTGATTGTACTAGGTAGTGTCTTATAAGACATGCTAGGCTGGAGATAGGCCTATGTGGATTATGTCCACATTAATATTTAAAATAACAAAAAACAGTCGTCACGTTTTGTTTCTTAGATCGTTTATTCTAATTTTCGATTACACATTTCCGAAGAAAACATTATATGAGAACGGAAATTCATCTAGTTTTTCTATATAAGAGATAAGTGTGACTAGAGACGCCAGCTTGAGTGTGGGAAACTTTCGGGATTTCCGTTGCATCATTCCCGCTCTCGATATCAACTGGATCTCCGTATTCCTCAGTCAAATTCCGTGTTATTTCTTCTTTGTATTCTTGTCTTAAATCATAATCGTCTTTATCGACGTCTAGCTTACCCATTCGAAATATCGTCGTCACGGAAGTCGACAAGAGCTTGCTTTTGTACGAGCGTAGTGGCGGTATTTTTCTCCCATGACTTGTCGACTGCATGAAGAGCATCCAACAAACACGCTCACGGTGTCGCGCAAGTTTGCGCCATTAGGCAATAATCGTTGTTTACAATACGCTGTCAGCGCATCCACCCTTCACAGCTCACAGATCAGTGACCTCGGAGTTTGGCTGTTGGGGAAGGGAAGGTAGGTTCCGAGTGAAAGTGCATTCCTCTTGTATTGATTGGGCTTCGAAGATAAAGGAAATCTGTGCTATACCACTCGCGACAACATACTCGTATGTTTCGAAGATTGCGCAAGTAGGCATACTGTTCCATCGCAGAGAAATGCAGTTCAATCTCCTCGAATCTCAATGATTTCGTCTTTATGCATTGCGTCGCATCAAAATTCTTTTCAACGACGGAGAGATTGCTTTACTTAGCATGATGATTAGTTGCTGTGAGAATTTCTATAAAAAAAAAAATATTCTTGGAGACCCGCGAATTAACCGCAAAACGAATTATCCGCACGCGAATTATCGGGAGTGCACTGTACATGGAATTTCAAATTAAGCAAATGATACAGTACATTAAAAAAAATGTGTGTTTTCTTCTGTGAACTTCAATATTCTTTTCAGAATCTTTGCACCCTGCTTTTCTTCCACAAATTTTAGCCTAAAAATATGCGAGGATATGCGGTAATACAGTGCATAAGGAAACACTCTCTGCAGTGAAATAATCCCCTAATTCGCTGTACCAAGCATCTTGGAGTTGGAAGCACTACAGCCAGCATGAGTGTGTGTGTGAACTGTGTCATAGTAAGAAAATGCTGGCTAAGCTGACAATGGAAACGCTCGACACAATTAAAGTCATCATTATTGTCAAACATAGTTATACATTTCTTAAGGACGGCAAGGTATGCTTCGAAGCAAGAGGTGCTGCCAAATTAATGCTGCCCAATTTGCCGTATGGCAAGTAGTAGTAAGAAGAAGATTATAACATTTATATTATATTCAGTGAATGTCCATTTACATACAATTTTCAATTTCGAAGACTTACATAACATCATTAGTCTCTTCAGTATGGTAAGTAGGAACACAAAACATGCCAATAAGCAACAGTAATATCAATACATGCAGGTCAAATTGAACAAACTCACCAATTTAATAAATTCAAACATCTCCAAGATGGCAGAATCTAGCAAGTTGTATCGTCCATTATTTCTAACAAAGGCATCTATGACGGGGGCAAAGAGATTGCCTTTGATGATATATCTATTATAGAATTCATCCTTTAAGGCAATAATTTTTCTCATAAATCTAAGAGCACCTGAGGAAGAAAGAAATAAAACACCACATTAACAGAATTACTTATATATAAACAGATTTATTCTTGATATGCCAGAAAATGGTCATGTTACTATAAAATAAATTCAACTAGTGTCAGAACAAAGTTAAAACAGAGAAGTGGGAAATGAAAATGCAATATACTGTATGACACAATCAATTTCAGTTCTCCAGCCTAAGCCAGGTCGGAGCAAACATGACACCCCTCCACTTTACTCTGCTTGTCTACCATCCTTCCTCAACCACTGAACTCCACTCCAGGTTTCCTTCTCTCACACTGTCCTTCACCAAATCCATCCCCCGAACTCTAGGTCTTCCTCGTTCTCTCTTTCCATTCATCCGTCTCTCCATCACTTGTTTTGGCATTCTTTCATCATTCATCCTTTTCACATGTCCATACCATCTCAATCTGTTCTACTCCAGCTTATCATTCAGCTTCTGTACATTCACTTCCTTTCAAATGCCTTTATTTCTCACTCTATCTCTCCTAGTCTTCTGTACCTTACTCCTGAGGAATTTAATTTCAGTTGCCTGTACTCTACTTTCATCTCTCCACATCATCGTCCAAGTTTCTGCTCCATACGTCATTATTGGTAAGAAATAGGTCTTGTACATCACTTCTTTAGCCTTCAGTGGTATGTCTTTATCCCAAATTAAACTCCGAACCTGATGATTGAAAACACAAGACATAATAAACAGTTAAAATGTTCAATGAATTTATTCTTTCATGATAATGATAGATGCTTAACATAAACAGGGTGAGGCACCTCATTTTTCACTTCACTTAACTTTTGTACTACTTTAGTACATGTTTTGGGCTACAATGTGCTTAGAGTAATAACATGAAAAATAAATGTATCGACTAGGTGGGTCAATGTAAAACCATTGTTTGTGTTATAATATCACTTGTAAGTCAATGCGGATCCAGAAAAAATGAAAATTGTATCAAAAATAAAGACACCCAAGTATAGACCTGAATCGAAAATTGAACGAGTTGGCCGATATCAAATTGAATTACATTAGTATGCAGCTAAATCAATTCTGCATTCACAAGGAGTATGCAAATGTTTTCAAAAGTTCAACATCTAAGATATTTAAGTCAGAACAAAAGGAGTGTTCCGAGGGCAGTAACATTTTAACACAGCATAAACCGGAGTGTTTTTAAACAATCAAAGAATTAAAAGTTAATATATTTGTTATAAAAGACGATAATGTTATTGTCTTTACGTTCCTTTTAACTACTGTGGCTTTCAGAGATGCCGGGGTGACGGAAATTTGGGTTGAAGGGGATCTTTAATGTGCCAGCAAATCTGACACGACTCCCTTACATTTGCCCACTCTCAAATGCCAACTGACTGGGCCAGGATTCGATCCTGCAACCTTGGAAACTGCAGGCGAGAACGTTACCGCTGCGCCACACAGCCAGTGTGTTATAAAAGAAGTTGTCATCAACTTAAAAAGGAAACTTTTCCCTAGTACAAATGTCATAATTTCTGTCCTTAAAATCAAAATTTACCCAAAACTTGCCTTGATACGTGGGTTTTATACAGACTTTCAACGGTGTCGGGGATGAGATGCAATGAAAGTCTATGTGCTGGATGGTTTTTATGACCGGATGCCCTTCCTGACGGCAAACTCATGCGAGGAGTTAATGCGGGATAAAATGAATGAAACTGGGCAAGGATGTGGAAGGAAGCGGCCGTGGCCTGTCAGAAGGTACTGTCCCAACATTTGTCTGGAGCTGAAAATGGGAAAACACAGAAAACCACTTCAAAGACGCTGACATTGGGGTTCGAACCCACATCTACAGAGTCCATGTAGGGGCAGATGACCTCGTAGTTCTGCCCCTTAAAACAACAATAACTAACTGACGAGTCCGCAGAGAGCTAGAGCCTTGAGCTGCGCATTAGCAAGCGTAGCTACCACTGTCGGTTGATGACATATGATTATACGTTATGTAATTCAATGTACCGAGGTCTAAACTCTGGTGTCAATAGTTTCGAATCTAGCAATTATGTTATTTTTTCATCGTATCAGCTACCCAGTTTGTTATTTTGTGATCCTCCTCATACCATATGATTAGCCCCACAGACATGGCGAGGTGGTATGTAAAATAGTTGCTGCTTGGGCCTTCCAGGCACGCAGTCTGATTAATCTTAACCGGGGAATTGACCATGATTGATTATGCTAACACACCAAGATGATGTAAGTCTTAAAACATGACATTAGTTTGGGGAGATATCACAGAAATAGAAATACAATGCACTCCCAATATTTTTCATATGGTTAATTCACTTCACAATAAATTCAAGGGTCTACTACAGTGAGCAATAAGTCCAGTGAGAACCTTGATTCATAGTTTTCGGCAGGACCCCAAAACCCCAAATATTGAATGAGGGGGCAAACGATAAATGAGGGATTACGTTCAAAACAATAATTCTGTTTTTAATGAATTATCACTTTTAGGGGAAAACAATATTAAGCTCCAACCAAAATATGCGAGGTTTGAAGTGTCCTATGGCATTTTGTAACGTTTGGCTTTCACAAAATGGAATATTCAATCATTTTCGTAAATGTCACCATTGTATTCTTGATGTAATCAATCAATTGGCCAACAACAACCTCTTATTCAATAGATCTCAAGAGGACTTCCAATTCTCGACCTTGGTATCTACGGGAAACAGGAGGTGAGCTGAGAAGAATTGTGATTATTCCGTGAATAAGAATGAGGAGCTTACTACTAGTGAACGAACCATGTATATTTCTTCCATCATGTATTCATGACATATAAAACAACAGTATTTTAACCTAAATATGCATGCTTAAAATATTCCTCCCCTTTACAGTTGTGATATACAATTATGAATTTTTGCGAAATATCACCAACTAATGGCTTTGCGGAAATAGACGAAGCCCACAAGGCATCTAGGCTACTGACTTGGTCAACATGTGCTGTATGCGCAAGCATGGTATAGGCTACTTGATCCTTGTGAATTACAGTAGAGTCTCGCAAACTCGGCCTAATGTGGATCGAAGGGTGGCCGAGTTCGCAAAAATGCCGGGTTATTGGAAAATGTGTTAAAAAGATGAAATTTAAAACAAATAAGCCACTACAATTACAGCACTAGAATATATAGTTCAGTACTGTACTACTGTACTGCATAAAAATAAACGAAAACCATTACTGTAAATTATAAAAGAAAACGTAGAAAAACTAGACGAAAGAAAACAACATAACGCTCTGTGCAGAAACACAAATGTATGTCTACCCCTTATTATTCCTGTTTTCCAACGGGGTCGGGGATGAGATGCGATGGAAGTCTTTGTCGTGGATGGTTTTTACGGCCGGAAGCCCTTCCTGACGCCAACCTCATGAGAGGAGTTAATGAGAGATGAAATGAATGATGGTGAATGAAACTGAGCAAGGATGTGGAAAGAAACAGCCGTGGTCTGTCAGAAGGTACCGTCCCAGCATTTGCCTAGAGTTGAAATTGGGAAACCACGGAAAACCATTTCAAGGACAGCTGACGGTGGGCCCTTGAACCCATGCGTCTACCGAGTCAGCAGAGAGCTTGGCCCCATGACCTAACGCAGTGCTTTAGCGAGCATAGCCACCACTGCCGGTTCAGTGCGGAAACACAAAAACAAACAAAAATCATGAATCTTTTCTCCTGTCAGGGTGGCCGAGAAATCCCGAGTGCCAGGTTACTGAGTGCCGAGTTTGCGAGACTCTACTGTAAAATGAATCATGACAGAGCCGAGTAAGAATGAGAAGTGTACTATAAAGTGAATCCATACCTGCCAACTTTCAAAAAGGGCTATCAGTAAAACTCGCGCATGCCAAAAAACCTAACAAATTTCGACATACCCCGGCTTGAAACAATAATCCTCCTGGGCAACAAAATACAGCAATTCATGCTTTTTACAGGATATTTCAATGAAATCTTATCTACTTACATCATACGCCAATTACTAGTAGAAGAAGCAGGTGTGGTGAATTTTGGTATGGAGCATAGATATAACAGGACTTCCTTGAAATAATATACCTAGGTAATACACTCATCACTCACTGGAAATTACATGCACTTTTAAATTCATAGCTGTGCCTTTTTAGCTTCCTGCAATAAAGTCTGGAGAAAAGGTGCCAGGGACCAGAACTCCTGGCCTTCAAAGTAGAAATAGACTCCAGAGATTCATTCAGGACAAAATTCATGTATTTTCTTCAATTCGAAAAATTAAGAGTTCAACAGAATTAACATAAAACCCTACATTAACCGATGACATTATAAGGGTCTGATTTAATACCTAAAGTTGTGGCTTGCTTTGCTTTCTACAGAAAGACAATAGAATGTGTGTTTGTATTGCTTCAGAACTTTTGGTCTTCAAAATGGAAATAGCTTCCCGAGTTCCATTGGACATCAATGACCAGAACTTTGTCCTGTTCTTCTTAATCAGGTTAAAAATTCTTTCACATTCTGTCCTCGAGGTCAAGTACGGAGAAATATTGAGATGTAACACGATCGGCGCTGGTCTCAGCCATTGGACGAGATTCCCGTAGTTCTCACGATAGGACACGGAGAAAATCGTGATTTACATAATCGGTGCCACTTTTAGTATTTCAACGAGATTTCCATTGTCCTTCAGACCGGGCACGGGAAAATATTGCATTAATACGCAATCGGCGCCGCTTGCTGTCCGTTTGACAAGAATCCAGTTGACCTCGTCATCAAATGCGGCAAAATATCGCGATGTATCACAGTCACTGCCACTCGCGACCATTTTACGAGATTCACGCTGTCCTCGTGGTTGGACACTGAGAACGTGATAATACACAATGCAATTGGCGCCGCACCCAGCCGTCCTCTTGATCACAAGCTCGCGATCGGGCACGGGTTTTATGATTTTACACAACTGGTGTTGATCTTGGTCCGTTTGACGAGATTCCCGCAAGCAAGTCGTGAGGATGGGATTTTGGAAGATGAACGTTCGAAGTAGGTATTGAATATTACGAATTATTCTGAGAGGATTGCACGAATAATACAAGAGGCCATATTTTCTTTCGAATTCGAATTATACAAGTTTTCGAGATAATCGGTTAGATTATATATCCGATGGAACCAAAGTTAGAAGGAAAAATCGACATATAACGTAATTTCGAATTAACCATACTGGATGTGGCAAATTTACGAGACGGATCGATTTTTAAAATAACTGTATTTCGACGCCTTTTTGTGATTCTTTTCAAAACTGTATAATTTCGCAAGATTGCAATATTGAATTATTTTGCGTTATTTCTGGACTTATAATTGAGATAAAACAGAAATGAGAGATTTCTGTTTCGTTTTGACAGTTTCCGCAAATAAACGTGTCGCGAAAAGTCAGGTTTCCTAAAAGCAAAGAAAAATATTTCACACAAAACTAAAAACTCTTCTTGATGCTGAATATATATGTTAAACCGATGTATACCATTCAAGGTATCCTCAGTACTGGTATGCAAATCCTTGAGGGTGGGCACGGGGAAATATAGCTTACGCAATCGGCGCCGCTTGCGTGAAACTTGCTCCATCGCAATTGAGTTTAAATGATTCAAACCGACCTCAGGAAATTTTAAGTTAACTCCAAGTATCCAGACAATTATCAGCTACTTTTCATTACCGGTAGACACCCTGATAATTCACATGTTATTCTGTAACTACAACACGACCTACGCTTTGTAATTCATGGTGAAGAAGAAAAGAACTATTTTTTTATACAGAACGGTAAAGGTTATCGAACTAATCAACGCATTAAAGAACAAGCAAACGGTTATCCCAGAACTTTCATTCAACACAAACAAATCGATATTGATTGACTAGGATTCAGGCAAATCAGGACGCATCTCTCATTCCCAGTTGAAGACTATAACGATCGGATGAATACAGTTCAGAGCCATGTATCGAATGTGCGCTGGTCACACAGGAAATCGGCGGCATGCGGAAGCTTGTTCAGGTGCGAATTTTAAAACGAAGATCTCGGTACGTAAATCTGTAAAACATTCTAGTTGATCCGTAAGACAGTAGAACACACTGCCTTTCCGTAAATTTTATGGAAAAGCCATAAAAGTTGCAGGTATGTGAATCTAACTACAAAAACGTATCGTGTTGATTGTCAAATGTTCAGATTTCGACTGATCAGGTAAAATCACAACGCATCATTTGAAACAACGAGCTGGATTCTAATAGGCTAACTCGTGTCTAGACTCGGAAATTCAGCACAACGGAGACGCGAAAAGGCACAGAACTAAACAGAATGGTTTTTTACTAATGCAGATCACTGCACAACCAACATGAACAGCAGCATTCAATGCATTTGTATTATAAGCAATTGCACCATGAAATGGCTGTGCTCTTGAACATACAACAGAGAGCGTCAAAGGTGACCAGCCGAGCAGCATAGGTGTGCACTCGTTTACGATGGGTACGAATTTCTGGCGATGGTGTAGGCTTGGGAATAACACTTGCATGAAAGTATTCACACTTAAAAGCAAGTAATGGTAGAGAAAAACACTAATTATTCTAGTCTATGCGTGCTTGTTGTGGAAGTAAATTGCCGCCGTATAAGTTCTGAATCTACAAAGGATACCCATACTGGCACAAAAGTACTCTCTGCAAAAGTTTTAATTATTATTTGTAATTATTCGATGTGATATTTCCCAGTGTGCAGTACACAGGAATTTGATATGTTAACAAAAAAAAGTCATTACCATATGCACATATTTATCACAAAATAATTTAAACCAACAGAAAAATTACGCTTAGATACCTTTACCACGATACACATGCGGAGACTAGTTTGGACAAGAATAAGCTTGAAGGAAAACACTCTTTATCTTTAGTTCAGGATGCCCCGAAAATATCGCACTTTGCGCACCAATTGCTATTGCGTAAACTTTTAATACAATTTTTTCTTAAAAACGTTCAATTGGGAATCAAGGTTTGTTGGGGTCAAGATTTATGGACAATAAAAGACTAAACTGTCTCCCACAAGTCCAACCCCTCCTCCACGTGGTGGGAGACGGGCAACGGCATGAAGTAGGGGATTGCCTGTAGGGGTGAAGTACAGTGGGGACTTTGTGTGCCCCGGGACCGCTACGGTAGCTGTGAAGGCTCTATGGGAACCCTGAAAAGTGACGGCTGACGGGGCTCTGGTGAAGCTACGATAGGCCTAGCAAGCCAGTAGTGGATATCATATTTGCTTTCAAACCAGGAACAGGCCTCGGAAAGGACGGATGCAAACGACGACGACCCGGATATGCTAATGGACTACAAGTTGGGACATTAAACATACAGACACTGACAGGAAAAGTGGAGGAGATTGTAGATGTGATGGAGAGAAGAAAACTGGATGTACTGGGCTTGGCAGAAACAAGATGGAAAGGAGAAGGTCGCAGAGAACTGAGGAAAGGGTACCGGTTGTACTGGAGTGGGAACAGTGAAGGAAGGAGCAGCGGAGTAGGAGTAGTTGTGAGAGATGGAATGAAGGAAGAGGTAAAGGGAATAAGTGACAGGATCATGAAGATCAGAGTAAATGTAAAGGGAAGAAGCCTGGAGATAGCCCAGGTGTATGCCCCTCAAGTTGGATGTACAGCTCAAGAGAAGGAAGACTTTGAGGAGGAGCTACAACAGCAGTTGAATGGGCAGAGCATCATTGTCATGGGAGATTTGAATGCACATGTAGGAAGTGAAAGGCAAGGATATGAAAATGTATTGGGAGCAGAAGGATGGGGTAGCAGGAATGAAGAAGGGAGAAAGTTGCTGGATTTTTGCAAGAGAAACGGTTTAGTGGTAGGCAACTCCTGGTTCCGGAAGAAAGAAACCCACAAGGTCACGTGGTACAGCAGTGATTTAACAAAGAAATCTTTGGTAGATTACATGCTGTACGACTGGGAAATGAAGAGAAGTGTCAGAGATATAAAGGTAATACCATCAGAGGCCTTAGATAGCGACCACAGAATACTTGTAATGAACTTGGGAGTTGTTAAGGATAGCAAGAGGACAGAGTACCAGGAAAGGAGAATCAAAGTATGGAAACTCAAGGAAAAGGACGTCAAGGAAGAATTCCAGAAGATAATAAGGGGAAGGATGCCAACAGACAATCCTAAAACAGGGGAAGAGGAATGGAAGCAATTCAAAAACACAATGGTGGAAGCTGCAGTGGCAGTATGTGGAAGAACAAGCAACAGAAAGAGGTGTAAAGAGACACCATGGTGGAATGAGAGAGTAAAAGAAGCTGTGGGAAGGAAGAACAAGGCTTTCAGAGTGTGGTTCCAGGAAAGAACTGATCTGACAAGGGAAGATTATAAGATAAAGAAGAAAGAAGCAAACAAGATTGTCGCAGAGGAGAGGAAGAAGTGGATGGTCAAGTGGACAGAGATGATGGAGGAAGACAGCAGAGGAAATAAGAAAGTACTTTATGGGATGGTCAAAAGTAAGAGAAGAGGTCTGCGGGAGGATGTGGTAATGATGGACAAAAGCGGAAATGAGGTACACAACAAAGAGGCACTCAAGACAGTGTGGAAGGAGTACTTTGAGGATTTGCTGAATCCAAATGGTCATAGGGAGGAAGACAATGTATTGGAAGATGGAGAAGACAACACAGGAATGGAAAAGGACCTGACTTGGAGAGAACTTGAAATGGCTATAGACAAGATGAAGGGAGGAAGGGCACCAGGTGTGGATGAAGTGAGTGTTGAAATGGTGAAGGCAGCAGGGGAGGTTGGGAAACAGTGGCTGTGCCGTGTGATGAGGGTGATATGGAAGGAGAAAAAGACCCCAGAAGATTGGAAGAAAGGATTAATTGTCCCAATATTTAAGAAAGGAAGCAGAAAGGAGTGCAGAAATTACAGGGGAGTCACACTCATACCTCACTGTGCCAAGATATATGAAAAGATATTAGAAAGTAGAATACGAGCCAAAGTGGAGAGAAAATTGAGAGAGGAGCAGTATGGATTCAGACCTGGGAGATCAACAGTGGACCTCATATTTTCAGTGAGACAGCTCCAGGAACACCACTACGAATTTGGAGAGGATCTGCTGATGGCCTTCCTGGACATCGAAAAGGCCTATGATAGTGTGTGTAGGGAGAAGGTTTGGAAAGCAATGGAAAACATGGGAGTGGGAAAAGAGACTGTAGGCAGAGTGAAGGAGATGTATTGTGGAAGTGTGAGTTGTGTGAAAGTTGGAGGGGAAAGAACAGACTGGTTCAGACAAATGAGTGGCCTGAAACAGGGTAGTGCACTGTCACCCCTTCTCTTTATTGTGGTTATGGACGAGGTAATGACACGGATAGCAGGAAAGATAGGAGAAGATAAGATGAAAGCAATGGTGTTTGCAGATGATCTCATGGTCTGGGGAAACAAGGAGGAGGAAATTCAGGAGCAACTGAAGGCTTGGGAAGAAACAGTGGGAGAGTACGGATGGAAGTTCAACATCAGTAAATGTGAGATCCTGTTAACGACCAGGAAAAAGGACAGACCAATGAGTGGGATAACACTTGGAGGTGGACAGCTGAAGAAGGTGGAAAGTCTCAAGTACTTGGGAAGTATAGTGGAGGAAAATGGGAGAAATGACTGAGAGATTACGGAACGTGGCAGACAGGCAGAAGCATTTCTGAGAAGCATTAGGAGCTTAGTGTGGAATAAGGATGTCCCACAAAAAAGCAAGGAAGTGTCATACAGAAGCTACTATATCCCGATACTGACCTATGCTTCAGAAACGTGGACAATGAAGAAAAGAGACATAAGCAGAATACAGGCAGGTGAAATGAAGTTCCTGCGAAGTAGGATCAGAGTAACAAGAAGAGACAGGGTGAGGAATGAAAAGGTCAGGGAAATGGTGAAAGAGGAGCCCTTGCAAGGTAGGATTGAGATATCAAGACTGAGGTGGTATGGACACTTAAAGAGAATGGATGAGAAGAAGATTCCCAAGAGGATACATGAGATGCAGATACAGAAGAAACGACCAAGGGGAAGACCAAGAGATAGATGGCTGAAAGGAGTGGAGGAATGTGTCAAGAAGAGAGGCGAGGACTGGACCAGAGTGACAGCGGAGAGGTGGTGGGAAGAAAGAACTAAGTGGCGAGGCTTATGTTCCAAACAGACCCAGCCTGGGGCTGGAAACTGTACAAGATGATGATGATGAAAAGACTAAACTACAGCATTTCAAGGAATGATAGATGCAGGTTTTGTTAACCCAAGTTAAATCGGAAGATCTCAGGACCACAAAATTTTTTGACAATCCAGGAGAACAAATTCCTTGGAATTGATGCAAAGCGTCCTACCAATTAGTAGACTCATAATAAGAAGTATGCCTACTGAGGAGTAATTTAACAGTTTCACAGTCAGAAATTTTCAATTCTTCGATAATTTAAATTGACTGTTCATTAATAGGAAAGTTCCATGTTGAATGACGCGTATCTAACTGGAGGGTGGTAATCATAACCAGCAGGGGCGTAAAACATGGGGGCAGGGGTCAGGGCCCCCAAGTTTTAGGTGCAAGCCAAAAGTAAAATAACCAGAAAGTATTCTCACGGATTCTACCAGTAACGAAAGTGACGAAAAGGTAACTAATTTTACAAACGGGTAACGTAAGTAACAAAAAGTAGCTAATATAAAGTCTGGATAGTTCGAGGTAATGAAAATTCGCCGCCAATTGCGTAATATAGCTATATTTTCCAGTGCCCGACTTAAGGAAATGCGTACTGAGGATACCTTGAGTGGTATACATTGGTTCAACGTATATTTTTGGCATCAAGAAGAGTTTTTAGCTTACCATAGTGTGAAATATTTTTCTGTATTATTAGGGACCCTGACTTTTCGCGAGACCTTTATTTGTGAAATCTTAAGACTATCTCAAACTTAAGCCCAGAAATTACTCGAATTAATGTCGCAATCTTGCAAAAAAATACAGTTTCGAAAAGAAAAAAAAAACGCGAAACATGGAAATACCGGCACATACATTTTAAAAATCTCTCAGTCTCGTAAGTTTGCGACATCCAGTATGGACAATTCGAATTTCCCTTATATGACAACATTTCCTTCGAACATTCGTTCCATCGGATATATTAAAATATATAATTCGAGATTCGAATTTGAAAGAAAATGTGCCCTCTTGTGGTATTGTTCATGCATTCCTCTCAGAATAATTCGTAATATTCGATACCTACTTCGAACGTACATCAAGACGACCAGCTGACCGCAGGACTTGCCTGCGGGAATCTCGTCAAACAGACAGACATGGACACCGGTTGCGTAAGATCATAAAATCCGTGCCCGATATTGAACTTGTGACCCCGTGGACTGCGAGAATCCTGTCAAAGGTGATTGGGCGCCCATCAAGAAACATCCAAAAACCTACACGCCACTTTTCCCATGACCGTGTTCTTAAAAGCGTACGGGGAGAGAGAAGTGCATCAACCCACTTAAGAAACGGCATCGACTACGTAGCATTGCGATACTCATTTCCCCTCGTGATCTACCGCGAACTCCCAACCACAGCATAGGGACAGCGGGAATCATGGCACCCTACTTCTGAGCGGTGCTGACCATAAATCATGTCCATAACTCCTCATGAATTTTAACCATGCCCAACCTCGAACTTGCCTTAGCCATTCTGCTAGGACAGTTAGACAGGCAGACAATCGTTGAACGGCTGGGTGTGGCGCAGGTTGGATAATGTCTCGTTATCAGTGTCCAACCGTGAGGACAGCGTGATTCTCGTAAAACGGTTGAGAGCAGCGGCGATTGCGTAACATAACAATATTTCTCCACTTTCGATGACAAAGACTACTGGATTCTTGTCAAACGGTCAGCAAGCGCCGACAATTGCGTAATAAAGATACATTTTCCCGTACCCAACCACAAGGATAAAAAACTACTAAAAGTGACACCGATTGTATAAATCAAAATGATTCCTCGAGCTCTACCGCTAGGACAAAGGGAATCTCGTCCAATGGCCAAGAGCATAGCAACCTCTTGGTAATCATAACAACTTCTTGTACACAAGATGACATATTAGCTGAAACAACTTATCGATATTGAATCCCTATTTATTTATTATTTAGTTCTTATAATACCGCTTTAAGCACAGTTCATTTATTTTCCACCGCTTGATGAGCTTCTTTGCTTGCAGACTCTTCTTGAATTACCGTATTTGCTCGCGAATATCTCGCACCCCATTTTTTAATTTGAAATTTCAGGGGGAAAAAGTACTCGCATATATTTTGCATTCTCTGACACCGTCATATAATTGACCGTAATAACCTTGAGGCAGAAACTCGTTCGATTTTAGCGCACCACAACAGTCGTCATTGTCCATGAACTTACTCGAAGCGATACCTTAGAGCGCCACAACAGTCATCGATACGCAATGTTATTGTTCGTTTTGGCGGCAGAGGTTTCCTTTATTGTTGTCCGTCAGTTGCCTTGTAGGCATCAGTAGGCTTACCGGTACTCTGGCTTCGAAGATAAAGGAAATCTGTGCTATACCACTGGCGCCAACATGCTCGTATGCGCAAGTAGGCCTACTGTTACACCGCAGAGAAACGCAGTTCAGACTTCTTGAATTTCAATGATTTAGTCTTTAACGCATTGCGTCGCATCAGAGCTCGGCCACGTGCAAGAACGTGCAAACATGCGGCGCGGCGTGAGTGTTATAGCACGCGGTACATTGTTAGTCTTCGGCCGTGGCCGGCAAGTTCGAGCTTGCTCGTGCCTGGAGCGAGGAGTCAATATGGAAGATGATCAATCGTATCAATCGCTAAGCTTGGCTAAGCGTCTGCGCTCTAAATTCCTTTTCGGCCCTGAATCATCCTTAACGAGCGCATGACGTCCTTTTCATAGGTTCTCAATGTCGCATAACCATAACGAATAGAAATAAATGGTGTCGACGGACATTGTTGTGAAGAGCTTCTTGAAGACGTGTATCGCAAATGCATTGGACGGAAGACAGGATGAAGCAGTTTCGAATGATGACCAGAATGATGCACGGAAGAGTACCTCGGAGATTGGCAGCAATGACAATGAATAGGGCGAATACCGTATGCCAGTTGCCTTGTTTCAATAATGCAAATTGTGTTTTTTTTTCTTTCGGGAATACGGTCATTCCCCGCGTATATCTCGCACTGAAAATTTTCACACATATTTTCAGACAAAAAAGTGCGAGATATATGCGAGCAAATATGGTAGTAGGTAACTAAAAGGTAGCTAAAAAGCAACTAAATTTTACTTTATCCTGACAGTAGACATCCTGATTTTATAAACGATTTAATACTACGGTACGTTAGGCGGAAAATGGGAAAAGCTTGCTTAGTCGTAATATCTTTATTCTACTGAACAAACAGTCTGTTTTTGCCCCCCTCTGCAGTTTCCCGCCGAGGTGTTAGCTGAGCCGAGGCTCTTTGCACTGTGTCCACTTACCACGACGATCTGAAAAGGTGCATTTTCGAACTATTATTTCTGAGCCCTGGTTTAAAACTGAGGTAAGACTGGGACACACAAAGTCATTACTCCTAACCGGAAACAACAGCGCATGCATAGTTTTTATAGAGAAGAGAAAGAAAAAACACACAAGATAAAATAACATGACTCTTACATTGCGCATCTCGCGTTTTAAGAACACCCTACGCATGTGCCTCAAGTTGCGCCGATAAGGTTCAAAAAGCAATGATGCACATGGTGTTAGAAGTTTGACATCTGGTGCTACACTAGGCAACCGCAGTTTGTAAATTTGACCCCCTCCCCCAAGTTTGCGAGGAGTTTTACGCCCCTGATAACCCGGGCAAACAATAAGTGTGGCGCAATGAACACCCTGAGGATAGTTACACAACAAAATAATAATTTTGTAAAAAACAAAGAAGATCCATCAAAAAATCTGAATAGCTTGATGATGATGATAATTGTTGTTTTAAGGGGCCTAACATCGAGGTTATCGGCCCCTATAATCTGAATAGCAATAATAGGATCTTAATCCTCAATAAAGTTCTGTATTTTGAATTAAGCAACTACACAAGAAAATTCACACTTCGAGATATGGAGAATTATTGTGGTCCTAATAGAATGCAAGGGAAATGTGAAACGATTTTATCTAATTACTTGTACACTTCAATATGAAGCAAATTATATTAATTAAGCATACTGGAATACCCTTAATAGGCACTGCAGAAACAAAGACAATTGATCATTCACAATTTCCAAATCTGCAGAAGTCTATGCGTAAATTTGAGTAAATTACCGTAAAATATTGGGAGTGTAGTGTAATTAGCTGCAAAAACATACATGCATGATGAAAACATAGAGACACAAATAAATATAGATTTAGTTATTACAAAGTTATTTTTGAAAGCCTTTGTCTAGAGCTCTAATGGAAGTGAAACTTCAACTGTTTGTGCAGCAGAAAATAGGAGAATCAAATAATTGAAATGTGGTGTCACAGGAGAATGATGTACATGGGTAGATCGAGTAACATGAAGAGGTATTAAGTCGAGTATGGGTGGAAAGATTTTTCTGGCGAGTGCATGTGAAAAGGACAAATAGGTTGGATGGGCATATACTACGACACCTAGCAATAGTAAGCTTTGTTATGGAAGGAAGGGGTGGAAGACAAGAACTATAGGGGTAGGCCAAGGTCAGAATATGTTAAATAGATTACCTTGGATGTAGGGTGTGGTAACTATCTAGAGATGAAATGATTAGCTCAAGACAGGGTAATGGAGAGCTTCATCAAACCAGTCTAACAAGTGAAGACTCAAACACACACATAAAGAAACAAATATAAAATTGGTCTTACAAAGAACAAGAAAGGTATGCGAGGACTTCATTAGCACCAGGATGCGTCGCAGAAGATCCTTGTTAAGGATACAGTTCTTTATGTGGTACGTATGATGCTCCACACAAAATGACAGTAATTCTAAGATAAGCCCCAGCAGTTGAACAGTCTGATAATCCTCCTTGGCTGGATGGTCCTCCACAGTGTTGGCTAAAAGAGGAGCTGTAAGCAAAGTGGATTATCTATCAATAAATGTCTTCAAATTTAATAACCAACAAAAAAGGCCACAATAATTAGAGGGGGAGGGAGTATATGCAATAAATTGCCAATAGGCACAGTGTATAAAAGTATAACAAACACAATAAACATAATAGGACTGATCAGCAGTAGAATAAACATTTTACAATATTATACATCTGTATCTACTATGACCAAATCCCGGTCACTCCATGTGAGATCTGTGCTGGACAAAACGGAGACGGACAGGTTTTTCTCCGGGTACTCCGGTTTTCCCTGTCAAAATTTCATTCCAGCAACACTCTCCACTATCATTTCATCTGTCATGCATTTAATCATTGCCCCAGAGGAGTGCGTCAGGCCTCGGCAGCCGGCACAGTTCATATCCTCGCCGCTAGATGGGGGGCTTCATTCATTCCATTCCTGACCCGGTCGGAGACTGGAAGCAGGCTGTGGATTTTCATTTTCATCTACTAGGACAACTTTCATACTTCCATCATATTTGGACAATCACAACATACTTTACCTAGGCTTCTAGCCTTCCAGGTAATTTCAGAGCATTCTACAAATAATTAAAATATTCATATAACTTATAGGAACAGAGAGGCCTATCATTAAAACATGACCTTTGAACTGTACAAATCAACACCAAATGATAACTGCCCAAAGTTACACAAACAGAATCGAGTATGACTAGAGATACGGGAAAATCGCAATTGCGATAAATGCGAATTTTACTTTCTCCTTTTTTCAACTACCTGGTAACTAATATGACTATGTATACCCAAAATTTGCGAAACTGAATGTGCGACAAAGTGAGATAACTAAGGGTTCTTGCGAATTATTCCCATAAATGCGAAAAGTGACCAATTTACCGATTAATGTTGAATATTATGTTTTATTACATTTTCGCGCCGCAACTTTGAAATTTGCGAGTTCCCAGCAATGAAAATATCGGCTATATAATCGATATTTACGAGTAATAATCGATACGTACGAACATCGATTATTGTCGTGAAAACAATCGATTACGGTAAAAATTATTTTGAAAATGGTGCTGTTATTATTGCCGCATAATATCCACTGTTTATCGCCAGTAAAACGATGATTTTGGAGAAATTATTTCGTAGTTTCAGTTGGTTGTGCTAATAAAAGGAATATTTCAATCTTTTGTACAGATTCCTTTTAAAAATTAGAGCAATAAGGTTATGCTTATATCGCGCCGGCCCTCATTTGTTGTATTTGAAATGAAAATGAAAACTCTCAAGTACGTATCGTGATATGAATAGACAATTTTTGTTATGCTTTCTCTTTGCTTTGGGAAATGTTGTATAATATGATGAAAGTATTCTCTACCATGTGTGAGTTATAGGTTATGTTACATGTCGTCCGGTGATTTCTCCGTGAATTCGGATACTGTTTTACAGATTGTCAGTCAAGAGTCGCAGTGTGGTCAGGAAATAATGAGGGAGTAAACATACATTTTATTATTTAGTTAATTATCCATTGTGTTGTGGTGTTTGAAGCCATATTTTCAGTGTTGCCTTAGTAAACAAGTGTTCAGTGCTTTTCAGTCGGTCAACACGAATGTACCCAAAAGAGATTAATAATCTCATGTAATTTATTTCAGGATTAGGGCATAACCCATCTCTTTTGGGTACATTCGTGTTGACCGACTGAAAAGCACTGAACACTTGTATCCATTGTGTGATATTTACACAAAGTTAAGTAAATGTATGATTCACATTATTACTTCCTTTTCAATGAGGGGCATTGAATTTCTATTTGCCGGTGGTTTAATGGTCAAATGGCACTTCTTGAATCCTACCTCATAAGTTATTAAAAGAAATGAATCGAACTTGGCAAGGAGTTAGTAGGAAAACCACACAAAAGGATTTCATAGCCATCCTCAGATTTTGAACCAATTCATCCATCGAGTCCAGGACAGCCTGGTATTGTCGTCATTCCACCTGCCACACAGTCAACTTCGTAAGACAAGCATTGTTGCCTGACCACAGCTCGCTTTATTCTAACAATTGGCACCTTGGTACCAGTGAACTAATACAACTCTCCGCCGGCCCTCAATATTTGAGTTGCTGCACAACACCTGATATTGTTGATTGCATAATGAGAACATGACCTTTGGATCTTTTGAGCATAGCTTAGGTACCCTCGTCTCACGTCATACAACCAACCGACAGCACTTTAACTCAATCTTGCCAATTAGCCAGGCTGATGCTTTTATTTTCAGAGATCTCACATTTCTGAAAAATGTATGATGTCAAGTTTCTACATTTCTGTAATACTGATATTAGGATTTTAATACTTCTAACACTCCCTTAGTAAAAATAAAAACCACACACACAACAGGAGAATTATATTAAATGCTTATGCCGTTTATCAGAAACGCCCATATTTCCAATCCTGCACATGTTTGAATTAGTTTCCGTGCATATTATTTTGAACCTGTTTATTGTACCTGGTGACGAACTTTTGAATGCTACAAAATGCTAATTTTTAAATTTCAAAATGCTCCAAAATGCTATTTTTGAAAATGAAAGTGCTACAAAATCAATTTCAAAATGCTATTTTCTCGTATCTTTAAGTATGACATAATTGATACACCTATTTACTAGAAGGGCACTCTGCAGCAGACGAACAAATGGTTAAGGCAGTGGTGCTCAGGTACGTCGAGATGGCCCCATGAGCCAAAATAGCTTGGAAGGTGAAGCAAAAACCAAGGCATGATATCTTGCCTGACACATTTAGTGCGTGTTGTGGCGTCAGAGCACAGGACTGGTGGTCATACTGCACTAGAAGAATAAAAAGTAATGGCCTCACCAACACCTTTAACAAAGTTTAATTTAAGAAATCTTTAAAATTGAAACATGTTTTGGCTACATGGAAACTCCAGGTACTGTAATTTTACACTTTTAGCACTATCACTTATTAAAAAAAAAAAAAGAATTGTTCCATTATATGATTGTCCACCTTGTGAAAAAGTATTGAATTTCTTAGACCTATTTGTTCCTGTTACTGAAAGATTAAAAAGATAACATATTTAAAAGTACACTCATCAAAAATAAAATTTTTATATAAGGTTTCTTCCCGAGAAAGAAGTGATAGTTAATCTGATCTCTCAAAAATCAATTGTACTGAATCATGATAACTGTTGTTGTAATTGTTGTAATAAAACATTGATTTAAATAAAACAGGAACTTGCATGTCATCCAGGTGCCAGCAAGACCTTAAGGATTGAAAAAAAAAAAAAAAAAAAAAAAAATCTCTTCAGTGTTGAACATTCCCATAAGCTCAGGACAGCAGCAAACTCCCCCAGTAATAAGTACCAGTGGCACAGATCTGTCTTCAAATTTGGAACAGAAAGATGCATAAACCATAATACCTGCAAACTCAAGACCTTACCAACAGAACCAGAAAAGGAATGGAGAGATCAGTCAACTGTTCAAAGACCTGGGGGCTATTTGTGACACATGGCTGACAATGCTGAAGCCAATCCTTGCTCAAATGTTTACCATAAATATAGGAAAACTGTTCTAATAGAAAAAGGCTGTTAGAAACACAGGAACACCTGTGATGTGGTTAGCAGCCTAGTTAATGAGGCATCTTGAAGTCGGTCATTACTTTTTGGCTAACAATGTCTGTAGTCAATTGTAAAAGCATACCTGCCAAATTTCAAAAAGGGCTTTCTTTAAAACTCACACGCGCGAAAAAAATCGAATAAATTTCGACATATCCCGGCTTGAAACAATAATCCTTCTGGGCTACAAAATACAGTAATTCATGCTTTCAACAGAATATTTCAATTAAATCTTATCTATTTACATCATACGCCAATTATTTGTAGATGAGCATGACCCTCAAGAAAAAGGTGTGGTGAATTTTGGTTTGTAGCATAGATATAACAGGACTCCCTTGAAAAAATATACCTAGGTGATACACTTATCACTCACTGGAAATTACGTGCACTTTTAAATTCATAGCTGTGGCTTTTTAGCTTCCCGCAAAAAAGTCGGGAGAAAAGGTGCTGGCATAACAGGGACCAGAACTCCTGGTCTTCAAAATAGAAATAGACTTCAGAGATTCATTTGACATGACAAAATACATGCATTTTCTTCACTTTGGAAAATCACGAGTTCAACAGCATTAATAACACTACAGTAACCGATAACATAATAAGGGTCTGATTTAAGAGCTAAAGTTGTGGGTTGCTTTGCTGTCTTCAGAAAGTCAATAGAATATGTGTTTGTGTAACATGCTTCAGAACTTCTGGTCTTCAAAATAGAAATGGCTTCCATAGTTCCATTGGACATCGATGACCTGAACTGTGTCCTGTTCTTCTTAATCAGGCTAAAAACTCGTTCACATTCCGTCTTCGCAGTCAAGTACGGAGAAATATCGAGATGTTACACGATTGGCGCTGGCCTCAGCCGTTTTACGCGATTCCCGTAGTTTTCACAATAGAACACAGAGAAAAATCGCGATTTACATAATAGGTGTCACTTTTAGTAGTTCGACGAGATTTCCATTATCCATGAGATCGGGCACGGGAAAATCTAGCATTATTATGCAATCGGCGCCGCTGGCTGTCAGTTTGACAAGAATCTAGTTGTCCTAGTCATCGAATGTGGAGAAATATCGCAATGTATCACAATCGCTGGCGCTCTCGACCGTTTTACGAGATTCACGTTGTCCTTGCATTGGACACTGAAAACGCGATAATATGCAATCACCACCGCACCCTGCCATTCAACGATTGTCTGCCTGTCTATCATTCCTGGCAGAATGGCGGAGGCAAGCTCAAGGTTGGGCGTCGTTAAAATTCACGAGCAGTTATGGACATGTTGTATGGTCGGCGCCGTGATTCCTGCTGTCCCTATGCTGTAGTTGGGAGTTCACGGTGGATCACGAGGAGAAATGAGTATCACGATGCTACGTAGTCACTTTTAAGTAGATTGATGCACTTCTCGCTCCCCGTACGCTTTTAAGTATACAGTCATTGGAAAAGTGGAGAGTAGATTTCGGAATGTTTCGTGATGGGTGCCCAATCACCTTTCCTCGTGATAGCAAGTTCCCAATCGGGCACGGATTTTATGATTTTACTCAACTGCGTCGATCTCTGTCCGTTTGATCAGATTCACGCAAGCAAATCATGCGGTCAGCCGTCTTGAGGATGTGGTTCTGGAGGATGAACGTTCAAAGAAGGTATCGAATTTTACAAATTATTCTGAGAGAATTGCACGAATAATACAAGAGGGCACACTTTATTTCGAATTCGTATCATGAATTATACAAGATTTCGAGATAACCGGTTAGATTATACAACCTGTGCCAATGAAGTTCGGTGAATAGTCCTATACTATCAACATAGATGAACAATGCACAACAGTGACCCTATTGTCCTTCGAAATAGTCCACTCCCGTAACTATGCAATGCTGAGATCGGCGATATATGTCCTGGAGACTTTGCAAGAAGGCGTCCTATGGGATGGTGTTCAAAAGGCCCGTCACGTGACCGAAAAGTTCGGTGAATAAAGTCAGAACGGTCGACCTGGCAACATTGGTGACACAAAACGCAACGTGTAAGACCTGTTTGACACAGTGAGTGTTTAGAAGGATGATATTATGCAACCTACCATGCACACTGTTCGGCGGGTTGCAGTGAGAATGATGAATTTATGCAACCTACCATGCACATCTCTTTGGCGGGTGGCAGTGAGAAGGGGGAATGTTCTGTGGAATGGAATGGCTTATCTAAAAACCATCGTCACGGGCGACGCGACCTGGTGTTGAGGTACGACCCCGAAGTCAAGCGTCACAAAGTATGGAGTGTCTGGGTCCAGGTCCAGGGTCAACGGAAAGCCCTGAAGGGCCAGAGGATTTAGAACATTTCGGACATCCAACGTAATGTGATGACCCAACACAGCGAAGGCTATTCCTAAACAGATTCTAGGACTTGTACAGACATTCTCAGAAGTGCATAACCATCCATGGGGATTACTTCGAAGGGCAGAAACTGCTGTTTCAGTTAAGCCAACAATCCGTTCGTAATATAGACCCATTCAGCGAACTTTTCAGTCACGTGACGAGCCTTTTGAACACTAGCCCAAAGGACGCCTTCTTGCAAAGTCTCCAGGACATGTATCGCCGATCTCAGCATTGCATAGTTACAGGAGGGGACTATTTCGAAGGACAATAGGGTCACTGTCGTGCATTGTTCATCTATGTTGATAGTATAGGACTATTCCCCGAAATTTCTTGTCACAGGTTGTATATCCGATGGAACCAAAGTTCGAAGGAAAAATCGACATATAACGAATTTCGAATTAACCCTACTGGATGTCGCAAATTTACGAGATGGATAGATATTTAAAATAAATGTATTTCGAAGCTTTTACACTTTTTTTCTTTTTCGAAAAGATATGATTTCCCAAGATTGCAACATTAGATTATATCGCATTATTTCTGGACTTATTTGAGATAGTCTCCAAATTTAGAGGTCAATAACAGTAATGAGAGGTTTCCGTTGAGTTTTGAAAGTTTTCGCGAATAAACGTGTCGCAAAAAGTCAGGTTTCTTAATAATACAGAAAAAATATTTCACACTAAAGTAAAAACTCTTGTTGATGCCGAAAACATACGTTGAACCGATGTATACTACTCAAGGTATCCTCAGTATGCATTTCCTTGAGGGCGGGCACGGGGAAATATAGCTTACGAAATCGGCGGTGCTTTAGTGAAACTTGCCCCATCCCAAACTGTGAGCCTAGTGGCGCGAGTTTATATGACCTCAGCGAATTTTCGTTACCTCCAAATATCCAGACAAAAATTACCTACTTTTCATTACCGGTAGACACCCTGATAATTCACATGTTATTCCATAACTACAGAACGACCTATGCTTTGTAATTCGTGGTGCAGAAGAAAAGAACAATTTTTTATACAGAACGATAAAGGTTATCGAACTAATCAACGCATTAAAGAACAACACAAGCAAACGGTTATCCCAGATCTTTCATTAACATAAACAAATCGATATCGATCAATTAGGATTCAGGCAAATCGGGACGCATCTCGTATTCCCGGTCGAAGGCTGTAACGATCTTGTGAATATAATTCAGAGCCATGCATCGAATGTGCGCTGGTCACACAGCATGTATCGGTGGCATGCGAAAGATCGTTCTGGCACGAATTTTAGAAAGAAGATCTTGGTACTGTACCATTTATATCATGGCTCGCGCGCCACTAGGTGACAAACCTAGAGCAGTACTCTGATTACGAACACGTGGTATTTACCGTTCGGGAGTGCTTGCTGCCGAAGGTTGACGAGGACGCACGAGTCTCATCGAAGATCGTCGAGGACGAAAATGGAGTCATTGAAAGACAACAGGTGATGTTTGTGACGTCAAAGAACTCTCTACATCTGCATAAAGAACATGAATTATGACAGTAAGGCTATGTGGAGCATTCTGTTATAAAATCAAGTCTTAAGTAACATGGTAGAATGCTTGAATGCTTATCTACATGTATGAAAGTATTAAGAAGCTTGTATTTTTGGAAAAAACGTTTATACTGCGCCCTAGCGGAGAATTAAGTCCAACTCAGATACCCGCTTGGAGGGGGTAGGAGGAGCGCTCGCGTGTTGCAGCAATTACGAAAAGCGCAGATTGATATGTGAATTCAATGTGGAACTAAAGGTGATAGTCCCGTGTGTAATTATAAAAGTATCGGATTCCGGGATAGCTGCACAAAGGCGAAGTGTGTACCGTAAAGCACACGAACATGGGGACCGAACAAGGACATATTTCTCGCAAGGCTCCGATATATAAAAGGGAGACAGAACAGTTCACAATTTTATCTACAAGTGAAAGGTTCCTTGTAGCTGCATTATAACTTGTGTCGATCGCAGCGAGTGTGTATAACCCACTTGAGCGTGAACTGTGTCTCATTGTACTCGTGTAAGGTGGGTCATTATCACGAGCAGTAAGACTTGCTTAGCTCTGTGGCAGGAGGAACATTATTCCCGTTTACGATGTTGCATTCTCAGACATCGGGGGGAACATTTAAAGACTGTAATATGTGGTTAGCCATGTCAGGCTAGGCCGGTGACACTTGCACTGCATTTGCAATGCAGTAGGAACTTCGAAAGTAAATCGTATCACAACTGAGGGTCTGAAGACACATATTTATGTGCCAGGCTAGTTCATAGTGTGAAAATGTATTACCAATATCCGATTGAGATGGGTATTACAAACGGTTCGAAGCAAATGCTCTCATTCTGCTGCATACTTCTGTTCTTCAACCTAAAGTCACGTGCACGTTTTCGTGGAGTGGATTCCTATTACTCGACAGTGGCGTATGCTCGAGACAGGGTGAGGGGACATGGACATATTCGAGGTCCTGGTTCGAGTCCCGAGTCCACTGAAGTTGGAGTTTGTGCTTGGGAGGAGTTCTTGGGTCGCTACCTCAGCATAAGGATATATCCTTTTTTATTACTTCATCAGAACGTGACTGGAGGTAGATGCCATCCAGAGTTTTGTAGTGGAGTAGAAGTATTTCCTAGTAACCATTATCATTATCATGGTTAGTTGCATTAGATAGTATGGTAAGACAGAAGCCTAAATTCGACATTTTGTCAATTTTGACTTTAGCCTACCCGGATTTTGATTTATATTAAATAAATGCATCCAGTTGTTTCAATGCCATGATAATTAAATTTTGGATTTATTTGTAGTTGTTTTTGCTTACTTTCATTGTCGAGAAGTGGAGTACATAGGGGAAGATAGTTTTTTTATTTCCATTTTTTTTTTTTTTGAAATATTTTGTGTGTTTACGCGTCTTGGTTAAGCGTGACTGGACTATAATTTTTTTTAATGTAATTCAATAGAGTGATATACTTTCATACACTAGGTGCTGACATTGAAATGATTCAGTATTTGAATGAGTGCACCATTAAAGAATTTTCTTCAATCGTTATAGATACAGGGTGTTTAGAAAATCAGGTATTATGAAGATTTTGTTTAAATATTCAAATAGGGACTTCACTTAATTTCCGAGAGGCAAGATATGTTTGCAGTGTGCGCTAATGATTCATTTGGAATTAACTTAATTGTGTTAACCAAGATTCATGGCGTAGGGGGCATTGTTAAGCATGTTGAGTCCATCAGAATGAGTGTTGAACTATATTTTGGATTAGATAACTTTTCTATGAGTAAGTCACATATTTAGTGAGCAGTATCGTAACTTAAGACTTAATAATAGTGTAATTACCGGTATATATTTCTCAGTTGATTAAAGATATTCTGATGAGCAACAAATATTTTTATACACAATTTCTCAGAAGTGACATTAAAAAAATCTACATAATATGTAATGAAAAAGATCATGTAGTAAAATATTGTGAGGCAAGACTAATGCAGGAGAGATATTTTTATACCATTCCGAATATGTTTCAGCAAAGTTAATGAACTCCAATTCAATAGTGAGAGTGAATTTCAGTATGTGCGGTATACATGCGAGGCTGAGGGGTTATTAATTTATATTTTGAGTAGGAGATCGCCATTTTGGTGTTCTAGATGAATCTTTATACCTGTGGGAATTGTCAAGATTATCATGATAGATATTAGACATGAATTCGTTTCATGGTGATTTTAGTTGTTGGTATTGAGTTTTGAAAGCCATGTATTTGAGATTTTCTTTCTGAAAATCCATGTTGTCGAATCTTTGTTGGATAGATTCTTGTGATAGGATGTTGGATCAGCTGTGTGTTCAGCCATGTAATACACCACTACCATACTCACTCAAAGTTAATTGACTATGTTGAAACTATTTCAAATGGGCAATTTATCTGCGATTGAGATTAATATAAGCTTACATCATTAGTTAATTTAACTGGAAGGATTACTTTGAAACTTTCAATTAGCTTCATCGCTCGTTGAATTTAAATATGATTACCACACATGTGAAACACCATAATATGAATTTTAAATCGAATGGTTAGGTTGCATTAAGCCAAGTTAATAAAGAAACGAAAACAAATTATTGGAAAATACTTTGGTCCAAGAAAACATTGAATTGAAAATGTTTACACATAGTTATTATGATGAAAAATGCATACGAGATGCATTTGTGAAAATTATTAGTGTTGTAATATAGCTGGAACTTTAATGATTTAATATGTTGTAAATCTATATATCTTACACTTTGGCGCTTGAGTTATAATACGCTAGGGTGTACGACAAATCCAATATAATTTTTTTGTTCATGTGACACTCAGGACACGAGTTTCTGTTGTAAATACTTCGTTTTGAGCACCCTTAGGCATACCTGCCAACCTTCGGAAGTCAAAAATAGGAAGATTTTTTAAATTATAGATTTCATCATGCGCAGTATACCGTGCAAGGGCGAATGAGGGTACACGAAAGACCTGCGTGTCTTTATTGGCAAAGTATGAATTCAGCATAAAATTCACAAAAATGTAAACAATCATCAATCATCGAGTAGTATGTTTGGCCAATATTTAAACGGAAGAGAACATAATTGTGTGTTTAAAGAAAGTGCATACAATCATTCGTATGGATTACACGTCGAATTCGCTACCACATATTCATTCTACTTTAGATTCCGCCATGGTCCGTATTGACAAGAGATTATAAACCAATATAAGACAATATATTTCCGTCAATCAATACCAAACGGAAATATATTGTACTATATTGGTTTATTATCACATATTCACGTAGGCTTGACGACTGTTTGTCCGTAATATACCACCAATCAGTATGCGGTACGGCGATCAGCTGACTCACCATTCCGAAATCGCAGCTATGGAGCTCACAGCCAAGCGAGGAACTTACACAAACTTGCACTAAAAACCAAGGTTAAATCACAAAAGAAATTACAACTTACGAGAGAATCTCCTTGAGCAGGGTGTCTACTGTAAGGATGAAGTAAAAATTAGTTACTTTTTAGCTACCTTTTAGTTAATTTTAGTTACCTTTGAATTCAAGATACGTCTGCATGTAAAGGGGCTTATCACGAGGTGAAGAAAAACAACAATGAACTATGTTTAAAGCGGTAAATACAATTCACTTAGGGAGTTATAAAAAAATTAAAAATAATAAATAAATACTAAATTATCAAACGAGTTGTTTCAGATAATACGTCGTCTTGTCCACAAGGCGTTTTTATAATTGCCAAGAGGTTGCTCTGCTCTTGACCGTTTGGCGAGATTTCCTTTGTCACCGCGGTAGATCACGAAGAAATTTATGGGACGTTACGTGATTGTAACCGAATTTTGTCTTCGCAGTCAGGTACGGAGAAATTTCGAGATGTTACACGATCGGCGCTGGTCTCACCCGTTTGTCGAGATTCCCGTAGATTTCGCGATAGAACACTGATAAATATCGCGATTTAGATAATCGGTGTCACTTTTAGACGTTCAACGAGATTTCCATTGCCCTCGAGGTCGGGCACGAGAAAATATAGCATTATTATGCAATCGGCGCCACTTGCTGTCCGTTTGACAATAATCCAGTTGTCCTCATCACTGAATGCGGATAAATATCGCAATGTACCGCAAACGCTACCGCTCTCGGCCGTTTTACGAGATTCACGTTGTCCTCGCAATATTGTGCATACCGCGCCGCACCCGGCCGTTGAACGATTGTCTATTCGTCCTGACAGAATGGTGGAGGCAAGCTCAAGGTTGGACATGGTTAAAATTCACGAGTAGTTATGGACAAGTTGTATGGCCGGCGCCGTGATTCCCGCCGTCCCTATGCTGTGGTTGGGAGTTCATCAGTTCAGGGTGGATCACGAGGAGAAATTCGTATTGCGACGCTACGTAGGCTGTCATATCTAAGTGGATTAATGCTCTTCTCGCTCCCCGTACGCTTGAGTATACGGTCATGGGAAAAGGAGCGAGTAGGTTTCGGAATGTTCCGTGATTGGTGCCCGATCACCTTTGACAGTCCTCGTGGTCACAATTTCACGCTAGGGTACGGGTTTTATGATTTTACGTAACTGACGTCGATTTCGGTCCATTTGACGAGAATCCCGCAGACAAGTCGTGCGGTCAGCCGGCCGTCTTGAGTATGAGTGTTCGAAGTAGGTATCAAATATTAAGAATTATTCTGAGAGGATTGCATGAATAATACGACTAGAGGACACTTTTTCTTTCGAATGCGAATTATACAAGTTTTCGAAATAACCGGTTAGATTATAATATATCCGATGGAACCAAAGTTCGAAAAAATAGACATATAACGGAATTTCGAATTAACCATACTGGATGTCGCAAATTTACGAGACAGATTTTTAAAATAAGTTATAGCCCAGGTATTTCGAAGCTTTTTCATAATTCTTTTTCGAAACGGTAACATTTCGCAAGATTGTAACATTCAATTATTTTTCGTTATTTCTGGACTTCAATTTGACATAGTCTCCAAATAAATGCGAGAAATGCGAGGTTTCTGATTAGTTTCAGAAGTTTTCGCAAATAAACGTCTCGCGAAAAGTCAGGTTTCCTAATAACACAGATACATATTTCACACAAAACTAAAACGTCTTCTTGATGCCGAAAATATACGCTGAACGATGTATACCACTCAGGGAATCCTCAGTATGCATTTCCTTGAGCTCAGGCACGGGGAAATCTAGCTTATGCAAATGGCGCCGCTTGCGCGAAACTCGCTCCATCGCAATCTCTGAGCCTAGAGGCGCGAGTTTAAATGATTCAATCCGCCTTCAAAAAATTTTCGTTACCCGAATGTAAAATTCGTTACCCATTTGTAAAATTCATTACTTTTTCGTTACTTTCGTTACCGGTAGACACCCTGTTGAGAATGGAAATTATTTGCAGTTCCTTTTTCTTTTACAATATATCACTGGGGGCCGAAATTCGGAAGAAATAATAGTAATTAAGAAGATCGGAAGACGAGGTGAAAATTCGGAAAGTTTCCGAATAAATCGGAAGGGTTGGCAGGTATGCTTAGGGAAGTTTTTTTTGTGATCTTTTTAGGGTTGAAACTTTCTTGTTTGTTCACATTTTTCTGAATAAATTATATTTTTAGTTAGCTGTATAATTGGCGTGGTCTTTTGGAGAGGTGAGGGAAGGGTGTATTAGGAAGGCCATCGCTGGGTATTTCGGGGTATTCCACGCCTCCAAGATATTCCTCCGTAGGAATTTCTTGCTCTCTGACTCTAGTTTGCTTTTGCGGCCATGGTCTTTCGTAATGCCCCCTTGTTTGTTGTATTTGTACCCAATTATCCCATTCATCTGTGAGTAGGACCTGGGGGTTTTTATAGCCGGGGATTTTCAGGTTCTACGATCCGGCAGTCTTCGTGGGATGCAGCAGGTAATGGTAGGTAATTACGGGTACAGTACGTAAATCCGCAAAATATTATAGTTCATCCGTAAAACCGTAAAATTTACTGCCTTCCCGTAAATTTTACGGAAAAGAAATAAAAGTAAAACTTTTGCCTCGTGTATTTTTGTTGAAACGTCTTGCTTCCCAACGGAATCTGAATTTATCACTGAGCGCATCGACATCAAATTTCAAAGAAACTTGGGAAAATTGCAGGGGCCTTCTAAGGATGTACTCTTGGTGAGGTGTACCATACCAGCAAATGAGCCCAATGGTACACCGGGCGAAACACTGGCAAACCAGCTTGAGACAGCCAAACAATTTTAATTTACCAAGTCTCTTGGAAATTTGTTTTGACGTCAATATGCTCCATTAGAGTAATAATTTTCTGTGTCCTCCGGGAAACAATGTATTTTAACTTGAACTGTTAGGCAGCAATTTTTGCAGTAGAAGAGTGATGCACTCTCATAGTACATTGACAAGAGCCTTGCAGTGGCCTTCTAAGCATGCACTTGCCAGCATCTGGGTGATGAGTCCAATGGCACACTAGGGTGAAACTCTGACAAACCATATTCAGATAGCCAGAAATGCAAATTTTGTTGTTGAATGATTTTAGGGGGCTTGGGATATCTTGGTCATCAGCTTCGTTTTTATCTGATAACCTGTGGTGACAGTAGTAATGTAACTGCAATTATTAGGGTCAGGGAATGGGGTAATGCCCCAGGAATGCATATGCCTGGAAAGATAGTGCAATAATCTGCAGGAAAACCATCCCCAAGATGGCCACTCTCGAACCTCTGACCTCCAGGCTAGCCGCAGATCCCTATCGCAGTCCTGGTGAGCGATTTAAGATTCATGGCTACAGTGAGGGGTGCCTGTTATATAATGGGACAGAAAAGAAGACTATATTAAATACAACTGTTGAGTGTAATGCGAGGGGTGTTCAAATAAGGATACTCGCATGCAACTTACTAATCCATAAATATCCTTATGGTCTTGAGGACTAGTAAAAATAATCCCTGGCACTACAGCCCATGAAGGGCCCAGGCCTACCAAGCGACCGCTGCCCAGCCCCTCGACCTGCAGACATTGGGGTGACGTGTGGTCAGCACATCGGGCTCCCCCTCATCCGTTAATCTTGGTTTTCGTGACCAGGGTGCTGCCTCACTGTCAGACAGCTACTCGATTGTCCCAACGATGCTGAATGCACCCGGTTCCAGCCCTCAAGTCAGTTTCTGAAATCCCTGACGGAGTCGGGTATCGAACCCAGGACGTCCGGGTGAGAGGCAGGCACGCTACCCCAACACCACTGAGGACTAGTGCCTCTCCATGAACTCGGGAAATGCAGATGCAGTGTATTTCCATTCTCCACATGACACATACATCGGGCTCTGCGTATTAGTGATATATATTGTGCAATTTTGGTTTCAGCATTCAGATCAAAGAACTTTGTTTATTTATTTACAACAATGGACAAAAAAAATTGTGTTTCTTTAATCTGCTTTGGCTATGATTTGACACTGCTTTCCCAGGATTTTACTTGCCACTTTTCTGAGTCCCTAATTATCAGCCACTGAATATTAGATTACAATTAGCCTGTAACTGGTAAACCATGCAATGTGAACCTTTAATGAATAATCTTAACAATTCTAAGGAGGCTTTTAAGAAAGAGTGAGTAAGACTGATTTTATTGCTTATGTTTTCTTATATGTGACGTTGCAATTGCCGTAGTTCTTGATTTTATTGCTGAAGTTTCCTTATAGACGGGGAACTGTCGACCATGTTGGCATCAGACGTTGGAAGTGTGGCCGAAAACTAAAAAAATAAGGGGCGGCTGACTCACCTGGTATATGCCCAGATATGTCATCGGTCATATAAAATCCCCTACCTCTGACGTTACTTGAGTTATATTAAAACAAGTTTTTCATAAGATTTTCCACTTTTTTCTTCATTCAATTACCCATATCTCAGGCTGTAATTGCTGTACACCGTTGGTTTATGTCTACGACACTCCAGGGATCAAGGGCTCTTTTTTTTTTTTTGCTTTTTTTTTTTGCGCAGTTGTTAACTAAAATCATCTGTGTCTGAGTGAGGTTCTGAGGTAACAACCAAATCAGCGCATGCTTCTTTCGAGGATATTCTGCCTTTAAGAAACTATATCTCAAAGTGTAATTGCTGTACACCGGTGCTTAAGTATGAGAATATTTAACAAATCAAGCTCTCTCTTTGGCGCAGTTGGTCACTGAAATCGTCTGCCTCCGAGTGTAGTTCTGAGGTTAAAACCAAATCAGCGTATGTTTTTTTACAATATAATAAAGAAAGCTCTTCAGCCTGTCAACACGAATTGTGCCCAATTACAATAGGCGGGAAACAAAAATGTACATACCCTACAAGCTAACACAAATTTTATGTACAAATACCTACTTAATTGGATGAAATGTTTCGAACGTCACACGTTCATCCTCAGATCCTGTTCACTTAGGCTTAACTTGTATATGAACTTCATGAATCACACTTGAACATAAATATACACATAAATATATACCGACTGAAAAGATTTCTTTATTAAAATTAGGCAACACTGAAAAATGGCTTCTATCAGTACAAAATGTTTTTATTTTTCAAGAGTTTCTTCCATTTAAGCAACTAGATCTCAGGTTGTAATCGCTGTACACCGGCGGTGTAAGTATTAAAATATTTTATTAATCAAGATCTCTCCGTTGTGCTATTGACCACTCAAACCAGGACCAGAGAGAGCGAGTAATGTCAACGGAATGTCTACGGACTAACAGAGAGCCACGACTTTGTAGAAAAAATTATAGAAGTGCATATATATAAATATCTTGCAGTGTGCTAAGACTGAAGTTTGTTCTGGTCACTTATTGAGAGATATTAAATTTGGGATTCAAAAGACGTGAGTTTATTATACACAGTTGGTAGCCGTTGTGACTCATATAATAAACACTGTCTTATGTACTGAAGCATATATCGCACGTACAAAACTTGGATGAAATCCATTAGGACGTTATATGCAGTTAAACATTGAACCTATCAGCACGCTAGAATTATGTTGGCAACAATGCTATGTTTAAACACAAATTGTGCTATGTGCGGGTTGTTAAAAATTAATCTGAAATACTACGAGATACAAATGTGGCAATATTGGAAGAAATCCATTTTTTGAGTATGGATGTTACATGCAGTTAAACATTGAACCTAACAGGACACATAGAATCATGTTGACAGCACTGTGATATATGGGCTCCTGAAAATTAATCTGAAATATGTCTATATGTGTGCCAATTTTGGAATAGTTCCCATGAATATCTTCTGAGATATCCAACTTAAGAGTCCGAATTTCAACTCCAATTGTTTAGTATTTGGTTGCACTGACATTATTTTCAAATATGGCCTTGAGATTTTCTGTTAGAGATCATCACTCAAACGAAATTTGATTTCAATAGCTGCAGCTTATTAGGAGTTGAGAGGCTGTACACTCGAACACAGGGAAGGACAGGCAGACACACATTTGATCTCATAATGGTATATGAACGCATAGGGGATATACAGACAAACAATCTCGTAACATTGATTTTTATATATATAGATATACTGTTGCGGACTATTGCAACATTAAAATAAATAGTTCTTTTTTTGGTACTTAATGCTTTAATATTTATCATTAATAATTAACACACTTGTTAAGTTATCTGACGAGTTTTCTTGTATTTTGTTTTTGGAGGGCAAAGACTGTCTGTGGGAGTCACTGTAGGTTTGGTAGTGTTTTGTAGTGCTATTTGTCTTGCACATTCATCCGATTGCGATGACATTTGGGTAAGTTGTTGTGTACACTCCAGGAAAGGTTTCTGGCTGCAAATTATTTATGTAACAAAAAAAGGGTGAGGGACTTAACAGGAACCCTTAAATCCCACAGTAGCCCAATTGCACAATCTGTATACATATGACACCGCAATGCAAGGTGTGAGAATAGCTTGCTGATCAGAGGCGGCCGGTGATATTGGACTCAAGGACGCCGCCCTCCCACCCTCCTCCATCCTCATCAGCCATGATGTTCTCTCTCCTCGCAACTAATGTTTTGCCATCGTGACAAAATGTGTGTAGTTCCTCTCCTTGTCGGTAGAGCGCACTGGATGCTCACGAGGACTCATCAAAATTCGCCCGCTTTGCTATTTACGTTGCCATGGCAACTAATACCTTCAGTAATCCCCTCTCCATCCTCTCAAGCGCTACGTCACGAAATGTGTGGACTCAGCTTGAGTCTGATGCAGCCACTGCCTGCCCATTCAACGATTACGGTATTGGTTTATGCGTACAACCTCGTTTCCAAATATAGGCGCTAGGAAGCAGCACCAAGTCACTGTGGCAGACATAAGCTTTGTATTGATGTTAATGGAGAAGTTGGAATGTATTCTGAATGATTTTATAATGTAGTACTGCTGCGTGCCCTTTTGTAAATCAGAACTGGGCAAGTTAGAATACCGGGGAATTTCATGAGATACAATTCATTGCGTGAGAAGTGGTTACGTGGAATTTCCAGAGAAGGTGACAAGAGAGGAAGCAAATGGTTACCTTCTGATCGCTCTGTTGCTTGTAGACTTCATTTTCTTCCTGAGAGCTTCAGATCACATAAATTATCAAATTGGTTACAACTAGTGGGATGTGGGTTGGCGACTATGGTATCCCAGCTGAGTTTCCTTGAGCTGAGCTCCTCTCTTATATATTTCATGTCAACTCTTACCCCAACATTATTAGGGTATCGGAGGCCTGGGATGTCTTTCATTTCCCTGCCTTAATTGGCTCTTGTCTTTTTCTTTCCTGATGCCCTAATTTATGTAGGATCAGACCTCATTTTGTCCTTTTTTCTGCCTTCTCTAAAAGGCCCTAAAGGAGGTAGGGTGTGTGTTGTCCCACCAGGCACGGTGCACCTTAGATATCGATACACCCTCAATGATGGATATAATTGTTGTTTAAAGGGGTGAAATATCTAGGTCATCTATCCTTAGTGGTTTAGGTGATGGTGAGAAATTATGATGAAATGAAATCAACAGCTAGGCTTAACTAATTACTGACTTACAACTAACTTATGTACTAGAAGAAGAAAACGACAATAATAAATGAAAGAAACGAATAAGGGAAATAAATGACGGAAAAGAAATGCCCTCTATCTTCGTAGGGCAGATGACCTTGCTGTTCATCCTCCTAAAACAAGAATCAATCTTCGAAGATTGAGTATTGAGGTACTTGGAAACTACTAGAGCCATTAAAGGCAGGTAGAAAAGGGAAAGAGGAGAGGGTCCACCCCAAAGTCAATGCAAAAAGGGGAAAATGGATCTCACTCTGGAACACATCACGGTCGCCAACTCCCGAGCTCAAAAGCTGAGCTCTTGAAGGTGTAGCCCTATCCAGGGTGCATTACGTGTGGTGAAGCTTCACACACCCTGCCTCCTTTAAGGCCTTGTGTAGAAGGCATTAGATGTTATGAAACTAAAAGAAGAGGGCTGATCCCTCGAAGAATGAGGGTATCAGGATAGATGATATAAGGGTCAGTTTCGGCAGGAAAATGAATGGCTCCCTAGACTTTGGATGCTCTAATGCTATCCGGGTTGGAAGAGAACAAGAGTCGACTAATGGAGGTCGACAGGTAGATGACATAGAAGAGCCCAGCACAAGTGTAAATAATAACCGCCTCTGCTGGGGTCCAATGGTGTCCAACCCAAGTCCCTCTAGGCCTAGTTGTGAACCCTTGTGGTGGGGATACACCCTCAAGGGCTCATGGCTAGTGAGGTTGGGAATTGGCGACCCTGATGGATACCTGAGCTGGGTCCGGTTTTCTTCTTTTTCTAGTGACTGGGAGCAAATATTTTTAATACCTTTGCTATTTCTTTAAAAACAATAGTGCCTAGTCCAAACGAAATAAGGAAATCAAGCTTCAAAAATATGTGAGAAGATAAAACACAATTCATGTATGAAATCATCTCTGTCAATTACTGGAAAAGCATCACAAAAAGCGTTTTAGGCTACATCTTAAACGGTTGAGTCCCCGCTCGGTAAAATTCACGAGCCGCCGCTGTTGCTGATTCATCGCGAGGTGACATGAGGAGACTTTCAGCAGCCCGCCGTGTTATCTGGTATCGCGCTCTCGTCACACCACGGTGTTCGGGCGGGGGTTCATTACTATCTTCCTTTCCATCTTTGATTTGCATTGCAATGAATACCAGGAATAGCTAGTACACTTAATCGTATAAATCTGAAACACATGCTGTAATTTATTTCAGGTTATTTTTCACATATTCCAGTAATGGGAATAATTTTGTGTTTACCGACTGAAAGCTAAAATATTAATTGTTAATAAAGCAACACCGAAAAATGGCTTCAAAGCTATCTATACCCAGCTAATGCTATAGAAAAGTCGCAAAAGTACAGTAGGTGGGAGTCATACTACGCCTTTGAAGATCCTTATTAGGATGTAGAGACCATTGTCATAAAATCCGGTATCTCTTTTTGGACTGCAATCTTTCGAGAACTTCTTTGTAAAACATTTGGGGGAAATATTGCAATATACTGTACAAACAAATAAGAAAAATAAATACAGAGAGTTTGTTTTATATGCGACGGGGACCCTACCTCACCCGCGTTGCGAGCCTGTCTCCTACCAGGCACTTTGCCGTAAGGCGGCGCTCGCGCAGCACTGAGTCATTGAGTATAGGAATTTGTACTTAAATTTGTACTTCAATGTGATCCTTGACCAATTTTTTGACGAACTGACTTACGGAGAGCGATTGTCAAATTATTTTCAACAAGATTCTGCCACTGCTCACACTGCCGAAGCATCCATGACAGAATTGCGTCGCATTTTCGGTATTAGGATTATAAGTTGAAACGTGTGGCCCCCGCGAAGCCCAGACTTATCACCATGTGACTTTTATCTGTGGGGGACGCTTAAAAATAGAGTGTATGCAAGAAACCCTCACACTATAAATGAGCTTACAGGCTATATTACAGCTGAAATACAGTCAATCGGTGCTGAGGAACTTCAGAAAGTAAATGACAATTTCATAAAGAAGTGCCAGCGATGTGTAGCAGTGAATGGCGAACAGTTTGATCACTAGCTGTGAACCAGGTAAGTACAAATTCCTATACTCAATGACTCAGTGCTGCGCAAGCGCCGCATTACGGCACAGTGCTTGGCTGGAGACAGGCTCGCAACGTGGGCAAACGGGGGCCCCTGTCACATATAAAACAAACTCTCTGTACTTTCCCTTCATAAGAATGGTAAAAATATGGCTAAAAAAAACGCAGTATCACCAGAAATTGGGTAAGAATATTACTTTGCAGACTTTCCACTCACTTTCCTGCACATGATTAAAAATTCCCAGTAGTTCCATTACCAGTAGACATCCTGTTTGAATTCCACAAAAGTAACATGCAATGAACATATCCGTGCTAAAATCCCTATCAACAATCTCTCCTTTCCTCAATTTTCAAGAATAATTAATCATGTAGTTAACCAAAGAAGAGTTCATAGATGTGCTGGCCCGTAAATCCTTACCTTGTTCTACTTTTAATAATTTATACCAGGGCCTCTCAAACGCGTGAAATGTTAAGCATACAAATCGAGGTGTAGATTTTCTGTGAATCAGATGAGCGTTTTTGCTTGGGGCAACTCTTCTAAGCGCGGTTCAACTCTGCTTGTATTCGCATGGTGAAGAGCACGGTTGAGCAACAAAGGGTGCGTTGATACATGACTGGTTTATCGGTAAAATAGATAAGCACAAGATAACTACAGTGGCTACGCGGGCTAAAGCGCAGCGTTAGATCCTGGGGCCAAGCTCTCTGCTGACTCGGTAGACGCGTGGGTTCGAGCCCCACCGTCGGCTGTCCTTGAAATGGTTTTCCGTGGTTTCCCATTTTCAACACCAGGCAAATGCTGGGACAGTACCTTCTGATAGGCCACGGCCGCTTCCAGTTTCATTCATCTTCATCCATTCCATCTCTCATCCCGACGCGCAGGTCGCCCACGGGCGTCGAAGAGAAAGACCTGCACTCGGCCTCTGAGGAGGCCACACGAAAAAAAAAAAACTACATAATAACGGAGCAACCTGCTCTAAAAGAAGCAATGACTCTCAAAAGTCCACTTGAATCGAAGTGAGAAGTTTTTTTTTTAATGTCAGCCAAATGCTTAATCTGCAGAACACTAAGAAAATAGTCTATTAAAAGAACTTCATTTCATTTACATTCCTCTCAAATAGATATTCATTCTTATTAGCCAATTTTCCTCTTATGAAAAAAATAAGACTTATGAGATCACCTTTTGTCCATGTGTGTGTGTGCATGTAATCTGTGTGTGTGTGTCACCCCCAAATAAAATCTTAACGACTGGAACGATTTCAGGAAACTCGCGAAGGACATACTAATACCTCATCCAACCTCGACCGTGCCTTTCAAAATATTTCACTGGCATTCCCCATCTCTGAAACTGTTACTGATATCACCCTGAAAATTTAGTAAAGTGATAAGAGGACTACTGCAAGTTCACTTATTTAACTTTAACCCGGCCAAAGTCGTCGGACTTTTTAAGAACGTTAAAAATCCCTCAGTATGCCTTCCTTCGGAAGGGAAGTAAAGCCGGCGGTCCCATGTCATAGATTTATAGCATGTTAAAGAACCTTCCACTAATTACACCTGTGTGAAGCTAAATTATATATAGGTTAAACATTTGACTAACGTTCTTAGGTTCCTACGTTCGTTGTCAAGAGCCGACTGCGGTGGCATCTGGTAACTAGGTTCTGAACTAGTTGGTCGTTGACAGTGGCGTTTGGCGGCAAAAGTAGGAACTACTTGGAAAAATTGAATGTCTGCAGTCCTTACTTGAATTAAAACAGATACACACACTAATACAGTCATCACAATTAACACTGGTTATCCCGTATATACCCGAATGTAAGACTAGGTTTTTTCCCACTTTTTGTGTTATAAAAACTTAGGGTCGTCTTATTTTCAGGGTATTAAAAAAAAAAAATTGATCAAGGTTTTTAAAAATTGTTATTATTTGCAAAGTAGTATGTGGTGTTGGCATCTTGTAACTCGCAACGAATCAATGCGTTAATGAAGATTAAAATATGGTTTGTTATGTTTAATTACCATGTATATACGAATAGTGTACATTTTGAGGTTAGGATTTACGCATACACGTCATTTCAAGCGGATAAATTATATGTTCGAAAGCATACGGAAATATGTTTTAAAACAATCTTTACAAGAACAACCAGTCAGTTTTACGAGCAGTAATTTTGTGATCAACATATCTTAATTTAATAATGTCTCCCATTCTTGAACAAAGAAATTATAGAGTATGTCTTGGAAAAGTGGGCAGAGGGATTTCCGATAACACGAGATGTTTTAAAAATGAAAGCACGACCTAAAGGGCATATATTGTGCAAGTTATGAGTTAGTGAATATTTTTTTGAAAAATCTGTAAGAGGCAGTTGATAACTAGGGCTCGTCTTATATTCGGGGTCGTCTTACATTCGGGGATATACGGTAACACCGGTTATCAGACAGATTCCACACACACCCAAAGTACACGGGGCTACATGACCTCGTTGTCACAGCCCCTAAACTAAGGAACCAACCAACTCCTGTAACTTTCAAAACCTGTTAAGCATACAATTAACATGGCGACCAAGCGAAGAAGTTTTAAATGACATTTCCTCGAGATTTCATCAACCGAGCGCAATGAAACCTAACACCCTACATGTCTATACAAGATTGAGCCCACTGGCATCTAATTTCATTAAATTGTTTTCACACCCTCAAGACGGCGGCTGTGCAAAATTTTAATTTTTTTGTATCACGCGATCAAAGTGAACGTTTGTATAATTAACCAACAAAATTACCTTTACCTACCAGTACATAACTCTATGGCCTACATATGGAACATTCCAACATGGCGATCAACGGAAATAATTCACTGGTTTTCAACCTCTACGAATGTATTATAGCAACCAAACTGAAATTTTGTATGTTGATAGAGGCCATTAAAATACGTTCAGCTATGGGATTTAAATAACCTGACGAGCACAAAACCAACATAGCAGCAACTCGAAGTTTAAATGGATTTTTCTTGTGGTCATGCAAGCGCTGTGAAACTTGGCATGGTATATCTTCACATAAGGCTTAATACATTGACGTCGAATGTAAACATACTTAATGAGAATTTAATCATGGCAGCTGTAAACAATGTTTAAAATAGTGTTTTAATTCTCGGGTCCTAATCAAGCAATAGTAATGTAAGTTGGTGAACTATCATTAGAATATTAATCTGCTGGCATATAATTCTATAGCCTGTATATAAAACAATCCAACATGGGATCCATACAATCCAGTTCACAGTATCTACAGAACTATTTAAGCAATCAAACTGAAATTATTTATGGTGATAGAGGACTATTAACTAAGTACTAGGTACAGTATGTGACTAAAATCCTGAAAAAACATATAAGCAACATGGCAGTCAAGTGACTTACCAGTATTTCTAAATACAGTACTTTTCTGGCGGTCTAGTCACCTGAGAGCAATGAAACTAAGAACGGCAAATCTGTTTCTCACAGCTTAGTGTAGAAACATCTCAGATTCAATTGTTTTTAAAAATTCGAGATGCCATCAAATCAAAATTTTAAAACCCTCTTTTATTTATTTCTCGTATCCCATTTAAGCGATTAAAGAGAAGATTGGTATGATAGGCAATTATAATAATCATAAACTAACGACACTAAATTCTGCAGCTTACGTTTTGTGAATCATAGAAGCCGTGGAGGTCCCGTGGCTCATGATCTAGAGATTAACGGTCACGTTAAACTACAAGCTTCCTTCCTCTCCCCCCCCCTTCACAGAACTTTTTCTCTCACTTTCGTTATTCCACATACACATTTCCCCCCCACTAATCTCGGGTGAAGAAGATGAAGGGTGTTGTAACGCTACTCTTAGATCTAGTTATAAAGTTGCTCTACGTTTAACAAGAGCTGGGAAGCCATTCATGATAGAACAGCCATTAATAAAGAGTATTGTGTTAGATGTAGTAGAGACAATGAATTCTACATTAGCTCCAGCTTACAGTAGAATATCACTGTCCAGTATATAGCACGTAAACATTTCGCAGTGAGGAAGAAGCAGCAGTGAAGGTTAAGGAGGGGAGACAGGCGGAGTGAGCGAGATAAGCATAGGGAGTGGGGGTTTGCACCGCGGTCAACCTAACAAAGTCATCTTTTGCACCTTGCGCCGCACAATACACCGGCACATGCACCCTGAGAGGCCCTGGTTTATGCTCACAACTAAGAAATATAGATCACTCAGAATCTTGGGCAGTCCAATTCAGGTCGTTAAATTGTTTTTAACAATCAAAATTAAGGGACCTGTTCTTATGAACATAATCACTACTCACCTACTCCATCACTTCTTTTGCAATATTTAACATGGCTGAACTGAAATTAAAAATAAGAGTTAAAATGAGTAACTATCACATTTAATTTACTTTACCTATAAGAACGTGAACACTGTGTTTATAGAAATAGTTGAGAAAATCGGTCTTTTCAGATTTGTTGACAGAAGCCAGCATATTTTCTGGATCGAGCAATATCCTGAGGATGCCCATCAGTTGCACAGCTCCACCAAGCTCAGGGTCAGTATCACAGATCATTTGTTCGATTATGACATTTATAAGCATTTGGTCCTATAAGAAAAAGAATAAATTTATGCAATTAAAAAAGAATATTATAGTTAAGACAGTAACCAAATATATTTATAGAAATATGAAATAGTCCAAGGAAAACTTACTTCATCAGTATTGTTGGTTTGCTGCAAAGTGTAATCTCGAACAACGGACGGAGAGAATTCAACAATATAAGTAAGGATGTCTATCGATGCTGTCTTCGTTTGAGGATCATCTGCTCCCAATGTTATTTCTAATGCAGGAAGAATGCCCAACGAAGACAAAGTCTGAAAAAGAAGGTTGAGTCTCTTGATGAAAGTGATCGTTAATCATCCACTTCACAGTTCCTGAAGACAGGTAATTCTCCTTTTGTCATGTAAACCCATTTAAAGCAAGTTATAAACACACTGTATATCACTTTAGTAAAGTGAAGCATTTTCTCTTACCAGTATATAAAAGTCCCGTAACGTCAATAGCTTTAAAAAATGGAACAGTCAACAACACAACATATTGTATCCATTCCCCTCAAAGTATCCCCTTCCATGATGCCCCTTTTCTTGCTCCCTATCAGAATTATTGTTATGAATGCACTCTTCAACACACAAAAGTGAGTAAGTTATCTGTTCTAGGTTCAGTCATGACAGAAGGTTAGTAACAATATGATTGGATTTTACCCTCCATTAAATACAGGGAGTTCATAAAGTAACCGGACTCTTTAACTTCAAAAAATCTTAGCTCACATATCAGACGGAATAGTTGGCAAGCTTCGTTCTGAGATGCTATCAGACATGATAGAATCAGTTGCAGTTGTGCCAAAACAGTGCAACTGTTGCCTTGCGCACAGTGAGTCGTACAAGGCCAAGTGGGCGACTGCATTTTACGCGCGCACAACAGGTCGCTTTATTGGAGGCATATTTCGAGTGCAAACGTTATGAGAAATGTGTGGAAAAATGGAGACATAAATTTCGTGATGAACCCTCACCACGTAAATCATCTTGTATGATCTTGTACGCAGGTTTATTAACGTAGACTTCGTGGCTGATGGAGAACAATGTGGGAGACCTAAATTAATTATGGACATCTTCCTTCGCGGTGTTCGGCAGGACATTGAGAGATCTCCGCGGAAATCTGCAAGATGTTTATCTCAAAAACGTGGAGCATTAATTGGGTCCACACTTAACGCGCTGAAAGAGGAAGAGCTATGCTCATATTGAGCCAAGGCCATCCAGGAGCTGAAGCCACCTGATTTAGAGAAACGTCGCCGTTACTGCCAGTGGTACCATACCTTCACACGATATGTAGACATTCAGAACAATACTTTTTTCATAGATGAAGCATAGTTTCACCACAATGGCTACATTAAATCCCAGAAAACCAGAATTTGGGCAACGAAAAATCCGCATGCCTTCCACGAAGTACCGCTTCATTCTGAAAAAAACTGCACCTGGTGCGCACTGTCGTCCAAAAGGAATGTTGGACCTCTGCTTATCGACTCAACAGTTGATGGTGTCTTATACAGGGACAATAATAATGTTATTGGTTTTACGTCCCTATTAACCACTCTGGCTTTTAGAGACGCCGGGGTGCCGGAATTTTGCCCTGAAGGGGATATTTAACGAGCTAATAAATCTACTAGCACGGCTCCCTCGCATTTGCGCACCCTCAAATGCCAGTCGACTGCGCCAGGATACGAACCTGCAACCTTGGGCCCAGCAAGCGAGAACGTTACCGCTGAGCCTCGCAGCCAGTCATACAGGGACACTATAAAACAATTTGTAACTTTATTGCAAAAGGAGGAGCCTCCGTGGCTTAGGCGGCAGCACGCCGGCCTCTCGCCTCTGGGTCCGTGGTTCAAATACCGGTCACTCCATGGGAGATCTGTGCTGGACAAAACGGAGGCAGACAGGTTTTTCTCCGGGTACTCCGGTTTTCCCTGTCAACAATTTCATTCCAGCAACACTCTCCACTATCATTTCATTTCATCTGTCATTCATTTAATCATTGCCCCAGAGGAGTGCGTCAGGCCTCGGCAGCCGGCACAGTTCATATCCTCGCCGCTAGATGGGGGCTTCATTCATTCCATTCCTGACCCGGTCAGAGACTGGAAGCAGGCTGTGGATTTTCATTTTCATTGCAAAAGGATGAGTGCTATTGATGATCCCAGCAAGATGGTGCCACTTGTCATACTGCTAATGCAACCATTGCTACGTAATCTTAAGAAATTTGTGTTCTCCACGTTTGCTAGATTTAACCTCTCCAGACTTTTGCTCTGTGGGGATATTTAACCCTGCGTTACCCACGCTAACAAAGTTACACCAATGCCCACGCACGGACTCAGAGTCCGTGTTTTCTTTTCATTGTTAAAATTTAGTTATAATGAACAAATTTTGATTTTTTTGGCAAACACTAATTTACATAAGAAGTACAGAAGTATGCTAGTGGTAATTACCTGTTTTACGTAAGTACAAGCCTACAATATGTGTCATTATCAACTAAAAGCATATAACTAAAGAACTAATAACTGAAAAAACTTTTCACTGGAAATAACTTATTAAACAACATTGCTTTTGAAAATGACGTCATAGAAAACGTGAATGTAAAGAAATCTGTTTGGTTAGCATAATGCCAACTCTGTAATCATCTGAGTCTGAATCTGTATCTTCCAGAAGAACATCAAATATATCAGGTTCACTTGACACTACATTTAGTAGACAAAGAATCCTATTCTCCTCATTATGATTAATTTTGTTTAGGATTTAGACATAACAGTCTATACTAAAAAGTTGAAAAAGCACAAACCCATTTACTCACGCACGGAATGACAGACCGGGTTTGGAGAAAACAGCACTGTTACAACTCAAGGTCACACTGCAGACTGAACGAAAGAGTAGGGGAGAGGTTGGGGAGTTGTAAAATGGAAGCTATACTGGCTCGCCGCACTTTTAGCCAACTTATAGCTAATAACAAAAACAACCTACGCCCGAATTGTGAGACCGTGCGCGAGTAACGCAGGGTTACAAGACCTCAAAGAAGCAATTTCTAGATGTATTGGAGAAATAACAATCGCAACTTTGAAAAATGTGTCACAAAACATGTGTAAGCGCACAAATTTGTCCCATGACTTGCTGAATGCATGTAGAGCATCCAAGAAACATGCTCTCGGAGTCGCGCAAGTATATGCCATTAGGCAATAATTGCCGTTTACAATAAGCTGTCTGTGCATCCACCCTTCACAACTAACCGATCAGTGACCTTGGGGTGTGGCTGTTGGGAAAGGGTAGGTTCCGAGTGAAAGTGCATTCCTCTTGTAATGTTTGGGCTTCGAAGATAAAGCAAATCTATGCTATATCACTCCCGGCAACCTGCTTTTATGTTTCGAATATTGTGCAAGTGGGCCTACTGTTACATTGCAGAGAAACGCAGTTCAGTCTTCTCGAATCTCAATGATTTTGTCTTTACGCATTGCGTCGCATCAAAATTCTTTTTTTTTTTTTACTACGGAGAGATTGCTTTACTTAGCGTGACAATTAGCTGCTGTGAAAATTTCTATTTAAAAAAATACTCTTGGAGACCCGCGAATTAACCACGAAACGAATTTTCCGCATGCAAATTATCGAGAGTACACATACAGGCCACAAAGGTAGGCAGTCGAGCACAAGAGTTAGTAAATAGTTTCCCACCAACTGCAGGAAATTGCCAAAAGGCGAGAGTCTCTTACAGAGTTACGTTTGGACGGGATAGATTTTTTAACTGGGTGTTATGTGAGGGAGCTTATAAGTCTTGTCATTTTAAATGTTGGCAATAAGAAAGACAGGCTTAATCTTGCCGAGTTATGTGATAAACTTGAAACACAGTTGAGAGCGTTAAGAGTCCATTGGTGTCACTAGGGACAGATATGGATCTATGCTATTTCCATTGGTTGAGTCGTGCCTCCCTGAGGATATTCTGCGAGTATGGATGAGAAATCAATCAACTTCAACAGCCGATAAAGTGTGCAATCATGCTTATAAACTAGGAGCATTACTTGCTTTCCTTAAAGGGGAAGCGGAAGGCGAAGAAAGAGTAACTATTGCCCAGGCTGGTTTTGGTTTGTCTCAAAAGAGAAATAATGACAAATTTAAGTTGAGGGAAGATGAAGATAACCTGCCACCTACTGCTAGCGTTTTGTTTACAAGCACATGCGAGGGAGAGAAAATTTGTATCTTTTATAAAAGGTGACATGAAAGTAAGGAGTGTCATTTCACCCAAGATCTGAACTTAAGACGACAAGGGTAAGAGACTAGCGGAGAACAAATGTTGTTTTGCATGCTTAAAAGTTGGCCATAGGGCAAACAGATGCACCGCAAACTTGAGGTGTCCAGTATGCAGTAACAGACATTAAGTAATCATGTGACGTAGGTTAGAAGTAAATAAGGTTTCCACCAAGAATGATACAATGCATAGAAACAGTAAGATGAACAGTAAGGAAAATGGAGTTAAGACTCTCAACGCACAAGCCTCAGCTGTTCAAGATGTTTTGTTGCAGACTCTCAGTGTTAGACTAGAACACAATGGGAAGGTGAAGACAGTACGTGCTCTGATAGATTGTGGTTCACAGAGGTCTTACCTACTAGAAGAAACAGCGAAGGAGATGAAGTATGTCCCTCTGAAAACTGAGAGGATAGGCCACATGCTATTTGCAGGATCATCAATCAGCGAACAATATCACAATGTCTATGAAATTTCGGTTAGTGATGAATGTGATTTAAAGAAACAAAATATGCAGGTGTTAAGCTGAAAGGTAATATGTGGGAAAATTCCAAAGTTACAGTATGGTCCATGGACGAAATTAAGAAAAAAATTACGAGCCTTACAGTAGTCGCATATGATGTGTAACATCTGACATAGAAGAAACCTCACGTGAAATTATTGATACACCGGTATTTTATAGTATTATTGGCACAAATATTAAACTATTGTTAAAGGGAGCGTTTTACAGATATTTTAGTTTATAATACGGAACTCATGTTATTAGATGATTTGTAGCTTCCACCAGCACTAGCTTAAATAAAGAATACGATATGGATCAACTAGATTAATAGACGCGACACCGCTCATAACCTTAAATTCCTTATAAACAGGTCCTCTTGATTCACAGACCAACACGTAATTTCATATGGATTCTGTTAAAATGAGTCATATTGAAATGATAAATATCGTTTAAAATGATAATCTGGTAGCAATAATATCTACCCCACCCAGGATTCGAACCCAAGAACTCTAGATTCACAGTCATACGCAATAACCCCACGGCTATTTCGACTATGCAAATATTGTGCACAAGATGGTGACTTATTTCCACGTTCCAATAATACTGCATTACGGAATTAAGTTTCATTTATATTTTGCTTGTTTCGATAATGTTCCCGAGTGACATTGAGGTTAAAATGCCTTATGCCAATGCAATGCCGACTACTTACAATGTTTGATATTAAGGCATTTCACCATTTAAATACTGATACGAAGACTTCGAACATGTACCATGTCATTTGTTTAAATCACTTGACACCAGAGTTCGCATCAGCGTTTTCCGTTCAGTATGTCATATACATTCCACATGGCCGAGAGTGCGGCATGGTATCAATTTTCGACACCACGCGCTGATTGTTTCTCTTACCAGTGCCAGCTGGATCGATCGAGTTGGCAGTGCGTCTTATACTTCCGTTCGATCCACCACTGCCAGCTAGGGCACACTTCCGTTCGATCGGACAGTGCATACTTCCGTTGTCCACCACTCCCAGCTAGTACACTTCCGTTTGATCGATCGAGTGGGCAGTGCATACTTCCGTTGTCCACCACTGCCAGGTAGTACACTTCAGTTTGATCGATCGAGCGGGCAGTGCATACTTCCGTTGTCCACCACTGCCAGCTAGTACACTTCTGTTTGATCGATCGAGCGGGCAGTGCATACTTCCGTTTGATCCACCACTGCCAACTCGATCGTTCAGATCCACTTCCGTCCCCAATTTTGAAAATCACTCCCACAAAACTATCCAGCAACCGAGCGGAAAGATGTTACACATCAAAAAACATTTAGGTCTCTGAATCGGGTCCATGCCCTCCTGTGATAGAACTTCTCATTGGTGCTGCTGCTGCTGGTAGATTGTTCACGGGGGATGTTGTTCAGCTGAAATCAGGATTAGTTGCCATGAAAACTACTCTCGGTTGGACAGTTATGGGAAAGGTTTGGCAGAAGATTGGGGATAGTGAATCTCGTGTGTCTACTGTAAATTGCTTGTTTGTGCAAAGCATGTGAGCTGTGGAGCTTGGAAACTATCAGCATTAGGGATCCCATTGAAACTCTTACAAAACAGGAGATGGAGTTAACTACCCTTAGACATTTTCAAGACAATGTCAGGATGAACGAGGAAGGAAGATATGAAGTTGCACTACCATAGAGAGAGAATTGGCAGCTTATACAGTAAAAGGAAATTAGGACATGCATTGAAAAGATTGAGTCTGCTACTGTTCGTCTGAAGAAGGAAGGAAACTTCAAGAGGTACCAGCAAGTGTTCCAGGAGTGGGAATCAGAGGGAATTATAGAAGAAGTCTGCGAGGAAGACTTTCAGGAAGCAGGGTATTTCCTACCACACCCAGGAGTCTTCAAGGATGGTGCGACAACTGCTGTGAGACCTGTGCTTGAGCTAGCTGCTTCAGCAATAGGTAGGTATCGGGGCTTAGCTGGCGTTCCTGCTTACTATTGCATACCTGCCAACCTTCGGAAGTCAAAAATAGGTAGATTTTTAAAAATTATAGATTTCATCATGCGCAGTATACCGTGGCGTGGGAGAAAGAGGGTACACAAAAGACCTGCATGTCTTTATTGGCGAAGTATGAATTCAGCATAAAATTCACAAAAATGTAAACAATCATCGAGTAGTATGTATGGTCAATATTTAAACGTAAGAGAACATAATTGTGCGTTTAAAGAAAATGCATACAATCATACTAATGGATTACACATCGCATTCGCTACCACATATTCACGGTTTGTCAGACTGAAGTTAATTACAATGAAAAACTTACCTAATTATGATTAGGTAATGTATATACATGTGGATGGTAATCTTGAGACTGCTGACTGATTTAATGCAGACCTTGTAGCCGACTTTGCTCTCTTCAAAAATGCCCCGTCATACTGCTGCTCGTAGCAATTTCCACTTAGGCTGGATTTAACCACTAACAGTTTGTTGAGGTTTTCGTCATTCAGAGATGATCGGAATTGTGTCCTTGTCTTCTTCACCTAGCTAAACAATCTCTCACATTCATCATTGCGGTGTGGGATTGTTAATATTGACAGAATTACTCCAGCTAGTCTGTCATATTTCAGACACCCATCTCCACCTCGTATATCCCCTATTGCAGACCAAGAACAATCTGCTATTTTTCTTTCCACAATAGAAGATGGCAATCCTCCATTTGGAGAGCACAAAACTGGCATTGTAATGCATCCATTCCTTGGTGCTCATCTTCACCATATTTTTTTGGCAACATAATTGGAAACTTAAGAGATATAATACTTCATGGCACTAAAGGAAGCAGTAGACAAAGACCTTATCTGTGCCACTTGACCATTAACAGAAAACTCACTGTCCAAATTAAATTTATGAATACTATAATCAGAGGCTGCAGTGAAGTAGTTCCTGACGTGCAAATAAAAGACCTTCTCCTTAGCAGCCAGATTTTCTACACAACTAGATGTTGAACCAATTACCAAATCATCATTAGCTTTCTGATTCTCTCTTGTGTGATAGACCACTTCCAAAATTGTGCAATATTTCTTTATGGCCACTGGCTTAACAAACCTACAGAGAATTTCCGTCAGCAAATCAATCAGTATGGACCTTGGGACATGGATGTGAGGAGCTTGCGATTGAAGTGAACTTTGTTATATTTTTCAAATGGTAAAGGTCAGAAACAAGCAAAATGCCTCATTTAACTTAGACGACAGAAATATAAATAGTCTCTCCTGTCTTGAAATACCAACAGCTTGACTTGGTTCCGTCACTTTTTTCCTTACAGACTGAGAAGAAGAACTGCTCTCCAACTTCCTTTTGCCAATGATAACACGTGTTTGATCTTGTACTCTGTTGTTCACACAAACACCAAATTCCACTTCTGCAGGCTTATCTTCATGTGCCTTTACTTTGGAAATTTAAATACTTGAGAGATGTGTTTGTGCCAGTGGACTGGTTCACCTCATCCTTAAAAAAAACTCAGCAGTGGCTTCCACTGCGAAATCAGCATTTCTAAGCCTTTACCCAAGGACAACCAGCACGTGTACACATGCTTCAGTATTTTCCTAACATCAGTTTGGTAAAGAGCTTGATATAACTTCAGATGATCTCTCCTCTTGCAGCTTTTGTTTAAATAATAATAAACATCAATCATTATCTCATCAATTTTCACAGGAAGGGAATCAGCATCTTTCTCAGCAGCCAGATGAATTAAATGGCATGGGCATCCTACAAGAATGATGTTATACACTGCTATTTTAATTTCACAGCAACACCATTTTCCCTCCCTATCATAACAAGGGCATTGTCTGCACTAAAAGCTACACAGTTTACCTTTGGAATGGCATGTCTTTCCAGAAGACGCAGAAGCAAATTACCAATGTTAGCACCAGTCGAGTCACCTTCCAAATTTTCCATGGATAGCAAAAGATTTTCAATCATCTTCGATTCTTCGTTGAAAAATGACACGACAACAGGATACAGCTTAATATCTCCATCATTGCTACCATCGGTGGAGATCGCGAAAGGCCCAGATTGTAAAATATTAATAATTTTTGAATCGACGTCACGTGCCATTTCACGAACAATGGCGGATGTTTTTGTCCTGCCACAGGCATATTTCTTCGCAATTTCCGAATCCGGGAACATTTTTCTAAACAATTGCTCCACGTTATCGGGGACGAGATGTTATGTTCTACGATGAACGCCGTGAACAAACATTCTGCTCGAATGGCAGCATTGTCTTCTTTCCCGTGAACAAAAAACGTACCTAATTTCTTTCTTCTGTAAACAACTAGCACTGTCCTTGTGTTTTAGAGTGTTGCTGTGAGTTACAATGTCCGTTTTTCTACCATGAGAAATATTTATATCGCAACGACACATGGAAGAAAGAGCAAAATGGTTTCCTCTACTAGATTGTAAAATGAACGGAAATTCAGTTTTATAGCTTTCTTTGAACACTTGGAGTTGACGTTTCTGAGGTTTTGTCGCCATAACGTGACGAGAGAAACTTAAAACACACGACACAAAACAATCATCGACACAACTCGTTGAAATAATTATCTACCGACGCACACATTAATACCTCAATTAAATGCACTAAACGTGACGCTAGCAGAGTATAAACACGTGGCGTCAAATGGAACAAGTCACAATCGCCGCGCATAGCATACAAGATTTCAATCCCATTCTGCACAGTCTCGTGGCCAGCCTCGACTAATCAGCGTAGGCTTGACACCTGTTAGTCCATTAAATACCACCAATCAGTATGCTGTAGGTCGATCAGCTGACTCGCCATTCCGAGATCGCAGCTGAGTTCACTGCCAAGCGAGGAACTTAACACAAACTTACATTAAAAACCAAGGTTATGCAAATCACAAAAGCAATTACGACTGACGAGAGAATCTCCTTGAGAATGGAAATTATTTGCAGTTCCTTTTTCTTTTACAATATATCATTGGGGCCCGAAATTCGGAAGAAATAATAGTAATTAAGAAGATCGGAAGAAGAGGTGAAAATTTGGTAAGTTTCCGAATAAATCGGAAGGGTTGGCAGGTATGCAATTGGAGTGATTCCTCCACGGCTCTTTCTTGGATAAAGAGAGGGGAGGTATGGGTAACTTTTGTGACCAACAGTCAGGGAAATTAGAAGTTTGACGTATGCAGTATGCTGGTCTCACATGACCGGAGTAAATAATCCAGCTGACCTGCCATCTAGGGGTTGCTCTGTGCCACAGCTGATAGTTTCCAAATGGTGGGAGGGACCTGTTAGGTTGAAACTCCCAGATAATGAATGGCTGTCCACTGTTACTCCAACAGATGAAGAGGAAGTGAATAGAGAGAGAATAAGGAGCTTTGCTACCACATTAATGGCCTCAAACAAGGAACCACAATGGTACTTGCTCTATTTCTCGAAGTACTCTAAAATAGTCAGGATGCTGGCATGGATGTTGCAGTTCATAAGCTATGTGCAAACGACTGAAGACAAGAATTAAACTGCTAAGGGTAGTGCAGACTGAAGTATTCACTGACAGGAATAACTTAAAGACTGTAAGTGTCTTTGAGGATCAGATGGGACTTCTAAGAATCAGGACTAAAATTAATTATCAGACGAATGGACCAGGAGGATTTTCGCACCCCGATTCTGTTACCATCAAATCATCGTCTGACAGAACTAATAATCAGAGAAGAACATCTAAGGGCATTGCATGCGAGTGTTCAGATACGGCTTGCAATTTTATGGGAACATTATTGGATTCCAAAGGGTAGAAGAAGTGCACGCAAGGTTATTGACAGATGTATTAGATGTAAGTGATTTGAAGGAAAGAAACGTGACTGAACGTGTCGCCCTACCTGAAGATCGCGTAAGAGATGCTGTCGGGTTTGAAGTGGTAGGAGTAGATCTAGCAGGACCTCTGCTCTTGAGAGACTGGCAAAAGTCATGGATTGTGATCTTTACGTGTGCTGTGTTCAGGCCTGTTAACCAGGCTCCGCTCCAAAAGATTAACCTCTACCATCTTGGTTACAGAATTGCAATACGCCGATGACAACGCATCACCAGCCCTCTCAGCTGAAGAGTTGCTACGATCTGTTAATTGCTTCGAGAGAACATACGCACGCTTTGGCCTGACCAAGTGCTGGTTCAACCTGTCCCTGGAAACTCCACCCCTGACTTTGATATCACCATCGCTGGCACTTCCTTGGAACGAGTTGATCATTTCTTATACCTTGGGAGCATTCTGTCGACCCAATGTACTGTCGAAAAAGATGTGGATAACAGAATTCACGCTGCGCATGTTGCTTTTGGACGCCTCTTACATCTTGTATTCCAGAACAAAGACCTAAGGATAGGAACAAAGCTGATGATATACCAAGCTGTTGTCATCTCTACGCTGCTCTATGGATGTGAGACCTGGACTCTATACCGCCGGGACATCAAAAAATTGGAACGCTTCCACCAGCAAAAAATCCGCTCCATTATGCACATCAAGTGGGATGACTACATACCTAATGTCACGGTACTCGAGAGAGCAAAAATGAAGAGTATTGAGTCCATCATTTCGGCCATCAGCTTAGATGGTCTGGCCATGTCCAGCGTATGAGTGATGACAGACACCTCGGCAGGTCTTGTACAGTGAACTTAGCACGGGCAAGAGACCAACAGGTGCACCTTTGAAACTTTTTAAAGATCAGCTCAAAGAAACCTTCAAAAATGTATCTATCAATCCACATACATGGTGTACCCTTGCGGAGGACCGTTCGCGTTGGCGCAAAACCACCTTTGACGCTGTTCTACTTTTTGAACAAAATCGTCAAAGACAGGAAACGGAAGCTCGTCAGAGAAGAAAACTCCACCAAACAATTCCACGTCCACCCCCTACCATCAGATGTGACGTATGCAACCGCATGTTCTATGCGAGGATCGGTCTGCTGAGTCATCAGCAGCATCTCCATCGTGCGGACACGAGAGCGTAGGAGTGCAGAGAAGAAACGAACACTCGGATACGAGTATCGGCTGATGATGATGGTTCAGGGCTGTACATTCTGAGCTGGTGTTGTCTTTGTCTGCTGCAGGATTCTTACAAGACCTCAGGTGGTTTATAGCCAGACCTCGCGTAATTTATAGTGATAATTGTACGAACTTTGTTGGTGCAAGTTCTTTGTTAGTCTCTGTGCAATGGGAAAAATATGTGTGGAAACAACCCTAATGAAGATTGAGTGAAGATTCAACCCTCTGACTGCGGCGTGGTGGGGAGGATTTTGGGAAAGGATAGTGCAAATGATTAAGAAACTTTTGCGGCGTACATTGGGAAGATCTGCTCTGATGTATGAAGAGCTATTGACAGTGCTGACAGACGGAGAATCTGTCGTCAATTCGAGGCCACTAAGATGTATGTGTCTGATGGGTATGATGACCTTGTTCTTCTTACGCCGTTCGAGCCATGGGAGTACCAGAACTGGACTGCATTGATAATGTTAATCTGTCTAGGAGATTCCAGTACCAGCAACGATTGAGAGAAGATTTAAGGAAAAGATTCCGTGTAGAGTGTCTTGGACAGCTTTTGCAACGACCTAATCGCCAAAAGTCTACTTATCAAGATACCAAGGTAGGTGACATGGTCATCATTGGGAGCGACGAGAAACGAAGAATTGACTGGCCCCTAGGAAAAGTTGTTACAGTTTACCCTGGCAGAGACGGGGTGATCCGAGTTGTGCGTGTAAAGACTTCAAGTGGAGTGTTTCTCCGACCAACACAACATGTTTATCCCATGGAGGCTGGACCTGGAGGTATGGACCGTGAGGGTCTAAAACTGCTTAGCTACCCACCTGCTGAGACATCACCTTCCGTTGACAAAAGTATTGTCACTAGGAGTGAAAGAACAGTCAGACCTCCCTCCCGCCTTGACTTATAAACGTTTCATTAGTTTTGTTGAATCAAAAGGTTGGAGGATGTTGCATACAAAACTGTCATCTCTTTGGGTTTCCGGTAAAAAGTTTTCATATGTATTCATGTGTTTTTGTAAACTGTGGGTGATAAAAAATATAAACACAGAAAGTGAAAGTTTTTTATTGTATACAAAAATCATATTGGTTACACCCGAACCGGGTAGGTTCTGGTCCCTGACATCACGCATGTTCCTGTGAATTTCATTCGGTTTATGCCCTTTGACCCACAAATATCGAACTACACTTCACTGCTATTCACAAGTTGACTACATAACATGCGCACCATGTTTGTTTCGTAGTTCAGCAGGGCTTCCATCCACTCACTCGTCCAAAAATAGTGAAATAGTGAGTGTTTTCTCTTTAAAAAAAAGTGAAAAAGAGGTGAGTTTTTGTATGAAACAGTGAGTAAATAGTGAGTAAATTCATAGCATTATTCGCATTTATGGCCGAATATCTGGTTCATAATTTTAACGTTTGTTGATATCTGTAGGCGCAATTAGGGGGTGACAAAACTGTATTGAAAGACAAAATTTTTAAGAATGTGTATCTGAAAAACAAATTAGCCCCCCATAAATGTCAACCAAATTGCACCTATGTTAATATCTCAGAGTACTGTTTGTGATTTTTCATGTAGTTAGAGGACACTTGGAAATAATGGATGGGAAAAACAATGCAACACTCAAGAAATTTAAATCGTAAAACAAAAATATAAATTTGAACTTTTGTTAAAATTTTCGGCGATCGCTGCACGGCTCCGGCTGTGGTATTGCACTATGGAAGCTTTTAATGCTTTCTGGCCGCCTGGATCGCTGCCGGCAGCGCGCTCAGGCACCGGTGGCAGAAAAATGAACTACCCATTCATGGGTATACTTTGGGTCGTTTCTAGCTATCCGATTGTGCAAGAGACCATTTTTAACGCAGAATGTGACCAGTTTTGTAAAAAAAAAGTGAGAATAGTGAGTAATTTTTGGTGCCTTGGAGGCTGGATTCAGACAGCTCCTTAACCCGGTCCATTAGGCAATTATAATTGGTTACATGGATAATTCTTGCCAGGCGCGTCCACGCCGCGGGGGTGGGCAACGGTACTGTAATATACCATGGAACTACAGTACCGGCTAAGTTCTGGTGAGGACCCAGTCCTATGGGGTATAACATAGGCCCCGTGCACAGGGTTACATGCGAAGACCTCAACGGAATCTGCAGCGGAGAAGATGGACTTCGGAACGGTGGAGATTGCGGAAGAGGCAACCCAGTACTCAGGGAATAGTATGAGTACAGCATCAATCTGCAGCGTCTGTTTCCCAGGTTAGGGGCGGCTGCAAGGGCGTCTGTTTCCCATGTTAGGGGCGGCCTGTATAATAGCTGGCAGTAGCTTCATAAAATGCCTTTGGGAGTGGCGACCCCATCGTAATAATAGCCTAAAATGGAAATGGCACTTCCAATGATTCGGAAAAGGTTAGGGCGTACCCTGCAGGCAACGCGCAGTTCTTTTGGTACTGGGGGAACTGCGAGAAATGGGCGACCAGTAACCGAAATGAAAGTGGGAATCATGAATGTCATGACCCTGACAGGCAAGGTGGAGGAGGTGGTAGACTTCATGGAGAGGGAGAATGTTGGATTGATGGAGCTGAGTGAAGTGAAGTGGAAAGGTAAAGGAAGGAAGAAATTGAGGAAAGGATATACATTATACTGGAGTGGTGGCCAAGAGGCAAAAAATGGCGTGGGACTGATAACCTCGAAACAACTGGAGGAGTATGGTGAAGTGGTCGAGTGTGTGAGTGACAGAATAATGAAAATTAGAATGAAGATGAAAAATGACATGATGGACTTCATACAAGTGTATGCACCACAGACTGAAAACAGAGAAGAAGATATTGAAGTATTCCTGGAGGATGTAGAAAGAGTAATTTCAGATGTAGAAGTGGTGATCATGGGAGATATGAATGCACAAGTCGGAAACGAGAGACAAGGAAAGGAAGAAGTCATTGGACCATATGGATATGGGAAAAAGAACCGGGAAGGAGAGGAACTTGTAAACTTTTGTGAAAGGAATGGACTGATAGTGGGTAATTCATGGTTTCGGAAGAAAAACAGCAGGAAAATTACGAGATATGGTTGGGGCTATAGAAGAACAAAATCAGTAATTGACTACTTTCCGGTGGAAAGGGCTAATCGCAGAAAGCTGATAGATGTGACAGCTCTACCAGGAGAAGCATTTGATGGGGACCCTAGAGCTGTGGTGGCTAATTTTAGATGGGAAAAGTTGGAAAATCTAAAGGAGATCAGAGAAAGTAAAATAAAAGTATGGAAATTGAAAGACAAAACTGTACAGGAAGATTTTCAGGAGAGATTGAAACAACAAATCCCAGTTACTGAAGTGGAAAACATAGAAGAGGAATGGTCCCACTTTAAAAAGGCATTTGTTGGTGCAGCAGAGAGTGCTTGTGGTAGGACGTCAACAAGAGTGAAAGAGAAGGAGACACCGTGGTGGAATGAGGAAGTGAGGAAAGCAGTGAAAGAAAAGAAGTCTGCATGGAAAGAATGGAACCGAGATCAAACAGAAGAAAGCAAAAGGAAGTATCACGACAGCAAACGGAGGTGTAAGAAAGTGGTAGGAGAAGAAAAGTTGGAAAGAATTTACACGAAGAATGGAAACAGATGTAAGTGGCAGTAAAAGGATGCTGTATGGACTTCTAAGAAGTAAGAGGAAAGAAAGAGTTACTACAAAGCTAGTAAAAAAGGAAGATGGAGAGTTGTTAACACACCCAGAAGAGATAAAAGGACGATGGAAGGAGTATTTCGATAAGCTATTGAATGTGAGCAATTGTACTGGAGAGATGGAAGTGACACAGCCTGACGACTCTATAACAGAAGATGATATAACAATGCTGGAGGTGGAATTAGCAGTACAGAAAATGAAGATGGGAAAAGCAACAGGGGTGGATGAAATCAGTGTAGAAATGATAAAGGCTGCTGGACCTGTTGGTATGCAATGGTTGTATCGACTGCTAAAGTGTGTGTGGAAACTGAAATGTGTACCAGAAGACTGGGAGAAAGGGCTAATAATACCAGTGTTTAAGAAGGGGGACAAGAAGGTGTGTGATAACTATAGAGGGATCACCCTCATATCACAGATAGTAAAAATACTGGAAAGGATATTAGAAAGAAGAATGAGAAGAAAGGTGGAAGGAGAGTTGCAAGAGGAACAGTATGGCTTCAGGAGTGGAAGATCCACAGTGGACCCAATATTTAGCTTGAGGTAGATGATGGAAAAGAACTGGGAATATGGAGAGGATTTGATCATGACTTTCATAGATCTAGAAAAGGCATATGATAGTGTCCCCAGAGAGAAGGTATGGGAAACCATGGTTAAGAAGAGACTGGGATGAGAAATGTTGGAAATGGTGCAAGCAATGTACAACAACTGTGTTAGCAGGGTACTGACCCCAGTTGGAAAGACAGATTGGTTTAGGAACAAGACTGGACTAAGACAGGGGAGTGTGCAGTCACCTCTCTTGTTCATAATGGTGATGGATGAAATTGTAAAGGAAACAAAGGAAGCATATGGACATAAAGAAATGAAGGTACTGTTATTTGCAGATGATATTGTGGTCTGGGGAAGGAACACCGAAGAAGTGCAAAAACAACTAGATGCACTGAACGAAAATATTCAGAAGTACGGCCTGAAAATCAGTATAGAGAAAAGCAAGACCATGGTGATGACAAGAGGGGAAAGGGCACTATGAAAATTGGAAGTCAGAGTTTGGAAATTGTGGACACGTTCAAATACCTAGGAAGTGAATTGATGCAAACTGGTAGGTTGGACATGGAGATTGGCAGGAGAGTACAGCAGAGCAATGCATTCTATCAAAGTGTAAGAAAACTTGTTTGGGATAAGGAAGTACCAAGGAAAAGCAAGGAGGTAATGTATAAAGTGTACTATGTTCCCATATTAACTTATGCAGCTGAGACTTGGACCCTGACAAGCAGGCAAGAGAGTAGAATCCAAGCCAGTGAAATGAAATTCCTAAGAAGTATGATAGGAAAGACAAGGAAAGACAGAGTGAGGAATGAAGATGTTAGGAAGGAAGTTGGGATGGGAAAACTAAATGAGAGAATTGAGAAGAATAAACTAAGGTGGTTTGGACATGTAAAGAGGATGGAGGAAAATAGAATACCAAGACAGATGCTGGAGGCAAAGTGCAAGGGTAAGAGAGCAAGAGGAAGACCTAGAACAAGGTGGATTGATTCAGTGAAGAATAGCGTAAGAAAAAGAAATCTGGACTGGGACAAAATCGTGGAAGAAGAATGGTGGAAGGAAAGAGGAAAGTGGAGACGTGCCATAAATACCCCAACCCGGCAGGAGCGGGATAAGGGGAAATGATGATGATGAGTGAGAAAAGTGAGGCTGCTTTGAAAATAGTGAATAATAGTGAGAAAAGTGAGTCGCTGGAAGCCCTGTAGTTCAGGCTTCTCTCGCTAGAGCTGCACATGAAAACATAATACCCTCTGTAGCGCAAACTTCAAACTATATTGTCGTGAAACTTCAACATTCCAATCTGCCCTTGTATTTAGGAATGTAGCAATTTATGGATCCTCATTGACTATTAGTTATTATGAGGGCATTAACTAAATAGTTCACCCAGTCAATACCTTTCATATTTTAATGTGCTTGTAGCATTAAAGGTATATATTTCAAGAAAATGTATACTCTCTTCTTCAGCCTCTCCGTAAAAGCCTCTTAATACTTCAAAAAAACATGCAGACATTCCTCAAAAGCACACTAAAAAGCTTTGTTAAATTGGTAAACTCTCACAGACTAATGGCGTGTATTTAAAATTATACAATAATTGTGGTTGTGTACACAAAAAAATCTAAAAGCTTTGTCCTTTACATGTATGAACTACATTGCATGATACAGGAAATCCATCTTACTTTATGATGGAATGAGACTAAAAATAAAATTATTAATGTACTTTCCATCACCTCTTGGTCGAGGGAACACTAGGCTTTCGCTGGTTTTACTGATATCTTTAAAATTGATCGTTCCTACTGAAACCCAGTCGAATGGGGCTTCAATTCTTCATGTCTTTGTTCTTTAAGATTAACGATAGTAGAAAATTATTCAATTGATGATTCTATAACAATTTTCACTTGCGTAAACATTTCATTTAATTGGTGGTCATTTTTGTTGCTTATCATTGTGGCGTTGATACTTTCCGAAATGAATCTTCATGTTTTACTGGAATGTAGTGGACTTCGAGGAGGCCTGTGGTCAGGTCCGTTGTACACAGTGAACTGAGAGAGCGAAAGCAAGTGTCGCAAACAATAAACTAAAACATTAATAAAATATAGAACTACGAAGTAACTGTAGTCTACTCTAAAAAAAATAAGTAAAATAACTAACTGCAACAACACAAAAGAACTATGATTTCACTCAGACTTAGCAACTCTAAAGCACACAGTAAATACCTAAAATTAGTGAGGAAAGCTACCCATGCACACTCCAGAAAAAGCATTCTATTTCATGCACCTATCATGAAATGGAGAATTACAAATTTCAACTATGCCATAAAATACAATTTTACAAAAAATCATGTCTCAATTTTGGTAATGGGACCAACATTGCTATTCGAATTATGAATTATCTGTATTTCGAATCATAACATTGAGCTTACTGAACATGCAAAATTGTACCCCATGTTTCTAGGAATGACAGTTCTTTTTATTTTTATTTGACAGGATCAATTTTGAACTATTGACGTTCTGCTGTATTCATAATGCATTACAAAATTTGCCCAAAATATTTATGCTCAGAAATTAAAATGTTATATGAGATTGCTGGTTAGATTCATCCAAGAAATTAGCACGGTAATAATTTTCTAAGCCACTAAAGGGTGATTAAACTGTATTGACAATTGAAATGAGGCAAGGATATTCAACTACTGTATTACTCTTAAAATAATAACTATATTGATCCTTAAACCAGTGTTTGATCACCTAAGGCATTATTGGTACACAAAATACATGACAATAACTATCAGGACAACTGGTATCACCTTTTATACAATGGAACCAAAATTCTCATCCTATCACTATTCCAATGCAGTGCTAAATAACAGACTAAGTATTTATTTATTAAATAACAAATATGTATAATTAACCCTTTTAGTAAGTACCAGTCGCTTATAGGTGGTATATGAAGAATACCAGGCTTCTTTTCAAGAAATACCCCCAAACATTTTACTGATCATTGAAAATGAGTTGCTTTACCAATCTACTAAATAACATACTATGTTACAACACTACAACATATTTAAAAAAAGAAGTTTTATTACTGGGAAAATAAAAAGAGAAAAGTCAAAATTGAGAGAAAGAAACACAATTCAAAATTAAAATTACACACTAAGGGTTGTTATTGTCTGCAGTCACATGTTGTTGGTTTACTCTCTGGAAAGTTTCAACATCCTAGGCACTATAGTTTCTAATTTAAAGATTACTTTAATTCCCCATGCACTGTACATATTTCAAATTTTATGGTGGTTCACCTTTAGCACTTGTGATACCCTATGCAGATACCATGGCGAAGACCTTTCATACACTTGGAACACGCAGTTCATGACCGTTTTACTGGGCCTTTATCTATTTTGCTGCACACAATGCATCTTTTTAGTAATCTACCACTTAATTTCACCACAAGTTTCCCTTCCCTTGGTGGATGAAGCTCAGGTAACATTTTGGTTTGCAGGTTTTTCTCCCGGACCCATTCCTTTCCTATGGATTCTATTATGGAGGAAATGAACTTGAGCTGTGTCATGTCTTTACTCGAAGTATTTTCTTTATATATCAAATAGGCATTCAGCACCATTCGAGCAAAGATGCAAAATACCACCTTCTTCCAATATTTCAGTGTTCGTCGCTCATCGAAGTACGTGTACAACATCATGTCAGATGCGTCCACTCACCCCATTATTTCAACTTGCTGTCCTCTACGTCTCTTGACTATTGTTCTCCTTTGAGCTGTGCAGGATGTAGACAAAAGGACAGGATTTTTCTGTAATTTCTTCTCCCGATACCCAGCAACAAGGATCTCATTACTCCGAAAATACTTCTCTTGCTCAACATCAAATTTCCCTTTCAGCCCCTGTGGAATGTCTTTCCTGTTGCTTCTGAGGATGCCTGTTAGTAAGTGCCATTTTCAAATAGTAATCGGGCCAAAGGAATGCTAGTTAAAAATTGTCTGCAAAAATATGGTAACCTTTCTTCAAATAGTTTCCCATAGTAAGTAATGTATGAACCACTACATGTCCCAAGCCAAACTTCTTAATTTTCTCTTTGTCCACAACACACTTTGCCTGTCTGTAGCAATAAAAACCCAGGAGTAATTGATAACGGTCACAAATCATCCAAAACTTAATGGCCCACCAATGATGCTTCTTATTAGTAAGGTACTGCATCCGAGATGAGTGGCATTTCATGCCCACTAACGATTCATCTACACTTACAGTAGATGCTGATGAGGAGTATAGTGAAACCGGAATAGTCTATTGGCATGGTCAACTATAGGCTGAAATCTTGCACATGGAACATATTTAGAGTGGTCGGGATCTATTGCGGGAAAACAATGAACTGAACCAAGGAATTTGTCATGAGTTAGTCGACCAGTATGACGGTATATTTGGCCTTCATGTAATGCCAATTTCCAATAATACTGCCAGAAAGGCTTTTATTTCTGTGACCATAACAGGCCTCCATTGTCGAGCGGTTGAGTGGGGTGACAACTGCTTATGGGTAGATAAGAACATTTTGCATACTTGTTTCTTTTACAAATAAATTCAAGATATGAACTGTAAAAAACAGGTTGAAATACTGCACAGGCTCTGCATCGGCGGGAGGGGCCTGTTTCGGACCTGGTGTTTCGAGATACTGCGGGGAGGGTTCGAACCGACGGTCACTATCAGGGCACTAAACCCTGTATTAGGTATATAGGCATTATTGTCATTACCGCCTACACTGTCTCCATTTGCGTCAGCGTCACTCTCCGAATCAGTAAAATTGTCACTTTCAGTAATAACAATACCAAGATATTTATGATACTGCGGAATGTCATCGCTGCTCTCACTTCCTGTCTCAGAAATAAAATCACCAACATCATTACTCAGGGTGTCTACTGTAAGGATGAAGTAAAAATTAGTTACTTTTTAGCTACCTTTTAGTTATCTGTTAGTTAATTTTAGTTACCTTTGATTTCAAGATACGTCTTCGGTCTGCAAGCAAAGGGGCTCATCACGCGGTGAAGAAAAACAACAATGAACTGTGTTTTAAGCGCTAAATACAATTCACTTAGGGAGTTATATAAATTTTAAAAATAATAAATAAATACTAGATACTGTATTTATTAACAAATGAGTTGTTTCAGCTAATATGACGTCTTGTGCACAAGACGTTTTTATAATTGCCCAGAGGTTGCTCTGCTCTGGACCGTTTGGCGAGATTTCCTTTGTCCCCGCGGTAGAACATGAATATATTAAATAGGACGTTACGTGATTGTAACCGAATTCTGGCTTCGCAGTCAAGTACGGAGAAATTTCGAGATGTTACACGATCGGCGCTGGTCTCACCCGTTTGTCGAGATTCCCATATTTTTCGCGATAGAACACGGATAAATATCGCGATTTAGATGATCGGTGTCACTTTTAGTCGTTCGACGAGATTTCCATTGTCCTTGAGGTCTGACACGAGAAAATATAGCATTATTACGCAATCGGCGGCACTTGTTGTCCGTTTGACAAGAATCCAGTTGTCCTCGTCATTGAATGCGGAGAAATATCACGATGTATCGCAATCGCTGCCGCTCTCGGCCGTTTTACGAGATTCACGTTGTCCTCGCGATATTATGCATACCGCGCCGCACCCGGCTGTTGAACGATTGTCTATCCGTCCTGACAGAATGGTGGAGGCAAGCTCAAGGTTGGGCATGGTTAAAATTCACGAGTAGTGATGGACATGTTGTATGGCCAGCGCCGTGATTCCCGCTGTCCCTATGCTGAGGTTGGGAGTTCATCAGTTCAGGGTGGAACACGAGGAGGAATTAGTATCGCGACGCTACGTAGGCTGTCATTTCTAAGTGGGTTGATGCACTTCTCGCTCCCCGTACGCTTTTAAGTATACGGTCATGGGAAACGTAGCGAGTAGGTTTCGGAATGTTTCGTGATTGGTGTCCAATCACCTTTGACGGGATTCCCGCAGTCCTCCTGGTCACAAGTTCACGATAGGGGACGGGTTTTATGATTTTACGCAACTGATGTCGATCTCGGTCCATTTAACGAGATTCCCGCAGGCAAGACGTGCGGTCAGCGGCCGTCTTGAGTATGAATGTTCGAAGTAGGTATAAAATACTAAGAATTATTCTGAGAGGATTGCACGAATAATACGACTAGATGACACGTTTTCTTTCGAATGCGAATAACGAATTATACAAGTTTTCGAAATATCCGGTTAGATTATAATATATCCGATGGAACCGAAGTTCGAAGGAAAAGTCGACATATAACGGGATTTCGAATTAACCATACTGGATGTCGCAAATTTACGAGACAGATTTTTAAAATAAGTTATAGCCTACGTATTTCGAAGCTTTATCATAATTCTTTTTCGAAACGGTAACATTTCGCAAGATTGCGACATTAAATTATTTCGCGTTATTTCTGACCTTCAATTTGACATAGTCTCCAAATAAATGCGAGAAATGCGTAGTTTCTGATAAGTTTCAGAAGTTTTCGCGAATAAACGCCTCGCGAAAAGGCAGGTTTCCTAATAACACAGATACATATTTCACACAAAACTAAAGTCATCTTGATGCCGAAAATATACGCTGAACGATGTATACCACTCAGGGTATCCTCAGTATGCATTTCCTCGAGGTTAGGCACGGGTAAATATAGTTTATGCAATCGGCGCCGCTTGCATGAAACTCGCTCCATTGCAATCTCTGAACCTAGAGGCGCGAGTTTAAATAATTCAATCCGCCTTCAGAAAATGTTCGTTACCCGTATCTAAAATTCGTTACTTTTTCGTTACTTTCGTTACCCGTTTACAAAATTCGTTACTTTTTCGTTACTTTCGTTACCGGTAGACACCCTGTTACTACACGACCCTGATATTGCTACATCTTCATCAGACTCTATGAAATCATCATCGGCGCACGCTATTGATATACTCGGCTAAATCATCATCGTTTACGGACACATCCCATGCGGCTGTTGCCATATTGGTACTCACAACGGTGCGTGGTGAACAAAACATTGGGCGCTTTGAAAAATATCATATCTCGTAAATAAAGCTATTACCGCTATAGTTCTGATAGATTTAGGAACTGCAGGCTTTGCCGATTCTGGATCATCTGCTTTGTGCTGCAATCTGTTAGAAAACTGAGAACTACAAGCATATATAAAACTGCCTGCATGAGGAGCGCTATTGCCTTCCTGGCTATTTTCGCTAGCACGCCGAGGAACGCTTTTGCGCTCTCAGGTATTCCAAGAGTTAAGCAGTACAATTGATCCAATTTTGGATCTGAAGGTTTGCTTGACAAATGATGAATATTTACTGATTAATAAAATATGTTCTTTGTAGCAGTGTTATGCACTGATAGGATAGAACTATGTAACTGAATGACTCATGGTGCCACCACAGAAGGTGACATTGCATGGCCTGAACCAGATTCGGTGTGCACAGATGGTTGAGTCATTCAGATTCAATTTCAGAAGTTGTGGTACTTCCAACATTCCTCGATCCACGTTGTCACTAAGAACAATCAAGAACATTGTGGACAATGCAGTGGCTGTCCAAAGTTACTTGATAAATTGTGACTGGCTGAGGATGGATATAACTGTCCATGCAAACAGAGCAGGAACACTTATTCAAATCACAACCACATTCAATACAGGTGTCGGACATGTATCTAGCAAATGCCTCACTTGGGCTCGTGAGCTTGCTAATTGGAACTTGGGGAGGATTGAAAACATGTGGTACGAGTCACGATACATACCATTTCGGACTGATAGCATAAACCCAAATAGGTCATAAATCCCAATTGTCAACAAGGCACCATGCAAACTGGTGGGGGTTCCGTAATGGCGTGGGGTGTGTTCACATGGCATGGGTTGGGTTGGGTCCACTGGTCCATGTATCCAAGGAGAGTTGCTGCCTGCTCTTCCTCCCATGTACTCGTACTGCCGGTACAAACTTACACATTATCGTTGAACCACCGTGCGGCGCAAGGATCGTTTTCAACACATCACGATTTACAACCGACTGCTTCCCACAGCGCTGCGGGCGCCGTCGGTTTCGCCCCCAATTTGCATACAGCATGCTATCGGAAATAATGTGAGGTGTTTATTTGAATGTGAATATTACAACGTTCAGTGAGCTTCTGTGAGAATCAAAAACACTTTCTGACTTTTTCGAAAAGAACCGAAAACATTGTGTTGTGATTTGTATTTACCAAGGAATTTACAATGTCAACAGAGTGAAATTAAAACATTAGTGAATGAAATTAACAGGAAAAAAAAAAAGTGTTTAGTTATATCAGTCACTAGTAGGAAGTTAAAAAAAATGGATATCAGAATGTTGTTTTTGGTACAGGCCGGACGTTTGTTTTAGACGAGTGAAAAATCTGAACTTAATGGAAGCTTGGAGGCGAGTTACTACAGTACCTGTGTTGTTATCACCTGCCCCTAGCGGTCCGATGATTGACAAAGCTGTTTCACACTACTGCTAGGAGTACAGTCATTGGCAAATATAATGACGTTCTGTTCGTAACTAATTAACGTGCACTTCCGCGTCACACAATACTTCGATGTGGACTGTACTGTCTGCTCAAGTTTGAAATTCCATTACATCAGATCGGTGGTGACAAGTGTGAAGCGATAGCGTGAGAGAGTGAGTGTGTGTAGGCTCACCCGCAGGCTTCAAGGTCAAGGGCAATCGTCTAAAACAAACGTCCGGCCTGTGTGATTATTTCGTTCAATATGTTTAATACATCACCTACTTTTAAGGTTAGGTAGATTAAGGCCTATTCTTACAATCTCCGGTGAAATCTTTACTGGCCCTTTTACGGCAAGTTTACTGGAACTTGATTCTTACAATACCCGGTTAGCGACAAACTGACAGTAAAATAAGCCTTCACCGGCAGTGAACTTTACTGGAGCATTCTCCTCCCGTAAACTGCTTTACTGCCAGATTTTCTATTCTATTCTCAACGCCAGCTGATTACATACATCGTCAACATGCCTAGAATTATCCGTAATTTCACGGGTTTTGTAAAAGTTGATGCTGTTCAAAGAAGGAGACGAAAAGTATATAAGAATTGAAGTGATCATTATGATCAAGACTTTTTTAGATGATTCCGTTTAACGAAGCTTTTCCTCTTGAGGCCTTTATTTGGAGATAATTGTCTTTCCATATCTAATATTCCTCTTTATAATCGTAACGTAACAAACAGATTGTGCCAAGAACACAGATCAAGATCAAGGCATATAAAATATATATTTATTATTTACTCCCTCATGCCAACTATTGAGAGGTATCAAGAAATCTGTAAATTGAACCTGAAATATGTACCAACTGTTGATAATTATGCGCAGATCTGCTAGCCTATCGTAAACATTAACTGGAACATGGTACGAAGGATCGAATGTTTACCGGGACTTTACTCCGACCGTAAAGCCAACTGTCAGAGTTTACTGTCACTTTACTGGAGATTGTAAGAACGGGCCTAAGACTATTTAGTTATTTTTGTTTTCTTTCTTGTCAGCCTCCCTTGGTCAATACTTGTTCTCTTCCGACCCCGACTATAGTAGAGTATCCGAGGCCTAGGGTATCTGAGGCCAAGGGGGTCTTTCAATTTCCCACCTTAATTCGCCCCTGTCTACCTTTGGATGTGGCGACCTTATCGTACAAAAGACTAAATATGATAGTGTGTGAGTCGAGGCCTCAGATGGAGATCCATGATTCAAGCCCCGACCCCGATCACTGGAACTGGGAAATGAAGTTATTTTTGTCTATGCAGTAATAGTTATTATTCTATCGTCTCCATTCCACCAACAAAATATAGAGAGCACAGAAGCACAAAATAAATAGGTACAGAAGACCGGCTCCGTACGAGAGATAATAAGCGCATGCTCACATAAACGCCCACTTACGACAATCTCGGATAAGTCGGTCGAACGCCAGTCGCGAGTGCCCACGCTTGGGCGAAATACATACCTAAATAAATTATTGTTTACGAAATGCGTACCTAAATAAATTATTGATTAGTGGGTGACACTAGGTTCGGAAACTATCTTATCGAAATATTTGGTATATCATCCAAAATAAACTCAAGTTTTTTAAATGACCTATCAGTGAAGAAAGACAAAACAAAAATTATTTCTGGACTGTTATAGGTACTCAATTTAGGATGTTTGATGCTGTACCTATCTGACTAAATGATTGAATAGTAGTTACATACCTAATTGATAAGACAGCTACTAACACTGAAGACCTACCTACTTACAATAAAAACATAAGGTCACGAAAGTTGGGTTTTACACAGTTTGGATGCATTTATTATTATATAGCCTATAGGTGTGTAGCATACGTCACTATCGGTTATCGATACCATAACGGCAACTGCATAGCACGGAGGCAATGAGACTAGATCTAAACAACATAATCCTTAGTTAAATGCATAGAGAATCTGTCAATGTATTTTACATGAACAGGGTTCAATGTGACCGTCAATGTATTCTACTGTATTCTCTAGAGATATAAAAATATAAAAGAAGCAATAAGGGTAATAGGGGAAGTTCTAAAACAGAATACCTCAGAAAAAGAAATGGAAGAAATAATGTAATTGCTCAGGGGCACACTCAACCAGAATGTGTTTCAATTTCAAGTGGAGAGTGGGCAGGCGAGAGGGTAGCAGCGGCTACGACCAACAGTTCTGCTGACATAAGTACGGTAACTATATTCCATAATAGAATTAAAGTGCATACTGTATTTTTTTAAATTATTAATTATTATATCGTGTTGTTCTAATTTGTGTAATGTGAAATGTGCGATTCCCCTTAACATCTACAAATGGCAATAGGATATAATGCTGGTACGGTTTCCGATGGGAAGAGGGAGGAAGAAAGCCATACCCATGTCCCTTTTATTACAGTACCGTAATCTGTATTTCTTATTACCGTATTTCCTCGCATAATCGTCGCACCCCAGTTTCAAACCCTAAAATAGGTTTACAAAATTTCATTGTATAATCGTCACATAGCATATTCGTATTTGTTCGCCCGTCAGTTGCACACACTGCCGCGAGCTAATAACCTGCATGACTTTGTCAGAAGAAACGAGTTCCTGCCTCAGTGCCTGTAGCCTAGGACCACGTGATGTGAGCAGGCAGCATCGTCACTTAGCACGTTCGTATTTGTGCGCTGATCGGTTGCACACGCTGCCGCGACTTTACAACCTGGCGTGACTTTGTCAGAATAAAGTAATCTCGTCTTCATGCCTGCGGGCTATGAACCGCGACGCGAGCAGCTAGTATAGTAATTTAGCACATTCCGCGAGATTATAATCTGGCATGACCTTGTCAGAAGAAAGGAGCCCGTCTCCGACTGCAGGCTATGACTCACGCTACGCGAACGGTCGGCCTACGGCACACTAAGCTACTATCGCGCTCAGCGCCACTCCAGGGGAGCGAAACTTGTGTGGACCTGTCGCTTCCGTGAGTTGTCCCCGGAATGACAAAATTCAATAAGCCGCCGTACGAAGCACCGCTAGCCCCAGTTCGCCGAAGTTAAAACAGGCCCGATTGCTATTGGCAGAATCTTACGCAAGGATACCCCTTGCCAGTCTAACATCAGCCACTTCCATGGAAACATCGCAACAGACCCCCGTGCATGATCTTACGGACGTGTTGTCCACACTGAGAAAATGCAAGTATTATACAGTGATCTTGAAGACAGTAAAATACATGGAATTACATAATAAACAAATAATAATATTAAGAAAGCGCACAAGCGTGCAGCAGTTAGTGATACCGTATATATTTAAGAATTGTGGTTTTCTTCTTTGAACTTAAATATCACAGGCCAACGACACAAAAACTTTTTCTAAAAAATTAGCTCTATTTAATGAGTTTTGGTGTGCTGAGTCCGAAAATCATATTATAATTGCTCTATCACCCAACAGTTTCTTACAATTTTTAATTTAAAATATAAAAAATTACATTTGGTATGTTTTTTATTTTATTATATTACAGAAAAATAAACAAGGAAATTAAATGTTAGTAGGTTGGCAGCAGTGGAAAAAAAGAACCTGCAACACTGTTTTTCTCTCACATTCTTTTTCTTCTTCTCTAACAGCTGTACAATTGATTCATTCCAATAAACATAACCTCACTTTTTACTTTTTGTCCTATGTGCTTTAAGTATGGCTAGCCGTGGTTGTAAAAACTGTCCTAACACGTTTTGTTATATATGTGGTGATTTTGTGATTAAGAAACATCACTAACTTGGTAAAAAAAAAAGTGTACATTGCATATTTTGGTGTTAAAATTGGTGACCAAGACAAAAGTTGGGCTCCTCACAAAGTTTGTTATGTTTGTGTTGAGGATCTAAGGAAGTGGTCTAAAAAAGAAAAGAAAGCTTTTAGATTTGCAGTGCCTATGGTATGGAGAGAGCAAAAAAATCATTCATATGACTGTTATTTTTGTACTGTTGTTGTTTCGGGGTATAACTCTAAAAATAAGAAAGTGATTGTTTATCCAAGCCTTCCGTCCGCTATCCGCCCGGTAGAACATGGTCCTGGACTGCCTATTCCTGAGCCGCCTCATTGTATTGACGACATTTTAAATACCAGTGAATCAGAATCTGATGGAAGTGCACCAGAAAATGATGATGAATTTCAATGTTCTTCAAAAAGTTTACAACCACAGCTGTTTACGCAAACTGAGCTAGATGACTTAGTGCGAGATTTAGGTTTGACGAAGGAAAAAGCAGAACTTCTTGGCTCAAGATTAAAAGAAAAACATTTATTGGCTCCTGGTACATGTATTTACAAGTACAGATATAGAGATAAACAGTTCTCTCAGTTTTTCAAGCGGGAAGGGGATTTGGTTTACTGTCACAATATTGTTGGTCTAATGAACGAATTCGGTATTGAGTATAATAAGGAAGATTGGAGGCTTTTTATAGACTCATCAAAAACTAGTTTGAAAGCTGTCCTTCTACACAATGGAAACACTTACGCTTCACTTCCTATTGCTCATTCAGTCCACATGAAGGAGACGTATGAAAATCCTGACACGATTTTACAGAAAATCAACTATTCAGCTCACGATTGGATGCTCTGTGGCGATTTAAAAGTTGTTTGCAAGCTCCTTGGTCAACAAAAGGGTTTTACTAAGTTTCCATGTTTTATTTGTGAATGGGACAGTAGAGCAAGAGATAAACATTGGTCCACAAAACAATGGCCCACAAGAAAAGTTTTAAAACCTGGCGAAAAAAACATTTTGTATAGGTCTTTAGTAGATCCAAAAAAGATACTCCTTCCACCTCTACACATCAAATTAGGCTTAATGAAACAGTTTGTAAAAGCCTTGCCTAAAGATGGAGAATGTTTTAAGTATTTGAGTGAAAAATTTCCTCATCTATCAGAGGCCAAACTAAAAGAAGGCGTTTTTGTGGGACCAGATATTGGAAAAATGATGTTCGATCCCACCTTTGAAACGAAGATGACTACGGTTGAAAAAGAGGCTTGGATTGCATTTAAAGAAGTTGTAACCAAGTTCTTAGGCAATGTAAAAGACCCTAACTATGAGTTCATAGTGGCTAATATGCTGAGTAAATTTAAAAGTTTGGGATGTCTTACGAGCCTTAAAGTCCACTTTTTACACAACCATCTTGACTTTTTCCCTGAAAATCTTGGTGATGTGAGTGAAGAGCAAGGGGAACGATTCCATCAGGACATCAAGGTGATGGAGAAACGATACCAGGGACTTTGGAACACCAACATGATGGGTGATTACTGTTGGTCACTTCATCGGGAACAACAAAATGCACCACATCGGAGAAAAAGTTACATAAGAAGTTTTACAGAAAAAAAGAGAAAGAACATACAAAAAAAATTAACTCCTAAGTGTTTATGTGTCTTTAAATTAACCAACAATTGTAGCATAATTAAATAAATAAATATTATTTTATAATTTGTGATTTCCTTGGATATTACTAATTTCCCCCTTTTCCCAATTATTTAGAGTAATCGGTAGCATAATGTGAAAGAACTGTGGGTGGTACATAAAATCTGACATCAGAATCGGTTTTATCACCCAAAATTACATAGGAATCACATATATTTATTAACCCTTTTAGTGCCAGAGTCGCTGTGAGCGATCCTCATAAAATGAACTTAACTTGCCAGCATCGCTCTGAGAGACGCTTCGTTTTTGTATTCTTAGAGGGGCTTATAGACCTAAAATGGCGTCTAAACTTGACGTGACCATTAAACAGAGTTCTAGCTACCATTTTCTGGCAAACATCTTTTGTTTTCCGTCTATCGATATACTCGAGCGATATTTGAAGTTTCTTGACTTGTTTACGCGTGACTCGTAAAAGCATGGCTTCCAAGGGAAGGAACCATTGTTTGAGAGAGGAAGAAATTGAAGAATTAATGATTGATGAGTCAAGTGGTGAACTCTTGGACTTCGTGGACAGTGATTGCGATCTTGTGTGTGACGAATCAAGTGCCGATTCCGCTTCGGACAATGAATTACCTGCACTGAATGTGATCGTACATAACCAAACAAGTGATAGTGATGATAATGTTGTTGATAGTAATAGTGACTGGGAAGAAAGGAATGTTGACCAGGACAATCCTCCACAGGCTACACAACCACAAATGTGAAAGATAAAACTACAGGGTGCCCTTCTGCTTATTTATTTTCACTGTAATTATTTTTATTTTATTTACATCAACAATGTCATTGTTGGTGTACGGTATTTTATGAATATGCTAGATTTTAGAATTTCGGATTTTTGACACCCCTGCTGATATTTTTTAAACTAAAAAACTGCATTTCCTGGTACTTTTGTTATGTATGTGTGCTCTCCAGTGTTAATTTTTACTCCATTTATAAGCGTGTGGTAATAGGAATAATCAAACTTTCTAATTTTTATTTTACAGAAGAAATTATTTAAATTAATTAATTAATAAAGAAAGAAATAAGTTTCATAATGATCTGAAAAAATGCCTGAATTTAGATAGCTATGTTTTGCACTCCCTGACTAAATTTCGCTTTCGTATCTTTCAAAACAGGGGATGTACATATTTTTTTTCTGAAAGCCTACATTTTCCATTAAAACAGCCTGGCACTTTTAGACTTCACCTTACCTTTTCGCCTGGCACTAAGAGGGTTAAAAAAGCTTTTAAAAATATTTTTTTTGTGGCCAGTGTATTCTTCATATAATTGTTGCACCCCACCACGAATTTTAGGCTAAAAATAGGTGAGGAAATGCGGTAATTAAAAACTCTATCCAATGGGAGGCAGTAATAATCAGTGAAAATAATAAATCAACGAGCGGCCACCGCATTCACTAAAGACGAGAAGATGGGAATCCCACCATGGGATCATACGTTAATAGCACGATACTAAGTGTTTGAGACAAGCTGACCAACAGTAAAAGTAAAACTAACATTGCAGTAAGGCCAAGCATGCAATACCAATAAAATTAATACTTAACATCCCCTAAATCCTCAAAAAACAATTTTCCCCATAAAATTCCCCGACACTTGGGTCCTCCCAACTCGGCAGATATCGAATTGATGAAGCAGTCAAGATAGCCATCACCATACGCACCTAAAGCAATAACGGAAATGGTATCTGGAGCAACAGGAAGAAGTACATACCGTATTTCCTCGCATAATCGTCGCCACCGCGTAATCGTCACACCCCACTTTTCAAACACTAAAATAGATTTATAAAATTTCATCGCATAATCGTCGCATAGCATGTTCGTATTTGTGCGTCAGTCAGTTGCACACTCTGCCGCGACTTTATAACATGGCGCGACTTTGTCAGACGAAAAATATCTCGTCTTTATGCTTGCGGGCAATGAACTGTGACGCGAGCGGCAAGATTCTTCACTTAGCACATTCCGCGAGGGTATAATCTGGCGTGATCTTGTCAGGAGAAAGAAATCTTGTCTTTATGCCTGCCGGCTATGAACCGCGACGCGAACGGCCAGCGCACATTCCGCGAGCATATAGGCCTAATCTGGCGTGGTCTTGTCAGGAGATAGTAACGTCATCTTTAAGCCTGCCGGCTATGAACCGCGACGCGAATTGCCAACGCACATTCCGCGAGCTTATAGGCCTGATCTGGCGTGATCATGTCAGCAAAAAGTAATCTCATCTTTAGACCTGCGGCCTATAAACTGTGACGCGAGCGGCCAGCGCACATTCCGCGAGCGTATAGGCCTAATCTGGCGTGGTCTTGTCGGGAGAAAGTACCCTCATCTTTAAGCCTGCCGGCTATGAACCGCGACGCGAACGGCCAACGAACATTCCGCGAGCGTATAGGCCTAATCTGGCGTGATCTTGTCAGGAGAAAGTAATATCGTATTTATGCCTGCGGGCTATGAACCCCGACGCGAATGGTCAGCGCACATTTCGCGAGCTTATAGGCCTAATCTGGCGTGATCATGTCAGCAAAAAAGTAATCTCATCTTTAGACCTGCGGCCTATGAACTGTGACGCGAGCGGCCATCGCACATTCCGCGAGCGTATAGGCCTAATCTGGCGTGATCTTGTCAGGAGAAAGTAATATCGTATCTATGCTTGCGGGCTATGAACCGCGACGCGAATGGTCAGCGCACATTTCGCGAGCTTATAGGCCTAATCTGGCTTGATCATGTCAGCAAAATGTAATCTCATCTTTAGACCTGCGGCCTATGAACTGTGACGCGAGTGGCCAGCGCACATTCCGCGAGCGTATAGGCCTAATCTGGCGTGATCTTGTCGGGAGAGAGTAATATCGTATTTATGCCTGCGGGCTATGAACCGCGACGCGAATGGTCAGCGCACATTCCGCGAGCTTATAGGCCTAATCTGGCGTGATCTTGTCATCAGAAAGTACTCTCGTCTTTATGCCTGCGGGCTATGAACTGTGACGCGAATGACCAGCGCACATTCCGCGAGTTTATAGGCCTAATCTGGCGTGATCTTGTCAGGAGAAAGTAATATCGTATTTATGCCTGTGGGCTATGAACCACGACGCGAATGGCCAGCTTCGTCAGCACATTCCGCGAGCGTTAACCAGTCGTGACCTTGTTAAAAGAAAGAACCCTGTCTCTGACTGCGGGCTATGACTCACGCTACGCGAATGACTGGCCCGTGCAGCAAATAATGATACAGTATATTCTTTGAAATTAAATATTCTTCGCATAATCGTCGCACCCTGCTTTTTTCCGCGAAATTTTGGCAAATAAAAGTGCGACGATTATGCGAGGAAATACGGTATGCTGTGGAGCAAATCCAAATATGCCTTTGCATTTAAGTTACTACTACTACTACTACTACTCCTCCTCCTCCTCGGCACTACAGTCCATGTAAGACCTTGGCCTCTCAAACAATCGTTGCCCAATCCTGACGATCTTCTGTATGTTTCCTCCATCTTCTTACTCCCATCTTGTGTAAGTCGTCCTCCACATCATCCAACCATCGTTTTCTAGGTCTTCCTTTGCATCTTTTTCCACCTGGATTTCCTCTATAGGTCTTTTTAACCACTCTATCACCTGCCATTCTTTCCACATGCCCCAGGCAACTTAGCCTATTACTCTTTACTTCCGAAACTATATCAGGATGACCAAATATATTTCCTCCAATTCTTTGTTTTCCCGTATTCTCCACCTTCCTGCCTCATTCACTGCTCCATAAATCTTCCTCAGTATTTTCCTTTCCCATCTTCTCAAATGCTCCTCTTCTGTCACGGCCATAGTCCATGTTTCCGAGCCGTGCATTACCACTGGTCTTATAACTGTTCGGTACACTGTCACCTTTGATCTTCTACTGAGGCTGCGCGCTTTGAGGACTTTTCTCAGTGCCCAATAAGCTCTATTACCGGCTGCAATTTTTGCTTTTATTTATTCTCTTGTGCTATTATCTTCAGTAACCAGTCCTCCCAAATACTTGAAACTTACACACCTCTCAAAATTCAACTCATTTAGGTTTATAAATAAATTTATATATTTATCTTTCTCCACAGTATTTTTCCTTCACTTCACTTAATTCCTGCCGCTCCTTCCGGAGCATAGGGCCTTGGCGAAATTTCTCCACGCAGTACGGTTCCTGGCCATTCTCTTCACTTGACTCCAGTTCTTGTCCACCTCTGCAATTTCATTTTCGATCGTCCTCTTCCAGGTCTTCTTAGGTCGACCTCGCTTCCTGGCGCCTTGCGGATTCCAGTCTAGCGCCGCCCTCTCAATAGCTCCGTCCGGCTTCCTTAGTGTGTGACCAATCCAGCGCCATTTCCTCTCCTTGATCTGGATGCTAATCGGTTGTTGATTGGTGATGGTCCAAAGATCTTCATTTGAGATTATGTCCGGCCACCTCACATTCATGATGCGACGCAGACCTCTGTTAATGAACACCTGTAGCTGGTTGTTGATCGGTTTTGTGACTTTCCATGTTTCACAGCCGTAGAGAAGAATCGACTTTACGTTGCTATTGAAAAGGCGGAGCTTGGTCTTCCTGGAAATGTTTCTATTTCTCCAGATGGGGTAGAGCTGGACAAAGGCACCATTTGCCTTCCTGATACGGCTTCGAACATCTTCCTCTGCTCCCCCATCATTTGTGACTATACTTCCAAGGTAGAGGAAGGACTCAACTCGCTCAATGTCCTTTCCATTGACTGTCAAACTAGTCGTGATGTCAGAATTTATCCTCATCTCTTTGGTCTTGTTGGTGTTGATCATCAGTCCTGCACGTTCTGCTTCTCTCTGCAACCTCCCCAGCTTATCTTCTATGTCTCGGTACCGTTGTGCCATAAGACAAATGTCGTCTGCGAAATCCAGATCTTCAAGCCTGTCATTTATACCCCATTGAATACCCCTCTTCCGTCCTCCCATTACCTTCTTCACACTATCCAGGACCAACAGGAACAGAGTGGGGGAAGGACACAACCCTGTCTCACTCCGGAACTGACCTTTATCTTTTCTGTTAATTTGCCTTCGTGAAGAACCTGGCACTCATACCCTTCGTACATCTCTTCCATGATTCTGATGATCTTTGTTGGAATTTTATATTCCTCGAGGGTCTTCCACATGATTCTTTGATTTACGGAGTCGAAGGCTTTCTCGAAGTCAAGAAATGTGAGGTAAAGGGTATTCCGCCACTCCACACTCTGCTCCAGGATGATTCGGAGGGTGTTGATGAAATCCACACAGCTGCGATGTTGTCGAAATCCAGCCTGTTCCTTCCAAAGCCTTTTTTCTACGCAGTCTTTTATACGATTCAGGATGACTCTCGCCAGCACTTTGCTTGAAGTGGACAGCAAGGTGATACCCCTCCAGTTGTTACAGTTTGTGGTGTCCCCTTTCTTCGGCAACTTGACTATCAACCCCTTCTTCCAGTCGGTGGAATTTTCTCCTCCTTCCAGATCTTCTCCAACAGCGGGTGCAGCAGATCGATCGTAATATCCAGGTCTACTTTCAGTACTTCCGCTGGGATATTATCCAGACCTGGTGCCTTCCCGCATTTCATCTGCTTCAACGCTGTCCGTATTTCGCCCCGAGTTGGGGAGTCGAGGCTGATGCTTGGGTCACTTTCTGCTTTCTCTTCATCTTCTCCTCGCTGCTTACTTTCTGGTCCTCTATCTCTATTAAGAACCTCCGCAAAGAGTTCTCTCCATCTTGTCAGCTGCTGTTCACACGTCGTGAGGTCTCGCCCGTCTTGCTCTTCACAGGCCTAGTTTTATTAAAACCTTTCTTCGAAAGCATCTTTGTGATGCCATAGAGCTCCTTAACGTCCCCCCTTCTTGCCGCTTCTTCTGCTTTCTCCGCCTGCTCATCAAACCACCTCCTATGATCCTTCCGTACACTCCTCTTTACCTCCCTGTTTGCTGTTGAATACTTTGCTTGTGTGAGAGCCTTCTGCTGCCTAGTCTTGCAGGTGTTGAGCTTGGCCTTAATCTCCTTCCTATAATTTATCTTGTCCCAGGTCTGATCGGATATCCATTCTTTCCGCAGGTAGTTCTTGTACCCGAGCTGCATCTCACTGGTTTCCACGAAGATATTCTTTACCTCGCTCCACACAGTCTCCACGTCCTTCTCTGTCTCGGAGTCCAACACCTGGAATTTATTTCTGAGCTCCAGTTTAAATTGGTCCAATCTCTGCTGGTTCTTAAGCTTGCCCACATCAAACTTGTTGTGCCCAGTGTTATACTTTCGGCGGACTGCGACGATCTTCATGCGGAAGTCGGCAACCACAAGATGATGGTCACTACCAACGTCCGCTCCTCTCTTGTTCCTAACATCATCCAAGCTTCTTCTGAACCTCCTGCTCACCGCGATGTGATCAATTTGATTTTCTGTGACTTGATCAGGAGACACCCAGGTGATCTTGTGGCACCGCCTATGAGGAAATACCGTGCCACCCATCACCAAATCCTGACTGGCGCAATATTCCGTAAATTTCTCCCCATTGTCATTCATCTCACCAAGGCCATGTTTACCCATGATCTGCTCCAACCCCTCATTGTTTGAGCCCACCTTCGCGTTGAAGTCTCCCATAACAATGAGAATGTCCTTCTTACTTGTTTGTCTTGTGACATCTCGCAGCATTTGGTAGAATTCTTCCTTCTTATCTGGCTCCGATTGTTCTGTAGGTGCATAGCATTGGATGATGATCACATTCCTGATCTTTGTCTTGAACCTAGCAAACATGAGCCTACTAGAAATTGGCTTCCACTCCATAAGGCTTCTCTTTGCATTTCTGTTGAGCAGCAACCCCACTCCATCCCTGTGTTCTTCATCATCGCCCCCAGAATAGAGAAATGTAATTCCATCTGTTGTCTGTATTTCACCAAATCCTGGCCACCTCACTTGACTCAATCCTAGGATATCCAGCCCATAGTTCTTCATCTCCCGTGTCACTTGTTTCAGTCTGGTTTTCTCCATCAAGGTCCTCACATTCCAGAAACCGATTTTCGTAGTCCTCTTCATGCCAAAAGTCGTCATCAGGTTATCCGTCCGGTTTTGTAATTTCGCTTCAGTTTCCGTAATCAGTTTATTTAAGAGGAGCGAGTGATTAACCCACTGCCTCCGAGTGCCTTGGAGGGGCTGCCACCTTAAGCCTGAGGCACCAGGCTGATTTTCTGTCAGGGTTTCTTCCCTTAGCCTTTGAAGAACCAACTCCAAACTACAAGGCAGCAGTTGTTTCACCAGAGTCCCGTTAGCCGTAATTTCTTCAGGGTTCCTGTAGGGCCTTCACAGCTAGCGTAGCTGTCTTGAGGCACACAAAGTCCCCACTGTACTTCACCCCTACAGGCAATCCCCTACTTAATTACGTTGCCCATCTCCCACGACGAGGACGAGGGGTTGGATTTGTGGGAGACAGTATTTTTCCTAGATAATAATAAACATTGAGTTTTGTTGTAGTTCACTCGTAATCCTACTTCTTCTGATTCTTTTTCTAACCATCCCATCCTTTCTTCAAGATCCTTGTCTTTGTGACAGCATACCCACATCATCAGCAAACGCTAGATTTTGGCTCATACGGTTTAACAGCGTGCCTCCTGGATTGCTAATATCCACCTTCCTTATCACTCTCTCTAGTACTATAATGAACAGCAGCGTGGACAGTACGTTTCCCTGTCGTAAGCCTTGGTTTACCTCAAAAATGTTTGCGAGTCTTCCTTCAACTTCGACTCGACATTTTGTGCCAGTAAGAGTTATTTGCACCAATCTGATTAGTTTGGGTGGGAATCCCATGTCCATCAAGGTCTGATACAGAGTTTTCCTTCTTACACTATCATAAGCCTGTTTGAAATCTGCATATAGTTGGTGCACATCCACATTATATTCGTAATACTTTTCCATTATTTGCCTTATTGTGAAGATATAATCCATCGTCGATCTACCCTGTTGGAATCCACACTGGTATTCTCCAAGTCTCTCTTCAACAAGAGCTGTAAGTCTCATAGCCATTACCTTGGCTAGGATTTTATACACCACACTAAGCAGTGCTATGCCACCATAATTTTCACACTTTGCTTTATCTTTCTTCTTATGGATTGGGCAAATAATGGCCATGTTCCACTGTTCTGGCATCACCTCCTTCTCCCATATCGCCAAAATCAACTGGTGTACCAGCTTTGCCAAATGTTCCCCACCACACTTAATCATCTCTGCTGAAATATTATCACCTCCGGGGCTTTGTTATTCCTCAAGCTTTTAATTGCCAAACTAACCTCCTCCAGCGTCGGCACGGGTACTGGCATTGCATCAGTGTTATCCTTGCACCATGGTTGATCATTCTCTTGATCCTCCTGTACTAGCAATACCATCTCTGCAGTAGAATTGAGCAGCTCGCTGAAATATTCAGCCCATCGACCTAAAATCTGTCTCCTCCTATGAAATTTCCTTCTTTATCTTCTGCAGAAAACTGCACGGGATTGAAAGCCCTTCTTCACTTCCTGTATTCTTTTATAGTACTATTCACCTCTTTCCTTTTGTTTTTATGTTCTTCTGTATTGTTTCTCGTTGGTCTACTTATCATTTTCTCCCTTACAGCATTCCTCTCCATTATAGCAATTTTACATTCTTCTTCGAACCAAATTTGTCTTTTAATCCTTTCTTCTGTCCCCAGTACTTCTTCTGCAGCTTCTTGTAGTGCGTCCCTCATTATACTTCATTTTCCTTCTACTCCCTCTAAATCCCAATTTTGTTTAGACTCCAACTTCTTCCGTACACGTGTTTCATATTGTTCGGCAGATTCCTTTTCTTTTAGTTTAAAGACATTATACTTTCTAGGGTCTTTCCACAGCTTTCCAGATTTGTACACTGCTATACGCTGTCTATAGTAGTATCTTATATAGTATAGGCACTAGCAAGTGTGCCTGTATAACCTACAGTGTGTATAATTCAGTGTTCCAGTATGGAGCAGCAGCTATAGTAGTATCTTATATAATATAGGCACTAGCAAGTGTGCCTGTATAACCTACATAAGGAAGTGTGATTTTATACAGGGATAGTCTTAGTAGAATAAGTAGAGAGTGATAGAGGAGTAACACCTCTTTAAAAAACCTTGGTCCAGCTGGCCCGGCTGGTAGTACCTTGTTAGGGTCCCTTGCCAGGGTTACGGTGAAGTCCTCAACGGTACCTGCAGTGGAAGAGGTGAACTCTGGCACAGGGTGGTTGGCGGATGGGGCAGCCTATTGTTCAGGTTTAATAGGACAAACCATTGTCCATATTTATGATGGGCAGATTTTGACCAAACGGCAAAATGAGCGGAGGAGGAGCCAATCACCCTTATGGCTCCCAATGGTCATGGAGGCGGAAGAGGTCAGGCCAGACGGACTGGCTGTAAAGGCGCACCTCAGTGAGTATGCGGCAGTTCGTTGCAGTCTCTGTGTTCAGTCCTGCATGTCTCATTCTTTGTGAGCCGCAGGATAAGGCTCAGGGATCATAGTGTGTGGGTCTCGTCCTGGCAAGCCGAGATCCACCCTAAACAAATTCATGCCAGTGGCACTTCTTCCGAACGTCACTTACTTTCAAAGTCCAACGGCGATGGGATATGGATGGTGGGGCAGGTTATGGGTGTAACTGGAAGCCCCTAGTTCGGACCTGCACGTTGGCAGCAGATGTGTGATGGTCGTCTTCCGGAGACTCTGTGACTACTCGGGAATTCGGTCCTGCATCTGTGTTTGGGCAGGCCTATTTAGGATCACCGCTGCCCACCCCACATGGGGAAGGCCCTATAAAAGGTGGGCTAAACATTGGAAGTCACAATCTTGGTCCGGCTGGGCAACCGCACTCAGCAGGTCACCCCTCATGCGGTCGAAACTCAAAAACAGTAAAGAATCACAAATTGATTATTGGATCATGGAACATCAGAACTTTGCTTGATATGGACAATAACGTTAGACCTGAGAGAAGGTCAGCTCTTGTAACCCATGAGTTATCAAGACTCAACGTTGACATTGCTGCTCTCAGTGAAACTAGGCTGTCTTCTGAGAGCAAGATTACTGAATCTGGAACAGGATATACCATCTTCTGGAAAGGAAAAGAGGAGGGTGAATGTCGTATTCATGGTGTGGGCTTCGCTGTGAAGACCAAACTGGTAAATTATCACCAACTTACGCCCATTGCAATCAGCGAAAGGCTCATGACTCTCCGCATACCACTCTCAGGAGGTTCCTTTATGACACTCATCTCGGCCTATGCTCCTACCTTAGATTCTGATGATGAAGTAAAGGCTCAATTCTATGATCAGCTAAGTGAAATCATCTCCAAGGTACCATCTGCAGATAAACTCTTGCTCCTCGGTGATTTCAATGCCAGAGTTGGGAAAGATCACAGGCTATGGAATAATGTGATGGGCAAACAGGGACTTAGAAAATGTAATCCCAATGGACTGTTGCTTCTTGGTCTTTGTGCAGAACACGAACTTTTCATTACCAACACGCAGTTCCGGCTACCTAACCTCTTCAAAACCACGTGGAAGCATCCTCGTTCCAAACATTGGCACATTCTTGATTATATCATTACCCGGCAATGTGATAAGAAGGACATTCTTATTACCAGAACAGCAAGGAATATAGATGATTGTTGGACAGATCATAAACTTCTTATATGTAAGCTCAGGATATCCATCAGACCTAAACCACCTAGGAACATCAAAAATTTGCCAAGAAAGAAGTTTAATACATCCAAACTTGGTGTACCAAGCAGTAGTCATTTCTACATTGTTGTATGGCTGTTAAACGTGGACCCTTTACCGACGTGATCTTAGGAAGCTTGAGCGCTTCCACCTATAAAAACTTCGATCAATCCTGAGGATTAAATGGGAAGACGGCATTACCAACATTGCTGTTCTTGAAAAGGCTCAAATCAACAGCATAGAATCATCCATAATAGGTCACCAATTTAGATGGATTGGTCATGTCCATCAGATGGATGATGTGAGATTACCTCGTCAAATGCTATATGGTGAGCTGAGCTATGCTATGGCACCAGACCTCATGGTGGTCCTAAGAGGCGCTACAAGGACCAATTTAAGCAGACCCTGAAATTGACAGGTCTTGATTCACAAACCTGGGACAGGCTGGCTGAAGACCGCTCAACTTGGCGCCGTACCATCTCAGATACTGCAAAAACGTTTGAAAGGGATCGACGCACACATGAAGAGGCCAAGCGTCAAGCTAGGAAACTTCGAGCTGCCCAACCATGTCCTCCTCCAGCAATACTATGTGACTTGTGTGGACGCTTGTTCTATGCCAGGATTGGACTCTTTAGTCACCGTAAACACATCCACTAACTGGACTGAAGGAAGAAGATTTATACTCGGATTCGAGTTAAAGCCGATGATGATTTACTCTTACCATGAAATGGTCCGAGTCACAATCCGCTCCTCTACAACTATCAACTTCCAAGTATATCAGATGCGTGTCTTCTATCAATTACAACATGGTCAATTTGGTTGAATGTGGTTCCAATTGGTGAGCACCACGTTACTTTCCTTATATTCTTTCTCTGAAGCCATGTACTTGTCACCATCATTTCATTTCCCATGGCGAAGTCGATGAGTCTCTGATACCTCATGCAGACTTTCCTATCCTACAGTCTCTCTAAATGCTTTTTCTTTTCACACCTTCGCATTGAAATCACCTAACACGATTTTTACATCTTGCCTTGCTATACCCTCAAGTTCCTGTTCAAGCTGACTGTAGAATGTATCTTCCACCTCGATCATCCTCTTCTGTTGGAGCATATACACATAAAAAGGTGATAAAGAATCGTGCCTTCACCCTCCAAGTACATATCCTTTCATTTACAGGCTTAAAATTCAGTACTGCTGTTTTATATCTATTATCCACGAGGAAACCTATGCCACCTATTCTTCCACTGTCGCCTCCACTATACATTATTGTATGGTTATCACTTCTCAATATACCATCTCCTCCCCAATTGATCTCTTGGATCGCTGCCACTCCTATACCATATTTCTCCATCTCTTCCTTAAGGCCCATCAACGCTCCAGGTTTGTTCAATGTTCTCACATTCAAGGTTGCTATGTACGTACCATTTTTCCGTTTACATTTTCCTTTTCCTTGCATAGGTCGTTTATCATTATCATAAGTCTGGCCATTATTGTATTGGAGTTTCATAACAAGCTGGTTTTTTTTTTTTCGATATGGGGTTGTTAGCCCCATGATCAACCCCCAACCTGGAGGACCAGGGTATCCCTCTTTGTCTGACCCATCACCTTTGATCTGTCCGGCATGGGAGGCCCTACCAGGAGCTTACGCTCCCGTCGGCATAGCTCGCAGGATCACTTGGGCTCTCAAGCCCCCAAATCACGTCAAAATGAGGATACTATCGTGAGGGTGCAATTAAGTTAGGGTAGGATAAATTCGAATTCCGAGGTTTCTCACCTTTCTTTCTTTCCTTCTTTATAAGACAATCGTGGATGTACTGTACAACGAGACGAAACAAGAGGGAAAATTCAAACACGAAATCGGTTACCACCTTCGTGACCGTGCAACAGCCGAAATCATACTCTCTTCCTGTCCCAGAATCTATTGAGTTACAGGTAGACATCAAACATTTGCCGGTGCGTGAGGCATATTTGCGGATCTCATTTCAACATTAGTTGTACAATGAAGTGTGTATTTTACAGTGTTACATTGACCTCGAACTCCTAGTGGTATAAAGGTTACAGTCATATCTTCTACTTCATTCTACTTAACCACGTATACTGATAGACAGTAAAAACAATTAGGTAGCAGTCTGACAGTGAGGCAGCGCCCCGATCACGAAAACCAAGATTAACGGTACAGGGGATCCGATGTGCTGATCACACGTAACCCCAGTATCTGCAGGCCAAATGGCTGGGCAGCGGTCGCTTGGTAGGCCTAGGCCCTTCATGGGCTGGAGTGCGAGGGGTTAAACAGTAAATACACAGGTACATTATGACGCAAACAACGTGTTTGAAAAGAACACTGAGTGAACAATCCTTATTGGAGGCTAAGCATTAACAGTCATATCAGAGCTATTTGGTATTAGCTACCACTAAAGTTATTTGGCTCCCTCTGTTGCTCTTCGGTGACTGAAGCCTATGCATGATATTCTCCGCATATTACATTAAGTCTTACATAGCATAGGTACTAAAATGCCAGCTTATGATTGGTGGAAGATTGAGATACAGCTGATTCGCACACTCGCCAAGAGATAGTGCGTCAGTCATGTCTACAGAGAACGCAAGGGTGCTGTAGACATGAATGTTAGAAGAGTATTTTTCATCGGTTTGAGATTTATCGCTCAAGCAGTATCAGAGGCACCAACATATTTTCACAACTAAAAGTATATCAAATCAAAAATTTCTGGGACATGTATCCCTTGAAATTTATCAAAGAGCAATAATGTCAAGTTTCAATTTGAAACTAAAGAGGTTGGATGTTTCTTTCTTGTTCCACCCCCATTTTTCTCCCGTTAGAAACTGAATTTCGTGAACCCTTACCCATAAACTTAAAGCAACCTCCGTGAAAATATGTTACCGAGATACGGCAATGAGATCGTAATATTTGCCTTTCATATGTAGAAATGTTTCACTTTGTCTCGATATTAATGGATACACCCCTGTTCGTTGCAAGTAGTTATGACAATGCCTGTGTACACAGATATATGGTATCGACTTGTATAAAAAAAGACTTCTGATCTAACATGGTTGTTAAACCTCACGATTATAAGCTACAAGACTTCCTTTCTACGAGGATTTCGAACCTCTGGTCGCGACTTCTCACTTCGACAATCTAACCTCTAACCAGAAATCGACATTAGTACATTAGCAATTCCCTCTCGTTCACTGATTATCATCTACTTTCGTTCTCAGCCGACGCGAGTGGTGCGCTATCTGTAGACGAAAGTACGAATCAGATGTAGCTCAACCTTCCACCAATCACAAGCTGCTGCTTGAAGGCCTATGCTATGTGAGACTTGACGTTACAGGCAGAGTATTAGTGGGATAGGCGGACATATGTGCGCGAGACTGGCTAACTTACCACACGCGAGTTTAAATAATTCAACCCGCCTTCAGAAAATTTCTATTACCCGTTTGTAAAATTTGTTACGATATTGTTACTTTCGTTACCCGTTTGTAAAATTCATGACTATTTTGTTACTTTCGTTACCGGTAGACACCCTATACTTCCATTATTTCCTGCATTATTTTTGAGGTTCCTATGGCTTGGCTTTGAGAGGTAAACATCATGGAGAAGGAATTCTCAGACTTATATCAGTTGCGAATTGATTCGGGGGATGAGGTTTTGAAGAAACATATTGAACACGAAAGAACGCAAGCTATCAGTCGGTTGATATTCAAAATTAAATCAAAGCATGTGTGGAGATGCTCTCAAGGAAGGTATTATAAAAAACTTTAAAAAAAAAGCAGTAGCATACAGTGTTCTAGCAGACTAAACAGCTGACATTTCTGGAATTGAACCATTATAGATAGGGGTGCGATATTTCCATGAGGAAATCAACAAAATCAAAGAAGAATTAGTTGGATTTGTTGAGCTAAAAGGCCTGGAAGCAAAATTGATAGCACAGAGCACTGAAGAATTTTTGGAAAAAGAAGGTCTCAATCCAGAGAAATGTGTCTGTCTAGGATTTGATGGTTGTTCCACCATGACTGGAAAAGATGGTGGTGTCCAAACAATCCTGCGCAAAAAATATACAAGAGCTTTGTTCTTTCATTCCTCTTCGCACAAATTATATGTTTTAGACAATGATCTCAATGCTTTGCCTGAAATTAGGAACTACTAAAGATATTATAACATTCTTTCGAGAATCGGTTTTAGGAAGGAAAATGGTACACAATATTCCAAACTCTGCAAAACAAGGTGGAGCAAAAAACACAAAACTATTAAAGAGTTTTTAAGGATAATATTGCTATTATTATGGAGGCTTTAGAAACCTTATCACGTGAAGGAAATACTACGACTCGAAAAATAGCCTTTCAGCTAAATGCAGCTGCTTCAAAAATTTCATTTATCCTGCATCTCACATTAATAGCCAAATACTTGGCTGGATCCCATTGTAAGCGTTCTCCCATTGTAAGTGTTTTCCAGTCCATAGCAATGGACGCAATCAAGATCTGCAGCATATTAAAAGAATTGTGCAATTACTGAACAGAGAATGACAATCCAGAACAGAAGATAGATGAAATTATGAACGACGCTACTGAAATCACAAAAAAAAAAAAAAGCTCTGACTAGGGGACAAGACATCAATGCCGCGTATTGTTGGAAGACAATGACATCGGAGTAACCACTCCGCAGGAACCCCTTCAGAATTTTGGAAGAGATCATTAGACATATCGTATCTTGACTACAATTGCTTCCCTTGAAGTACGCTTTGCTGAATAAAACACTCCCGTCATTTAAGTTATCAAAATTACACCCAGCGCAGATGCAAAACAAGTCCCAGAAAAGCCTAAGAGATGACTGTTTAACCTTTGCCCAATTGTATAATTTACCAAATATAAAACATGAAATCGAACTTTGGCAGAAGTATGACATGACATAGTCAACTTAACTGAATTGAGAATAACGGATTTCTTAAAAGAGGCATAACCTTTCTCTCCTAACACAGCAAAGGCTTCGAAAATTTTAAACTCTCTGTTCTGCACAACGTGTACTGTAGAGCGATCCTTTAGTAGCCTAAGAAGAATTAAGACTTGGCTGAGAAGTACAATGGGAGAGTCATCTTTATGGATTAGCCATGATGAGTGTGCCGGCCCCGTGGTGTTGCGGTAGCACGCCTGCCTCTCACCCGGAGGCCCCGGGTTCGATCCCCGGCTCCGTCAGGGATTTTAAAACTGACGTGAGGGTTGGAACGGGGTGCACTCAGCCTCGTGAGGACAATTGAGTAGCTATCTGACAGTGAGACAGCGCCCCGATCACGAATACCAAGATTAACGGCCGAGGGGACCCGACGCGCTGATCACGCGTCACCCCAATATCTGCAGGCCAAATGGCTGGACAGCAGTCGCTTGGTCGGCCTTAGCCCATCATGGGCTGTATAGTGCCAGGGGTTGACTTTTTTGACATGATGAGTCTACAAAGGAGGCTTAATATAGATTATAAAAAGAAAGTTTTGGACAAATTTACAAGAAAAAACGAGAAGATTATGTTTTAGTTAAGTTTGTGCAATAATGAGTTCAATAAATAAGGTAAATGCACCGATGGTCATCATGTTAAGGGAGATTTAGACAAGAAATCATATACACCGTACACATTTTGGTAAATTTAATCAACAAAAGCACTGTACCTAACCTCAAACTCTACTCAAACACTAGGAAAGACCAAATATCAAAGATATTCGTTTTAGGAAAAATGACGTATTTTTTAAAAAAGTGTGTTTTTTTGCCAGTGTTCGGCACGATGTATTTGGATTTTTCCTATATTCGTCACCCGTTTGCACCAATTGCTGTCACATTGTTAATTTTCCTTGTCTGCTACTTATAATGCATTTCTGTCAATTGTTGCGTAATACACCGATTTATCGACTTGGAGGCTAACATTTACGAATAAAACAGTACCAGTAATTATGTTTTTTAATAAAAATGGAATATTAAAAAAAAAAAAAGGACGGCAACGGGAAGCGGGATTGGTGGGTAGAAGACATACGAGCAGGATAATATCGTAATTCTGCTCTAAACAAGTGAGACCACGGCTTAACAGCCCGGAAAATGACCATTCGCCGAGGCCTAACACCGATTGTTGCCATAGAAACCCTCTGAATTCGCCACTCATGTACATTTTTCTTCCAGGCAGTCTTTAGTAGCTTAAAAACCCCTACATCCGTGGGTTGAAGTACATGCGTGACATAGGTAGTTAAGCGACCAAAACAATTCCATGATCCTCACAAAATTTACTAGTATGTATCGTCAAGTGTGAGAAGTGCCCGTCTATGAATAATGTCAGGGAGAGGAATCTCCTTCTCAACCAACCCAAGATGAAATATGTTACTGAAAAATTCATAAAACACTTCCCCCCGTCATTCACCCGTTTGGCGATTTGCCAATGCCCCAGTGTGCTGGCATTGAGGCAATAATGATGTCTTGCGGCAGACGTTCATACTTGAACACTACAAGGGAAGGAGAAATATTGCCCTGGGCATTGCCTGTTAGAAGTACCGTCAAGCATTCTTTCTCAACTGAATTCACTTGCTGTTATATTGACTTGTAACCCCTGTTCGCCAGCACTTTGTTACCTTTTGGATTGAGAAAGAAAACCGTCTCGTCAGCGTTGAACAGTCGCCGAGGGTCTGACAAAATAAGACTGGAAGTCGATTTCCACTGAATAGCTGTAGACGTCTGAAACCCAGGTTTTATTTTGATGTTCTGTAATTGCAGCACGGCTTACTGTCAAATTTTGAGGGGTTCGTAAAAGATAGACCTGGATTTCTTTTTATGAAAGATTCACGCCATTTCCTTCCTGGCGGCCATCTTTGAAAGGAAAGTCCCTCTTCAATTCTTGTGTAAGGCACTGGACGCTTTTGCAAATCGTCCTTAGTTACCGGGACCCCGCTTTTCGTAGTGAGATTACCCATTGAACTAGCATAGCCTCAGCTTCCTTTGTTAAAATGGAACTTAGCCCCATTTTCCTCTCTCTAGGAGATTTTCCTTTAATTTTGTCCGAGAGGGTGTTTCTCGGAACACCATTCCTCTCCGCGTCCTTTTTAATACTCATGCCGTCCTCCACAACAACCTTAATAGCAGCTTCCATTTGCTCAATATCATAATTCAGAACTGTGCATTTCGACATATTGCCTGGGGCAGATGATCTCGTAATTCCGCCCCTTAAAACAACAATAACTATCTAACATATTGCCTGAAAGCAAAGATTTAGTCTTAGAATAATATATTATTTATCATCTCAATAAAAATAAAAAATCCTCTGTAGCACGCCTAGCCAAAAAAAAAAAAAAAAAACTAGGCCTACTGAGGTGCGGCCGTCAAGAAGAGAGACCTACGTAATAATAATACCCTGTAAATGTTTATTGGTTGCGAAACGTTAACACAAACATTAACATTATCGTGCACTAGTGTTGTCACGAATGTGCTCTAAAGTTCGTCAGCTATGACGACTACTGGACACGATCAAATGATAATTTAATTAATACAGGGTACTTTAGAGCTACATTATAAGTATATTGCCGCTGTTAGTTAGGTCTTGCAAGGAGAAATGACAATGTGCCAGTTTTCGTCACAAATGACGAGCATTGGTAAAGTGCATTTTTTTAAATCCAGTGTTCGTCACCGGCATTTCTAACAAAACTAGGCACGTGAGCACGAAATAACAAATCACATGTGTTACAGAAACAATTACCAACTATATCACGCACTTGTAAGATTTTAAAATGTCGGAACATAGCACGCATGCACATAATTAACTCGCGCGCGTGCTTAGCACATGCGAGAAGCAAATGGCGCGTCAAGACAGCTCAGCTCACAGGAGATGTTTGACGCAGGAAATCCCCTATTACATCGCACGCATGATTTCGCAAAGTTGCTCCTTATCGGCCAGGAAGGTATGACGCATCTCATAAGACTTCGTGCGTTGAGAAAGACCCGTTGATATGCTTATTTTTTGTACTTATATACGAGTGTGACGAAGACTGGATCAGTGACGAAAACCGGTACAGTTACCTTATGTCAATATATCTTAACCCTAGCAAATCAGAAATTTTTGTTTTTTCTCATCCTTCTGCCCCCACACAAGGGCTGACAATGCCCTTGCATGTACCCACAAAATTCAATGGCAACCGATACAAAACTCTCCTTGGTGACCATTTGCAGCCATTCATGGACTTCAGTTTTCCTGACAACAATGGGATGTTCCAGCCGGATAATGCACCACACACCACCTCATCAGGCATTTTTGAGAGTTCCAGAGAATGGAGTGGACAGCATGTTCCCCCTGAGATGAGCCAAATCCAGCATATATGGGACATGGTGGATAAAGCCATTAGTAAGCAAGATATTGTACCTAGAAATACTAAGGAACTTTGGGAAGCTATTCAAAGACGTTGGCTTGACAGCTGTCCAGAAGTCTTCCTTCCAAGAATCCACACCATGCCGAGTTAATGTAGTTGGGCTAGAGGGGGTCCTACACATTATTAGACTAGTATCCCGTGACTTTTTGCACTCAGTGTACAAGTGCATTGTTTTAAAAGTTGAATCCTGTTCTATTGATGAGCACCAAAAGAATATGGTCTTTAGTTAATTAGATGAACAAAAGACACTAGGATCTGAATATCTGATCACTTATAATATGGCAGCATCATTCTAAATTGATTTCCTCTCATCTCAGTTTATACGTACCTTGTAAAATGACTCCTTTCCGGGAGGTTGCAGGTTCTGGGAGAAATTACAAAATTCTTTCAGAAAAAGTACCAGATCCCTGCGTTTAAGGTCGTCGGTAGATTCTTCTGTGAGCAAACCAAATAATTCGCTCAAGAACTTCTCATCATCCTAAAAAAAAAAAGTACATCAGGAAGGTAATCTACCAGAGGTGTAAACTGAACAAATTTTCTGCATTTGTACCACTTACCTGAATTAACGTTACTATCTCCACCTTATTAAAAAATATAAAACTAGATAATGTGGACAGCATATTATCTTCAAACACTGACGGAGTAGGCAAAACTACATCTTGAATGTATTGTACACGGTACGTTTGGTGAATTTTTGCCAAGAGCTCCGGATTTGTTATAGGAATTACTTCCTTATACCTAGAACAAAGGGAGAAGTTTTAACTCACAAAAGTTAATGGGGAAGCAAGTAGTTCCGTGAGGAACAAATATACTCCATTTTTATATATTTAACTGGTCCTTTCACTCTCAAAACTCTTCCATCATAGATTTTCGAAGTGATGGACTAAATGGCTTTTGGTATATGACCAATATTGCGATTAGTATAGGGCAATCATTTCAAACTATAATCTGTAATTTACAATACATACATTACAAAATTGCTGCAGATGACCTCGATGACCCCTTAAAACAATAACCACCAGCAACACCACCGTAACTAAAATATTACATACCGTATATACCCGAATATTATCCGCTCCCTAATAAACCCCGCACCCTCATTTATGTATGGAAATTTAAAAAAAGAATAATTTTTGTCACATTATTTGAAACAAATATATACTATTAATACTGTACAACATGTCATTAAATGAAACATAAGAAGGTACACAATCATTACTTAATAAGGTCCGCCTATAACACCCTCTTTTTTTTTTTCTGAATTTTCGGCATCAAAAATAGGGGAGGGTATAATAAGTGAAAATTTCCCTTGATATAGGTTAAGATGGCGTGGTACAGGGAGTCCCTTTAAAATCTTGGTGGCAGAGTACCGAGGTTTAGGAGCGCATGCAAGTGGAGACAGTGAGCACAGTGGCAGCAAGGGCCAGCAAAGGTGAGCGGATGTTATTGAGCAATTGCTTCCGCCTGCAGCTGCCACCCGGCGGCGGCCTGCTATCGACACACGACGTATGGTCTCACATGGGGAATCCCGCGGACCACAAAAGAGGTTCCCGCGGGAAGCGAAGTCTTGAAAAGAACTTCCTGTATAAAGGCACACAAAGGAGCACCTAGCATCCTTAAATCAACACACAAAATAGTTATTTTAACCGATACATTATTTACGAAAAACAAAAAGATAATAGCCCATTTCAATAACCACTCTCTTGCATCATCACAGCTGACTGGCCACAGGACTTAAATAAGGAAGCGCTGCAGCCGCACAGCAGTGTGTGAGCCGAGTTCAAGGTTACGCAGTGTTGCAATGTTACCCGGCAACTACCTGAAATACGAAATATTTGTTTCTAATACCCACTTTTATAAAGTACTTTGCAGTGTACGACCTATGACGAGATTACATGTTAGCTATTTCGTACACTTGTTTTACGTTTACAGATACCATGCGATCACGAAGCTGACGCTTGTGCTAGGCTTGCGCGACCGGTCAAGCCACTAGACAGAAATAAACAAGTACACCAGAACAAGAACTAGCACCATATAGCAGATACTCGCGCGTGGCAGGCAAATTAAATCTTTAAAATTTGGATGACTCGATTAATACCCGCACCCCAATTTTGTATAAAAATGTGCGGATAGTATTCGGGTATATACGGTACAAGAATATACAACTTTCAATATTAGTTAACCCTCCGTCGGGCGCAGCCGGCTTGAGAGGCCAGGAAAACACGTTCTGGCATGCCCCCCTTCCACCCGACTCCCCAGCCCGCCCCTCCGAATAATATCCTGACCAGTGGCAGTGCATAAGACACCATATCTCAGTTGACTGGCCTGTGAGGTGAGTTTTTTCAAGATATTTTTAATGCAATAGGTAATTTTACTCAAATTAAGCTTGTTCGGTGTGGAAATTTGTTGATATCTTTAGAAATAAGTGCTATTCTGAACCTGGCCTCTCAGGCCGAGTGCGCCTGATAACGTTATATCGATAATTAATTCAAGTATTTTTGTCTTTAGTTCTAGATTTTCCGCTAAAATGGCCCAAAAAATGTATGACATCTCCAATCCCAAGGATGTTGCGGAAATACGAAGCATCCTCCTCGAGGATAATGGTGATGATCCTGCTTTAGTTGAGGATTTGGGCGAAGAATGAGACATTGCTTCTGAGGACAAGGTTGAAGAACATGAAATAGACTCAGAAACTGAACAGGAAGGAGGACTAGTGGTGAGGAAGACTAAGGAGAAGAGCATATAGTGGATGCTCTTTTTCTTGGAAAAGATAAACAAAGTGGACCAAAAAACCATCTCCGGCTGCTGTTCGTCGTGCACATCACAACATCATTACACTCCTTCCAGGTGCAAAAGGAGATGCACGGAATTGTAAAACCATATTACAAAAGGGAATGTTTGTTCAATACAGATATTTTAGAATTGATTGTCAAATATACCAACCAATATATTACCTCAGTCAAAGCCAAATTTGCAGGAGATAGAGATGCCAAGGAAACCGAACTCATAGAAATTAAGGCGTTCATTGGGCTATAGTACCTGGCTGAAGCTTACAGAGCGAACCGTCCGAGTCTGGAGGAGCTATGGTGAATAGAAGGAGACAGGATTGAAAAATTTAGCCTTGTGATGAGTATAAAACGGTTCAAGTTCCTCATACGTTGTATTCGTTTCAACAATCGTACGAGCCGCTCACAACGGAAAGAATATGATCGACTTTGCTCAATCTGTCAACTGTTTGACTGTTGTTTTTTTTTTTTTTTTGTTTTTTTTTTCCACAACTGTCAAAAGAACTACATATGAAAACTGTTTAAGAAAAAATATTGGTACATCTGTATATAGTCCGGCAAATACAACTTCCGACTTGAAAGTTCATCCACCAGCTGACGTCAACGCGCTGTTCACAACAGCTGGAGGAGATTTTGAGTAATCCTCGATTTAAATCGATCTATCGAATCTGTTTCATTTGGTCGGCAACTCAGCACTCCGTTCTTATAAGCACGCAGGCTATTATTTGGAGGCGGGGTAGGTCGTTATTTTGTACGTGTGGTTAGTTTTGAAGGATGAAGAAAATAACGTACTATTTTATATCCACTCAGGCATCGGAAAGGCTGAAAGTTAATGATTCGAACACGAACAATGACCGGATTTTGCAAATTGCCGAAAATTGCAAGATCGTGATGTGTTGTCAACTATAGCTGAGAGTACCCTTCAAATATTTTTTAGAAAAGAAGCACTGGTAGCAAGTATATGTTGAAATTTAACCTTTCCCGAGCGAAATACGGATATATCCGGAGCATACTTATCAGTCGAGAGCGAAAAACGGATATATCCGGAAAATTCCTACATTTAAATCTGGCGCCGTTTTCAGCCAAAATAGTTAATGCTAAACCCAGGAGATGGCACCACTATGCAGACGCATGTTTGATAGTCAATTACGTCACCCCTAGAGACTCTTTGACTTCACAAATACCCGCAGACAGGTGTTGCTTCAGATGAACGCACGTGTCGTATTACGTAGTTGGTAAAGTGAGTGTACTTTTATAGTGTTTATTTGGTGATGTGAGCATAATTTCACGGAAATGGCTATGGAATGATGAAGATATAGTGTCTGCTTTGGATTTGAGTGATGGTTTGAAGTGTTTCCACACTGAATTATTAATAAAAAATAATTATTAATTAATTAATAACTATAATTAATTAACTTTACAACCTTCAGATGCTACTCTAACTTGAATTATCAACAGGTATACGAAATATATGTGAGTTCTAATTAAATTTAGTGCATGGAAAATACAATCTACATGTTTTGAATTTTTTTAAAAATAATCCGCTCAGAGCCATAAAAACGTCCGCTCGGGAAGGGTTAAGTCCTTATCAAGAGAGCTTGTCTCAAAAAAAGAGGGCTGCTCATGACAATTATATACAGGGTTCACTTGGTTCGGGAGGCGATGGGTGCAAAAAATTGTACAGTTATGTTAGGAGAAGAAAGGGAAATTCAAACTTGTCGATGATAATGTTCGGTGACGGTAAATTAATTACTGAGAAACGGGCCATTGCTAGAGGTGTTAGTTTTTGTTAATTAGCAATAAAACGAAAAGTCATATTTAGAGGTTAGGATGTTTTATTTTCACGTATTTACATGTTTCGTGCTGCCCAGGAGTGAAATTAAATCGCGAAATAACGCGAACTTTGTGAATAACACCACAAATACCGCAATCTGCGAAATAAAAACATTTTTCTTTTTTTTTTTTCCCCCACGCCAATCCGAACATTCTTGTCCACAAGCCGATAATCGAATTTGGTTGGTGTTCAATTCGAGAATGATCGATTGTATAGTTTCGCGAGGGGTAATACTACGATATACGTCATATTACAATATACTGTCGATATTCTCGTTACTAGTTGGATTTTAGCGGTGTGGTAAACAGCTGTTATCTTGAATCGGGCAACTACAGGCCGGTTAGCCTTACGTCCATCGTTTGTAAACAGATGGAACATCTCATTTGCGACTACTTGAGGGAACAGTGGGAAGGATTACCATGGTTTAATGATAGCCAACATGGATTTCGGAAAGGTTACTCATGTGAAAGTCAGATGCTATAACTTTTTCAAGATATTAGCGAATCATTAGACAATGGAGTTTCAGTCGACGCCGTTGTTATAGATTTTGCGAAGGCATTTGATGCCGTGCCGCATGACAGGCTACTCCATAAATTAGCTTCGACAAAGATTGACAGAAGAGTCATTTTATGGATCCAAGAATTTTTGACGGGTCGTTCCCAGAAAGAGAAAGTCGAAGGCCGATTCTCGGATGAAATTACCGCAACGTCGGGTATCCCTCAGGGCAGCATAATCGGAACGTTGTTATTTTAGGTATTTATAAATGACTTACCAAATAGGATTCGCAGTGACTGTCGATTGTTTGCGGATGATTGTGTAATATATCGAAAGATGCATGACTCACAAGACAACGCAGTACTTCAAGATGACCTGAACCTGGTCTGTAAGTGGGCGATTGAAAATAAAATGAAAATAAACACAAGAAAATGTAGTCTCATAAAAATAGGGAAAGTGGGAAGGCAAGATTTTCAATATAACATTGGCTCGGAAATACTTGTAGAAGAAGATTCTTGCAAATATTTGGGCGTTCACATAAGGAATGATATGAAATGGAGTAGTCATGTAGGATGTGTAGTTTCTAAAGCTTACAAATCCCTGCACTTTGTAATGAGGGTATTAAAAGGAAGTAGTACCTCTGCTAAAGAATTAGGATATTTGTCACTTGCAAGACCTATTCTAGAATATGCCTCGGCAGTTAGGGATCCATATCAAGTAGGGCTGATAAATGAGTTGGAAATGGTACAAAGAAAGGCCGCTAGATTTGTGCTCAGTGACTTTAATCCCAGTAGCAGTGTGAGCCGGATGTTAAAGAAACTCGGGTGGGAATCACTTTGTAACGTCTTCGCTTAGGCTGGGATGACAAGTGAAACGGTATTTACTTTGCTCCACGTTGAGCGTACAAATGTAGCAGCTTCGCTTGCCCCTAACTGTTGGGTGATAATTGTAACTGTTGACCTTTGCCTAAGCTATGTTGTTTTAATGGGCGCCAAGACCTCAATGCAATGCTGAAATCTAAATTTGTATTTAACAACGTCTAGCTCTGGCAGAACACATTCAAGACTCTATTCACTCAGATCGTGGTATGATTTGATCATTAACCCAACAAACAATTGTATCAGGAGAAGGAGTTGGTCTATATCTAATGCTACCTACTGAAAGCAAAGATTGCATTGTAAAAGAAATGAATTTATTATATAAAACAAGTATAGCAAAATTAATAATAATAATAAGTTTAAAATTTAAATTGGAGAGTTGCGATTTTAATATTACCGATAGAAAATTACGTGAAAACGGAGTCTGATAAATTGATTTTACTCTTATTTCCAAGCTATGAAGTTACTGAAATATGAAATGTAAAACAAAGAAAAATGAGAGATAGCGTATTTCTGCGTCATTTGCGCTTACCACTGGAAATTGCTAAAGCATTTCCCTCGTACTGGATGATGCTGTGTGCTTCCCACAGTCTCCTGGACGTCGCCATCTTCTTCGTTATTTGATGATATTCTGGTAGATTAGATAATTCTATGGTCCGTACATCGGACCCAAACCGTACAACCACCACGGTTAAGTTTCACAAAGATAGTCGCTAACTCCACTGAACATCGGAGCGACACTCACTTGCAACCGTACTCGGCAAGTTCTACACAGATTCTTCTCGTTCCACGGCGCGTCGAACGATATATGCACACGTTGGCTCCCCACTCCGGAGCCGTCTTCCAGCTTACGTCGTCTCCACTGATTGGCTGCACCCCGCGCGCTATACTCCCCTCCTCTGCCTCATTACACTCGGCGGTAAGGGGAAGTCGTATTCCGTTCCAACAATTCGCCTTTTCTTGACGATGCGACCCAAGCTTGCGTCATGCTTCCCGACAAGATTAAGCTTGTATTTGAATTCCCCGTGACTCATCTCTCTCAAATACCCTAACTGACAAAACTCCGTAAAATTCCGTAATCAGATAATTTCCTATGATATTGTCGTTCGTAATAATTTGCTTGATAGCGTTTTCTAAGACATAGAAAACCTATCTGTATGCTTATAATTTTTATAAAATGCTCCGAAAATATCTTAATAATAATTATAATAAATTAATAATAATAATAATAAATTAACATGAAAAATTCTCTTGGCTGAACAATTTGCCGCGTAAATAAATATAGAATGGCTTCCTACTGACTTATGCCAGTTGCACAAAAACCCCTCGAAAAACACGTTACATATTCGCCTCGGATCATCGGATGATTTACCGTGACAATGGTCCATTATCCGATTATCCCAGACACGTTAATAAACCCCATCCAAAATACATATTACATAAATGAAATCACCCTAAATTACAGATATATACACTCATAATTTTTCTTCACGCACTTTGCGTCAAAGTTTGTTGTCACTATGGATTGCACTTTGCAACCAGTCCAATGTTTTACATATAGAATAGTGTTCCACGGATATTTCCGCCTCTTAAATTCCTCTATGTTGGAGAAATAGACATAATTAATGTGTGAGCACTATGTATTTATGATGTCATATCACACGCATTGAAGGTGTTCTGATATATTTATATCACCATAGAACTTCCTAATTTCACTGGAGGTCCCCTCCTTATGGTGACATTTAATTCCACTTATCACTGACCACACGATCACACTATTGTGGCAGCGCCTCGTGACCATAATACTTAATCTCTCTTTAAAGTAGATTAAATTAATATTGACTTCTGAAAAAAAAAACAGTAAATGCGCATTACATATAACACCAAATATTTCTGTGCCGTAATCGCCCTGTCTTGTTAAGTTCCCGTAGACCATATTCTACTTAGTACTAGTTCTCAACACAGACCAGTTCTCCTCACACAAATAATACCTTTGTACAAATTACCTCAAATTACACACTTACAAATCTTACATGGCGAGGCCGTAAACAGAAATCACGTGTGCTGATATGTATGAGTTTCATGAAGGACTGTCTCGCATTCTGATGGCCCATCTTTTGCCTCGTGGACGCCTTAAGCAAAAATACCCTGTTCAAGCGCTCACCCATCTCTTGGAGGCAAATGGGAATTCACCAGCGCTACCAAATTCTGGCCTTGGTGTATCGAGACATTTTAGTGCTCAAGAGCATCCGACAATCCCGTCATATTTCCCTGTACCTTAAAAACTCTCATTTACTTACATACTACCCCCCTGTGTGACTTCTGATACGCCTGCCTTGAAGACCAGATCTTCCACGCACCAGACACCACACTTACTCATTTGATAGGCTGGCTCGCCAGCTAAACACACTCACTTTATGACACATATTTTCGTAGACTATGTATATTATACGTCCCGTATAATCTGTCTCCCTCACTATTCTCCAGCACATATGCTGTTTTCCCAATACGTTTGGAAACTATAAATGTTTCTGTGTCACCTGCTTCCAACCTTGCAAGTGGCTCCCTTAAATGAACGTCATCACGTTGCTCTACCTAGCATATTACTCAGTGTCTGTAACGATGCCCTGTTGCTACTGTCCACACATGCTAACCCTACTTTCCTCTGGTGTCACACCTCTACTCGACACTCTATGACCTAAAAATGTCACTTCTGACTGACAGAATGACGACTTAGACAGCTTCAAAGTGAACCCTGTCTGATCTAACTTCTGAAAAACTATATCTAAATGACGTAGATGCTCCTCAAAACTGCGTGAACTAATTACCATATCATCTATGTAAATGGTTACAAACTCTCCTGTGTCATCCCCTAATGCGATGTTTAAAGCCCTAATTAAAGCTGCTGAACTACTCTTTAACCCATAAGGTGTTCTACAAAATTGATAAAGGTTATATTTATGACTAAAAGCTGTAAATGGTCTATCTTCGTACATAAGTGGCACTTGCCAAAAACTGGAACTCAAATCTACACAAGTGAAATACTTCTTCCCCTCAAATGTTTGCATTAATTCCTCTATTGACATAGATTTCAGCTGATCTGAACTAATTCTACTGTTAACCAAACGAGCGTCTAAACAAATACGAACAGTGCCGTCGGTCTTGGGTACCCTGATCAAAGAATTAACATATGGACTGTTAGAGTGCTCAATAATCCCATCTTCAAGCATCTGGTTAATTTGTGCCTCAACTGCACTCTGATAAGCGAAAGGTACAGGATATCTATGTCCTGTGAATACTAACCTATCAATAACGTTCAATGAATGTGTATAGCAATTGGCCATACCAATGCGATCCTCAAAAACTCTCCAATTACACAATAACACATCATAGAGCCGAACACACTGTTCATCCTCTATATTTCCCTGAAATGCAGCCTCACGTAACGAGTCCTCTAGACTTCCGTTCGTAATCACACTGCCCACAAAACATGGAGAACCCCGCTCTACGGCTGGCGATATCTCATTTAAAGTACAAATCACACCTACAATACTACTCCTCTGAATATGGTCATTGAACGCTACTTCTACTTCAGAATCTCCCCATTTAAATTTCAAACTCCCTACATCATAACATAAGTTACCAGACACTCTACTTAGCCACTCTGAACCCAAGATAACACTGAATACTAAATTTGGAATTACAAGGCAAATCTGCTTCTCTACATGATTATTAATTTTAATGTCTACTAAAACTTGCTTAGAAATTACTTTAGACCTCTTCCCAACAGCTGTGATAACAAAAGTGCTTTTAATTGGCATCTCCTCAAAATTTACTCCAGTTCCTTTCATTTTATCATAAAATGCACTACTTATGCAACTCTTCATACAACCACTATCAATTAAAACATCTGTGTACGCCTCGGACACGTTAAATTTAACTATGGGGCTCTTACTAACCACTTCCTGAATAATACCTTCATCATTTAGTTCATGTAATAATTCATTTCTTACATTTAGGTCATAGGGTTCCTGTATAATTGTATGGACAGGGCATGCTACAGACTGAGATTCTGACCTTACTTCGCAGCCTGGTTCGCGTTTAAAGAACCGCTACAGCTGGCCGTAGTACTACTAACTACTGAACTGGTCTGGTTGTTCTGGGCTGTGTTGTCATTGTTTGGCTGTATATTACTACCACTAGGCTGTCCTCTTCCTTGACCCCTATTCTGGTTGTAATTATTGTCATTATAATTTCTCCCTTGATTTCCCCTGAAATCATTGTTCCTCCCTTGATACTGATTACCATAGCCATTTCCTCTGTTCTGATTTAGCTGATTATTATTATTTCTATTTTGAGCGTTGGCCCCTTCGCCACCGTTCCCTTGAACTTCTTGATGCCTGGCTTCATTAGGTCTATTATTATTATTACCCTGGTTCCGATTGAAATTGTCCTCATAACCCCCTCTCCCTAGTGCATCAAATGTGCTTAACAAATTTTCTACTTGTGATATAGTCTTTACATTCTGGATACAAGCAGCCTCCTTGATCCTATAGGGAAAGTGCCTAAGTAGCAACCTCACCACATCACTTTCCTCCTTCGAGCCATCCAGATATTTACACACTAATACCTGCCCTAAAAAGTATTCGGTCATGGTGGAGCTTCCTTTAGGGTTATATTTACCACACACTACTCCCTCACGATGCTGCGACTGAATGACCTCATTCCAGAACTTTTCACAGAATTTCATTTTAAAATCATTAATATCAGTAAACTTGTCTCGTAGACAGCAAACCAATTCCTCGTTTCCCCCACAAACACTTGTTCTAAAATTTCAACTACCTGGCACCACTCAATACTACCATTTTCCAACCTCTCCCCGAATTTATTTTCTATAGTGTTCATGAACTCCATTGGGCACCCCTGTCGATTGCTGAACTTACCCAGTTCTACCTCCCTGTGTGTGCTATTCAGAAAAACTGGCCTATTCTGACTATTTTCTTGCCTGATCCTAGCTTTTAATTTTAACTCTAATTCTGCGATTTTCTCCTCAGCCTTCCTCTCAATACTGTTTACTGTTAATTTAATGTTTCCTTCTGATTCTTCTACTTTATCATATAGCTTTGCTTGTTTCTCCTCAATCTTGCTAATGCTCTCTCTATTACTCTCTCTTAAATCATTTACTTCTGCAACTATTTGTGAGTGGACTTTCTCAATTCTACCCCCCAGCTGTTCCTTAACCTCTTTAGTAGCTACCTGAATTTTGTCAATTTCTCCCCCCAATTGCTTTTTGACCTGCTGTGTTTCCAGTTGCACTAGTTCTTTTAAATTTTCAGCCTGTGTACTGATTCTAATTTCCAACTCCTCCTGTACTTTTCCTAATTTTCTGTCTACATCTGCAATAATCTCTTTAGCCTTTTCTTCCATCACCCCCCCTGATCTCACCTCTAATCAGTTCGAATTTGTCACTCATTTCCCTACTGTTTTGTTCTAATTTAGCATTTAAAGTTTCAGTACTCTCTCTATTTTCCTTACTGTTTTGTTCTAATCTGGCGTTTAAAGTTTCATTACTCTCTCTATTTTCCTTACTGTTTTGTTCTAATCTGGCGTTTAAAGTTTCATTACTCTCTCTATTTTCCCTACTGTTTTGTTCTAATTTAGCATTTAAGGCATCTGTACTTTCTTTATTTTCCCTACTGTTTTGTTCGAATTTAAGAGTTTTGTTCCAGTTTTGCATTATTCTGTTCTAACTTTGCATTTAAGGCATCACTACTAACTTTGTTCTGATACATGAACTCGAGAAGTAAAGTCTTTAATTCTGGTTGGCCGCCTACACTCCGTTTCAGTATTGGGATTTACCTCCGCTACCCCGGGACTACCATCACTCGACATACTGCTCGTATCATCACTCTCCCGTTGATGACCACTACGTAACCTCATCTGTCTTTCTTTCTCATCCCCCATAATGATATACACTGATACAGACAAATAACCCCCAAAATACAGGCACAGAAATATATACCCTTCTCCTTCCACAAATGTTATTAGGTTTTCAGCCCCAAGTTGTCGGCGACAAATGTAATGGTTTCCTTAGGCTGGGATGACAAGTGAAACGGTATTTACTTTGCTCCACGTTGAGCGTACAAATGTAGCAGCTTCGCTTGCCCCTAACTGTTGGGTGATAATTGTAACTGTTGACCTTTGCCTAAGCTATGTTGTTTTAATGGGCGCCAAGACCTCAATGCAATGCTGAAATCTAAATTTGTATTTAACAACGTCTAGCTCTGGCAGAACACATTCAAGACTCTATTCACTCAGATCGTGGTATGATTTGATCATTAACCCAACAAACAATTGTATCAGGAGAAGGAGTTGGTCTATATCTAATGCTACCTACTGAAAGCAAAGATTGCATTGTAAAAGAAATGAATTTATTATATAAAACAAGTATAGCAAAATTAATAATAATAATTTTAAAATTTAAATTGGAGCGTTGCGATTTTAATATTACCGATAGAAAATTACGTGAAAACGGAGTCTGATAAATTGATTTTACTCTTATTTCCAAGCTATGAAGTTACTGAAATATGAAATGTAAAACAAAGAAAAATGAGAGATTGCGTATTTCTGCGTCATTTGCGCTTACCACTGGAAATTGCTAAAGCATTTCCCTCGTACTGGATGATGCTGTGTGCTTCCCACAGTCTCCTGGACGTCGCCATCTTCTTCGTTATTTGATGATATTCTGGTAGATTAGATAATTCTATGGTCCGTACATCGGACCCAAACCGTACAACCACCACGGTTAAGTTTCACAAAGATAGTCGCTAACTCCACTGAACATCGGACCGACACGCACTTGCAACCGTACTCGGCAAGTTCTACACAGATTCTTCTCGTTCCACGGCGCGTCGAACGATATATGCACACGTTGGCTCCCCACTCCGGAGCCGTCTTCCAGCTTACGTCGTCTCCACTGATTGGCTGCACCCCGCGCGCTATACTCCCCTCCTCTGCCTCATTACACTCGGCGGTAAGGGGAAGTCTTATTCCGTTCCAACAATTCGCCTTTTCTTGACGATGCGACCCAAGCTTGCGTCATGCTTCCCGACAAGATTAAGCTTGTATTTGAATTCCCCGTGACTCATCTCTCTCAAATACCCTAACTGACAAAACTCCGTAAAATTCCGTAATCAGATAATTTCCTATGATATTGTCGTTCGTAATAATTTGCTTGATAGCGTTTTCTAAGACATAGAAAACCTATCTGTATGCTTATAATTTTTATAAAATGCTCCGAAAATATCTTAATAATAATTATAATAAATTAATAATAATAATAAATTAACATGAAAAATTCTCTTGGCTGAACAATTTGCCGCGTAAATAAATATAGAATGGCTTCCTACTGACTTATGCCAGTTGCACAAAAACCCCTCGAAAAACAAGTTACAACTTGAGGCTAGGAGGATGAAATCTAGACTCTGCGCTATGTACAACACATATAAAAATCAACCAGCCTGGGGTGAGCTTAGCAAACGTATGGGAAAGCCCACTTACAAGAGTAGGAGTGATCATCGTTTCAAAGTTAAGGCCCAACCACAGCGAACAAATTATGGTAAATATTCTTTCGTAAACCGTGCCATTGATAACTGGAACTCTCTACCTGCCGCAGTCTTAGAGCCTTTTCCCAAACATATATAGGTGTGTTTAAGAAAACACTGACTGAGTAAATACTCCAGTTTAATTGTTATTGAATTGTTATATATAATTATTTATTTGTTATATATACCGTATATACCCGAATGTAAGACGACCCCAAATATAAGACGAGGCCTAGTTATCAACTGCCTCTTACAGATTTTTTCAAAAAAATACTCGCTAACTCATAACTTGCACAATATATACCCTTAAGGTCGTGCTTTCATTCTTCTAACGTCTCGTGTTATCGGAAATCCCTCTGCCCGCTTTTTCCAAGACATACTCTATAATTTCTTTGTTCAAGAATGGGAGACGTTATTAAATTAAGATACGTTGATCACTCAATTACTGCTCGTAAAACTGACTGGTTGCTTCTTGTAAAGATTGTTTTAAAACATATTTCCGTATGCTTTTGAACATATAATTTATCCGCTTAAAATGACATGTATGCGTAAATCCTAACCTCAAAATGTATGCTATTCGTATATGCATGGTAATTAAACATAACAAACCTTATTTTAATCTTCATTAACGCATTGATTTGTTGGAGTTACAAGATGCCAACACCACATACTACTTTGCAAATAATAATAATAACTTGAATTTTTTTTTTTTTTTTTTTGGTACCCTGAATATAAGACGACCCCAAATTTTTATAACACAAAAAGTGGGAAAAAACCTCGTCTTACATTCGGGTATATACGTAATTTGCCACCTGGGGACACACCCTCAATTACAAATGAATGAATGAATGAAATTACAAATGTCATAATTGTCACGAAACGATCTGTCTAAGCCACATAAAACCGCTGTGCCAGACCTGTTATTCAGCTGCTGATTCTGAAGATTCATCGTAGGTTCCTGCCCTAAACTGGGGCAAAGATGGTCCCACATCTGAAGACACTGTATTGTACCTTTGTATTTCAGTTTTTTTCTTTTATAATGTTTAATTCGACCAATTTTATAAGTCTTATGTGATAAATGATCAATTTTTGTTGTTTTAGTTTAAGCTGTATTTCATGTAATAAACTTGTTATTTTCCATTAGTTTGCTATATTTGCCATCCTTAGATCCTAAGCAAACTATTAGGCAGAGAGGAGGGGTTAAAATATATGGGTATTTCTCTGTAACGAGTCTCAGGAAGTTCATTTAAGGAACGTCATATGCCCAACTTCTATAATTAATGATAAGTAAGCAAGAGAATTCAGTGCCAGTATATAAAGATGATTATGGTGGTTCATTAAACGAAGATTTACTTTGATAACCTGAATAGGATACAAGGAATTAAAATTCGTTTTTAAAATTTTGCACTGTCACAATACTCAATTTTTGGATCAATTGATGATCATGTTAATTCTTGTTTTAAGGGGCCTAACATTAGAAGCTAATATATTAAACTTTAAGTAAAGATCAGGGTGTCAATTAGAACAAACTAACAGATATCAGCGAGATTCATAGATTTTTCCAGGATTAATTACAAAATTTCCTGAGGAATGTTGATGACCAGAATAAATATATAAACTAGAGAGTCCACATTTGGAAAAGTGAACAATAACTGGTAACAGACAAGTTGGAGAAGAAGAAAGACAAACAGCAAAAATATTTTTCTATATTTTACAAATTCCTAAATTTAATACTCAGAAAATAAGAACTAGTGTACAGTAGTTGCAGATATCAGAAGTAACTTTTCAACAGTGAAGCTCACCCACATATGTAAATGTGTGCTCAAACTTCAAGAAATGAGAGCTCATTGATTTAAGTACACCTGTATGTGAAAATTTTGAAAAAATCACTTTTTTTTATTTTTGTATATTATTATTCCTTGGAGTCCTCTCTTTCAGAATATATATGGTTTGGACCAGTTAGGAAGCCTTTTTGGTCCTAAATATTGATTTTTTAACATGCTTGCACTAACTTGCCACGCCCCTTCAAATGTCAAACTTTAGATAGCGTCATTACTTTTCAACCAGGAAAGATATCTGAAAGCAGTAAAATGTATTTTAAACGTTGGCCACTCTTCGAAGTATCTGTTTGCTCTTTGACTTGCTCGCTATTACATGCTTGTTTGTAAACATAAGCTAATAGCGTGCACAGATTCTCTGTATGAAAACAATTCGTTGACATTGAAGATTATTTACCATGTGATGTATGTTCGTTTGTAATCAATGCCAAGTAATAAGGCATTTGGTACCGTTGGATGTAAGTTTTATGGCAATCGTTACACAAAGAAACAAAACTATGTGCCTGGGAATGTATCTTCTTCCTAAATGGTACATCATGAGGTTATGTCCATGTCACCTACTAGTGCATTATTTACAAGATACTTGTGAAAGTGATATAGGGCTAAACAATATTGAATCTAACTGTGAAGTAGTTGAATTGAGTGCACTTTCTATAGTTCTAAATAAAAGTGCAGTCTTTAAATAATTTAAAAGTGGCGAGTGTTCACAAGTTAGGCCTATTGAAAATATCCAGGGAAGAAAAGTTGTAGGCCTAGCTTCAAAATTAGCATTGCATGCAGTGTGTGTAATACCCAGTAAGAAGGTTATATATCTGGAGTTATGGAGAAAGGTATGTATAACACAAGTGTATGAATAGCATATTCTATACGTTGTATTGCAAAGAGATTCAGAGCTCCTAAGACTTTCTGTGCTGTCATGCCTCCTCCTCGATTTGACAGATATAATACTTCTTGATAGCCAACAGTAATTGGGAATATGACAATGAAAAGTGCTGTATAAGAAGCAATAGAATTGAATGTAGGGGATAAAGACATTGTAGCAGCTATTAATGGGATGTTGCAAAATTAGGGGCATAAATCCCTAAATGGGGTTGTCATTACAACATCTCTCGATAATGGTAAAATTATTGATGTAGAGTGTAACAAAATATTGCCAGGGTTGCCAGTCAGATATTGAAAACTATGAGTATTTCGAAGGTTACAGTGGGGGGATGGAATCACAGGGTTTTGTGAACATCTAGGTGTAGATTATTTGAGTGTTTAGGAAAGTCTCCAGGGGAAAATATGGCCTCAGCACTAGCAACAATTGATCGTCGTAGGATAATGAGAGAGCTCTAAGGAAGCCAAAACCAAGAGAATGAATAGGAAAAGACAACAGGAAGATGAGAATGCCCTGAATCATGAAGAATATGGAGCTGGAGTGCATTGAGACTGTAAAGATTGGTCACAAAATCATATATTTACAGTATAACCCCGATTTAGCGTGACCTCGATTTAGCGTAAACCCGCATTTAACGGAAGAAATTTCAAGTCCCGAAAATTATTCCATAAGTGCAATGCAATTTTATACTCGATTTAAAGTAATTTGCGTTACGCCTAACCCCGCACTTAGCGTTAGGAAATGTTAAAATTCGCGAGTATTTATTTCCATTCGTTATGGTTATGCGACATTAAGAACCTATGAAAAAGACGTTATAAGCTCGTTAAGGATGATTAAAGGCAGAAAAGGAACTCCAACATTTATATTGGATACGATCATCTTCCATATCGAATCCTCACTACATGTACGAGCGAGCTCGATCTTACCCGACCGCGGCTGAAGACACAATGTAGGCTTAAAGCGAGCTAACAGTCACGCCGGCGCCGCATCGCATGCTAGCGCGAGGTCTGTCCGAGTTTGTACGTTCGTAGCGGCACTACAGTATAGCGTCAGTTTACGCAAGTTTGCATCAGTTCGTGTGTTATGGTTATGCGACATTAAGAAACTATGAAAAAGACGTCATAAGCTCGTTAAGGATGATTCAGATCAGAATTTAGAGCGCAGACGCGTAGCGATCGATATCTTCCATATCGATTCCTCACTACATGCCCGGGCGAGCTCGAACTTAGCCGAGCGCGGCCGAAGCGTGCTAACACCCATGCGGCGGCGCTTTACGTGCTTGCACACAGCCGAGCTCTGAAGCGACGCAATACGTAAAGACGAAATCATTGAGATTCGAGAAGACTGAACTGCGTCTCTCTGTGATGTAACAGTAGGTCTACTTGCGCAATCTACGAAACATACGAGCATGTTGGCGCGTGTGGTATAGCACAGATTTCCTTATCCTCAAAGCCCAAACAATACAAGAGGAATGCACTTCACACTCGGAACCTACCCTACCTTTGCCAACAGCTGATCTGTGAGTTGTGAAGGATAGATGCGTGGACAGCGTATTGTAAACAGCGATTATTGCCGAATGGCGCAAACTTGCGCGACACCGAGAGAGTGTTTGAAGCTCTTCATGCAGTCAACAAGTCATGGGAGTTAAACACCGCTACTACGCTCGTACATAAGCAAGGGCAAGTTAGACGTCAATAAAGTCGATTATGATTTAAGACATGAAAGCAAAGAAGAAATAGCACGGAATTTGACTGTTGGTTAGGGAAACGGAAATCCAGTTGATATCGAGTGCGGGAGTGATGCTACGGAAATTCCGAAAATTTCACACAGTCAAGCTAGTGTCTCTAGTCACACTTATCTCTTAACAGAAAAACGAGATGAATTTTAGTTCTCATATAACGTTTTCTTCTGAAATATGCAATCGAAGTTAGAATAAACAGTAATTCTGCACGCCGTGAGAACATGCCTTTTCGTAACTTTTAACAAGGCATATTATTGAAAATATAGGATTTATGATTTACATACCTTTCTCGGAGTTGTTGGCAGTCGTTTCACAATCTCAACTACAACTGCCGCACCTCAATAATGTTTTTTTTTTTACGAAAATAAAGATTTTTTATCGTGTTCCTTTCACTACGGACGCCATCATGGACACTCGACAGACGGACATGTGACTACGTTACCAACATGTCTCACACAAAATTCACCATTTCACACGTAAAGACGTCAAGTATTGTCTGGCCGAAAATTACTGCTAGTACCACAAGTAAGGGGGTCTGGGGCGTAAGCCCCAGGTTAGGTTTGTTTTTGTATGTAAAACATTAATAAGATAGAATTTATGTCCGCTACTAGGTTAGGTACTGCCTGGCCGAAAATTACTGCTAGTACCACAAGCAAGGGGGTCTGGGGCGTAAGCCCCAGGTTAGGGTTGTTTTTGTATGTAAAACATTAATAAGATAGAATTTATGAAGTAATTTCACATGTCACACAATCCATGGTTAAAGTACGACTGACGAGTTGGATCTGGCGCAATAGTATATTACATTATCGACGCTCTTTTGTTTCTTTGTATACCCGGTGCGAGATAGTACCAAAGGCGTGGGGTTGGCATTCCTGACTTAGTGAGAAAGATGTCTCCTAGAGACTTCATTTCAACTATATAAGTTGTGTTGCTATTTGGGATGGCTGGGTGGGTCTATGACAGCGGACGAGTCAACATCTATTAATTTATCATCTCCAGACAGATACCATTACTATATGTACTTTGGCTAATTTCATTACTCAATTTTTTTATACACATGTTCTCACGGTGTGCAGCGCTACCGAATAAACAATCTAAGAAACAGTTTTGTTTTTTCTAGGCTTAACAAAAATAACTGCGGATAATTCACGGTTTTATTCACGGAAGTACGTGCATTAATTACCGCGAATTATCGAGAGTGCACTGACTTTTTTTGTTGTTAAATATTAATGTAGGCATAATCCATATAGGCCTACCTCTAGCCTAGCATGTCTTATAAGACACTACAATCATCACCTTCTTGTACAGTTTCCAGCCCCAGGCTGGGTCTGTTTGGAACATAAGCCTCGCCACTTAGTTCTTTCTTCCCACCACCTCTCCGCTGTCACTCTGGTCCAGCCCTCGCCTCTCTTCTTGACACATTCCTCCACTCCTTTCAGCCATCTATCTCTTGGTCTTCCCCTTGGTCGTTTCTTCTGCATCTGCATCTCGTGTATCCTCTTGGGAATCTTCTTCTCATCCATTCTCTTTAAGTGTCCAGGACATGTGAGGAGGATGCAAGAGGAGAGGATACCGAAGAAGATGTTTGGAATGGAAATGACGGGAAGGAGGCCAAGGGGAAGACCAAGGGACAGATGGACAAAAGGAGTCAAGAAGAGTGTGGAGGAAAGAGGAGTGTGCTGGGACACAGTAAATGACGAGAGATGGTGGATGGACAGGAAACGATGGAGAGGCTTATGTTCCAAGCAGACCCGACCAGCGGTTGGAAACTGCTCAAGATGATGATGATGACCACCTCATTCTTGATGTCTCAATCCTACCTTGCAAGGGCTCCTCTTTCACCATTTCCCTGACCTTTTCATTCCTCACCCTGTCTCTTCTTGTTACTCCGATCCTACTTCGCAGGAACTTCATTTCACCTGCCTGTATTCTGCTTATGTCTCTTTTCTTCATTGTCCACGTTTCTGAAGCATAGGTCAGTATAGGGATATAGTAGCTTCTGTATAACACTTCCTTGCTTTTTTGTGGGACATCTTTATTCCACACTAAGCTCCTAATGCTTCTCAGAAATGATTCTGCCTGTCTGCCACGTTCCGTAATCTCTTTGTCATTTCTCCCATTTTCCTCCACTATACTTCCCAAGTACTTGAGACTTTCCACCTTCTTCAGCTGGCCACCTCCAAGTGTTATCCCACTCATTGGTCTGTCCTTTTTCCTGGTCGTTAACAGGATCTCACATTTACTGATGTTGAACTTCCATCCGTACTCTCCCACTGTTTCTTCCCAAGCCGTCAGTTGCTCCTGAATTTCCTCCTCCTTGTTTCCCCAGACCATGAGATCATCTGCAAACACCATTGCTTTCATCTTATCTTCTCCTATCTTTCCTGCTATCCGTGTCATTACCTCGTACATAACCACAATAAAGAGAAGGGGTGACAACGCACTACCCTGTTTCAGGCCACTCATTTGTCTGAACCAGTCTGTTCTTTCCCCTCCAACTTTCACACAACTCACACTTCCACAATACATCTCCTTCACTCTGCCTACAGTCCCTTTTTCCACTCCCATGTTTTCCATTGCTTTCCAAACCTTCTCCCTACACACACTATCATAGGCCTTTTCGATGTCCAGGAAGGCCATTAACAGATCCTCTCCAAATTCGTAGTGGTGTTCCTGGAGCTGTCTCACTGAAAATATGAGATCCACTGTTGATCTCCCAGGTCTGAACCCATACAGCTCCTCTCTCAATTTTCTCTCCACTTTGGCTCGTATTCTACTTTCTACTATCTTTTCACATATCTTGGCACAGTGAGGTACGAGTATGACTCCCCTGTAATTTCTGCACTCCTTTCTGTTTCCTTTCTTAAATATTGGGACAATTAATCCTTTCTTCCAATCTTCTGGGGTCTTTTTCTCCTTCCATATCACCCTCATCACACGGTACAGCCACTGCCTTCACCATTTCAACACTCACTTCATCCACACCTGGTGCCCTTACTCCTTTCATCTTGTCTATAGCCATTTCCAGTTCTCTCCAAGTCAGGTCCTTTTCCATTCCTGTGTTGTCTTCTCCATCTTCCAATACATTGTCTTCCTCCCTATGACCATTTGGATTCAGCAAATCCTCAAAGTACTCTTTCCACACTGTCTTGAGTGTCTCTTTGTTGTGTACCTCATTTCCGTTTTTGTCCATCATTACCACATCCTCTCGCAGACCTCTTCTCTTACTTTTGACCATCCCATAAAGTACTTTCTTATTTCCTCTGCTGTCTTCCTCCATCATCTCTGTCCACTATACCATCCACTTCTTCGTCTCCTCTGCGACAATCTTGTTTGCTTCGTTCTTCTTTATCTTATAATCTTCCCTTGCCAGATCAGTTATTTCCTGGAACCACACTCTGAAAGCCTTGTTCTTCCTTCCCACAGCTTCTTTTACTCGCTCATTCCACCATGGTGTCTCTTTACACCGCTTTCTGTTGCTTGTTCTTCCACATACTGCCACTGCAACTTCCACCATTGTGTTTTTGAATTGCTTCCATTCCTCTTCCCCTGTTTTAGGATTGTCTGTTGGCATCCTTTCCCTTATTATCTTCTGGAATTCTTCCTTGACTTCCTTTTCCTTGAGTTTCCATACTTTGATTCTCCTTTCCTGGTACTCTGTCCTCCTGCTATCCTTAACAACTCCCAGGTTCATTACAAGTATTCTGTGGTCGCTATCTAAGGCCTCTGATGGTATTACCTTTATATCTCTGACACTTCTCTTCATTTCCCAGTCGTACAGCATGTAATCTACCAAAGATTTCTTTGTTAAATCACTGCTGTACCACGTTACCTTGTGCCTTTCTTTCTTCCGGAACTAGGAGTTGCGTATCACTAAACCGTTTCTCTTGAAAAAATCCAGCAACTTTCTCCCTTCTTCATTCCTCCTACCCCATCCTTCTGCTCCCAATACATTTTCATATCCTTGCCTTTCACTTCCTACATGTGCATTCAAATCTCCCATGACAATGATGCTCTGACCATTCCACTGCTGTTGTAGCTCCTCAAAGTCTACAATCAAGTGTTATAATTATTATTTTCCATGTTCAAGCCTATTTCTATATTTTAACCAATAGTTTTGTTTTTCTAGGCTCAACAAAAATAAATGTGGATAATTCGCGGTTTTCGATAATTCGCAGAAGTTAGCGCATTAATTACCGTGAATTAACGAGAGTGCACTGTATGTGGAGAGAGTGCTGCAGTTAGTGATGAAACCTATCGAAACCTCGATTTAAGGTAAACCCCCATTTAAGGTTAAGAAATACCGGTCCCTGGAAAAACGTTAAATAGGGGTTCTACTGTACTTCGAATTGCTCTCCTGTAAAATTACATTTTTTAATGGATTTAATTTACTAACTCCGTAACCATTAATGGTAGACCCTTCAAATTTGACACACTGTTTAAGTGTCCAATTATCTTGAAAGTAGACTACAATCATGAATGTGTCTCTTCATTTATGAAAAATAGGTAGGGACCAGAAAAAATCGCATTTGCGATAAATGCGATTTTTTGTAATATGTGTTAAAACCATTTTTTAAATAGTTTTAAGGTGTTCTGAAGCACTGTGGTACCTAAATTCAAAATGCGACAAAATGCGAATTTTGACCAAAATGCGAAATTAGCACAAATATGCGATTTTGGTGCGAATTCTGCGAAAATTTGTTATTTTAGTGGCGAAAACCACATATTTCGGCAAAATCATGAGAAATACTGCAAATATGACACATATCTTTTTCAACCGCTCTAATCGATATACAGTATTTGCTCGCGTATATCTCGCCCCCGCGTATATCTCGCACCCCATGTTTTTAATTGAATTTTCAGGGGGAAAAAGTACTCACATATATCTCGCATTCATTACTGACACCGTCATATAAGTGACCGTAATAACCTTCAGGTAGAAACACGTTCGATTTAGCGCGCCGCAACAGTCGTCATTGTCCAAGAACTTACCCGAAGCGATACTAACAGGAAGGGCGAGCAACAACGAGTTGATCCGAACTTCGATACGAGCCGATTAAGGATCGAGGCGCCGCGTGCAAGCATACGGCGCTGCGTGAGTGTTAGCACGCTGTACATCGTTCGCCGCGTCTTCGGCCAAGATTGGCTAAATTTGCCGCCTTGAGACACGTTCGAATTAGCGATTAGCACGCCACAACAGTTGTGCAAGTAGGCCTACTGTTACATCGCAGAGAAACGCAGTTCAGTCTTCTCGAATCTCAATGATTTCGTCTTTACGCATTGCGTCACATCAGAGCTCGGCCGCGTGCAAGCATACGGCGCAGCGTAAGTGTTAGCACGCTGTACATCGTTCGCCGCGTCTTCGGCCACGGTTGGCTAAATTCGCCACCTTGACACACGTTCGAATTAGCGATTAGCGCACCACAACAGTTGCGCAAATAGGCCTACTGTTACATCGCAGGGAAACGCAGTTCAGTCTTCTCGAATCTCAATGATTTCGTCTTTACGCATTGCGTCGCATCAGAGCTCGGCCGCGTGCAAGCATACGGCGCAGCGTGAGTGTTAGTACGCTGTGCATCGTTCGCCGCGTCTTCGGCCACGGTTGGCTAAATTCGCCGCCTTGAGATACGTTCGAATTAGCGATTAGCGCGCCACAACAGTTGCGCAAGTAGGCCTACTGTTACATCGCAGGGAAACGCAGTTCAGTCTTCTCGAATCTCAATGATTTCGTCTTTACGCATTGCGTCGCAACAGAACTCGGCCGCGTGCAAGCATACGGCGCAGCCTGAGTGTTAGCACGCTGTACATTGTTCGCCGCGTCTTCGGCCATAGTTGGCTAAATGCAATTCAAACCCAGATGAAAGAAAGTGAAAAATGTGATATCATGCTTGCATTAACTGCAGTTCAGACAGAGTTCAGCATATTTGTAAATACTGTTTTGTGGACCCCAACGAACAATGTTGATAGCGAGCGTGTGTTGTCCCATTACAACACAGTGGTTACAGACAGACGGTACAATTTGAAAGAAAGCAATGCTGAACTACTGACAATGCTTTTGTTTGAGGACTATAACTGCACTTCATAACCATGAAGTCGTTAAAATAATATTACAATGTGATGATTTTTAACTTTGTAAATAGATGCTAATTTTGAAGAAAATAGATGCTAATTTTGAAACAAATAGATGCTAATTTTTCCGGTCCCTAAAAATAGGTCATAAAATATTTGAAAAAATTACTGAAAAATTTAATAACAATTTTTGAACTTATCCCACAAATAAAGTATTTGACCAAATGCCATGATTGTAGCCTACTTTATATTTACATGCTGTGGGAAGCAGAAGTAAAAATTACATTGCTGTCACTTGGGTAGTTTCTGAGTTTACCCCTCCGAAAGCTTGAAGTGTATTTGTAGTCTTAAAAAATATCGGAAGAAAAAACTTGTCATAAAAAATGAACCATAAAGTGTAACCAGAAACTGATAAGCTAACAATATTCTACAATGTTCATTTATACTGCATGATAATTTTTGTTTACCTAGAATAAGTATATCTGCCATAATTATAATTACAAACATTCCGATATTCTGCCTCTTCACAGTGGTCTTCACAGACAGGTGCCCTTAATGCCAATGACAACATACATCTACAACAGTCATCACCAAAATACTTTTCGCCAGCAAATTGGGATGCAATTTGCAATTTTTCAAGGTTGGAGCTTTAAAAACTAAAATTCTCTCCAACTGACCTGAATATTTCCTGAGAATTCTCCGAGTTTTCCAAAATTTTGAAAATCTCTGAGAATTACTTTTTCCCATCTTTTCCAGAGTAGTAAACATTCTGAAAGATCTGCTGTGAGAAGTTTCACTGTGCTTGGATAATTAGATTGTAAGAAAAAATAATTTTAAATCTTTCAAATTCATATTTATATTAACTTGCTAGATGCCTTGAAATACTTTACCCAGTACATGAGTTACTATACCTGGCTAACTGTTTGAGATACTGCCTGTGACGTTTTGGTGTCGGACAAGCAGGGTCATACTCCAGACACCCCACGACATCAAAAATGGTTTCCTCTGCAAAAGTAATGTATACCATAAGTATCAAATATGACACAGGGAAGGCCAAGAATACAGTAAAGCAACTTCATACAACATAACTCAAATTTTTCAAAAAAATAGCATTATAGCTGAATCTAGCAGTACCTTTGAGGTACAAGGGACATATGTGCCCCATGTTTTATTTCATTTACTGATCACATATTACAGCACTTTAACCAGCTTGGTGATGCTCTTGCGATGGTTCAGTCTCCTACTTAATATATGTCACTCTTGTTGACGATATTGATTCTTAATAGTTTTTAACAATCAAACTTCTGCATTAATTGACCTACTGGAAGTGCTTCATTCTTCGATCACTGTTCATTGTTGGAGCAACTGGTTAACACAGAAAATTTTCATTTTATAACTTACGGCTTAATGAGTGTATTTCAATCATTTAAAAGAAAATTCCCCTATACTTCAGATGTTTGGACATAAAATTACTCAATGAGTGTCTCTATGCCCATGAAGGTAAGCATGTTTATCCTTTTTCTGATTTATCAAAACATGTGTGTAATGTACGTACTCATAGCGGAATCTACGTTCGCTAAGGCGCATCGCCATGGGACCAAGCTATCTGCAGACGTGGGTCAAATCTCACCGTCGGCCGTCCTTTAAATGGTGTTCCATAGTTTCCCATTTACAACTCAAGGTTAACGCTAGGACAATACCTTCTAAAAGGGCACAATACTTCCTGCCAATTCCTTGCCCAGTTTCATTCACCTTCATTCATTTCACCTCTCAATAACTCCTCTCTTCAGGTTAGCTTTAGGAAGGGCATCGAGCCGTAAAAACCACCCACCACATAGAAATTAATCCCTTCTCATCTCCGACCCCATTTAAATGAAAATAATAAGGGGTAGACATAACATGAGGATCCATCTTGCCTCTTGGATGACTACCTAACAGACAGACAAACATACAAGCCTCACTAGAACCCAAAAATAAATGAGTACAGTAGAACTCCAATTATCCGAACTCCGACTAACCGAATCGCTTTCAGAAAAAAATTGAAGACAGAAAAGTATTGCGATTAGCAAAATAATGATTCTGTCTATGCGCGCTATTGTCCTTCCCTCCACGAAGCTAGTGCAGGTGGAGCGCGAACATCATTGGGATGATGAGCTTACTTCAACTGAGATGTTTAGCAAACAATAACTTTCATTTACTACTATTGTACAGCACTTCTAAGTATGTACGCTATGTAACATGTAAGAGTGTTGCCTTTTCATTTAATTACAAATTAAAAATGCACACAGTACCGAAAATAAGCTCTTTTTCTTTAACCCTGGAACAGTACAGTGGGGCACTCAGTGCCCCAGAGAATTTTTGTTCCCCGATTACGTTGTTGGTACGCCTGAAAAGCGGCCACCTCCTGTAACTTTTACTTGAGTTTGACTGTCTTTCAGTCAATGTGTATACTTCTTAGCAGTGACAGTTATTTATACCCAAAACAGTGTCTCCAGGGCATTGAGTGCTCCATCTGGCCACGATCCAAGGACACCAAAACCACTGTGGTGTGCTCAGAATGCAACAGTTTTGTGCGTAAACATCATAGCTTGGTGTTTTGTAGTGAATGTGAGAAGTGAAAATGGTGATTATGATTACCAAAGAAAGAATATCTACAACAACATTGAAATATTGCTAACATTTTTTTTTTATTATATTCACACAGTTATTTTCATTTTACAGCCTTCATAGTTAAAGTAGTCTGTGCTACAGGGTTGATTTTACTCATTTGTAATTGCAGTTATTAGTAATACATAATTTTAATGCATCAGAGGTGTGTTTCTGTCCTGGGGTACTCAGTGCCCCAGGATACTGTTACTGTTTCTGGAGAACAAGGGTACTGTTCCAGGGTTAAAATACATATGTAGTCTATGTGTACCATGTATGTAAATTCAATTATCCGAATTTTTAATTATCCGAATGGAGTCCAGTCCCAATTGATTCGGATAATTAGAGTTCTACTGTACGTGGTGAAATTCAAAGGACATAGCGTTACGACTAGACATTGGATTTATCACCAATATGCTACAAAAAGCAATGAAATATGCACTTACGTATGCGCTTCTTTTCATGGTATTAAACACTTTTAGTAAATGCAAATGTAAGATTCCTTAACTAGACTCACGAGTTTGACCCACACCATACATAAAATTATGATCATGGATAAGCAACTGAATGAAAAACAAACAAAAAATCACACTCTACTTGCAGCAGCGGCTGTTCCACTAGTACAAATAATTCATGCATAGTTTCACACATGTCAATTTATCAGTGTTCACTGTTAAAATATATGCACACATCTCCTAGGTAAGACACAGAGTGTCAATCATTCCTCATGATAAATCAAAATTAGTAAGTTTGTAAGAAAACCATTTAAAATACATAGTTGTAAACACACTGATAACACATTCCTCTGCCGTTTACACTGCACGCCCAACTGTTCCTATCCGTAATTTGCTTTGCAGTACCCTACCACAACCTTCTCATAGTTTTCTGGTATATGTCTGTGGTATTAGTCTGTTAAAATTAGCTTCAATGCAGAAAATGATCTCTCTACAGCTATGGATGTGAAAGAACAGTACTTCAATTCGGCAGCAAGTGTAGGTGTTAAACATTCTGATACATCCGCATTATTAGTACCAGCCAAACATTTGTTTATAGCTACCATGATGTTGAAGCTCGGATTTAGTTCGAGGAGATCACGATGTTTTGTTTGCAGACGGAGTCTGAGTTTCCCTAGGATACCTCCCAATTCACGCTACACTTTCTCCATAATCTCAGCGAATCACAAAGAAACAACCCATTTGTTCCTAGGACCACTTTGTGGTGTAGCAGCTAGCATTCTTGGCTGTCGCTCCGGAGGGCCGGGTTAGATTCCCGGCTATGCCAAGAAATTTTAATTCTGGTGTGAGGGCTGGAACGGGGCACACTCGGCCTCGTGAGGCAAACCTGAGAAGAGGAGGGTTTGATAGCCATCTTGGAAGTAAATTTCCGTGTTCTCCCACTTCTGCTCCAGGCAAATGCTGGGATGTTCCTAACTTTAGATCCCAGCCGCCTCCTTCCCAATCCTATCCCCAATTTATGAATACGCACTCTAGTACAGCCATCACAATAACACGGGTTATCACACAAATTCTTCTACACACTCACAAAGATACAAGGCTATAAGACCAAGACGTCGCACCCCCTAAATTATACAACATGTATTTCTAGCTTATTGATTGATTCTGGAACCTATGAGCAACAGAATTGTGTCAGTGACAAGATGGATCAGAATCTAGGTCTTTTGAACAGAATAATTAGAGGTGATAAGACACACAGTTTTCTGTCTGATCCACAACCCAAACGGCAGCCATCAGCCTGGAAATCATCCTGCTCACCCATACAGAAAAAGGTTTTGTGCAGTCAGAGCTAACAGAGAGGTTATATTGGCAGTTATCTTCAATGTCCTGGGATTGGTGCATTCCAAATTCTTTCCTGAAGGTTGAAGTGGCAAGCAGAATACATATGTTGCAATTCTCCAAGGTTTATGAAGAATTTTAATTCAAATTTGGATTTGCTACAAAAAAAAAAAAAAGGCACAAGTTTCAAGCTTTCAGATACCGTAATTTTAACGCATTCCTTTTTGTAGTTATTACTGGATTGTCTAGGTCATTACAAACATTTATTATAAAAATCATACCCCCTTGAAATTCAAGACTTGGGGGAAATGTCTTTACATGGTTACCAATATCTTTGTCTCACACTAGTCATGCCTTCTTCCTTTACGATGGTTCGACAGTTGGTCCATCGCCGAGAGCTGAACCGCGAGCCTGCACGCATCCACGTTGGGTGATTATCTCGCCATTAGCTGATAATTTAGCCTTGATAATGCCTAGCTCAGTAGCAGTGCTAAAATGTTGGCTAACTTACTTTCATTTCATTGATAGGCCTAATGGCCGTGAAAGTTTTGAGATATCATCCCCCTGTTTATCACTGCTTTAAACAAAATATTCTTTGTCACATTTATCATGTTTTCATCATATACTGTAAGCAAGTGACTGTTTATACAGTTGCTCAAACAAAGAATGAGCAAATTTTTGGCAATGTTATGACAAGTTTCAATGACAAATTTACCCGAGAACACTTACAGAGGTGTCAGGGAATTTTAAGAATACAGTAGGCCTGTATTTTATTTCCTGGCGTATTTGTAGCCATGGCATTATCGTCACACCTACTTTTCAAATATAAAATTGGTTTATAATTTTTTTTGGCATAATCCTCACATAGCACATTCCTATTTGTGCGCTAATCAGTTGCACACGTTGCCGCAAGCTCATAACCTGGTGTGACTGTCAGAAGAAAGGAGTCTCTGTGTCTCTAGGCTATGACTATCGCTAAATGAATGACCAGCATACGGCACACTAGACAGAGGAGTCAAACTTTTCGGAACGACGAGCTTCAATAAGTCGCTGTACAAAGCACTGCTAGCCTGAGTTTGCCACTGCATTTGTCAAAAACTTATGCAAGGGACATCTGGGTTAAATTTTAAAATTTGACAGGCCACACGAATTTAGCATCAGCCACTTCTGTAGCAGCTTTCCTTGCCCACACTTTGAGCGACAAATGTAGCAGTTTTGCTAGCCCACACGTTGAGCAACAAATGTAGCAGTTTTCCTTGCCCACACTTTGAGCGACAAGTGTAACGGTTTGACTGCCCCTAACTGTTGGGAGATAAATGTAACTGTTTACCTTTGCCTAAGCTATGTTGTTTTAATGGACGCCAATACCTCAACGCAATGTTGAAATCTAAATTTGAATTTAACAACGTCTAGCTCTGGCAGAACACCTTCAAGACTCTATTCACTCAGATCGTGGTATGATTTGATCATTAACCCAACAAATAATTGTATCAGGAGAAGGAATTGGTCTATATCTAATGCTACCTACTGAAAGCAAAGATTGCATTGTAAAAGAAATGAATTTATTATATAAAACAAGTATTGCAAAATTAATAATAATACTAAGTATAAAATTTAAATTGGAGCGTTGTGATTTGAATATTACCGATAGAAAATTACGTGAAAACGGAGTCTGATAAATTATTGATTTTACTCTTATTCCCAAGCTATGAAGTTACTGAAATATGAAATATTAAACAAAGAGAAACGAGAGATTGCGTATTTCTGCGTCATTCGCGCTTACCACTGGAAATGGCCGAAGCCTTTCCCTCGTACTGGATGATGCTGTGAGCTTCCCACAGTCTCCTGGACGTCGACATCTCCGTCGATATATGATGATATTCTGGTAGATTAGATAATTCTATGGTCCGTACATCGGACCCAAACACTCGTACAACCACACTGGTTAAGTTTTACAAAAGTTAGTCCTCCACTCCACGGAACATCGGAGCGACTCCCGCGTGAACCATACTCGGCAAGTTCTACACTGATTGTCCTCGTTCCACGGCACGTCGAACGATATATGCACCCGCCGTTTCCCCACTCTTCATCCGACTTCCAGCTTACGTGGTCTCCACTGATTGGCTGAGCACGCCGCTACTTCCCCTCCTCTGGCTCATTACACACGGCGCGCGAGAGGGAGAAGTCGTTTTCCGTTCCATATATCCGCCTTTCCTTGACGCTGCGACCCAGGATTGCGTCATGCTTTCCGACAAGATTAAGCCTGTACTTGAATTCCCTGTGACTCATGTCTCTCAAAATATCCTAACTGACGAAAACTCCGTAAAATTCCGCAATCACATAATTTTCTATGATATTGTCGTTCGTAATAATTTGCTTGATAGCGTTTTCTAAGACATAGAAAACCTATCTGAATGCTTATAATTTTTATAAAATGCTCCGAAAATATCTTAATAATAATTATAATAAATTAATAATAATAATAATAATAAATTAACATGAAAAATTCTCTTGGCTGAACAATTTGCCGCGTAAATAAATATAGAATGGCTTCCTACTGACTTATGCCAGTTGCATAAAAACCCCTCGAAAAACACGTTACATATTCGCCTCGGATCATCGGATGATTGACCGTGACGACGGTCCATTATCCGATTATCCCAGACACGTTAATAAACCCCATCCAAAATACATATTACATAAATGAAATCACCCTAAATTACAGATATATACACTCATAATTTTTCTTCACGCACTTTGCGTCAAAGTTTGTTGTCACTATGGATTGCACTTTGCAACCAGTCCAATGTTTTACATATAGAATAGTGTTCCACGGATATTTCCGGCTCTCAAATTCCTCTATGTTGGAGAAATAGACATAATTAATGTGTGAGCACTATGTATTTATGATGTCATATCACACGCATTGAAGGTGTTCTGATATATTTATATCACCATAGAACTTCCTAATTTCACTGGAGGTCCCTTCCTTATGGTGAAATTTAATCTCACTTATCACCGAGCACACGATCACACTATTGTGGCAGCGCCTCGTGACCATAATACTTAATCTCTCTTTAAAGTAGATTAAATTAATATTGACTTCTGAAAAAAAAAAAAAACAGTAAATGCGCATTACATATAACACCAAATATTTCTGTGCCGTAATCGCCCTGTCTTGTTAAGTTCCCGTAGACCATATTCTACTTAATACTAGTTCTCAACACAGACCAGTTCTCCTGACATAAATAATACCTTTGTACAAATTACCTTAAATTACTCACTTACAAATCTAACATGACGAGGCCGTAAACAGAAATCACGTGTGCTGATATGTATGAGTTTCATGAAGGACTGTCTCGCCTTCTGATGGCCCATCTTTTGCCTCGTGGACGCCTTAAGCAAAAATACCCTGCCCAAGCGCTCACCCATCTCTAGGAGGCAAATGGGAATTCACCAGCGCTACCAAATTCTGGCCTTGGTGTATCGAGACATTTTAGTGCTCAAGAGCATCCGACAATCCCGTCATATTTCCCTGTACCTTAAAAACTCTCATTTACTTACATACTACCCCCCTGTGTGACTTCTGATACGCCTGCCTGGAAGACCATCTCCTCCCACACACCAAATACCACACTTACTCATTTGATAGGCTGGCTCGCCAGCTAAACACACTCACTTTATGACACATACTTTCGTAGACTATGTATATTATACGTCCCGTATAATCTGTTTCCCTAACTATCCTCCAGCACATATGCTGTTTTTCCAATACGTTTGGAAACTATAAATGTTTCTGTGTCACCTGCTTCCAACCTTGCAAGTGGCTCCCTTTAAATGAACGTCAACACGTTGCCCTACTAGCATATTTCTCAGTGTCTGTAACGATGCCCTGTTGCTACTGTCCACACATGCTAACCCTACTTTCCTCTGGTGTCACACCTCTACTCGACACTCTATGACCTAAAAATGTCACTTCTGACTGACAGAATGACTTCGACAGCTTCAAAGTGAACCCTGCCTGATCTAACTTCTGAAAAACTATATCTAAATGACGTAGATGCTCCTCAAAACCGCGTGAACTAATTACCATATCATCTATGTAAATAGTTACAAACTCTCCTGTGTCATCCCCTAATGCGATGTTTAAAGCCCTAATTAAAGCTGCTGAACTACTCTTTAACCCATAAGGTGTTCTACAAAATTGATAAAGGTTATATTTATGACTAAAAGCTGTAAATGGTCTATCTTCGTACATAAGTGGCACTTGCCAAAAACTGGAACTCAAATCTACACAAGTGAAATACTTCTTCCCCTCAAATGTTTGCATTAATTCCTCTATTGACATAGATTTCAGCTGATCTGAACTAATTCTACTGTTAACCAAACGAGCGTCTAAACAAATACAAACCGTACCGTCGGTCTTGGGTACCGTGATCAAAGAAATAACATACGGACTGTTAAGAGTGCTCAATAATCCCATCTTCAAGCATCTGGTTAATTTGTGCCTCAACTGCACTCTGATAAGCGAAAGGTATAGGATATCTATGTCCTGTGAATACTGACCTATCAATAACGTTCAATGAATGTGTATAGCAATTGGCCATACCAATGCGATCCTCAAAAACTCTCCTATTACACCATAACACATCATAGAGCCGAACACATTGTTCCACCTCTATATTTCCCTGAAATGCAGCATCACGTAACGAGTCCTCTAGACTTCCGTTCGTAATCACACTGCCCACTAAACATGGAGAACCCCGCTCTACGGCTGGCGATATCTCATTTAAAGTACAAATCACACCTACAATACTACTCCTCTGAATATGGTCATTGAACGCTACTTCTACTTCAGAATCTCCCCATTTAAATTTCAAACTCCCTACATCATAACATAAGTTACCAGACACTCTACTTAGCCACTCTGAACCCAAGATAACACTGAATACTAAATTTGGAATTACAAGGCAAATCTGCTTCTCTACATGATTATTAATTTTAATGTCTACTAAAACTTGCTTAGAAATTACTTTAGATCTCTTCCCAACAGCTGTGATAACAAAAGTGCTTTTAATTGGCATCTCCTCAAAATTTACTCCAGTTCCTTTCATTTTATCATAAAATGCACTACTTATGCAACTCTTCATACAACCACTATCAATTAAAACATCTGTGTACGCCTCGGACACGTTAAATTTAACCATGGGGCTCTTACTAACCACTTCCTGAATAATACCTTCATCATTTAGTTCATGTAATAATTCATTTCTTATATTTAGGTCATAGGGTTCCTGTATAATTGTATGGACAGGGCATGCTACAGACTGAGATTCTGACCTTACTTCGCAGCCTAGTTCGCGTTTAAAGAACCGCTACAGCTGGCTGTAGTACTACTACTAACTACTGAACTGGTCTGGTTGTTCTAGGCTGTGTTGTCATTGTTTGGCTGTATATTACTACCACTAGGCTGTCCTCTTCCTTGACCCCTATTCTGGTTGTAATTATTGTCATTATAATTTCTCCCTTGATTTCCCCTGAAATCATTGTTTCTCCCTTGATTTCCCCTGTAATCATTGTTCCTCCCTTGATTTCCCCTGAAATCATTGTTCCTCCCTTGATACTGATTACCATAGCCATTTCCTCTGTTCTGATTTAGCTGATTATTATTATTTCTATTTTGAGCGTTGGCCCCTTCGCCACCATTCCCTTGAACTTCTTGATGCCTGGCTTCATTAGGTCTATTATTATTATTACCCTGGTTCCGATTGAAATTGTCCTCATAAACCCCCTCTCCCTAGTGCATCAAATGTGCTTAACAAATTTTCTACTTGTGTTATAGTCTTTACATTCTGGATACAAGCAGCCTCCTTGATCCTATAGGGAAAGTGCCTAAGTAGCAACCTTACCACATCACTTTCCTCCTTCAAGCCATCCAGATATTTACACACTAATACCTGCCCTAAAAAGTATTCGGTCATGGTGGAGCTTCCTTTAGGGTTATATTTACCACACACTACTCCCTCACGATGCTGCGACTGAATAACCTCATTCCAGAACTTTTCACAGAATTTCATTTTAAAATCATTAATATCAGTAAACTTGTCTCTGTAGACAGCAAACCAATTCCTCGTTTCCCCCACAAACACTTGTTCTAAAATTTCAACTACCTGGCACCACTCAATACTACCATTTTCCAACCTCTCCCCGAATTTATTTTCTATAGTGTTCATGAACTCCATTGGGCACCCCTGTCGATTGCTGAACTTACCCAGTTCTACCTCCCTGTGTGTGCTATTCAGAAAAACTGGCCTATTCTGACTATTTTCTTGCCTGATCCTAGCTTTTAATTTTAATTCTAATTCTGCGATTTTCTCCTCAGCCTTCCTCTCAATACTGTTTACTGTTAATTTAATGTTTCCTTCTGATTCTTCTACTTGATCATATAGCTTTGCTTGTTTCTCCTCAATCTTGCTAATGCTCTCTCTATTACTCTCTCTTAAATCATTTACTTCTGCAACTATTTGCGAGTGGACTTTTTCAATTCTACCCCCCAGCTGTTCCTTAACCTCTTTAGTTGCTACCTGAATTTTGTCAATTTCTCCCCCCAATTGCTTTTTGACCTGCTGTGTTTCCAGTTGCACTAGTTCTTTAAAATTTTCAGCCTGTGTACTGATTCTAATTTCTAACTCCACCTGTACTTTTCCTAATTTCTTGTCTACATCTGCAATGATCTCTTTAACCTTCTCTTCCATTACTCCTCTGATTTCTCCTCTAATCTGCTCCATTTTCACACTAATTTCCTTGTTGTTCTTATCGAATTTTGCATTATCCTGTTCTAATTTTTTATTTAAAGCTTCTGTACTTTCTTTATTTTCCCTACTGTTTTGTTCTAATTTTGCATTATTCTGTTCTAATTTTGCATTATTCCGTTCTAATTTTGCATTTAAAGCTTCTGTACTTTCTTTATTTTCCCTACTGTTTTGTTCTAATTTTGCATTATTCTGTTCTAATTTTGCATTTAAAGCTTCTGTACTTTCTTTATTTTCCCTACTGTTTTGTTCTAATTTTGCATTATTCTGTTCTAATTTTGCATTTAAGGCATCACTACTAACTTTGTTCTGATACATGAACTCGAGAAGTAAAGTTTTTAATTCTGGTTGGCCGCCTACACTCCCTGTTTCAGTATCGGGATTTACCTCCGCTACCCCGGTACTACCATCACTCGACATACTGCTCGTATCATCACTCTCCAGTTGATGACCACTACGTAACCTCATCTGTCTTTCTTTCTCATCCCCCATAATGATATACACTGATAAAGACAAATAACCCCCAAAATACAGGCACAGAAATATATACCCTTCTCCTTCCACAAATGTTATTAGGTTTTCAGCCCCAAGTTGTCGGCGACAATTGTAGCAGCTTTCCTTGCCCACACTTTGAGAGACAAATGTAGCAGTTTTGCTAGCCCACACGTTGAGCGACAAATGTAGCAGTTTTCCTTGCCCACACTTTGAGCGACAAGTGTAACGGTTTGACTGCCCCTAACTGTTGGGAGATAAATGTAACTGTTTACCTTTGCCTAAGCTATGTTGTTTTAATGGGCGCCAAGACCTCAACGTAATGTTGAAATCTAAATTTGTATTTAACGTCTAGCTCTGGCAGAACACCTTCAAGACTCTATTCACTCAGATCGTGGTATGATTTGATCATTAACCCAACAAACAATTGTATCAGGAGAAGGAATTGGTCTATATCTAATGCTACCTACTGAAAGCAAAGATTGCATTGTAAAAGAAATGAATTTATTATATAAAACAAGTATTGCAAAATTAATAATAATAATAAGTATAAAATTTAAATTGGAGCGTTGATTTGAATATTACCGATAGAAAATTACGTGAAAACGGAGTCTGATAAATTATTGATTTTACTCTTATTCCCAAGCTATGAAGTTACTGAAATATGAAATATTAAACAAAGAGAAACGAGAGATTGCGTATTTCTGCGTCATTCGCGCTTACCACTGGAAATGGCCGAAGCCTTTCCCTCGTACTGGATGATGCTGTGAGCTTCCCACAGTCTCCTGGACGTCGACATCTCCGTCGATATATGATGATATTCTGGTAGATTAGATAATTCTATGGTCCGTACATCGGACCCAAACACTCGTACAACCACACTGGTTAAGTTTTACAAAAGTTAGTCCTCCACTCCACGGAACATCGGAGCGACTCCCGCGTGAACCATACTCGGCAAGTTCTACACTGATTGTCCTCGTTCCACGGCACGTCGAACGATATATGCACCCGCCGTTTCCCCACTCTTCATCCGACTTCCAGCTTACGTGGTCTCCACTGATTGGCTGAGCACGCCGCTACTTCCCCTCCTCTGGCTCATTACACACGGCGCGCGAGAGGGAGAAGTCGTTTTCCGTTCCATATATCCGCCTTTCCTTGACGCTGCGACCCAGGATTGCGTCATGCTTTCCGACAAGATTAAGCCTGTACTTGAATTCCCTGTGACTCATGTCTCTCAAAATATCCTAACTGACGAAAACTCCGTAAAATTCCGCAATCACATAATTTTCTATGATATTGTCGTTCGTAATAATTTGCTTGATAGCGTTTTCTAAGACATAGAAAACCTATCTGAATGCTTATAATTTTTATAAAATGCTCCGAAAATATCTTAATAATAATTATAATAAATTAATGATAATAATAAATTAACATGAAAAATTCTCTTGGCTGAACAATTTGCCGCGTAAATAAATATAGAATGGCTTCCTACTGACTTATGCCAGTTGCATAAAAACCCCTCGAAAAACACGTTACACTTCCAAGGAAACAACGTTACAGAAACCTGTACGTGGTGTTCTCAACGAGTAAATACAAGAATTATACAGTGTGCTTGAAGTTGAAAGTGATATACACTGGATTACAAATTAAGTAAAAAGAGATTTTTTTCCCTTTGAACTAATAATATCCTTTGAATAATCGTTACACCCTTCTTTCCCAACACGAATTTTAGGCTAAAATTATGTGACAATTATGCCAAAAATATGGCAACTTGACTTATACGGTATCGCTTGTATGTTTTTTGCATTTTGGTTTGTAACCTATCATATTTGAAATAAAAATCCACAGCCTGCTTCCTGCCTCCGACCGGGTCACGAATAGAATGAATGAAGCCCCCATCTAGCGGCGAGGATATGAACTGTGCCGGCTGCCGAAGCCTGTCACACTCCTCTGGGGCAATGATTAAATGAATGACAGATGAAATGATAGTGGAGAGTGTTGTTGGATTGAAATTTTGACAGAGAAAACCGGAGTACCCGGAGAAAAACCTGTCTGCCTCCGTTTTGTTCAGCACAGATCTCACATGGAGTGACCAGGATTTGAACCACGGACCCAGCGGTGACAGGCCGACGGGCTGCCGCCTAAGCCACGGAGGCATAACCTCTCATATTTATACACTACTATTTGCTGGGGTCCTTACGTCTGTAAAGCACTCATTTATATGACATTGTATACAATATTTCCTTTGAATTGCATTCCTAGCTTGAAACAACAAGTATGGAAAAGATAAGGACGCATATTCAATATTCGAAACATAAAAGAACATGGATAGACTATGGAATAATTTCCCATAACTAACAGAATGAGGAATCACAACACTAACCATTTGTCAGCATGTCACCAACCCAGACCACAATCACACCGCCTTGACACATGGCTGTCAATATGGACAGCTTAAAAAATGAAAATTGTAATTTTGAGATAACCTACCACGTGAGAACTAAAATAAAATGGTATGGAATTACTTTCTTCAGGATAGCAAGCTGCTGACGAATATTTGCCCATGGGCAAAAGCTAACCCAGTCCATTGAAGGGAAGGAGCAATAATTAGTTAAAACACGAAGTGCAGAGAATGTTAACTCTTATTTATTTGGCATATAGAAATAATTCTCAAAACACTGAGGCAATAAAAAATCGTTGATTTAGAGACTAGTTCCACCAAGCTGAAGAGTAAGACTTGAAAATTACCCACCCTTCGAGTCCAAACCCCTATGTCCTGTATATTAGCAGTTTAAAGTGATCGAAGGTAATGGATAGTGTAGAGTAAGTAGGGAAATCAGAAACAAATAATTGATTTCCTCAAATTAATGCATCAAGCATTCAATATAATAATATATTATGTCCTTTTTGCATATTTTCTTCACTTATTTTTGCAGTTCCCCTTGAAAAACATTGAGTGGAGATTTGTCTGTATGAGTCACTACTTATTCCTTCGAATTTATCTGGTCTCCCGAATTAAACAAGAAAGAAACTGGGGAGTTACCAAAATTGTGCTTGTTTGATCCACTGTACAAAAAATGGTCAATAATGTACAGCTGCTCAAACGAATGAGCAAATGGTATTTTATAAGTTTCTTACAGGTACGACTGTGCAAGATTAAGTGCAGTTTACACACTTCTGAAGACATTTTGGCTGCAAGACTTACATTACGTGACGGAAGATAAATTCACATAAATGCTTCTCAATCTGTTAAATTAAGTTACCAATGTTGCACTCGTTCTCTGTTGGAGCTACAACGGCACACTATTATAACCACTAATTTAATCATTACTATAGTTCTAGTTTAAAAACACAAAATAAGGAGCCAAGAAAACTTTGAAGGAATTTGTGTTCATGCATGTTCATATCTTACAGTACATCCCAACCGGGTGAGTTAGCCGTGGTGGTTACGGCATGACTGATGGCAGTCGCTCACATCCGGGAGGCGAGGAGGTTCGAATCCCCCCGCCGGCAACCTTGAAGATGGTCTTCTGTGGTTTCCCATCTTCCTTCCAGGCAAATGCCGGGGTTGGTCCCTAACTATAGGCCACAGCCGCTACCTTCCAACTCCTCGTCCTTACATTCCAACTTCCCTCCTTCCCTCCCCAACGGTACTTGTAGCTCACCCATTGGGTGTCCGTCTCGAAGCAGCTACAAAAACTGGCGAGCCGAACATGTCCTCGGACACTCCCGGCACTAAAAGCCATACGCTAAAAAAAAAAAAAAAGTACATCCCAAGCTTCCATCACCTCCAAGAATTACAGAAATGCATGGATATTTTATTTCTTTTTAGAGTAATAAACTTTATTTATTATCACAAGGATATTAGTAATTATCACAGGGCTATTCTGTAACTCATATTGTGGTGATGTATATTATCGAGTTAGTGTGTTGTTAATAGAGTTGTTTGTAATATACTTTTCCTATTTTGTGTGTTTGCATGTACAGTGCACTCCCGATAATTTGCATGTGGATAATTAGTTTTGCGGTTAATTCGTGGGTCTCCAAAAGTATCTATTAAAATAGAAATTCTCACAGCAACTAATCATTACACTTAGTAAAGCATTCTCTCCGTCGTTAAAAATAATTTTGATGCGACGCAATGCGTTAAGACGAAATCATTGAGATTCGAGAAGTCTGTCCTGTGTTTTTCTGCAATGTAACAGTAGGCCTACTTGCGCAAACTTCGAAACATAACGAGCATGTTGCCGCGAGTGGTATAGCACAGACTTCCTTTATCTTCGAATCCCAAAACAATACAAGAGAAATGCACTTTCACTCGGAACCTATCCTCCCTCTCCCAACAGCCACACTCCAAGGTCGTTGATCTGTGAGTTGTGAAGGGTGGATGCAAAGACAGCGTATTGTAAACAGCGATTATTGCCTAATGGTGCAAAATTGCACGACACCGAGAGGGTGTTTGTTGGTTGGTCTTTGTGCAGTCAACAAGTCATGGGAGAAAAGTACCGCTACTACGCTCACACAAAAGCAAGCGCTTGCCGACTTTTGTGACAACGATATTTCGAACGGGTAGGTTAGACGTCGATAAAGATGATTTGTTAATTATTAATGTAGGCATAATCCATATAGGCCTACCTCTAGCCTAGCATGTCTATAAGACACTACAATCAGGTGTTATAATTATTATTTTCCGTGTTCAAGCCTCTTACAATATTTTAACCAATAGTATTGTTTTTACTAGGCTTAACAAAAGTAACTGCGGATAATTCGTGGTTTTCGATAATTCGGAGAGGTTTGTGCATTTATCGCAAATTAACGAGAGTGCACTGAACACATATGCCGCACTTGTAATAAATTATCCTGATTGATGTATGGTGTTAAACAATTATGGTTAGAGCTAAGGGAAAATCACAATTGCTATAAATGCGAATTTTATATTTTTCTCATTTTTTCAACTATTTGGTAACTATTATACCTATGTATACCCAGAATTTGCGAAACTGAATGTGCGACATAGTGTGATACCTAAGGGTTCGCGCTAATTACCATTAATACGCAAAGATCTCAATTTACCGACAAATAATTAATATGTTTTATTACATTTTCGTGCCGCACTTTGAAATTTGCGATTACCTTGTAATGGAAATATCGGCTAAATAATCAATATGTACGAACTTTGATTATTGTCGTGAAAACAATAGACTAAGATAGAAATAAATTTTAAAATGGCTGCTGTTATTGTCGCATGACCACTGATTATCACCAATAAAACAATGTTTTCGGAGAAATTATTTCGTAGTTTCATTTGGTTGCGCTAATGAAAGCAATATTTCAATCATTAGTATCGATTTATATTCTTAAAATTAGAGTAATAAGGTTATAGTTATATTGGTTTATATCGTGCCGGCCCTCATTTATAGTATTTGACCATTATAAATAAGACTGTAAATTATGTGATATGAATAGACAATGTTTGTTAGGCGTTCTCCTCGCTGTGGGGAATATTGTATAATATGATGAAAGTATTCTCTACAATGTGTGAGTTAAAAGTTATGTTACATGTCGTCGGCGATTTCTCCTTGAATTCGGATGTTGTTTCACAGATTGTCAGTCAAGTGTCGCAAAAAGGTGTATCAGTAATTGCACGTTTGCATATTCTGTTTAACTTAAGAAAACCTTTGAGACTGATAAAATGTGATCATTTAAATCTTTGAAGTAGACATGAAAGATGCACAACAAGTTCACAGGATTGTCAACATCCATTTATATAAAAGTTGCATTGGCAGCAGTTTTAAGTCTCCTGTTTTTTGTTGTTTTCTTTGTTTCTTTTTTTCCCCCCTAAGGGAGTGTTAGAAGTACTAAAATCCCAATATCGGTATTAAAGAAATGTAGAAACTTGACACCAAACATTTTTCAGAAATGTGAGATCTCTGAAAATAAAGGCATCAGCCTGGCCACTTGGCAAGATTGAGTTCAAGTGCTGTTGGTTGGTTGTATGACATGAGATGAGGGCACCTGAGCTACGCTCTCATGTTCATAGTCATGTTCTCATTATGCAATCAACAATATCAGGTGTTGTGCAGCAACTCAAATTACCCTGACCTGCTGGTGTTATCGGTACAGTGTTAACTCCACAAGCGAGATGGACAAAATGTCGAGGGCCGACGGAGAGTTGTATTAGTTTACTGATACCAAGGTGCCGATTGTTAGAATAAAGCGAGCTGTGGTCAGGCGACAATGCTTGTCTTATGAAGTTTACCGTGTGGCAGGTGGAATGACAACAATACCAGGCTGTCCTGGACTCAGTGGATGAAATGGTTCAAATTCTGTGAGTTATCTATGAAATCTTTTGTGTGGTTTCCCTACTAACTCCTTGCAAAGTTCCAGTCATTTCTTTCAATAACTTGTATTATGAGGTTGTATTCAAGAAGTGCTATTTGGCAATTAAACCACCCGGCAAATAGAAATTCAATGCACATCATCCCTGGCCCTCATTGAAAAGGGAATAATGAGGGAGTTAATTATCCATTGTATGGCATTTACCTGAAGTTAAGTAAATGTACCATTTACATTAGCCTATTATATTAAATGCTTATGCCGTTTATCAGAAACACCCCATATACCCAATCCTGCACATGTTTGAATAAGTTTCCGTACATATTAATTTTGAACCTGTTAAATTTTTATCGTATCTGGTGACGAAATTTTAAATGCTACAAAATGCTAATTTTTAAAATTTTAAATGCTACAAAGTGCTACAAAATTAATTTCAAAATGCTATTTTCTCATATCCTTAATTATGATTAAAGTATGATTAAATACCAACAGGAAGAATCCTTACCTCCAAACATAACTTCAAACAAAGCATTCTTGTTTAGAAGGAATATGTTCTTGAATATTTCATATAAATAATGGAGGCCTTCTGTGTTCTCCAAATCTTCACACATATGGAACAAGTTTAGGAGTTTTCTGATATAACCTTCATTTTCAATTGCCATGGCCAATTTTTCTTTCCTCATCGGAGAACTTAAGTTGCTGCCCATCAACTGTAAATTTGAAAATGAGAACAAAAATATTAAGAAACAACAACAGAATATCACGAAGAAAACAGGGGATTATCATCACACAAACTAATTAAATTCAATTATTTTTTAAATGTCCAAAGACCTTACAAGATCAACAGTTGCATTTATATAATAATAAAAAAATATCAAACCATGCAAACAATACAAGAATATGATACAAATAAGAATAAACTTGAGACAATAAACATTGGAATAAAGCAACTAAAGTGAAACGCCTTTTATACGTTTTCACACTAAACTGCAGCACTAGTCCAAGCTATTTGGGGACTCAGTAAACGAATGGGTTCAAAGCCCACCACCAACTGTTCTTCAAATAGTTTTCTGTAGTTTCCCTTTTTTCAGGCCCAGGCAAATGCCAGGAAGGCATCTTCTAATAGGCCACAGCCACTTCCTTCCAATTCTTTTCCCAGTTACATAAACCTTCACTCATTTCATATTATCATTGAATTCTCTCACCCACATATAAATAATCATTGCATCTTATCCCCAACTCTATTGTAACGGGAAAAATAAGGGACACACACATCCATCCATCCATCCATCCATCCATCCATCCATCCAAAGACCTTATAAGAAGTATTTTTATATTTCCAATGTTAATTCCCTTCAATCTAAATATTAAACGTGTAATATTGGACTAAAAATAAATAATTAATTTAAGCCAATGTATTTTATTTAAAAATACAATTTAAAATGTAATCGTTTATGCTTTATGCATTTATAAGATTTTAAAAAAATATTACACCATGAAACATGATATTCAGTGAAGAACATATAGCCTACTTTCTCCTAAATGCATGGGTATAAACTAGGGGGAGGATTTCTATGACAACACATATTTTTTTCCCTTAACATTATATCTTATAGTCTTGTATTTTCAACACGTTTTTCCAAGGATGATATTCAAATTTATACAGATTTTACTGGGCATATAAATGCATATTTAGGCTTTCTTAAGTTTTATGGCATATTTTGAACAAAATATCATTATAAACGGCATATTTTGGTAATTTTCATTTGAATTTCGGTTTATAAAAATCAGAATAAGCTCTAGAAATTATTGTTCAGGATAGACTGGAATATACTACTGAAGAACCATTCTAAAGTAGTGTATGGAATGTTTCTAACAGGTAGGAGCTATTGTTTGCAAGCTGGGTCAATTCCTGGAAACCGGGCTATTGTTTACATGGAAGCAGAGGTAATTCTGCAGTTATTTGTCATCCTTTTTATCTCTCTCCTTCGCCCTTCTCATTTCCACCTTCAACTCACTGAATGACCTTGGTCACTCATTAGGGAGCTTCAGTCATTCAGTTCCTTTCAATATGCCTAAAACGAAAGTATCAATTTGTGGGAAGTGGCGAAGTTTCGTTCGCGAATTCGGTGAAAACATATTCAGTACGGATGGAGTGATATTATTCTGTAAATTGTGCAAGGTAAAAGTTACTGCCGAAAAACGTTTCTCTGTGATACAACACTGTAATACTGCAAAACATAAGAATTGTGTAACTAGATATTCTGCACTCAAAAATAGGCAACATCTGCTATTCGAAACCTCGACATCAAGTTCACAGTGTTCACAATTTTCACAAGATCTCTGCAAGATGATGGTTTCGCCTGATATTCCTTTTAAGAAACTTAACAGCCAAAGCTTCAGACAGTTTCTTGAAAAATATACCAAGCATCCTGTTCCCAACGAATCTACTCTCAGGGAGGACTATCTGACCCCTTGTTATGAAGAGATGTTGGATATAATAAGGCGTGGCGTGGGAGACAGTAAGATATGGGTTTCAATAGACGAGACCACAGATGTGGCTGAAAGATATGTAGCAAATGTGATCGTTAGCACGCTGAAGGAAGACCGGCCTGGAGATACGTACCTCCTGACATGTGAAGTGCTAGAGAAGACAAACCATTCCACCATTGCAGTTCTCTTCGACAATTCAATGAATCTGTTGTGGCCAAACGGGGCAAAGAGAGAGCATATTTTTCTATTTGTAACTGATGCTGCTCAGTATATGGTGAAGGCAGCCAAGGGACTTAAAATGCTATACCCGAAAATGATACATGTGACATGTCTTGCACACGCCTTGAAAGGGCAGCTGAAGAAGTAAGAAGTAGCTACCCTGAAGTTGATAAATTAATATCAAACTGTAAGAAAGTGTTTGTCAAAGCTCCACTTCGCGTTCAGAAATTTCAAGGAGAAGCACCTTCACTACCCCTACCTCCCCAGCCAGTTATAACGCGATGGGGGACTTGGCTTGATGCCGCAGTGTACTATTGCAAAAACTTAGATGTCGTGGAGAAGATCGTGAAGTATTTTGATCCTGCAGAATCGTCCTCCATAAAAATCACACAAGATTTATTTTCAAGTACTACATTAAAAACGGACCTGGCTTATATAAAATCCAATTTTAATTTTTTATCTGGAGCAATCACGCAACTGGAAGTTTCAGGTGCAGAACTAAGCGATGCACTGGATGTTGTAAAGTGCATTGAACAGGAATTAAATCATGCGAAAGGAACAATAGCATCTAGAGTGTGTAGATAATTAGAAAATGTACTGGAAAAAAGTAGCGGACTTGTGTACCTGCATGGAATAAGTGACATTCTTTGTGGAACCCCTTCATCTGCAGATTTCCAGGAATTTTCTCCAAGTGATTTAACTCTATTCAAGTACGCTCCCGTTACATCGTGTGATATCGAAAGAAGTTTTTCTCGTTACAAGACGATACTCAGCGACAACAAGAGGGGATTCTCATTCAACAATCTTAAGATGCATGTGGTCATAAATTGCAACAAGCAGAATAATGGAGACTAGTCCAGGTATGAAAGTTTCATTCAAATAACATATGTTTTGTGTATAAATAACTGATTGAATATTGAACAGTGAAAGTAACTGTAGTTTTTATGTCTTCCACAGAGTCCGTCCCTGCCTAGAAGTATGCAGTGTAACCTTAACGAGTTCATGAAATATTCATCATTTTAGTTGATTTGGATTAAAGATTTCGAAGAATTAAAAATATTTTAACTCTTAATTAATTGCAGCCTGTAGCAATCGTAATAAAAGTGTTTCTATGTACCGTAGATGCTATTCATTAAGTCATATTTTGAATTTTATAGGTCATATTTTTATGTTTTTAGGTCATAAATGCATACATAATTCATACATTTCTAGGTCATAGAAATCCGCCCCCTAGTTATAACTCTCTGTCCATTTCAAGGAGTATAATTGAATGTTAGTTGTAGTAGCTTGTTGAAATACAACGTGCTATACGGATATTATACATTGATTGAATCCTCACCTGAATTATATGTATGTACACCCACACACACTAATACAGCCATCACAGTAACACAGGTTATCAGTCAAAATTCAACACTCACCCAAGTACATGGGCCTAATGACCATGTTGTCCATGCATCTCAAATGAAACAACAACAACCACCACCACCACCTCCTACCCAAATCCTTCCTAGTATAAAAGTACACACACTAGTAAGCCTACAGACATTACAGTGACACAGGTTATCCGACAACTTCTACACACACCGAAGTATATGGGGCTACAAGACCATGATACCGCAAAACCCCTAAAGAATCAACACCAAAGAAACAACAACATTAGAGTCTACCGCAGATCAAGGTCAATATGTGGATTACAACGCACCCAAGAACGAACTTCTGCGGGAGTCAAGTTTCGAAATAGGAGCCTTTCACATAATTGATTGTTGCGTTGTTTGTGTTGGAGATCAAATTTTGAAACTTCACATATACACAGAAAACATATTGGACTAACACATATCCAAAGTTGTGAGCTGTAGCACAACTGAAGAGTTGTGAGTCTCTAAAGTCGACACTTCGCTCGAATCCCGCAAAAAAACGGTACTTTTTAAGTTATACCTGCCATAAGGGATATTAAAATAAGTTCCTAAAAACTACCTTTATCATCAATCAACGCAGAAATATACAAGGAAAAAGGTGATGTCACTTGTTTTTCTGTAGGCCTTTCGGTTGTGTTGCTATTTATCTCCAAACTCGGGTGCACATAATTTCTGCGCCGACAGTAGGTATTGAAATCGACGTATAACTTTTGTGTTTGCAGAGTTATTTATTTGAAATTAATAAAGCATATACCCTGTTATATGTGAATGTGATTGCATACCTTACAATTCCATTACATTTCGATGTAGGCACCTGTGGCGTCGACCAATCTCCTCAATCGACCTGGAATGGAATCCATAGCTTTCTGGAGGAAGTCGTGTGGGACGTTGGTAAGAACGTCCTGAATCTGTGCTTCCAATTCGTCCAATGTGCGAGGTTTCATCCGGTACACCTCATCTTTTGCCCAGCCCCATAAAAAAAGTTGCAGGGTGTCAGGTCTGGATTTCTTGCAGGCCATTCATGAGGTCCACGTCTCCCCAGCCAACATCCTGGGAACTTCTCACCCAACCAATTCCAAACAACATTTGCAAAGTGAGATGGTGCACCGTCTTGCATGAAGATAATGTCGGCGGTATTTTCCCATCCAGATACCGGGGCCAAACTTAATCCGGAAGCATTTGAAGGTAGCGTTCCCCGTTCATTGTGTCTCGCAAGAGATATGGGCCGATGACATTTGCAGCCCCATTCCACAGCACAAGGGTCACTTTTGGACGAGACTGCATCTTCTTCACCGTAACTCCAGAATCCTATGCTGCCCAGTAATGGCAATTGTGCCGATTGACGAAACCTCCCACATGGAATACGGCCTCGTCACTCCAGAGGATGTTGCGAAACAATTGAGGGCAATCTTCGCATCATTTCGAGTGTACCACCTCTCGCGGCCACCGTAGGTACTAAACGGCATGAAAAATCACTATCCTATCTAATGTTCTGTATGTTTGCGCTAGATCCAATATTATTCTATCAATATTAAAAACTTAACAGCCATCTAATACCGGTTATACCTAGTTACTTCCCGCCCACCCTGTAGGTATATAATATTTTCGATTGCAAATACACATTATATATGCTTAACATTATAACGTGTGAGTATTTATCAATCAATAAATACAAAAGAAAAACGAAGTAAAAATATTTGAACCTGCTGGGATTTGATCCTCGAACCTCCAGACTGAGTCCTAGTCACTACCACTACGCCACAGATGCCATACACTAACAATTGGTTAACAACTGGTTTAGTATAACTCCATGATATTATGCCTTGCAATTAACGATTTCATTAGAGTCTTCTGCCGTTTCTTTAAACCATTTGTTACTAAATATGTATTATTTTGTTCAGTCCATTCCTAAAAGGGTAAAAACTTTCGAAGTTACGGAAAAATATGGATTTACGAGCAAATAACGGCCATTTTGATCCAACGGGACGACACGGACAAGCACGATATGGCACGGTCAGCCTGAACTGTTGGTCACTACTGCGGTTACATATTCAATTTCAGAATGCTAATATCCTACCAGTCACCTCCTTGAAGACAGTTTAAACCTCCCTAGGTACGATGAGCGTATTTGGTAAGGCCAGGTCTTGTTGAATCGTAAGTTACGGTTAGGCTACGATACATGCATGATTCATACATCCGCCATCTTGAAACAATTTGGCTGATGACCTCGTAGTCGGGGCAAAAGACTCTTCCCACAGTAAGGTATATTGTTGCCAAATTTGGTAAAGATCGGATGATTAGGTTAGTCGTAATTTGACTTAAGCTCAGAACGTTTGGGTGAGCGCCATTTTTTTGTTATGATGGCGGCGATATACAACATGACACTCAGTTGTCCCTTGCTAGTGCTACCTTTGCACCAAAGGTGGTTCGATTTGGTTTTGTTGTGTTTGAATTGATAGGGGGATCGATTTGCACACATACACGGCCGCCGTCTTCAAACTATTGGGCTGACGACTTTGTAGTTTGGTCAAAAGTTGCTCCCCACATCAAGGTGTGTTGTTGCAAAATATGGTAGAGATCAGATGATAAGGTTAGTCATAACTTGATTTAAGCTTTGAACATTTGGGTGGCCGCCATTACGTTTCCGTCAAGATGGCGGTGATATAAAACATGAGGTGCCCTTTGTTAGTGCTACCTCTGCATCAAATTTTGATCAATTCGGTTTCACCGTGTTTGAATTGGTGGGGGGAACAGACATACCAAATCTCACACACCGACCGACACACAATTTTTAGTCCCTGTGTAGATCTCATACGTCTACTTTCATGAAAAAATGAAAGTAGGCTAAAAATACAAGGATATGATACAAATAAGAATCAAGTTTAGACGAGCGACAATGTCATAAAGCAGTGAAACGTCTTTTATATGTTACACACTTATACGTTTATAATTACTTTCCCCGCAATCCCAGCAACATTCTTATACTTCCAACATTAATTCATTCCAATTAGACATTTAATCATTTATTTTTCACACTCATACGATCAAATGATAAGCACAAGAGTATTGTTTATTCATGAGCTTCATCCCTTAAATTTAAGCTCAGATTGTTTGGCACACTGCACCAGGAAATTGCACCCAGCTTGCACCAAACGACTTGAAGCTAATTATGTTCCTTGGAAGTTCTCCTTCACTCGGAGCTCCAGTCCCCGGCATCACATTGTTACTGTACTGTACTGAGAAGTACAACTATGGGCGATAGGAAGAGAAAATATACTACAATTTCAGAAAAATTATATATTTTGAAAATAGTAAAAGAAAATAGTGGCAGAAAGCAAATCAACATAACAAAAGAATTGGGGATTGTTCTATCTACCTTAAATTCTATCACTGCGAAAACTAGTGAAATTGAAGATAGTGGTCGTGTGTTTGGAGTTTCGATGAACAGGTATTCATGGCGGAAAATACGAGCACCTGAAAGAATACCTATTACATTGGTTCCAGCAGCACAGAACTCAAGGCATTTCCATCAGCGGGCCAATGCTGTATGAAAAAGCCAGTGAATTTGCGGCAGAGCTTGGCATTAAAGATTTTTACGGTGCCTAGGGTGGACTGCATAAATTCAAGATTCGGCACAGCATTAACAGCCAAAGGGTGTACGGTGGGAGCAAAACTGTAGATGACGAAACCATGCACGATTGGAGGGAGGAACGATTAAAGGAACTTACGTCACGACACACCCCTAAAAGACATTTTCAATGCAGACGAGTCAAGTATTTTATTGTTAATATAATGCCTGACCCCACAATGGCCTTAAGAGTGCGAGAAGTGCCATGGGGGCAATCACAGCAAACAGTGTGTTACTGTCCTATTGTGTGCAAACAGCGATTGAAGTGAGAAGCTGTCTCCACTGTATGTTAGGTAGTCAGCCCAAAGGCTGGTTGGATCCTCAAAAAGCACCGCCGTTACGTTATGTGAGTAGATACCCACAAAAACCCAAGGCAGCGCTATATTGAGGCATCCTAGGCAAGAAGAGGAGTGAGGTACTGTCTCCACTAACAATAGGAAAATTGGTGAAGCAGCGATATTTTAAGAATGTTAAAATGCTTCCCACACATTACACAAGTAATAGTAAGTCGTGTGTAACAACGAAAGTTTCTGAAAGGTGGCTTCAAGGTATTGACGCAAGAATGGGTGAAAAATGTCGGAAAATCTTGTTCATGGACAGATGTGCGGCACACCCTCCCAACACATCATACTAACGTAATATAGGCCTAACTGTGGAGTTATTACTGCGAACTGCATCAGTGTGATTCCGTCATTGGATCTGGCTGAAACACGCAATTTAAAGTTGCATTATCGAAAAATGCTTGTGCATGTGAATGTCAAGAAGAAACATAGAATGAAAATCCATGTTTTGCAGGTATTTGCAATGTATTATGTTTGAATCTCAAATGATGCTTAGCACGATTTCTGCAGAGCCCTGGAACCAGCATCACGAAGTGCTCAGGGAGGTCCTGTAACAAGCATAGCCTACAGTAGTTTCTTTTCTCTGCACAGCAGCACGGCAAGGTTTTCTTTGTGGGATCTCGGTTTTATTCCTATGTGTAGCACATTGAAATTGCTTTCCCAGTGGTTAATTCAGTTTCATTTATATTGGTTGGTTCCTTAGCTTAGGGGCTGCGACAACGCGGTCATGTAGCCTCGTGTACTTTGGGTGTGTGTAGAATCTGTCTGATAACCGGTGTTAATCGTGATGGCTGTATTAGTGTGTGTTGTCTGTTTTTAATTCAAGTAAGGACTGCAGCCATTGAATTTCAATTAGTTCCTACTTTTGCCGCCAAACGACTACTAGTTCAGAACTTGGCTACTAGACGCCACCGCAGTCAGCTCCTGGCGACGAACGTAAGAACCTAAGAGCGTTGTTTAACCTCTAATTTAGCTTCACACAGGTGTAATTAGTGGAAGGTTCTTTTAACATGCCATAAATCTATGACAAGGGACCGCCGGCTTACTTCCCCTCCGAAGGAAGGCTTAGTGAGGGATTTTTAACGCTCTTAACAAATCTGACACCTTCGACCAGGTTTGAACCCGCGACCTTGGGCATAGAAACTCCGCATGCTACCAACTCACCACCGAAGCCGCTTTCATTTATATGATCATTCATTTTAACATGTTAATCTTGGATGGGTTTTAACTGCATTTACAATACCTCAAAAATTTTATTGCAAGGTAAATTTATGAGCCTTTGCTCTTTCCCGACAGGCAATGCATTATATCCCTGCTTCATGGCACTAAGTTGCTAAACTTACAATTGGCAACTGCTTTCGTACAGCTAGCATTTAAGTCCTCAGATAACCTTTCTTTAAATAACTTTTTGCATACCGGTACTTATCCTTTTGTAAAATTGCATATATGGAATTATTTAATATCATAGATGAATAAATCAATTCCCGTGTTCTTTACATTTTCGTTTTTAGTGTTATACGTAAGCTTTCACCTAAACGTTTTTCAAACTTACATGTTTTTATTGCTAATGCCCCTGGAAAACATGTAAATGAAGTTTCACTGTAAATCATTCATTTAAAAACTATTTATAAAAAAATAATACAGTAGAACCCTATCAGTGCAAACCAATCGGGACCAAGGCCAGCTCAGATTAGGTGGGTGAAAGGTCAACAAGCTGGAAGAGCAACAGTAAGCTTTCTATGCCTCCCAACAATGTCCAGCTCTTTGTCAATACTCTGGCGTCATTACTACAAGTAAAAGAATTGCTTTTTAGTCTGTCAACATGTTATTCGCCCAATTTAATTGGGCAGGGAAACACGCTTATCTACTCACACCCAACCTGGAAAAAATGACATGGATTGATTATATACTTTTTATACACCTCAAAAAAAAGGGAGGGGGTAATTGGATTACACGTTTCATTTGTCATGCGAACATCACCGGATCATGGGCTTTTTAGGTTTGGCGGATATGTATACAACACTTAATAAAGTTAATTGGTATTCTGCCCGAAGGCAGGTCCGAGCCTCCGAAGAGGCTACCCCCAGCCGGAGTTTACTTGCGGTAGGGTGGCCAGGGCCTTGCCGCTCCTCTTTATGCTGGCCAACAGCGCGCAGTGCCTAGAACAGGCATACCATCCAAGTTCTGACTGCGCCCAATGTTGCTTAATTGCGGAGTTCTCAAGGGATCCGGTGTTTCAACACGGCTAGGCCGTTGGCCTTACGTACAATTATTTAGTTATAAAAGGTTTTATAATATCTCAATTTTCCACTTGTTTTCTGCTATTTATAGCACACCTGTAATTATTGCTTTTGCATTGTTGGTTATTGTTATTTCAAGTCATGCAAACACCTATATAAAGTTTATATAATACTGAAGTGAGTCATTATTAGAATTCTACTGCCTTTCTCGATAGAATATTTCGCAAGATCACCTAGAAGTACCCAATATCTTAGACCTGATGGCATTAACTGTTTATCTTTTGTATCCCAATTGAGTAATTCTTAACACCCTGTCAATACTTAATTTTGGTAAGTACTGACAGGGCGGAAACATAAGAATTATTTAATTAGTATATATAAAATTTACGTCAATACGGATCCTAAAATGGTTCATAAAATATCAATATATCAATTGTCAAATAAAGTATTGACAGGGCAGGAACTTATTATTCAATTAGAATATATAAGAATTGTCAGTCAATACAGATCCTAAAATGGTTCATATAATTATCAATATATTATAAAAGGCCCCAAACAACTGTGAACTTGGGCTCGTCCAGGAGCGTGCGTCCTGCCTAGCGCTGTTGCCGCGGAGATTCAAGGGAAAGAATGCAGGGCTCTATGCTCGCAGTATACACACAACCTTCACCCAGAACACAAGGCGCTCCGAATTTAAACGTATGTACGAGATGGAGGGTCTATCGTAGGAATATCCATGCTTCAAACGAAGTTTGCATACTCATACAATTGTGATATAAGGCAGAGAGCCTATAAATATATGTTGTCACACAGAAGTTATTCCTGAGCGCAGTATTCAGTCCATGTGAGGCTAAGCATTGTCGTTATTATCATTATTATTATTTTACATGACAAAAACTATACCGCATGACATTCTGTGTAACATTGGTTGTGGACTCTTTATGAGGTAAAAGAATGGGGTCGTTTATCGGGAACCACCATGTGGTGTAGTGGCAAGCATACTTAGCTGTCACCCATCAGGTCCGGATTAAATTCCAGGCTGTCAAGAAATTTAGTTGTGGGTTGAGGGTTGGAACGGGTTACACTATGCCTGACAAAGTAAAACTGAGAAGAAGAAGTGGGTTTCCTCGGCTCAATTATAAATACACACACAATTGCAGACAACACAACAAAGGTTATGGGACAATTTTTTTTCTTTCTTTCTCTCTCTCTCTATAATTAAATAGACTATATATTATGTATGAATATCTGAGTTACGAGAATTTGTATGGGGTAATTATTTGTCTATCACGTTAGAATGGTAACTAGCATTATCCATTATTATAATATAATTATATTATATATTCATATACATACGAGGGGCTGATGACCATGGTGTCCAAGACCTTGATTGTAAACAACGTCTAGCAAACAACACGTTGGCATATAACACACGTCACATTTCCATTGTTTGAGATGAAAAACAATTGTTCCCACTCTTTCTTAAAAGAAGTCGCACTTCCACTTCTCCTTTCCTTTTCAGCACTAGCCATAGTCGAACTTTACTAATCCACGCGATCAAATAATGTCAAGTGAGACTACAGCTAGCAATATAAGGGGCACGTCACCGCAACCAACTTAAGAAAGCATTCACTGGAGCGGCATTTAATTCCGAAACATCAGCAGGAATTTGGGGCTCTCAAAGTGAAGAGCGGCAACTTATTTAATGTGTTAAATCAACGCTAGAAATAGGTACTGCACTCGTAAGTATAAAGTTTTCTTGCAAATGTTTGTTGTTTTAATTACATTCTGATAAAATGGCTTTCGTATCTTTAACAGTATGGTTTCTAATTGACAGAAACTTGGAATTTCGAATCCGATCTTACGAGCCAGCTACAAGATTTTCTTGCAAACAGCGTTTAGCTAAAAACGCAAAGCGTTTTTCAGAACGGGAGTTTGTAAAAGGATGCCTAATCGAAGCTGCGGAACACCTATGCCCGTTGGAAATTCAGCAGTTCCAGTATATTTCACTGTCGCATCAGTATATTTCACTGTCGCATCACACAATAGCACGCCGCATTGCCGACTTAGCTGAGGATGTCTGAAGACAATTAATGGAAAGATGTGTCAAGTTCATTGCATTTTCAATTGCCTTGGATGAATTAACGGATGTAGCGCAACTGGCTGCTTTGTGTGAGGTGTCAATAGTGAACTTAAAGTAATGGTGGAGATGTTGGACATCATACCAATCAGAGACACAACAGGGGAAGATATTATTGAGGCTGAGGAGGACGCTAGTGACTCCGAGGTTTGCGGCGGCAACGCTTGTTTTCTGTAACAACTGACGGTGTGCCGTCCATGTGGGGGTCGAAAATAGGTTTTATCACTCATCTTCAAGCTAAGTTGGATAATTTGAACATAAAGTAGTACGCAATACACTGCTGTATTAAACAGGGGGCACTTTGCGTGAAAGCAGCAAAGCTCGGCGACGTTATGCAAGTGGTAGTTCGCAATGTAAATTTAGTTCGGCAGCATGGCCTGAATCATCGCCGATTCAAAGAATTTCTAGCGTCTGTAGATGCCGAATATTGTGATGTGCCCTACCATTGTGAAGTGAGATGGCTCAGCAGAGGTGAAGTATTGTGCAGGTATTTTTGTTTTAAGGGAGGAAATCAGTCTATTCATTGACATGCTTGGTAAGCGAGAGACGAAAATTTCTGATCCTCATTGGATAGCCGGCCTAGTGTTTTTAACTGATATTACAGGGCACCTCAACGATTTAAATGTGTCAATGAGAGGTAGGGATCACCTGATTATGGACTTCTGTGACAAAATTATGGCTTTTAAAATGAAGCTGCAGTTGTGGAAAGCCCAATTAGAAATCAGGAATAGAGTGCAGTTTCCAAACCTGGAAGCCGTCTACGAAGAAGCCGACTTTGACCAGTACGTGAGTGTTATTGAGGACTTGCTGAAAGAGTTTTCTACCAGATTTCTAGAACTTGGAAAACTTCAACCTGATTTTGATATGTTATGACAAGCCATTTTCAATCTCTGTAACTGAGGTTCCGCATGAGTTGCGAATGGAGCTTATAAATTTGCAATGTAGAACTAGGCTTAGGATATTTTTAGCTCTGTGAAAAATTTGCCCAATTTCTGCTCAAAATTACCGCAGCAAGAATATCCAAAATTGCACAAGTGTTATAAATGTTTGGAGCAATGTATGTCTGTGAAACGCTTTTGTCTACATTGAAACTAACAAAATCACGGCATCGCGCTCTGATATCTAACGATAACCTGCTAAACAGCCTCAGGTTGATTGTCTCACAAGCAATCGTACCGAACAATGAGCATATTGTAAATACGAAACCAATCTGAAAACAAGGAAAATAAAAGTGTGACCAAAATTGCATTGTCATAACATCCATGATACCTTATCAATATTTCTGATTGTTTTAAATCTGGCCACCTCGTGGTGTAGCGGCTAGCATTCTTCGATGTTGCCCTGGAGGTCCGGGTTTCAATCCCGGCACTGCCAAGAAATTTAATTCTGGTCTGAGGGCTGGAACTGGGTACACTCAGCCTCATGAGGCAAAACTGAAAAGAGGTGGGTTCGATTCCCATCTCAGCCATCTTGGAATTAGATTTCGATGGTTTCCCACTTCTACTCCAGGCAAATGCCGGGATGGCTCCTAAATTATGACCACGGCCGCCTCCTTCCCAGTCCTCACCAGGATTACAAATACAGCCACCAAAATTACACAGTTTATCAGACAAATTCTATACACACACCCAAGTACACGGGGCTACATGACCATGATGTTGCAAAGCCACTACGTCAATCAACAACAACAAAATGTTTCAATGCTAAGCACGTAATCTTCAAGTGCCGGTAAGTGGAGAAACACGGGAACAAAATCTACACGTTTTGGACAACCAACACATTGTTAGAAGTTTGTTTACATAATGTCTGGTGCGAAGGCAATCCCAACTTGACTCAGTCCAACGCGCCGGCATTCAGGGCATGCAGCCCAGCCAAGAGAGGCTGAAACCAGCCTGCCGGAGTACGGCGCAGCACAGCTGGCACACCGTGCATTGAAAACTTGCAGTACGAGGTAGGGAGGATATAATAAAATTATTAAACAGGAGTTAAATTTTCACCCGTACGGTAGCCTTGGTCCGGACCATTCCATTTACTAAGCCGGAACATTACCACACGTACACTTTTCCACTTGGTTTGTTTGTTCATTGTTATCATCATCATCATCATCATCATCATCATCTTGCACAGTTTCCAGCCACTGGCCGGGTCTGTTTGGAACACAAACCTCTCCAACGTCGTCGGTCTTCCCACCATCTCGCAGCCTCCACCCTTGTCCAGTCTTCTCCTCTCTTCTTCACACTTTCTTCCACCCCCTTCAGCCACCTGTCACTCGGTCTTCCTCTCGGTCTCTTTCCTTCCCACTTCGTCTCGTGTACCCTCCTGGGTATCCTCTTCTCCTCCATTCATTTTACATGTCCATACCATATAAGTCTCGATTTCTCTATATCGTCCAGTAATGGTTCCTCCTTCATTAATTCTCTGGTCCTCTCATTTCTTATTCTGTCCATCTTTGTAGCTCCAATGTTGCTTCTCAAGAACCTCATCTCACTGGCCTGTATTTTGCTCTTCTCCCTTCCTTTCATAACCCAGGTCTCCGAGGCATACGTCAGGATAGGGACATAGTACGTCCGATATATGATCTTTTTGCTGTTCTGAGGCACATCCTTGCTCCATAACATGCTTCTCACACTCCTCCGGAATGCTTCTGCCTGTATCTCCCGCTCATTTATTTCTCTATCGTTTCTTCCATTATCTTGTATCAGGCTTCCCAGATACTTGAAACTCTCCACTTGCTTCAGATGTTCCCCACCAATTGTTCATTGTTGAATGTACTAAATGCGTTGGCTAAATGTTGAATGATTTCACTTATATCTTAAACACCGACTGTAATGCATTCATTCAGTGCTTGGCATATTTTGAACTTCACTCAAAGCAAGTTCCATGACCATTTAGCGTTATTAAGGTGAAACGACAGAAAATATCGACCACAATCATCAACCCGTTTCCAGGTCTGATTCCTTAAAACCCTGTTTCGTTCCTTACAACCTGATGCGCAATGTGCTAGCGTGATACACTTCGGTTATAAAAGCAGGTGTATTGACTAGTGTACGCATTAGCGAAAGTTACAAAGTCGGTAATATTGCTTTGGTTATGCTTTACCAAGCAGAGACAGAGAGAGAGAAATTACAATATCTCCTTTATCTTTTCTTTATATTTCGCACTAGCCTTAACCTAACTACGTGCTTGTCCACGTGTTTTTTGGCAATGTTCACCAATGGTTCAAATTGACCCTATTTTCCCTAGCCTTTACATATTTTACTTACCTTGTTAACTCTTTAGTTTTCTGGCTCTGAAATAGTCGTTTTCAAGAACTGTTACAGTTTGTTCAGTTTGACGGCAACTTCAATTTAAAATGACAAGACATGTTGATTCCATCCTGCATCGTGTTCGTCACAGCTTCTCTCATTAGCTGACTGTCTACTTACGGCATAGCTAGACAAATCACATGTCTGCCTTGATGCGACGTCTGCGCTTCTAACAGTATTCAAGCCCAGTCTCTTGGCTGCACATGATCACCCCACAAAAAATACCAGACTGTGTTTGGTTTATAAATGTACTGGTTTCACGATGGTCATATATTTGCCAAAATCCTGGATGTGGGTGATCCAATTAATCAGTTAAAATGTGCAATTCACAACACCATTCACATGAGCAATCCTGGCACAACATCAACCCTAGATAACACGAGCATGTAAATGTCAAGATCCATTATGGGAGAACATATATACAAATCAGAACATCCCAAAATACACATAGCACAAAAGTTCCAACTCATAAATAGCAGCAACGAATTCACGATGGAGTATAATCCTTTGTTCAACACCAATATTAATTTTATCAAAACAAATGCACACATTTAAAGAAAAGTGCCAGGCTAAACATCACACATGTTACACACTCGACTACAAAATGCTCTGAAGTTCCTTTCCCACCACTGACCCACCAAGCCTACTCGAGCAGCAGTTCCCAACATTCACTGCGAGATCTTATATTAGCTTTCACGGCCAGTGAATTAAAACTCGGCAATTTTTCTAGGTTAATGACGTGTCTTGTGTGGGGTTTCGCCTTGGAACACCAAGCTGGCTCATCAGCGGGCTACTCCTGTGTGGGTCCCGGCACGGACGCCAAGAGCCCGCTGATGATCCAGCTTGGTGTTCCTAGGTGAAACCCCACACAAGACACGGCATAAACCTAGAAAAATTATTGAGTTTTAATTCAGTGTGAGTTTACCATGCGACAGGAGAGGCCTAAAGGATAAGTTTTCCGCTGCTCCTCACAACTTGGGTGCGTTCAATTTCTTCTCGTTTTGTCGAACTATTCGTTTTCTCCTCCCTCGCATGTTTTTAACCTCTCCCTTTTACTTCGAACATATTTACAACCAGTTAATACAATTACCTTTTTCTTCTGCCTATGTTGAACGCTGTATGGACTAAGATCTTTATTTCCATAACCAGGCCCATTGAATCCATGCTGACAAAGGCACTCAGACATGTCAACAATGTCCTAACTGAGATCTGCCCACAAAAAAAGTTACAGGACAAACAATATTCAAGTCAAGGTAAATTTGAATTTAAAAATTTAATGAAACCTTGTCAAAACAAACTTAAGAACCGCATAATGAACATACGACGGTACGACCCTGACGATATCTAGAAAACATTTTTTAAAACTAGATTTAATATTAAAGAAGTTCATGTCAAGTTCCTTACAATGCCAATGCACTATATAAGTTGTGAAGTGTTAAATACTATAAACTAACTACAAGGACTCGCCCATGTCGTGGGAGATGGGCAACGGCATAAAGTAGGGAAATGCCTGTAGGGATGAAGTACAGTGGGGACTTTGTGTGCCCTGGAGCGCTACGGTACCTGTGAAGGCCCTACAGGAACCCTGAAAAATGATGGCTACCGGGGCTCTGGTGAAGTTACGACAGGCCTAGCAAGCCTGTAGCGGATTATTATGCATTGCTTTCAAAACTAAAAGAGGACTCGGAATGGAATATAAACAACCAAAAATTGACATCAGATCTCCTGGAAATGATGCCAATGATAGCTCGATGCTTTATCAAAATCCAGTAAGAGAACTAATAAATACAGGACAGTGACTACAGTCAGGGTAGCAATTCTGAACAACATTACTTTGACAGAGTAGGTGGATTTGAGGAAATCCAGAAATATTAACCTGCTAGGACTCGGTGAAACCAAGTGGAAGGGTCAGGGTTCAAAAGAACTAAGAGAAGGTTACCATCTGTATTGGTCTCGTGAAGTATCAGCTAAGAATGGAGATGGTATACTACTGAAAAATGCAATGAAGCAGAGATTAATAGACATAAAGTTCAAATCAGACAGGATCATACAGTCAATATAAACTTAGACCAAACTCAGAACATTAACATCATCCAGTGTTACACTCCACAAGTAGGTAGTGATGATATAGAGAAAGACTCTTTTGAAGAAGCCTTGGAAGGATAGGTCAAAGGTGAAGGGACCATTATTATTGGTGATATGAATGCTCAGATAGGTTATGAGAGGCAAGGTTATGAGAGTATTATGGGACCTCATGGCTGGGGATTGAGGAATATGATGATGATGATGGTAATTGTTGTTTTAAGGGGGCCTAACATCTAGGTTATCGGCCCCTAATGGTCTGGGCGATAGCGAAAATGACAATGAAATGGAAATCAGAATGAAAATAAAGTGAGACTGAAAATACTTACAAAAATGTAACTCAGATTGAAACAACTCAAAAAATAGAGAGTGGTATTACTTACAAAAGGGAATTTAGAAGGAAAATACTCACAAAAGGAATAGATTAAAAAATACGCACAAAATGTAGTTTAGGTTAAAAATACGTACAAAATGCAATGTAGAGTCGAAATACTTACAAAATGTAATTGAAATTCAAAATACTTACAAAATGCTAACGAGATTGAAAAAACACAATGCAATTTAGATTGAAAAATACCCATTTCATATCCAAAATACTCACTAAGTGCAATTGAAAATCGAAATTCTTACAAAATGCAATTGAAATTGAAAATGCTTACAAAATGTAAGGTAGATTCAAACTACTCATTTGGATGAACAATACTTACAAAATGCAATTTAGATTGAAAATACTTATAAAATGTAATTTAGATTCAAAATACCCACAAAATGCAATTGAGAATCAAAATACTTACAAAATGCAGTTGGGATTGAAAATACTTGCAAAAAGTGGTTTAGGTTAAAAATACTTGCAAAATGCAATCGAAATTCAAAATACTCACCAAAGTCCCAGCCTCTATACTGAAAGACTTACTAAAAAGCAATTTAGACTGTCAATCCTTACAAAACGCAATTGAGGTTGAAAATACTCGCAAAATGCAATTTAGATCGAGAAGACTTACAAAATGCAACGTAGATTGAAAATACCAAAAAAATGGAGTGTATATGCAAAAAATTCGCTAAAGAGAATTTAGATGCACGGAGAGCCAATTAACAAAAACAGTGTGGGAATCTTTAAGAGAAAAGGAAATACAATGAAAAGAAAACAAGAGGTCTGACCCCTCAAAGGAGGGATCAGGAGAGATGAGACAAGGGCCAATTAAGGCGGGAAAGTGAAAGACTCCCTAGGCCTCGGATACCCTAATACAGTCTGGGTCGGAAAAGAACAAGAGTTTACCAAGGGAGGTCGACAGGAAAGAAGACACAGAGGAGCCCGGAACAAGTAAGTGGAAGCAATGCCGGACTCGGCTGGGGTCCCGTGGTCGCCAACCCACGTCCCACTAGATGTGAGCCCCTGGGGGGGATTGAGGAATACTGAGGGAAGCAGACTCCTAGACTTAAAAGTTTACGAAATAATATAGTTGTTGGTAACACATGGTATAAAAAGCAGAAAAGTCACAAGATTAGCAGATATGGATGGGATGGACGACAAGAGTCAATTATATACATTATGGTAGATAAGCATCTTCAAGAAAGATTGTTGGATGTTAAAGTAATACCTAGTGTATCCTTAGATAGTGATCATTGACTTCTGGTTAGTCGCTTCAAAAGTGTAATAAGTTGAAAGAAATACGAACTGTTCAGGAGAAGAAATTAAAGGTGTGGAAATTAAAAGAGCAAAAAGCAGTAGAAGAATATCAAGATAAAATATGCCAAAGCCTACCCAAAACTGTCACAGGAGCAGTTGAGGAAGAATGGAAAAATGCTTGGTCGTAACAACAGAGTTATGTGGACTGGAAGGACAAATGGCAAAAGAAAATGGAAAGAAACACCTTGGTGGAATAATAGGACAAGAGAGGCAGTCTTGAAAAAGAACAGTGCTTATAGAAAATACTTCAGCAGTAGATGTGATTAGGACAAGGAGCTTTATGAATTAGCTAAAAAAGAATCTAAACAGATAGTCAGGAAAAAGAGGGAAGACTGGCTGAACGGATGGAGTGACAAGCTAAAGGAAGATGTAGATGGCAACAGGAAAATGCTGTATGGAATGATTAGGAATAGACGTAGGGAAAAAGAACATACTAAATTCATGACTAATAATCATCATCATCATCATCATCATCATCATCATCATCATCATCATCATCATCATCATCCTGCAGTTTCCAGCCACTGGCCAGGTCTGTTTGGAACACAAGCCTCTCCAACGTCTTCTGTCTTCCCACCATCTCTCAGCCTCCACCCTTGTCTAGTCTTCTCCTTTCTTCTTCACGCTTTCTTCCACCCCCTTCAGCCACCTGTCTCTCGGTCTCTTTCCTTTCCACTTCGTCTTGTGTATCCTCCTGTGTATCCTCATCTCCTCCATTCGTTTTACATGTCCATACCATCTAAGCCTAAATTTCTCTATACCATCTGGTAATGGTTCCTCCTTCATTACCGTATATACCCGAATGTAAGACGACCCCGAATATAAGACAAGGCCTAGTTATCAACTGCCTCTTACAGATTTTTTCAAAAAAAAATACTCGCTCATAACTTGCACAAATTGCACCCTTAAGGTCGTGCTTTCATTTTTATAAAGTCTCGTGTTATCGGAAATCCCACTGCCCGCTTTTCCAAGACATACTCTATAATTTCTTTGTTCAAGAATGGGAGACGTTATTAAATTAAGATACGTTGATCACTCAATTACTGCTCGTAAAACTGACTGGTTGTTCTTGTAAAGATTGTTTTAAAACATATTTCCGTATGCTTTCCAACATATAATTTATCCGCTTCAAATGACGTGTATGCGTAAATCCTAACCTCAAAATGTACGCTATTCGTATATGCATAGTAATTAAACATAAGAAACCATATTTTAATCTTCATTAACGCATTGATTTGTTGCGAGTTACAAGATGCCAACACCACATACTACTTTGCAAATAATAATAATAATTAAAAAGTTTTTTTTTTTATACCCTGAATATAAGACACCCCAAATTTTTCCAACACAAAAAGTGGGAAAAAACCTCGTCTTACATACGGGTATATACGGTAATTCTCGGATCCTCTCATTTCTTATTCTGTCCATCTTTGTAGCTCCAATACTGCTTCTTAAGAGCCTCTCTCACTGGCTTGTATTTTGCTCTTCATGACTAATGACAATGGTAATTTAATTACTAGTGATAAAGAAATTAAAGAGGAATGGACGAATTATTTTGACAAATTATTGAATGTGACTGATACAACAATGATCCCGGTAGATGTGGTAAATGACAGTTGGAAGGGAGACAATATGGATCTGACATGGGACAATATAGAACATGCCTGGAAGTACAGTACATGTAAACAGGGAAGTCCCCAGGAATTGATGAAGTGAGTGGTGAAATGATCAAGTCGATGGGAATTATTGGCAAGCCGTGGATATACAGGCTTTTTCGTAAGATTTGGAAAGGAGGACATTCCAGTTGACTGGAAGGAGGGCATTATCGTTCCATTGTTTAAGAAGGGTGACAGGTAAAGATGTTCTAATTACAGGGGCATTACGTTAACATCTCAAATGGGAAAATTGTACAAAAGGATTATAGAAGGAAATATTAGACCACTGATAGAACCAAGGTTATCAGAGGAACAATATGTATTCAGGAAAGGCAGATCAACAGTTGATCTAATATTTGGACTCGGTCAGACGATGGAGAAATATTTTGAACACAATCAATATCTCTGGATAGCCTTCCTGGATATCAAAAAGGCATTCGATGCTGTGAACTGGGATAAAGTCTGGATATTGTTGAGGAAGAGTGGTTTGAGTAATGATATACAGTAGAACCTCGATGCATCGTTCCCGGAACTGTCGTTTTCCCGTATGCATCGTTCAATTAATTTAGTCCCGAAAATTTTCCATATAAACTAATGTTAAATTTCCCCGCATGTATCGTTCCTCGAACTATCGTTTTTTCGCATGGATCGTCAAAAAATCACTAGTTCTTCGCCACAATTTTCCCGCATTGATCGTTTATGAGAAAAATATATGCTAAAGTTCTTTCGAATTTGAAGCAGCATAGCGGCAACCTGTTACGCGAGAATGTACGAGGTACGAACTATTAGGAGTTCCTAGGCTTGAGCAAGTTTCTCGGCTGAAGCAAGTTCAAGTAGGCTGGGCTGCAGTGCGCAGATTGTTTACGCGCAACCACACTATATAACCACGCCTACGAGCCTTCAGGCGCCAACGATTCTGCTCGAAGCGCCAAGCCGTCATTGTGCTGTTTCATTTCATTCTGAGTGGTTCCGTATAGTATCTTGGTCGTGTGCGGCGATTACAATTTTATCTGTAGTTCGTAATGAAAACTTTACTTCACTGACGACGCAATTCTCGTAATCTCAATAATGTTACGCTGCGTTTGGCAATGCTTGGCTAACAAGTTAGATCACACAGAACAGCAATGAAAGCATTTAGACGGTCTTGAGCGGGTGACGTCATTTAGCCTTGAAATAGCTTGCACGGTCAGAGACCCGCGAACACTCGGAACTGCTGTATTCTTTCATTCGGAACACCGGAAGTATCTCCCGCGGAGATTGGCGAGCTGTGCGATGATGGTGCGGGGAAGAGGAGTGATGAAGAGAAGACGATCGTGAGCCCCAAGTCGTCCCGAGTTTCGCCGAAGCGCATGCCGTCTTAGCGAAGATGAATCCTTCATGTACTCGCATGTCATCAGTGATCGTGAAGAAGAGAACATTATGCAAGTTGAGAAGGCTTTGTTTCGTCTGAAACGCAAAGCTTTGACGAAACAAAAAACAATTAATGACTTTTTTACTAAAAAGAGCAAGTGATAAAATGACATATGAAATCATATCGCGTACATCGTGTTTGCAATATTTTGACGTCTCTATGAAGTTTACATGAAGAAATATGTCCAAATACAGTACCCGTACTTTCTTTATTTTTTTACTCTATTTTTTTTTTCTGTTTCCCGCATTTATCGTTTCCCGTATCCATCGTCATTTTCCCCCTCCCCCTTGAAAAACGATGCATCGAGGTTCTACTGTAGTCAAGAGAATTGACATTTATGGTGGAATCAATAGTCGTGTTAAAACACCATCAGGACTGACAGAACCATTTAAAATAACTACAGTCTAAGGTAAGGGGGAGTTCTGTCTCCACTTCTCTTCATTGCTGTGATGAAGGACATCCAACAAAATGTACGTCAAACAATCTGCGATGGAAAAATGAAAGTTATGCTCTTTGCGGATGACGTGTGTGTGGTGTGATTCCAGAAGAGAATTGCAAGAACACATCAAACCATGGACAGAAAGAGCAAAAGAATATGGTCTTATGTTTAGTGTAGAAAAAAGTGAGGTGCTAGTTATGCAGAGAAACGGACAACCGGAAGGTTCCATTGAAATTGATGGCAGACAGCTTAAGTTTTCTCAAAAATTTAAATATCTGGGAAGTGTGATATCAGCAACAGGTACCATTGATGAGGAAATCACCAACAGGATTTTGGCTGGAGGTACATTTTACAGAGCTGTTCAAGACATCGTATGGAACCAGAAAGTGCCTCTGCAATGTAAACGAGCAATTTATCGGACTTATTATGTGCCAATTTTGATCTATGGCTGTGAAGTTTGGACCATGAGGAAGAAAGATGTAAGAAGGATTCAGGCAGCGGAGATGAGATTTGCCAGAGCCATGGTTGGTAAGACAAGAAGAGACAGAATTCGTAATGAGCATATCAGATAATATAACCTTGAAAAGGCTCATGTGGTTTGTTAACAGAATTCCAAGACAAATGTATGAATTGCAGCTTCATGACCTAAGACCAAGAGGACGACCAAGAATGAGATATGCAGACATGGGGAGAAATTCCATCCAATAATTGGGTCAGGACTTGGACAGTATTGAAGATGATGAGAAGTCTAGACAGAAATTGGTGGAGGGGCCTCATTCGCCGACCCATCTAATAGATGGAACGACGTGGGATATATATGTATGTATGTATGTATGTAACTGCAAGGACTAATAAAGGGAACAGATCAACATTTAAAAATTTTGAAACTGCAAGGACTAATAAAGGGAACAGATCAACATTTAAAAATTTTGAAACACAATGCACTGTGATAAGTTACCCAATTTAAGTGTGAAATTTATCTTTTAATAAATAAGGAACAAACATGTCGTGCAAGAGTGAGATGTCAGACCAATAAGAGTTGCCGAGATCACTGAAGAAAGGTGTAATTTGTTCTCAAAACAAGCATGATGTTCGAGAAATTTAAGTAATTTAACTCGTTTTTATGACAATTTTTTTATCACCTTCAAATTTTTTATCACCTTCAAAAGAAGGTTTTAACTGTCTGGAACCATTGAAATTCTCCCATACCATGATTTGAGATCTGAGAATGTACTGTGTTTCCCTACTTTGGTTCACTCAACCACAAAAACAAGACTCAATCCAATGCAGTTTAAAACATGCACAGCCTTCTCCATTATTCTGCCGATTTTCTCAACCCTGGCAGAGTGCATCCAGATAGTCGAATGCTGACCAATGATTTGCAAAAAGTGCTGTGCCAGCATACCTACTAGCTTGTGTTTGACACAGCAATGTGCCAGGAGTGCTGTTTGGAGAGGCTTGTTTTAACATATCACACTTCCAGTATATTTTCATATAAAATACATGTTACGTTTGAATTGAAACTCTTAAGAATAATTTTTTTATTAATGATCTTTTTGTTTTCCACACCAAATTTCAAGAATCTTCATTTACTTCCCTCCACAATGTACTTTATAATGTCTATGAAGTGCCTGAAGTAACTTAAATATGCACAATGTGCAATAATTTTGAAGTGGTTGGGCGACTCATATCATTTTTGTCGACATAAATGTTAAGTTGCAAAATAAGAATGTGTATTGGTATATTTCACATTATTTTTCTAAAATCTGGATCAACTTCTGGACCATTTATTCCAATGAATCGAGAATCTATTGTACTGTGTTGAACAGGACATAGTTTGCAAAGAGCCTCATCAATTCCATGCCAGTATACACCTGGAAATTCACTAAGAGTCATCTAATTTTGCTGAGGGAAGACTAATGTAAATTTGCACTTGCAATTTTAAATGGTCCTCAGACCTATAATATTAGCGAATCGTCATTGCGTGGTAGAATTCAAACACCACGAAAAGAAAATTATCCTTCAAACTTGAATGAATGTATAAATGAATAAATTAATTAATTAAAATAAAGATGTATCATGGCTGACCTCATTAATTTCTTCAAGGCGGCTAAGTTCGCAAGGTGGGAGTTCCACAGGTGGAGCTGAATCAGACATATCATCGAATCTCTCATCCTCTGATTCCTCAACAATATCTTGAGTGATGTCAACAGAAGGGTCCTTTCCCTGGACCTAAAAAGAAACAAATCCATTTGCATTACATTTTTGCAAAAATAAATTCACCTTTTCCACTCAAAAGTTTTATTGTAAATTATTTGAAAAACATAATGATTAATTCAGCTTATAATTCTTGCAACCCTCAGTAAGTCAACATTGCATCTAGGAACAGAAGTGTCAATAACTTCAATACTCATATCAGCCAGTATCATTTAATCAGCAACAAATTCGATAATCTACATAATAAATGGTTGATGATGCGAATACTCAATTATCCAAGATTGGAGGTGTAAAGATTATTGGGCACAGCACGTAGCAAATTCCATACACAACTGCGTATGGAAATGTTATGAAGCCATTTTTCCGTGTTGCCTTAGTAATCTACTAGGAGAACTGCTTTCCAATCAGTCAACACGAATGTGCCCAATTAAATTGGGCAGAGAATAACACTTACTAACCAGTCTACTACCTGACAAGTATTGTTAACTTTTACAGAGAATTATTTACACACCTATTACCATAGTTACACGGCTATAGGACCCCTTTTTTCCCCTAACTTTTTAGTTCTGAAATTGCTGGGGGGGGGGGGTTACTAAAGATGCGAACTTCGCAAAAAAAAACATTATTTTGGGAAAAGGAGAGAGCAAAATTAAGCTATTTTATTTTGATGCAACAAGTACGATATATTTAATCAAAATAAACAAGTTTACATCTGTAATCAGCCCGTTATGAGACTGCCATAACCTCACTTATCCACCACTATTCCCTATCCCCCAATGACTTTCACTACTATCCCCTGCTAAGCAAAAATCTTAGTATCAAAGAAATAGAATGGAATGGACAAAGTATCAGACATGGAAATGCAAACTTTGTTTTTATTGGTACATAGGGAGGGAGAATGCATCAATTAGGGAATGAGAGGAACGATCACATCTCACTAACATTTGTATAAACACAACCGAGTACACATTGTTCACATATTTCAGATTAATATACCAATAATGTGTCGCACAAATGCCGACGGTTCTTGCAACAAGTAAAATGTGTTTACTATAAAACTGAGAAGAAGGCTGCCGCAAACACCAGTTCGAAACACAATACGAAGAATACAAACAAAAGAATGCAGGCAAGATACGAAATCATAACTTTCATTGGCGGATTTCAAACTTGAATCTTCTACTCTGGCAATAGTGTGGCATCTTCTATTGGATATCGGGTGAAGCCCATTGGCTACACAATTTCATATCCTGCCCAATCGTGTCCGTGGTACATGTATGCAAATTGGCGGTCATATCGTTTGAAAAAAGAAATAATGTAACAAGAAAAATATTTTTGTCATAAGGCTGGTATTACACTAATCAAAGAAATTTGTCAAAGAAATTTTATCAAATATTTTATAAAACTGAACTTTTATAAAATGTATACAAAGCAATAATCACACCATTACACTACATCAAATATTTTATCACAGTTCACCAAAATGGATGAAGGACGGTTCCTTGTTCACTTTACTGTATTACGGTACTGTAGTTGAAATTCTGTGGCGGCAATACCGGTATATAAATGAAACGGAAAGATAGAGTGAATGTCTATGGGTTAAACCATGGGTCGCCCACGTTAAAGTATATTACAAGTAAAATCTTGGTGAACAAGCTGCAGTACGAGCACTTGAAAAATTACATTAATGTTTAATTATTTATAATTATGATGAAATGAATGATGGTGACGTTCGAAATAACCACTGCCCGAGCAAAGAAAATTGAAACATACGAAGTAAAAAAACACGCCTTGAGTGGGATTCGATCCCAGGTCCCCACAAACCAGAGTCGAGCGGTCTACTCATTCCGCTAACTAGACAATGCCATGTCATGGTTGGTTAGATGCATTACGTATCGGTAAGGATAAAGTGCTTATTTACACTCGTTTGTAATATCATAAGTGTAATTGAAAAATTATAATACAAATATTATAACATAAAGTGCACTACTATTCACGGCTTATTTCAGCCTATTTAACTATTTAATTCCTCTTTATATCCTGAAATGCGCGTCCTTTGGGCGCAGCGGATATAGCCTCTGCTATTTTTACCCACAGTTTCTATCTGTTATTCATGTTTTACATCGTATACCATTCATTATGTAACATATTATGTAACATTTCATGCATTTCACACTCTGATATGAGCATACTTGTTGTGGTAACATTCCAGCTGTTATGATCTGCCATTTTGGTTTGAATCTTTTATCAAAGATACCCTGATGTTCATACATTTTATAAAAGAAATCTTATAAAACCACCTTTTATAAAAGATTTCCCCATTACACTGTCATATCTTTGACAAATTTCTTTGATAGTGTAATACCGGCCTAAGAGAGAATGAATTTCAGTTATAATTTTAAAAAATTTCAAGAATTCATCAATTTCCAAGAATGTATTTTTACTCTCAGTAATTAAAAGGAAGCTTGTAGTTTAACGTGACCGTTAATCTCGCGATCATAAGCCACGTGACCTCCGTTTTACGTGGAATCCGAACCACAGGACATGGCATTTCACATCGAAAATCTCACATGCATTGACCGGGAATCGAACCCGGTCCGCCTTGGTGAGAGGCATACAGCTTGACCGCTGTGCCACCACGCCCCCTCTCAGTAATTAAGGAGGGGTACTGTCTATAAGCAATTTCCAAGAATTTTGTATTTTGGGTCTCGAAAATTAAAGGGGCTACTATAGGAGAGGGGGATCTTATAGCCGAGTAAATACAGTATACAAGTAACTTAGAGAGAATGAAGCATACCAGACTTACTTTCCAAATACACAAATTTCTACAAATCAAACGCACAAGATCAAAATGGTATAAACAAGTGGAGAAAGACCTCAGCGAGTTAGGATCACCGAATCTTCAGGATAGAGACGTAATAAGGAAAATTGTCCACACAAGGGAATTTGAGGAAGATGGGAAGAGACCAACACGTCGTATCTGGACGGAGGAACAGAGATGACAACAATCAGTGAAGATTAAGAACTATTGGGCAAGGAGGAAAGCTTGCAAAATGTTGATTCCTCATGGCCCTAAATGACCCATTCGCAAAGAAGAAGAAGGCACCTATTATACACTTCTCCCTCTCCTACGTTTTTGTATGATAAGTGTATAAATAATTCATGTAAAATTCTTGTCAGGTAGTAGATTGATTAGATAAGTGATATTCCCAAATTAAATGGGCACATTCGTGTTGACCGACTGAAATGCAATTTTGTTAGTAGATAAGCAACAGCTCCTTACCTAGGGGCCTGCGTTGTATGCTAATTGTAGGAATTTCACAATAGGTAGTAACTACGTAAGGATGGTTTCTTAATAGGGCAACATGTAGAGAGGAGGCAAATTATCTTAGGTGGTTAATATTAATAAATAAAGTCAAATGTCTTTATAAATCTGAAATAAATACACAAATGATACATTAACAATATTGTACACTTCACAGGGACAAACTAATAATTAGGAGGGGACAACATGTTTCGTCATGTAAACATCTTCAGATCAAACTTTATAGGTACTTATAAGTACTTATAAGTTCTCTTTCTAAATATTTCTAAAATGATTATGTATTCCATATGATTAATCATCATTTACAAACATGGGCAGCCATTTTCCATCACCAATTAACTTATGATAACTGATCTAGGACGACTAGTAAACTTTCACCCAGTTTGTGTGCTGGGTTAACTTTTACCGAGGTTGATACTCTGCAAAGATGAGTTAATTATGGTCAAGTACCAAGATCACTGTGGTAAAATATTTACCGGGATTGGTGCACTTGACCCTATCACTTGAAAATGTGAATGCAGTTAGAATTCAAACCTGAATCTCCTGCTGTCTGAGCATCTACTTATGGAAACAGAAGGATTTCTGGTGGCAGTACGAGACTAGGTCATCCCAACTTGAAATTGTAGAAGTACATTTTGAATGACAGCGTAGTTGTAAGTGACAAATGCAGAAAGTGCAACAGTCACATGGAGAAATTGTAGTTTGCTTACCAACCTTTCCAAAACATAGATCATGATCTTGTTCTCATCCTCATTCTCCCGGTACATAATCTCAAAATCTGCCAGACAGCCCAAAAAGTTTCCATTACCACTCAAACAGTTTTTGAAGTATTCTTACATCTTCCCATAGCTTCCTTAGCTTCTACAATGAGTTTCCTAGAATTATCCAAAACACTGTTCATTTCTCATTTTCCTCCATTTCTAAGATTCTTTGAAACACTCCAGGAAAGGCTTCCCTGCCGCTCGACCAATCATTTCTAATTTTCTCAAAATTACTCCCATGATTCCCTCTTGGGCTCTACTATGATTTGAGGAATTCAGGTGTAAACATTGGTAAATATAAAAAGATTGCATGTATAGTAAGTACAAAGATCACTGTGGTAAAATATTTACCGGGATTGGTGCACTTGACCCTATCACTTGATGTGATGTTCTCGAACAATCTAGTGTAAGTAGTACCCGAAATTGACATAAGACAGCAGAATGGTAAATGTTTGTATCTATGGTAACTATCATTTTGCTGCATGTACACTATGGTATGTGAGAACAAGGCGACCAAGCAAAAATGAGTGTTTTATTAATTAGCATGGGTTTCATCCGAACCTCACATTTATTTTGGATCTGTTCCTTTCCACTACATAAAGCTCTCTGTCTGCCGGATTCCTCGTCTAGAGCCATTTTGGTAAGTCTTCTTTTTCAGTTTTACAAGCAGACTTCACTCATGTAATTCGACCAGGATGTAACGCCTTTTCCCGTCTTTAAACGCCATTGTCCCAATGCATTCCTTTACTACTTCTAGTTCTGCATCCTGTATCCTGACGACTCCGTTTCAATGTCCTGCAATTCTTAACCATCTACCCCTTTGAATTTCTCACCACTTTCCATGTATTTTGTCGAAGTTCCTTATGATGGAGATATTCAACCCTTATCAGTCTGCTAACAGACCTCACTTTCTGCACTTTAGGTCGAACTGTTGACCAAGTGAAACCTTTGATTTTTCTACGAAGTTGTGACTGCTCAAGGAAGGGAATTTCAACTTCAATCTGATAAAGAATCAAATGATTAACCCTCTTACTCTCAAGGTAACCTGGTGCGAAATCTGTCAGGGTAACGATATATAGTTACCTCGTCAGCACCAGCTTAAAAAATGAATAAGTTCTACATTTCCTCGTTAGATCGCACAAGCGTGCTAAACGAAGGTAGCCGGATTCCGATCGTAATTTATTCTTAGAGTTTGCGCGTGTTTCTTGTTTATTTGTCGCGATAATAAGGTTTGTTTATGTTCCCGAACACGAGGTTAGCTCGTATAGAGTCGTGATAATAGTGTTCATTTTGGGTGCTGTCTTTATTGGTTAATTGTTAGGATATAGTCAGTTACGGTAGTATTTTGTATATGTGTAGAAGTATCATTTGAATCATTTTGTTAGGTTTGATTCAAGTTAGCTGTTTCCTAGCGTATTGTTGGCGGAAGGGGCAGCCTATTGCTCAGGTTTAATAGGGCAAACTATTGTCCATAGTTATGATGGGCAGGTTTTGGCCCAACGGCAAAATGAGCGGACGAGGAGCCAATCACTCTCATGGCTCCCAACGGTCATAGAGGCGGAAGAGGCCACGCCAGACGGACTGGCTGTAAAGGCGCACCTCAGTAGTACTTGAGTATGAGGCAGTTCGTTGCAGTCTCTGTGTTCGGTCCTGCATGTCTCATTCTTTGTGAGCCGCAGGATAAGGCTCAGAGATCATAGTGTGTGGGTCTCGTCCTGGCAAGCCGAGATCCACCCTAAACAAATTCACGCCAGTGGCACTTCTTCCGAACGTCACTTTTCAAAGTCCAACGGCGATGGGATATGGACGGTGGGGGCAGGTTATGGGTGTAACTGGAAGCCCCTAGTTCGGACCTGCATGTTGGCAGCAGATGTGTGATGGTCGTCTTCCGGAGACTCTGTGACTACTCAGGAATTCGGTCCTACATCTGTGTTTGGGCAGGCCTATTTAGGATCACCGCTGCCCACCCCACATGGGGAAGGCCCTACAAAAGGTGGGCTAAACATTGGAAGTCACAATCTTGGTCCGGCTGGGCAACCGCACTCAGCAGGTCACCCCTCATGCGGTCGAAACTCAAAAACAGTAAAGAATCACAAATTGATTATTGGATCATGGAACATCAGAACCTTGCTTGATTTGGACAATAACATTAGACCTGAGAGAAGGTCAGCTCTCGTAACCCATGAGTTATCAAGACTCAACGTTGACATTGCTGCTCTCAGTGAAACTAGGCTGTCTTCTGAAGGCAAGATTACTGAATCTGGAACAGGATATACCATCTTCTGGAAAGGAAAGGAGGAGGGTGAATGTCGTATTCATGGTGTGGGCTTCGCTGTGAAGACCAAACTGGTAAATTATCACCAACTTACACCCATTGCAATCAGCGAAAGGCTCATGACTCTCCGAATACCACTCTCAGGAGGTTCCTTTATGACACTCATCTCTGCCTATGCTCCTACCATAGATTCTGATGATGAAGTAAAGGCTCAGTTCTATAATCAGCTAAGTGAAATCATCTCCAAGGTACCATCTGCAGATAAACTCTTGCTCCTCGGTGACTTCAATGCCAGAGTTGGGAAAGATCACAGGCTATGGAATAATGTGATGGGCAAACAGGGACTTGGAAAATGTAATCCCAATGGACTGTTGCTTCTTGGTCTTTGTGCAGAACACGAACTTTTCATTACCAACACGCAGTTCTGGCTACCTGACCGTTTCAAAACCACGTGGATGCATCCTCGTTCCAAACATTGGCACATTCTTGATTATATCATTACCCGGCAATGTGATAAGAAGGACACTCTTATTACCAGAACAGCAAGAAATATAGACGATTGTTGGACAGATCATAAACTTCTTACATGTAAGCTCAGGATATCCATCAGACCTAAACCACCTAGGAACATCAAAAATTTGCCAAGAAAGAAGTTTAATACATCCAAACTTCAGGATGAATCCATGTACAAACATTTTGAAAACAGGATCGTCACCCAGTTATCAGAAAACCCAGTAACAAATGATATTCAGCAAGAATGGGCCACATTACAGAAGATTATCACACAGTCAGCTGAGGAAACCATTGGTTTTATAGTGCGGAAAAGACAAGACTGGTTTGATGACAACAATGAGGAAATTCCGTCTCTCATCAATGCCAAAAGGAATGCCTATCTTGCCCATCTTCAAGACCCAACTTCCAACACAAAGAGAGATAAACTACTGGAACTCAAGGGTAAATGCCAGACGCAGATAAGGCTCAGGAACTGCAGAGATTATCGGATGCTCGAGACTTGAGGAACTTCTATGCCGTACTCAAGGAAATATATGGACCATCTCGCTCATCATCAGGTACACTGAAAAGCTCTGATAATTCTACTACCTTTACTGATAGTCAAGAAATCTTGGAACGCTGGAAGGAGCACTTCTCCAATCTCCTAAATCGTCCATCAGAAGCTGCTGAAGACTTCCTCTGAGATGTGCCGCAACAACCTGAACAACTGTGGTTGGCAGTACCTCCTACTTATCATGAATTCAGTGCAGCTCTCACCCAATTGAAACCCAGAAAAGCACCAGGCCCAGATAACATCCCTCTGGAACTAATTCAAGCCGGAGGTCATTCCCTCAAAACAAGAATTTTCATCCTTATCCTCAGAATATGGGAATCAAGAAAGGTACCTGGAGACCTAAAGAATGCCACTATCGTCACTATCTTTAAAAAGGGTGATCGCAGTGTTTGTGGCAACTACCGTGGTATATCACTGCTTTCAATTGTGGGGAAGATTCTTGCAAGAATTCTACTTAACCGCCTCAAGGTTATCTCTGAGAGGATCCTCCCAGAGTCACAATGCGGATTTAGAACTTCCAGAAGCACAATTGACTTGATTTTCTGTGTGAGACAGCTACAAGAAAAATGTAGAGAACAACAGAATCCACTCTTCTTAGTCTTTTATGACTTGGAAAAGGCATTTGATTCGGTTCCAAGACCAGCCATGTGGGCAGTGCTGAAGCGGTTTGGTTGCCCTCAGCGTTTTGTAGATCTAATCAAGGCTCTCCATGATGGCATGACAGGTCAGGTTTGCCATCAGAATAAGATGTCCAATGAATTTCCCATTACCCATGGACTGAAACAAGGATGTGTACTGGCTCCAACGCTTTTTGCGCTGTACTTGGCTGCAATGCTTTATGATTCACCCACAAACATCCCAGGTGTGGAGGTCAAGTATCGTTTTGATGGAGGGCTTTTCAACCTAACTCGTCTCCGCTCCTTGAGGAAAACTCAGGTTACTAAGGTTACTAACATGTTGTATGCAGATGATGCTGCGTTGCCAACTCTCACACCAGAAGAGCTGCAAGAGTCAGTTAACTGTTACAAAAGTGCATGTGATCGTTTTGGTCTTACCATAAATGTCAATAAGACTAAAGTCTTGGCACAACCTTCACCAGGCACACCTCTTCCTCAGTTCAATATCTCCATCTCAAATTTGCCATTAGAACAGGTTGACCACTTCTCGTATCTGGGCAGTACCATTTCTGTGAGCTGTACCTGTGAGCAGGATGTGGATAAGAGAATTGGCGCAGCCCATGCAGCATATGGACGATTAGTGCACCGTGTCTTCATGAATAAAGATCTGTCCATGAGTACAAAGCTTATGGTGTACAAAGCAGTAGTCATTTCTACATTGCTGTATGGCTGTGAAACGTGGACCCTTTACCGACGTGATCTTAGGAAGCTTGAGCGTTTCCACCTACAAAAACTTCGATCAATCCTGAGGATTAAATGGGAAGACCGCATCACCAATATTGCTGTTCTGGAAAAGGCTCAAATCAACAGCATAGAATCATCCATAATAGGTCACCAATTTAGATGGATTGGTCATGTCCATCGGATGGATGATGTGAGATTACCTCGTCAAATGCTATATGGTGAGCTGAGCTATGCTATGGCACCAGACCTCATGGTGGTCCTAAGAGGCGCTACAAGGACCAATTTAAGCAGACCCTGAAATTGACAGGTCTTGATTCACACACCTGGGACATGCTGGCTGAAGACCGCTCAACTTGGCGCCGTACCATCTCGGATACTGTAAAGGCGTTTGAAAGGGATCGACGCATACATGAAGAGGCCAAGGGTCAAGCTAGGAAACTTCGAGCAGCCCAACCACGTCCTCCTCCAGCAATACTATGTGACTTGTGTGGTTGCTTGTTCCATGCCAGGATTGGACTCTTTAGTCACCGTAAACACATCCACAAACTGGACTGAAGGAAGAAGATTTATACTCGGATTCGAGTTAAAGCCGATGATGTAGGCACAATAGCCTAGGAGTGTGATTTTCTTTTACATTATGGATGCGTTATGTTCTCAGTTAAATGACGGTGATATTGTCGAATATTTAGACACTCATGAAAATGATGATGATTTTCTTCCCGAATCTAGTAGTGATGTGATGATTTAGCTCAACTGGTGTTTCAGTAGGTTCCAGAGTGCTTGTCCAAGCAGAGATGCTGAGTTTGGTGAGTGAATATTTTTTATAAGTGAAATGTAACATTTTTTCCAAATAAATCAGAAACTATTGCAGAAAATCAGTCAAATATGTAAATAATCAAGTTGTCTTTGGAATGAAGCTATAATTTTAGAGCAAAGTAGGACAGATCTGAGTAGTAATAGCATTACAAAATAATATTTCAGAAATAGAAGACGAACCACACATTTCTATAATTTTTGGTATACCCTGTAAATCAGTGGTTCTTAACCTGTGGTCCACGGGCCAAAGGTGGTCCGCGAGTGTCTCGGGAGAGGTCCGCGGGAGAAAAGGGTCCACCAGCACGTATAAAAGGTGGCCAATAAATGGGGATTTCGGAAACTATGTGCGTTGAACGAGAATCGTCCGAATGTATTCGCGGCGATGACTATCAGGGTTTGAATTGAAATATCTTTAAAATAAGGGTTATTGAGGCAGGGTTACAACTAATAAGGTGTATTGGGGGGGGGAGGTGGTCCGTACATGATTCAATTTTAGGCTGAGTGGTCCGCAGACTTCTACAGGTTCAGAACCACTGCTGTAAATTATAGAGATAATTGAAATATTTTTTATCAGAAGGTCTTGTATCTAAAGAATGTCTACAGTAAGTGTCATTGTGATATCTGTCAGTGCAAAAACATTTTTTTTTTTTTTTTACCAATATAGGGAACTTTCATCAGAAAATGGCCGCCAACTTCCTTGCATACCATTCAAAACATTTATTTTTTTTAAATCTGAAACCAGGGCACAGGAAGGTATCAGATCAAGAACATGTGTGAACAACTATGTTGTCTTTATAATTTCATTGCATATGTGACCCAAAGTAGGACAAACATAATTATAATGAGTTCTAAAATCACATTCTTCTGCATAAAAAATATTTTAAACAATTTAAATATTTTTTGTTCAACCTCATAGGTAAGATACAACCTTGAACTATTCTTCTCCCATATGCTTGGCATTTGAGCTATATCTGTGTTTTGTTTCGTTGTGATACCTGCAAAAGTGTAGGTGTTATAAATTTTTAGAAAACATTGGGTAATTTTATCAGAAAACAGCTGACGGACTTCAAGCATACCACCCAAAATGGCCTGAGAGCAAGTGGGTTAAATTACAGTGAGAAGGGAGTAACGAAGTGAATAGATCACAGGAAGGAAAAATAGTTAAAAGTAAATTACCATGAAAAAGAGAAACATTATGAACATAATCTAATGGAATAGTATTGTAAAATTGAGTGAACAATTTATATAAAGTCAATGAAAGGAGGAAGGAACATCCAGTATTGAATTAGAAAATTTAGATAGAAGGAGATCGTCTCCCATAAGTCCAACCCCTCGTCTACGTCGTGGGAGACGGGCAACGGCACAAAGTAGGGGATCGCCTGTAGGGGCGAAGTACAGTGGGGACTTCGTGTGCCCTGGGACCGTTACGGTAGCTGTGAAGGTCCTACAGGAACCTTGAAAACTGACGGCTAACGGGGCTCTGGTGAAGCTACGATAGGCCCAGCAAGCCAGTAGTGGATGAAACTTTCAAAAATGGAACGAGCCTCGGACATGATGAATTTAATAGACGACACGGCTGTACACACGGACTAAGATTTGGAACTTTAAACCTAAGAACGCTGACGGGGAAGGTGGAGGAGATAGTGGATATGATGGAAAGAAGGAAGTTGGATTTATTGGGATTGGCAGAAACAAAGTGGAAAGGGGAAGGAAGGAGAGAACTGAGAAAAGGCTATAGACTGTACTGGAGTGGGAACGAAGAGGGAAAGAGGAATGGAGTGGGAGTAGTAGTACGAGATGGTTTAAAAGAAGAAGTGAGGAGAATAAGTGATAGGATGATGAAAGTGAAAGTAGCACTGAGGGGAGAGACCATAGAAATAGTGCAAGTGTATGCTCCACAAGTAGGCTGCACCTCTGAAGAGGAGGAGGAGTTTGCAGAGGAATTGCAGAAGCAGCTGGTAGGAAGAAATATGATTGTTATGGGGGACCTGAATGCCCATGTAGGAAGAGAAAGACAAGGTTATGAGAGTGTTCTAGGACCAGAGGATCGGGGCGGAAGAAATGAGGAAGGAAAGAGACTGTTGGACTTCTGCCAGAGGAACAGCCTGCTAGTTGGGAACTCCTGGTTTAAGAAAAAAGAGAGCCACACAATCACATGGTACAGTGATGACTTGACCAGGAAGTCGGTGGTCGACTATATACTGTATGAGAAGGAACTAAATAAGAACATCACGGACATCAAGGTTATACCATCGGAGAACCTGGATAGCGACCATCGATTGCTGGTAATGAACCTGAGAGGGAGTAAGGAGAAGAAAGGGACTGAGAACCAGGAAAGATGTATAAGGATATGGAAACTGAAAAAAGGGGATAGAAGGGTCGAGTACCTCAAAATGGTAAAGGAAGGAATTCCAACAGATGAAGAAAGAGGGGTGGAAGAGGAATTGGCTAGATTTAAGAAGACACTAGTAGGTGCAGCAGAAGCAGTATGTGGGAGGACAAGTAGTAAGAAGAGATGGAAGGAAACACCATGGTGGAATGAGAAGAGAAAAGATATAGTAAGGGAAAAGAATAGAGCCTTTAGGAGGTGGTATCAAAATAGGACGGTAGAGACTAGGGAAGAATACCAGGAAAAAAAGAAGGAGGCGAAGAGAGTAGTGGCTGAGGAGAGAAGAAAGTGGATGGAAGAGTGGACAAAGATGATGGAGGATAGTGAAGGTACAAAAAAGGTCCTGTATGGGATGGTAAAAAATAACAGGTGGAAGGATCCTACGGATTATGTTAGAATGGTGAACAAAAGGGGACAAGAGATAGAAAATAGGGAAGAACTGAAGAAAATGTGGAAAGAATATTTTGAAGAACTTCTGAACCCAAATGGAAAGGATGGTGAGGAGGAAGAAATCAGGGAAGAGGAAGATGAACTGCAAACAGAAAAGGACTTAACATGGAAAGAAGTGGAAGATGCAGTGAACATGATGAAAGGTGGGAAGGCACCGGGTGTGGATGAGTTGAGTGTGGAGATGGTGAGAGCAGCAGGAGAGGTGGGGATACAGTGGTTGTACCGAGTGATGAGGACAGCATGGAAGGAAAGGAAGACCCCAGAGGACTGGAAAAAAGGAATCATTGTCCCGATCTTCAAGAAAGGTAGTAGAACAGATTGCAGAAACTATCGGGGAATAACACTGATGAGTCATTGTGCAAAGATGTTAGAGAAAGTTTTGGAAAGGAGAATTAGGACAAGAATAGAAGGAGGGATGACGGAAGAACAACATGGCTTCAGAGCAGGAAGGTCCACAGTGGATTTGATTTTGGCTGTAAGGCAGTTACAAGAACAGCACTATGAGTATGGAACAGATCTACTGATGGCCTTCCTGGACATTGAGAAATCATATGACAGTGTATGCAGAAACAAAGTATGGAAGTCCCTGGAGGATAGAGGAGTAGAGAAATGGACTATAAAGAGGATAAAGGAGATGTACAAGGGAAGCGTGAGCTGTGTGAAAGTGGGAGGAGAGAGATCAGACTGGTTGGAACAGAGAAACGGCCTGAAACAAGGAAGTGCACTGTCACCGTTACTTTTCATTGTGGTGATGGATGACATAATGACCCGAGTGGCACAAGTAATTGGGGAAGGAAAGATGAAAGCAATGGTGTTTGCAGATGATTTGATGATTTGGGGAAACAAGGAGGAGGAGGTACAGGAACAGTTGGACGTGTGGGAAGGAATAATACAAGGATATGGGATGAAATTTAGCATAAATAAGAGTGAGATGGTGATCACAACAAGGAAGAAGGAAAGAACCACAACGGGAATAACAATTGGTAGGGAACAGCTGAAGAAAGTGGAGAGTTTCAAGTATCTGGGAAGCCTGATACAAGATAATGGAAGAAACGATAGAGAAATAAATGAGTGGGGGAGGCAGGCAGAAGCATTTCGAAGGAGTGTGAGAAGCATGTTATGGAGCAAGGATGTGCCTCAGAACAGCAAAAAGATCATATCGGACGTACTATGTCCCTATCCTGACGTATGCCTCGGAGACCTGGGTTATGAAAGGAAAGGAGAAGTGCAAAATACAGGCCAGTGAGATGAGGTTCTTGAGAAGCAGTATTGGAGCTACAAAGAGGGACAGAATAAGAAATGAGAGGACCAGAGAATTAATGAAGGAGGAACCATTACAGGATGGTATAGAGAAATTTAGACTTAGATGGTATGGACATGTAAAACGAATGGAGGAGAAGAGGATACCCAGGAGAGTACACGAGACGAAGTGGGAAGGAAAGAGACCGAGAGGAAGACCGAGAGACAGGTGGCTGAAGGGGGTGGAAGAAAGCGTGAAGAAGAGAGGAGAAGACTGGACAAGGGTGGAGGCTGAGAGATGGTGGGAAGACGGAAGACGTTGGAGAGGCTTGTGTTCCAAACAGACCCGGCCAGTGGCTGGAAACTGTGCAAGATGATGATGATGATCTTGGGCATAGCAGTTCAGCATGCTACCGACTACGCCACGGTAATTCATAAAGTCAGCAATTTCACGTGCACATCTATGACGCGCTTTTTAAAAATTATTTTTACACGTTGTAAATACAGTATAGCGTTTTCGGTAGTAGGTTTTCCCACTTTTGACGTCCAATTATTTCAGTCCCTTCAAAAACGTACTAATGAAGTTCTACTGTTTTTAATATCATTATGATTTGGCGGATACTTGGAGATTTACATAATCAAGTAATCTACTAATAGCTGGAGAAGAAAACCTTACCTGACATATTTTTTCCCAGATCTCATCGCAACCTGCCTTTTCTTGAAAACTGAGGGCCAAATCGAAGTTGTCTCCTTCTGACCAAACAATCAACGTATCCTGGAACACACCAACAAAATAAGACTCAAATTTTCAGCCTCCAACTTGGATATGTGACTGGTGATATGACAAGCAAACAGAGAATTCAATCAAAATACAACAGTGAAACCTCCATCTCAGTCCTGGAAGTAAAATTTTCCCAGATCAACCAACAACATTTTCTGGTTACAAGAAATTCCTATTCAACTAGATTAACAAATCACATATCTATCATTCCTCAAAGTGTCATTCCTCATAACCGTCAACCAGAAATATCGGTCCTAACAAACACTGACCCCCCTATCAAGTGTTGTCAAGAACAAGGAGCATCCTACACTAAAGTTAAGAAGTGTTTGTCTTCTAGCTGTCCTAACACATATCTGCAAGTGTGCAAGGTAGCATGGTTTTTCTATTTATTTAAATTAGATACCACAAATTGATTTGGTATATTACATAGAGTAGCTTCTGAGAAATGTGTGGATAAGGGTTTTTCTGTTTACTTCTGCCAAATTCCATCATAATTTTCACGTCAAATCCAAAGCATGCTCCTACCCGGAAGCAACCTATAGTAAAGAATATAATATTACACAATAACATTTGCACATTACCTGCTAGTCCTGTGATAAAAAAAATTCCTTGTAGCTTGTTTTGCACCCAGTAGCTGCTTTTCCGTGAAAGTTTTCTAGTAACATACACCCCCTGTGATGACATTTTAGTCTTCTGAATCTTAAGCGATCCCAGAGTAGATGTGCTTAATGTAGGTCTGAATGCTGTCTGATTTATCCAAACAATAAAAATTATTTCTGTGGGAGAATTAGTGTGAGGTACACGTAATATTGCAAATACCACATTAGGTTTTACACTTCAACTGTCCACTTTCGTTTTTAAGCTCAGCAATGTTGCCCAAGTTTACATCAATTCTAGGTACTTGTAAAATATATTCAGGGAAAGTGTCACACTGATAAACAGCAAATTCGTCTTCAAGTTTGTCATGTTCACTTTCCTTGACCAAACTTGGGAATCTTTGAACAAAATAATCAAGAGATGAATAGGAAACCATCATTCTAATAGAAATATTGAGATGTTACACGATCGGTGCTGGTCTCAGACGTTTGTCGAGATTCTCGTAGTTTTCACGATAGAACACTGAGAAAAATCGCGTTTTACATAACTGGTGTCACTTTTAGTCGATCGACGAGATTTCTATTGTCCTGGAAGTGGGCACGGGAAAATATAGCAGAAATTCGCAATCGGCGCCGCTTGCTGTACGCTTGACAAGAATCCAGTTGTTTTAGTCATCGAATGCGGAGAAATGAAATGTATCACAATCGCTGCCACTTTCGGTAACTATACGAAAATCACGAAGTCCTCGCGGTTGATCACTGAGAACGCGATAATATGCAATCGGCGCAGCACCCGGCCATTCAATGATTGTTTGCCTGTCTATCTGTCCTGGTAGAGTGGCGGAGGCAAGCTCTAGGTAGGGCATGGTTAAAATTCACGAGCAGTTGTGGACATGTTGTATGGTCGGCGCCGTGATTCCCGCTGTCCCTATTCTATGGTTGGGAGTTCACGGCGGATCACGAGGAGAAATGAGTATCGCGATACTACGTAGACTGTCATTTCTAAGTGGGTTGACGCACTTCTCGCTCCCCGTACGCTTTTAAGTATGCAGTCATGGGAAAAGTGGCGACTAGGTTTCGTGATGGGTGCCCGATCACCTTTGACAGGATTCCCGCAGCCCTCATGGTCACAAGTTCCCGATTGGGCACGGGTTTTATGATTTTACGCAACTGGCATTGATTTTGGTCCGTTTGACGAGATTCCCGCAGGCAAGTAGTGCGGTCAGCCGGCCGTCTTGAGTATGTGATTTCGGAGGATGAACGTTCGCAGAAGGTATCGAATATTACGAATTATTCTGAGAGGATTGCTTGAATAATACGACAATAGGGCACATTTTCTTACGAATTAGAATCACGAATTATAGAAATTACACAAGTTTTTGAGATAACCGGTTAGAGAATAGAAATGAGAGGTTTCTGTCGAGTTTCGGAAGTTTTCGGGAATAAACGTCTAGCAGAAAGTCAGGTTTCCTAATAACACAGAAAAATATTTCACACAAAACTAAAAACTCTTCTAGATGCCGAAAATATACATTGGACCGATGTAAACCACTCAAGATATCCTCAGTATGCATTTCCTTGAGTTCAGGCACGGAGAAATATAGCTTACGCAATCGGTGCTGCTTGCGTGAAACTTGCTCCATCGCAATCTGTGAGCCCAGTGACGCGAGATTAAACGATTTAAACTGACCTCGGCAAATTTTCGTCACCTCCAACTATCCAGACATAAAAATTAGCTATTTTTTCGTTATTTTTCCGTCACCAGTAGACACCCTGTGACTTTCCTTTTTTATTTTACAGAAATCTACTTTTTCGTGACAAAAGCCCTTTTCCGTAATAATTTCCCCTTTGACCGTAATGCTGAAATCGTGAGGTGCAATCCGTAATAATTACGGACAATCCGTAAGAGTTGGCACCTCTGTACTACCTACTGGAAAATATAGTATCAAATAGCGATGAATAAATCCAGTAACATTTGCTGAAGGCAGTTATTGTCGAGTATGATTATTCTTTGTAGAATCAATGCTAATAAGGTAGAAATTTACTTCCATCAGCTAGCACAAGTGTAGGCTAGAGTAATTCGTGCCTTCCCCAATCACTACTTGCTTTGAAGAGTGAATAATTATGCGAGTGTTATTTCCTGACTACTGTATATCACTTCCGTGATCGAGCCTACAACATTCGCTGTCAACGTGCATCTACTGTATATTAAAAGCGTGCACACCCATGCTCAGCCATTCTCCTTTGGCGCCACCCTTGTCCATCCATTATGATCAAGAGCATGATCATTTTATGGCATCAAATCCCATACAAATGCATTGAATGCTGTGCATGTTGGTTGTGCCATGAACTCCTTCAGCAAAAACGATACCTTTTAGTTCTAATTTATCCCTTCGCGTCTCTGTTATGCTGAATTTCCAAGTCAACTCACAAGTCAGCCTATTAGAATCCAGTTCATTGTTTTTAACGATGAGTTGTGATGTTGCTAACAACTGATTGAGATCTGATTACTAAAGATACGAAAAAATAGCATTCTGAGATTTATTTTGTAGCACTTTCATTTTGAAAAATAGCATTTTGTAAAGGTTTGAATGTTAAAAATTAGCATTTTGTAGCATTTAAAACTTCAGCACTAGGTACGATAAAAATTGAACAGGTTCAAAATTAATATGCACGGAAACTAATTCAAACATGCGCAGGATTGGTTATATGGGTGTTTCTGATGAATGGCATAAGCATTTAAATTAATATGGGAATCGTACATTTACCGGTACCAGTACTTAACTTCAGGTAAATGCATTACAATGGATAATTAACTAAATAATGAAATTTATGTTTACCCCCTCATTCCCTTTGCAATGGGGGCGAGGGATGAGGAACATTGAATTTTTATTTGCTGGGTGGTTTAATGGTCAAATGGCACTTCTTGAATCCAACCTCATAAAACAAGTTATTAAAAGAAGGGAAGTAGGGAAACCACACAAAAGGATTTCATAGACATCTCACAGAATTTGAACCACTGATTCCAGGATAGCCCGGTATTGTTGTCATTCCACCAAAAGCTGCCGCACAGTAAATTTCATAAGGCAAGCATTGTTGCGTGACCATAGCTCGCTTTATTCTAACAATGAACAGTGAACTAATACTACTCTCTGCCAGACCTCGATGTTCTCTCCATCACGATCGTGGAGTTAACATCGCACTGGTAACACCAGCAGCGCATCGAAATTTGAGTTGCTGTACATCACCTGATATTGTTGATTGCATAATGAGAATATGACCTTTGGATCTTTTCAACAAAGCTCAGGTGCCCTCGTCTCACGTCATACAACCAACCGACAGCACTTGAGCTCAATCTTGCCAAGTAGCAAAGCTGATGCCTTTATTTTCAGATATTTCACATTTCTGAAAAATGTTTGGTGTCAGGTTTCTACATCTTTTTATTACTGATATTGCGATTTTAGTACTACTAGCACTTCCTGTATATAAAAATTCAACAGGAGACTTAACACTGCTGCCAATGCAACTTTTATAGATGAGTGTTGACAATCCTGTGAACTTTGTTACTCATCTTTCATGTCAACTCCCAAGATTTAAATGATCATATTTTATCAGTCTCTCAAACCTTTTCTTAAGTTTAACAGAATATGCAAAAATGCAATTACTGATATACCTTTTTGAGACTCTTGACTGACGATCTGTAAAACAGTATCCAACTGAATTCAAGGAGAAATCGCTGGACGGAATGTTACATAACCTATAACTCACACATCATAGAGAATACCTTCATCATATTAAACAACATTCCCCAAAACGAGAACGCCAAACAAAAATTGTCTATTCATATCATGATACGTACTTTACGTTTTATTTATAATGGTCAAATACTAGAAATAAGGGCCGGCACGATATACACCAATATAAGCATAACCTTATTCAGTTGTTTTTTTAAAGAATCAATACAAACAATTAAACCAATCATTTTATTAGCACCATCAAATGAAACTACCAAATAATTTCTCCCAAAATATAGTTTCATTAGCGATAAACAGAAGATGCCATTCGGAAGAACAACTGCCATTTTCAAATGCTTTTTTTTTTCAACTACTGTAATCGATTGTTTTCATGGCAATATTCGTAGATATCAATTATGTTGGTATTTCCATTGCTAGGAACTCGCAAAGTGCGGTGCGAAAAATTTTGTAAGAAGATATATTCAATATTTGTCGGTAAATGTGGGCACTTTTCGCATTTATGGGGTAAATTCACAAAAAAAACTTGGTTATTGCACTTTGTCGCACATTCAGTTTCGCAAATTCTGGGTACACATAGTCATAATAGTTAACAATTAGTTGATAAAACTAGAAAAAAGTAAAATTCGCATTTATCGCACTTGCGATTTTCCCGTATTTCTACTGATTATTCAACAATCAACTCGATTCATTTTGGTGCTTGGATTCACTTTATAGTACACTTCTTCTTGCTTGGCACAATCACGATTCTTCTCAACTCACCCCGTATTTCCCATCGACAATACAGTTAAGATTTGGAGGTGCTCTTGTGATCTATCAAATAATAGGCTGATGTTGGTCAAGTAATTGATTTCATAACATGCATCAATTATATAATATTTGATATTAAATCAGAGAGGGGAAATTTCAGAAAATGCTAGAATATTCATTTTGTGGAAGCCAAACTTTAGCAAGTGGTGTAAAACACTTTAGCCTCACATAGGCTATTTTGGCTGAATAATACTTCTTCCCCCAAAAGTGATAAAAAGAGCTGGATTTTTAAGCATTTTAAAACAATCCCTCATTTAGTTTTCCTATAGCTCTTTTCGTGGATTCCCACTGAAAAAACACAATCAAGGTTTCACTGTAGTTGCAACTATTGATCACACATACGTATGCATTTATGTGACCCTGACCTTGAAAATTGATCAGAAATCAGAAAACCCTATTCAACAAGGCAGCAAGAAATAAGAAAGAAATACAAATTATTGTTCAGATTACAAGATTACAATGCCATTTGCTGTGGCTCCCCCCCCCCCTCGTCAAATCATTCAGATGGAAGCTTTTTCCGTTTCTACAAGAAGTTCTGTAATGAACTAAAGAGCCTACCCTTCATAAAATTTAACATTCATAGCAATGAATCATCTACTTAGACCTATTTAGAACAATAAATATACGAACGGAATTCAATTGGCATAACTGGCATATAACATTTGCTCAAAATATACCTGAAATATTGACGCTTAATTGAGCACTACAGTATGTTTGAAATAGTTTCCTTGCATTGAATCAGAGATATTTAGGGTCTGCGGATGAAATCCCAGAGAGAATTAATAGGTAGTTGGTAGGACTGCTACCTTTGAAAACGTGCAGAATTATATCTCCCATTGCATACAGTGCATATACAAAATTTTGTAGAAATCAATTTCATAGTACAGAAGTCACGTGCAGGTAGACATGACACCCACATGCGCGTGAAAATATTTTCATTACACCGACACATTTGCGTGGCTCAAAATTTATTCACATATTAAGACATAATAGATTGGAGTTTCAAATTGTATGTACGAACTGATTCTACAATACTGAGTCTAGAGCACAAGTCTTCTCGGAATGCTTCTAGACAGTTGATAGCCCCGTGGACTATGTAAATAAGCATAGCTATTTACATAGTTATTAGCACATTACACATGCGAAATTTTGTATAAATCCGTAAATTACTATGGTAGTTACATGCAGTTGAACACTGAACCTATATGCATGCTTAGAACTATGTTGATAGCACTAACATTTCGATCATCATCATCATCATCATCATCATCATCGTGTACAGTTTCCAGCCCCAGGCTGGGTCTGTTTGGAACATAAGCCTCGCCACTTAGTCCTTTCTTCCCACCACCTCTCCGCTGTCACTAGTCCAGTCGTCGCCTCTCTTCTTGACACATTCCTCCACTCCTTTCAGCCATCTATCTCTTGGTCTTCCCCTTGGTAGTTTCTTCTGCATCTGCATCTCATGTATCCTCTTGGGAATCTTCTTCTCTTCCATTCTCTTTAAGTGTCCATACCACCTCAGTCTTAATGTCTCTAACATTTCGATGATTTACTTGAGTGTGGTCAGTTTAAAGGTGATTTCATACATATATTCGGAGATATTGAGTCTAGGGTTCAAAAGTCTCGAGATCACAAACAGTTGGTAGCCCTGGTGTCTGACAAACACAGATATACATGCAAAATTTGTTCGAAATCCAATAAACAGGGTCATCGAAAAAGGTGGCCTTAATTATGATTTGTAATTGCTCAGGCTGCAATAAAGATAAATTAATTAATTTTACACCAAAAGATAGAGAAAAAAAAGTTTTGTTTACCTATTTAGTAGGTTTCAATGTGAGCTCCGCCTGTGGCACGACACACGTCCAAGCGATAGCAACTGTGACTCCTGACATGATTCGGCGGACCTGAACAGAGGTGGACTGTCACTTGGATGTGTCTCGTGCCACAGGCGGAACTCACATCGAAACTTACTAAATAGGTAAACAAAACTTAATGATTTCCTCCTACCTTTTAGTGTAAAAATAATTAAATTATATCTATTACAACCTGAGCTATTACAAATCAAAATTGAGGCCACCTTTTTCAATGACCTAGTACAGTGGAAGTCACATGCATTTAAACATAGAAGATTTCAGCATGCTTAGAAATATGTTGGCAATACTGTCACGTATGGGTTGCTCAAAATTAATTTGCAATATTGCAATCTACAGTATACTATAGATTATCTGTGTTGTGGCTTAACTGTAAAAGGATTTTTTTTTTTTTTTTTTTTTTTTTCCGCTCTTTGATTAATATAGGCCTACATATTGCTTTACTGCTACAATGTAATCGCAACATGGAGAAAACATACAATCCACGCTATTATTATTTTCGTTGTGCATTAGTTAAGTCTGTATTGTTGACGTTAGTACCAATTGCAATTTTGAAGTCAAAGCGAGTGTCAGTTTAAATCATGTGTTGTCCATAAAACAGAAACTGGAGATCGCTAACAAAATTGTAGAAGGCTGTTCTGTGAAACAAATAGCTTTACATTATGGTGTTGGTTACTCAATAATGTGCGATCATGTTAAGAGGTGCAGTGGCTACACTGGCTAAAGCTCAGTGTTAGGTCATGGGGCCAAGCTCTCTGCGGACTCGGTAGACGCGTGGGTTCGAGACCCACCGTCGGCTGTCCTTGAAATGGTTTTCCGTGGTTTCCCATTTTCAACACCAGGCAAATGCTGGGACGGTACTTTCTGACAGGCCACGGCCGCTTCCTTCCACATCCTTGTCCAGTTTCATTCGCGGGGCGTGGTGGCTCAGCGGTCTAGCTGTATGCCTCTCACCAAGGCGGCCCGGGTTCGATTCCCGGTCAATGCATGTGAGATTTTCGAAGTGAAATGCCATGTCCTGTGGTTCGGATTCCACGTAAAAAGGAGGTCCCGTGGCTCATGATCTCGAGATTAACGGTCACGTTAAACTACATGCTTTAGTTTCATTCGCCTTCATCCATTCCATCTCTCATCCCGACGTGCAGGTCACCCATGGGCGTCGACTAGAAAGACCTGCACACGGCCTTTCAGGAGGTAACACGAAAAAAGAAAAAAATGTTAAAGAGTTAAGAAATTTAGAGATTTGAAGCCATTCTTTCAGTGTTGCCTATACAAAATTGTCATTTGCAGCTCTTCAGTCAGTCAACACGAATATGCCCAATGAATGAGCGGGGTACAAGATATAAATATGTAAATACACTCCTGGGAAAAATTACATGTATTACTGTCGTTAATTATCACAAATAGGGCAATTCAGGAGTACGCGTTTAACCCTCAAGTGGCTATCATCAGATCCTGATCACTATGTTGAGGTTTAAAATTTATAGTAAAATAATTACGCTACTGTTTTAGTAGCTTTTCTTTGGTGTATTTTAAGAATTCACAATTTGAATCTCGTCATACGTTAGGTTTGTTTCGTCTTAAAGGTTTTATGAATTACGTAAGTAAAAGTGTATATACACTTGCAGGGTGTCTACCAACTCAGGATTAATGAGATAATTACCTGAGTAAATACTGCTACACATTCGCCCTGGAACAGGAAGTGTGACGAAATGCACGCTATTTTTGGGTTAGTTTTAAGCGCTCTCCAGGAACAAGAAGCAAAATGTAATCCAGGATCAAGCAAATGGAAAATAGGATTAAGTTTTATGTTTCCTGTTCTCGGAAATTCCAGGAGCCAAACAGATTTGAGCAATGGAGGCACAAGGGAAACACTTGTGAAAATAAATGCATTTCAATAGAATATTATAAGTGAACTTATTGTCCAGTAAAATAAGCAAGGTTTATGAAGTCATGCTGCTTTCACTACGGTAAATGCCTCCAATAAAAGGGACAACAGGAGGTTGAATACACACATCAAGGTGTGTATCATAGGAGTGTGATCATCTTAGACCAATATTTAATTTGTAAAACCATTCATTACCATTGAAATCACTGATCCTACATCGCAGGAATGATGATATGCGGTAGCATAAGTCTGAATATAGGCCTACATAGTAATTTACACATATCCAAGGGACGTAGGGAGGCATATTCCAAGTTCTCACTCTCAATTAGGTCCACCACGTCATGACAGAAGTAATTGAGTTAATCAATTTATTAATTATTAATACATTTAAATGAAGGAAATCATTATGAATGATGTTTCAACTGGCCAGAACACACTACTATCCGTCTAAAATAATTTAGGTTGGTTGGTTCCTCAGTTTAGGGGCTGCGACAACGCGGTCATGTAGCCCCGTGTACTTTGGGTGTGTGTAGAATCTGCCTGATAACCGGTGTTAATTGTGATGACTGTATTAATGTGTGTTTCTGTTTCTTAATTCAAGTAAGGACTGCATACTTTGAATTTTTCAAGTAGTTCCTACTTTTGCCGCCAAACACCACCGTCAACAACTACTAGTTCAGAACTTGGCTACTAGACACCACAGCAGTCGGCTCTTGGCGACGAACATAGAACCTGAGCGTTGTTTACAATTTTAACCTAATTTAACTTCACACAGGAGTAATTAGTGGAAAGTTCTTTAACATGCCATAAATCTATGCCATGGGACCGCCGGCTTTACTTCCCCTCCGAAGGAAGGCATTCTGGGGGATTTTAACGCTCTTTAAAAATCCGACGACTTCGGCCGGGTTTGAACCCGCGATCTTGGGCATAGAAGCTCAGCATGCTACCAACTACAACACCGAAGCCGCTAAAAATAATTTAACCAAGTCTGTTTGATAATCCAAGGTAGAGTTTGAAAGGTGTTGCAAAAACATTTCCTGGGCACAATTTAAAAAAAAATTGGACATAAGTTCTAGCCTAGCTAAGGAACATACAATAATTATAGAATGCCGGGATGGAGAAGCTGCGCAAACAGTATTGTCCACCCAGGTCTAACACATTGTTACCCGGACGCGCGCTACTCTATTCCTTACAGCGGAACGGGCAACGGAAGTACACCTAGCACGAGAAGTAAGATGGAACATAAATACGTGTAATTTTACTTACTTGTCCATCCATCAACCCCATCGTCATTACTTTCACTGCTATCATTGTCAATTTCACTCGTATTATTATCGTCAACAGACTCGTCTGAGCTGATTATCACACTGCCAGTTCCGTGCGCGCCATGCTACACTTGACAATACACACGGTAACTGAGTGTTATAAAACCTTACTTCCAGTACCGATAGCATTATCAAGACAACAATATACCTATCTGCATTTCGTTGAACAAAGGCCTTAGTTCGTAAATAACACGTACTATTTTGATTAATGAACGTCGGAGAGGAGAAAATTACACAAGAATGAGGCACTGTAAGAAAACGTTAATTTACGTAGCCAGTTGTCTGCCCACCAATACAAAACTACGTAAATTAACGTAGCCCATCATCACCCAGTAGTAGCCAAAATTCGATCGCTAACGGGAGTTTAAATAGTCCCTAAATCTCTACTTAGTATAAAAAGAAAATAATTTATTTATATTCAAAGGAAGCCAAGCAGTAACGATATCAGTGAAAAAGTCAAGAAAAAAAAACAGGCGTCCATGCGCTTTTTAGGCTTATGCTGGGCAAACCGGTATAAATATCAATATGGTCAACTCCAGGCGTCGCGTGTTTACATTTGTACATTTCTATTTAACATATATATGAAACTTACCATCTAAAAAAATTGAGATTTATGCATAATAACGTCTAGATAATACTTAATAACCTCCACCAATTTCTTTGTTGTAGGCTTGATGTATGCAATTCTATAAAATTTTAAACGTAGCGTTCGTGTTTACATGGACGGACTTTTAATTTCACATATCTTTAAGTTTTTTCAAACTTCTGCGAATTGTGATAACTTTCATTGGTAATGTTAAGATATTGTTTACAAGAAAGACAAAGGTACGTTTTTACGAAAAAAACAAATGTGGAAGTTGCGTAATATCTGCGTAATATAGTTAAATGCGATCGTCGCGTGTTTACTTGACAGCGTCGCGTGATTACATGTACGAATTAGTACTATCGCGACATGGCACGAAGAGCCAACTCGTCATCAAATACGATCACTGAATGATAAAATGTAGATTTAATATCGTAGTAATTATAAGTAAGGGGCGTGATGGCGCAGCAGTCAAGCTGACACTTGCAACCATCAAGACGGACTGGGTTCGAGTCCCGATTAATGCATGTGTGATTTTCGAGATGAAAGTCACATGCTGTGGTTCGGATTTCGCGTAAAAAGTGAGGTCTCGTGGCTTATGATCGCGAGATTGTCGGTCGCGTAAAACTAGGCACAGGTAATTTTCTTCCAATTTCACTTTCATTTAAAAAGCACTCGTCTTTCGTCGGTGGTTCACAAAACAGTCTAGCTTCATCGTTGTACTTGCGAAAATTGGTTACGAAATAAACATCACCATCACTTTCAGTTATGGTACAAACATAATATTTGGATTGTTTCTTTCCACTGTATATTTAAGTACGAAGTCGCCCACTTCAAAAGCTGTCACGGGGTGCATTTCTGTCATCTGCTTCGAACTTGTAATCTGGATGTAGAGAGTGTGTGGTAGTTGTTTCTGAATAATAATATTTTCTTGCCTGAACTATGTATTTTTTTAATGGCTCCACATAATGAATATCATGTGTGTTCCTGGTAGAGCACAGACATCGACGAAGCGGATTTCCAGAAGGGGTTTACTCTTTTCAACGTCTTCAGAGGAACAAATATAACATTTGTGCTTGCTGAATTTCTTTTCACCACTTCCACAACATCGTGGATGTTTATAAGGTCTCTCTTTGCACGTAGAGCAACAGTCAAATTACGTTTTAGTGTCCCGAGTTCGTATGAGACATGTGGATTTTCTGTTCCCCAAATGGTGCAGTTATGCGTGTTGACTCGGCCACTCGCATGGAATGTGGCTTCGTCCGTGAACATCCATCGTTTTAACCACCTTCCTGCCGCTCACACATCGTCGTCGAGCTCCATATTTCAGCTGTGTCAATGCTTGTAGGTGCTGCCTACGGTATGGACGCATGTGAAGATAACGCCTAGCAATCCTGTGACATGCTGTGCATGGTGTATTCTGCTCTGTTGATAAGCGGCTGAGTGACTTTCGTGGACTCGGCGTCATGACTTGTCGAATATCTTCTTCCTTGTTGCTATCACGCCGCCTTCCACCTGTGTGAGGGAGGCATCTGCAATCCATTTTCCAAAAACATGTTGTACCATTTAACAATGTCCCGATGTGATGGGACATCCCTAATGTCGTACTGACGTCTGAAAGCTCGCGGCTCCATGTGACGGGAAACTCCCCAGCCGCCTACTCGCGAGAACGTCGTAAACACGCGACGTATTTTAATACCAGCTTTGTATGAATCCATTTGAAATTTTAAACGAGTGATATAGCAGTTTGAAAGGGTGTACGAAATTGGCTTTGCATACGAAATTTTATTCAAATTGAGCCACGCACTTTTCATCTACAGAAACTTTTATACCTTTTACGTCGCGTGTTTACATGGCCTGCAGCTATAAATTCGTCGCCTTATTACACCTTATATAAACTGTTAATAACCTAAATAAGTACTTTACTGTGAAGAGAAAGAACATTAGAATTAACATTTACCATAATTATTTTCATACCTTTTCATCATTTAATAAACTAATTCCTAAAACCATGGAGAAATGTCAAATGAATTTAGACTGACATAAAGGTTCAATTAGCCACTCAACTAAGAACTTAAATACATCAGCAAATGAATACATATCACAAAATTAATAAAATTTCATGTTTTATCTATCATGAAAACTTATTGCAGAGTTTTTACATTCCATTTTACTTTTTCCTAATTGGGTGGACTATTCTCTGGAATCAGCCATATAGAGTGTAAGAATTGTTCAGCATGAAAAGTTCTACAAAAAAGTCCACGAGAGCATACCTCTATCTTCAATACATCGCCCACTATACGCGTTTTTAGATTGGACGGGAGGGGGATTTGTGTTGCAAGCACTTCGCCATTCTTAAATTACGTCTGACAAAAATTCGTTTGCTCATGCTATCTCCATGATAATACAATGGATAGTCCAGTTAGTGATTTTAACCCATCATGCCGTGACGAAAAACGGGTATAGGCCTAGGTCGTAGTTCATTGACATCGGGGGGGGAGTGCTCGTCACAAAATGCATTCATAACTGTTTCCGAGCGAAGCTAGTATAAACAATACTAAATTTAAAATATTTTGTCGCCAAAGTTGCTACATCTACCGACAAAATCACAAAATTGGCAATAGTGATCGCAACGAACAAAATGCTCAAGGCCCAATAAAATGGCGTAGTTGGCTCCTGCGCAGAAGGCGAACGGAAAGGTTGCCACATCATGTGTTCAGTTGAGCTTGAGAAGCCACACTGCTCATTGGCTGAGCACTGTCATCAGTAGGGAGAGATAACTTCCCGCGAAATTCGAAAGTACTGCTTCCACTTTTACGGGATATAGCCAAAAAATCCTCGATTAACAAAGAAATTCCCTGATTTTTCCCTGATTATTCCAGAAATTCATAATTCCCTGAGAATTCCCGGTTTTCCCGGGTCGTAGACACCCTGACTTGTGTACAATTTAGAAAAACACAAAGTAGTATTAAATCAACACAATAAATAAAAATTAGCATGCACTAGAAAATTCTATTTGCAATCGTTACTTAACTCAGTAGTCTGCCGTCTTGTCGTTCAGCCTGCCACAACTGGGGCAAATGAGCTTCCGGGCTCTGTTAAGTCTGCATGACGTCATATGTGACATATCTGTTATCGGAAGTAGCAACTGAGGCTGGATTGAGTTATCGTTAGGACTGAACAGACTGAGGTTAGAATGACTTATGGAAAAGTGTTTGGATTCTTGGAACTGTTTTCATTACTATCGCAGGCCATTTTTGCCATCTGCCACAGCATAGGAAACTACCCATTTTGGAAGCCACCCGGTCTAATAGACGGTTATATAATCCTTGCAAGAATACCTAAATAAATTGCCCCATTTAATAGTGAAAATTAACTAATACAGTAGAGCGTCGTTTATCCGGACTAATTGGGACCGAAAGTGCTCCAGATAACGATTTTTCCGGATAATCAAACAAGCATTTATTTCATCGGAAAAACACATGCACAGTACATTATGATGGTAATAACCACGAAGCTTCTCATTATCTGCAACGCTTTCTCGCGTGACGAAGGTCCAGAAATGGGATCACCCTTACTTCTTGTCTGAATAAACCATAAGTACGCCCCTTCTTCCAAGTTTTATCCCTAGCTGATCTCATGGTTCTACTCTTTTAAGACCCTTCTTCCCTATCTAACTTCGAGGCATAATTCAGAATTTCACCTTTTCTGTTCTTCAAATCACAAATTGTGGATTTTCCAACAGTTTTCATTAGACACTGCACACTCTCACCTTTATCCAGTTTATTAATGATCTCCACCTTCTTCTCAATGGATAAAACATTGCGATTTCGTTTTTCTTTTTTGTCACTCGTAGAGGCCATTTTCACAACGTAATGCAGTATTGTACACACACTCACATACTGCAACACGTTGACTCATTATTATAGAGTAACCAAACGGAAGGTGACATAAGAGACAACAATTGAAAACGAGAACCGACTCACTACTGTAGTGAGGGCACGTTGGTCCGTCTTTTTTTTGCTCGTCCGGATAATTGACGTTCCGGTTGTTTGACGTCCGGATAAACTACGTTCTACTGTACATGCAATTTTTCCCAGGAGTGTATTTACATAATTATTTATATCATGTTGTACCCCGCCCATTCATTGAGCATAATCGTGTTGACTGCTAGAAAAGCTACAAATGACAAAGAGGAAAGACCCGTTACTTTCTTTCGTGGATGAGAAAATATAAAACAATGAAAAAGTCTATTTTCGAGCAGCTGGAGTGGTTTTCTCAGCAAAGAGCACAGGGGACTCCGCTCTCTAGGCTAATCTGTATGAAGCAAGCCTAATACTGTATTTTCATGAAGTTCTTGGTATGGAGGGTGAAATTGATGCTTTGTCAGGTTGGTTCACTTGCTTCAAACAGGGGCATGGCATTCGTGAAGTTAGTATTCAATGAGAGCCTCTACAGGGAAACAAAGAAGCCACTGATGAATTTTGTAAGGAATTTCAAGAATTTATGCTTCTTGAAAATTTAACTACAAAACTCACTTACAACACAGAAAAGACTGGCTTATATTGGAAATGTCTGCCTTCTCACACGTTAGGATTTAAAAACTAACTGCCTCCTCGTTGTGTAGCAGAATTCTTAGTCATCCCGGAGGTCTGGGTTCGATTCCCGGCTCTGCAAAGAAATTTCATTCTGGTCTGAGGGCTGGAACGGGGTACACTGAGCCAAAGCTGAGAAGTGGTGGGTTCGAACCCCACTTCAGCTATCCTGGAATTGCTATTCCAAAGATTCCTCACTTCTACTCCAGGCAAATGCCGTGATGATTCCTAACTTAAGGCCACGGCCGCCTCCTATCCAGCTCTCACCTGAATTACAAATACACACACCACTACAGACACCACACCAACACAGGTTATTAGACGAATTTTATATACCCAAGTATACAGAGCTAAATGATCACGATGTCAAAGCCCCTCAAATGAAACAACGAAATCTTTAAACACAAACGGTGACAACCAGAACACAAATCAAGTAAAGAAAGACTTACGGTCATGGTGTGATCAAATGCTACTGGTGAGCATAAGCTGAAATATGGTGATACGTAAGGCGAAAAAAAAAAAAAAAAAATTCAGTGGTACAGACAGATCCCTCCCAGTGCCTTATTATAATCAGAAGGGTGCTTGGATGGATAGAGATATTTTTAAAAGGTGGTTTCATGATAAATTTCTGCCACAAGTTCAAGAATATCAGAGGTCAAGAGGACTACCGGAGCAATTCATACTATTAGCTGACAATGCCTCATCCCATGCTATGAAACCGTACTGAAATCGGAAGATGGTATGATATTTGTCAAGTATTAACTTCCGAATGTAACATCCTTGATTTATCCCAAGAGGCAATACCACTAAGGATTGTTGCAGAAAAGAATCGATGAGGACATGACTTTAAAAGTTTCTGGCGAGATTTTAGTATCCTTTATGCTATTTACGAAGTGCATTCAGCATGAGAAAACAACACGAGTCAATATAACTAGCACGGTCGTGGAGAAAAATACTGCCCGATATAAGTGAGGATGAGGACTTTTTAGGTTTTGATGAGAATTATATAGTTTCCCACCTCAGTATTATTGCATAAACTGTGCCTGGTGGTGACGAAGTTGACAAAGAAAACATTCATGAGTGGCCCGAAAGTGTCGGGTATGAGCTGGGCTTCGAATACACAACAGATCATGCGATCGTTACACGTTGCATGGACAGGAAAAGGAAAGTGAGAGATGGAGAAAATGATCGGCAGGTGTTCAGTAGATAAGTGATTCCACCACCCTGTTTCATGCAGACGAATTCACTGACTCTAGAAGGGCAAAAAGACTATTTATTGTCTGATAAAAAGATTCTGCGGAAGTACGCAGTCAAAGAAAAAGTGTGTTGCTTCACAGAACCGGACGACTATTACCAAATATTCCAAAACAACATAGGCTTATATGAAAATAATGTTGTTTGTGTAGTCAGCTGTTTAAAGATTGTTATGGCAACAAAGAGAATCGGGTTGCTAACTGTGATTAAACTTCCAGATTGTCTTCCCTCATAACAAGACATTGCAATAAGTGCTTTAAATTCATTATGACATGCTTTAAGAATCTATAATTACATTCAAAATTTTTGCTAACACAGACATCAGGCATTGTGTGACATTAGGCCTACCTGCAACAATAATAATAATTAGATCACTTGTGTTGCTCCGCAGCTTTTCATTTCAACAATCCTATAGCACTTCTTTCAATATGACATTTGCTGCTCGCATGACTTCATGCTAATGATCTGAACAAACCGTTACCACTGCCTTTCATATTTTTAGCGTATAGTCATCCTGTAGTTTCTCCTCCCTCTTCTGGTAATCTGTACCACATACTTTTTTAATCACAGGTAATTTCTTTCAGGTTGATATCGTATTTCCCAATAATTGGGATTATATTGTGTTGACCGACTGAAAAGTTGCAATATCAATGTGAATCTGTAATTCAAGTTCGCCTCCGACTCGTCATATGATTCAACATTTCAAGAGCACATGTGCAACCTCTAAGAACAAACGTTCGAACAAAATACCAATTAGCACTTGCATGCTGCAGCGGGGCAGGCCATCTGACTCCTGGGATCGTCACCGAATTCTGTCTTCGCAGTCAAATACGGAGAAATATCGAGATGTTACACGATCGGCGCTGGTCTCAGTTGTTTGAAGAGCTTCCAGTAGTTTTCACGATAGAACCCGGAGAAAAATCGCGATTTAGATAATCAGTGTCACTTTTAGTCATTCGACGAGATTTCCATTGTCCTTGAGGTCGGGCACAAGAAAATATAGCATTATTACGCAATCGGAGCCACTTGCTCAAGAATACAGTTGTCCTCGTCATTGAATGCGGAGAAATATCGCGATGTATCGCAATCTCTGCCGCTTTCGGCCGTTTTACGTTGTCCTCGAGGTATTATGCAATCGTCGCCGCACCCGGCCGTTCAACGATTGTCTGCCTGTATATCTGTCCTGACAGAATGGCGCAGGCAAGCTCATGGTTGGGCATGGTTAAAATTCACGAGTAGTTATGAACATGTTGTTCGGTCGGCGCCGTGATTCCCTTTGTCCCTATGCTGTGGTTGGGAGTTCATCAGTTCAGGGTGGATCACGAGGAGGAATTACCCAGTAGTATTTCGAAGCTACGTAGGCTGTCATTTTTAAGTGGGTTGATGCACTTCTCGCTCCCCGCACGCTTTTAAGTATACGGTCATGGGAAAAGTGGCAAGTAGGTTTCGTGATGGGTGCCCCGTGAAGGGTGCCCAATCACCTTTGACAGGATTCCCGCAGTCCTCGTTGTCACAAGTTCACGATAAGGGACGGGCTTTATGATTTTACGCAACTGACGTCGATCTCGATCCGTTTGACGAAATTCCCGCAGGCAAGTCGTGCGGTCAGCCGGCCGTCTTGAGGATGCGATTTTGGAGGATGAACGTTCGAAGTAGGTACGGTATCGAATATTACGAATTATTCTGAGAGGATTGCACGAATAATACGACAAGAGCGCAAGTTTTATTTCGACTGAGAACCACGAATTATCTACAAGTTATCGAAATAATCGGTTAGATTTTATATCCGATGGAACGAAAGTTCGAAGGAAATATCGACTTATAACGGAATTTCGAATTAACCATACTGGATGTTGCAAATTTACTAGACATATTTTTTAAATAAGTTATATGTATTTCGAAGATTTTTCGCAATTCTTTTTCGAAACTGTAACATTTAGCAAGGTTACGACATTAAATTGTTTCGCGTTATTTCTGGACTTCAATTTGACAGTTTCCAAATAACAGAAATAAGTGATTTCTTTTTAGTTTCGGAAGTATTCGCGAATAAACGTCTCGCGAAAAGTCAGGTTTCCTAATACAGTAACACAGAAAAATATTTCACACGAAACTTAAGTCTTCTTGATGCCGAAAATATACGTTGAACCGATGTATACCACTCAAGGTAACCTCAATATGTATTTTCTTGAGGTCGGGCACGGGAAAATATAGCTTACGTTAGTACTATGCAATAGGCGCAGCGCCGCTTGCGTGAAACTTGCTCCATCGCAATCTCTGAGCCTAGCGGCGCGAGTTTAAATGATTCAACCCGCTTTTAGAAAATTTTCGTTACCCGTTTGTAAAATTCGTTACTTTTTCATTACTTTCGTTACCGGTAGACACCCTGGTTACACAACACTTGACTCGCGCCTCCCCTCACAACGGCTCGCAAACAGCTTTGTCAGAAGAATAGCCTTGGTGAAATAAATATTCGCAATGATTTTAATACACGGCGGAATCAAGTAAGTTAGGGTTCAATGGGTAATGCATAATATGGATAGTGTCTCAAGGCGCCAAACGTGGTCGTAGCACAATTACGTGTAAAGATATTACAGTTTTAAATGACAGGAAGCTTGTAGCTTTTACATGACCGTTAATCTTTGCTATCATGAACCACATGACCGCTAATTTTATGTGGAATCCAAACCAAGGGACGTGATATTTCGCTTCGAAATTCTCACATGCATTAACCAGAAATCGAGCCCTGTCCAACTTGTGACATACAAGTAGCTTGACCCCACCTCTATTTCAGTATTAGAAAAAGATGAAATGTGACCTTGGAGAGCTTGACCCCACCCCTATTTCAGTACTAGTAAAAGATGAAATGTGACTTTGCTACAATGATATATTTGCAATTACGTTAATACACAGACAACAGAATAAATTTGGGGCTCAATTGATAATGCAAAATGTGCGTAATTTCTAAAGCCAACAAATGTGGTCTTAGTACAATTACTTGTCAAGATATTTTAGTTTTAGTAAAACATAAAATTTCTTCCCAATTATTTTAATGTACAGGGTGGTCATAACGAAGTTACCCGGATATATGAGCGTTAGAGGATTGGCATATTTGAAAAAAAAATCGGTATATATTTTATGCCAGGGTCATTTTATCAGTTGCTGAGGTTAGCCAACAATATCATTTCGCAGGCAAATGCAAATGGGCTTTGAGGGGTTATGTTGCCAACTCTGCCCGTGGTTCAAGACCTGCTTGAGAGCACTAGTCGATGGATAATATTTTGTCAGGGGATGGTTTTGCACACGGACCTTCAGGCTAGCAAAATTGCATCATAGCTACTACAATACAATGACACCTAATGTTTAACCACACTGATTTTAATTTCATGCTGATTTCTCAGCAGCGGTAGCTGCAAGACAATCGTCATTTAAGGAAATGTTTTGGATTGTAATTACGAAAGTCATTTGATGTTTTACTCAATAACAATGTTTATATGTTACAAACAGCATATGTTAGTAAAGTTTAATTATCAGTTGTAATTGAAAATGTGTAATTAAAAATAATTTTCAATTATTAGGATTGTAAATGCTAGTTGTAAAAGTAATTCATATTGATCAATTACACTTTGTTGAAAATAAAATTTAAGTTTGTTTAAGTCTATTCAACTTTTAACTGAATTCCCACCTCCAAAAGATAAACACACTTCCCAAATAATAATAATATTAAAATAATAAACACTAGCAATAAATAAACCCGGTAACACTTCACGATTGATGGAGATGCGAAAAAACTTAAATATAAAATTTGTACATTTCAAGGATGCCATTAAAATCAAAATGTTATTTTGCAGCATAAATGCGCTAGTAAAATCTCGCACCATGACAGCATGGGGGAGCTAGAAGTCAAGAAAAGGAAGATTTGAATCCCAGCGCCGATCCTGAGTGTGGTTCTTCTCCGGGCTTTTCACATTCCCTCCAGACGAATGCCTTGTTTCAAGTCCCGAGGCACCTATCCCAATCCTGGCACTAAAATTACAGTTACACACACACTGTTACAGCCAATACAGAAACACAGATCAGACAAATTTAACACACACACAACTACATGGAGCTGATGACCAAGATGTTTCAAACCCCTCAGATAAATTACTGCGAAAAAACAAATATCTGTCTCAGGTTTTAACTCAGCCGGTTAGCACCATTGTATGGCGATAGTGAGTGGAGTCCATTGCACGGATACCACACTGCTGCTTACGAACATTTCCGTAAATGATCGATCGCCTAGCAGCTGCCAAGAAATCGGCATCAAAACAAACACATCATGAGTCACAGCAGGTGTCATCGTAGCATAGTTGATAAGACAAGATTCTATTAGCCCGGGGGTCAGTGTTCAAATCCGTCCCCAGGCAAAGTTCTTTTTTCGGTTGACACTCGAAACCCGGTCTCGAACCACAGGCAGAGATGGCCACATCTCCCAACAAAGCCCATTTGAATTCGTACGCGAAGGATCTGATAAAATGGCACCGCCGCAAGAAATCGAATTAATATTATTTTTCAAATTATGTATCAATATGACCTATCCTAGAACGCTCATATACCTGGATCATGTTCTTTCCTATAACTCTGTAGAAGTTAGGCCATTTGATAGCCAGAGAGTAGTAGAAAGGCGATAGTGGAACTTCTATGTGGCTTAAGTGCCAATGTACCTGTAACTCAAACACCTCCCTGTGATGAACAAAAAATTGTGCATTGGCGGAAACATAATCAAGGGACACCACGTGCCAGTCTAGCATCAGCCACTTCTGTGGTAACATCGCAACAGAGACCCATGTGTGGCGTTATGCACGTGGTGTTCACAATGAGAAAATACAAGGATTATACAGTGATGTTGATGAAAGTGAAATATCCGGGATATTTACTCAGGGAATTACAATGCATAAAATCTCTATTTGAAGACCCCACGGAAAGAACGGGGTAAGTCCATTTTTTTTGGAAATGAGTTTATGGCGCATTCTGGTGGCCAGCCATAGTCACTACAGATCAGTTGAAATTAATTTCAAGTAAAGCAGAATGTCACCGAAATACAGAGGTTCTTATTTTCAGTGAAAACAGAAAGAACGTCTCATATCCTCTCACTTTTTTTCACAATTTAACTTTAGGTATTTGTTTAAGAAATTAATTTGGCAGGAAGTTTAAATTCACTCTCCTGAAGAATTTACAGAATGTGACTTACCCCGTTCTTTCCATGGAGTCTTCATTTAACAATTTGGCTTGTTTAGAATGCACATTATTCTGTATATACTGTAATTTAAAGAGAGCATTTCATGGGCAATTTTAGAAAGATAACGCTTAGTGAATAATTTTAGAAAAATAGCACTTGATGAAAATTTTAGAAAGATAAATAATGAAAAACCTTTAAACAATTAAATTTAACTAACAAAAGTAAGAGGAGAGATGAATGTAGAATACAGGGAGCCGAAATGAAATTCCTGCATAGTATGGTACAGAAGGCTAGGAGAGATAGAGTGAGAAATGAAGACATTCAATAGGAAGTGAATGTAAAGAAGCTGAATGATAAGCTGGAGCAGAAGAGATGGTATGGACATGTGAAAATGATGAATGATGGGAGGATGCAGATACAAGTGATGGAGAGACGGATGACTGGAATGAGAAGACTATGAACACCTCGAGTACGGTGCATGCATTTGATGAAGGACAGTGTGAGAGAACAAAACCTGGAGTGGAGTTCAGTGGTTGAAGATGGATGATGGACAGACAGAGTAAAGTGGAGGGGTGTCATATTTGCTCAGACCCGGCTTAGGCTGGAAAACGGAAATTGATGATGATGAAAAGTAAGAAATTAATAGGTAAATTATAAACAATAAATAATTAATAATTAAACAAATAAATAATGGATATTTGTAACAATAACGTCATTGGTTTAATGTCCCTATTAAATACTGCAGCCTTTAGGGACACCGGGGTGCCGGAATGTTGTCTCGAAGGGAATCTTTAACGGGACAGTAAATCTACTGACACGGCTACCTCGCACGTTTGCCCCCACAAATGCCAATTGGCTGTGCCAGGATTCGATCCTGCAACCTTGGTCACAGCAGGCGAGAACATTACTACTGAGCCACGCAGCCAGTTATAATGGATATTTAATGTCTTTGTTTCATTATGATTTAAATGGGTCGATTTTACCGTCCAATCAATCAATACTTTAGATTCCCTGCTTAAAAATGTATTTTATCATTCAAAAGGACATGTTCAGGCAACACTTCACCCTTCATCAGCCCATGTCACAGATCAACAAATATAAATACACTAAAAGATTTACCTTAACATATTGGGTGAGAATTCTGGCTATGTGAGTGGCTCCTGCTACATTCTTTGGTTCCTCCTATATAAATAGAGAGATTTTATTTCATTTTATTTTAGAAGGATTTTACGAGTGAGAGTCGTAACCCATTGTATTTAATGGTTTGTGATTTTTATCATTTTAGTGGTAATGTGACTTACTCGTACTGTTACTGGAAAAACTTTCCTGCATTCAACTGGAACCCTCCCTGCTTTTATGCTGCAATATATCAAGTTGGATGTCAGAAATTTTATTCCAAACACATGTCCTGTTTGGAAAATGATCAGTTATTCTTACCTTGTGGATCTGATGACAACATTAATTTGCACGTCAGGGCAAACTGAATGAGTAGCAGCTGTCAGTAGCTCATCTCTAGTGTGGACTGTGGGGGGGGAGGGGGAGGGGGCAGGGGGTTGGAAGAGGTTGCGTGCCGTGGGGGAATGGGAAAAATCTTGATTATGGGGGAACAGGACGGGGAGGGTGGGGAGGTGTGGTGGGGTGATGTGGTTGGGTTGTGCATGTTTCTTGTGTACCGGTTATTTCAGAAAAAAATTATTAATGCTGTCATAAAGGATGTTTAATTCATAATTCATCTCGTTGAGATTCTGTGTGGGATTAGTTCGCTGCACATTGTTTATTTCGATCTGTTCCAGAATATTCATCAAGGTGCCCTTGTTTGCACAGTGGATGATTTCCAATTCATTTGTGATCCCCGTGAACTTGTGTTTCTTTTCTAACATGTGACTCCCCACGAGGGAAAATTTGCTGTGTTTGACAGCATTTACGTGTTCATTGTACCTTATTGTGAAATTACGGCCTGTCGGTCCAATGTAATCGGCATCACATTGGTCACATTTCAGTCTATATATCCCTAATAAGTGGTATTTGTCAGTTTCATTAACTTTTTTTAGAATTGAAAAATGTTTTGTGATTACTATTGTTTGTTTTGAGTGCTATCTTCATGTTGTACTTTTTGAATGTACGTGTTACATCGTAAGTTAGATGATTTATGTAAGTGAAAACTGAATGTGTGGTTTTTTCTTTTTTATGCGGATTAATTTTGTCTGTGGTTTGTTTTTGACTTTGTTTATTATATTCTGTTGACATCTGATTTTTTGTAACCGTTTGCTTCTGCGATTTGATATACACTGACTGGCAAAAAAAGTGGAACAGTTAAAAAAAGTAATATAAATAGTATAAAATTAGCCACTAAAAAGATTTAATCACATTTTAAAAGCTTTTCACGCATTAGAACAAACATCTGAAACATCCGTGAATAAAAATTAATAATATGACATTTCTTGGGGTGATTTATTACCACCAATTACCCCCGATCTTCGATGAGCCTATCTAAATGGTTTTATGGCGGGAAGCACACTGTAAGCGTTTACGGTTTATAAGTGTTGCCGCTCGCTTATTGTTGTTCTAGGGATAACAACTGGCATTTGTTGAACACGTGTGAACCATTGTCATACATTTTAGCAAGTTATCCATGTGCAGTTCACACTAAGACGTGCCTGTTAGCCGTGAAGGAGCTGCACAGGCAGTTTCATTGGTAGAGGATGGCTGCAGCTTCCGTTATGTTGCTGAGGTCACTGGATCATCTCTCAGTGGCATTCACCGTGCAATGCAACGTTACAGAGAACTCCAAACTTACGACAGGAGACGAGGGTCAGGCCGTAGAAGATGCACAAGTGCCAGGGATGACAGATTTCTCACCCTGCAAGTTCTGCGCGATCGCCATACCACAGCAGTCCAGGCTCAAAATCAACTGGAAAATGTCAGAAATGTGAGAGTGAGAGAGCGAACAGTAAGAAAAAGGTTTGAAGAAGCTCATCTTTCGTCCAGGAGACCTGCATGTGGACCCGCACTCGAACGACATCACAGAGAGGCGCGTCTTCACTTCGCAAGGCAGCATCTGGAATGGACCCACGAGCAGTGGGCCTCTGTTCTGTTCACTGACGAGAGTCACTTAATCTTAGATCTCCTAATGGAAGAGAAAGAGTGTGGAGAAGGCGCGGAGAGAGGTACAGCCCTGTTACTTTCTCCTCCAGGACTCCACTTGGAGTTGGCTCGGTTATGGTGTGGGGTGGCATCAACGTTATGGCCCGCACTGAGTTGATGTGCATCGATCACGTGACGCTCAATTTCCAAAGGTACATCGAAGAGATCCTGATGAACCATCAGATGCCCTTTCCGCCTTTCATAGGTCAGAATTTCATGCTGATGCAGGATAATGCCCGCCCTCATACTGCTCGCTGTGTTGTACAATACCTGCAGGAAGTGGGGATTCAAACCCTGGACTGGCTAGCTCGTAGTCCTGACTTGAACCCCATCGAACAGGTATGGGATATGCTTGGAAGGAACGTCAGACAGCGTGACCACACCACCTTGGCACAACAGAGAACATCGCTGCTGGAGGAATGGGATCGCATCCCGGCAGATGCCATTCGACGAGTTGTGAACAGTATGCCTGAGCGTTTACAAGCTGTCATTGACACTAAGGGTGGAAACACTCTTTTTTAGTGACCAGTGTTCTCGTGCAGTGCAGTGCAAACATTAATACTGTTTTGTTTGTCAATACGTTTGATAAAAATCAGCCCAAAAGAACATTACTAAAAAATAGAAAATTGTAAAATTTGCAAAATGTAACGACATTTGTGAGTTAAAGCGGGTTGTAAAACATGTTTCGGTATTTTCTGTGCCCAACCATCTAAAATTAACATGAATAATGCAAATATTGGAAAACTGATACATTTTAGTGGAATAAATTAAGAAATTACATAAAAAATTGAAGTGTTCCACTTTTTTTGCCGGTCAGGGTATTATAGACATTTTGTCTCTATATTCTTGTCCTGACAATGGAATGCTAATCTCTCTATTTACGAAACTTATGAAAGCTGCTCTTTTATGGCCTTGGGAATAATTGGATTCCATCTTAATTACTGTGTTAGTTTGAGTGAGCTTTCTATGAATGCTGTAGTTCATGCATCCGTTCCTAATGCTAACATTGAGATCCAAATAATTGATTGAACATCCCTTTTTTGATTCCGTAATGAATATGATGTTTTAGTCTATTTTGTTTAATTTGTCTAATAACTGATCGATTTCGATGGATTCGTTGTCTAGGATGACGAAAATGTCATCTACATATCTCCCCCGGAATTGACTGCCCTTCTTGTTGTTTAATATATTATTGGCTTCCATATTGTCGATGTAGATGTTGGTTAATATGCCCGAGCCTGGGGAGCCCATGGCCAAACCTCGTTCTGTTTATATATTTTGTTAATGAATTTAAAATGGTTGTTGAAGTAAAGCTTAATATTTCCATGAATTATTTCAATTTCGGATAGTTTTTCGTTTTCTCTCAGATTTTCTTTTATAATTTCTATTGTTGTTTGAATGGGAATGTTGGTGTACATGTCTTTGATATCAATTGTGAGAATAGAAGGAGTTTCAGTTATTTCCAGATTTTAAATGCTTTCACAAAACTGTAATGAGTTCCTGAAGAATTTATTGCCTGTAAGTATGTAATTAGAATTTAGGAATCTCTGTATGAACTGTGCTGTTTTATAGACGGGACTATTTCTATAATTTATTATTGGTCTAATTTGAATGTTATCCTTATGAATTTTGGGCAGCGACCTCAACGTGGGAATATTTTGGTTCATGTTTACAAGTCTATTGGTTTGTTTTTCACCTACAATGAATATGGTATCTTTTAATATTTACTTTAGCTTCCTATGAGTGGACAAAGTTGGGTCTTTATTTAAAACTGAAAAATTTGGGTTATCGAAAAATTCTTCTGTGTGTTTTTTTTTTTTAATGTACTCGTCCTTGTGAATAATGACAGTAGTATTTCCTTTATCTGCTTTAGTGACTATTAAAATTGTTTTCTTCAATTCTATTTTTAAGTTTTTCCAGTTCTTGTTTATTGTTATCGTTATTTCCCTTTTTTTTTTTTTTTTTACGTTTAATGATTTTCTAATTTTTTTTTTATTGACCTCTTAACGTGCCTCGTTTTGTTTTGTCATAAGGTAGTTCTGCTTCGGCTATTAGTAACGTGCTATTTCATTTATAGTAACCCATTTCCCAATTAAATTTTGCCCCTTTTTCGAGAGGAACCAAAGAATGTAGCAGGAGCCACTCACATAGCCAGAATTCTCACCCAATATTTTAAGGAAAATCTTTTAATGTGTAAATTTTATTCAAAGAATTTTATGTGTATGATGTTAAATGAACAATATTATCTAAGCAAAGTGACTAATGAATGCAAGAAACACGTCATACCAGTGCAATGACTCAAATTTAAGTGCATCCAATGGGGATGAATTGGATACCTATCAGTAGAAAGGTGCTAAGTGCCATTTTTGAAAAAAAAGCTGTTTTTTGCTAGAATGGTGCTATGTGCGATGTAGCATTATATATCAAAAGGGCTAACTCCTCAGTGGTTTCGAAGGACCTTCCAAGAGCATCACAAGATGGCACTAGTGGTAAGTCCTGCAGCTCTTTCAGAAGAAAGGTGCAATGTGCCAATCATTTGTTCTCATTTCCCTCCAATATGTGCATCGTTGACAGAATTGTTCAAGCAACTTAGAATACTCAATTATTAGCAGTTCGTACTGGTGTGAACCTGTGTACGGATAGCACAGTTTGTTTGCCGTTGGACACGCGACTTTGCTGTGCATTAGTCTCGCAAAATCTCGAAAACTACTGCTCCGATTTCAATGAAAATTTTACAATTTGTTCTCATTATGGTAGACAGTGTTTAGAAAGTGGTTTGAACAAAATCGAATTGGCAGTATTTTAAAATTAATTTACATTAAAAAGCCATGCCAATATTGAATCTAATAACTTGACAGTGAATCCACTTCAAAATTTTCTATGAGCAAAGATAACATCCTATACCATACCCTTTGATCAATACGTGCAATAAAATAATACTTAACGTAACAGAATCATACTGTATAATCCAATTACAGCATATTAAAGTATGTAATAATAATATTACATTTCACGTTAATGTGTTTCGACCAACATATCTGATGTGAGAATGTACTACTAACGGAAAGGATGTCAATATTGTCATGTTCTCAAGGTAGGTTCGATAGATTTGAGTTACTATGAAAACAATTCCGTGTCGTTTTACAATGTCCATTACATTACTAAAATTCCGTGTCATTTTAGTGTCCATTACAATGCCAAGGAGAGGAAGATCTGACAGAGGTCGTCGAAGCCAGTTAAATGCGTGGCGAACTACTTCACGTGCAAACCGCACTGATGACCAAGGAGCGACGGATAATGAAAATAGTCGTATGGGCATGTCTGACTTACGTTCGAGAGCGACTGAAAATGAACGAACAGCGAATAGATTCAGAAAGCAATGAGTTCGTGAATATCAAACACAACGCCAGCGAGCATGACACAATGGACAAGACTGATTGCGCCGACGCGATGCTCCTATGAACCAGGAACATCAGTTGACCGAATCAAAGGAGGATCTCATTCGGCTTGTTTTTCCGAACGTAGCGCAGAACTTCAAAAACCATAATTGGCTGAGCAAACAAGCCATATTGGCAGCGAAAAATAAAGATCCCAACGAGTCCATTCAAAATTTCATTCCGGGACAGTTGTTTTCCTTCAAATCGGTTGACACAGTTATCAACCAGAATGAAGTAGTCAGCCATCTCACAAAATTTTTGAATTCGCTGTAATTGCCTGGATTACCACCTCACAATTTGCAATTGAAAGTAGGCTCAGTCATCATCATGTTGCGTAACATCAATCAAATTCGACTATGCAATGGAATACGACTGGCTGTGGAAAAGCAAATGAACAACGTCATCGATGGAGAAGTTGTTTTGATTCCGCGCATCCCAATGATTCCACCGAACGTGCTATTCGATTTTAAACGGTTGCAATTTCCCATGCTTATGGCCTTCGCAATGACCATCAACAAATCACAAGGTCAGTCGTTGGAAGTTTGTGGAATTAACTTGGAGTTTCAGTGTTTCGTGCATGGACAACCGTATGTCACGTGTTTGCGTGTCGGAAAGCCGTCATATTTGTTTAATTAGCACGTAGCCCATTCGTAAAGACTACTGGACTTTGCACCTTTCACAACTTCTAACATTTCACTCAAACAGAATTTCACAATTTTCATATTATGAACCTATATCTGCCACTGGATAGCAAGGAATACTATATCTGTATGGTATTCAATTTAGAAGAATAAATACTCACAAATAAACTGACTAAACACTTTTTACTATAATACTCAATGTTCATAAAAATGGCACATAGCACCTTTCTACTGATAGGTATCCAATTATTAAAGTGTAAAACAGTGTCTGATAATGAAACTGTACAAAGGAAATTGATGCATGCTATAATATTAGTAGTGTTCTCGAGTGTATTTTTATGTGATGATAAGTAAATCTGTGACACGGGCTGACGAAGGTAAGTGTTGCCCAAAAAATGTCCCCTTGAATGTTAAAATAAATTTTTAAGCAGGGAATCTAAAGTATTGATTGGGCGGTAAAATTGACCTAAGTAAATCATAAACTAAAATTTGTCAATACGGACCTAAAACAATGGGTGTTAATTTAATTTATGTCTTTGTTTCACCTATTGTGTCTTCTTGTGTGTAAGAAGTTGGTATTTATTCCCTAGAGGTTGCTCTGCTCTTGGCCGTTTGAAGAGATTTCCTTCATCTCGTGGTAGGGTACAGAGAAATATTGCAATGTTACCCAATCGGCGGCAAATCATGTCTTTGCGGTCAAGTATGGAGAAATGTCGAGATGTTACGAGATCGGCGGTGCTCTCAGCCATTGGATGAGATTCTCGTAGTCCCCAGAGTAGAACCTGGTGAAACATCCTCGATTAACGCAACCGGTGTCACTCATATTATCGACGAGATTTCCATATCCCACCAGGTCGGTGGGCACATCGTGTTGACCAACTGCAAAGCATTTCTCTTAATAGATTTCTTAGACAACACTGAAAATGGTTTCTAGCATTTCAATTATACACATTCTCCAAACAACTTCTTCACTTCATTAATATACCGTAATTAATATGAACATCTATCCTAAGAACCCCACTATCACACAATTTCACATGAGTAAATCTGTTTCTTAACTTTGGTAAGGTATGCAATTTTGAACATCAAAATCACCCTGGCAGGAGAATAATTTATTAAATTATTTACTCCCGCATGAGCACTGTCAACTCTGGATTTTTATTAATAAAATTAACTTCTTGGGGAAGATGGTTAACCCTAATCCCTGAGTAACAAAATACTCTTGAATCCCTTATGCAACACAAGATTTATTGTCAAAGAATCCCCCATAATCACAACAGAAGGATTATCTTGCTCCTTGATGATGGACCTATGGATTAGGGTTATTCTTTGTAGAGATCCAAAAGTATACCAAAGTTATGAGTGATGTTTATTGGAACATGAGGACAGCTTTCACTTACAAGAGATGTAACAATCGACAAAGAGAAAGACAAAGAAAGGAAGAAGTTTCACTATAGCAAATTGAAACTTCCACAGAGTTTTATGTGTATATAGCGTACAGTAATATAGAGTTCATATACTAAGATCCGCCACACACTCCCTCCGCAGTAACAGCATTCCACGTGAACTTGCGCCGTAGACCCAGGTTGAGTTCTAATAGACGTTCACCGTAAGTACTAATACTGATGCCATTTGCTGCATAAAGTTTACGGTCTGCTTTTTTTCGGTGATCACTATCCAAAGGGGGAAAAGACTGTAATGCGATTTCAAGAAAATTGAAAAATATTGATTTGGTAGTTGTATCAAATGTTTCAATCATCGGAAACAAAAATTTTGAACTGAAGGGATGGAAAAGACGATTAATAATAGCATACATTTGAAAACGTGTGGAACAAAAATATGGCATGAAAATTTAAATTTGATACCGTATTTCCTCGCATAAACATCGCACATTTTTAGTCTAAAATTCTTGGGAAAAAGCAGGGTGTGACGATTATGCGAAGAATATTTAAGTTCGAAGAAGAAAACCACAATTTTTAAATATATACTATATCATTATTTGCTGCACGCTTGTGCGCTATATTATTATTATTTGCTTATTATGTCTTCTTCTTTCTAGTGTTGTCCCGCTGGTGAGGGTCCGCGTTTTTGGTCATTAACGTCCATTTTGTCCGGTTTCGTGCGTCAGCTGGATTTAGGCCGGTAATTTTTAAGTCACCATTTATTGTGTCTAGCCAACTCAACTTCGGTCATCCTCTGGGGCGTAGGCCTTCAACCTCAAAATGAAGGACAGAGTAACAGTATTATTTGCTTATTATGTAACCGCAGGTATTTCACTTTCATCAAGATCATCGTACAATTCTTGTATTTTCTCATTTTGGACACCAATGCGTATCATCACACATGGGTCACTTTTGCGATGTTTTAACCGAATTGGCTGATGCTAGACTTGGCACGAGGTGTCCCTTGCGTAAGATCCGCCAATAGCATTCAGACCTGTTTTAAACGTTGGCGAACTGGGACTAGCAGCGCTTCGTATGGCAGCTTATTGAATCTCGTCATTCCGAGGCCAACTCTTGGAGCGATTAGTCCACTGAAGTTTCACTCCCCAGGCCCTGGAGTTGCATTGAGCGCGATCGTTGGTTAGCATGCCGTGGGCCACTCATTCGCGTAGCGTGTCATAGCCTGCCGTGAGAGAGACGGGCTTCTTTCTTCTGACAAGGTAACGACCGGTTAAAGCTCGCGGAATGTGCTGACGAAGGTGGCCACTCGCGTTGCGGTTCATGGCCCACAGGCATAAAGACGAGATTACTTTCTCATGACAAGATCACGCCAGATTATACGCTCGCGGAATGTGCTAAGTGACGAAGCTCGCCGCTCGCGTCACAGTACATAGCTCGCAGGCATAAAGACAAGATTACTTTCTCCTGACAAGATCACGCCAGATTATACGCTCGCGTCACAGTACATCCTCCAATTAATCTTCACAGTACATAGCCCGCAGACATAAAGACGAGATTACTGTCTCATGACAAGATCACGCCAGATTATACGCTCGCGGAATATGCTAAGTGCCGAAACTGGCCGCTCGTGTCACAGTTCATAGCCCGCAGGCATAAAGACTAGGTATTTTTCTTCAGACAGTCGCACCCTGTTATAAAGTCGCGGCAGCATGTGTAACTGACTGGCTCACAAATACGAATATGCTATGCGACAATTATGCGATGAAATTTTATAAACCTATTTTAGTGTTTGAAAAGTGGGGTGCGACGATTGTGCGAGGAAATACGGTATGTACTAATCTGATTAGGAAACTAACGTAGTGTTGTACGAGCTCTTTAATCGTTCCGGCTACTGATGCAAATGTGCGAGGTCTTCTATGTGTGACGGCCTTGCATGTCTGCTGGGAGCAGAGGGAGAGGAGAAGGGGGCACGGGCTCGCGGAGGCGCATGGAGCGGGGGTAATGATCTAGTTCTGATTGTTATATGGATGATGTGTGAGGTGGAGGGGCCACGGTAAATATTTATTAAAAATGTTAGGAATTGGGGTAATGAAACATACTAGCATACATTTTTGGGTCAAAGGTGGATTTTTCTTATTTTGTTTCAAGATGTAGTGTGTTAGTGTATTGCACATGATGCTAGTGTCATAACATACTAATATTTCGAGTTACAAAAATGGCTGTATATTGTTCTTCCATTATGATTATGGCCAATAAAAGAATGTTTTATGTTTAAATTGGTTTATATCATGTCGGCCACAATTTCTTCAAGCACTTGACCATGAGGATTACAAATCTGTTTTGAAAAGCATTTTTCATTATATGAATAATACAATGGTTAACACGCAGCAATTTCTCTAGGTTTTCTTGTGTGGGGGTTTTGCTTAGGAACACCAAGCTGGCTCATCAGCGGGCTCTTGGTCTCCGTCCCTCAGGCGCGCTACCTCCCCTTTTTGAAGCACATCTGCACTTCCTAACCGCAAGAGCTAAAAGCTCAAGCAGCCTTCACCTCCCTATAAAGGCTTTCAAAAAGATGGTATATTGTATATTTTGCATTCTCCGCTGATTCTTCCCCATATTGCAATATTTTCAACAGAGGTTATTTCCACAATGCTATAGGTTATGTTTCACATCGTCCAACGATTTATCCTTGGCCACCTCTGAATTTGAATACAATTATGATGCTGTTGGATAGATTATAAATCAAAAGTTGCAAAACGGGGCTGATCAGTAATTACATGTTTCCATTGGTCGCAAGGTTTGGGCTTTTGGGTGTTTTTGGTGGGAGGGTTCAGTTAAATCGAAAATCGGTAATTCAAAGTCCACTCTTTTCTGTCACGATCACTTTGAATTAACGAGGTTTTACTGTAACTTATTAAAGGTTACACAGCCTGTAGGTACAGCTCTCTGGATATCTCTATACCAACAAAGCCTGTTTACATGAGCGCTTTCAATGATTGGTGCCATAACAAAAAGCTGCCCAATGATGTCATTCCTAACGTGATCGAGTAGGGAAACGTTCCTCATCCAGCAAAGCATCCTCATGTCCATGATGTGGACAAACTGATCAGCACTTTTCATGGTAGCACAGCATTTGGTGCTGTATAGTGTAACAGGTCTTACAATGGTCTGATACACCTTCGATTTCAAGCGTGTTGGCATAAGTTTGTCAGAAAGGACTCTTCTGAACTCTCTCCATCTCATCCATGCCGAGTTTATCATACCTTGCACTTAATTATTAATGCAACCATCTTTCTACAGGCGAGACCGTAAGTTTAAATATAAAGAAGCATTGTATTTCACATTATCGTTATACCTAACTTAATTTCACAATTTAAAATAATATTTCATAGCTGCCAATAATTGTGTGGGACAGTTAAGTTGCCTTAAAATAGTGTTTTCATTGAGAATCAACAAAATCGAACTACTCTACTTATGAACTATAATAAAATTGAATACTTTCACGGCTGTTCAACCGAGGAAGAACCATCAATTTACCTGTTGTTTTTGGTAAGCAGTATCCGGTTGAATCTTTGACTCCAACAAGAGAGACCCTAAAAAACAAACAAGAAAGAGTAATTCTTTAAATCACACATTGAATATTGAATTTCAAGCAAGTAATTTATAATATATTTTTATATATATGTTAGAAGTCTAGAACAATATCTGAAATTTTACACTACAAAATCGGAAGGCGGAGTATACTACAATACTAGCAATTGACATCAGAGATTTATAGAACGTATGATATAACAAGTGTGTAACTTGCTATTTAGCAAAAATGTAAAAAGAGCTAAGTTATACATTTCATATCATATTTCATAAAAATGTCTATGCACCTGCTCATTATCTTGAAGTACAAATACAAGTGGTCAAGATCACGTAGAGTAGTAGTGCTTGTTAAATCGTGCACCACGGCCACGAGGGCAGCTGCAGCAAGTCTGGAGCTCACAGGCTCGAATCCTGGCGCTGACAGCGGCTATCTTGAGTGTGATTTTACCCCAGGTTATTCCACACTCCCTCCAGGCAAATGCCAGGATAGTACCTCACATCAAGTCCCAGGGCACTAACCCCATCCCCATTACAGTTACACTAATACAGTCATCACAGGAATACAGGTTATCAAACACACTCAACAACACAGGGTTGATGACCAAGAAGTCCCAAGTCTCTCAAATGAATTAACAACAAAACTAAGTGGTAAAAGGTATTACCCTTCAGAATACCAAAGAGCGCAAAGCATTTCGTGCAAGATTCGCAAAATTAACCAGCACTGCAATAGTGCTGCTTGCATAAGCCGTTCAGCTTAAGGTTATGGATCTCAGATTTTCGACAGATGCCAGCATGTCACGGGCAGTACAGAACAAACATGTGATGTAGTTTCTAAATCTACCACTTATTGCGCTAGTCGCTTTGACAAAGATGTTCTGGTTTTATGAAAGGAACGAAAAGGTTTGTACCTTGCTCATGTAGCAACATGGCTTCAACCGCGCTAGATGTATCCCAGAACTATGACGATTTAGCCGAACACAGTATATGACTAGTGTATGTGTCAATAATGGCTATATTAAAATTGAAGATGATGTGAGTTGTCAAATAATATTGATGTGGACGTAGAGTCTAAAGCGGGACGAGGAAGTGGCGATGACATCCCTTGGGACCACCAACTTTGTAGTGTTGTGATTTTATTAGTGAATCTTTTATCTCTTATTTTTGTGATATTTTATATTTCATTAATTTTGACTTGAAAAATAATTGTCATATAGTGCAAATGTAATGTAACTTAGTATGAAACCATGTTAGTGTTTTAATGAGACATTTTCTACTAAAAATAAAAAATACAGAAGAGTTGAAGATTTTCTTGAATCAATGATATTTCATAAAAATGTGGGGTCTTATTTTTGCATACACGTGTAAAAGCTACTGGTAAAATAAAGGATCAAGAAACATTCAAATTTTGTAATTACACGCTTATAACAGTCCAGTTTTTGGTCAATTGCTTAGTTATATCCAGATTCCTAGCTATGAAAATTTTGGAAGTACACAAGGCCGCCATCTTGGATGTATACATTCGATGGACGTGTGCTTTAAGCACAGTGAAACTCTTGCATAATACAACCTTATTGCAATATTTCAAAATTGAAAGGTTATTAAAATGTGAATTTACGTTTAGGGGCTTGGCATGGTCATAGATGTCTGTGGAATCGATATGATAGCCTGTGTTACTGTGGTGACCATTGAAGGACAAGAGAGAGGGGCTGATGTCCAGAAAGGTGTATGGCAAGGCTGCAACTTATTGCCCACACTTCTAAAGCTAGACATCGAACATGCAATGAAGAAAATGGGAGAAAATTTTTTAAGTAGGAGTAAAATTTTAAGGAGAAATTATTTCAACTCAGATTTGCTGATGGCATTGACATCATAGCTGATATTCCAGAGGATTTGAATGAGTTCCCAAACGGTATGGACTCTTAGTCTTGAGGAAAGAATTCATGATAAAAATTCTTAAATGTACAACAGAAATAATGGAATGCAGCAGGAAGAAATCAGAAACCCCTATTGACATCTAATTGGCAGGTGACGAGCTGAAGGAAGTGGAAAACTCCTATTACTTAAACAAAATAAGCAGTGATCTACAGTATGAAGATTTAAGTATTAGAAAGCCACTTATAAAGGTCCATTGTCTGGAATGTAGCACTCAATGGAATCTTTCATTAAAGACAAGTGGAGGAGGAGAGATGTTTCTGTTGAATGTTATGAAGAGGAGAGATAGGTTGAAGGGCAATTTATTAAAAAATCCTGGATCCTGTGGAGAACAGGATATTTCTATTTAATCTGCCAGGAAGGCAATTTTTACAACAAGGGAGTTCAGCTCTCATAGTACATTGGTAAGGTTTGTGGTTCAGAAGAACTATGCACTGGCTTTCTCGGAGCATATACTGATCAGCATCTTGGTATGGTGTACCAGACCAACTGACAAGCCCAATGATACCTTCTCAGTATATTTCTCTATTCTTGATCGCGAGCACATGCCCGCAAGTACAAGTGGAATCCCGTCAAGCGGCCCCCACCTCGTAACATCGGAATATCTACTCATTATATTTCTGTGTTTGACCGCGAACATGTGCCCGCCAGAACTGGGATCATGTCAAATGGCACTAATCGCTATATCTAGTCGTGATATTTCTCCATGTTTAGCCGCGTGCTTATGCCTGTGAGTACAACTGGAATCTCGTCAAACAACATCCATTCCGTAACATTACGTTACCTACTAGAGTTTGTTCGCCTTGGTCAAACGCGAACACATGCCCACGAGTACACTGGAATCGTCATACGACGCCCATCGCATTACATACTTGTGATATGTCTCGGTGTTCAACTCCGAGCTCTTGCTTACGAATACTACTGAAATCTCGACAAACTACATCCATTGTGTAACATCACGTTATCTACTCTGTGATATTTCTCCTTGATTGACCGCAAACACTTGTCATCAAGGATAGGCTGAAATCTCCTCAAACGGGCCCACAATTTCTCAGCATATACTAAGCAGCATCTTGGTGAGGTGTACCAGACCAATTGACAAGCCCAATGATACCTTCTCAGTATATTCCTCTATTCTTGATCGTGAGCACATGCCCGCAAGTACAACTGGAATCTCGTCAAGCGGCGCCCATCTCGTAACATCGGAATATCTACCCTCGTCGCCCACGGGGTCATAATTGCAAAGAAATTGTCTGGAAGATTTAAGACTAGGTCCTACATAACCATACCATATACCGCAACACTCCTTCCTCTTTACTCGCCCCTTATATGCGGCAACAAATACCAATTACACTAACATAATAATATTAAATCCGAATTAAGCAGTGAATTATTATTATTAGTGGAGTTCGAGAAAAACATATGCGTAATTTGGTAAGAAAGTTTCTGCCCATATATTTGAAGATTGCATAACGTTGTGATATTTTTCCGAATTCGGCCGCGAACTTAAAACCGTAAGGACAGCATGACTTTTCAACAAACGCGCCACAAATTGCGTAACATCGCAATATATTTCCGTGCCCAACCGCGAACTCGAAACTGTAGATGCAGTGGGAACCTCATCAAGCAACCATGAACAGCGCCGAAACATTACATCGCGATAAAATGCAGTACTCGCCCACGAAAACCATGGGGACAGTGGAAATACCATCATAGAGGAAGAGTGAAGTTACAATTTTAACTTGTATGGAACACCCGTGTTCAACGAATTGGGCTTTGTGCTTGTCAAATTTGTCAATCGACATAACAGTATAGTCAAAATTGCAAAGAAATTGTCTGGGAGATTTAAGACTAGGTCCTACATAACCATTTTGCATTCGTGTGTAAACACATGTAATTTGGCTATAGCAAATTTTTAAAAATTTGATTAAAATAATTGAAAATGAAGGTTTTTGTCTCTTGAATTTTGAATTAACCAGACTTTACTGCAACTGAAAAACAATATTATGGTTCTTTTTCATGTTTGATAAATTTTAGTGTGTGTAACCCATATAAGGACGAATGACCAAAAGGTGATTCTAACATAATCATAGCTTATCTTACAGTGAAACTCAAGGAGGGACTCAATAAATTACCTATAGCATTCCAAGATACTATAAATTGCAATAGGTTTGCCTGAAACACTGGTTTTCTTCTGCTGCTGCTTCTTCTTCTTCATCTTCTTCTCCTCCTCCTCCTACTTTGTTGTAGTCTTCATCTTGAGAAAGAAACCAATCCCCAGCTCTGTACCCAAGGTTGCAGAATCTAGTCCTTCAGAGTTGGCTGAGGGTGTAGTTTGAGTTTGTTAAAATGTACGACACTCTTATCAATAGATTGAATAGCAGCTGTAAGTCCCAATCTAGGAAAAAATCCAGGCACCTTGGTATCTCTAAAACCACAGCCGTTAAAAGGCGTGTTAAGCTGATAACAGCAATTGTAATCATCTTCTTCTTCTTCTTCATCATCATCAAAAATCAAGTCAGAGAAAAAATTACTAACAATTTGCTAAATTTGCATAATTTGATATTACCAGGAAATGCTGAGAAATGACTACAGGAATTACTTTTAAAACCAAGGCATTGCATTTCATAACAGAATTAATTAGGCTTATATCTTTATAGGGTGTCGAGCGATGACCTTTTTTCAAATTCCCGTATTTCCCGTACGAAAATCAACCTAATTCCCGTATATTTTAGAACTCTCTAAGACTTAAGAGTTCGCATACCGAATGGCTGAAAAATTAATCTTAAAGTGCGAATTAAGATTTTCTGGCGTAAGTGTAACTGCATTTTTGGAGATACTTCCGCAGCCCACGGGTGATGGCGAGATTTAGGTCTAATCCGTAGCGTGAGGAAAACTCGCGCGCCTCGCAGATACCGTTTATCTGAGGAGAGCTGATATAAATTACTGTTTTACTGAGGAGGGTTGAGAGAGTAGTGAATAGAAGTGTCACATTATAAATGTTTATGGGAAATGACTGAATTGTATATTACAGTAACCGTATAGAGCTTCCACGAGTTAAAATGACACCGAAGCTTATGCGTAGCGAACTTCCGGTCCGCGAATCTCCATTTGATTTTCATTGGCAGTGAATCGTTCGTTCGCGATTATCTTCTTTATTATTTCGGATTGTGGTTTTGTTTTTAGCTGTTCAACTTATTTGGCCTTTCATGAATATTCCAAAGACAAGTGTCTCCTAAAAGAGTAATTAGTAAAACTTCGCATCAGAGACGACCATAACAAACAGCTTGCCTACAAAGTGTGCGATTTGCACATTTCAAACAGCAGTGGTCTAACATATCTTAGACTACAATGTTGGTGCAAATTAAATATGTTATATGTGAGAATATTATTATAATTTGCTATCCGGTTGTTATGTTAGTATATTATGCATTAACGTGACCCATTTAAATTCTAAATTGTGACGGAAGCTACGAGTTATAGGCTATTCGCCGTACCGGTAGGCCTAATATTTACTAACAATGCATCGTTTCTTCTTTAATATGTATTTAATAATTATAATAGCCTATCTTCAACAGTCATTTAACCAATAATCATTTTATAATTCTATACATATTCCAGGTATTGCAAGAAAGCGATATTTGATAGTACATGCGGTTCCACCTTAAAATGCAACCGTGCCTAGTTTTCAGCATCTATGGAAAACATTACCGTAAGTTAATAAACCAAACAACTGGCGACAATTGTTTTTAAAATGCTCATTTACATCTTCACCCTAGTCTACGTAAAGTGCCATACGGTAATCACTGAAATGGTAGGGGGGTTATGACCTCAATTTCACCAACGAACGAACCTCATTTTGCATGAATTATGAAACCCGAATCCTAATGGAGGTATGGATTGTCTGCATTTAGAAATATGTTAGTCAATAATTTAAAACAAGATGCCAGGAAACTAAATACAAAAATCTGCGTGCCTACTACGGTGTAAAGTTGCTCCGTGAAAAAAATACACCTCGCCAAGATTATATGACGTGCATACAGTTAAAAACAATCATCCAATTGGAGAAACACTTTCTTTGTCACGATCTTATAAGCAATTCAAACATAAACTGCTGTGATTTACGGGAAAATGTGAAACATTTAGAGACTACGAGTGTTGTATGTGGCACAACGTTAGCTGACATTTTGCATCATTAATACATAAGGAATTAACAGATGCAGAGCTTTCTCACTGCACACAGCTGAAGATCATATTCTTGGTGCATTTTAAGTTCTCTTAACAACAATAATGTGCTTAGTTACATGAAAGGAAAATTGTAGTACACAGTTCCCATTGCTTCCATTACCTGACTACTAAACCAGAATGGTAATGCATAACCATACGCCAGTGGCGCGTCCTATGGCAAATGAAAGATCGAAAGAAAATGCAAGCTCTATAGGAGCGATACAATTTTCTACACTACTGAAAATAGTAAAAATACCCTTTGTAATAATGAATAATAATCCTGGGGGTCATGTAGTAATAAGATGTTACCCACCCACTATCCCTTTTTAGATCACGACATTTGTAGTAAAATTGGAGGTGTGTCCGCTATTACACGCGTAAATTATGGGACAAATACAGTATTGCTAACCCCATGAATACGGTACTGACAGCCTTCCTGTCACTATGCCCCGCTTTTCCCCTCCGCAACCCACGGTCGCCACGTAACAAGACCCTACGTCCACCCGCCACACGGCAAGAAATCTGAGCATGCTTCTCACCTACACCCTGTATTTCGAAGGAAATAACGCGAAGGATATGTCGGGAGCTTGGAACAGCTGAGCTGTATTGCCAAATTTTTAGTGTTGTTGTAAATCAACTGATTCAAATAATACACAGCGCAACACTTCAGACATTATTTATGTACAATTGCCGGTATACGTAATATATTTTGAAAGACGAGCCTGAGTCAACGCCGAGGACATACCTGCCAACCTTCGGAAGTCAAAAATAGGAAGATTTTTTACATTATAGATTTCATCATGCGCAGTATACCGTGGCGAGGGCGAATGAGGGTACACGAAAGACCCGCGTGTCTTTATTGGCAAAGTATGAATTCAGCATAAAATTCACAAAAATGTAAACAATCTTCAATCATCGAGTAGTATGTTTGGCCAATATTTAAACGTAAGAGTACATAATATTGTTTTTTATAGAAAATGCCTACAATCTTTCGTATGGATTACACGTCGAATTCGCTTCCACTTATTCATTCTACTCTAGATTCCGCCATGGTCCGTATTGACAAGAGATTATAAACCAATAGAGAACAATATATTTCCAGTCAATCAATACTAAACGGAAATATATTGTACTATATTGGTTTATTACCACATATTCACGTAGGCTTGACAACTGTTTGTCCGTAACATACCACCAATCAGTATGTGGTACGGCGATCAGCTGACTCACCATTCCGAAATCGCAGCTATGGAGCTCACAGCCAAGCGAGGAACTTACACAAACTTGCACAAAAAACCAAGGTTACGCAAATCACAAAAGAAATTACGACTTACTAGAGAATCTCCTTGAGCAGGGTGTCTACTGTAAGGATGAAGTAAAAATTAGTTACTTTTTAGCTACCTTTTAGTTACCTTTTAGTTAATTTTAGTTACCTTTGAACAAGATACGTCTGCAGTCTGCAAGTAAATGGGCTCATCACGCGGTGAAGAAAAACAACAATGAACTGTGTTTAAAGCGGGTACATACAATTCACTTAGGGAGTTATAAAAAAAAAAAAAATACTAGATATTTATTATCAAATGAGTGGTTTCAGATAATATGTCGTCTTGTGCACAAGGCGTTTTTATAAATGCCAACAGGTTGCTCTGCTCTTGAGCATTTGGCGAGATTTCCTTTGTCACCGCGGTAGATCACGAAGAAATTTATGGGACGTTACGTGATTGTAACCGAATTCTGCCTTCGCAGTCAGGTACGGAGAAATTTCGAGATGTTACACGAGCGGCGCTGGTCTCACCCGTTTGTCGAGATTCCCGTAGTTTTCGCGATAGAACACGGATAAATATCGCGATTTAGATAATTGGTGTCACTTTTAGTCGTTCGACGAGATTTCCATTGTCCTTGAGGTCGGGCACGAGAAAATATAGCATTATTACGCAATCAGCGCCACTTGCTGTCCGTTTGACAATAATCCAGTTGTCCTCGTCATTGAATGCGGATAAATATCGCGATGTACCGCAAACGCTGCCGCTCTCGGCCGTTTTACGAGATTCACGTTGTCCTCGCGATATTGTGCATACCGCGCCGCACCCGGCCGTTGAACGATTGTCTATTCGTCCTGACAGAATGGTGGAGGCAAGCTCAAGGTTGGACATGGTTAAAATTCGCGAGTAGTTATGGACAAGTTGTATGGCCGGCGCCGTGATTCCCACTGTCCCTATGCTGTGGTTGGGAGTTCATCGGTTCAGGGTGGATCACGAGGAGAAATTAGCATCGCGACGCTACGTAGGCTGTCATATCTAAGTGGGTTAATGCACTTCTCGCTCCCCGTACGCTTTGAGTATACGGATATGGGAAAAGTAGCGAGTAGGTTTCGGAAAGTTTCGTGATTGGTGCCCGATCACTTTTGACGGGATTCGCGCAGTCCTCGTGGTCACAAGTTCACGCTAGGGTACAGGTTTTATGATTTTACGTAACTGACGTCAATCAAGATTAATTGGAGGATTATCCATTTCACAAGGTCCGTATTGTCATTGTACACGTCAATACGGACCTTGTGAAATGGATAATCCTCCAATTAATACAAAAAATTTGTATTGATTGGGCGGAGACACCCCAACCCATTAGAATTGTCACTGACGTCGATTTCGGTCCATTTGACGAGATTCCCGCAGACAAGTCGTGCGGTCAGCCGGCCGTCTTGAATATGAATGTTCGAAGTAGATATCAAATATTAAGAATTATTCTGAGAGGATTGCACGAATAATACGACTAGAGGACACGTTTTCTTTCGAATGCCAATCACGAATTATACAAGTTTTCGAAATAACCGGTTAGATTATAATATATCCGATGGAACCAAAGTTCGAAGGAAAAATCGACATATAACGGAATTTCGAATTAACCATACTGGATGTCGCAAATTTACGAGACAGATTTTTAAAATAAGTTACAACCCACGTATTTCGAAGCTTTTTCATAATTCTTTTTCGAAACTAACATTTCGCAAGATTGCGACATTAAATTATTTTTAGTTATTTCTGGACTTCAATTTGACATAGTCTCCAAATAAATGCGAGAAATGCGAGGTTTCTGATTAGTTTCAGAAGTTTTCGCGAATAAACGTCTCGCGAAAAGTCAGATTTCCTAATAACACAGATAAATATTTCACACAAAACTAAAACGTCTTCTTGATACCGAAAATATACGCTGAACGATGTATACCACTCAAGGTATCCTCAGTATGCATTTCCTTGAGCTCAGGCACGGGGAAATATAGCTTATGCAAATGGCGCCGCTTGCGTGAAAATCGCTCCATCGCAATCTCTGAGCCTAGAGGCGCGAGTTTAAACGACTCAATCCGCCTTCAAAAAATTTTCGTTACCCGTATGTAAAATTCGTTACTTTTTCGTTACCCATTTGTAAAATTCGTTACTTTCGTTACCGGTCGACACCCTGTTGAGAATGGAAATTATTTGCAGTTCCTTTTTCTTTTACAATATATCACTGGGGCCAGAAATTCGGAAGAAATAATAGTAATTAATTAGATCGGAAGACTAGGTGAAAATTCGGAAAGTTTCCGAATAAATCGGAAGGGTTGGCAGGTATGCGAACATTCTATCAGAGAAATACGATACTTTTAGATGAATAAATAAATTACACACCGAAGCTATGATACTTTTATCATCGGTATTCAATTCTATAAATACGACAAAAAGGGCAAACACTCTACAGCTAATACAGTAGATATAAAAACACTCACCATGCAATGATTATCTTTTAACATGAAACAAGAGTCTGAGCGGAGGTCGTTCACAGCTTACTACAGTAGTTGACAGATAACACCATGCACACTCACTGAATCGCGACTCTCTAAACGGTTAATATTAGCTTTCGTGATAATACAAAAGTAAAGTTAAGGTAAAGACATATTTAGCACTGAGCACTCAAACAAGCCGCTCTGTGGCGATATTCTTGCAGTGGCTTTATATTGTCGAATTGTAGGCTATTGAATGACAGACGGTATTTTGAACACTATTGACGGGAAACAATAGTCTGTGCTCTATTATCGATTGACGCAAGCGAACTGACACCATTAAATAACTTATCTTCAGTCACTTGGCAAGGATTTCTTTTACACCCTCCATCCCTTCACTGTCCCTATCATCACCACCACCATCATTGTCTTTGTCAGAACTTGATGAATTGCCAAGGTTAATAATCACACCGCGATATCCAGATCTCCTTCAGTATTTCTTTCTGTACATGCTGTACGGGATGTATCCAGTCCTCGGGTCGAACTTCGGCGAAGAAAAAGTAAGGAAACAATGACAATGAAAAGAAATCCGACACAGACAGTGGTTAATAAGCGACTGAAACAATGCCTGCCCATACGAGAAGAATTCTGTCACTTGTGTGGTATATTCTGTAGCCACATGTTGGTGAAGGGTGTTTGATAGTAAAATGTCGAGAGTTGTGAGATATTGTTGGTAGTTTTTGAAATTTATGCATGTGTGACGCATTTGAATTCAGTGTTTGCACGCACTTTAAAACAATTTGGTATGTCCATCTCCCCTGCGAAAGAAGTCCTTGGAAAGGCTAAAAACAGTAACATTCCACACGCGACATGCCGCGAATACTTTTTAATTTAGATTTATTTTATCAAAGTAGATAATAGAAAATAAAATAATGCAAAACGAAATTAAATAAGTCACTTTGACAAATACAAGATTGTGACTAGGAACTTCAGTTATACACAGCACAAAATTAAGTTCTTTTGACAGTACTATTTTTTTTTTATGTGTAACATCTTTCCGCTCGGTTGCTGGATAGTTTTGTGGGAGTGATTTTGAAAATTAGGGACGGAAGTGGAGCGGAACGATCGAGCTGGCAGTGGTGGATCGAACGGAAGTATGCACTGCCCGCTCGATCGAAAGTGTACTAGCTGGCAGTGGTGGAAAACGGAAGTATGCACTGCCCGCTCGATCAATCGAACGGAAGTGTACTAGCTGGCAGTGGTGGAAAACGGAAGTATGCACTGCACGCTCGATCGATCAAACAGAAGTGTACCAGCTGGCAGTGGTGGAAAACGGAAGTATGCACTGCCCGCTCGATCGATCAGTGGACAGTGGTAAGACCCAGCTGGCTGTGGTACGAGAAACAATGAGCGCGCAGTGTCGGAAATTGATACCATGACGTAGACTACTCTCGGCCATGAACGGAATACGCTCATGCGAACTCTGGTGTCAACTGATTGAAACAAATGACATGGTACATGTTCGAAGTCTTCGTATCAGTATTTAAATGGTCATCATCATCATCTTGTACAGTTTCCAGCCCCAGGCTGGGTCTGTTTGGAACATAAGCCTCGCCACTTAGTTCTTTCTTCCCACCACCTCTCCGCTGTCACTCTGGTCCAGTCCTCGCCTCTCTTCTTGACACATTCCTCCACTCCTTTCAGCCATCTATCTCTTGGTCTTCCCCTTGGTCGTTTCTTCTGCATCTGCATCTCATGTATCCTCTTGGGAATCTTCTTCTCACCCATACCACCTCAGTCTTGATGTCTCAATCCTACCTTGCAAGGGCTCCTCTTTCACCATTTCCCTGACCTTTTCATTCCTCACCCTGTCTCTTCTTGTTACTCCGATCCTACTTCGCAGGAACTTCATTTCACCTGCCTGTATTCTGCTTATGTCTCTTTTCTTCATTGTCCACGTTTCTGAAGCATAGGTCAGTATCGGGATATAGTAGCTTCTGTATAACACTTCCTTGCTTTTTTGTGGGACATCTTTATTCCACACTAAGCTCCTAATGCTTCTCAGAAATGCTTCTGCCTGTCTGCCACGTTCCGTAATCTCTTTGTCATTTCTCCCATTTTCCTCCACTATACTTCCCAAGTACTTGAGACTTTCCACCTTCTTCAGCTGTCCACCTCCAAGTTTTATCTCACTCATTGGTCTGTCCTTTTTCCTGGTCGTTAACAGGATCTCACATTTACTGATGTTGAACTTCCATCCGTACTCTCCCACGGTTTCTTCCCAAGCCTTCAGCTGCTCCTGAATTTCCTCCTCCGTGTTTCCCCAGACCATGAGATCATCTGCAAATACCATTGCTTTCATCTTATCTTCTCCTATCTTTCCTGCTATCCGTGTCATTACCTCGTCCATAACCACAATAAAGAGAAGGGGTGACAGCGCACTACCTTGTTTCAGGCCACTCATTTGTCTGAACCAGTCTGTTCTTTCCCCTCCAACTTTCACACAACTCACACTTCCACAATACATCTCCTTCACTCTGCCTACAGTCTCTTTTTCCACTCCCATGTTTTCCATTGCTTTCCAAACCTTCTCCCTACACACACTATCATAGGCCTTTTCGATGTCCAGGAAGGCCATCAGCAGATCCTCTCTAAATTTAAATGGTGAAATGCCTTAATATCAAACATTGTAAGTAGTCGGCATTGCCGGTATTATGTTTCTGCACAATGGCTATTCAAATATTAACCCACATAACGGTAATGCAGTCATCAATATAATATAATCGTTGTGGTTATACGAAAATTGAGCAAGCCTTCATGAACTATTACTGAATACATTCTCTTTACTCACAAGAGGGCCTATTCATAAGGCATTTTAAACTCAATTTCACGCAGGAACATTATCGAAACAAGCAAAATATAAATGAAACTTAATTAGGTAATGCAGTATTATTGGAACGTGGAAATAAGTCACCATCTTGTGCACAAAATTGAGTAGTCAAAATAGCCATGGGGTTAATGCGTATGACTGTGAATCTAGACATCTTGGGTTCGAATCCTCGGCGGGGTAGGTATTTTTGTTACCAGATTATCATTTTAAACGATATTTACCATATCAATAGGACTCATTTTAACAGAATCCATATGAAATTACGTGTTGGTCTGTGAATAAGGAGGACCTGTTTATAAAGAATTTAACGTTATGAGCAGTGTCGCGTCTTAATCTAGTTGATCCATATCGTATTCTTTATTTAGGCTAGTGCTGGTGGAAGCTACAAATCATCCAATAAAATGAGTTCCGTATTATAAACTACAATATCTGTAAAACACTCCCTTTTACAATAGATTCATATTTGTGCCAATAATAGTATAAAATACCAGTGTATCAACAATTTCACGTGAGGTTCTTCCATTGTGCTCTGAAAGAAGTTCATTTTCCGTATTGACAGATTCACTACATAACAAAGGAGAAACTGTTCCGCCTAGTCAATACATTTATTTACAACAAGTTATAAACTTGCTATTATATGGTACATGTTTCGGGGCCTCTAGTACTGGTCCCTTCTTCAGCCATAAATTAAGTTGCAAAATCCAGCATAATTAAAGGTATCATAATAAAAAATACATAAAATGATGAGTGAATGGATGAAATGAGGCAAAAAAGAACATATTACTCATGAGAAGTAATGTGAGTGCAAATCAGTAAAAATTAACACCATTGGTATTTCTAGGTTCTTGAGAATACACTTATATAGCACTGTTCTAATGTTTGTGCATGTGGAAATCACTACACTTGGGATTTATAGCCTGTTGTTTGACATTCGATGTTTTCCCTCTAATGCAAGACTATAAGCTCAGAAGCCCCAGCTTGAACAGCAAGTTTCAGTCAACAGCATTGTAAACAACAGGCTATAAATCCCAAGTGTAGTGATTTCCACATGCACAAACATTAGAACAGTGCTATATAAGTGTATTCTCAAGAACCTAGCAATACCAATGGTGTTAATTTTTACTGATTTGCACTCACATTACTTCTCATGAGTAATATGTTCTTTTTCGCTTCATTTCATCCATTCACTCATCATTTTATGTATTTTTTATTATGATATCTTTAATTATGCTGGATTTTGCAACTTAATTTATGGCTGAAGAAGGGACCAGTACTAGAGGACCCGAAACATGTACCATATAATAGCAAGTTTATAACTTGTTGTAAATAAATGTATTGACTAGGCGGAACAGTTTCTCCTTTGTTATATACTGTAGGTTTCTTCCATGTTAGACGTTACACGTCATATGCAACTACTGTAAGGCTCGTAATTATTTTTTTTTTTTAATTTTTTTTTTTACAATTCCTGGAGATCTTTTGTGGCTTTTCTTTCGACTGCCACCTTAGCCGTCGCTTTGCACCTGTTTGCTTCCTTGAACACAGCGTAGGAGTTTCGTGCAGGATGGACTCTTGCTCACGGTTTCTTTTCTACTCCACCAGCTGCCATCACAGCGTCCTGAACAGCATGCATGCCAATCAGACTTGCTTCTTTGTGATTGACGATCATGCACTCCTTGTTCAGGGAGAAACCTCTGTCTAGAGCTGCATTGTTGATACAAAATCAGTATCATTTTAACGAAGCTTGTGAGATCGTTTTTGGCAGGAACTGAGGAAGGTGCTGAAACCACTAATTCAGACCACAGCACATCGGGCCGTGGCTCTTTTCCATCGAACTGCTTTAAACGCGCATTGACGGAAGGCAGTCTCAGAAGTGAGGAGTAGCTGCTCTTGATGCGGTCAGCCATTGCGCCAGAAAGCAAATACATCTGATTACAAAGAATTTTCAGGGCAATGATGATCCTAACTTCTTCCAACTTAGTACTCTCAGTGACCCCTATAGGGTCTAGGCAGGAAATGGTACAGGTCTCTTGTGAGCAAGAGTTGACCTCTCTTCGATTTTTTCAGCCAATAGGATATGAATGTACAATTTTCGGTAGTTGGTGCGAAATTGCAGCACATCCGCTCCTGGAATTTCTGAGATCTTCAGCTGTTAACTTCTTTAAGGGCTGCTCTTGTTGAGAAACCCAGGTCTCCTCTGAATAACAATGCGGACCGATTCCTGCATGTCACTGTCAGTAACGAGTGTGGCGCGCGGAGAGGGTACGGCCGGCGGTAGGCCAGGCAAAGCATGCATTCTACGTTGGCTGGGTTCTCATCCCGCTTAGCGCTCTATCGGTGGCGCAAATTGCGGGTGGCAGCGCGGTCTGCAGGCGAAATAGAAGACTGAGAGGGAGGACCCTACCGAGCGTTCGGGGGCTAAGAAGTCAGACATTATGAGACTTTTCAAGATTTCCCGAACCAAGTGCAAATTTCCCATATAATTCCCATATTTTTCCCCGGTCACAAAAATTCCCGTATAATTCCCGCATTTTCCGTATCGCTCGACACCCTGTCTTTAGGAGAACTATCTTGTACAAGGAAATGAGAAAGAAAAACAAATTGGAGGCATGGATATTAAAGACATCCAAAGGAAGTGGAATGCTGGAAAACATTAAAAATTTAGTACAGAAGATGACAGAAAGAGTGAGAAAGTAGTGAAGATGTGAAACTAAAATAACGAAGCAAGTAGGGAGAGAAAAAATTTAATGTTTGAATGAAGGAGAAGTTTGTTTTAGGAAAATGTGAAAATATGAATCCATTAATCATAAAAATGAAGTATCCAGGTAAGACCAGATAGTTCTCCTAAAGATATAAGCCTAATTAATTCTGTGATTTGTATTACACGGACTAGTCTTGTTATGAAATGCAATGCCTTGGATTTAAAAATAAAACTGAATCAATAACATACCGTATTTACTCGAATACGACCCGCCCCCGAATAAGACCCGCACCCTGATTTTGAAGAACAAAATTTAAAAAAAAAAAAAAAAAAATTTACTCAAAATTATTTACTATCTTAACTAAATAAACAGAATAGCATTTATCCAAAATAGTTTCCAACAGTTTTGAAGTCGTTCTAAAATAACACACATCAAACGATTAAAAATACAAATAAAAGCACACAAACACTTCATTCATCGTCATCAGAAGTACCAACTTCGGAACTTTTATCACCATCACTTTCCCACTAAATGTTGTCATCACTGCCATCCATAGCATTCGAAATACTACATTTCTTGAAGCTCTTCCGTATGAGATCTCCAGAGATACGATTCCATGCCGTCAAAATCCACGAACACAGCAGCTGAACTTTCGGGCGCTGAATACGACCAGTTGGAGTCGGTGTGTGCTTATCGGCCGCCATGCACTCCGTATACAGCTGTTTCAAGGCTGCTTTGAACGGGCGGTTCACGCAGACATCCAGTGGTTGTAGCATAGACGTCATCCCGGTCAATCACGAATACATGACTCGTCAATATCATATTTCCTACCAGGCACGATTTCCAATAACTTCAGCTTCCCTCACAACTTTCAATTCCTCACTCACAGTAAATGACCGCAAACATTTCGTAGCATTCATGTTTACACTCGGAGAACGTGCGCGTGACTGTATGACGCCCCGCGTGCTTACGGTAAAAGAAAGTTATAGCCGGAAGAAGGCTAGCACCATCTAGCGGATACTCGCAACACCCGATATCGCGCGCGGCGGGCAATTTAGATCTTTCAAATTTGGATGACTCAAATAAGACCCGCACCCCAATTTTTCACGTCCGAATTTGTTTAAAAATGTGCGGGTGGTATTCGAGTATATACGGTAACTAGACACATCTTGAGTTTCAATGACGATTTCTTTGAATTTGGCAGATTTTAAATTAATTGGTGTCAAATTATTGATGCTTTACAGTAATGCTGAATCACCCATAGAGCATACAATCATTCTAACATTACTTTCCTTGCCACTAAAAGTCACTACTGTAAATACATTTTTAAATGTTTTTTTGTTGTCAAATTTCATAGGTTCATTCATATCAGTGACTACTGGTGGGCCCCCGAACCTGGTATACCACAACGCACCCTTCCTCTTTACTCACCCCTTATACGAGTCAACGAATACCAATGCTACTAACATAATAATATTAAATCTGAATTAAGCAGAGAATTATTACTATTAGTGGAGTTGGAGAAAAACATATGCGTAATTTGGCAAGAAAGTTTCTGCCCATATATTTGAAGAAATTCTGTTTCACTCCTGAACATCACATGAGTGTACTTGCCACATCCCCTCACCCTCCAGTTTATTTTGACAACGTCCTTCAAATGACTCCTTTCACTTACGCGCTTCTTCCCTTCTCTCTCCGTTCCCGACCAGCGTTGTATTTTTCACAGAAATGTGACACTGGCCACCTGTACTTGCGTTCCAAGAACACCCCGAGACGTATCCGTTGAATCACGCACCACGACCGTGACGGGAAGCTGCAGCACGTTCACACATCGGAGGTTCGAATGTCTGCTGACTCCAGTTATTCCGAGTAATCTTTTTTTCCTGGGTTTTCCCAAACTCCTTCCAGGCAAATGCTGGGATAGTACCTTACTTAAAGTCCTGTGGCCACCTACCTCATCCCTGTCTCTAATACAGTTACACTACTACAGTCATCGCATAAATACAGGTTATCAGACACGTTCAACACACACCCAACTACACAGGGCTGAAGACCAAGACGTTCCAATCCCCTCAAATGAATTAACAACAATTCTTTTACTTTAGCCTACAGTCCTCCTAAATGACCAGCCGACCACCTCGAGGTGTAGTGGCTAGCAAGCTCGGCTGTCCCTCCGATGGACCGCGTAAGATTCACGGCTCTGCCAAGAATTTAATTCTGGTCTAAGGGCTGGAACGGGGTACACTCAGTATCGTGAGGAAAAAACTGAGAGGAGGTGGGTTTGATTCTCACCTTAGCCATCTTGGAAGTGGTTTTCCATAGCTTCCCACTTCTACTCCAAACAAAAGCCGGGATAGTTCTTAACGGAAGACCACGACCGTCTCATTCCCAATCCTCGCCTAAATTAGCCAGCAAACACACACTAATACAGCCATCACAATAAGACAGCTTACAAGACAAATTCCACACACACCCAAGTACTGTCGCAGGGCTGCATGACCACGACGTCGCAAAGCCCCTAAATAAATCAACAACAACTAAATGATCAGCCATGACACTAGTGCCGTCGTACATCTGTGTTATAAGCTTGTTACCTAATGTGAATTCCTCTAATACTGACAAAACCTGGGTGTACAGAGCTTCAGCCGATGTGTTAGAACTAACGCCCGTAAAGCCAATGCATCTTTTTTTAAATTCTCCAGCCGTCTACATATAATAGCACAAAATTGTGGAGAGTTGTGATTTATCAATCACACCAGAACATTCATCTACAAGAATTGCCACAACTTTTGTGCTGTAAAGTTCCTTCACAATAGCATCTACCATTACTCCTCTAGGCTTCTATTAAATTGTTCTGAATTGTAGATGACGTACCCTGAATTACAGTAGAATTAAGTAAATGGTCATGTAACAAATGGTCATACATGCTCAGCAAATCTAAAGTTTCTTTGTAGTTACCTCTGTTCAGTGACTGATCTGACTCATGTCCTCGTAGCGCCTGCTCTTGCTTGCCTAAATGAGAAACGACATCTATTAGCGAGACCTCCATATGTTGCTTTCTGAGCATTCAACTGAACATCTATTCGCAAGCTACTGAATTTACACAATGCAAATACACATGCGATATGACTCCCTTGTTTTTTCATGTTCTTTTAATCTACTAGTAACATCAGCAATATTGCCAAATCCATCCTTTGACCACACCGAAAAGGAGACAGGGCCAGCAGAATAGGAGTTTTCTGCAGCCACTGATGGCGTGAATAGTTTGAAAAACAAAAATGTTGAATATATTTTCACTTATGGTCTACACAAGTTGAAACTAAATTCGGAAGTTCAGGCGTCGGCCTTCCTTTCTCCTTAATATCCACTTTCCGAAGAAATGGAATTGATTTAAATCCCTTTGATAACACGTTCTAAGGGACTCACCAATCCACCTCCGCTGCTTCACTCACACATAACATTGTAATATTTCACTGTTTGCTAAATCACTTCAAGACAGACTTAACACAAACGTTAACATAACACTGTCTTATAAACAACTGAAGTGGCTCAGCACTGGCATGCCTCCCCTGGTCAAGAAATTCCCCTTGAAACACCCAATCAGCATTAGGCCTAGTTGAACCGCATGGTTCTAGTGCGAGACTACTGAAATTTCCCCTTTACCCGCATGCCTCTGATAAACCGACAAGCAACCAGGAGAACCTAGCGGTATACTCAAATACAGTCGCTCACAATTAAAACGGTGCACCACAAATAAAAATAAGTATGGTACGCTGCTATGACTGCCGACTTTCGTGACAATCTGCAGAAAATATATGACAACAAGTGTGATTTTTATGACTGCACTATTAACAAGTCTCTTTAGACGGAAAAAATATTTTTACATTTTAACCTCGGGTGGTATACCGCCAGTATATGCGATGCATGGGAGAATTCGCCACTGATTCATATGACATGCATTTGGAAGTTAAACAGAAGAGTGAAGTAAACTTACATTAGTGAGATTTCCATTTATTGAAAGTAGGGCACTTGTTAAAAAATATAAGAACATGACGATCTTTTATTGTAATTATGTTCTACTGCCTTGTTTTCAGAACATAAATATTACCTTTTAAAATGTTTTTGGGTGACACTTTCCAGTACTGCCTCCCTAAATTATATACTACTTTATCCATATCACAGAAGCAGTTCAAAATAATTTGAGATGCCCACAGTTTGATGATGATGATAATCAATGAGATTATATAGGCGTAATGTCCCTTTTAACTGCTGTGATTACAGAGATACATATTTGATATTCCAGTCTACATATGCATAAAAATGTTCAAAGTACCATTACCATCTGCTTCAGCACGGACCACTAGAGAGATGCCTTTCAGTCTATCCACATATGAAGAAGACACGTGACCAGTTCCTCGGTCATCCCACTGCCTGTCTGCATTGAGTGCATATAACTTTACCCTCCTTCGTGTGTCCGTCATGTCACCAGTCTGTGTTGTGATGAGGAAACACCTACTTCACTGCTCCAGGCATTATCATCTGTAAATAGCAAAAGGTTTCACACTTAAAAGAGCATTAAAACACAAAATGGATCACATCCTCAGTCTACATTGTATAGAAAATTGCCTGGCTAAAAATCTTAACAGTATGACAGTAAAACATATAGAATGATTTAATGTGACATTGGATAATTCAAACTAACATTCAGCTTTCGTCAAAACAAAATACTATAGAAAGTGCTTGCAAAACAAACTTTTAGTTTTCAAATTAGAAATTACCTCCACTTGAAACTGTGTCCAATTCTTCTTAACTAGGCTACAAATCTGTTCACATTCGGCATTATTATACAATATGGCGAGACAACAGGAGTCAAAAAATACTATCTTATTTATGATAGCCATCAGCTGCACGAATATAAGCTGACCCATCCAGAATCATTTGCAGCTGGCTTACTCACTACACTAGATTCGGAATTCCTTCACATCATCATCTCTTATTTAATTTTCTAACACAAAATAACAGTAAACTTCTCCTAAAAGAAATTAATAGAAGAAAGCTGTGCTTCTTTAAATATTGTCATGTTTAACAACCTGTGCATGATTTAGCACATCATTCTTAACCCTGGAGTGGTCGCGATGGGTCTATGAGACCCGGACGGACATAGGTATTTATTGGTGTTCCTGTTGGAATGTACCGAGCACTTCCCCCTCCCTGGTAGCTCCTAGGCTCCCGACCTTCAACCGAACACAGTATGCCCCTCTCAGTTGCCTGGGGAACGTGGTGGCACAGTGGTCAAGCTGTTGGCCTCTCACCACGGCGGACCGGGCTCGACTCCCGGTCAATGCATGTGAGATTTTCAAAGTGAAATGCCATGTCCCGTAGTTCAGATTCCACGTAAAAAGGAGGTCCCGTGATTAACGGTGACGTTAAACTACAATCTTCCTTCTTCCTTCTCAGTTGCCTTGGAAATTTTGCACGTACAGGCTGTTCAGGGCCTCGCAGACCACGTGCGACTGTTAACGTTGGTCTTTGTTGTCAAACTTCGCATTGTTAGTTTAGTAAACTTTTTCTTCCGTGTAACAATGAAGCTAATTCTGCCTGGATTCGTTCTATATTGGAGGAATCTGAAGATGAAGTTCTTGGTGGAAATGAAAGTGATTACAGCAGTGATGTGTCTGATGAGGAAGAACAGAATATTGGAATGTGTTACCGAACAAAGTGATATTTGAGAAATTTCAGATTCTGAAAATAGTGGCTCTAGCGAGTACACAACATCAGATGACGAAATTCCTTTAGCTTATCGTGATTTTACACAGGAAAGGATGGAAAAACCAAGTGGAAAGTGGCCAAGCCCACTGAATCTGTGAGGACTCACCAACATAACTTTGTAAGGCATTTGCCAGGTACAAAAGTTGATACGAAAACTGCTGATGACCTAGTCAAAGGTTTCAGTTGTTTCATAACTGATGAAATGATAAGATTGTTTTTACACAAATATTTACATTGGTCAATTAAAAGAGAACTATGCACGGGAACATTATGCGAAAGAAACAGACAATATGGAAATTAAAGAACTTATTGGATTTTTGTTGTATTCTGGGGTGCTAAAATCATCACACTTGAATACAGATGACCTGTGGAGTCCTGATGGAACAGGAGTACAGAGCAACGCTTCAGGTTCCTACATCGGGTGATTCGTTTCGATGACAAAAGAGACAGGGAACAAAGAATTGCTGAGGATAGACTGGCACCGGTAATAGAAATTTTTGAAAAGTTCATGGAATGTTGTAAAGTAAACTACACGGTTGGGGGAATACGTAAAGATTGATGAGCAGCTTTGGGCATTTAGGGGTCTTTGCAAGTTTCGCCAGTACACGAGAAGCAAGCTAGAAAAATATTAACAAATTCACAAAGAAATTTGATAAAATGGCCCGGCTAGCTCAAATCAGTTGCCAGAGTTTCGCCCCAGTGTACCAATGGGCTCTTCAGTTGGTTATGGTACACCTCACCAAGACGCGTGGCTAGTACATACGGAGAAGGCTGCTGCAAGGCACAAAATGTAGTCACGAGCAGCGCAAACCGCGAAACGCTGACAACTGTTTTGAGCTAGCCGGACCATTTTATCAAATTTGTTAATGTACATAGCTCAATCGGACAATTTTACATCCCGTTTCCTTCGGGAACAGATATTTCCAACTAGCAAAATATGGCATATAAGTTTTCACTATGGTGGATGCTCGAACTTTCTACATAACCAACATGGAGGTCTATCTGGGGAAACAGAGTTCACGACCCTTCAGACTAGATCAGACCCCAACAATGGTTGTAACTCTGGCTTGTTCAACCCCTCTCAAGTACAGGCCGCAATGTGACATTTGACAATTGGTTTACTAGTATTCCCCTTGCCCAAGATTTGATGAATAATTACAACTTGACAATGGTGGGTACAGTGCACAAAAATAATAAAGAGCTACCACTTCAGTTCGTAACGAGCAAAGGACGTTCTGAGAAATCATCCCCGTTTGAATTCGACAAAAAGACACTTGTGTCGTATGTGCCAAAGAAAGGTAACATCGTAGTGCTGAAGAGTACAATGCACCATGCAAAATCGATTGTGATACTGGAGATGAAGAGAAGCCTGAAGTGGTAATATTTTATAATGTTAACAAAAGATGGAGTCGATAACAGTCGATCAAATTGAGCCAAATTACACCACTGCGAGAAAATCTAACAGATGGCCTCTAACTGGTTTTTTTCCGTCTCGTGGTCTTGGCTGGAATCAATGCACTGGTTGTTTATAAATTCAACACAAGAAGCTACGAGAAGACGGTGACCCAGCGGCAGTTCCTGATATGTCTCATGCAGGGACTGACTGTAGACCACATGAAGTCCAGGTTATTGCAGCAGAACCTCCCAAAAACTTTGAGGACTATTATTAACATGATCCTAAAAACGGAGGATAACTACCCTGTGCAAGCACCTGCCACAGAAGTTCCCAGGAAAAAAAAAAAGAGATGTCATTTCCACCCAGCACAGACAGGAAGACATCCTTCATCTGCCCCAAGTGCCAAAAATTCATTTGCGGAGAACATGGACAACTTGTCTGCAAAATCTGCATAGAAATTGATTAAAGTGATGTTTCCCTATAATTGGATATGTTTCTAAAACTAATTTGATTTTGATTTTATGAATTATGACACATAATTCACACAAACCTAAAAAAAAAACATATTTTTGTACCAATAGTTCAAGTGATATACATTTTACTGTTACCATGTTTTACCTTTCACAAGTTAACGGAAAACAATCAGTTTTTCAGTGTAATAATAAAAATACATATTATTTTTTTTGTTAAGAAATGGAATAGTTGTTGTAGTCATGTAAACTGCATTAAAATAAACGAAATAATGTCCTTTAATACTGTAATTGGAAATAAAGCAAAAAGGAAGATTGTAGTTTTACGTGACCGTGAATCTTGTGATTATAAGCCACGGGACCTCCTTTTTACGTGGAATCTGAACTACGGGACATGGCATTTCACTTCGAAAATCTCACATGCATTGGCCGGGAATCGAACCCGGACCTCCTTGGTGAGAGGCATACAGCTAGACCGCTGAGCCACCACGCCCCTCTGAGCATAAAGATCTAATACACTGGTCAAAACAATTAGGGGATCAGTTGAGATATCTAGGTTCTGACGTATTGTCATCGGCAGAATGACCTAAAATGGTTCGACGTCTTTCTGTCGGTTCTACGGAGTGGAGACAACAACATTACGGCAACCGAGATAGTGGTAATAACAGAAAGTTGCTGCAGTGGGGTTTGGTGCGGACGTGAGTTTACTCTACCAAACGAATCACACAAGCAGTTGGGTTCAGATGGTGTAGTGAGCAGGTAGTGCAATGCAACAACAACGTGACTTACCCGAAGGTATGGCATGGAGAGCCAGAGGAAGGTTGGAAGCGGAACACACTCAAGAGGGAGGTGGCTGCAGCTATTGGAGAGTCCCAAAGTGTACTTTCTCGGACCTGGACGTGATTTCAGACAACAGGAACCGTTAAAAGAAGGCCAGGCCAAGGTCGTCCACTGGTAACATCAGCAAGAGATGACCGTTATCTCCTGTTAACAGCCCGTCGATACAGGAGGCTGAATGCAACTCACCTGCAACGCACCCTCCAGGCGACAACAAGAAGCGCAATATCAACACAAACAGTCCGAAATCGCCTTCGGGAAAGTGGCCTCTACACACAGAGACCTATGGTGTGTCTCCCATTAAAACCACGCCACCGTTTAGCCCGCAGAAACTGGGCGGAGGAACATAAAGATTGGCGTCGTAACGAATGGCGCCGGATTCTGTTCACAGATGAGTCAAGATTTTGTGTTCAGCCGGACAATCGTCGTTCCCTCATCTGGAGAGAACGTGGAACTTGGAACAATCCCTCTTATGTGTAGGAAACGGCGCCATATCATGGTGGTGGACAAATGGTGTGGGCAGGAGTCAGTATTGGTGGACGTAAGGACCTCTATATCGTTCAGAATGGCGCTTTGACTGCTCAGAGGTATTGAGACGAGGTCCTTCGACCGTTTGTTGTGCCCTACGATGGTGCCATAGGCACGATGGGTTCATTCTGGTGGACGATAACGCACGTCACCACAGAGCTGCACTGGTGGACAACATGCTTGACGACAAGAGCATTGAACGAATGGAGTGGCCAGCTTGTTCACCTGACTTAAACCCAATTGAGCATGTCTGGGATGCACTTGGCAGACGTATTGCAGCCAGACCAGCACCTCCCACAACGGTTGCCGAGCTGGATATTGCACTCATGGAAGAATGGCCAAATATCCCTCAAGAGCTGATTGATAACCTCATACTGTCCATGCCATGCAGGTGTGCAACTGTCCTGGCTATCCGAGGTGATCACACACCATATTAGAGGGCAACGAGAATGACTTTTTCACTATTATGGTAGTCCCATGGTGCCTCGCTCTAAGTAAACGCCATGTAAACCTCCAGTAAAGAGTTGAGACAGAACAATATCGTACTGTAGCACGCACAAATTACAATTGTAACCGTACTCTGAATAAAAGACGTTACCATATGTATCTTGTGTATGATATCTCACTTGATCCCCTAATTGTTTTGACCAGTGTAGTAAGACACAGAAAAAATGGGCCCGAGAGTCCCGGTGCGACCATTAATATTGACAAACCCCATGCGACCACTCCAGGGTTAAAAGGAAACTTGTTGAAAATGTAGTCACAGGCTGTACAGAAATAGTTTCCGACTTATATTCTGAAGAGATTTATCTTCATCTTATTGTTTCAAATAGGTATTTATTGGTGTTCCTGTTGTTGGAATGCACCGTGCACTTCCCCCTCCCTGGTAGCTCCTTGGCTCCCGACCTTCAACCACACACAGTATGCCCCTCTCAGTTGCCTGGGGGACGTGGTGGCGCATGATGATTTCTAGCAGTATTGAGTGTTTTTCTTGTTTTTCATTGAAAGTCCTATTTCTCCTTTCCCCTTCACAGCATGTCATAGAATTTACTGTATTAGTGTGCGATGAATTTTTGATGTTACTTACTGTAAAAGTCGACTAATAGGGGGGCCTTTTTTGCCATTTTCATTTATAAAATAATAGGCTTAAGGGATCACCTTTAGTCCATGTGCGTGTGTGTGTGTGTCCCCCCGTAATAAAATCTTAACTCGGTAAGGACATAGCACTATGTTGTCAGACCCCAACCGTGCCCTTCAAATTTTATTACGTCTCACTATGGATTTACTTCCTCATGAAGACAAAATTGTTCACATCATAGGTGTCTTGCTAAACTTCAGTTCTCCAATAATTAAATCACAAGGCTAACCATTTTTAGTTAACCTTACTAAAGATATTTTCAAATAATTGTCATAAAATTCGATACCGTAATGGAATTTGTAACAGCAAATAATTTGTATTTTAATTATGTTATCAACATAAAAACTTCGTAACTGGTGGGCATTAGCTAGACTAAATTCCAAATAACTAAAATTTTGTATATTTATAGAGACAATTAACAAAAGTGGGATATATGGAAATGGGTTATCTAGTTCTTCACGGAACTTGTTGTTTTGAAATGGAAGTGTTCTACAGATTCAAATGAAATTCAAGTTTGTTTGTTTAAATCTATTCTTTGATATTTTTTATCTTCAATTTGTGGGAAGCAGTTTATCAATCTGAATTGCATTGTGTATTTTCACTTTCAATTGTATTTGTACATATTTTCAATCTCATTTGCATTTTGTAAGTATTTTGAATTTTAGTTGCCTTTTGTAAGTACTTCGACTCTACATTGCATTCTGTACGTATCTTGAACCTAACCTCCTTGTTAATTCTCGACAGGTATACTCTTTGTATGTAGTTAGTTTTAGTTGTAAGTATGTAGTTAGTTTATTTAATAGATATAGTTCATTGTTCCACTGTGGTGTGGGAATGTGTCTGGTGGCAGCTGCATTGTTTATTATAGTTCATTGTTTCATTATACTGTGATGTGTGAGCATGCATGAGTGTGCCTGGTGTCAGACTGTTTTAGTGGTAGTATTTTGTTGATAGAAGTTTAATATTTTTTCCATAGAAGAATTTTGGTATTTAATTGGTAGTAGAAGGTTAGTATTTTTGTTAGTAGAGATGCTCTAATACTTATTCTGAAAGGGAGTAGCAACCTTTCAGAATAAATCAATTCTTTACTTGTCTTATAGACGGCTAAGATATTGATAATATAAGCCAACTAATGGCTACACTGCGATCTGCTGCACGGCTGAAAGCAACAGGAAACTACAGCCGTAACGCTCTTCCCGAGGATATGCACCTCTCTATGCATAATTACATGTGATGATGGCCTCCTCCCTTGAAAAATTTCAAACCGGAGGTAAACTAGTCCCCCGTTCGGATCTCCGGGTGGAGACTACTCGAGAGGGGGTTAACATCATAGAAGTGACAAAGAGAAAATCTACTATTCTACGGATCGGAGCATGGAATGTTAGAAGTCTGTTAGGAAGCGGAAGGTTAGAAAACTTGGAAAGGGATATGGATAGGTTGAGGTTGGATTTGGTTGGGATTAGTGAAATGCGCTGGCAGGAAGAACAGGACTTTTGGTCAGGAGACTATAGGGTCATTAGCACTAAATCAAACAATGGCCAAGCAGGGGTTGGTCTTATATCGAGTAGGAAACTTGGACCACAGGTGGAATATTATGAGCAATATAGTGAACGGATTATTGTAGCAAATATCAATACAAAACCTACATGCACAACAGTGGTAAAAGTCAATATGCCTACCAGTCAAGCTGATGATGAAGATGTTGAAAAGGTCTACGAAGAAATAGATGAAATTCTGAGGTATGTCAAGGGTGATGAAAATGTTATAGTAATGGGAGATTGGAATGCTGTGGTAGGAAAAGGAAGAGAAGGAAAGATAGGAGATTTCGGATTAGGTGAAAGCAATGATCGAGGAAGCAGGCTGATGGAATTCTGCACCGAGCACGAGTTGGTCATAGCTAACACCTTATTCAATAACCACAATAGAAGAATATACACATGGATGAGACCAGGAGATACAGGGTGTTGCCAAATCGACTTCATTATGGTCAAGCAGAGGTTTCGAAACCAGATTTTGGATTGTAAAACATATCCCGGTGCTGACATAAACTCTGACCACAATCTGGTTGTTATGAAATGCAGATTCAAGTTGAAGAAACTGAAGAAAAGTTAAAAGCAAAAAAAGTGGGCAATAGACAGACTGAAAGAGAAGGATGTAAACGAAAGATTAAAGAAGAGTATAAAGGAAGGACTAATGAAATACCCTAAACAAACTTCAATTGCAGACGAATGGACACTTTTGAAGAATGAAATAACAAAATTCGCAGAAGAAAACATTGGTAGGAAAGAAAGAATAGGCAGAAAACCGTGGATCACTCAGGATATACTAGAATTGATGGATGAAAGGCGGAAACACAAGAATTTGATAGATGAAAAGGGGAAAGCTGAATACAGACGTCTGAGAAATGAGGTTAACAAGAAGTGCAAGGTAGCGAAAGAAGAATGGTTGAAAGAGAAATGTGCAGGTATAGAAAATTGTCTGAAACTACGAAAAGTAGACACAGCTTATCGAAGGATTAACCCATAGATACACGCTAAGCGGCACTCAGTGCCGCTTTTTTGCAAAATTTAGTTTTACGTGGTAAACACTTACGAGTTCTGTGAGATCGCCCGCTATATCCTTTGTTCGACATGTGCTGCAGGGGAGGGAGTAGGTTCGGAACCTGTCTGGGTCCCAGTCAGTCTGAGACAGGTTGTCAAAGTGCGAGGTGCGCGAATGCGGCATTCCGTACCGCTAGCGTGTAACAACTGGCTGGAATTGGTGTTGTGAAATAATGTGAGTATTTAACTTATTTTACCTTTGTTGTTTCTTTTTATGCTTCTATCATTATTATCGATGTCAGCACATAGTCTGTGCGCTTGCCTTCTGTTTATAGGTCTCGACATGGCTGTCAACAACAGGAGATTTGGAGGTTGCTCCAAGAACTTGATAGGTATATGCCCCTCAAGTTGGATGTACAGCTCAAGAGAAGGAAGACTTTGAGGAGGAGCTACAACAGCAGTTGAATGGGCAGAGCATCATTGTCATGGGAGATTTGAATGCACATGTAGGAAGTGAAAGGCAAGGATATGAAAATGTATTGGGAGCAGAAGGATGGGGTAGCAGGAATGAAGAAGGGAGAAAGTTGCTGGATTTTTGCAAGAGAAACGGTTTAGTGGTAGGCAACTCCTGGTTTCGGAAGAAAGAAAGCCACAAGGTAACGTGGTACAGCAGTGATTTAACAAAGAAATCTTTGGTAGATTACATGCTGTACGACTGGGAAATGAAGAGAAGTGTCAGAGATATAAAGGTAATACCATCAGAGGCCTTAGATAGCGACCACAGAATACTTGTAATGAACCTGGGAGTTGTTAAGGATAGCAAGAGGACAGAGTACCAGGGAAGGAGAATCAAAGTATGGAGACTCAAGGAAAAGGAAGTCAAGGAAGAATTCCAGAAGATAATAAGGGAAAGGATGCCAACAGACAATCCTAAAACAGGGGAAGAGGAATGGAAGCAATTCAAAAACACAATGGTGGAAGCTGCAGTGGCAGTATGTGGAAGAACAAGCAACAGAAAGCGGTGTAAAGAGACACCATGGTGGAATGAGAGAGTAAAAGAAGCTGTGGGAAGGAAGAACAAGGCTTTCAGAGTGTGGTTCCAGGAAAGAACTGATCTGACAAGGGAAGATTATAAGATAAAGAAGAAAGAAGCAAACAAGATTGTCGCAGAGGAGAGGAAGAAGTGGATGGTAAAGTGGACAGAGATGATGGAGGAAGACAGCAGAGGAAATAAGAAAGTACTTTATGGGATGGTCAAAAGTAAGAGAAGAGGTCTGCGAGAGGATGTGGTAATGATGGACAAAAACGGAAATGAGGTACACAACAAAGAGGCACTCAAGACAGTGTGGAAAGAGTACTTTGAGGATTTGCTGAATCCAAATGGTCATAGGGAGGAAGACAATGTATTGGAAGATGGAGAAGACAACACAGGAATGGAAAAGGACCTGACTTGGAGAGAACTGGAAATGGCTATAGACAAGATGAAAGGAGGAAGGGCACCAGGTGTGGATGAAGTGAGTGTTGAAATGGTGAAGGCAGCAGGGGAGGCTGGGAAACAGTGGCTGTACCGTGTGATGAGGGTGATATGGAAGGAGAAAAAGACCCCAGAAGATTGGAAGAAAGGATTAATTGTCCCAATATTTAAGAAAGGAAGCAGAAAGGAGTGCAGAAATTACAGGGGAGTTACACTCATACCTCATTGTGCCAAGATATATGAAAAGATATTAGAAAGTAGAATACGAGCCAAAGTGGAGAGAAAATTGAGAGAGGAGCAGTATGGATTCAGACCTGGGAGATCAACAGTGGATCTCATATTTTCAGTGAGACAGCTCCAGGAACACCACTACGAATTTGGAGAGGATCTGTTGATGGCCTTCCTGGACATCGAAAAGGCCTATGATAGTGTGTGTAGGGAGAAGGTTTGGAAAGCAATGGAAAACATGGGAGTGGAAAAAGAGACTGTAGGCAGAGTGAAGGAGATGTATTGTGGAAGTGTGAGTTGTGTGAAAGTCGGAGGGGAAAGAACAGACTGGTTCAGACAAATGAGTGGCCTGAAACAGGGTAGTGCGCTGTCACCCCTTCTCTTTATTGTGGTTATGGACGAGGTAATGATACGGGTAGCAGGAAAGATAGGAGAAGATAAGATGAAAGCAATGGTGTTTGCAGATGATCTCATGGTCTGGGGAAACAAGGAGGAGGAAATTCAGGAGCAACTGAAGGCTTGGGAAGAAACAGTGGGAGAGTACGGATGGAAGTTCAACATCAGTAAATGTGAGATCCTGTTAACGACCAGGAAAAAGGACAGACCAATGAGTGGGATAACACTTGGAGGTGGACAGCTGAAGAAGGTGGAAAGTCTCAAGTACTTGGGAAGTATAGTGGAGGAAAATGGGAGAAATGACAAAGAGATTACGGAACGTGGCAGACAGGCAGAAGCATTTCTGAGAAGCATTAGGAGCTTAGTGTGGAATAAAGATGTCCCACAAAAAAGCAAGGAAGTGTTATACAGAAGCTACTATATCCCGATACTGACCTATGCTTCAGAAACGTGGACAATGAAGAAAAGAGACATAAGCAGAATACAGGCAGGTGAAATGAAGTTCCTGCGAAGTAGGATCGGAGTAACAAGAAGAGACAGGGTGAGGAATGAAAAGGTCAGGGAAATGGTGAAAGAGGAGCCCTTGCAAGGTAGGATTGAGACATCAAGACTGAGGTGGTATGGACACTTAAAGAGAATGGATGAGAAGAAGATTCCCAAGAGGATACATGAGATGCAGATGCAGAAGAAACGACCAAGGGGAAGACCAAGAGATAGATGGCTGAAAGGAGTGGAGGAATGTGTCAAGAAGAGAGGCGAGGACTGGACCAGAGTGACAGCGGAGAGGTGGTGGGAAGAAAGGACTAAGTGGCGAGGCTTATGTTCCAAACAGACCCAGCCTGGGGCTGGAAACTGTACAAGATGATGATGATGATATTATTTCGTACTGTAAATTAGCAGAAAGAGTCCTTTTCCAAGCCAAGACAAACAGTTTTTCTTTTACTCTCGTGTATTTCTTGCGCTTGTTGAGCATCAGGTACAATGTCTTGTAATATGAGGCTTGATGAACTCAAACTAAATATTACGAGAGAAATTGAGGCTACCTTCCTTAGAACAGGCCAGAAATGTGTAGATGCAGGTGGATAACATTTTCCAACATCTTCTGTGACAATGATTTTACTTTGATTATGTGTTATTACAGTATGTATGCTTGTTATCTACATGTGATTCGTATGGGCGATCTCTCTACCCCAAGCTCAGCGAGTTGCCATGTGCTTGTCAAACCCTCCATGTACCGCGCGGTTGGGCCCTCTTGGAGTGAAAGACCCTGTAGTATGCCACAAAATGTAAGAGAAAAAACCTTATGCAAATATTTATGAGGCTAAATTGCAGTATTATTGCATACGTGACTGGAAGCATATTTCCCAAGGAACTGATAAATCTCAGATTCAAAACAAACATATGAGAGAAATTTAAATGCAAGAGCTTATTTATTGCAGCTAGTCCCACATCAGTTGCTTGCCGAGCAATAAAATGGAATTGGATTATTTTACCTCTAAAGACACAGCTAGTATACAGTAGGTGTAGGAGTTACACAGGTACAAACTTCTCAATTCTATGGAAACCAATGCAACATATACAGGGTCTTTCATATAAAGTAAGAGCACCAAGGGGCGTTTTGTTATCCTCTGCTGCGGTGACCTTGGCCGAGCTTGTGGCATACCGTGGCCCCCTGCTTTAAGTTTGTGTACAATCCTATATGAAATATTACCTAATAAATGATGCTGGAAGTGTCGTCCTTTCTGGGTTATACAAGCATTGTACTGTATCTGGTAACCACATTCTGGCTGACGTGAGTGAGTTCTGCCACTGTAATGTTTTCTTTATTTTTCTTTTTTATTTTATGTTTTTATTGAGCACTGAGCCAGTAGTGTCAACATTATTTCAATTACGTGAATCTGTGCTAGTGAAGGTGGCTTTTCAGGAAATTGCTGAACAAATGCATCACGTAACCGCCGAGCCGACTCTTACTTAAAATAAGTTTTACAGAAAACAATGCCATGTTGCAATGATAACTGTCTCACCATGTTAGCAGGTGAGGTTCAGACAGGCGACTGAGCACCTACAGGCTTATTGCAAGGTCAAGTATGTACTATTCGCTCGCTTTCAATACTACAGCAAGGAGCTGTGGCTCGCCACGAGCTCGGCCTGGGCCACTGCAGCAGAGGATAACAAAACCGCCACTCACCGCCATTACTTTATATGAAAGACCCTGTACTGGATACATCACTGATAACTTGTTTACTCACTGCAAATCATCTGTTCCCCATCTTAGTTTTCCTATTTTAAAAAATAATTTACAAAATAAGAAAGGCTATTCTTTACCAACAGAAAAGAAGGAAAAATACAGTGACTGATATAATGGGACACAGTCTGGTATTAATTTCCAACCTATCTTCTTCCTAGCATTTGTCTCGCACACAGGCAGGGTCTGCTGTTCTGGCTCTCTGTCGCCATTTTATACGATCGTAGGCCATATTGGGATGGAGTCCAGCAATTAATTTCCAACCTATAAATAACCTAAATTTCTTAAATGAGGAAAAATCGTTGGAAACGTCGGTCGAGCTTCTACAACACCAGATTATTATTGGTTTGTACCACTCTGCAAATGGTGATATTTCTATTAGATCACTTAGAAATGCATTGAATGAATATTAACATCTTGGATATAACAATTATTTTAAGTGGGCCAATAATTTAGATGTTAGGCCCCTTAAAACGACAATTATCATCATTATTATTTTATGTGGGGATTTTAATGTCGATTTACTGGATAGCACTAAAAGTAAAGGAAGTAAAGAAAAAGTACTGCTTTTGAACTTGAACTAACATTTTCAACTTGGAACAGACTATAAATGTGCCTGCGAGAATAATATCACTGCAATGTACTATTATACAACAGATTTTTATCTCCAGTATGAATTGAAATATCACACATCACACAGGTTCTTAATGCTGGATTTAGTGACCATTGGCGACAGTTTCTCAACTTACTTGAAAGCTTTGGTGGCTGCTCCCAACCCAAAATTATAAAATACCAAGTATTCAACAATGAGACAGATTAATTCAACAAATTTGCTGAGTGAAGAATCCTGGATTTCTGTTTATGATAGTGAAAGCACAAATTAATACAATTGAAGGTATTTTATGTGTAACACAAAAACGACAGGCACCTTTTCCATTAAAAAGTAAAAGAGCAATCTATGACAAAATCTAACAAGACATGGATAACCCCTAGAATTAAAATATCAAGTAACATGTACTGTACATGTTAATCCGTAGAGTGCCTGTTTTGAGTTATGTGGAAATTCATAGTCTTCTTCGTAATAGACTCAAACCAGGAATAGAGCTATTGCATTACTGTATTGGCCAAGTCTTGTAACGTAGCTTCATTGGCACCTTTTATACTTGTATGTCAGCAAATGTACAGACTTTGTACAGACACTTCGATCATTTATGTACAAAAATTAAAAGCAAAGGCCCTACACAGTACCCAGCAGGACACTATTTCACTGGTCTGAGATCTGATTGAAAGTTAATTATGTTTGTATCAGTGCTTTCAGTACCTGATTGCGCTAATAGTGATCTAAACCATCCAACTGCAGTGCCACGAATAACATTTATTTAGTTTTTCTAGCACAATCAAATGATTTTGATAAGCCCAGAAATATGCCTGTTATAGCTTCTCTTTGTTGAAGAGTTTGTTATACACAGTAGAAGTAACAATAAATAGCAGTCTCTGTGGATTTGCTTTTTCTGAAACCATGCCGACGGTCTTAGAGAATATTGTGTGCGATAATGAAATTTATCATATTTTTAACACTGTTTTTTCTCAATCTTTTCAGATAACGGATGGCAATGTAAGTGGTCTATACTTTGACTCTGCACCTCTATAAAGGTATTGTCATTGATATTTTGACCAAGTCAGGAAATGATGATGATGATTGTTGTTTCAAGGGGCCTAACATCCAGGTTATCGGCCCCTAATGGTCTGTGTGAAAGCGAAAATGTCAATGAAGTGGAAACCAGAACGAAAATTAAGTGAGCAGGAAAATACTTACAAAAAGGAACTCAGATTGAAATTACTCACAAAATGGAGAGCGGTAATACTTACAAAAGGGAATTTCGAACGAAAATACTCACAAAAGGAATAGAGTGAAAATTATGCACAAAATGTAGGTTAAGTTCAAAATACGTACAAAATGCAACGTCTAGTCGAAATACGTACAAAATGCAAATGAAATCAAAATACTTACAAAATGCAAATGAGATTGAAAATACATACAAAATGTAATTTAGATTCAAAATACCCACAAAACGCAATTGAGAATTAACTACTTGCAAAAAGCGGTTTAGGTTGAAACTACAAAATGCAATTGAAATTGCTTACAAAATGTATGGTAGATTCAAACTTCTCATTTGGATGGACAATACTTACAAAATGCAATTTAGATTGAAAAATACTTGCAAAATGTAATATAGATTCAAAATACCCACAAAAATGCAATTGAGAATTAACTACTTGCAAAAAAGCGGTTTAGGTTGAAAATACAAAATGCAATTGAAATTCAAAATACTCACAAAAGGTCCGCACCCTATATTGAAAGACTTACTAAAAAGCAATTTAGATTGTCAATCCTTACAAAATGCAATCGAGGTTGAAAAACACTCACAAAATGCAATGTAGATCGAAAAGACTTACAAAATGCTACGGAGATTGAAAACACCCACAAAATGGAGTGGAGATGAAAAAATAACTGCGGGAATCTTAAAGGGAAAAGGAAATATAATGAAAAGAAAAACAACAGGAAAGTGAAAGAGGAGAGGGTCCGCCCCACAGGTAAGGGACAAAAGGGGGAAACCGGACCCAGCTCAGGACTCCCTCGGGGTCGCCAACTCCCGAACTCACCAGCCGTGAGCCCCTGAGGGTGTAGCACTTTCTAGGGTGCACCTGAAGTGGTGGGGCTACATACACCCTACCTCCTTGAGGGCCTTGAGCAGAAGGCAGGAGATAACAGGAAAAGAAAAGAAGGCTGACCCCTCCCAGGAAAGATGAGACAAGGGCCAATTAAGGCGGGAAAGGAAGAGACTCCCTAGGCCTCGGATACCCTAATACCGACGGGGTCGGAAAAGAACAAGAGTTGACCAAGGGAGGTCGACAGGAAAGAAGACAGAGAGGAGCCCGGCACAAGTATGTGGAAGCAATGCCGGACTCCGCTGGGGTCCCGTGGTCGCCAACCCACGTCCCACTAGATGTGCGCCCCTGGGGGATGTCAGGAAATGCACCTGATGTTAGAGAATAATTACAGTTAGAGGCTCAGCTATGAATGTTGCAGCTCTATTAACAATAATGTCTCAAATGTAATCGAAGATAATACAGAATTTAATTTTCAATTCATTAATAACTAAAAGAATTTCATCAGCCGTCACAGGTGTAAAGAATATTTTAAGAATTCTCGAAGAACACCTTTTTGCTACAAAAAGTAGAGGAGACTAGAGATCTGCCAAAATAAGAAACATGGAACTGTTAACCTAACTGACCAAACTTTATCATTGCTCTGAGCAATGTGTTGGCTGAGCAATGTATTCCAGTCAAGGTTATTATCTCCAACGTTGAGGTGGCCATTAGAAATCTGCCAGCAGATACCGCCGAAAGCATAAGTTTTGGAACAGCTAGAATCCTGTGCTAGGCTAAGCCTCCTACAAGGAACCTAGCCAGCACTGAGCACAATGGCCCAGTTTCCCCAAGAGGACACTTAAGCCCTCCTTGGCGAAGGGTGGCTTACAATTAAGCAATCCTTATATTGTGCCACTAAAGGCTGGACGTTGCACCAGACCTTTAGCAAAAAATACTGTAGCCTTCCCGACAGTATATCACTGGGGCAGATGACCTTGCTGGCGTCCAGACCCCCTGGACCTCCCTTGGCTATATCACCGTTTCAAGCATTGTATTCGAATTAGCCTCCCAAGGTATGAGTGCCGGCGGTCGAAGTGGGAACTATTCTTTGTTTACTTGTGTTAAACCGTCAGCCTGCTTAGTTGAAAAGTACAGTCACGCGGGTAGGACATGACTCAGCTCAAGCAGTATATCATCGTCCTCCTTTCCGTGGCGACTTGTGCTCATATTACTCTTACCTGTGCTGTTGTGAAACAATTAGAAGCACACCATTCTTAATTCGCCCAATATTATTAACTTTTCCACTCACAAAAAGCTCATAACACAAGTAGCCTGCGCAATGCTGCTTGACTCATGTTCAGACGGCACTCAGTCATCACTGTATTCCCCTTCCATACCTGCCAACCTTCGGAAGTCAAAAATAGGAAGATTTTTTTTTAAATTATAGATTTCATCATGCGCAGTGCCAGTATACCGTGGCGTGGGCGAAAGAGGGTACACAAAAGACCTGCGTGTCTTTATTGGCAAAGTTTGAATTCAGCATAAAATTCACAAAAATGTAACGTTTCTGAGGTTTTGTCACCATAACGTGACGAGAGAAACTTAAAACACACGACACAAAACAATCATCGACACAACTCGTTGAAATAATTATCTACCAACGCACACATTAATACCTCAATTAAATGCACTAAACGTGATGCTAGCAGAGTATAGACACGTGGCATCAAACGGAGCAAGTCACAATCGCCGCGTTGTGCTCAATTTACAGAAACTACCGTAATTATATTTTGCATTTCAGACAAGCGGATCGCCAGCTTGATGTTTGAACCGAACGCTGAGACAGCTAGTTCACCGTGCGATTCAGAGGATGCGACCTGTGACGCCGACGGATGAGTTACTGAAACTTATTGATGAAGAATATTAATCGACGATTTGAGGTCCAGAAACTAGTAGAAATTATTGGCTATGGAAGTTTAGGAATGCCAGAAGAAATTTGAGGCAAATCGGACCAGTCGTTCGAGAGTTATAAGGGTTTTTGTAAAAGCACATGTTCTAACAGGAAGTAGGGGAGGAGCAGGAGTTTTGGAACAGTGGGGCGTGCTCACCGCTTGGAACAGCGGACACACTGAATTTCAGCTCTGTAACTGTATATAAGGCAGGTTATCTGAAGCCCTGGTATGTTATTCTTGAATCGACCTTCGAGGAAGTACCGTCGTAACGTCGCCATACCACGTGTAACGTGTTTATAGTCTGTCACTATAGTCAACCGAGATGGGACATAGTCTTTCGAACTAGGCCAGCTGCATTTGGACTTAGTCTTTCGAACTGAGCCAGCTGTATTTCAGTAAAAAAGTACTTGGAATTATCTAGTCATACCAGTCAGGAGATGGAAACATAGTCTATGACATTGGGGTCATTTGTTTTAAACAAATAGAGCTGGAAAATATCCTATCTACATTTCCATATACTCCACTGACTTGTCTGGTTGCATGGCTCAGGGGTAACGTTCTCGTTTGCTGAGCCCAAGGTTGCAGGTTCAAAACCTGGCGCAGTCAGCTGGCATTTGAGGGTGCACAAATGCGAGGGAGCCGTGTCAGTACATTTACTGACACGTTAAAGATCCCCATCGGGGCAAAATTCCGGCACCCCGGCGTCTCTAAAAGCCAGGGTAGTTAAAAGGGACGTAAAACCAATAACATTATTATTATTATACTCCACTGACAGTAAGCGTATGTTCGCAGAGGTCATGTAACTATTTTCATCACCGATTGATATCAGACAGGACGCTGTATTTCCGAATGCATACCTGCCAACTTTTAAAAATAGAAATCCAGAAGATCCCAAAGCCCAAAAATTTAACGCATACATATTCGCAAGGTCTTAAAAATAGTGAGAAAAGACTACAGGGAGAGAGATTACAAACGCTTGGTGATTTGAGACTATCTAATTAGTTGTGCCAGTTTCCAAAAATATTGCAATTACATTAAGAACACATACAATTGGGAACAGTTCACACACTACACAAACATGAGCTATTCTTCACATGTTCTTGCAAGTCACAGAACACTGGCTATATTCCATCACAGGTTGGAGAGGAGAGATGAAGATGAGAATGCGAATGTTTCACCTTTCCGTGATCACTTAATACAAGGAAATTCTGAAGAATATGCCTCCATGATGATATCGTTTCTCAGTTGAATTCATCACCAAAACACTAAATCGCACAAAAATTTGGCACACAATTGCAGGAATACCAGAACTACAGCAAACACCGCTTAAAACCGAGCTTTCCCACTACAAACAGTCGAAGCACAAAGAGTAATATAAATACAACGATAACCTGCGAGATGCGATTATCGATAGAGAGTTTGATCGACTTTCGGCGTGATGTCAAACGCAAGGAATTTATGACAAAAGCACAGCGATAATCTGCGAGACGGGATTATCGATAAACCTATCGGTCGATTTTCAGTCGAATTTCGAACACTCACATCTCAGAATAGCAGCTATTATCGAAAATCAAAACTGAAATGCAATTTGGATGCAGAGAACGGAAACAAGCTGTTGGTGTTGTTTGAGTGTTCAGTCTTTTGGCTGGTTTGATGAAGTTCTCCATGCCTCCCTGTCCTTAGCTAATAGTTTCATCTCTCAATAGCTACCACACCCTACATCCGAGGCAATCTGATTAACATATTCATACCTTGGTCTACCCCTACAATTCTTGTCCTCGACCCTTCCTTCCATAACTCAGCTTGCTATTCCTAGGCGTCTTAGTATGTGTCCTACCAACCTAACTCTCCTCTTCCCTTCATTAACAGTCGCCAGAAACATCTCTCCTCTCCCACTCATTTTAATGCCTCTTCATTTGTTACCCTATCTACTATCCGATCTTCCATCATTCTCCTGTAACACCACATTTCAAATGCTTCAATTCTCCTCTTTCCTGCTGCGCAAACAGTCCAAGTTTCACTTCCACAGAGCGCCACACTCCAGACAAAGGCTTTCAGAAATTACTTCCTAATACCTAAATCTATATTTGATGTCAGCAGATTACTTTTTTGTAGAAATGCTTTCCTAGCCTGAACAAACCTACTTTTTATATCCTCTTTGCTTCTTCCATCACTGGTTATTTTGCTTCCTAAGTAACAGAGAAGTCTCCTACTTCCTTCAGCTTATCACCTGCCAATTTGATGTCCATAGAGGTTTCTGATTTATTTCAGCTGCAAGCTATGGAGTTGAAAATCCGGAAAAAACTATGTTAATCTGGACAACCAGAAAACACCCCAAAAATCCGGAAATCTTCCGGGAAAACCGGAAAACTTGGCAGGTATGCGAATGTATATGAACTTGGACCAGTTTAGAAGTTTGTTTAAACTACTAGGACAGTGTACGATGACATCAGTAATAATGTCGAAAAATAGTAAAGATTATCGCAGAGTGGAACTGCGCGTATTTTTGAACACGGAGATGTGTCGCTAGATACCGCGAGGGTAGGGTGAAGATGGAAGAACCTGAAGATTAGCTGAAGGCGAGGCAGATGGCCAAGGACAGTTGCCATGCTAGTGGAGTGGAAAGCGTTCCATTAGATTGCGACGTCAACCAAGGACCTGCATCACCATGAACCTCAAGAATACACGAGCTACATTCTTATGTACTTTTCCTAGAATAGAGTAGTTGAGAAGTCAAATTTATATTTTCATTCGCTTAGAAATTATCAACACTTCAAATTTTGCTTCGTTCTGACAGCTATGTCTATCGAGACCATAGTCAGAGAAATCAGTGCTAGTAATCGTCGAGTGTACAGTTATGAGAAATTTTATTTCAGTCCAAGTGACATAAATAATGAAGTCAATTAGTTAATTTAAATATTTTTGTAGTTGAAGGAAGCTTGGATCGTCAAATTATTCAACCTAAAAATCTAAACGATAATGTAAAAATAATTTCATGACGATTATGAACAAATCCAAATGATAATAATAATAAAATATTTCTACAGTGACTATAAATAACTATCAATAATTATAAATAATTGAATTCAGGGTGGTGATAAATAATTCATTTATTTAATGATGTATAACATGCAGTAATAATGATAATAATTGATTTGATTTAATATTATAAACCATTGAGGAGTTCAGAGTGTATAGTTCAACGGTAATAATAATAACAGTAATTATTTAAAATGCTTATGGAAATAAATATCAGACAGTCAGTCAGCAATAAAATGGAGAGTTCAATAACGTATTTGTGGAATGCACCACGATATTAAGAAACGAATAGAGAAACGGTAGGTGAATAAGTGATGAACATGTATAAAATAGGATGTCATCATCATCATCTTGCACAGTTTCCAGCTACTGGCCGGGTCTGTTTCGAACACAAGCCTCTCCAACGACTTCTGTCTTCCCACCATCTAGCTTCCACCCTTGTCCAGTCTTCTCTCTTCTTCACGCTTTCTTCCACCCCCTTCAGCCACCCGTCTCTCGGTCTCTTTCCTTCCCACTTCGTCTCGTGTACTCTCCTGGGTGACCTCTTCTCCTCCATTCGCTTTACATGTCCATACCATCTAAGTCTAGATTTCTCTATACTATCCTGTAATGGTTCCTCCTTCATTAATTCTCTGGTCCTCTCATTTCTTATTCAGTCCATCTTTGTAGCTCCAATACTTCTCAAGAACCTCCTCTCACTGGCCTGTATTTTGCTCTTCTCCCTTCCTTTCATAACCCAGGTCTCCGAGGCATACGTCAGGATAGGGACATAGTACGTCCGATATATGATCTTTTTGCTGCTCTGAGGGACATCCTTGCTCGATAACATGCTTCTCACACTCCTCCGAAATGCTTCTGCCTGCCTCCCCCGCTCATTTATTTCTCTATCGTTTCTTCCTTTATCTTGTATCAGGCTTCCCAGATACTTGAAACTCTTCACTTTCTTCAGCTGTTCCCCACCAATTGTTATTCCCGTTGTGATTCTTTCCTTCTTCTTTGTTGTGATCACCATCTCACTCTTATTTATGCTAAATTTCATCCCATATCCTTGTTTTATTCCTTCCCACACGTCCAACTGTTCCTGTACCTCCTCCTCCTTGTTTCCCCAAATCATCAAATCATCTGCGAACACTATTGCTTTCATCTTTCCTTCCCCAATTACTTGTGCCACTCGGGCCATTGTGTCATCCATCACCCCAATGAAAAGTAACGGTGACAGTGCACTTCCTTGTTTCAGGCCGTTTGTCTGTTCCAACCAGTCCGATCTCTCTCCTGCCAATTTCACACAGCTCACGCTTCCCTTGTACATCTCCTTTATCCTCTTTATAGTCCATAGGATGTAGAATTGTTAAATGAAGGCAGGAAAAGAATATGACCAGGATAAAATATAACAATATTTCCTTTGGGAAAATCTTTTGTTTAAACCAGATCTAGGCAATGTTGAAGACAAGTGCGTTTTGTTTAAAGGCAGGAATATTGCACAATAATAAAAGGATGAATGATATGATAAATGTTTATTAAAAAAAATATATGCGACTTTAAGGTCGGCATTTGAATAAAAGTGTGTGGAGGCTAGAGGCCGTCCATTGGAATATATTTCCATGTTGTTTTGCTGCTCAGTTGTGAAAAGAAGGGTTGAGTCGAGTAACCGCCCCATATTTCTGTCCAATTCCATTTCTGTCAGAAATGTTATCTTGCCTAATACCCGAGTCAATTATTCTAACTTCCTATTATGAAGCCTATTGACTATTAGTTTTGTTGAAGCCTAGCCGGATCATAAAATAAATAAAGATGTGAGAGTGCATATAATAAATTGAAATTATGAGTCGAATAGGAGTGACGCCTATTGGTGATAATAATAATGATTGCTGATATTTCTGAACTTAGATATTGTTTCTAAAAATAATAATTACCGATATTTTTGAATTTGACTATTAATAATAATAATAAATACATATATTTTTGAAGTTAGTTTTTTTTGTGATAATAATTAGAATTTATGGTATATGATGTTTGAAAATTTAATAAATGAGTTAACAACAATTAGACATTGAGTTATGCAATATGGTTATTTAGAAAATGCCATGTTTGGAAAATGAAAGTTAATTTTTTTTTCTGTAATGTTAAACTTTAATTATGCAAATTATATGAATATGGAACAACGATTTAGATAACAACCTATTGAAACAAATGTTTGAAAAGAGTCAACTAGGACATTGAGGTCATAATAACAATATTAATATTCTGACATTATGTAGTCTAATTTGGTACTCTTCCAACCTCATGTTCCTATACGGATTTTGTTTTGTAACAAAGTGAAAGTGAACAGAGTACAGGTAGAGGTCTATGAACAATGAACCGCTATCTTGTAAATAGCAACAATTTAGAATAGGCAACTGATACCAGATGGACTATTAATTTCTGGATATCATCATCATCTTGCACAGTTTCCAGCCACTGGCCGGGTCTGTTTGGAACACAAGCCTCTCCAACGTCTTCTGTCTTCCCACCATCTCTCAGCCTCCACCCTCGTCCAGCCTTCTCTCTCTTATTCACGCTTTCTTCCACCCCCTTCAGCCACCTGTCTCTCGGTCTCCCACTTGGTCTCTTTCCTTCCCACTTCGTCTCGTGTGTCCTCCTGGATATCCTCTTCTCCATTCGTTTTACATGTCCATACCATCTAAGTCTAGATTTCTCTATACCATCCTGTAATGGTTCCTCCGTCATTAATTCTCTGGTCCTCTCATTTCTTATTCTGTCCCTCTTTGTAGCTCGAATACTGCTTCTCAAGAACCTCATCTCACTGGCCTGTATTTTGCTCTTCTCCCTTCCTTTCATAACCCAGGTCTCCGAGGCATACGTCAGGATAGGGACATAGTACGTCCGATATATGATCTTTTTGCTGTTCTGAGGGACATCCTTGCTCCATAACATGCTTCTCACACTCCTCCGGAATGCTTCTGCCTGTCTCCCCCGCTCATTTATTTCTCTATCGTTTCTTCCTTTATCTTGTATCAGGCTTCCCAGATACTTGAAACTCTCCACTTTCTTCAGCTGATCCCCACCAATTGTTATTCCTGTTGTGGTTCTTTCCTTCTTCCTTGTTGTGATCACCATCTCACTCTTATTTATGCTAAATTTCATCCCATATCCTTGTATTATTCCTTCCCACACGTCCAACTGTTCCTGTACCTCCTCCTCCTTGTTTCCCCAAATCATCAAATCATCTGCAAACACCATTGCTTTCATCTTTCCTTCCCCAATTACTTGTGCCACTCGGGTCATTATGTCATCCATCACCACAGTGAAAAGTAACGGTGACAGTGCACTTCCTTGTTTCAGGCCGTTTCCCTGTTCCAACCAGTCCGATCTCTCTCCTCCCACTTTCACACAGCTCACGCTTCCCTTGTACATCTCCTTTATCCTCCTTATAGTCCATTTTTCTACTCCTCTATCCTCCAGGGACTTCCATACTTTGTTTCTGCATACACTGTCATATGCTTTCTCAATGTCCAGGAAGGCCATCAGTAGATCTGTTCCATACTCATAGTGCTGTTCTAGTAACTGCCTTACAGCAAAAATCAAATCCACTGTGGACCTTCCTGCTCTGAAGCCATGTTGTTCTTCCCTCATCCCTCCTTCTATCCTTGTCCTAATTCTCCTTTCCAAAACTTTCTCAAACATCTTTGCACAATGACTCATCAGTGTTATTCCCCGATAGTTTCTGCATTCTGATCTACTACCTTTCTTGAAGATCGGGACAATTATTCCCTTTTTCCAGTCCTCTGGGGTCTTCCTTTCCTTCCATGCTGACTTCATCACTCGGTACAACCATTGTATCCCCACCTCTCCTGCTGCTCTCACCAACTCCACACTCAACTCATCCACACCCGGTGCCTTCCCTCCTTTCATCTTCCTGACTGCATCTTCCACTTCTTTCCATGTTAAGTCCTTTTCCGTTTGCAGTTCATCTTCCTCTTCCCCGATTTCTTCCTCCACGCTGTGGATATCAACGATTTAGATTAGGGATAGTGTTTTTTTCTAGGGTTGATATGTTTCTAGTGATATTTTGAATGCTTTTACATAAATTTTTAGTGTTTTTAAAATGTAATAAAATGAGATAATTTTAAGGAATTGTGATATTTCCTTTCTCCTTTCTCTTCTCCCTTGCTTGCTCATTGCCATGATCAGTCATGCCAGCGATTAATTTAGTTTTGCCCGGATGGACCCTCAGATTGTAGTTCTTGTGCTAGACTGATTTTGGGAATTGGCAAATGTGTTCGTTAGTCTTCCGTCTAAACGGGCACAGCATGTAGCATACAAGGTTTCAATCCAATTCTGCACAGTCACATGGCCAGCCTCGACTAATCAGCATAGGCTTGACACCTGTTTGTCCGTAAAATACCACCAATCAGTGTGCGGTAGGCCGATCAGCTGACTCACCATTCCGAGATCGCAGCTATGGAGCTCACTGCCAAGCGAGGAACTTACACAAAAAACCAAGTTTACGCAAATCAGAAAAGCAATTACGACGTACGAGAGAATCTCCTTGAGAATGGAAATGATTTGCAGTTCCTTTTTCTTTTACAATATATCACTGGGGCCATAAATTCGGAAGATATAATAGTAATTAAGAAGATCGGAAGACTAGGTGAAAATTCGGAAAGTTTCTGAATAAATCGGAAGTGTTGCAGGTCTGCCCTTATCACCCCACAAGGCCTGGAGCGGCTAGCTGGTGAACCATGTCTTATTTTCCAGTACAAATACAAACCGATATAAAATAAATGAATTAATTTACGTATTTCACAGTCATACCGCATAACTTTTTGATGTATACGGATTACAACGCGGCTAAGAACTACATTTTCCAACCACCCGGAGCCGAGAAAAAGTTACCTTACAAAAATTATAAATTTGTTTCTTGGAAACACAAAATTTTGAAATTAATAAACCAGTTATACACCATTCCAATGTATATTGTGTTAAAATTTGGATTCGATCTGATAACAGGTTTTTGAGACAATAATTCTTAAATGTGACGCATGGTTGAAACTCTTAAAAACGGGCACTTTTCGTGTTCCAACAGCGATAAAGAATTTTAAAATATAAATTAAAAATTCCACACCTACATGAACTAACATAAAAAAGAATGACGAAAATGATGATGTAATTGGATTTTATGTAGATAGATATATTGGTTACTTCACAAACAACCTTCAAACTCGAGTGCACATAATACTTTGGTCGACAGTAGTACATACATGCTTCAGAATTTTCTTCGCCTCTTTATTGTGCAAGTTCTGAAATTTCTGAAGGTGTTCTTTTCTCTTTACACTCTTCTCTAAGAAATAAAATATATCAACAAGGATCTCAACCACTTTAACTGGTAATCCTCCAGCACCTTTCTCAGCTGCTAGATTAATCAGGTGGCAAATGCAACCTATGATGACAATACCTGGTTGAACTTCCTTCAGAACTGCTGAAACCCCATTTTTGTGTCCTATCATAACAGGAGCATTGTCGGTGCAGAAAGCCACACAGTTTTCAATTGGTATAGTACGAGAACTCAGCTTTGATAACATCAGGTTATCTATGTTTCGCCCTGTTGAGTCCCCGTCCAACGCTGGTATGGATAGCACAGTGCTCACTACTTTTTCCTGCAGAACATCATGGAATGTAACAACAATAGGATACAACTTGGCATTCGTATCATTGCTTCCATCCGTTGCCAAAGAAAATGGTCTGTTCTGAAGGCACTTAACAACTTCAGATGATGCATTTTTTGCTATTTTAATTACAATGCATGTCGTTTTCGTGCGACCACAACTATATTTCTTTGCAACTTCTGATGTGGGAAACATCATCTTAAATAAAGCAGCAGCATGATCAGCCGCACTTAAGGGCACATTGTGTTCCACCAAAAAGGAAGTAAACCGACACTCGGCCCTAATTACGTCACTGTCAACGTTTCCAGACTTAGCAAAAACGTGTTGATTTTCTTGCTATCTTCCTTCGATTTAACATAACTTATGTGTTTACCGCACTTCACATGATTACTTAAATCGTTTTTTCCACCATGTGCAATATTAATATCACACCCACATACCGTGCAAAAGGCAAATTTTTCTCCCTTTCTCGATTTTAGTATGCACGGAAAATCAACAGAGTATGATTCTTTAAATGTCTTGTTGGATTTGTTAATTCTCGATATCTACTAAAACATCGAAAGGAACCTGGATCACTGAACGTCACATAAAATTATAACATAAAACAGCCAACACTTCATTAAAACATGTCAAAGCACACAAAGTCTTAAACCATTAAATGAACACGACGCCAACCTCGTGAAGAAAGAATATGCACAGGTAGGAAAAAACACACACACGTGGAACGAATGTAATTAATCCAAGGAATACAGGAAACTGGGAAGCACGAAGTTATAGCACAAAAACTCGAACACTTCATTAAAATACGCCATATCCTTAAAAGACTAAAGCATTCAAGGAACGCCAACTTCGGGAACAATGAACAACTCACGTAGTCAAAGAATATGGGTTAAATCGCAATGAGCGAACGGAGCGGTACAAAGAATTTGCGAAGCAGAGCCTGTCAACACCTATGATTCACATGGAAGAACTGTTATCCCGGCTTCAAATTCAATTACAATGACGAAACAAACATCACACGGTTAAAAGTACCAATCATATCAAAGAACGAGTTATCGACTATCGTGGACTTGCCATCGCTCCCACGCAAACAATCGATTGTACGGAAGTGGGAGGGATTATCGAATGTTAATTATAGTTTCAAATTTTTGTCCGCGAAATCATACAATGACACCGTTCATCCATAAAATGCTGCAATTTCCGTAAATTTTACGGATAAACCGTAAAAGTAGGCAGGTATGCCGATCTTATGGACGATTTCGTGAGCAGATTTGAGAATCATGAGGGTTCATATAAAAGAAATATTCAGGGATATCTTTGCCTTCCAGGGTCAAACCAAGGAATTTCCTATTTACCTTGCAATTATAGCATAGGTCTTGTGCATAACACAATTTTCCCTCCCGCATCTCCTAGCTGCTTCATTTTTCTGCTAAGATGATTTCAATACTTGGAGGAACAACAATAATCCTCCCTATATTATTCTAAGGTCCCATTCCGGTTTTGTACCGAAAATAAGGTCCTGTTAACACCAACCTACACATCTGGGTACCTACAGGTTCCGCATAACCCCATGTGTGCCCGAAACTCACTCACTTCCTCTTTAAATGCCTCACAATTAAATAAATACCTTAAAAAATGTACATTTACAATGGGAGCACCATAACCTGGCGAGCCTGACGCTAGAGCGCAGGGCAGCTGCTATCTGGCGGAAGCGCGGCGTACTGCTAGCTGAGGAGTCTCTCAGCAGATGGCTCCGGTGTGGTCTCGCCAAGACTTTCTCTAGGGTTCAATCCTTTGCAAATGTAAAAATTGCTGTAGAAGAAACTCCAAAGCAAACAATAACCGATGAATTAGTTGTAACATTGAATATTGTCTACAAAGAGGTGCTGTGACAAGTACAAAACACTGTTCTACATAATTCTTTGTGTTCTTCTCATGTACATATGCCGTTTAACAACAATAAATACATTTCTTCAATATTTAAAACTTTGGTCTCCCACATTCTTCCCTACTACCCCATAAACCTACATTCACGTTGCGAAAGCTCGCACAGGCCCACTAGTAATATATTATTCTTCAGAAGTATATCTAATTTCGGTTACATTGGTACACAGATCATCTGTCCACATATGTTAGTTGTTAATTACTTTTAGTTATTGATTTATGTGGGTATTAATCCAGCAGATAGCTGACAAGGCAAAGAGTACAGCCCTGCATTACGTCATCCATTCCCACGCTAAGTTACAACAGGACAGTGCCTGCAGTAGCAAGATATTACTCGCTGAAACCCTGACATGGTTCCTCTAGAATAAGATTTAAAAATTAAGTCATGAAACCTGAATCCTGCCTTTCTATTTGCACCACAATTGTCAACAGCCAAGAAAAGCTAATTTCCAAGTCTTTGATTGAACAGGGGTCCATTGACTCAATGATGCGCGTGATCTCGAGTGGCAACACCAGGTATCTCTGCCATTGGTCATTCTGGATTCATAGAAATGACTTAGAGAATAGCTTAAATTACAGCGACCATGTCTGTTAAAAGTCTTCAAAACGAGAGCAACCTCAGGATTCGAATCCAAATCTCCTGCAGTCCATTTCTGGGGTATTTCCATAACAACTTAGTGCATGCAAGTGAATGGAGTGTGAGTAAGAACGTTATAAATCTAAATATTCAATTTTTTTTCAACTGTACAACAAAACAATATTTAACAATAGTTTCACTTGTACATTTTTCTCACTTATATTTAATTTTTGCCATTCCCCTTGAATAGATTGGATCTACTCATTATTCATTTGTATACAGGGGAGAGTATGAAGCGAGACCCTCTGTGTGGCAGATTTTTATGACCTGATGTCATTCCGAATGCCTACCTACCTAACTAGAATAATTAGAGATGATATAAATGAAACTGGGAAAGGAGTTGGAAAAAGGTTGTGGCCAAGTAGAAAGTACTGTATCTGAACTAGCCTGAGTTGAATATGGGAAACCATGAAAAATCATTTCAACAAACCTGACAGTGGAGTTTGAATCCACTTTCCTCCTGGCCCTGGATATAGCCTGCCTCCATAACCTGACAATAACAGGCACAGCTAACACTGTCAATATAAAAAAATACAAACGTATCTGTAGAAATTAGAAAACTTAAATTTTTAAACTTGGACTTAACATTGGTTTAACCCCTCCCTTCTACATGCAAGCATCAAGCATAATTGCACAAACAGTAAAATAATTCAAACAACTGACCTAGTGCATGACAAATCCACAGAATAGTATGGAACATTTTATCTGAATGTGCGAATTTCTGTTGTTTGATAGAATCTTATGAGTTGCCTGATAAACAGTCCGAGGTCTGTAGTTTGAATTTTATAAAAATCCTGAAATTTCATATGTATTCATTAGTCCTCGTTGCCAAGTTATTATAATCGAGGAGGAATAAATATATAAAACCCATAAAAGGATGCCTTTAATGCAAATTAGACTACAGAAGACATCACCTTTATTGTTTCTGAAAGGAGGTAACACTTCAGTAAATCTGCCATAACTCATTCTTAGATTAAACCAAGGTTACCTCTTAATCATATTAAGACTGACATTTCTTAAATGAAGTTTATCCATTATTATAATTTAGAAGAAAATTTTAAAATCATTCCAAATAAATCGAGGAAAATAAAACACATTCCAAATACTACAGGAAACATTACGGACACAAATAATTGCAGTTCAATCCAATAGATCAACTACCAATTCACTTTTATGAAATTCTACCAAGAATGGATTCAGGCCTGGAGGGTGCAAAATACAGGATAATCCTTGTGAAATATTACTGCAATGATGATGGATGATAATAATAATATAGATTTAGCTACTATGGTTTCAAGAGTTGCCGGGATGCTTGAAGCTGTTGAATTTAAACACCCTTAAAAGTTATCTGACAACCAAGATCAAACCCACAATCTAGGATTTTAAAGGAGGCATTTAACAAACAATGCAATGCTGATTGGATTATTAGGGTAAGATGCTAGGGGGTAAAGATCTCTAACAGACAGCTTTATAAGAAGGGAATGACGGATCTGGAGCATAGTTTTAAGTTGAAAAGCTTAAAAATTGAGTCATAATTTGTTGGGATAACAGGGATAACATTCTATGAAAACAGGAGTGGATAACGAACATAGGTAAGACTATGGAAGAGCTACAGCTTCATTAGGCTATAGCTGCCACAGGCACATACATTAATGGAATTAGGGTATTGTCGTTGAGACCTTTGACCACACTGAATTGCATCCGTATAACATCTCTACAACTTGAACATGTTTGTCAAAATAAATATTGTCTATATGTACAACTAAAATAGATTGTCTCACTATACCCTAGATACAATTAAATATTTATAACGAAGGAAGATAATGATGATAATGTTATGAGTTTTACATCCCTCTTAACTACTGCGGCTTTTAGAGACTCCGAGGTGCCGGAATTTTGCCCCAAACGGGATCTTTAATGTGCCAGTATATGTAAATGTACTGACATGCCTCCCTCACATTTAAGCAACCTCAAATGTCAACTGACTGCGCCGGGAATCGATCCTGCTATCTTGGGCTCAGCAGGCGAGAACGTTACCGCTGAACCACGCAGCCAGTCACGAAAGAAGAAACTGATAATAAAATAAAATAATTATAATAAAATAAATTATAAAATAAATTATCTATATATATAAAAATATCAATGTTACATGATAGTTTGTCTGTCCCCTATGCGTTCATATACCATTCATCCAATTGTGATGAAATTTGAGCGAGTTGTTGTGTGCACTCCAGGGAAGGTTTCTGGGTACAAATTATTTATGTAACACGAAAGAGCAAGGGACTTAACAGGAACCTAATTGCACAATCTGTATACTTATGACACCTCAATGCAAGGTGTGAGAATAGCTTGCAGATTCATCGCGTGGTGACATAAGGGGACTGCCAGCAGCCTGCCGTGTTATCTGGAGTTGCTTTCTATTCAAATACAGTTCACGCCATGGTTTTTTTTATCGGGGGGGGGGGGGTCTTAAAACTGAACTCTCGCTTGGCTGTCGGTTCAAATGCGGTCATAGTATGCGAATTGTTTCAAGCCTCTTATGCGTTCATATACCATTCACCCGATTGCGATTAAACTTTAGTGAATTGTTGTGCACACTCCAGGAAAGGTTTTTACAATATGTAATTCCTTCAGATTCAACAAATGAGCGATGGCGCATGAATCGTTCCAACAAAGTCCCGTAAGCGTTCACATACCATTCATTCAATTGCATTGAATCTTGGGCGAGTCGTTGTGTACACTCCAAGAAAAGTATCTGGCTTCGTAAATTCATTTCACAATAGGTAGCACACGAGTAGATTCAACAAATGAGTGACAATGCGCAAATCGTTTCAACAAAGTCCTGTATGTTTTCATATGCCATTTATCCGATTGCGATGAAATTTAGGAGAGTTGTTGTGCACACTGCCGCAAAGGTTTCTGAATTAGTAAATTGATTTTGTTGAGTCCCTTCAAAAAATGAGCGTTTTTCATACATTTTTGCGTCAGTGCATGCGTTTTCTTTGAATGAGTGCGAATGCTTCACAGAATCGAATTGAATCATTCACAGCGACATTTCAATTTGTGTGTGACAATTTGCTTCATTCGTTACTTAATAATTGTCCATCTATGCTTCTAACCGGGGCAGATGACCTCACTGTATTGATTTGGGAGTATCTCAATATTTCTGGCATTCAATATTTTACCAGTTAACAACATCATAATTCAACCAACATGTGCATTTCTAAATATAGATATTTGATGCCACAACTGCTTGAGTCCAAGCTCTGTGAACTTACATGGTCAGGGGAAAGGGCAGGCGACAAGTGAAGGGCCTGTCACCAGCCCGCCGAGTTATATGGTATTCCTGTCTATCCCAATACTGCTAGTATATAGTGCGTCTCTACCTTAAAAGACAGTATGGAATTAAATGTCGTATTTGCCTCTCACTCCTATGTCCTGCAATTAGCTTTGTCCTCTTCTACGCCGGCTAAGTTATTTATTTCCCAATAATTGAAAGAGACAAATCTAAGAAAATGTTTGCGTGGTCTTACAGAGAATTTTCTGCTCTTTATGATGATGTAAAAATAAAAGACACAAAAAATTAACACATGGCCCAATTTTCACAATTACGATATATTAGCGTGAATCTATATTTTTGCAGATGTAAAACTTATCACGCCATAGATAATGAACTAATGATCGCAACAGATCAAGAATTTATTTTTAGATTGCCTGATGTTGGTAGAAGATACCCTATTTCTCAGGGCAGTAATAATTTGCATAATAAGAAAGTTATGATTTTTTTCCCTTAAATGTTACTTGAAAAATCTGGGATGGTGTCACACAAAAGTTATGTAGCGAGAAACATTTTTGCTGTTGACTTTACGTTGGTGACTAAGCGAGAAGAAATGTTCATTAATGTCTGAAATAGTTTTTAAAACAAACCAGAGCTCGATATCAGATAGCATTCATAAGTAATCTCACTTATTCCTCCCGCCCAGCGCTGACGCTGCGAAAATTTGTTTACTAATGTGGCCCGTAGGCTATCTCCCCGACTGCGTTTGAAGGAGGGTAGGTGATGGTGTGAAGTTAAACTATGGAATAAAGTGGAGCTTGTGTTATTTATAAATTGTCCGCCTCGTTGCGAAGTGGCTAGCATTCTTGGCTGTCACTGTGCTGTCACCGTGGAGGTCTGGGTTTGAATCCCGGCTCTGCCAAGAAATTTAATTCTGGTCTGAGGGATGGAACGGGGTGTACTCAACTTCATGAGACAAAACTGAGAAGAGACGGGTTCGATTCCTACGTCAGCCATCCTCGAAGTGGTTTCCGTAGTTTGCCCTTGTTCGTCCCAGGAATGAACAAGGGTTCGTTAATAGTGCCGAGTTAACGTTTCTGTGCCAAAAGAACAGGGCAGAAACCCACGACGAAATGACAGGTGAAGTGTATGAAAAGTGGTTCACCGAGCAATTGTTGCCAAATGTTCCTGAATGATCTAGCCTAGTAATAGACAATGTAGGCTATCACAGCAGAGAAATATGTTCGTTGCTTGCCACCATATCACAGTGAACTTAATCCCATCGAAATGGTATGGGCGCAAGTAAAGAACTAGCCTATATAAAATTGAACAACATGTCATTCAAGAAACAAGAAATTAATAATTTCGGCTGCATACCACCACTTGGCCACACAAAATTGGGTAAATTACATGGACCACAATATATATTATTATTTTATAATTATTATTATTAAATGTCATTATAATTTATTATAACGTATGATATTCGAGAAAATGTAATATTATAACATGTTATAATATTATCATATTCATGAATAATTGAAAATTATTATAATGTGTGCATTAAAATCACGCTCTGAACTTCGGTGTATCATATCTAAATAATGTACCGTCGTTCCCTTCAAGCCATGAGGTACAGTTATATACAACAAACAAATATTTTGAAAATTCCCAGAGTTTTGCATAAAAACACGCCTGTATACGAGTTATGTTACATCATGTGACCAGCCTTGCAGAACTTGGTATATGCAGCAGATCTGGCATCAGCGCGCTCCATTCAATGCGTACTGTCTTTTAAGGTAGAGACGCTCTATAGGGCCGTTGCCTAACCACTGTGGTGTTGTGAACGACCGAGTTAGTTACCGACGAATGTACAGAGCGCTAGGGAATGTTCTCCGCAGCGCCTACGTGTTGCTGCAAGAGGTAGCATCAGCAGTTTAGTTGGCAGCACGGTGACCGGGACAGGGTAGCAGTACAGTGCAGGCTACACGTGTGGGCTGTCAAAATCGTTAGTGTGTATTGCAGTAAGAGAGCGTTCAGATTGATTATTGGAAGAGTGCAACATTATACAGGCGGTAATGTTTACTACTGACGGGAGAGCTTCTTTGGTGGAATACGATTTTCTCGAAGGTAATCGGTTTACAGAAAATGTAAAACTAAAATTTCAGGCGCGGTTTTCAATTCGCCAAAATTCGGGATTTGATAAGTAAATTTCGTTTGACCGGCTCAGTTCATGATCTACAGGGAACAGGTAAGCCAATGCTTTTAACAGGTGAAAAACTTGATGAAATCTCTGATATAATGCTGCGTAGTCGAAGAAAATCAACACGCAAATTAGCTCAAGAAACAGGAATCTCTAAGTCAGGCCGTTCCAAATCCAAGAGTTTGAGTATGCGTACACGCGAGTATTCAGCAGTGAACCTCGGAGCACAGTTGGAGAGGGACTGAGGGTGATAGCCAATACATCACTGGGCGAAGGTCATAGCACAAGTCCATGAGCTTCCTGCCAGTCTTGATGTATCCACCGCACAGTGACGGCAGCCCCCACACCAGAGCGGTATTTCATGTTGCAGGTTTGCTCACGCAAGGCGACGAGTACTCAGCTGCTCACTGCCGAACAGCTCGGCTGGAACAGCCTGCTCTAAGTGAACGGCACATAAAGCTGTAAGAGACAAGCTTCAGTTGTTCCTTAATAAAGTTACTAGTTGATACAAGCGGCAGCCGTGCTGCCAACATAACTGCTGATGCTACCTCTCGCAGCAGCATATAGGCGCTGCGGGGAACATTCCCTGACGCCTTGTGTTTGGTCTGTTACTACGCAAGGACCGGGAACCCCACACGTCTGTCATCATAGGCTATATCGTCATCCATGTGATCCACATTCCTCTAAGATTCACAGAGCTGGGACCCAAGCAGTACGTCAACAGCTCATTCTCTAGATGCAACGAGTATCGGTCTAAACCAGCAAATAAGGTTCAGACTAGGAAGATATCGAAGGTAGAAATCAGTTACAAAATTTTACCATGTTCGTTCAGTAAACATTTTCTATTTTATTAGCCTATTATCATGACGGGCAAAAGACCTAGATGTTACGCTGCAGTTGTTAAAAGGAACGTAAAACCAATAACATTATTATCCTCCTTTCTTTCTGTCTTTGATTGGCATTGCTACGCATGCCGGGTATAGCTAGTAAATTATAAAATAAAAATAATTATAATAAAGACATAATAAATACTTACAGAAATTCCTAACTAATTATATTGGAGATGCTTGTGAACCAAAATACTTTTTTGAAGAAATTGTTACAGTGTTTTAAAATAAAAAGACCACTATCAAGAAATTTGTTACAGAGAGAAAATTTTGAAGTGATTTACAGACCACTTTCTCACACATGACACTTCATAGATTTTAACATGTCCAAAATAAAAATAAAGAATAAATAAATTGCATCGACCAGGCGGACAGAACCCAACAAATTGTTTAATTTCATCTTGCTAGCAGAGGAGAGAAGCCCGATGATGGAGATTGGATGCTATGACATCGGGGTAATACAGTCATCCCTCGTTATAAGAGTTCTCACATAATGTACATAATTATAAAATGCGTTCAAAAAGTAATGAGCCGGAGGCTGGAATGCGCAAACCAGTGACGACATCGGCTAATCGTGGCGTGTAACGAGGTGACGTTCCGACCAGAGCGTGGAAGGTCACAGTCCGTCGCTAGAGGGCACGCGTGCACGTCACGATACAAAGCGAGCGGCAGCATGCATCAATCGTCGAACGCTGCCAGTTATATTGCAAACAGAGACATGGAGGTGTCAACCGAAGAGCAAAGAGGTGTTGTTCAGTTTCTGACAGCGGAAGGAGTAGGGGGATCGGACATTCATCATCGAATGTCACAAGTGTACGGCGAACTCTGCATGTCCCTTGCAAGGGTCAAGGCATGGCACAAGCGCTTCAGGGAAGGACGGGTGTCATTAGCCGATGATGCCCGGTCTGGGGCACCCCCCTGCATTACTGATGACAACGTCCAGCTGGTTGAAGCACTCATTACCCAGGACCGCCGAGTGACAGTGAACGCCATAGCCGCCGTGGTTGCTCCACGACAATGTACAACCTCATACCGCCAACACAGTCGCTGCACTCCTGCAGAAATTCAATTGGGAGGTTCTCGGCCACCCTCCATACAGTCCAGACCTCTCTCCCTGTGATTATGCCATGTCTGGTCCCCTGAAAAGGGCTCTGTGGGGCCAACGATTCACCTCGGACACCGACGTTCAGCTGTGCGTGCGGAACTGGTTCACATCGCAGCCCAGGGAATTTTATGAGACAGCCATTCACCGCCTCATGTCACAGAGGGACAAGTGCCTCAACAGCCAGGGCCAATACTTCTAACATACAGGTACTGGTTTCTGTAATTAAGCCTCCGGCTCTTTACTTTTTGAACGCACCTTATATATAAAATAAAACAATACATACAAGTTAGGTTGCGGATTAACAATCACCCCATGGGACGATTTCTTGATCGAGTGTGCAGCACTGCAATGCCTCGCGCAGCGTGTAGTCTGTCTCAAAGAGTGCGTTGAGAGGCTGTGTTGCATTGTCTCAGTGTTGGCTGGCGGCATATGTTCATTATTCAAGACAGCATTCAGTCAAGTAGCCATGCTTTATTGTTTCTAAAAACGTTATGGAGAAAAGAAAGTGTGTTCAAAATGCTTCCAATAATAAAATGCAAAAGAAAACAGTAACACTTGAAGAAAAGCTGAAAGTTATAAAGTGATATGAATGCAATGAGCGCACTGTGGACACTGTCAGACCTACAGGAATCTTGGAATCAAGTCTGAGAAGAAAAAATTAAAGAAAGCTGCAAAAGTGCGACCAGAATATTTCTGTCAATACGACATAAGAGGAACCCCGGCTTTAAAGTCTCAGAAGATCACTTTGTTGTTTGGAGGAAATGCGTCTCGAAACCATAAAATAAAAACCCCTGTTGGTTTATCATTTCAAGAACCCACAAGCACTGAATTGCATTTCTTTAACACTCATAGGCTATTTATTCTTCCCTTGAAATAGTCCGCATCACCTATCTAACCCATATTATAATACATTCACTTTACGCATTTTCGTATTAGGTGATTACTCGGAACAAATTCATCGCGTAAATCGAGGGATACCTGCATAATAGCATGTGCAAACATTAGTCCCTCAAGTTTGAGAGTTGCTTACAGCTCTGCTCCATCGTGTACCTCTACTTTAACACTTTTGAATTCGTTAGATGTTAATTGATAGTTTCTTACAATTTGTGTATTTGCAACATCATTTCATTAGCAGTTGATATCTTCTGCGTTAGGCACAGTAGTTGGGTTCTTTTATTTAGTTCGGTATCTTTATTTTGTTATTAATTCGGCTTTTCTGTGCGAATATCCTTTCCAAGCTAGTAAATTCGTTGTTTATTAAAGCAGCAGATGTTACGTATTAGTAAGTTTTGCAGTGTAAATCCAGGCAGCACACTTGAAGTGACGAAGTTAGCAGCCGAGGCTACGGATAATATAGGACAGTATTTATTGCGCACAAAAGGAGCTTAAATGGACCAGTCAAGTTATTTCACCCAATAAAACACTCAATAAAGTGCAGTTGCTGGACAAGTATGATTCTTTCACAAAGGTCACGATTCTCAGGAAATTACAAGATTTCTTTCTCAAGATAGAAAGAAGGGCTTTCAATAGGCAAAATTCTAGCCTCTGTTAATTTCTTTATTTCTTTCTGTGGCCTCCTGACAGACAGAGTGCAGGTCTTTCTAGTCAGCGCCCGTAGGCGACCTGCGCGTCGGAATGAGAGATGAGATGAATGGATGAAAGTGGGCAAGGATGTGGAAGGAAGTGGCCGTGGCCTGTCAGACAGTGCGGCTCGAACCCACGTCTACCGAATCAGCAGAGCTTGGCCCCATAGCCTACCTCTGTGCTTCACTGAGCGAAGCCACTGCTGCTACTCTGTCAATAGTGACGATACTTACTGTCGGGGAAAGAAGTATGGATACTCGAGATTAGGCGTCAATAAAAACGTTCCCCACAGTCTTACATAAAAACAAGCTACACCAAAATTTTCCTTATTTTATTTTGTGTTTAACTATGTAGAGTAAAGATTTGTATTGTAACCTGTTAAAATTTTATAGCTGTTTGAACAAAAAACATGCCGGTTCTTTTACCACGTCTAAAGGAGCGGTCACTTAGAATGATCATTACATTAAAAGAATTAATCAGATCGTAATGAAACTTTAATGTGTATTGAAGAATCTTATTGTTAACGTGTGTACGGAGTTTTAATCTGATCAGACAGTTCTGAAAATCGTTGTTGTGAATTTTGTAAACCAACTTTTTCTCGGGCCTGGGTAATATGAAATATGGCTTGTTATGAGGCTCATAGCAATGCAAGGCAAAATGAAAAACTGTTTTAACTACACGTAATTGGTGATTGTATATGGGTTCATATTTAATCGGATCATTGTGTGCAGCGAAGGTAGGAGACTTTCTCACGCATGACACTTCATAGATTTCAAACCTCTCAACTTTATGATCATATCGCGAAACCGAAGAACGAATGCATAAAATAGGGGTAATTAAACTTTTAATTAATGTCAATTGTTCGAATAGTGACGACGACATGAAGGGGATCAAACCTCCTTAATCCAACGGATGGTACATAAGTAGCTGTGTGTGGTATAAAACAGTGTCATGTCATTAGATGCCGATGTAGTGACTGTGTTAAAGTGCGACTTGTGGTGGCGAGTTATGAACGTTCATACATTACTTTTAGTTCATTTTAATTGAAAAATTGTACTCTTCTAAGGCCACAGTGAGACAAAGCCGTTGGTAGCTACTTGGTTAGATGACTGTCTGAAAAATTATTGCTTGCACTACAAGCTTATGCTCTAGGTTAGGCTTGTGTATGCATGTACAGTAGAGGCTTATTAACACATAGAATTTAACATGTTTGCATCATCTAAACCATGACTTCATGGATGCCGCCACTTTGTGTCTAGGGAAATTTTGTCCTGTATTGTATTGTACCAAGACAGATGCTGGAGGCGAAATGCAAGGGTAAGAGAGCAAGAGGAAGACCTAGAACAAGGTGGATTGATTCAGTGAAGAACAGCGTAAGAAAAAGAAATCTGGACTGGGACGAGATCGTGGAAGAAGAATGGTGGAAGGAAAGAGGAAAGTGGAGAAGTGCCATAAATACCCCGACCCGGCAGAAGCTGGATAAGGGGAAATGACGATGATGATGATGTATCAAGGTCTACTGTATACTACTCCCGTCGACCGGACGTTATTATGCGGGTAGTATTTCTTCATCAAGCATGTGGTCAGAGTTGCTTACATTGACTTCCAGCTTATCTAACATTGTTGCCAGACTGATTATGGAGAATGGCGTTCCACGAAGTGAATGCATGCCGAGATTACCTGCTGAATACTGCCGATTACCCCATGTGATGGATGATATGACGTATGACTGAGGTAGGATTATATCTAAGATATTTTAGAATTGTGATTATTATTATTTTCATAAAATTATTATTATTATTGTCCTTATTCATGCACCTTATTTATTAATATTAGTATTTATTAGCATAATTAATTTACTCCTTATTTAGCATCATAATTATTTTTTTGTAATTCCAAAATTGTTTCATAGGCTGTGTAAGGGAGGGTCATGAGCTCTAACTTCGCCACTACTGAAGAAATGAAATTTAAAAAATAACATGTATGTTTTTGACAACCACTCGCCATACATGGATCCACCTCGTATATAATTTCTTTATTATTATGCTGCACAATATAGTGCAAACACAAAGTAATAGGAATACGATTAACCTACTAGACACGTTTGAATAATGTAGCTACAGTTTTCCCCACTAAATCATACACTTTTTACCATGCATTTTCCATGTCTTATGGCATTCGTTGACCAGGAGGACTACATGTTCTCACCCTGTAGGCCAAGTCTGAATAATTTACCAGGGAAGGAATTACATAATCAGCTGTGAGTCTGCCATGCAGTGACTGCACGTGTTTAAATTCATGAGTTGTTCATCCAGTAAATAAATGTGTCCCCACCATAACGTTCCAAGCGCCAATTTCTTTTTCCCGGGAGATGCCACTAGATGTTTCTTATCCACATCTCCCATTATCGAGAGCCATCTCCCGGGAAAATAAATTGGCGCTTGAAACGTAATGGTGGTAGTTATCCAGCTGAAGATGGCTCAAATGTTATGCCAAAACATGTAGTGGACAAATAAGTTATATGTTTTAGTAATGATGAAGTGGACATTTTCTTCAAATTGCCATGTAAAATGTGCTACGTTCAGAACATGTTGTCAGTCGGCAGAAAAACCCTCACAGCATAAGGTTCAATAAATTTATGTTTCCAAGTCAAATCAGCTTTTAATTCTAATTATGAACAAATATATTTCTAAACATATGCTCATCGAGTGTTTCTTAGGAGCAGTGTGCTCAGTCACAAGATTCCAAACTTCAGATCACTAAATCAATGGATCTATTCCTAGCCTATGAATTAATACTTCATGGAAATGCAAATGTCATAGAAAAAATAGATGGAAAATTTCATTTATTTGTTCCTACTTTTCAATTACAGATTATTTGAATACAGTACTGTAATGTTTTGTCATATAAGTAGATGAGCTACAGCAGTATTTGTTCAAAGCAAGGAAAGAAATGAGTATTTATGCACCTAGCACACGTAACGAAGGTACAGTATATTGAAATTTTTTGTGCCTTAACGAAAAAGAAAAAACTTTGGTTGTGCCCAGGTAAACTTCTCTCTCAGTAACTGATACTGCTGAAAATCACACATATTACAATCTTAGCTGATATATTAATAGAAAAAACCCTTACGAAGATTCTTTTTCATTTCCCGTTTCCAGTTCCCTGGGTCAGGTTGCGAATCAAGGACCTCCACACTTGTCTATCCCTCCACCATTCATGTCCTTCATTCAATACTTCTTTTTCTTTTACTCCTCTCTTCTCTATGCTTACCTTCACCGTATCGATCCACCTCTATCTGGGCCTTCCTCGTGGTCTTCTTCCTGGTATTTTCTCCATAAATATTATTTTTGGTACTCTATATTCTTCCATTCTCATCATATGTCCGTACCACTTCAGCTTACTGGTTTCTATCTTGTCTTGCAGTTTTGGGAACCCAGTTCTCTCCCTAATGTCCACATTTCTGATTTTATCCCTCCGTGTCTTCCCAATTATTCCTCTAAGGAACTTAATCTCGGCTGCTTGGATTCGGCTTTCATCGCGTTTTGTTGTGGTCCAAGTACCTGCTGCATATGTCAAATTGGTGTGTAATACATTGAAAATAGAACTTTCTTGCATTTCTCTGGGACTTCCTGGTTCCATACTAAACCTCTCCCACACTGGTAAAACCCATTAGCTTGTTGGATTCTCTTTCCAATTTTTTCATTTATTGTACCATCTTCTGTGAGTGAAAGATTGAAAGTTATGAAGATTATTGTATTTAAATAATCCATTAAATATTTATCGTATGGCTTTTAGTGCTGGGAGTGTCCGAGGACATTTTCGGCTCACCTGAGTCTGTAGCTGCTTTCAGCGGACACCCTTACGGTGAGCTACAAGTTCCATTCAATTTCAAGTAGTTCCAACATTCACCACCAGATATCAATGATACCTAGTAGTGATCGTTGGAACTTTGATAGAGCGTTCCTACGAAATCTAATCTAACAATTTAGCTACACACAAGTTTAGTATGTGGGAGGATCTTTTACATGCCATAAATCTATGACATGGGATCGCCGGCTTTACTTCCCCTCCGAAGGAAGGCATAAAGGATTTTTAACGCTCTCAAAAATCCGACGACTTTGGCCGGGTTTGAACCCACTATCTTGGGCATAGAAGTTCAGCATGCTACCGACTACGCCACCGAAGCCGCTAAATAATCCATGAATAAGGCGTACTACTTAAAGTCCAACACAAATGAATTTACTGTAATTCCTAGGCATATTTAAATATGCTGGCAAGTTTTGCCACATAAGGAATATTAAGAAGAACACAGATAAAAGTAGTTCGGAAACTGTTCCAGACATCTTGCAATCCAGAGTTTAATGCCCTGTACAATGCGCTATTGATCACTACAATTCATTAGCCACATGGGCCTAAGCTAAATGCTGAATATGCAGTAGCTCATTCGTCAAAAATAAAGAAAATAAAGAAAAGGGCAGTGGTCGACATCAGGTGTATCGAGGTGGATAAAATCTATTCACATTAGTGAAAGATTAACAGCAATAGGACTACGTGTGTCAGTCCAGTTGAATCAGTTATTCAGGTTTCAACCAGAAGAAATCCACTCGCTTACAACTGTACTGCTAAAACCTGATTTTAAAATTTTGCCCAGCCGCCATCTAGAGTTTATGAAAACAACTGAATTAAATTAGATTCCTGTAGATTAAACCTTGTATGAACATTTAATGTACCAAGTTTCACTGCACTCGGATGATCAAATCGAGAGAAAATGCCATTTAAATATTTTAACTTCACTTGGCCGCCATGTTGGTCTTGTAATTACCATGTTTTTGAGCATCACATAGCTGAACGTACCTTAGTACTCCCTATCACCATACAAAATGTAAGGGTGATGTCAGTAACTCAATAGTTTCGAAGATATGGAATGCTAGTGAAATGTTTTGTCCAGCCACCATGTTAGATTGGTGCAACATATTTAAATTTGAAGGACACGGTCGGAGTCGGACAAAATAGTACTACATCCTTACCAAGTTCATTGAAATCGCTCCAACTGTTTAGATTTTATTAGGGGACACACACACAAACGGCAATCTCAGAAGAATATTTTTTCATATGATGAAAATAGGCTGAAAATGGAAAAGATGAGCCTTGTCGATATGCGGTATTGTAAGTTCAGTGACTGGACATGCACCAAATCTTCCTCAGATTTTGATCTACAGTACATGCTCTATCGCAATGACACAATTTACAATCGTAGTAAGACTATGAATGAAAATAATGGAATAATATAGATCGCGATACATTTCATTTTACTACAAAATTCCCCCAGACTCAAAATGGCGGCATCTAAGACGTCATGGAATACACTAAAGGTGTGAAAGATGCACACATGTTAAATTCTGTGAGTTAATAAGGCCTTACATTCATACACAAACCTAAACTGGTGATTACAACCCACACCCCCTAGCTTGTAGTACAAGCAGTAATTTTCGTCCAGATAGTCGTCTAACCTAGTAGCGGCTAATGGTTTTGTCCACACAGTGGTCTAACCTAGTAGCGAACAATGGTTTCATCCAGATAGTCATCTAACCAAGTAGGAACCAATGGCTTTGTCTCACCATGGCTTTAGAAATTCAGAGCCGGGAATCGAACCCAGGACCTTTGGGGCAGCAGCTAACCATACTGACTGCTACGGAGGCGACTTTATTTATTATTTACTTCTGAAATACAGTTTTCTGAAAACATCATACGATAATCACAAGTAACAATAAAAGGAACTACAAACAAAATCTTCATCTAAAATTAGTTTCTGAACAGCTTCTATATCCCAAGGATCTTCCAGATTATTTGTTTGCTTCTGTGCCATCATATAATAACAGATGTAAAATCCACGAGAAAAGAAAGATGATTGAATAACTGTTGTGTTGTATGTTGCAACGTATCAATCTGATACATATACTCTGAGCAGCTGACAGTGTGACTGCACGAAATCTGTGAAGCGACTGTGAAGTGCCTCTGATGCCTAGCACAACAATGACACAAGAAAAACGCACACTTGTATCATTCTGATACACATACGACCGACTGAAGGTTAAGGAACTGAATTGTCTGCCTATTCAATACTTTTATTAAAAATACTATACTACAATACTATAAAGTATTGAAAAGGCGGACAATTTAGTTGCTTAAATAATACATAAGTCCTGAACCGAAAATGTTGCCACTCGAACTCGCAGCGCACACACAACTCTGACCCGCATTTATTCTCCGTTGAGTCATTATTAGCAGCAAGCAGGAACTATCTTCACTGTCTGCATTACCCATTGTTTGCACATCATTCAAAATGCCAGCCAAACTGCAGTCATCAGAGAGAGAAATTGTCATGATTATTAGAGCAATATGTTTGTTTCCTTTTAAGAAGCAAGAGAGAAAGGGATATCTGATTCATCAGAAAGTGACCATGTGTGTTTGAAGGTCGATAGAGACGGTAGAGAGATATGCCGCTTCTATGAACGAAAATTAACAAAATGCGGGATGTGGATCGAGCAAGAAGAAGTGTATGAGGACGGGAGGCCCAAAGATAAAGCTTGACGACTTAGGAGGAGTATACAAGACTTCTATCTTAAAAAGATGTTCCCTACAATAAACAAGTAGTTCCGTGACGAACTAAAGAGCCTACCTTTCTTAAAATTTAAGATTCATGCCAATGATTAATCTATATATCAGAAATGGAATGTTACATTGGATCCATCAGCACGAATAAAATCATGTTGGCAACGATGTCATGTATGTGTTGCTCAAAATCAATCTGAAATTGTCCCAATTTTGGATGAAATCCATTTGTTAGTATAGAAGTTACATGCATTTAAAAATTGGGCCTATCAGTAGGCTTAGAATCATGTTGGCAGCATTGACGTAATCAGTTACTCCAAATTAATCTAGAATATCTGGTATTATACATATGCCGATTTTAGAGCTGTTGGCTTGCATACTTAATGATAGACCTAGTGTATAATGGTATTCGGCTTGTGACTATCCGGCCTACTTAATACTGTACCAATACTTTTCCAAAGCTTTAACAAGGGAGCTCCTGCTAGAACCCTATGAGGCATTTCAAAATATTGTATGCATATCTTGTACTTCTGGCACATGTGGAGCCACAATTATAAGGTGCAGTACAGTATTGTTAATACATATGTTAATTATATTAAAAGGAATAGAGATTCCGCCTGATCAATACTTTTCATAATTAAAACACAATGGGTTACATTATACCCATATGGTACATGTTTCGGGGTTTACATTAACCCCGTCATCAGCCATACATCGAGAAAAACACTTGTCATTATCATTAAAAATATCCTAAAAAATATGAATCTAACGTGAAATGAATAAATGAAATGGATGTTTTCGCTGTCGCTTTCAATAGGGAACCATGACTGAACCAAATAGTATAATACATATGTATTGAATACATTATCGGAAAAAGTTCTTTAACAAACGGGACACAGAAGCCCTCTTCCAGATCTCACAAACAACAATAAACACACGTAGAGAGCAGCTCTGTGTTCTTTGTTCAGTCAGTTGTTTATCGGAGGTTCAAAGAGCGTACGTTCGTAAATTGTTTTATGCGCTCCGTTGTACAGTACAGTACTTTAATGAAAGATTGCGGAATGGGTGATAAAACTTAAAAATTACAATAGAAGAGAAACTATGTGCTGTAAAGCGACTAGATTCCGGGGTAACGGCCAAAACTATTGCTTTGGAGTTAGTGGTAGGAAAAAATACAGTTGGAGACTGGAAGAGAAATCGAGCAGAAATTGACAAGTGGTGTGCTGCTCAAAGTAGTGGAAGTGGAATGAAAGTAGTGATGTGGGACGGGTAAATACCCAGTGGGAAGGTAAATATAAATTGGGTATTTACCCAGTGGTCTTTTAAATACCCAAAATGAGGGTATTTTCAGTTTTTGAGCTTTGTACAACACTTTTTGATGTGTTGATGAAGTGTTGGACAAACAAGGACTGAAACACAGGTATTTGATGCCTTAAATTGAAATCAGGAACAATATTGATCCTTCCAAAAAGAAAAGGAAATTGGATGTCCAGGTATTTTTGGGTATTTATATGTTATGTTTTGACACTGTAACCTTGTCTTTAATTAGTTTTGTTTTTCCTTAAACTAAAGTAAAATATTGAATAAAACCTTTTGGTTGTTTTGTGTTTTAAATTTTTAATAAATGCCAAGATATTGAGAAGGTCGAGTTTTATTACGATACTGGAAATGAGCAACAAAGATGTGGGAGGGAAAAGCTACTTTTGTAGTAATAAGAGTAAGCTATTTGCATATTAATTGAAAGTGTATGCCAAAACTCAAAATGTAATAAAATATATTAATTTAAAAAAAAAGCTTAGTAAAAGTGCTTTTAAGTTATTTTTCATTCAATTTTAAATATTAAAGAAATATTAATTTTTTAAATCATACTCTAAATAACACAAATGCATGTCAGGAAGTTTTTGTAGTATGTGGGCTCTATAATGGGTGAAGATGTACTGTATGCCAGCAAGCATATGGGTTGGCAACACTGCTTAGCTCATTCTACCCAGAATTCAAACTGACACTGTACTTCCCTCTCATTTTCTATTCTTTGCTTGATTTTCTGTTTACTATTTACTAGCCTTTTGGGTTATTTGATTATTTATGTTATATATGAACTAGCAACCCACGGCTTCGCCCGGGAACAGTTATGAATGCAAGGTGATAGGCTACTTCTAACGGAGGTCTTATAAGATATCCTCGTATACGACATTAGTCGTTTTCCCTCCAGCAGTGAACACGAAAAGATTTTGGTTTGATGTAACAAGCGATAAAGCCACGTAAAGCTGTCCATGAGAAAAACATTCTCCATTAAGATCAACTCCAGTCACGCTAAGTGTCTGATCCTGTGCTTTGTTTATAGTCCTGCCAAAGCTCTTACTGGAAATTGTACTCGTTTGAAACGATAAGGCAAATCTGAAGGAATCGTAGGGATTCTGTGTACTAAGACCGTTTCTCCTGTACCACAGCTAGTTAAGATAGTTGATTCAATGAAACAGTTTTTCAAAGTTTTTCACTACCAATCGTGTCCCATTGCATAACTTTGGTGGTTGTAAATTACGTAGCAATATAATAGGCACTCCTACTTTTAAAATAAGCTTGTGTGGTGGCAAGCCAGAAGGAAATAAAGAATTTAGGAATTCTGTAGGGTAATGAACAGCTTCTTCACTATCGACTACTGCGTCTAGCCTACTGAGTAATATACTAGAGCCTGGGCAGTGAATTTGGAGAACAACAAGTCATTAGTTTTCACTACTTGTTCGTTTGTCGGCGATAATATTGCTCTTTCTTTAAACCATGAATGAGACTTGTTAGATAGGCCATGGATTTGAGGATAAACACTATCAATCAATTCTTGAATACTGCTTACTAAAGCACAGAAATCGTCACTGAGGGTAATTTTACCGTCAATGACCGGTAAATCTCCATTTCCGACTCTAAGTAACAAATTAGCAAACAAACTATTATCTTCTGAAGATAAGAGTAACCTACTCTCATGTTAGTTTTGAGTGCCAATTTGTTATATCTGGCCAGATGAAGCGTTCACTTCGTCGGCTCTCGTTCCTCTGGTAACAACTGGTAAGATTTGACGAAAATCTCCGGCGAACAAAACTGTGCAGCCACCCATAGGTGTGTTCCGATTCCTTTGATCACGCAAGGTCCTGTCTACAGCTTCAAACGGAAGTTTTGTGCGACATTGTAGCCTCATCCCATACAACTAAAGAACAATTTAGGATTAAACTGGCAGTGTTACTTTGTTTTGAAATATTACATACATTTCCATAATTACTGCTGACTTTCAAAGGAAGTTCAAATGTTGCATGTGCTGTTCTTCCTCCTTCCAAAAGAGTGGCTGCAATTCCAGATGCGACGGCAAGAGCAATATTACCACCAGACCTCACTTTGGCGAGCAACACATAAATCAAGAACGTTTTGCCTGTGCCTACAGGGGCATCGAGAAAAAATATCTTACCTTCCTTCTTAGTGTTATAAGCTTGTTTCTGATCGTGGTTCAGACGGTGTTCTTCTTGAGCAACAGTTTGAAGGTGCCGAGAACGAAGTCTTTCTTTCTCTTGTGGCAATCTAGAAATTATTTGTTGCTCTGTTTCATTGTTACGTGATAAGCACTTTTTTATTTTGCGATGTCAATGAACTATGACCTATATCCGTTTTACGTCTCGGCATGATGGCTTAACATCACTGACTGGACTATTAATTATAACGAATTCTTGTCAGACGTAATTTAAGAATGGCGAGGTGCATGAAACACAAATCCCCCTTCCGTCCAATCTTAAATTGACTGTGTATTTTGCGGAATGGAAAGTTCACAGGCGAAATGAAGAAAAACCGAGTTGAACTTCCAGGAAACTCCAAACACAACCAGCCTTCTCTGAAGTCTTAACTCAACACGACTCGACGGTTTGCTGCTGGCTGTATCTGGGGTAATAGGTTCGCCCGCTAGTTAGGCTGTAACAGGGGTGATAAGACTCGCCCTTAGCTAGCTCGTAAACTGTCGCCTCAATATTAGAATGGACATGGTTGGAAGAAATGAAAACGTAAAAATACTTATCGTGGGCGATGTATTGAAGATAGAGATATGCTCTCCTGGATTTTGAACTTTTCATGCTGAACAATTCTTACACTCATAGTATTTAGATATGTTTAACGGTTTGCCCAAAATCAACTTAAAAAGCGCTCGGACGCCAAGTTTTTTGTTTATTTTTTCACTGAAATCGTTACTGCTCTGCTTCCTTTGATCATAAATAAATTATTTTCTACAGAAATCATCCTCGAGATATCCTTTACAGAATTGTGAAACCCGCATCAAAATATATCCAGAGGTTCTCGAGATTACCCGTGACATCCAAGAATCGGGGACTTTTGTTTTATACTAAGTAGAGATAATTTTACAAATTGTTCTGAAAAACTGTACATTACACCTTTTGTAGAACTTGGCCAATGCTCTGAATAAATTTCCCCCAACTTTTATCTCAATGTTTGCAAAAAAGGCCTAGTTCAATTCTAACCCTGAGTTTTTAAAGTTATAACTATTGAATTTTATCTCCTGATCTAATTCCCAATTCTAATTCTGTTTGTAAGTCCCAATTCTAATTAAATATAATTTTTATTAACTATCTAATGTTGTTACATTTCTAAAAAGTCAATGTAGAATAGTTAGCATAGTTTATGGTTCAACTTACCATGACACAGGATTTTTAATGAAAAATCTAAAATATCCGGGATTTACCCAAATTGGGTATTTACCCTGGGTATTTACCCCGGTTTATAAATACCTGGGTATTTTACATCACTAAATGAAAGTAAGAAAAACGATGTTGAAAGGTAAGCATAATGGTACGGCCTGGATCGGTAGAGAGAATATAGAACTCCGGCCTATCCAGCTTGACCTTCCGCCACATTAGGCCGGATAGCCGAGAGTCTACTGTATTTCATACCCGGTACCGTAACACAAAAAACATCGTTCTAGCCCACTATTTTCTACCGCCGTCACAATCCTCTTATACTGACTGTTCTATGAAAAGATTTTCGTGAATAGCTGGGTCAAAAATCCTCAGCTAGATAGCGACATAGACGCACAATGTTTTCAATGCATTATTAGTAGCAACGTGCATACCAACATATATTCACTGGTTTCATCCAAATAAAGCTCGTAAACGACATCAGTAGTATTAAATATCGATAATACAGTGAAACCCCTCTAATCCGAACCCCAGAAATCCGAAATCCCGGGTAATCCGAACGAGTGATTTTCGACAATTTCAAGTTTGGAAAAAAAAGAAACTTATTTTAGTCATAAAACAATTATATATTCTACAATATAACGTTATTTTAAATAATTAGTTGAAAAATTAACAAAGAAGTACAGTTAGCATACCTAACAAAGTGTAAATGTGCCTAAGCTACATTCTTATCTCATCCAGGATTGAAAAACGGAAAAGTTTGTTATTGTAATTCCTTAGGTTAATCAAGTTGCAAAAACAAATGAAATAACAATAGAAATACACAAAATATCACGTAATCTTTCACTTGAAATCAGTTATCTTCAATTGTCGAAGCGACAAAAACATTTCCGCGGTGGCAATCGTGCGCCAGCGTCGCATGAACATGACATCGTTTGGCGTGATTATTGTGTGTTCTACGAAGCGCAATGCGATGTCAAGAGCAGATGCAGCATCAGTATAAGTCACATTGTCTGTCGAAGTTTCTTCTTCCTCATTGTCGCTAGCTCAACGTACAGTCCTATACCGTAACGAGGGCTGGTAATTATGTTATGGATATTTTCGGCTAATCCGAACAAATTGAAATCCGAACAGGCTACAGCCCCAATTAGTTCGGATTTCAGGGGTTTCACTGTATTACCTGTGAAAAATGGTAGTGAGCCTCTTCATCTCACAATATTAAGACTTCCTGGACGACGGCTTGGGGTACACCAGGCAACTGACCCACTGGGTTCTTAGTTATCGTAGTTAGTTATTGCTGCATTAAGGGGCAGAACAGCAAGGTCATCTGCCCCTACTCTCAGGGTTCTTGTCAAAACCAACATCAGTTAATAGTGGTCTCACGAACTTAATATAATTTCACTAACAGTCTACTGATGTTCTTTGCTGTCACCCTGCAGCAAAACACATACTGAAAGGGAAGAAATAGCAAACCCTCGTATTACTCTCTTAGGTTTGGGGGCCTTCCAACGATAGGGCACAGAAGCTTCAACAAACACCTGTAGATGCTTAATTGAAGCAACATGCAGCGATGCTGAAAAGAGCTTCAATGGGATCTCCAGAAAATTTCCAAATCCATTCTGAAGGAGGTACTGCAGTCAACGGTAGAGGTTACAGTAAAAAGAAATATTTGACGTCCAAGCCACTCAAATGAAACAACAGCATTGCTCCCTCCCCCCATTCTTTTGAGGATGGTTCATTTTAGGGGCTTGTGACATCTTGGTCATCAGCACCCTCTGGTTGGGTGTGTGTTGAATTTGTCTGATAACCTGTATTTATGTGATGTGTGTGTAGCTGTATTAGGGACAGGGAAGGTGCCCCTAGACTTGAAATATGGTAATATCGCAACATTTTGCCTGGAGGGAGTGTGGAAAAACCACTCACAAAATGTCATGGTGCACAGCTTAACGATCATGGCTACGCTGCGGGGTACCGCTTGTTGCGCAAGTTACATGATCTTTATGAGGTTTAGCCTTTTGCGACTGTAGGTTACATGGAGATCGACCGAAAATACTTGAAATGACACATGGCTTTAGAATCTTAAATTGTGTGTTCTTATCAGGGGCGTAAAACACAGGGAGGGCAGGGGGGGCATTGCCCACCTTAAGTTTTAGGTGCAAGACAAAAATTTTAAGTGCCCTTAAAAAATAAAAGTAAAATAACCCAAAATTCTTCTATAAATGATTTAATACTACGTTAGGTGGAAAATCAGAAAAGCCATCTGATCGTGCACAGTTGTAATTCGTTGATTCAACCGAAAAAACAGTCTGTTTGTTCCCCGTCTCCCATTTCCCACCGAGGCGCCAAGTGAGCCGAGAACCAAGGCGTTCTGACCTTACCACGACAATCCGAAGAGGTGCATTTTCGATTTATTATTTCTGATCCCGCTTTAAAACTGAGTTAAGATACTGTGACACACAACACACTAAATCATTACTCCTACCGGGAAATACCACGCGAGCCTTTTTTAGCTTCACATTTAGTGCTACACTTGTGTCGTGTTTACCCAAGTCGGTGGAGCTCCAACAATTCATCATTTTAGGTTTTGTACTTATATTCTGATTGTATACTGTATTTTAATTAGAAATAATGAATAAAGACCATCTTTTTTTTTAAATATAGGGTTAGGCCTACATTACCGTGTTATTTCGAGCTTTAAAGCCCTAAACAAAACAAAAATACATTCCCTGGTAGGTAGGCAACCCCAGTTTATAAATTTGACCCCCCACGTTTGCGAGGAGTTTTACGCCCCTGCTCCTTATGGTCGGTATTGCAAAAAATGAAGGCTAAAGAAGCGAGAGTCATGGAAGGGTAACATCCTGCTTCCTTTATTAGGACCTTTTTAGATATAGCCCCTAACCACTTTTCCCATAGCCTATACTTTCTAGACTGTATTTCATGGCATATTTTTCGGTTGTGAACTGCCTTGCAGAGATTTGCAAAATGGCACACAGCAATTGACCATTTTGGAAAATATTCCTTAGCATAACATGATTAAAATCCCAGTTCTATACAAAATATCACTTGCGCAAACGAAAGAGGACAAACATGCTTAAAATATCGATCAGCACAACACTATGAATTGATTTCTCAGTTCTGCATAAAATATCACCTGCACGAACTGAAGAGAACAAGTACGTTTGATATTTGCACAAAGCAACTCAGCTTTTATCACAATAATAACACATTACCGCATTAATAACACAATGCAACACACCACATACCCAGCGAAGGTTGAGCATCTATGACTGCACTCTTACGGCGACTCGAAGAAACATTTGTATCCGTACCTTCCTACGTTAAACTAGTAGCAGAGAGCAGGCAGTATACGAGGATCAAGACAGTGGTGATATTTTCATCCAGATCAATGGTTTTTGCCTGGCCCAATATTTTCATCCAGACCAATGGTTTTTGCCTGGACCAATAATTGTTAGATAGTGCGGCCCTCAGCCAATATAAACACCCCAGGTTTATGTCACGCACAGAGGGGGTAATCACGCATCAATAATCTTTATCCAGGCCAATGGTTTTGTCAATCATCTCTTTTTTCATATGTGTCGTGTGGTGTATTTTGTATCGGACCAAGGATCATATAATAACAGAGAATGGACTCTTGGGTAGATGAGAGATTCTTAGATAAATGGTGATGACGTAATGTTTGGGTTTGAACGCTGCACATGGCGAATTCCAATGCCTCCTAGATGCACGAACTGACTATCAAGGAAACAAAGAATATAACCTCACCAAAGGATCTAAGAGGGATTTGCCAACTGTAAGTGCTAACTTGTGCAATGAGAGTGGACGGCAAAAATGCGCCTGCAGAAATTAAGAACTGTTCACTAGCTTTGTTCTCCAATGTTGGTAACATTGCTAATTTAGATGGATGAGTCACGGTTCATTTAACTCTTTTCAAGTTATAGAGAGTGTGGGAGTACAGGAGAATCGTTCTTTGTAATGTCTTTGATTAATAATAAAATCTGAACTATGCTGCTATGCGTAACATTATGTTACCATAACCTCCAAATTTCACATCCATCCCTCACCAACCTTCTTGCAAAGATGATCAGTAGTCTGACTTGTGGTAGAACTTGACAATAGCTACTGCTTGGGAAAAAATTCTTAAACTACCGAAATTAGCCAACATACCTGAACGAAATATGGCGATGATGTAGTAATAGATGTTTACTCCTCCACTCTCGCCCACTGTCCCAAATTTGATCACAGCCATAAAATTCCAGCCGAATGAGAATTTCTGCCCGATTTAGGAACATGTACAGTATTGACAACCCCACGCAGTCGCTGCATATTTCATATGTGGTATCTTAAAACAAAAAAGTATTTCTTACCCAACATTCATATTGTCAACAATCTTCTATTTTTGCTACTGACTGAAGAAGACCTCAACGTAGGTCGAAACACTTATCATTAATACTTAAATTAGATATGTTTCCAAAAGTATTGAATGGAGTATTCCTTAACATCTTATAAAACAAAAGAGCGCCATGTTTCAGTCTTAAGTTAGACCTGGATTCTGCGAGTTAACGATCTCCAATTTCTATCAAGAATATCATAACGCATCAATAATTTTCATCTAAACCAATGGTGTTTGCCTAGCCCAATATTTTCTTCCAGACCAATGGTTTTTGCTTGGACCAGTAGTCTTGGACGCGGCCCGGGCCAATAAAAACAGCCCTGGATTTTGTCACACACAATGGGGGTAGTAGCATGTATGTATGTTTTACTATATAAACAGTATATACAGATAGTCCAGTTTGTATGTATCGGAGAGCCTCGCTAGCCCGCTCGCCCGCCTGTCTCCCGCCACGCACTTTGCCGTTATGCAGCGCCTGCGCAGCACTGAGTCATTGAGTACAGGAATTTGTCCTTACCTAGTTCACAGCTGGTGCTGAAAATGTTCGCCATTCACTGCTACATATCGCTGGCACCTTTTTATGAAACTGGCATTTACTCTCTGAAGTTCCTCAGCACCGATTGACTGTATTTCAGCTGTAATATAGTCTTTAAGCTCATTTATAGTGTGAGGGTTTCTCGCATACACTATTTTTAAGCGTCCCCCACAAATAAAAGTCACATGGTGATAAGTCTGGGCTTCGCGAGGGCCACACGTTCCGACTTATAATCCTAGTACCAAAAATGCGACGCAATTCTGTCATGGATGCTTCGTCATTGTGAGCAGTGGCAGAATCTTGTTGAAAATAAGTTGACAATCGCTCTCCGTAAGTCAGTTCGTCAAAAAAATTGGTGAAGGATCACATTGAAGAACAAATTTAAGTACAAATTCCTATACTCAATGACTCAATGCCGGGCCAGCGCCGCAAAACACCAGTTACATTAAATATTTATACATAGAACTTAAGGTGTGCACGATTTCGTGAGGAATCTCCAAATAAAAACACTATACGTGCACGGCATTCGAATTTTGTAACCACAGGATGTCTGTGTAGGAAAAAATACACCGGTCGCCCATCTGCCTCCCACGAAACTGATGAGTTCTTACCCCCTTGCAGTGAACCACTATCTTAATGAACAACATCCTGAACGTTGGATGGACCTCGATCACAGAATAGTGTCTTATGAGCTGGCCTCCCAGGTCGCCGGATCTGACCCCGTGTGATTTCTTTTTAAGGGGGTTTATCAAAGATGAAGTTTATGTACCACCTATGCCAGTTAATATTGTTAATATTGTTGAACTAAGGAATTAGATCCATGAGGCTATAGCAAAAATTAACCAGGATATGCTCCAGCGTATGTGGTAGGAGTTGGACTTTCATATTGATATTTTCCGTGTGACGCGAGGAGGGCACATCGAGCATTTGTAGCAAGCAGACTGAAAAGAAAACTAAAATAACTGGAAAAGCATCATATATTGGTAAATGCCAAAACGAACTTGACAATAAGAAGACGTGAAAATTATGTTCTTAAAGGCTGTTGGTGAAGCCTGAAAAATATTTAGCCCTGACGAAAATGATGTTGCATTCGTTCAGTTCCTACAGATTGCAAATTGGCCAACACCTGGCATAAAAATGAGAGGAAACTGACTATTTTACGAATTTAAAAATGCAGTTCTTGAGGTTTCAAAATGAAAAAAGTAGAATTTGTAACAATATTACAGCTAGATATTGTCTTATGTTTCTATCTATTTATAAATATGATTCTAATGTGTATTTAATAATGAATAACAGAGAGAATACAGGGAGTTTCAGAATAATTTTTAAGAAGCTGTTAAATTTGTTCATAATGCTTAATTTAGTCAATAAAACAAACAATCTTACTTTAATTTGCCCTGATATATTATTATCTCCTTTAATCTGATAAGCATTTTGCCAATTTTGCTCAGTTATGATGTTTTCTGTCAACTGTGTAACACCAGTTACATTCAAAATAGGTAAATAACAAGAAAAAAACAGTGATTGTCCTTTTTTTTTAATTATATGTTTAGTTTTTCTAGAGTTTCTTTGTTCGGCAATAATATTTGTAAGTTTCTATTAGCTGTCATCTCACAGAGTTGACTGATTTTTACCATCTACCTCAACAAGTAGGTTGCATTTATGTAACACCCGTTGGAGTGTGTTTTTTTAATATTTTAAATATTGGGAAAAGTTTTATTTCAGAAAATAATAGCCCATAGTACACACAGAAATAAGAGCTTTCTTTTGCATTTGATGAGATTTTGATTAATTGTTATTTCATTCTCCAAATGTGTCCTTTTAACTGTTCAACTGTAACACCCGTTACAATGGAATGCCTGATTACGTGTGTCATGTGGTGTATTTTGTATCGGACACGTTGGCAACAGTGATAGAAAGTCAATGTGTGCGCCTCAAGCATGGCTGCTATCATTGAATGAGCAAGAAATAATAACATTTATTTATGTAATATAATAACAAATATATTTTCGGTGCAGCAGTGATAATTGACAGTAATTTCAATTCCTAATGACTCCCAAAAAGGTATGTGAATCATAATTTTCAATAATCAGCCAGGTAGAAGTGTAAAAGCCAGGAGTAGCTATTGCCAAGTTTCAATGGACGTGTTTCTTGTTTTGCATTGTTAATACTGTATGTATATTTGGGAACAATATCATATTACAAGACAGTTAATTTGCTTTCTGAGGTGCAATGAACCGTGAAGAGGTCATCCATTGCATGGAAATATGGGATGTAGATAGCATTCATCAGAATCACACTCGGATGTAATATGAACAACAAAATTAAATAAATATTATCCCTCAACTAGCTACACAAACAAATGCAATCGTGCCTCATTTGAATAATAATGATAATGTTATTGGGAACAGTACTATGACCACTTGACAAGATGATTCTCTAATTATTTTCGAACAAGCCACTAGTCATTTGTTTATGCGCAGGGCCAACGCAAGAGAGACAATTTCATAGGGTTGGCAAACATGAGCTTCCACATGCTTAATAGGCACCTTTCAATTGTTTTGCTTTGTAAATATTATTCCCGAGTTTGTACCCAAACATAAAGTAACGGTTGCCACGTGGTAATCTAAGTTTCCTGCCCTTGTATATTGGCAACAGTAATAGGACGTGATATGAGGTCAATGTGTGCCCATGAAACATGACTACCGCCATTGAATTGGCAAGAAATTAAAACATTTATTTATGTAATGTAACAAATATTTCTGGTACAGCAGTGATAACTGACAGTAATTTCAATTTCTAATGACTCCCAGGAAGGTACAGAATGTGAATCATATATTTTCAATAATCTGCCAGGTGCAAGTATAAAAGCCACTGGAGCATATGATGCATTACTGAGTGAACTTCGTGACAAGACGAAATATATTTGGAGTGATTTCTACTGTACAGATGCCATGACGACTTGTAAGTGGATGAACTCAAATTATGAACTCTGTCATGTGATCACATGAATAGCAGAGCATGGTTTTCATTATAAAGTTGGCACAGAGAAGAAGTATCACCACCCAAACTTAAACTGCATGTGTATTTTATATAACATACACAAATTTATTACAAGAATAAATTAATTATTCTTGTAATTATGGGTCTGCCCAGTCAATACCTTTAATTAAAGTGTATTTTATGTAAGAGATCATGTATTAACTTGCAGCGAATGTCAGATGTCTCTTACAAAATTTTGTACCGAATGAGCTTGTATTGTATTCCTATTATGGTCAATGGCTGAAATAAAATTTATTAATAAGTGTAAAAGCCAGGAGGATGTACCGGCAAGAATGCACAAAACTACTTAAATTAGCCCAAATACATTGTGTAATGAGTAATATTTGTGGAAATGACGTCCTAATAGATGTTCTCTTCTCCGCTGTCTATAACCCACACAACTTAAATAGTGAAGTTTCAGTTGTGTCGGCCATTGTGGGCGTGATTTATAGGATAATCATAATTTTGCCAACCCCAAGCGTATGATACCATGTGGTGATTGTCTTATGCTGCACTTGCTCCACTTGATTTGTTCACTTTGTTGTGTTTCTATGTTGAAGGCTTTACATACAAAAACAAAACTAACCTGGGACTGATGCCCCTGGCCCCCTTGCTTGAAGCACAAACAGTAATTTTCATCCAGACAGTGCCTAACCTAGTAGCGGACTTAAATGCTATCCTATTAAGGCTTTACATACAAAATCAAACCTAACCTAGGTCTAATGCCACAGACCCCCTTGCTTGTAGTAAAACACTAATTTTCGGCCAGAGAGAAGCCAATATTATCACAGTCCGCTCACTGAGCTCGTTACGAATGACCTGTCTAGTGTATTCTGTGTACCATACATTGGCAACAGTGAAATGACGCCTCAGTAACAGATGAACACACCTAACGCGCCCTTTCAGTAGCAGTTGAGCAACAAGACACGACATTTGCTGTCTTTGAATGAACTATAAATAACGACTTAAGTCAAATATTTACGTAATTTAGCACATATTTCCTGTGCAGCAGTGATAACGGATAGAAATTTCAATCAGTAATGACTCTCGGAATATCAAACAAAGGTGAATTTGACTTAAAAATTTTCTTTAATGTATACTATGTAATATTGGTATTTTTTATAATGGTATTAGTTGTACTAATAAAATAAAAAGTATTTTTCTTTTATCCAACATTTTAAGTGCTTTTTAGACATTTGCCTAAGTACCTTTAGTAATGGTATCCGGAGACGTTAATATAATAGATGTTGACTCGTCCGCTGCCATAAACCCACCCAACCGTCCCAAATAGATACACGACTTATATAGCAGAAATGAAGTCTTTCGGCGCCATGTTGCTCACTAATTCCGGAATGCCAACCCCACGCATTTGGTACCTACTATTTCACATCGGGTATAGAACGAGTAAACAAAAGAGCATCGATAAAGTAATGTAATGAAAAATTATGTATTTATGATGTTTTCCATACAAAAACAGACCTAACCTGGGGCTTACGCCCCAGACCCCCTTGCTTGTGGTACTAGCAGTAATTTCCGACCAGGCAGTACCTAACCTAGTAGCGGACATAAATTCTATCTTATTAATGTTTTACATACAAAAACAAACCTAACCTGGGGCTTACGCCCCAGACCCCCTTGCTTGTGGTACTAGCAGTAATTTTCCGCAAGACAGTGCTTAACTTAGTGGAAATTTGTAACAATTTCAAACTTTACGTGTCATATGGTGAATTTTGTATTTGACATGTTGGTAACGTACTCAGATGTTCGTTTCTCGGGTGTCACATGACGTATGACGTAGTGACCAAGATGGCGTGCATAGTTAAATGAAGACAATGCTAAAAGCATTATTTTCGTAAATAATCAATTAAAAGGAATTATTCCGGTGCAGCAGTGGCAATTGAGAAAGTAAAACGACTCCCAACATCTCCGAGAAAGGTTTGTCAATCATAAATACTATATTTTCAGTAATATACCTTGTTGAATGTTATGACGGCTCGGTCTCCTCTCCTGTAGTTTTAATGTTTTTTTTTAGCCTTCGGAAGACAATAGACTTTTAGGTAACATGGGAATGGTTTGGATACTGTACGATTCTACTTAATTAATAAATATAGAGCCTAGTATTAATTTGCATAAACTTAAAACCTACTGAGCCTACTTAATATACTAGGGAACATAGCCTAGTTAGGCCTAAATTTATCTCTTTTAACTACAGGCCGTGGATACATTTTATTGGCAAGCGCACTAATTCACTGTTGGTAGCTTTTCGTACGTCGTTGATGAGCGTGTACAAAGCCGGTAACTGAATATAAATAAGTGAAGTCTCTTGAGATAAAATTTAAACTATTCCTTTGAAATAAAATCGATTTATAAAATGAAAACTACTAATTGTCAATCGTTTCAGAACGGATCAGAAAATCTTCCCAAGTTTAAAAACAGGATGGAAAATGCCACTATTTCAAGAAAATAAATGAGGAGAAGTGGAAAGAGTACCTTCAAAAAGACAGTGCCAGAAACAAAGAAAATAGGAAAAAAATAAAAGAAAAAATGTCAGAGGAAGAAAAGTTGAAGAGAAAAGAAGAAACACGTTTGAGACTTAAAGCCTGGCGGGCAAAGAAAAAATCATCGCAACTTGCTCCGACAATAGATATACAGTCTACCCCTGAAAAAGTGCTTGGCTCATACAAGGAGAAAAATACTCTCAGAAAGGCTGTCTCCAAAGTTAGAAAAGCACTGCCATTTAGTCCTAAGAAACAAAAGGCTGTTATCCGTCAACTGATTACAGAAAATTTGGGCAATGATTTGTTTATTGTTAAAACTCCAACTCCTAGGAAGAAGTTTTCTGAAGACACTAAAGAACAAATCATACAATGGTATGAGAGTGATGAATGGCAAGCCCCAGGAAAACTGGATTATGTTCAAGTTTTTGATATCGAGACGAAGAAAAAAAATCCAAAAACAGAAGAGGTATATGATGATGACCATTGATGAAGCACGAGCATTATTTTTAGAAAAAAAAACAATGTATCCGTTTCCAGATCTAAATTCTTTGAATTAAGCCTGTGGCTAATACCCCACACAATGTTTGTGTGTGTGTGTGTGTGTCAAACATGCCAATTTCTCCTATTTGGTAGAAGGATTGAAGACAACAGGATTGGATGTGATAAGTTAATGACATATTAGCTGAGTGCAAGTGTAGGATCCTGTTTCATTACTCCCGAAGAATTACCACAGTTACTTACTCACACAAAGACTTATAACCAATGGATGTTATACGATCTACTATTAAATAATTAATAGGCCTATCCGAGTTCAAGCAGATAAATTAGTAAATACACTGAAAATATAATTCCTTATTTTTCTTTCTCCTTACATGCTTACCCATATAAGAAATAACTTCTTTCATTAGTAACTTAGTGGTATGTATTAATAAAACTTTATTGCAGTCTAACGACCAAAAGGCCCATCCACAATGGTATGTATTATACATCACATTTTTGAGAGAAACTGTCATCTGATTTAGACATTTGTACCGAACGGCTTAGTCCATTTGGCCATTAACACATATCAATAATAATTTGTTACTTTACAGCAATAACATGATCGTCTTTCAGGTGTCACATGACTGTCAATGATGGCGTCCGTAAGTGAAGGAAAATTGCATTATTTCCGTGAAATAACAATTATTGCGGTGCAGCAGTGGCTACTGAGTATGAAGAGATTGTGAAACGACTCCCAACAACTCCACGAAAGGTATGTATATCATAAATGATATATTTTCAATAAGCTAAGGTGTTAAAAGTGATGAAAAGGGAGGATGGTCTAAAGTGAACTATAAATCAAAATTAAAATATGTATACGACAATTGAATGTTAAGATCGCACATGTTAGCAATACAAATGAAGAATATGGAATTTCTTCTGAATAATTAATTGCCAGTCTGCCCTCTGTGCCACCAAGACAATGGAGGCAGAGAGCACACTATTTAGCCAACCAAATTTATACACACAACTACCAGTTTTCTTAAATGCTTTGTTCAGACATATTTCGCTTTTGCTATGAATAAGGTCTTCAATATTTCCCCTTAAAATTCCATTCCAGAATACCTCAAGAAAACATCATTAATAATGATCAGTGCAATGCAGTGCTTGTTGTGTCCTCATTTCTCCTAATAAATATGAGTGCAGAAATGTAATCACTCCTCATGCATCTTTATGAAACAGAATTTGGTCTAACTAATAAGTTATTACAAGTAGCCTAACCTACTAATGTTATCAGTCAGTTTTATGAAACAGGGCTTTGAGCTTTAAAGAGTATATTTCTCATTTTCTGTAGTAGGTTATACACTAGTAATATAAAAAATATACTGTACCTTTCTGTTGTTGATCTATGGCTATAGTCCAACTGGGTGTTCCATCATCGGCAAAAGTTAGTCCATTCAACACTACAATCTGAAATAAATAGGCTAGTCCGTTCAACAGTCCCATCATGTGCTACCCGCAGTCCATCCAGGATTCCCTTTTCGTGCAGAACACATTGCAACAGTCTCAGATAACAAAATACACCAAAATATTCATTTCTTCTTTCCGTACACTGAGACAAAAGAAACTGACACACGTCGACTAATGATCCTAATTATTGGGCACTTGACATCAGCAGTAAATAAGAAATCTTCATGTGCACTTATACCTTCACATGGCTAATTCCCATCTACAGGTACACGAGAAAAAAAACCGCACCCACTCACAACTATCACAACCGCAAAAACTTAAACTTTCAACAGTCTTTCCCCCAATTAATCATCGCAAATAAATGAGTCAGGTTGGCTCCGACGACCACAAATGCGCCTTCTTATATTAATAAAAATTACTCACACCCACTCTACGAAGCATCGCTTAAGAATCAATCAAAAGGAACTACTCCACTAAGTCCTTTAAAATATGCAATCGCTGCTGTTCTTAGTTTTCCGGAAAAAATGTAAAATACACGATTTATTGTGCAAACATTTGACGTATCACTTCTTCTCGCATATTTCATTATTAATGCACATGCTACCATACGTATTTCGGGGCAATTAATGTATCCATCAATAACACAACACATTTATCCGATTCCTTGTAATAAACTCTCTTTTCGAAGCCATGTTCCTCCGAAAAACAAACCATACACTGCAAGTGAATCCAAATCTCGGATAGAAAGCGGAGGAACAATTCACATAATTTCTGACTGGACTGCTAAAAAAAAGCACTTATTGACACAAAAACAGTCTCTTTAACAACAAATCACTTTTTGACTAAATAACTGACAACCTCTCGAGGAGACCAACAACACTCCGCGCCATTTTGGATTCGCATCAACGCGCTACGGGGTCCACATAGAAAATGTGACGGATCCGCGCGTAATACAAATTTCTTCTGGTGTAACAAACGTAATACTTTTGTATTACCTCTATGCGGTTCGCACAAGAAATTGATACTCCGTGATTTCATCAAACAGTTAAGTACTCACAGTCGGACGAGTTTCTAAGCAAGAAGGAAAACAACGAAATTATTTAGGGAAGAACGATCAATAAACAGTTGACGCTCCATCACCGTAACTCAGTGCTTTCTCTATTTTTTCTGGGGCAACACAGTAGCAAACTAAAAATTGTACGCATCAAAATATCCCTGTAATGTATCCCAGACATTAACAAGCTACTGATAAACTTTCCATAGAATGAATGAAACAAACACATTCCTTCATTAATAACATTTTATATGAGATGAAGGAAGCATTAATTACAATGAATTCTTCCTTGAGGAAAACAAGAACACATAATTTTCACCCTTGGCTATATAGGGGAAGGTGTTGTACCTTTGACCAATTTTCATTTCCCTAGGCTCAATTTTGATTCTAAAATCCATTTTAAAATTTGAATACAAGCCCTTATATTTTGGCTATAATATACATTTTTTCAAGAATAAATGTTGTTCTTTAATAAGCTTTTATGTAAATTTCTTAGGTGATAATATTATGGTCAAAGGTACAACACGGTGTTGTACCTCTAACCAGGGTTATTTGTACCTTTGACCACTTAGTAAAAATGAAAAAAAAAAAACTGAAATTTATTCCTATAAAATAAATTAATGGCATATAATACAAAGGCCTACTTAAAAATGTAAATTGAAATAAAAAATAATAATAATAGCCTAGCCTAGGCCTACTATCCAAACTCAGTAAATTAACAAAGGCGATTTTTGATATTCACAAGATGTTACCACTCTTATTTTATCTATTCAACTTAGTAGTGGGATAGATTAACACCAAATAACAAATATGTTTGCTGCCGAGCTGATCCACCTGCTTGCAACGGATTCGGGAGCTTCAGTACGATGTCGTTTTTGTCTAAGTCATACAAATTATCATCTGACCTGAAAAACTTTTCACTTGTGATTCCTAATTTTTTTCAAATATTTTACAACAGAAGCATCTTGCGATACAACTGAGACAACCTCTGCAACATAATGTTTAACAAACTTTTTACTACACAGTTTTGCAAGAACAAAATTTCCTGATTCAATAGTGTCTGTTTCATATTGAATGTCTTCTTCTAACTCCCTAACTTCTGAAAGAATGTCATACTGGCTGTCTGAAGAGAGCACTTCAAAATTATTTGCTTCATCGGAATCTGAGCTCTCTGGTTGAACGAAAAGTTTCTTTTGGACAGACTGATTCTTTGGCTTCTTTGCCCTTTTGCTCTCCCTTCTCCTCATTTTTTCCTCAATTGCATTCTTTTCAGGAGTGTCTGTCAATATACGGGATTTACCTTTTGGCCTCCCCACATTTGAAACTTTTCTAGGTAGCGCTTTAGGATGAGGTCGTATCATTTCAGGGAACAATTCTACAGTCTTAGATGTGGAGGGTAGGTCTTCATTATCTAGGCCAACTCTCGGTGTCACCTTGGAGTAAGGCTGTCCAGGTGATGTAGGCTTATCTGTAGAATCCAAGGGTTGGTTCTCAGTGTCCTGTGGCAATGGTCGATCAGTGACACTATCGGGCATGAAATCTACGTCGCTGAAAATATTTGGATTGAAAGGGACGATTCTAGACACTTGAAATCCCTTCACAATGTTTGTTGAATTAAATGCACGTGGAAAGGCTAGTCCTGCCAACGCAGCAACCTCATACATTGTAACTCGCTTCCCGGCAATTCCTGGCGATATCATCCAGTTGTTCATGGCTTCATTATAATAGGTCTCAAAAGGGCCAAATACTCCTCTGTCAAGTGGCTGCATCTTGTGGCTGGTATGTGGATGAAAAGTAAGCAGAACAATCCCAGATCGTTTTGCCAAGTCAATAACTGGGATATTAACATGGCTTTCATGGTTGTCCATGAACAAGAGCACTGGTTTGTCAACACTTGGCCGAACATGCCTAAAAAAATGCTCCATAAATTGAACAAAAATTGCTCATTTGACCATCCTGATTATTTGATGAAGCAATACTTCCACACGGAGCACCATTCAGCATGAATGTTTTTACGTTCACACGAGGAAAAACAAATAAGGGTGGAATACTATTTCCAGTCGCATTCACTGCAGCAATCATCGTAACATTTGTCCCACGTTCCCCTGAGGTCATACCTCCAATTTGCTTTGTCTCTTTTGGTGCCAAAATCTTCGGTGGAACGTGCACAGTTGACATTCCAGTTTCATCACAGTTCCAGATTTAATTTGGCTCAAAATGGTACCTATCGAGAACAATTTTATAATTATTATAGACTGCTGTTATATTAACCCTATTAAAGGCAGTTGCTCTTGTTGCTTCTGGCTTCCTCAATGATAGTTGGTCTGCATACTTTTTTCTTAAGTCTCTGAGCCACTGCTCTCCTGCACATTTGTTGATTTTCCACAAAGGATCAACCGTTTTATTGTTCTGAACTGCATACTCATATGCCAGAGATCGCACTTGCTTCAGTGTCAATCCATAGTGCAATTTTGCAGCATCATGCAAATATTGGACAAGAAGAAGCTCATCTTCATCACAAAACACTCGTTTAGGCTTCTTAGGTGAATACTTATAATCTTCTCTCTCACATTCCTTCATTTCCCTTCAAGTGGAAAATCAAAGTTGGCTTCTTGATTTCAAAATGTTTTGCTGCTTGGCCTATCGACATTTTTTCTTAAGAACAAACCTTACTGCAGTTTCTAGATCATCCTTATTTATCTTCTTTCTCTTAATTCCAGCTTTACTTCTAGGCATCTTAACCAGGTAACTAAAATATAAAAATAAAAACATCTACAGAAAAAATGTTGAATCAGTTGTGCCTTTGACCGGTCAATGGTACAATGGTGCATGCTGGTTAAAGGTACAACACTAGCTCAGTCTTCAAAAAATCAAGCATGTTTCATTTTAGGTTAGGGTTATGCATATAAGAAATGAAAATCCACAGCCTGCTTCCAGTCTCCGACCGGGTCAGGAATGGAATGAATGAAGCCCCCATCTAGCGGCGAGGATATGAACTGTGCCGGCTGCCGAGGCCTGACGCACTCCTCTGGGGCAATGATTAAATGAATGACAGATGAAATGAAATGATAGTGGAGAGTGTTGCTGGAATGAAATTTTGACAGGGAAAACCGGAGTACCCGGAGAAAAACCTGTCTGCCTCCGTTTTGTCCAGCACAGATCTCACATGGAGTGACCGGGATTTGAACCACGGACCCTGAAATGATAGTGGAGAGTGTTGCTGGAATTAAATTTTGACAGGGAAAACCGGAGTACCCGGAGAAAAACCTGTCTGCCTCCGTTTTGTCCAGCACAGATCTCACATGGAGTGACCGGGATTTGAACCACGGACCCAGCGGTGAGAGACCGGCGTGCTACCGCCTAAGCCACGGAGGCTCTTTATGCATATAAGACTATACATATTACATGTAGAATGTTTTCCCTACAATTCAGTATTTAAGAAGCATGTTTAACAGATATACACATTAACTAATAAAATAAAATATTCTGATAATAACACTTACTTTGACGGATGCAAACAGATAAAGTTATTTTATCAACAGGACATGATCAACTTCCCAAATGAGAACAGGAAATACAGATACACTAGTGGCTGAAGTACGAACTATAGGTACCAACATCTGCAATTTTTCACTAAAACACTCTCAAATAGCTAGTGGTTAAAGGTACAACTGGTCAAAGGAACAACACCTTCCTCTAGGCTGTTTGCCAAATAGCCAAAGTGTACACTCTTGCACACTCTCACTCGGAAGTGACGTCAGCGAGTGGTATTCCAAATACGATCGAGTGCAAGTGTACGAGCCGGGTGCGAGTGTACATAGCGACGACAATTTTGAAGGTGCAGACTCGGTTCGTTCACTCGGTGCAGGTTCTGTGATGTCGCCATTTTGACAGAACATCTGTATTCTCACTTGACATGATCAATTGTGAATTTCAGACGATACAAGGAGGGATACTTATATTTAATTGTAAGTAATTATCTTTTACAATAGCGGTGATTGTTTTTTAACATACTTGCAATGTTGAATGAAATTTGTATGTTGGTAGTGTTCCATAACCTGCGAGGTTAACCAAACTTTCCATGGCCTTTCAAACATTTACTCATAATGTTTTCCTTTTTATTTTCTAGAGTCGATGACGGAGTATTACGTGAAAAGAAAAACTGAAACTTCTTTTCCAAAACGGATTTTGTTTCTCACGGGTGTGATGTGATTTGGCAAATTTGAACAGTCAGCACCCATATAAAATTGCAAGATAGGTAAGAATATGTGATTTCTGAATAATAATAATAATAAATAAACTGGGTTAGGCGATAAGTTTGTTTTTATAGCAAGGACCAATTAATTACTGTATTTATGCTAGCTGAATTTAACTTCTGGCAATTGGATGCAACATGTTGAGGTTTATCCAGATTGCCACTACTGCAGATAGTTAAGTTATTGTAGTTTTAGGGGGCGAAACTACGAGGCCATCTGCCCCTACTCCTGCAGATAAGTTCGATATTCCACCCCATAAAATAACAGTTGGTTACTCCTGCGAGTGAGTAAGTCTTGTTATAGGTGTTTGTATGTAGTTGAATGAGCAATTCCATGTAGGCCTAGGCCTACCGGTACTTCAATCTCTACAAACTGCCTCCACATTCTACTTGTGATGAAGAAACATATTTGTCACCTCCATCTGTTTTCCTTGCTGTAAGATCTTTTCAGTAGCTTAATATTATGATAGCGCTGAATGACGATAGAACGAGCGATAACATTCTCTATAATACATGAATTAGCCAAAATACCTTATGAAGCGATGAGAAATTAATCAGGGACCGATGTTTTAATAGATGTTTCCTCCTCGGCCACCTGTGACCCACCCAACCATCCCAAATAAGATCACGACTTATATAACCAAAATTATAGCTGTGGCCGCCATTAGTCCAAATCAATCATCGGTTGCGGTCATGAGTATTTGGGTCCCTTCGATAGCCCCACTGATCCGCTGGTCTGTCATCAAAACAATACTGCCAACCTCGCCCTTACGGTACTATGTAACACAAAGAAACGCCCAGTTCAGTCTCTAGTGCGCATCATTCGTGCCCAGCACTCAGTTCACCGCTCTAATTAGGCTAGTGTGTGCAATATTTCGCTTCTGTAATGATTATTTGTTTCCACGGTTGAAATGAGTGTTTTTATCTGCTGTGTAATTACTATGCAGTAGGCCTATATCGCTCCGCTGTAATAAATATGTGTATTTGTTTCGCACAACTGTGGTTTTGACAATGGTTACAGCCTAACGCGCCCAGTTCAATGGGTTTGTGTCAACCGTGCCCCGCTGGCTAGACGCGGCCAAGGCCACACCTACACCTGACCTTCTAACCATCGTTTTGTCCAATCCAATGGTTTTTGACAATGGTTACAGCCTAACGCGCACAGACCAATGGTTTTGTGTCGACCGTGCCCCGCTAGCTGCGTGCGGCCAAGGCTAAACCTGACCTTCTAACCTTTGTTTTGTCCAATCCAATGGTTTTTGACAATGGTTACAGCCTAACGCGCACAGACCGATGGTTTTGTGTCAATCGTGCCCCGCTAGCTGCGCGTGGCCAAGGCCACTTCTACACCTGACCTTCGTTATGTCCAATCCATTGGTTTATGACAATGGTGACAGCCTAACGCGCACATACCAATGGTTTTGTCAGCCATGCCCCGCTAGCTGCGCACGGCTAGGCCACACCTGTACGTAACCATTCTAACCTTCGTTTTGTCCAATCCAATGGTTCTTGAAAATGGTTACGGCCTAACGCGGCCAGATCAATGAGTTTTGACAATGCTTTCAGCCTAACGCGTCCCGATGATATTTTTTTATCAACAGTGATTTTGTATCCCACATGTGGGCAACAATGTGTCCGTCTCGGCGTGTGCCGCTAGAGTGAGTCTTGCTGACAGTTGATCGAGATGCAAGCGCTGTCGAAACATGGCAGCCGTCTTTAAAATAGCAATAAATAACTTCACATATTTACGAACTTTAGCACATATATGAGGTTCAGTAGTGACCAGGGTTGCTAATTTAAATACGTAATATCACCCTGATAATGAAACGAGGACACAAGGTATGAAAAAGTCACATTCACATTACGAGGATGAACATGTCACCAGAGCACAAAGTGCCGGAAGCAGAATTGCTTATCAAAGTTATCTCATTCACTTCAAGAATAACAGCATTAAGCAGTCTTCCAAATCACACTGCGTTTGAACATCAAAAATATGTTCTGGCGTTGTTTTAAACCTCTCTGGTCTGAAGTCATCATATCGAGCTACAGTCCATGGCTGCCTGCAGTAACTCTTTCCTCGTGTCGGGAACAAGAATTTGGAATAATTGTCCTCGTGACGTTAGAAATTGTACATACGGTGACTACGCCCCTGCAGTGTGGATTTGGTCACCACAATTATTGTAGTTGTGATAAGAATAGAATACCGTCTGTTCCAAATTTAATGTTTATACTCGTAATTTATGCCCATAGCTGCCAACAACCCATTTTTTTTTTTACTCTGTGACTGAACATGCGCATGCTTCTAAGGTGCAGTGTAATTATTAGATTAATTCTATTAGGTAGTAATAATTAAATTAAATTTAGTGTAATTTGGTGTAAACATCTAGGCTCACTTAGATCTCTAGTATGACGACAGTAAACAGTGTTAGTATCTCGTCAGGTTGTGTAACCGTAACGGATTTATGCTCGTCGTGCAAAATAAAAGTAAAAAATGCAAATAAAATCATCACAAGATCTCAGGTAAAATTGAATGAGGAGAAAAGTGAAACCGATTGTCGTAATGTAGGCCTACCGCTACCGTCATGCGAATGTCATAACCTGAGAAACGAACTGTCCTCAAAAGACGAAATTATAAAGCTGCTAAAGGAAGATATTGCTAAGTTAATGGAAGAGTTGAATAAATTAAAAGGAAACAGAGAGGAAAGCAAGGAAACTTGGTCGACAGTGATTGCTGGTAAGGTAAGATTGAATAAGCCTAGGCCTATAAATGGAGTACATGTAACTGAAATTCCCGTCTCAAATTCATTTGGAGTGCTTGTCGAAGAAAATGATGACTTTCCTCAAGAAGAAAAGAAGAAAGTGATAAAGAGAAAATCCAGGAAGATGCGGATATTTGCGGATAGCCACGGGCGAGATGTAGCAGCAAGCGTTTTGGAGAGAAGCCGAGAAATGGAGGTCACTTCGACAGTGAAGCCAGGAGCTCAGATTGCAGAAGTCACGAACGGGATGATAGGAGAGTGTGCGTCCCTTACTGCAAAGGACTACGCAGTGATCATCGCTGGAGCAAACGACGTCTATAGAAATGAGAGTAAAAAGGTAATCAAAGATTTAAAGGGTACATTGCCATCCATGCAAAAAACAAATGTCATTATTGTAAACATTCCGCAGAGACACGATTTAATTCCCAAGTCATGTGTAAATGTAGAAATAGAGGCTACAAATGGAAAAATTCATAAAATTTGTAAGAGTTTTCCAAATGTCCAAATTGTAGATGTAAGTAAATTAGACAGGAAGTTCCACACTCGGCATGGCCTACACTTAAATAGATTAGGAAAAGAGTATCTTAGTGATGAAATCTGCAAAATTGTAAATTCAAATGGTAAGAATAATTCGACAGTAATATCATTAGAGTGGAAGCAGGGAAACTGGTAGAAGAAGCCAAACGTGAGGTTTGGCATTCACATCTTTTGAAGTCAAATTTAACGGAGTGCAACAATGGTATTTCGGATTTGTCTAGCAACAATAATAATAACAATTATGATAATAATAATGTAAATAAATCACCAACACAAGCTTGCAAAAGTAACAAATTTAAAATTTACCACCAGAATGTCCAGTCTCTTTATAATAAAATTGATTACATAAATCTAATGCTTAAAAATGAACTTAAAGACATCTCAGCACTATGTATTTCAGAACATTGGCTGAAAGAGGAACAACTCGAATTAATTCAATTCCCAGGGTTTATACAAGCTAGTAAATACTCTAGATCTAATATTAGCCATGGTGGTACTTGCATCTTCTTAAGAAATAATTTAGATCATGAACAGATAACAGCTTATGATTATCTAATTATGGAACAGGATTTTGAATTCTCTGCCGTAAAAATTCAGCAGTTTAAGTTAATAATTGTATGCGTATACCGTTCTCCGTCAGGAAAGTTTCCTCTATTTATAGATAAACTAGAATTGTTACTCAATAACATGAGCAAAGTAAATTTCGATATAATAATTTGTGGGGATGTAAATGTGGATTTCTTAAAACTTGATAGAAATTGTGAATTATTAAACCAGTTACTAATTTCCTATGGACTGAAACCTACAGTAAATACACCAACAAGAATAACAAAATTTAGTAAAACCACTCCTGATCAAATTTTTATAAATACAGATAAATATCACCATTCAATAGAAGTCTATTGTCCGGGTTTTAGTGACCACCATGGACAAATACTGAGTTTTGAAGTATCCGAAGTAATCAATAATAATGATAATGGAGTAAAATCAAAGTGCAGGTCATTCACTGAATCAAATGTTACATATTTCAATGACTTATTAAATAAGGAAACATGGTCAGAAATTTATGAACTAGAAAATGTAAATGATAAATTTAATGCATTTAACAGTACCCTAAAACACTATTTTGAAATAGCATTCCCCTTTAAACGAAGAACTGTTCAAAATAACAAAACTAGCAATTGGATAACAACAGGGATTATAAATTCATGTCAAAGAAAGAAATTTCTACACAAATTATATAAACAATACCACACAACACCTGAATTCAATTTATACTACAAAAAATACACTAGCATATTAAATAAGGTAATAAGACTAGCAAAGAAAATGCATAATGATAATTTTATTTCCCAATCATCTAATAAAAACAGGGCTATGTGGTCCGTAATAAAGAAAGAAACTGGAAAATATGCTAAAATACAAAGGAACATTACACTGACCAGAAATAATAAAGTGATTAATAATCCAGAGGAAATAGCAAACACTTTTAATGACTATTTTCTGGAAATTCCGCAAAAATTATTAAATAAATCACAGGTAAATACACTAAATTCTAATAATAAAATAAATATATGCAGCGATTCTTTATTTATAAATCATGTCACAAGTGAAGAGGTAAGAATAGTTATAAAAGAGCTAAAAAATAAATTCTGTGCCGGCATTGATGGCATCCCTGATGTAATTTTAAAGAAATGTGCAGAAAATATAATAAATCCACTTACGCACTTAATAAACAGTTCAATTCTCTCAGGAACTTACCCGGATATTTTGAAGTTATCAAAAGTAATTCCAGTGCACAAAAACGGTTCAAAAGATGAATTAGATAACTATCGTCCTATTACCTTACCAACTGGTATTGCAAAAATTGTGGAAAAAATTATGTATAAGAGACTGATAAGTTTCATAGAAAAAAATAAAATATTATCAAACTCACAACATGGATTTAGAACGGAAAAATCTACACAGACAGCAATTTACGAATGTAGTAATAGTATACTGAAATTAATTGACAATAAGGAACATGTAACTGGCCTATTCTTGGATTTATCGAAAGCATTTGATGTAGTTGACCATAAAATCCTCCTTACCAAACTAAATCAATATGGTGTTAGAGGTCTAGCTAATAAATGGATCGAGTCTTACTTAACAAGGCGTAAACAAATAGTAAGCTTGAGACACAAGGATGATGGAACCAAATTACTTAATGAAACATTGTCCAATGAGGGAATTATTGAATTTGGAGTACCCCAGGGATCGGTTTTGGGCCCACTACTCTTTCTTCTGTATATCAATGATATAACACAGAACGTTCATTCACATAAGGAAATTTTGTTTGCGGACGATACAACACTCGTAATAAAAGGTGAAACTAAACAGGTCATACAGCAGTCTGCTGACTCCGTTACAGGAGAGTTAACCAAATGGTCACAAGATAATCGCCTCATAATAAACTATAAAAAGACAGTATGTCTAAATTTCCACACTATACAGAATAGGAACCCTGCGATGCCCAATATAACATTAAATGGTCATCAAATAGAAAATAAATCAGAAACAAAGTTTTTAGGACTATGGATACAACAAGACTTGAAATGGAATAAACATATACAATATCTGAATACTAAACTGAACTCGATGTGCTTTGCGTTACGTATTTTGAAAACCTGCACTAGCATACACACATTAAGAAATACTTATTTTGCTTATTTCCATTCATACTTAAGATATGGGATCATATTTTGGGGTATGTCGCCAGATGTACTAAGCACGTTTAGGATACAAAAGAGAGCGATTAGAATTATGGCAAATGTAAACTCTAGAGAATCATGTAGACCTCTGTTTAAAGATTTAAACATTCTCCCACTGCCCTGCATATATATCTTTGAAAGTATTATGTTTTTAAAAAGAATTTAATGAATAAAGATGTTTTTCTTAAAACAAACAATGATGTTCATAGGCATAACACAAGACAAAATCAAAACATTCATATTTCACACACACACACAAGCATATATCAAAAAGGAACTTTTCACACTGGAGTTAAATTATACAATAAACTACCCCAGTATATAAAACTGGCCCCAAAAATAAAAACCTTTGATAGAATGTTGAAAGCTTATCTGCAGTGCCATTGTTTTTACTCAGTAGTTGAATATTTTAGCGTATAGGAGTGATGGAATCTATAACTATATTTTACTTTTTAAATTTAATTTTAATACCTAGCTGTATGTTGTTGTATTTATAGAATTAAGTTTTCATATTATGATAATAGAGTGAGGTGTAAATAGTTGTGCAATAAGATTGTATCTATTAAGATTTGCTATTATAATAAGTTATAAATAGTTATAATCTTAGTAATATATACCTGTTAGTTCTTTTATTTTATGCATGTAAATTCTGACGTGTCCTATATCAAAAATGTATTGAATGCATGTATTTGATCAAATGGAATTAATAAAAATCTATCTATCTATCAATTGTCCATGGCAAATATTGTGTGCTTATTTGCAATGTAGATGTAAAACTCTTACATGCAAACCACAACTATTTTGCAATTGCGATCGCAACTTGTGCTAACTCCCTCGTTAGAAGAGGTGGGTTCGATTCCCTCCTCATACATCCTGGAAGTGGTTTTCTGTGGTTTCCCAATTCGACTCCGTGCAAATGCTGGGATGGTTCCTAACTTAAACCATGGCTGCCTCCTTCCCAATCCTTACCTGAATTACAAATACACACACTACTACAGCCTTCAGACTTTTCTTGTACATAGGCCTACACACAAAAGTACACGGGGCTAAATGACCACAATGTCCAAGCTCCTCCAATGAAGCAACAATATGGTATGACTACTATGTATGCCAGTGTTCCAAACTTTTGTTGAAGTGCATGTATAACAATTTTTCCTTATGTTATGACTGCATAATTTTGAAATGTTTTTAAGCACCTAATTTGGCTAATCTCTGTCTTTACATTGGCAGGTGAGGAATTTGTCAAGGAAGCTTATAATAAGCCCCATTATATTGACAACATTTACATTCTCTCCCCTCCATCCAGCAACCCTGTCGATGTCATCTGCCTCCAGGACAGAATCTACACCAAGACTGAAGAAATGGGAGACCTCCCTTGTGGAATTGCTGCAATATACATAAGAAGAAAACAAAAATGTATAATATGAAGAGTCAATAAAATAGAGAAATGAAATTTAATTTCAAAATCATATCTGTACAGTTTACATTAATTTAAATGTGTTCCAACCTTTTATTCCTGAAAGTATTTATAAACAGTAAAAATTGCAACATTGGTACAACATGTGGTACATCACAATTTTGCATAATAGGCCTGTTTTCATTCAACAGGATGTGCTGCCTGATTTAGGCGCATGGTGCAGACGTAATGTTTTCGTCCTAAGGTTGCAGGATTGAATCCTGGCTCAGTCAGTTTGTGCATAAATGAGAGGGAGTATATCACAGATTTTCTTGCATGTTAAATATACCCTTTTGGGTGGAAATTCTGGCACCCTGCCATCTCTAAACACTGCAGTAGTTAAAGGAACGTAAAACCAATAACATTATTATTTGATTAAGGATGTTCCAAGAATGAAGCATGTCTGTCCTGCTATACTACTGTAGAACTCATTCTTTTAAAACAAAACGCTAAGAATAGTTTTCAGTGCTGAGGAGTGGAAGTATTATATTGTTAGAAGCTACCTAATGATTGATGTAAGTTACTCTATGCCTTTTGAAAAAATACTTTTTCTGAACCTGCTTGGATTACATTGTTCTTCAAGGACAATGGCAATAACAGAAAAACACTCCTGTGTGTATGCGAGTCAGTGTCTCAATGCATCTCTCATATGCATGTCATATGCACTGATTTGTCAACTAGTCAGAATGCAGTTGATCTGAAATGAGCAAAAAAAAAGCAATATACCATGCTAGAATTTGAATGCATTCTGCTCGATTTGAAATAGACTCTGAAACCTGCTTTTTCTAGGATGAATTGAAAGCTAGCATGACACTTGGACAACACACCAGAGTGACTTAGCTGCCTTTGTTTGAGTATGTTTGTCATAACTAATAATTAAGTTATTCACTAGATGTGAAAATACTCCCTATATAAAGCAGGCTTAACGTGGGCACAGTGTTCACTGGTTCAGTGAAACTCTTAGAAAAATAGCAGAAAGAAGGCAAAAATACAATAAAAGTACTAATTTTAAAATTTTATTTATGACTAGCTAGTCCTTCCATTTCTTGCCATTACTTGTGTGCACAACGGAATTCATGGCTTCTGTAGTATAGTACCACACTTAACGCAGTCAACACGATGCAGGAGTTATACCACACGTCCTATTCATCTTCTTTTGACGAGCTGGGAAACATTTACCGCAGGTAAAAATACAGACTCTTAAAACTATGCTCTTGGTTTTGGAAGCTGTACCATAACATGGCGGTAGGTAATTATTCTCAAGCTAGTAGTTTTAACGTGGCCTGAAAAGTTATGATTGTTCAGGTATGTGGTGCAGCCTATAAGGCCCCATGTCTAGCTTACTACATGCAAGAGGCCTGTGTCCAGGGGCGTATATACAATTTTTTCGGGGGGGGGGGGGGCTGACTATCCTGGAAAATTGTGAGTACTTAATGAATGTTCTATTATAGCCTGTGGAGTATGAATGGCAAGTATCTAAATGGATTACTTGTTAATTTATTCAGCAAATTTTACAAATTGATAAGCATTTCTTAAAAGTACTGTGAAATACATTGTATTTTGTACCCAAGTTGGCTTTTTCGGGGGGACTGGAGCCCTTTCAGCACCCCCGTTATATACGCCCCTGCCTGTGTCTGTTTATATACTGACATTTTGAAGAACCCTACCAGGGGATAATTCTAGCCCCCTGGGATCTCAAACCGATACAATTATAGAAAACGTTAAACCAATACTATCAAATTTCACAATTTTGAGCCACAACATCTCTTTTTTATGTCGACCATGCATTAATCGGGAATTGAACCTGGTTCTCCAAGATTATGTACCAGGATCGTTATTGTGTCTGATAGGGATTACAATACACCTCTACTACACTAGGAAATGGGAGTGGGATGAGATTCAGAATTCATGGAATGCTCCCCAATGAAAGAGATTGAAAGCTTAACTCCCAGTTTATTCAGTAGGAAGCCTAGGCCTAAGTCAGTAATAAATTTTACGCCACTAACAAGTGATTGAGCACTATCTCATTGGACTAAATGGAAGTAAAATGCTAAAGAAATAAATGTAGGATTTATTCTTAAGCAATACACTGCAGTAGCAGGTAGGCCTATCAGTATAGAAATGCTGCAAATTATATTATCCTTAATCAGACATGGAAGCCTTTACATTCCACGGCTACTCATTAGTTTACTTTTCTCACTTACTTAAGTTGCCAGCGATCATACTTCGCGCGCCGCGCCCAGGGAGAGCGAGTGCAGATACGTTCCAAATTACTGAAATCGCGTCAGGAGATGGCAGTTGGGTTTGAACTGCAGAGGTCTTCCCGCTCACTACGTATCGCGCATTCCAAAAACATTCAGTTTGTCACTACTTGCTTCACTCACTCAGCACATTCCTTCTTACACTGGCTGCGTGTCGTCTGCTGCAATAATAACCATTGGCATGCGGGTAGCCGATATATTTAAGTTTGGAATAGGTGGACCGCGCATGCGTACTGCAAGACCCCCCCGCACCCCGTCACAGCGTGTTCAACTGCCATCTCCTGCCGCGATGACAGTACCAAGTGTTTACACTTCGAGTGTGGACAGAGGCTGTGTTTCTATCTCCCAACATTTTAATAATGTTCGTTAAGCCGCCATTTTGGTGGCCGGCACGGCCTAGGGTGGGGGCTTAACGAAGACGAGTGAATCAAAACTTTCTAAAATTTTTCCGAGCAGGGTCTCCAATCAAATCGTCCCTGATTGGCTGAGCACTTATTGGGTCCTTCCCGCCACACAGCCGCAATCAATTCCGCCATTAACCTCAACTTAACATAACCTAAGTTACTTAAATTACAAATATTAATGTTGGTGAAGGGTGGGTGACTTGTGGATTAGATAAGCCATTTTTAGTGTTGCTTCCTATAGACTTGTGGGTGGCATTGTGGTTTTTTGGCAATCTCGTTATCTTGTAGACATTAAGATAAATAGTTCTATTTCGGGGGCCTATCACTCAGTAGCGGTTTATTACAACAGTAGCCTACTATTACGAATAGCTGTACTCTATGAAGATTTTTCTGCACCTTCGCGAAATAGTGGCGATGGTTTGAGATTATTTTTGACTACCATTATGGGGTTTTAATAGTTTTTCATAGAGCATTTTTGTTGTCTTGTAGGTATGATTGATTTGACATGTCAGGCCTGCATGTACAGGTTTTTTTTCTGGTTTGGGGAATAATGCTCATTACCATTAAGTGCAACCGTGTTGACCGACTGAAAGACATTGAATATATCGTTTACTAAGGCAACACTGAAATATGAGTTCCAACACGATATGGACTAGGAACTTATGTTCGCTTAACAAAATAATGATACATCAACAAGTCATCCTTGTAATCTCTGCAAATAATAAAAATATTTCCCATCCGATATAGGCCTATTCATGTTGAACGGTAGCAAGTTATCAACCTTTATTAAGGCAACACTGAAAAATGTTCATTTTGATCTAGCCTACTTACTCGGAGTCGTCAGCATCAATGTCCCTAGAGGTTCAGTTTTTTAAATTCTCCCTTTCCTATGGTCAAATAACACATGAATGTTCCCTATTTTTCTTAAGGGGATTCAATGACCTTATGCTGAACTAATTAAGAATAGGGCATGTACCCCAACCCCTTAAAATATGAAGTCAGGATAAAAAAACATGTCCATAGCCATCAGAAACTTCAGAACTCTGAAATCAGGAGAATGATGATCAACCATGGATGCTAGACCAAAAAGTCTTAAAGAGGAGTGTTTCATTTAGAGGCTTGGAACATCATGACCAAGACCCCTGTACTTGGGTGTGTGCTCAATCTGTTTGAAAACCCGTTGACAGATCATGAGTTAATCTGTGGCTGGAATCCACTCATTCCTATGCTAAGCTGTGAGTACTGGGCACCATTAGTGTTCTGTAACTACTGTATCAATTTCTGAAAGTTGTGTCATAGGCCTATGCATAGACAAGTCGCTGAGAATGTTCTCTGAATGGTGAATACCAGTATGCTAGCCTACTTAGCTGCCTCCTTCACTAGCATTTCCAGGCACCTGGTTAGTTGGTAAAATGAAATTGAAAAATCACTAGAATGGTTCAAGTTGTCCTTTATTGTCCTCGTGGAACAGTGTACATGTAGATGGAAGCAATGTGAGACCAACCACTAGGTAGCTTATGTCCCATTAGTTGGGAGTGTTAGGGAATGGGAGATTGGTTCAACATGTCAGCCTATGTTGTATATTTCATTAATGTATGGGAACTAAAAGTGTATCATAGGAATATTAAAGCAAGCCATAATATATTACCAGTTGGTCAATTGGATACAACAATTCGATGAAACATTCTGTTAATAATTAGGAAGTGTCGTAGGTAACCAGAGAAGCGACACAAGAAAAAACACCTGAGTCTTCCAGGCAGTTGTCATCAACTGTATTTCACATAGAGAAGAATAACTAAAATAGTTCCTCATGAAAAAAATAACTGGTCAATGACTTGAAAGACAGTAGTAAGGACTTACATGCTGTCAGTAAAAGTGGAGTTAAGAAAGATGTCTGGAATATTTAAATCAGTAGTTGATAGCCAGGATTTTTAAAATTACCGTAAGTAATTTCACCATAATATGATTAGTAGCCTATGTGCAAGATTTTAAATGGTAGGTTTTTCTGTGAACCAAAAAACAGCTATTAACATGGATTATGTTCAGGTTAGGCCTACAAGTTATTGGGAGGGAGGTTTATTCTACATACCAGTTGCACATAAAATGATCTTCTGATTAGAGCTCTGTGGGAATGTTTAAACGGATTGATGATACAGGGTTTATCAAGCCACTTTCTATGCATCTTTTAAAAACATTTTAACAATTCATAAGTTACTGTCATCATTTCTAATGCTGTAATCTGTCATGTTTATTTATGCAGCATGAGGAATCAGGAAACATTGGTAGAATTGGTATACTGAGTGGAGATATAGTAGGATAAAATGCAACTGTGTCATGGAAACCTAAGATGTATTTTTATTTCTCAACTTTATTTTCTGTAGACTCCAACACAGCCAACCACCAGGGGGAAAAAAACTTGTTGGTGATGTTTAATGAGAGCAAATCTTGAAACACTGTGATTTAAGTGGTTGGTATCAAAAGTTGTATAGGAAAAATGAAAATGTGAATTCGCGCCCAAGTTTACGAAGCCTTGCCAGACTCAGCTGAAAGTATCTTCGATGCAAATCAAGTCTCAATAGTTAAAACTTTAGGACGACCTTTGACATGAGCACCATAATAGGCCTACATTTAGGATCGACATAGCTTGCAGTAGGTCTTATGCTACTGTATGCACCTGGGCATGTTTAAAAAAACTCAGCCTGCAAGTTAATAAGGTAGAATATTACTATAAATCTATCTCGAAAGCAAATCCAAGAAGTTACCGTACCAGACTGAGAAATTACAAATCAATATTTAAAAAAAGGGGTGGCGGTGCAAACTGCAATTTTAATCCTTGCGTCATTAGTTAAACCATAATATTTGTACATAAATACCGTAAGGACTTCACATTACAAACGGCCACTTAAATTATATGCCTTAGGCATAACCTACAAATGACATGTCATGAAATTGGTAAATATATTCAGACAGCAACATCAATACGCAATGGTCCATAATGTAGTTTTATAGTGCACAAAAAGTTATTGTACTGAATATATTTCGAACTGATGATTAAACTGGTGGAAACGACAGCCAATTGATTTACATCCAAAGTAGTAGAAACTTTCAGTTGATCAGCAAGTGTATTGATTTGTACTTTTATTTTCACAAATTTTGATGAACAGTGTCATGCTGCAATTTAAATATAAACGTACATAAAATTCCTCAAAAATAAATGATTTGCACTTCATACTGTCATGAACTGGAATAGATTTCTAGCCATTTAATTGATCAAGAAATATATTCCTCTCGCCGCCATGTTGGTGATTTATTTTGTAAACAAACCAGCGGGCAGCCAATGGCTGTTAATAATTGCCAGCCAATAACAAGCCAGGATGATGCGGAACATAATTCGCGTTTCACTCTCATTGCGTTTTAACTTGAGGTGAAGAATCAGCTGTTCGTTAACGCCACGGGGTGCCATTATTAAAATTTTGGGAGATAGAAACACACCCAGAGTGATCGAGTGCAAGTGTACATGAGAGTGTGGAGTGCGAGTGTAGAGTGTTCATCATTTGGCAAACAGCCATAATAGACACACATGTACTCGCTAATCCTTCAAACGAATAGGAATTGCTAAAAGGGACCAATGAGTCACACAATTGGTGTATTTAAGTTAATGATATATTTCGGAGGGTAAATACACATTTTAATGTTTTAAGATTCTGGATGTCAGCCTTCTATCGTAGTTAAACAGGTTTCTGAAGTTAAATGTAAAAAGAGACCTCAGTCATTGACTAAGGGCCTTTAATCAATCAATGTTGGTAGCGCGATATTGCGTTTGGCGATATTCATCTGTTTGGGCTGCTGGTGTTTTAGATTATGTTTATTTGGTTGAAAAACTGAGAAGTTAGTTGTGTTAAAAATGAATATTTGCCGGTTATTGGCAGTGGCGCCTTTAGTGACACGGTGACATGTCACTCCCTGGTGGTGTAAAAATTGTTGCACTAAATGACAGGAAAATGACGACTCGGCGTATATGCAGGATAAACTTTTAGTACGAACTAACTTACTATAGGTCACATACAGGCGTAATAAGACTTTTTAACGCCACCATATCCCCTATAGTAACGTACGGATTAGAACTGATCTGGGAACGTCTAAAACTCAGAGACTTTGAAAAAATAGATCCAGTCAAAGCCCGCTTCCTCAAAAATGCACTGAGAGTGGGAAAAGCAGCACCAACAAGAATGGTCTATAGACTAACAAAGGAGACATTCTACGCAGAAGACCTAAGGATCCAACTGCTTCTACCAGTTACAGAACATTACTCCAAACCTCTGGAGAGGAGGAAAGCCAAAGGCGAAGGTATAGATCTGGACTTCTACGCTACAAGCGCCATGGTGGAGAGAAACAGGATGAAGGAAAACCAGGGACTGAGACATGTCGTGACGAGACACGCCATCCACAGTTTTCATCACAGAGTGTGTGCCACTAAATCGTACCACAACCCAAGCGAAAGCTGTATACGTGAGCTGTGTAACCAGAAATGTGACAGGTACCATATAACAAAGTGCTCCAAAAGAACATTATCATTGACTGAGTACAGTAAGATGTAATTTCTCTTCTTTTGGCCTTTCGGCTCCAATAAATTCTTTATACAGGCGTAATATAAAATGGAAGACAAAAGAATCAACAAGAACAGGATCTACAATACTACTGGGTCGGACACTGCAATCCAAGATGGCCGCCATATTTGGTGGTCGGACATCAAACGCATGTCGTGTGTCAGAATCCAACACAACATAACATCATGAAGTGATTTTGTCTGCTGTTAATTCATTTTAGGGGCTCGGGACATCGTGGTCATCAGCCCCGTGCAGTTGGGTGTGGGTTGAATTCCTCCTGTTTGCATTTGCGAAGGCTACAAAGCCCGTAATTATTAATTTAATTTTTTCTAATGTGACGAGAGAGCATACGAAAATTCAAGACATCATTTGTTTTTTCATAACCTAAAAAGTGTAATATTGTGTTCCACGTGTTTACTCAATTTTGTCTTTAATTATATATTCCTTTTTTTTCTAAAATACTTAGTATACTTATAACTTACATGTTATGTATCCACATATGCATTATTATAAGACATTTTCTTTAAGTGTTGTTTCAGTGACATTTCACATGCTATCAGCTGCGCCGAAATATTTCAAATAACAGCCATTATCTATCTTCTTCACTCTCATTGGTCGCCCTTCTCGCTGGCCAATCACAGCGCTTCTTGTCATCGAAAGTACTGGAGCCTTTCTCAGCTGCTATATAAACAGCTGGTTCTCTCTTTACGAATTCGTCGGGGAATACTTCAAGCACTTCGTCTACCGACTTCGTCAAGGCATGCTGCCTCCGAGGCGACATTCTCGTCGCTGACATCTAGACTCATGTTTGCTACTGGAATAACTACCTCCATTTTTGGTCCGTATTGACGATATCAAATGTAAATATGTTTTGCACAGTGTCCGTCAAATCAATACATTACTTTTTGAAACTTATTGGTACATGTTTCGACCCTTCTACAGGCCTTCTTTAGCCAATATTATAAAATTATAAATTCCATATAGACAAGAAAGTAATCACCTCGAATAAGAAATTTGAGCAATAAATTCAACTAACAGTTAACGAATGTAAGGGCGGATCTAAAACCTCAACACATGTCTTTTGCAAACCCGTTGAGAACCTATCTAACGTAAATTTCGACCCAATAAAAATGGAGGTACTAGAGAAAGGATTTAAACACAATTGGGACGTGTCTTACAATGACAAAAACAATTTAACACGATTAGTAGCAGAAACAGAAGAAGCCGTGCAAAAGTTACTACACGACATGCGTAACGAAGTAAGGCACGATCTCAACAAGAAAATAAATAAAATAATTAAACAGGAAACAAAGGGCAGTACTCACTGCTCCACACACAACCTTTTCAAGCTTAAAAAGAAAATCGAACAGAATAACATAAGAGTCACAAAGGCGGATAAAGGCAATAATATAGTCATTATTAATACATCCGATTATATAAACAAAATAGAAGCCTTTCTCAGCTGTACAAACTTCACAACCATAAATAAGAACCCCTCTGCTATAATCCAGAGGAAACTAAAGCAAATTTTGAAGGACACTATTATGATTTTGGACAGCAAGCAAATTAATAAATTCATCAATATGAATCCTACTATGCCCACCCTTAGAACGCTACCTAGACGCACAAAAATAACGTCCCGATTAGGCCCATTGTTAATTTCAGAGGAAGCCTGATTTATAAATTATCGCAATTTTGCAGCGTTTTTGCATAAACATTATAAGTTCACAGCGAATAGAACCATTAAGAATTCTTTCCATTTCTGTGAAACAACCAAGGATTTAAAAATAAAGAGATCGAACACAATACATACAGCAGACATTAAAAATATGTACACAAAAATTCCAGTAACTTCGATCATTGATATAATAGAAATAAGCCTAAAGAAATACAGTGGACTATCAAACGATGAAATAATTAAATTTATGGCCTTATTACAGTTTGCTCTACAAAACAACTTTATCAGTTTTAATCATAAAATCTACAAACTACACGAAGGACTGGCTATGGGTTCCCCATTATCCGGTATGTTCGCAAACATATATATGGATCAATTGGAAAGTATTAAAATAACCAACATACAGGGGATAACTTACTGGGGACGATATGTCGATGATGTTTTCATGATTGTAGACAATGAAGTCAACAACATCAGTCAAATCGCAAAGGAGTTAAATCAATTGGACAATAACATAGAATTTACTATCACATCAGAAGAAAACAAGGTTTTAAATTTTCTAGATTTTATAGCAAAAAGAACCGACCAAAGTTTAGAATATAATACATACAGAAAACCAACACAAACCATCACGACAATTAGGAATGATTCTAACTATCCATCAAGCCTAAATAGGGTCTTTATAAACAGAGCGCTCGGCTTGCCACTTTCAGAACAGAAATTGAAGTAAGAAATTTGTACCATACATCAGATCGCCAAGGCAAAAAGCTTTGATAGAACATATGTCAACAGTTTGATACACAAAATCAAAAACAAACCCAAAATTAAATTAACTCCTTTGAGAAATGAAAAATCAGTGACAGCAGTGTTTACTTACACGAACAAGCTGACTTACAACGTCACTAAAGTTTAAACAAAACATAAAATCAGAACAGCCTATAGGATCTCAATACAAGTAAAAATTATCTGTTCAACTCGAAATTAATTAACAAGAAGGACAAATTTAAAAATGCAGGTGTTTACATAATCAAATACAGGGATTCCAACGCAGACTATGTAGCCCAAACAGAACGCAATTTTAAGGTCTGATTTCTGGAACATGTTGACGCAGTGAATTATAAAAGATTTTCGGCCATAGGTTAGAATAAAAACATAATTTCTCCACAATAGATGAAGATCTAAAAATGTTGCATTATTGTAATAAAGGCTCAATGTTAAATATCTTAGAACAAATTGAAATAAATAAGGGACAAAAATCCTATCCAATAGATCCAATCCAATTTCGGGAATAAAATTTTATATGACAACTTAATAGAACATATTACACGCATCTCGTTGAGCAAACAACCATAATTCATGTGGATAGCCTATAGTTATAGAGAGCATGTTTACAAAACAGTTCCCTCCCCTACACTTCTCCTCATCCCGCGGAACTTGCCCTGGGCCCACACACGCGGCGAGCAACACATTGCTGGCTGACAGAGCCGATGTAGGTTCATGTGCGCTCCGGGCTACAGGCCTCAGGTACGTAATTACTACATAGTATTCCAATAGCATATCATTTAATACAATTTTAACAGACACTGTTTCCTAGCATGCGTTTTTTCTTCTTTTATAGAGGAGTTCCAATGGTCAACAAAAGTGGACTTTTCATACGGTTAAGACGTTTTTCAGATAGTGTTCACGTTTTCTCTATACTTCACACAATTTTCAATGTTTTGCAAGCTTAGAATCTCATTGAGATTTTCTTTAACTTATTGGACGAGAGACCAACACCTCCATAGTTGATCCGGTTAAAGCCATGCGCAATACGGCACAGAACAACAGTCAAATAGATTGACAGCAAGTTATATTTTTCGCATGGACACTATACAGCAATTATGAAGATCTGTATTTTATTAAAGATTTAGAGAGAGAAAAAATATTGTATAAGAATGTGCAACTTACTGTGATTTATTTTACTCGACAATTGATTTCAATGTTCAACACTGTGTTGTGATTCAATGTTCTACTAATGTGGGCGAGTGTATAATATTGGCAGAAGAAGGCCCCTAGAAGGGTAGAAACATGTATCAATAAGTTTCAAAAAGTAAAGTATTGATTTGACGGACACTGTGCAAAACATTTCATGTTTGTTAGTCAAGTGTTAATCTCTACAATTCAGCTCTGTGAGCTGTAAAACTTCAACTTTATTCTACAGAATTAAACTTCAACACGAGCAACTGCAATGCTGTAAACTTGCTCAAAGTGTTTGTCTATAAAAGTCTCCGTCTATGGAACTTTGCAGTTTTTAAATATTAATCATCTTTTATTCAGTTCAGCATGTACATGTGTTCAACTAAGTGAAAAATGCTTCGAAATGGCGACAGTTCATACTGTACCCTTAGAAAAAGAAGCACTACACAAGACTTAGATTCGGGGTCGTGATCGGTCCATAAAGAGTAGTAAGAGGAGAAACGTGCTTCTTACATTTTCCAGGATTCATAGGGGAACTTATAATTACAAATAATTGACATGACAGGTTAAAACAAATAACAATTTAATTAAGAATTATCTGACAAGACAATAAATTAATTCCACACTTATGTGTTGCCATGAGCCATTTGCCTGCCACAAGTGACCTGCAAGTAACCCAGTAGCCCACATGCGACTTCCAGGTATCCGACACTATGTAAACAAAACAGCCAAGGACTCAGAAAGTCCTGCCCATACTTGTCCCCAGAGTGCCGTCAAACCGTGTTAGCCGTCAAAACAAATGACTGACTCAAAACTTCAATCCACAAAACTAGCTAAATCACAACCAATCAGCTTAGACAGCTGTAAAACGCAAGGTGAACCAAAATGTCACCTTAAGAAAAATTTACACTGAATAAAATACAAAATACAAAGAAACATGTTTATGTGTTGTGTGTGCTGTCGGACAACTAAACTAAATGAGTACTAGACGAGAATTCATTCCCGTTCGACCATTCTATAAAGTCATGAATTCCCGTTCTGCGGGTTGGAAATCACGACAATTATGGGAATACACACGAAATGGCTAATACTAAAATAAACAAACTGACATAGTCTAACCCTTTATAATCAATCAATAATACACGAATTGTTTATTTACAATTATCAGCAGCCGAACTAAGCGGTCTTACAGCTCTACAAATCAACACAAGGCAATCACGTGACATGCAAGAACATATGGTTTGCCGTATGCAACCTTAAAGTGACATTTACAAATCTTGGCATGAACTAGCCAAGCAACAGCAGCAAAAATAAGAACATGCCTCAACAGGCGAATAAACAGATGTTACACTTCGATAAATACGGTTGGAAATTAGTTAGATTAATGGCATGAATTGCTTCTCACTTAATTCAAAATACTATAATTTATCAGGCAAGACATTTAACTATTTATCAACGAAGAATAGATAGCGCGCGCGCTACTGCTTATCAACATTCCAGATCTGAGTACTGAGGTCTCTCAAGCTCTCCCTACTGTGCTTTTAGTGTGTGCAGACAAAAAATACCCAAGCCTCTGGCCTGGATTCTCGAAGATAGCCTCACTGGCTCCCTGAAATCGCGAGACATAATACATCAATACCATCATATTCCTGAAAAATCCCCCTTGGGATATCAAGATTCAAACATCGGCAAATACGCCCCCGCAGGTCACGTAAGCTGGAAAACATATAGTAGCAACGGTACTGGATCTCACGTCCATACCTGCTCACTATCGAAGAATTCACACATAGCACACACACCTCATAAGGCTTGACCAAATGACCCCCAATCGTACTTCAGACCAAGAATAGAATACAAAAACAAGACTAAAGACCTGAATACAGTAAGGCAGACTACCTTCTGTGGCAACCAACGTTGCACCAAACAAAACAAAATCAAAAAGACGGGAAATCCCCCCCCCCCCAGTCTAACATTACATTTTAAAACAGATCCATTTGTCACCACCAAATCTAACATTTCAGCCGTAAATAATCTCACCAGTCCCATGCTTTCATGCGCGCCCGGCGACATGAGAGCAGGGACTCTAACTAAAACAAGCTAATGGCAAAAACCGCAATAAAACACACAAAAATCTAATATTTACAACAAATTGTCACGTGATGCTAAGAAAAGAATTATGTCAGCGGAAAGAATTTACATTTAAAACTCATCAAATCAAAACTTATTTACAAACAAATTTCCCAACATTGCGCGTGATTCCGCCCCGTCCAAAATTAAATAAATTTAATTATGTACTCATCACTTTCAGCTTTGCCTTTGCCATTACGACACCCCCGTCATCGTCCATCCGATGACAGCCCATCATACTAATTGCGCCGCCCGGGGTGGATTGGATGGGCCCTTGCTTACCTTATTTCAGAGGTCCGCAGCGCTTACTGCAAAATCACCGCCAGATGACACGACCAACAGGAGAACACCTATAGGAGGCAGGAAGGTGGATAAGAGGGAAATGCACAGGCTCGTCTACAGACAAAGTCCGACTACCAACAGAACTGCTACCGACGAAATGATGCCACAACAGTTGCTTAGTATTTAAAAGAAGATTTAATTACCAAAGGGGCCAAGAAAAAAAATTAATAAAATCATAAAAAGGAAACTCTATTGCCACAACCTCTCTCTGGTGATGCACGTGGCTTAAGGCCAAAATAAGTCAATTACCTTAGAAAACTAGATAAGGCTTTACATGCTTGCTTGCTGAACCAAAACGAAAACATTTAATTTAAAATTAAAATAATAAAGCCCAAAAGATAGAAAACCAGAATACAGGTATTACCAAATTAGAAAGGGCTTGATAATATATCAAGGTACGTAATACCGACCCGACATGCAGACATCAAGGCCACGATGCAAAACGAAAAAATTAAAATTAAATTAATAAAATAAAATATGATCAATTAAGAAAGCCACAATATTCGTGACGGAGAAAAACTCAGGAACATTCACCAAAACACAAAGTTAAACCAACAAGAATAACGAAAAACATACTGATCTACCAGCACAACACGTTTGAGTGTCCCGCTCGACGCCTAGAAAATACACTCTCAAGACCAGAATGCACTCGGGCAAAACAAAAAACAAACATGGCCACCAAAACAGATGACCGCATGTTCAATCGAATTACGGCAAACAATTACTTTTATTAAAATAGAACGTCACCAGAGAGAAATGAAAGGAGGAAAATTATTACATCTAAATACTATTAACACGAGGCGATTTAGGCTGCTACGGATCTTACATCAAATTAATAATTCGCCAATCCCAAAGATTACCCCCCCCCCCAAAAAAAAACTAAATAAATAATAATTTACAAGGTACGGTAACTAGGAACGTGTCTCCGGAAGGCACAGAAAAACCAATATTTACATATCAGGTAACGTTGACAAACAGAAATATTCGGCCTAAAAAAACAAAACAAAATACAGTATTAAAACATTAATATAAGACCAATATCGGAGCTCCCATAACAAAAAATAAAAATAAATATTTTATGCAACGTACATTACATCCTTCCTAAGTGGAGACACAAAGAACAAAAAACTAACACATTTTAAATGATTTAAAAGACATGAACTGCCTCAAAATGGCCACGAGAGCACGCACACCGTTTTCGATCACCCATGAAGCTTCTCTTCTTGTAGCCAGTCAAAATAAATATATCACAGTTCATCTTCAAGGCGAAAAGAAGAAATTAAATCCTTAGGAGCACAGGCGTTTCCTTTTCTTGAATATATTCATATTCCGTAAAGACTAGGGGCCAAGCCCCCAGCACACGGAGAGATATTCTTTCACACCAGCTGGCTTCTTGCTTTCTTGACGACAGACTATTAGATGACAACATGGCGGAGATACGTCTGCAGCTGTTACTAGTATTCGAATTTGTGTATTTAAGGGTAAAACTGTTCGGTTATCAACATCTAGTAACCGGAATCCATTATTAGATATTTCATTATAAGGGATTATATACGAATCAAATTCACGAGGATTAACAAAGTCAGTATACTCATAACTTCAATATCATTGATGTCCTACAGTTTTTACAGTAATAATAGGGTCTAAAGTTTCGTCTAACAAATAAAGAAGACGTAGAGATGGAAGAGCAATAAAAATCAGCGTAATAGCAGGTAAAATTGTTCAAATTACTTCAATCGTTTGTCCTTCTAATAAATATCGGTGAGTATATTTATTAAAAAATAATGTTAGTATAATGTAGGATACAAGAATGGTAATCATTAATAGAATTAATAATGTGTGATCGTGAAAAAAGATGAGTTGTTCTATTAAAGGAGATGCTCTATTTTGTAAATTTAAATCTGATCATGTTGCCATTTTCTAATAAAAGGATATTCTTTATATTGCACCCTTCAATAAAGCATGGTTTCGTCGAGAGTCGTCTACGGGGTCGTGTTCAGTCCTGACTGCGTTACACAGCAAAGTTCGCTTAAAACAACATGCTCTAATGAATAGAAAGGTTCATGACAGAGGCTATACTAGAAATAAAATTAATAACAAGTAGAATAAAAGAAATTTAATGACTGAAAGGTATGTGCATAATAATAATAATAAATAAAAACAAATCCTCCCTGACTTTCACCCCCTTAATAAATAATAATAATAACACTGAGCGGTAGGAACTCGCTCGTCACAACATAAGGATACACGTCCATTATTTTCTGGTCAAGAAGTTATATAATGTGCGGTGTACTGTTCGTTAATAAGAAATCGAGTACTGATGCGAGTCCGTTTACAACTGAAACAGACATGTTGCTTACGGAGTGCATCTTTTAAATCGCACTACGGCTATGGGACCCACCCGTAATTAATACACCACAATTACTACTGACACATGCAAGATCTAATAATATTAACAGAATGAAGAATCTCCCTGAGATCCTAGCTGGTGCCAGAGCACACGGAATAAAAAAGAGCATGCCAGAAATAGGCCCAAAAAGCTCTCATCATAACTTGGGAACATAGCTTCGCGCACCCTAACTTGACACGGGTCAAGAACGCGTCAAAAATAAACACACCAAAAATTGATTGAACCAACAACAACAAAATACAAGCCTAACGGCTGAAAAACGATGTTTACATTTATATGAAACGCCAGACAAACACGAATTTCGGTGGCTACCTTACAATTATGGACAGCTCCCATTTAATCAATCAATACTCATTATAACCGACCAGGTTTTGTGAATTTAAACAACATCTTAAATTGCAGTACAGGAAGCAAGCCTGTTCCAATGACAAGACACGTTATCTGATTGAGCGCTCCCCTATTTGTATGAGTCAACACTGCCACAAATACCTCTCTCAGTCTGGCAAGCTAAGTGCAGGTTTCCCACTGGGAAACGTCAACATATCTCACGCATCCCCTGGATGGCGAGAAACAAATATATACCACAAGTCCAGCCTCGCGAGGACATGAACTGGGTTGACGTGGAGCAAGTCAGAATAATCGCCATGATATATTCCCGCTAGCACATCATAAAAATCACATTACGCACCCATAGCTTCGACTGACTCTCATACACACACACTGGGTCGGCTCAAAACAGATCAACAATATTGCGTCCATTGACACATAAACAAAAATACACAACAAAAACTCGGGTGCAAAGTGCCATCCCGTTCAAATCTGCTGGAAAGCAACTATCAAAATAATCCTGATCCGTCATAAAATTCTACTCACAAATAATCTTTTACCCTCCAAATTCTATTTTTAATCTCAAAATTAATTCAGTTCCATTTTTGTTGTAAGGCATATCTCCGAATAATAATGCTTGACCGCGATTTACGCAAGCGAACGCGAGCACGGGCTCCGCGTGTCGCCCCGTACAGTTAAACCAAATACAATCACAAAATATATAAATTACGCAACGCTCGGCTAGTCCCATATTTAATGTGTCAGTAAAATAAAAACTAATAATCTACATTACCAAGCAAGCAAACAAATATTTACAAAAATATCCCATAATACCGTAGCTGATTTAATAAATAAATAAATTTATTTGGTACTCAATCCTTTAAACAGCGCCAAGAATACGTCTGCAGCCATCTCCTTTAAGATGTTTATCTGGTCATTGACATCTTTAGGCAAATGTCCTGCTGGTTCCCAGATCCATTCTCGTACTTAGGCGTCATCACGTGCTGAATTAAATAAAGTTTTGTCAGATACACACACGATATAATTCCTACTATATTCACCTATCAAGTACTATATTCCTTGACAGTCTATTTGGTGAATTTCTTCGATGAACTGGTCCTACTGATAGTGCTGGGACTATAAATAAATCACTGAAGTTATACTTATGAATTGACGACACTGTTCCATGTTCACAAACATGAAAATATGCAGAGTATGAATCTTACGTCCACAGACGTACTGAAAAAAGTAATGTGTGTTACGTCCTCAGACGCACAGAAATAAGTGATATGTTCCGTCCTCAGACGTACAAAAATTAGTAATGATCCTCGAAGCATCTTGGATCCTTATAAATGACACTGACTAGGGTAGGTGTGGAAGGGGATATATTAAAAAATGTTCCATAATAACTATCAGACTAGCATGCGATCGGTATCATTGAGTTCGTAGTAGTGTGGAGGTTACGATTATGCTGTAGCCGGCTTGAATCGATCGTGGAATTAATCTGTAGATAACTCCCGCGTTAATTTACCAGTGCGCGTTCCCAAGCCGAGTTCCCGCTAGGACAAGGCGTCTTGATATTATTGGCCCAGACTGTTGTATGTCTTTGCGCGCTTTTACATATATTCCAGCAGTAGGGAGTGGTTAACATGATGATAGACCAATTGCTTCGTAGCATTCAATTTCTTCCTTGGCGCCAATCTTCCTAGCAACAAGCCATATTGTGCGTGCCCACGCCAACATTCGCGCTAAAAGTTGCACCTGTCCTGTGTCCCAAGAATATAAACGCATCCTCCTAAAATACCACAGGAGCTTAAACCATTGTGTCCTCTCGGCCACTGATTTCTCAATATATCCAAACACCGTCTGGCTCTCATATCTGTTGTCTGTAGAAATATATCAAAAGATGATGAATAATTATTAGAATCCTTTATACAGCCTGTGGATAAAGGGTTCACAACCCCCCTGCATGGAATAAATCGAACATAACAAATAGTCGATTTTTTTTACAAACATATAACATCTGTAATCCATTTCTGCCAATCCTAGAGAAATCTCCCTCTCATCAGTCTAGTCTAGCCGCCACTGTCGTTGGAGTCACATCACGTGCTCGTGTTTACATCCAGCTTCCTCATTCATTCAGACATTCCGCTAACCAGCCTGCTTGACTGATCGCCTAAGGCTAGTATCTCCCCTTTCCAATGTCCTTATCGCTCTCGCTCGCTCTGTCGCTGTGTCATCACCGTCAGAGCTCATTAGTGTCTGACCACAGCAGACTGTTCTCTACTTCCTCGTTCCACTGACGTACTCACTGACCCACGTATAGTTGGATGTGCAAAAAGGACGTCCATATATTCAATTTGCAGCATTATTTCTGCGTTCCCAGGGTTCACTAGTAAAATACAATTTTAAATTCGCCGCGTTATAGACAGACATTGTACCTGTACTCAATTCTTTCACTCTGTATGCGTTGTTACCGAGATTACGTACAATACAGAAGGGGCCAATAAATTTTGGACTGAACTTGTTAAATACCTTCTTCTCTGGATCAGATGTCGCTGGCTTCCGTACTAATACAAGTTCGTTGACTAATAGTTCTCTGTGATACCTCTTATTTCTGACTCGACGTAATCTGCGATCCGCCTGGTTTCTCATATGGACTCTCGTTCTCTCAATTCTCAACTCATGACCAACCATGGGATCTTGTGGGCAATTGATGATGTTGCTCCACGATCTTACTGGATATTCGTTCATGTGCAAGACCATGGCAATCTGGCCTGTCGATTCATGTCTAGTTGTGTTCATACAGGTCTCTACATCTTTGATCCTGTCTACCCACTTGTGATGTTCATTGGGAATGAAGATCCTTAAGTATTTAGTAACACATTTTGTAGCGCGTTCGCTTGGATTAGCTTGAGGGTGGCGAATGCTACTAAACATGTATTTTACATCCAAGTCCTCCATACCTTTCTTGAATTCGGCACTCGTAAAATAGCTTCCGTGGTCCGACAATATAAATTCTGGTTTTCCAAGGATTGGAATTACTCTATTTCGAATACGACTGAGTACTTGTTTCGATGTAGTTTTCTGAATGGGTCATAATACGACAAACTTAGAAAACACATCAATGCACACTAGCAAGTGACGGCAACCACGCCTACCTTTCGGGATTTGACCGAAACAGTCCAGGGCCACAAGCTCGCAGGGTTTCTGAGGTAGCAATGGTCTAGGATACTGCCTCATTAGGTAATTATTCGGCTTCGTCCTCTGACAAGGATCGCAAGTCTTTATTACGTCACAAATGGTAGTCCTCATTCGCGGCCATGTAAACGTTTCTCCTATGGTCGCCTGTGCCTTGTCTAATCCCACGTGACCGAAGCTTTCATGTATGTGCCAAGTAAGTCCTCTTTGTAATGATGCAGGTACCATGATACATAATTTGGTGTGTTCCTCATCTATCCATTTATGCAGTAAATTGTTAAGGTAGACATATCTTCCTTCTCTGGCTTTTGCTTCTCTGTAGGCCGGGGTTCTTGCTGGTAATTCCTTCTTAAAGTACTGGATCATTTGGTACATCCACGGTTCTGCTTCCTGCTCTCGTCTTATCTCCCGTAATTCCTCCAAGAATGCATGGTCCTTTGCTGTTAACTCAATATGCTGTACTATCGCCGTTTCTTCGGTATCAGGCTCGGGGTTCCTGCTTAATACATCCGGAATTACATTCATTTTTCCTGGCAATGTTCAATTTCGATGTTAAATTGTTGTATGTAGATGGACCAACGTGTCACACGCTCGCTAGCCATAGACGTATTGAAAAACGTTAGTGCTTTGTGGTCTGTTCTAATAACAATGGAGTAACCATACACGATTCGTTTCCATTGTTGTAAAGCATGAAGTATTGCCAACAATTCGAGTTCCGTGACCGTATAGTTGCGCTCGTGTTTACGCAATCTGCGGCTCACAAATGCGAAATAATCACGACGTTGAAGGTTAGCTGGATCTTCTTGGTATAACATTGCTCCTATACCAACCATGGAAGCATCCGCTTGGATAATAAATTTCCGTTGAAAGTCTGGATAACCTAGTTTGATACAATTTTCCAGTAATAATTTTGTCTCTTGAAATGATTTCTCACACTCAGCGTTCCAAAGCCATTTGTTGTTCTTCTTCAGCATTTCCTGCATAGGTGCTACGGTTTCAGTATATCCTGGGCAGTTTTCCTTAAAGAAACCCGCCACGCCAAGGAAAGCTCTGATATGTTTCACTCTCGTTGGTGTAGGGAAATTCTTTATCGCCTCTATCTTGGCAGGGTTTTGTCGCACTCCCTCCTGGTCAATGATGTGCCCCAAGTATAAAATCTCCTTCTTGAAGAAATGGGATTTCTTCAAGTTGACTTTAAAATTTGCAGTTCTAAGGTTGTCCAAAAGCTTATCCAAATTTTCCATATGTGTCTCAATGTTATCTGAAGCCAAGAGTATATCGTCAATATATCGTACCGTCATTTCCTTCACTTCTTCAGTCAGGTTCAGATCCAAGGCTCGAATTAATGCGCATCCAGCAGTTCTAACGCAGAAGGGCATGCGGACGAAGCAATATGTCTGATTATCGAACAAGAAGCCAGTAAGAAGCTGTGACTTCTCATCCAGTTCGAGATGGTGAAACGAACTCGTCAGGTCTACTGATGAATAGATGCTCTTGTTCTTAAATCCTTTTATGACGTCTCTGATGATTGGCGCTCTGTCATACTCGGGAAAAATAAGGCGCATGTTTAGATTTCTGGCGTCTAGACAAAGTCTAATGGATCCATTTGGTTTTGTTACTGCCAAAATCGCATTTAAATAAGGTGTAGGAGTCTTCTTAATCACTCCAGCTTGCAACATATCATCAATATCCGTTTTACTGGCTCCCGATGTTTTTCTGGTATAGGGTACAATTTGCTTCGAAATGGGGACCAATCCTCAACCTGCATAGAATACTGAAAGTTTATTATCTTTCCTGGAACTGTGTCAAACACTGCCTTGTGTCTTCTTAAGATCTCCTCAAGTTTCTTCCTATGTTCCACCCCTAGTTGTATGTCACTGAGCCGCTCCTGTAATAGTTCTTCAAACTGAGTATCGTTGTCCTCTCCTTCTGCTAGTAAGGCCCATATCTCCTGAGAGTCACTCTCTTCATTTAATTCCACAACAGCCACATCTATAAGGTCATCTTCCGCCTTTCGTGTCTCCTCTTCTGTCTCTTCTGCTATTGCCTCCAATGCCCATGAACTCACGTCTTTCCCTGTAGTGATTTCATCCATGTGTAAGCCCACATCCTTCAGTTTATCAAACTCCTTAAAAATGACTGTATAATTGTGCAAATCTATGACTGCCTGGTAGTCATAAATGAAATTTGCACCCAGAATAATGTTAAAATTAATTTTAGCCATTATGATGAAAGTCTGTCCAAATATATGGTCTAATATATCCAATTCTATAAATGCCTGACGTTTGCAAGTGACGGTGCGTTAGGGAATAACGCCCCTCACCTTGAGTTGCGGTACTGGAATCACAGGAATATTCTGACTCCGTCCCAACTCTCGAACCAAAGCCTCCGATACAAGATTGATTTGTGACCCCGTGTCAACCAAGCATCTCACGTTAATTCCACCAATCTTGGCATAGATAATAGGTAATTGTTTGATATCATCGTTCCGTGGTTTTACAATCTCCTCCAGGCAATCTTCCTGCAAAGCTATTCATTCTTGTATGTGTGCCACGACCCATCCTTCTTCACGATCCGGCTGTTGCTCTCTCAGGGTGAGTCCTTTTTCAATTATTAAGGATTTTTTTACAACCCCCGCAACTACCATCATCCTTCTGTCGCGTATTTCCCAGGCGTTTTTCCTGTTTCAATAAACTCTCGGCCCCCTCAATGTGAGTATCTGGATTTGACCTCCTATTTATTGCATTTTCCCAATGTTTTTGTTCGTCCCCTACATTAGCGTATAACTCTTCCAGGTAGCGCTGCAATTCGGCGTGCCTGTCATTCCAATCATTTCTATAATTCTGATAGTTCCCCTGGTTCTGATATCTTCTTTCACGCCACTGTCGATTATCATTATTGTTATTTTCATAACGTCTGTAGGGTCCCTCATTTCTCCTGTTATTTCTCCATTGTTGGTATCCTCGCTGCTGATGCCTATTGTTGCCCTGTGTCTGTCTATCATTGTTATTTTCATGACGCTGGTGTGACCTATTTTCGTCACCCTCCTGACCTCGTCTTGGTGTTGTTGACACACTTGTATTTGTGGCCTGCGACCTGGTGTGTATTTGAGCGGGTTTAACCACCTCCGTTGTGTTTACCAGTTCCAGCTGTCGTCCCCCTCTTTGCTGCACGTGAGATGTTGTCTCATCAATCTGACGTAAGATTTGTTCGGCTCGAACCTCTGTGTCCACGTTTGCTGCTACTAAAACCTGCTGAACATTTACTGGCAACTGCCGTGCAATCGTCATAACCAGATCCGATTCTTCTAAAGGGTGATCCAGACCCCGAAATTTTAACAATTGTAGCGAAAAGAAATCTGAATATTTTGTCTGCTGAGTCGACTGATATTTTCTTGAATAAAGTTCCATTCTGAGACTTTGTTGTAGAGAAGCCGACCAGTACTTTTTAAGGAACGCAATCTTGAAATCATCTATCCCTCCGAAAGTGTACTTAAAGCTCAAGAACCACGTAAGTACATTTCCCGAAAGAAATCGTTCCATCAGTCTTAAACGACGCGCGGGCGGTATATTATTATCATTAAAATAGTGATCCATCTATTTAAGATACGCCTTCGGTGTGACACCAAAATTTTCTGTGAATTTATTAGGTTTAAATTCATTTGATCGAATTACTTGTACGACTTGAGGGTGCTGATAGCCATGTTGAGGGGTAGAAGTTCCTCCAACGTTGTTGTGAAATCCCTCTGTGCTAGTCGTTATTGGGCTACCTGTCATTCCGTGCCCATTCTCCGCGCTAATTGCCCTCTGGCTCGTTGAGTCAACTTCCTTATCTGCGTGCTCTGTCTGAAATAACGTGTTCTGTCCTAATGAGCGCAACTCTGCTTTAATGATTCTGTCCGACTGTTCTTTCATTTTATTCTTGATTTCTTCCTCAAGTACTTTAATGCGCGTATGATTTTCACCTACGGTCTTTATAATAGTTAACCGTTCTTCTTTAGAGTCGCAGCTCATCTTGCGCCAATCCTTTCTGATGCTATCTTTTATCGCTCCCAATTTTTCTTCCATCTGCTGTTTCGTGTCCTGCTGATTCGATTCTATCTTCTCAAGCCTGTCTTCTAGACGTAGATTATTCTCATCTATCGTACTCTTTAAATTATCCTGGTCCGATTCTAGGTTTTGCCATCGCTCTGCTGATTGTATTTCTAATTTATCCATGTCCTTTATTAAGCCCGTAATGCTTTCATTTACTGCCGACAATTGTCCCTGGATAAACGTAGAATCCTTCTCCATTTTATCAAATCGCTTTTCAAGACCATCCTGTGCCGTTTTAACCTCACTGTTATTTACCGTGCATGCTAATTCTATCTGAGCTAGTTTTGCTAATACCGTTTCGTCCAAATCATTTAATTTACGGTTGAATGTATCCTCTAATTTTTGTATCTGACCTAGCTGTTTGTCATTATTCTTACTTATATCAAGCGCGAATTGAACCATCTGCTGTGTAGTGTATTCTTTCATCTCCGCAGATAATGTGGCTAACTGACCCATATTTCTACTTTCTTGCGCTTCTAATTGTTTGTTTATATTTTCATTTACTTGCGCTTGTAATGAGTTACCCTGTTCAATTAATTTAATTTCTAATGACTCACTCTGTTCAATTAATTGTGCCTTCTGTTCAGATAATTGTGATTTTATAGTGTCATTCATTTGAGTCTGGAATGACTCATTCTGTTCCGCTAATTGTGATTTGATAGTTTCATTCATTTGAGCCTGGAATGACTCATTCTGTTCAGATAATTGTGATTTTATAGTGTCATTCATTTGAGTCTGGAATGACTCACTCTGTTCAGATAATTTAATGTCTAATTCTTCACTCTGTTCTTTTAATAGTTTCTGGGTTCGTGCCGTGGCACTTTCAATAATCGCCTGGATCTCTGCGACCGTCGCCATTTTCACACACAAAAATATATATATCACTGAGAAGACAGGAGGATGGCATGCAAACGTCTCCCTGACACACACATATATAATTCTTGACATACATTTACTTCATTTGACCACATTCAGTTCATTTGACCACATTCAGTTCATTTAAACTTATTCCTTTTACTCCCACAAATCAATCATCACTGAATGGTTCTAATTTTACTTAATAAATTTTTAACCCCGCACATATTCAGTCATAAATTACTATCCAGATCTAATGTTAACACTGACTAATTAACAAAGTATTAATTGTCATTTAAGGCTACCAGCCTCCTAACATATTCATGAGTTTGACTTTCTAAACAAATCTAATTTTATGTTTAATCAATGGGCGCCCGATTTCACGTACATTACTTTACTAATTACATCAATAAACAAGACGTGAATCGCATTTTAACTTGCAAAGTCGTGATTCTACTGTATATTCCATTTTCTTGGCGGTACTTCTCTTCGCCGTATTTACGTTAACAAAATATCACTTCCGGTGATCTCAAACAGTCAAAAACAGCGAAACACCACATGTAGGGTAACAGCTTGTTTATGATCCGCTATAAAAGCCCAAAACAACGAAACGCTCCACGGTATGACATCAGCTTATCTATGCTGTCTATCCCCCGTGTTCTAGCAGTTAACTAGCAACGAACTAGCCCCACTTGGCGCGCCAGCTTGTCTATGCACCCTTCAATAAAGCATGGTTTTGTCGAGAGTCGTCTACGGGGTCGTGTTCAGTCCTGACTGCGTTACACAGCAAAGTTCGCTTAAAACAACATGCTCTAATGAATAGAAAGGTTCACGACAGAGGCTATACTAGAAATAAAATTAATAACAAGTAGAATAAAAGAAATTTAATGACTGAAAGGTATGTGCATAATAATAATAATAAATAAAAACAAATCCTCCCTGACTTTCACCCCCTTAATAAATAATAATAATAACACTGAGTGGTAGGAACTCGCTCGTCACAACATAAGGATACACGTCCATTATTTTCTGGTCAAGAAGTTATATAATGTGCGGTGTACTGTTCGTTAATAAGAAATCGAGTACTGATGCGAGTCCGTTTACAACTGAAACAGACATGTTGCTTACGGAGTGCATCTTTTAAATCGCACTACGGCTATGGGACCCACCCGTAATTAATACACCACAATTACTACTGACACATGCAAGATCTAATAATATTAACAGAATGAAGAATCTCCCTGAGATCCTAGCTGGTGCCAGAGCACACGGAATAAAAAAGAGCATGCCAGAAATAGGCCCAAAAAGCTCTCATCATAACTTGGGAACATAGCTTCGCGCACCCTAGCTTGACACGGGTCAAGAACGCGTCAAAAATAAACACACCAAAAATTGATTGAACCAACAACAACAAAATACAAGCCTAACGGCTGAAAAACGATGTTTACATTTATATGAAACGCCAGACAAACACGAATTTCGGTGGCTACCTTACAATTATGGACAGCTCCCATTTAATCAATCAATACTCATTATAACCGATCAGGTTTTGTAAATTTAAACAACATCTTAAATTGCAGTACAGGAAGCAAGCCTGTTCTAATGACAAGACACGTTATCTGATTGAGCGCTCCCCTATTTGTATGAGTCAACACTGCCACAAATACCTCTCTCAGTCTGGCAAGCTAAGTGCAGGTTTCCCACTGGAAAAGGTCAACATATCTCACGCATCCCCTGGATGGCGAGAAACAAATATATACCACAAGTCCAGCCTCGCGAGGACATGAACTGGGTTGACGTGGAGCAAGTCAGAATAATCGCCATGATATATTCCCGCTAGCACATCATAAAAATCACATTACGCACCCATAGCTTCGACTGACTCTCATACACACACACTGGGTCGGCTCAAAACAGATCAACAATATTGCGTCCATTGACACATAAACAAAAATACACAACAAAAACTCGGGTGCAAAGTGCCATCCCGTTCAAATCTGCTGGAAAGCAACTATCAAAATAATCCTGATCCGTCATAAAATTCTACTCACAAATAATCTTTTACCCTCCAAATTCTATTTTTAATCTCAAAATTAATTCAGTTCCATTTTTGTTGTAAGGCATATCTCCGAATAATAATGCTTGACCGCGATTTACGCAAGCGAACGCGAGCACGGGCTCCGCGTGTCGTCCCGTACAGTTAAACCAAATACAATCACAAAATATATAAATTACGCAACGCTCGGCTAGTCCCATATTTAATGTGTCAGTAAAATAAAAACTAATAATCTACATTACCAAGCAAGCAAACAAATATTTACAAAAATATCCCATAATACCGTAGCTGATTTAATAAATAAATAAATTTATTTGGTACTCAATCCTTTAAACAGCGCCAAGAATACGTCTGCAGCCATCTCCTTTAAGATGTTTATCTGGTCATTGACATCTTTAGGCAAATGTCCTGCTGGTTCCCAGATCCATTCTCGTACTTAGGCGTCATCACGTGCTGAATTAAATAAAGTTTTGTCAGATACACACACGATATAATTCCTACTATATTCACCTATCAAGTACTATATTCCTTGACAGTCTATTTGGTGAATTTCTTCGATGAACTGGTCCTACTGATAGTGCTGGGACTATAAATAAATCACTGAAGTTATACTTATGAATTGACGACACTGTTCCATGTTCACAAACATGAAAATATGCAGAGTATGAATCTTACGTCCACAGACGTACTGAAAAAAGTAATGTGTGTTACGTCCTCAGACGCACAGAAATAAGTGATATGTTCCGTCCTCAGACGTACAAAAATTAGTAATGATCCTCGAAGCATCTTGGATCCTTATAAATGACACTGACTAGGGTAGGTGTGGAAGGGGATATATTAAAAAATGTTCCATAATAACTATCAGACTAGCATGCGATCGGTATCATTGAGTTCGTAGTAGTGTGGAGGTTACGATTATGCTGTAGCCGGCTTGAATCGATCGTGGAATTAATCTGTAGATAACTCCCGCGTTAATTTACCAGTGCGCGTTCCCAAGCCGAGTTCCCGCTAGGACAAGGCGTCTTGATATTATTGGCCCTGACTGTTGTATGTCTTTGCGCGCTTTTACATATATACCAGCAGTAGGGAGTGGTTAACATGATGATAGACCAATTGCTTCGTAGCATTCAATTTCTTCCTTGGCGCCAATCTTCCTAGCAACAAGCCATATTGTGCGTGCCCACGCCAACATTCGCGCTAAAAGTTGCACCTGTCCTGTGCCCCAAGAATATAAACACATCCTCCTAAAATACCACAGGAGCTTAAACCATTGTGTCCTCTCGGCCACTGATTTCTCAATATATCCCAACACCGTCTGGCTCTCATATCTGTTGTCTGTAGAAATGTATCAAAAGATGATGAATAATTATTAGAATCCTTTATACAGCCTGTGGATAAAGGGTTCAATATGTAGAGCTTAAATCTACCGCACTTATTTGCCATATTAGAAATTAGTTAATATAGGTAATTCTGAGTAGCTATGCTCAGCCGGAGATAAATTTTGGTATCATTCTAATGAACTTACTATATTTAAGGAGAATAGAATAGGACGATTAGAGATTATACTTTTTCAAATGATAAAAATAAGTAGGATGATTCCAATAAATGAAATAGTTGACCCTTGGGTGGAGATAACATTTCATGAAGTGTAAACATCTGGGTAGTCAGAATATCGTCGCGGTATTCCTGCTAAGCCCAGAAAATGCTGGGGAAAAAATGTTAGATTTACCCCTACAAATATGATTGTAAATTGAATCTTTAGTCATTTAGGGTTTAAGGATAATCCAGTGAATAGTGGGTATCATTGTACAAATTCTGCTATAATAGCAAATACAGCTCCTATTGATAAGACATAATGAAAATGGGCAACGACATAATAAGTATCATGTAAGATAATATCAATTGATGAATTTGCTAAGACTACCCCCGTTAAACCTCCAATAGTAAATAAGAAAACAAATCCTAATGCTCACAGTAATGATGGACTATAATTGAATTGTGTTCCATGAAGAGTAGCTAATCATCTGAAGATTTTAATTCCGGTTGGCACAGCAATGATTATTGTTGCTGAGGTGAAATAAGCCCGTGTGTCTACATCTATTCCTACTGTAAATATGTGGTGAGCTCAAACGACAAATCCTAATAAGCCAATGGCTAGTATAGCATAAATTATTCCTAATGTCCCAAATGCTTCCTTTTTCCCACTTTCTTGACTGATAATGTGAGAAATTATTCCAAATCCTGGTAAAATTAGAATATAAACTTCTGGGTGTCCGAAAAATCAAAATAAGTGTTGGTAAAGGATGGGATCACCCCCGCCAGCAGGGTCAAAGGATGAAGTATTTAAGTTTCGGTCTGTTAATAATATAGTGATGGCCCCAGCTAAAACAGGTAAAGAAAGAAGCAAAAGTAGTGCCGTAATGCCTACAGCCCATACAAATAGAGGTGTTTGGTCTAGGGATATTCCTGGGGCTCGTATATTAATAGTAGTTGTAATGAAATTTACTGCCCCTAAAATTGAGGAAATTCCCGCTAAATGAAGTGAGAAAATTGCTAAGTCTACAGAGGCTCCAACATGAGCAATATTTGCAGAGAGGGGCGCGTAGACAGTCCAACCTGTCCCAGCTCCATTTTCTACCAGGCTTCTTGCTAGTAATAGAGAAAGGGAAGGAGGCAATAGTCAAAATCTTATGTTATTTATTCGTGGGAAGGCTATATCAGGAGCACCTAGCATTAAAGGGACTAATCAATTTCCGAAACCTCCAATTATAATTGGTATTACTATAAAGAAAATTATTACAAAAGCATGAGCTGTTACAATTACGTTATAAATTTGATCATCTCCAATTAGGTAACCAGGTTGACCAAGTTCTGCCCGAATAAGTATTCTTAAGGAAGTACCTACTATTCCTGCTCATGCCCCGAAAATAAAATAAAATAAAATAAAGTGTTCCAATATCCTTATGATTAGTGGAGGAGAGTCATTGTTGCGGTAAAATGGCTGAGTTAAAGGCGATAAATTGTAAATTTATTTAGGAGATTTATCTCTTTTATCAGACCTTTATAGTCATGAATGATATTAGACTGCAATTCTAAAGGAGTAGATACTACTAAGGTTTAAAATTGATATTTTATTTATAGCTTTGAAGGCTATTAGTTTAATTAACTTAAAACCTTATAATATATTAAAGATTAATGATCTAAATAATAAACCTAAAATTGAAATTATAGTAAAGGTTGTTATTAAAATATAAAATTGATTACTATAAAATTGCTCATAATTTCATTTGATTTCTCTATAAGAGAAGAGAACCGCAGTAAAGGTTACACGAAGATAATAAAATAAAGTCATTAATGTTGTAATTAATATTAAGGTAATAATTATTAATCTATTAAGTTCAGCTATTGCTTGGATAACTAATCATTTTGGTATGAATCCGAGGAAAGGGGGCAGACCCCCTAATGAGAGAAGTAATGAAAATAAACAAAATTTAATTTTTGGGTTATTATTTATTGTGAGGAAATTTTGATTAATGTGAAAGATTTGAAATGTATTAAATAAGAAAATGATTGATGATTTTAGAAAAGAATAAACGAGAAAATATAATTCTCATAAATTTTCACCAGAAATTATAGCAGCAATTATTCAACCTAAATGAGTAGGCTAATTTTCGTAAGGATGTCTGGTTTAATCCCCCCAAGGAACCAATTGTAATTGAAGAAACAATAATGATTGAAAAGAAAATATTTATTCTAATAGTATATGAGAGGAGTATTAAGGGTGCAATTTTTTGTCATGTTATTAAAATTAAATTATTTCTTCATTATAGGCCCTCTATAGTCCCAGGGAATCAAGAATGGAAAGGTGCTGCGCCTATCTTTAGAAGGAGGGCTGAACTGATTATTAGTAAAAATACTTCGTAACTTATTATTATAATAATATTTGATATTAGGAATATAATGATTAAAGAGAATAATAATAGGGAAGAAGCAATGGCTTGAATTAAGAAGTATTTTAAGGAGGCTTCAGTTAATAAAATATTTTTTGTGTTAGTTATTAATGGAATAAAAGATAATAAATTGATTTCTAACCCTATCCAAACACCTAATCAAGAAGTTGATGAAATGGAAATTAAAGTTCCTATAATTAATGAACTTAAAAATAAAACCTTTGAAGGATGTTTTAAAATTAAAAAGGAGGTAAATCCTATTTACGGGATATGAACCCATTAGCTTATATTTAGCTGACCTTTTTGTAGTGTATATAAATATATTTAGGTGTATGATGCACAAAAGTTTTTGATACTTTAAGGAGTAGTTTAAATCTACTAAATGTAATGAAGGTAAAAAATTTTACATAATTTATTCTATCACTGTAATCCTCTAATCAGGCACTTCATTAAGGGTAGATGAGGATATTATAGTATTTAACTATGGCATATGTAAAAAAAATATAATTTTCATATTTATAAATATATTTTATAACATTTCTTAAAAGTGTAGGGACATTAAACTAGTTTATAATTAAAAATGTATTAGACAGGAATGTATTTCGTATAAGAAAAAAGTTTTTTTTGCCACCCCATCTTCCGGGACGTGGAGCTAATTTCAAGGGGGGTTGAAATTATTTTTCTATTTCAAAAAAGGGTCTTCTCCTGTGAACATGATTCACTTTTTATAAAATTTCTTAAAAGTGTAGGGACATTAAACTAGTTTATAATTAAAAATGTATTAGACAGGAATGTATTTCGTATAAGAAAAAGTTCTTTTGCTACCCCATCTTCCGGGACGTGGAGGTAATTTCAAGGGGGGTTGAAATTATTTTTCTATTTCAAAAAAAGGGTCCTCTCCTGTGAACATGATTCACTTTTTATAAAATTTCTTAAAAGTGTAGGGACATTAAACTAGTTTATAATTAAAAATGTATTAGACAGGAATGTATTTCGTATAAGAAAAAAGTTTTTTTTGCCACCCCATCTTCCGGGACGTGGAGGTAATTTCAAGGGGGGGGGGGGTTGAAATTATTTTTCTATTTCAAAAAAGGGTCTTCTCCTGTGAACATGATTCACTTTTTATAAAATTTCTTAAAAGTGTAGGGACATTAAACTAGTTTATAATTAAAAATGTATTAGACAGGAATGTATTTCGTATAAGAAAAAAGTTTTTTTGCCACCCCATCTTCCGGGACGTTGAGGTAATTTCAAGGGGGGTTGAATTTTTTTTTTTTTTCAAAAAAGGGTCTTCTCCTGTGAACATGATTCACTTTTTATAAAATTTCTTGAAAGTGCAGGGACATTAAACTAGTTTATAATTAAAAATGTATTCGACAGGAATGTATTTCGTATAAGAAAAAAGTTTTTTTTTGCCACCCCATCTTCCGGGACGTGGAGGTAATTTCAAGGGGGGTTGAAATTATTTTTCTATTTCAAAAAAGGGTCTTCTCCTGTGAACATGATTCACTTTTTATAAAATTTCTTAAAAGTGTAGGGACATTAAACTAGTTTATAATTAATTCCTATGATTATTATGTCCAAAAAGAGAGAATATTTTTACAAAAAAAAGCATTAAATTTTAAGGCATATTGATTAGATTTATACACACTTGTTTAATAAAAAAATTGATTAATATTAGTGCAAAAGGATTTTTTGTAAAATAAAATGATAAGTTTTGGTCTTTTAATTAATTTTGTGATTGATTTAATAAAAAAAGGCTGGATAATTTGTAAGGTAAAATTTTAGGGGAATTTTATCCCATAAAAATTGATCAGTTTAAAGTTATATTAATGCAATTTTATGTAAAAATATTTATGAGAAATTAAGGTATTATAAGGTGAAATTATCATAAATTTGCTATTATGCTAATTAATTTTCTTATAAAATGGGTCATGAAACAGCCTAGATTTAAAAAATCACGTGGCGCTAATAGAAAAACTGATGAATGGACCCTCCAAATTCAATCTGTTATATATATATATATATATATAATAAATGTAATATCTTATAGAAAGTTTATTAGTTAATAAGAGCTTATAAATATGCAGATCCTTTCGACCTATTAAAGACCTATAGGATAGAGGCCGAAAAGAAGGATCTTAAAAATATTTATGACATTGTAGGGTATCGCTATCTTTATTCATATTATATATTTATTTATATATATATATAAATGCATATTGTAATATAATTAAATACACTATATATTGTGACCTTTATGCATCTCTGATAGCATAAAGTCTACATATTATTCCAACAAAATTTAATTCATGTCTCAAAGTCGATGTGAGAATAGAAGTTGCTTGTGAAACTAGAATGACAAAAGGATGGTTCGTACGTGACTTGAAGAAGCTTTCTCCCAGCGCAGACAAAGAAAGCAGGGGAGAGAAAATCCACATCTGGACACCAAATGCGCCAGACAACGCGCGTAGGTCGTTACACTACGCGGGTAAATGCAGAAACCTCAACGATCACCTACCAAATAAACCCCGCCCATTTGAAAGGAATTAGAGCAATAATTAGAATGCAGAAACAGGAATTATACCATCGTATAGGGGATTATCCCAGCCTCTCGGAAGTATCGTCAAAATTTAAATTGGATTATTCTGTGATTTTTGCCAGAATTAAAATGAAATCAGGGGGTGGATTTGAAACGACCAATGGCAGCGAGAGACGCTAGACGCGACCAAATCCCGCCGAAATTAAGGGACAATGAAGCCAATTACGGAGCTCATTATATAAGGATCCAACGATCGGATTTTGAATAAAAAGGAGTCATTGAGACATTGGAAATGAGGACGTTCTAAGGAGCTAGTTCACATATTCATGTGAGTGTTATTTTGGAAATAAATTCTGAAACCCCCCTACTCCACGTCCCTTTAAGAGAAATCGTATAAATAATGGATTGAAACACAGCGAAGTCAGTCTACTTTGGGGCATCGCTAGAGGCGGAAGCCCGTGCCTCGAGCCCTCAGAAAGTACCGTGATTCTTACAAGTTTTATAAGTTCTTAATACGCGCTGTAGAGGCGAGAGCCTGCGCTTGAGGCCATAAGAATATTAACATTTTGTTACAAGTTCATAAGTAGGAGCAAGTATACCTCCGAAATTTGAACATCGCTAAGTATTCGCGAGTGCGAAGTAGAACAGTGCATATCATAACAGTATGACGCAGTTGTAATGATAGGTATAGCCACCCGAGCTATTAACAGCTAAACCAGTATTCTAGGAAGCTATGAACTGTCAGCCGAACTAAGTAAGTTGATGATAGCTATAGGAGATAGGAGCTTCATGTGCGAGAACCGTGCATTGTGTTAATGGTAATAATTCACAGTGGACCTTTGTTTTGGTGAAATTTTGAGAAAAACCGTGTGTAAATTATCCTCCTATCAAGATGTACCAACTAATGAAGAAGACTGATATCAAGGACCAGAACCGCATCGGGAAATATGAGAGATAAGTAAATATTGTATGGGGCATGTGGGCCATAATGTTTCCCATCATTGGGATCGGATAAGTTTATATCGATCATAAGCAGTTATGATAAAAATAGATATTTTAGGCGTACCGGGCATGTTTGTGTAGATTTGTGTGTTTATCAGTAATGAGTATTTTTGTGTGTTTTATAACGTAATAAGTATATGAGCATCAAAGTGTTATTTTAAATATGGTTTTGTTTGGGATGTCATTAATCTTGTTGAATGCACAGTCAAGGGAATATTTGTTTGATAGTGCTTATGCACAATGTGAATGTAAAAGATAAATGGGGAAGACCGCTCGATATTGTGACAAGACCAGTAAGTGACACTGAAATTATGAGAGTGATAAGTATGGTAAGTGATTATCACGCGAAGGTAAAAAGAGGTAAGACAAGAATGGCTGGAGGGTAATGCGAGATATATTCAGGTAAGGCTAAGAGTCGATCCTGGGTCGAGCAGAATTAAAGCGGAGGTGGTATTACCGCGTTCTTCGATGATATAGAATAGTGAGTGAAAATAATAGCGGAGGTGATATTTCCCGCATTCTTCGACGATATATAATGGTAAGTGAAATTAAAGCGGAGGTGATATTCCCGCATTCTTCGACGATATAAAATGGTAAGTGAAATGATTGAATTCATTATCTGATGAGAGTCCACTTTAGCTCCGTCGGAAAGGTATTGTATTGCTCGAGCCCAAGGCAGGTAAAAGGGAGTCTTTAAGAGACAGGTAGAAGTGTGGTAAGCCGTCTGAATTCTAAAAGCAGCCAGGAAGGTTGTTGCCGGCCAGCTGGCTAGCGCGGTGAAAGTGTGTCTGTCACAAGGTCGAGATTGTCATTGTATTCTATGAAGGGAGGTAGTCCAACTTCCCGGGGTTTCTTCTTGTGTACCGCTTCAGGAAGCGATGTATTCTATTGTCATTATTTTTGGAGTGAATTCATTATAGTTGTTGTTTATTAATGATCACGGCGCACCGGCCGCCGAAGTATTTATTTGATGCTTCATGTATGTTGACTTGTTTATGTTACCATAATTAACGGAGTCATAGCTCTGAGTGAAGTAATTGTTTTAAAGTTATAAAAACACACATGCCCGTAACCTAGAGTAAATCTATTGCCTTCATTATCTGACTCTTGTGAGGAAAGATGATGATTGTACGAGTAGACATGTCCGATTTCCAAAGAACAAATTTTGCAAGTTATAAAAATGAGTGCGCAATTTATTGTGATAGAATGGCTGGTTTATTTAAGCCACAGTTATTTGAATTAAATCTGTTGACAATAACTCTTGGACTTGAAGCAGTGGACTGCAGTAAAATAGACTAATTTCTATTCCTGGTTTCAGCCAGTGTGAAACATTAATTTTGCATTTTTTTGATATTGTTGATTTCAGTAATTTAAGGGAGTTGATTTTGTTTTTATTTGTCTATGGTTGGGAGAAAAGGGAGATGATGTTTTTGTGAAATAAATTATTTTATATTAGGAGTTCTCTGACCTACTGATTTTAAGGTAAGCCTCCTGTGATCCTGTGACAATATTCCTAGGATGTTTAGAGTAAGTGAGAGCCACCCCGAACAGAGCACTACCCGAGTAAGAGTCGGCATCCTAGAAGAACGCTGAAGGGTATAATATATATATAACAACCTATATAGTTTTTTTAATAGGTTAAAGTATTTTATTAAAATACGCATTTATTATAGATTGACCAAAATATTGAACTATATAGGATAAAATACAATAATGAAAATATATATATATATATTTAACCCTTAATTAAAGATTTGTTACGGTTCTTATATTGTATGATTGAATATATATATGGTAACTTATTGATTAACCGCGCGCGCGAGTTTTTATTATTTTTGATCTTTATAATATATTTTTGTACCGTGACTTTATATGTTTCTATAAAAGTTTAGAAAACCGTTTACAGGGGAAAGTTACTATAATTATTTGAGTTTGAGATAAAAAAAATATAAATTTGGGGGGGAATTTATAGATTTTTAGAATCAATTTGATAAATTATTATTATTTATGAATTGTTTTAGGAGGATTTAGGTAAATTTTTATGAATTTGGAAAAATTGAGGGCTGGTGAGCAACGAATTGAGGTGGAAAAATATTGATGATTTAAGAGTTGAATGTGAATTGTGTTGACCAAAATATGGGCTGGTGAGCAACGAATTGAGGTGGAAAAAATATTGATGATTTAAGAGTTGAATGTGAATTGTGTTGGCCAAAATATGGGCTGGTGAGCAACGAATTGAGGTGGAAAATGATGGAATGACTGTAGGCTGAGGTGTAGAGCGTGAATTGTTGATCGAAATTTGTGGACTGGTGAGCAACGAATTGAGGTGGAAAAATATTGATGATTTAAGAGTTGAATGTGAATTGTGTTGACCAAAATATGGGCTGGTGAGCAACGAATTGAGGTGGAAAAAATATTGATGATTTAAGAGTTGAATGTGCATTGTGTTGATCAAAATATGGGCTGGTGAGCAACGAATTGAGATGGAAAATGATGGAATGACTGTAGGCTGAGGTGTAGAGCGTGAATTGTTGATCGAAATTTGTGGACTGGTGAGCAACGAATTGAGGCGGAAAAAATATTGATGATTTAAGAGTTGAATGTGAATTGTGTTGACCAAAATATGGGCTGGTGAGCAACGAATTGAGGTGAAAAAATATTGATGATTTAAGAGTTGAATGTGAATTGTGTTGATCAAAATATGGGCTGGTGAGCAACGAATTGAGATGGAAAATGATGGAATGACTGTAGGCTGAGGTGTAGAGCGTGAATTGTTGATCGAAATTTGTGGGCTGGTGAGCAACGAATTGAGGTGAAAAAATATTGATGATTTAAGAGTTGAATGTGAATTGTGTTGATCAAAATATGGGCTGGTGAGCAACGAATTGAGATGGAAAATGATGGAATGACTGGGCTGAGGTGTAGAGCGTGAATTGTTGATCGAAATTTGTGGGCTGGTGAGCAACGAATTGAGGTGAAAAAGTATTGATGATTTAAGAGTTGATGTGAATTGTGTTGATCAAAATATGGGCTGGTGAGCAACGAATTGAGGTGGAAAATGATGGAATGACTGTAGGCTGAGGTGTGTCAAGATAGATAGGATGATTGATATTGATATGTATAAAAAAAATAAAAATGAATATAAATAAATATGGATTGCTCAAGGTTAAACAAACAAATTTTTGATAAAATCTGGAACTATAAAGGACAAGGAGGCTATGTAAAACAAATGAAAGAAGAACTTCAAAAATTCAAAATTACTGAAGAAGATTGTCTAAATCGAATAGAGTACAGAAAAAAAATTTTTGGTCTCAAAATTCTTGTCGGGGAGAAGAAAAATCTCAACAGAGGAGAATGGACTGCTGAAAGAAGAGCTGCACAGTCGACCAGGATGAAAGACTTCTGGAAGAGAAAGAAGGAAACTAGACCTATAAAGAAGTGATATTTGCGTGGTCCTTGTTGGCCTGTCCGCGGTGTATATATATATATAAATATGGTTATATAGATATTTTTAATTATATAAAAATAATTTTATATAAATTTGTATATTTGTATGTATACCTTTAGGCAGGCTTAAAGGGGTGATATATTGATGATTACGAATTGATTTTATCAACTTGAACCAATATTTTATATAGAATTATAAAAGTTTTATTCTTACTTAGAAATTTATTATTTGAATATTTTACATGTAAATTTTTGTGTGTTATAATAAGATCTGAATGATTATATGTTATTCGCAGTATTTAATATTAGTAATTAAGGCAATTTAGAATTAGTAATTTGATTTATGGTCGACAAAAGTCGTGCCAGCAGTCGCGGTTATACGTAGGACTTGAATGAATATTATCAGTGTTGAAGTTAGTTTGTTTAGAAGAAGATTTTAATTAATTTTTAGAGGTAGAATTTGAAAATTAAATAGATTTTTATGGGATAATGAAGCTTTGAAATTTAAAATTTAAACTGGGATTAGATACCCTATTATTTTTAAATATAAAATGTAATACTTGAGTAGTAATAGTTAAGTTCTTGAAACTTAAAGAATTTGGCGGTGTTTTAGTCTTTTCAGAGGAATCTGTCCTGTAATTGATAATACACACTATAATAAATTTAATTTTGTAATGTCAGCTTGTATACCGCCGTCGTAAGATTATCTTTTAAGAGAAAGAATTTTCTAGATTTTGTAATAAAATTTATGTCAGGTCAAGGTGCAGCTTATGATTAAATAGGAGATGGATTACAATAAGATTGACTATTTAAACGGATATTATCTTGAAATAGATAAATTGAAGGTGGATTTGAAAGTAATATTGTTATATTATGATATTGTGATTATAGCTCTAAAACATGTACACATCGCCCGTCGCTCTCATTATTTAAGGTGAGATAAGTCGTAACATAGTAGATGTACTGGAAAGTGTATCTAGAATGTCAAAGTGAAGCTTTAAAGTAAAGCATTTCATTTACACTGAAGGGAATTTCGTGCAATTCGAATTACTTTGAAAGATGAATATTAATTGTAAATATGTATAAATTTATTTTAATTAAAGTAATTTTAAAAAGATTTTTTTAGTATAGTTTATAGAAAAAATATGAAAATTTATAGTGAAGTAGTATTGTGAAAGAATTATGAAATATTTGAAGAATTATTTTTTGGGAAGTAGATTTATATTGTACCTTGTGTATCAGGGTTTATTAAAAATTTTGTAAGAAATTTATATTTCTCGAGTTAAAAAGAGCTAATATAATATGTTATTTAATGTAATATATTTATTAAAAATATTATATTAGAAATGAAATGTTAATCGTTTTTTAAGATATCTAGTTTTCTAAGAAATGAATTTAATTCAGTTTAGTCTAAGTAATTGCTTAAATTAGTAAGTGATTATATAGGCTAGAAAATAGTTTGGGGGATAAGCTTTAAATTGTAAATTATAATTTATAAAAGTGTAGTTAAAATTGTAGACTTTAAATTAGTCATCAAGTTAATAATGTTATAAATTAAGTTAGTTGTTTATGATTTTATAAAAAGTTTAATTAGTGAATTAGGATAATTTAATAAGTAATATGTTATTTGGAATAATGATAAAATTAGTATAATTGAATGTATTAATATATTATTTTTTATTAGAATTTATATTAAGGAATTAGGCAAAAATTAGTATTCGCCTGTTTAACAAAAACATGTATTTTAGTGAATAATTTAAAGTCGGGCCTGCCCACTGGATATTTAAAGGGCCGCAGTATTTTGACTGTGCAAAGGTAGCATAATCATTAGTTTTTTAATTGAAGGCTAGAATGAATGGTTTGACGAAATATTGACTGTCTCAATATAAAATATAGAATTTAACTTTTGAGTCAAAAGGCTTAAATAGAAATGGAGGACGAGAAGACCCTATAGAGCTTTATATATTATAAAAATATTTAATTTAGGATTATTGGGAATATTTTAAAAAATATATTGTGTTGGGGTGACATAGAGATTTAAATAACTCTTCATAAAAAGTACATTGATTTATGAATATTTGATCCATTATTATTGATTGTAAGATAAAGTTACCTTAGGGATAACAGCGTAATTTTTTTAAGAGTTCATATCAACAAGAAAGATTGCGACCTCGATGTTGGATTAAGGAATACAATTAGGTGTAGAAGTTTAATTTATAGGTCTGTTCGACCTTTAAATCCTTACATGATCTGAGTTCAAACCGGTGTAAGCCAGGTTGGTTTCTATCCTCATTAGATAAAAATATTTTAGTACGAAAGGAAAAAATATTTAAAATAATTTTGTGAAAATGAATATTATTAACTATTTTGGCAGAAAGAGTGCCTTGAATTTAGAATACAAATATGAAAATAATTACAAATAGTATTGATAAAGGAAGTTATAACTAGTTTAGTAAGTGCATTGATTTTAATTTAGGAGTTTTGATTGGAGTGGCGTTTTTGACTTTATTAGAACGTAAGGTGTTGGGTTATATTAAAATTCGAAAGGGGCCTAATAAGGTCGGGTTTGTAGGGTTACCTCAACCGTTTGCAGATGTAATTAAACTTTTAACAAAGGAATCTACGTACCCTTTGTTATCAAATTATTTTTTATATTATTTCTCCCCTATTTTTAGTTTATTCTTAGTTTTATTAGTTTGAATAGTTTATCCCCTTGTGTCGGTGATGTTTTTATTTAATTTGGGATTATTGTTTTTTTATGTTGTACGAGTATAGGTGTTTATACAGTTATAATTGCTGGGTGATCTTCTAATTCTAATTATGCCTTATTAGGGGGTCTTCGAGCTGTGGCTCAAACAATTTCTTATGAAGTAAGTTTAGCATTAATTTTATTATCATTTGTGTTTCTTATTGATGGGTATTGTTTATTGAATTTTATAATTTATCAAAATTATATTTGATTTATGTTTTTATCTTTTCCTTTAATATTAGCCTGATTTGCATCTTGTTTAGCAGAAACTAATCGTACTCCTTTTGATTTTGCTGAAGGAGAGTCTGAATTAGTATCAGGATTTAATGTAGAGTACAGAAGAGGGGGGTTTGCATTGATTTTTATAGCAGAATATGCAAGAATTTTGTTTATAAGAATATTATTTTGTGTTATGTTTATAGGAAGAGACACTTTTATTTTTTGTAAAGTTAACATTTTTATCTTTTATATTTATTTGAGTTCGAGGTACTCTACCTCGATTTCGTTACGATAAATTAATATATTTGGCTTGAAAAAGATTTTTCCCTTATCCTTAATTTTTTTATTTTTTTATTTGGGGTTAAAAATTATTATGTTTTCTATTCTAATTTAGTGTATTTATTTTAGTAGGATGTTAATAGAAGAATTTAACTTCTGTCTTATGTTTTCAAAACATATGCTTTCATAAAGCTTTATAACTAATTTACTAGTTTATCTCATGTTATGAGAATAAGAGGGTTAATTAAGTAATAGGCGAAATAAAGGACAGTTAAAATTTGTCCAGTTAAAATATAAGGGTCTTCAACAGGTCGCGCACCAATTCATGTTAATAAAATAACAATTGTTGTTTTAGATCAAAATAGAATTTGATTGATTAGATAAAATTGAGTCCCCCGAAATCTATTACTGTTATAAAATGGTAAAATTAATAGAATGGCAATAGATATAACTAAAGCAATTACACCTCCTAGTTTATTTGGGATAGAACGGAGAATAGCATAAGCAAATAAGAAGTATCATTCTGGTTGAATGTGGACAGGGGTGACAAGAGGATTGGCTGGGATAAAATTATCAGGGTCTCCCAGTATATAAGGTTCAAGCAGGCTTATAAAATAAGAGTTGCTACTATAATAATAAACCCAAAGAGATCCTTAAAAGAAAAGTAGGGATGGAAGGGAATTTTGTCAACATCTCTATTTAACCCTAAGGGATTTTTAGAACCTTTTTGGTGTAGAAATAGTAAGTGAATTATAACAGCAGCTGAAACAATAAAGGGAGGAACAAAATGGAAGGTGAAGCATCGGGTTAAGGTTGCGTTGTCTACACTAAAGCCTCCTCAAACTCATTGGACAAGTTCTGTCCCTAAATATGGAATAGCAGATAATAAGTTGGTAATTACAGTAGCACCTCATAAAGATATTTGACCTCAAGGAAGAACGTGTCCTATAAAGGCTGTTCCTATTACAAGAAATAGAATAATGACCCCTGTTATTCATGTATGCATATAGTTATAAGATCCATAGTATATTCCTCGTCCTACATGTAGGTAGAGACAAATGAGAAAGAAGGAGGCACCATTGGCATGCAGAGTTCGTAAAAATCAACCATAGTTTACATCACGACAAATATGGGCCACACTATTAAAAGCTAAATCGATATTTAATAATATATTTAATAATAATATATTTATTGCAGCTAAATAGCCATACACAAAGAAAAGAAATAATACATTTATATACACTGTACTCGCGCGCTTGGGCCTTGGTTTGCATATTCTTTAATTGTTTTTGTTCTTTTGGTGCAGAGTTCTAGGTGGTAACGTTCACACATGTATCCACATAGTTCGCACTTACATATCTCTGTCGGTTCATGGTATGAGGTGTTGTTACAAATTAGATGGTGGAAACCATGTACTGCCAGTCTTGTGAACACGTGCCTCATCTCGAAGCTGGATGTTGTCCACGTCCGGTCTATCATAGCTCCAGTTCCAAAGAATTCTGGTGGGGTGTCTTCTCTCTTTTTGTTGAGTGTTGCTAGGAGATTTTCTGACGCTCTGGTGTTGGGCAGGTTCAGGTGTGTTCTGAAGTCTTCAATGAGGAAGGATTCTCGTGCTAGGAGGTAGACGAGTCTTGATCTTGTTGTCTTGGATACTCCGATCGCTCTCTTTATGTATAGAGCTTTTATTCTTTCTAGAGAGGATAGGTTCTTCTCTGTGAGGTGCGGCCAAATGATTTCCATCCCATATGTTAGAATAGGCACGATTTTTGCTCTAAATAGTGCCATCGCCGTCTCTAGGCTAAGTGATCTAATGTAGTTGATTTCGTGCATCGCCCGTATTGCCTGTGTTGTTTTTTCTATTACATGCTTTGTAAAGTATTTGGCACTTGTTTGCAGAGTAATGCCAAGGTACTTGAAATCGTTTACTATGGCTACTTTCTGCCTCTTTATGAAGATTTCTGTCATTGCTGGGATCTTTCCTCCTTGCCTAAATACCATCATTTTTGTTTTTGATGTATTAATTTCGAATGTGTGTTTGTAGCACCATTCCTCCATTTCTTTTATCACGTTTTGTAGTTTTCTGATGTCCTTTGATCCGATCACTATATCATCAGCGTAGGCGTACGATACTACGTCATCCTTATGGGTTATTCTCATTATTTCTTCTGCTGCCAGGATGAAAAGTAATGGGCTCATTGGATCACCCTGTAATACTCCGTTCGTTTGAAGTATCGGTTCTGAAAGTGATATGTTGTCAGAGATTCTGATTTTGTTCCATTGTAGTATCGTTTTTATGGTTTCAGTCCACACATGGTTCCTGTTTAGGGTTTCTTCCAGCTTCTGTGCCACAAGTTCCCGGTTTATGAGGTCGAATGCTTTTGTGAAGTCTATAAACACTACGTAGAACTTTTCTCTTCTTTCAAGGGCTTCCCTGATGTTATTGAGTAGTAAGTGTATAGCGGTTACAGCTGATCTTCCTTTCCGGAATCCGAATTGATTTTCTGGTAGATACTCGTCTATTTCTTCTCTGACTCTCCCCAAGATTGTTTTTGTGAATATCTTGAACGGAATATTCTCCAGAGCGATGCCTCTGTATGTGTTTGTATCATATGGATCGCCATTGCCTTTATAGAGTACTTTTATAGTTGAATGTCTCCATCTCTCCGGTATTGAGGCCGTCTCAATGCATTTATTGTATAATTTTGTCCATGTAGGTAGTAGGAGGTGAGCAATGTCTTTTATGTACTCACTGTAAATGTTGTCTGGTCCTGCGGCTTTGTTTTTCTTTGTGCTTGAGATGATGTTTTGGACTTCATTAGCTGTCAGCGGAGTCCATTCTGTTGACGCTAGTGTATAGGTACTTTGATTATTTTCTGGGGTGTTCGTTATTCCTTCCTTGTTGAGTATATTGTTAAAGTGTGTCATCCATTTTTCCATGTTTATATAATGTGTCTGCGCTTGCTTCCTAGGACGTAGAGCGATATATGGGTCTTTCTTTGCCTTTCTTTGCAGTGTAATGTATTGCTAAAAATAGTCCTGTTGCAATTTGGATTATTAAGCAAAGTCCTAAAAGTGAACCGAAATTTCATCAAGCGGAAATATTAGAAGGTGCAGGGAGATCAATTAATGCTCTATTGGCAATTTTAAATAAATGGTGGGAGGTGCGGATAGGTTTATTCATTAGTTTTTAGGACGAAGTGGGCCTTGAAAAATGGTAGTAATTTTTACAATAGCAATAAGTGTTAAGAATAAATAAGTTACTAATATGAGTGTAATTAAATCTGTTGGTTTATTATATAGTTTAGTAAGGAGGTAATTGGATTCATCATGTAAAGTAATTAATTCATTATTAATGTTATTTATTTCTTCATTAAAGTTTAATAGATTCCATAAAGTTGAATCTCTTACTAGAGAGATAGAAATTATCAGGGAGAATAATAATAGGGTAATAATTAAAGATTTGGTTGGAATTGAAAAAAGTCCATTGGATGCCAAGGTAGTAATGTAAATAAATAACACAAGTATTCCCCCTAGAAATACAAGAAATAGAATGTAAGAAAATCAAAAAGTTGAAGTTATTATTCCGGTTGTTAATGCTACAATTAAGGTTTGTATAATAATAATTAATATTATTGCTCTTGGGTGATTTACTTGGGAAAAAATTATTGCGTTTAATAAACTGGAAATTATAATTCTAAGGTTTAAATAAAGTATTAATTTTGGGGATTAATGATAAGAAGTTTTCTTTCCTTTGAGTTTTAGAAGTAGTATACTTAATATTGATTTACAAGACCAGTGTTTTTATTTAAACTACTAAAACAATGGTAATACTTATTTATTGAATTGTAGCAATCTTGATTTTTTTTAAGAGGTGTGTGGGTGTTTTGTTCTAATCGGAAGAATTTATTGGCAACATTATTAAGATTAGAATTTGTAGTTTTAAGATTATTTTTAATATTATTTATATTTTTAAATATATACACTTTTGAGTTATTTTTTAGAATAGTATTTTTGACATTTTCAGTATGTGAAGGGGCTTTGGGCCTTTCCATTTTAGTTTTGATGATTCGAACTCATGGGAATGATTTTTTTCAGACATTTAGAATTTTACAATGTTAAAATTTATCTTTATACTTGTGTTTTTAATCCCTCTTAGTTTTTTAAATAAGTTTTGATGATTGGTACAAAGTCTATTATATTTGATAACTTTCTTTCTTATAATAAGATATATTACATTAACAGATTTTTGTAATTTGAGTTATATCTTTGGGACTGATATTTTGTCATACGGGTTAATTTTATTAAGATTTTGAATTTGTTCATTAATGATTACAGCTAGAGAGAGTGTTTATCATTATAGGTATTTTAGTTCTTTTTTCCTTTTTTTTTTGTTATTTTTTTATTATTAATATTATTTTGTACATTTAGAAGAATAAGATTATTTTCCTTTTACCTGTTCTTTGAGGCTAGACTGATTCCAACTTTATTTTTAATTTTGGGATGAGGGTATCAACCGGAATGATTACAGGCAGGAGTGTATTTATTATTTTATACTTTGTTAGCTTCTTTACATTTATTAGTAAGTTTATTTAATATTTATGGATTTTACGGTAGTTTGTATATTGGGCTTTTAAATAATATTAGATTATCAAGAATGTTATTTTATATTAGATTAATTTTAGCGTTTTTGGTTAAAATACCTATATTTATAGTACATTTATGACTACCTAAGGCGCATGTTGAAGCCCCAGTTTCAGGATCAATGATTTTAGCAGGGGTATTACTGAAATTAGGAGGGTATGGGTTATTACGAGTTTATTTAATATTAATCAAGCTTGGATTAACTCATAATGTAATTTGGATTAGAATTAGTTTAGTAGGTGGGTTTTAATGAGTTTAGTTTGTTTACGTCAGGTTGATTTGAAGGCTTTAATTGCTTATTCTTCTGTTGTTCATATAGGAATAGCTTTAGGGGGTATAATAACATTAACAGATTGGGGATTTATAAGAACATATACGTTAATAATTGCTCATGTGTTGTGTTCGTCAGGCTTATTTGCTTTAGCTAATATTTCTTATGAGCGATTAGGGAGACGTAGATTATTAATTAATAAGGGTTTAATGAATTTTAAGCCTTCTATAACATTATGATGATTTTTATTGAGATCCTCTAATATAGCGGCCCCTCCATCATTAAATTTAATAGGAGAGATTGGGTTATTAAATAGATTAGTAATGTGATCTTGGATTTCTATAGTTATATTAATATTGATTTCTTTTTTAGAGCGGCTTATTCTTTATACTTATACTCTTATAGACAACATGGTATAATTTATTCTGGTATTTATTCTTGTTCTATAGGGTATACCCGAGAATATTTACTGTTAATGTTGCATTTATTACCTTTGAATATTTTAATTTTAAAGGGTGATCTATGTATTTTATGATTATATTTAAGTAGTTTAAATAAAATATTGATTTGTGGTGTCAATGAAGTAATGAATTTACCTTAAATCATTTTAGGATTGGTATCAATTTGTTTTGTTTCTTTTCTTTTTTTGTTTTAACGGCAATTTTTCTGGTAATAATAGGATTTTATTTTATTATAAATGATATAGCTATTTTTATTGAATGGGAAATTTTTAATTTAAACAGATCTTCTTTAATTATAACTTTTTTATTTGATTGAATGTCTTTATTATTTATAGGATTTGTTTTATTTATTTCTTAACTAGTGATTTTTACAGAGAGGAGTATATGCATGGTGATTTAGTGATTAATCGATTTATTATTTTGGTGTTGATATTTGTGTTATCTATAATATTTTTAATTATTAGTCCTAATTTAATTAGAATTCTTTTAGGGTGGGATGGATTAGGCTTGGTTTCATATTGTTTGGTGATTTATTATCAAAATGTGAAATCTTATAGAGCTGGAATATTAACGGCTTTATCTAATCGTATTGGTGATGTGGCATTATTAATAGCTGTAGCTTGAAGATTAAATTTTGGGAGATGAAATTATATTGTTACGGCTGTGAGTTTGTGTCATCGCTCGCCGCTTGAGTCACAACTGCCCCAGGGGCTGAGCTGTGGCTTGCCTCCTGTATTGCGCGCGCCTTATGCAACAGGGCTACTACAGACAAAGGGATAGTCCAGAAGATTCGTGACTGGACCAGCGGTGGAAACCTCGAGAAGCCGTGGACTCTGGATGGATCTAGAACCATTTATTGAGTCACCGGCCTGCTATATAAGAGTGACCCGTGAAGCAGTTGTGGTTGTGTTTTACGAGCTAGTGTGAGCGTTTATTCTGAGCGACAGAAGTGTGGTGACTTGCGAAACCCCTAGTGTAGTGGCGAAGTGAGGAACATACAGGGGACTGCCGTGTTCTGAGTAAGTGTGCTTTCACTGAGTGTCAGATATTGTGATGTCGAAATCCAGTGACATTGTTTCTCCCAGCTGGTGAACAGCGCGCAGCAAGAGCCCGTAAGTACTGTAGTAGGCGCACATTAGAAAGAAGTTGTATGTAGTTCTGTCAAGGCCACTAGGCTCATTAGCGGCAGGATTAACTTCTGTGGTCTGTTGACAAGTGGAAGGGCCAAGAGCGCTCAAGGAAGAGACTTGACGAAACTGGAGTAAGGCTCCTAATTGCTTGTATTTGCTGATTCGTGTAATTTTCTGGCCACAATAAAGTTAATTATTTCTTTAAGCAGTAATTGGTGTTGTGCTTTGTACCCCACCGTAATCCAGTTAACAAAAGTGCCACTAGGGGGGTGGCACGTAACAACTGGTGTCAGAAGCCGGATTACGAACTCAAGCACAACACCTGACGGTCCTGGTTTCAAAACCCGAGCAGGTCATTTTTTTTAAAATTTTCCTGTGAGTGCATGCCCTTTACAAGGCAAACAACTAAAATGGAGGCGCAATTGGCAGCATTGCTAGAAAAGTTAAATGGCATAGAAGACGGCCAGAAGAATTTAACCAAGGAGCTAACTTGCAAATTAGAAGACGGCCAGAAGAAGATGGAAGACGGTCAAAATAAGTTAGCGGAGGACCTGAAGAAGATGGAGGACGGCCAGAAGAAGATGGAGGACGGCCAGAAGAAGTTAGCCGAGGACCTAACTGCTAAATTAGAAGATGGCCAGAAGAATTTAACCAAGGAGCTAACTTGCAAATTAGAAGACGGCCAGAAGAAGATGGAAGACGGTCAAAATAAGTTAGCGGAGGACCTGAAGAAGATGGAGGACGGCCAGAAGAAGATGGAGGACGGCCAGAAGAAGTTAGCCGAGGACCTAACTGCTAAATTAGAAGATGGCCAGAAGAATTTAACCAAGAAGATAGAGGACGGCCAGAAGAAGATGGAAGACGGGCAGAATAAGTTAGCACAGGACTTGAAGAAATTAGAACTGGGTCTGCGTGAGGAAGTCACGGCAGTGGAAAAGAAGTTCGACGCCTTAAAAGAAGAAGTTGCTGAGCTACGCCGACGCCCGCTGACGGGGGTGGAAGAGAGATTTAACGCTCTACAAAAGGAATTTGCTGAGCTGCGCCGACACCCGCCGACAGGGATGGAAGATAGATTCAAAGCCCTACAAGAGGAAGTCGCCGAGCTGCGCCGACGCCCGCCGACCGGGGTGGATGAGAGAGTCAAAGCCCTACAAGAGGAAGTAGCCGAACTGCGCCAACGCCCACTCACGGGGGTGGAAGAGAAAGTCAACGCTCTTCAAGAGGAAGTTGCCGAGCTGTGCCGACGCCCGCCCACAGGTACACCGGGGACACCAGGAACGGGACAGAGCAGAGTGACGCCCCCAACCTTCGACGGAAAGGTCCCGTGGAGCACCTATTTACGTCAGTTCGAGGCAGCCTGTTCCATAAACAACTGGAACAGCACGGAAAAGGCTACAGCTCTCATTGTAGCGCTGAGAGGGGACGCCCTTAACGTCCTTCAGGCCATCCCGACCGGATCCCAGGACTACGCTTCACTGATCGCACATATGGAGTCCAGATATGGGGATAGCCATCTTCAGCAGGCCTACCAGATGCAGCTCCGGACCCGGGTACAAAAGAACGCGGAAACCCTGCAGGAGTTCGAGATGGACATCGCACGCCTCGTAAGGCTTGCCTACCCAACAGCGCCGGCCGACTTTCTGGAGCAGATAGCGACGCAGACCTTCACCGACGGGCTACGGGACTCGGACACTCAACAGGCGCTGCGACTCGCGCGCAATAAGAACCTGGCAGATGCGCTGAGCCACGCACTTGAATTCGAGACGGCAAAACAGGCATCTAGAATGCACGCGCGGGTGCGTCAAGTGGACGTCGACGAACCAGCAAAAACCAACGAGACCAAGCCCCTGGCCGACGAATTGAAGAAGGCGCTAAGCCGTTTCTTCAAGAATCGCAGTACCACCAACATAAACGTAGCCGAAGGACATCCGGAGAGGCGGCCCGGAAGAGGACTACCGACCTGCTGGACCTGCCGTAAGAGAGGCCACCTGAGCAAGGACTGCGGTGATCGCCGCCGCCAGTCGGGACAGTCAGTCGTAGGGAAACCGCGCGGCCCAGGAAAGCAAGTATCAGCCAGCCTAGGGGGGCATAGGTTGGCTTGTGGCAGTCGTCATGCCCCGGCAGTCCAAGTTCGTGTGACGCAGTTACGGAGGGATAATAGCAGCCTGATGGTCGACGGAGTCGTCAACGGAGAGAGCTGGCCCCTGCTAATCGACACGGGAGCATCGAGGACCATCGTCAGCCCCACCGTGATCCCGAAGTGGAGAGTTCAACCCACACAAAGGAACCTCCAGCTAATAACCGCGACCGGAGACACCGCACCGGTACATGGCGAAGCATCACTGGAGTTCGTCATTGGTCGACGGGCGATAAAGCATCCAGTGCTTGTGGCCGACGTATCAAATGAATTGATCATTGGACTGGACTTCCTGGACCAGAACAACATCATCTTGGATCTGAGTACCAACACTCTGCACTTCGGAGGTGAGGAACTTGCTTTGCAACCAGCACACGAGACCGTCACCGCACGACGAGTAAGGCTGAGAGAGGACGTCATCGTTCCTGCCAGGACGGAGGTCAGCGCCGCCGTAATTGTCGACGGAACTGCTGAGGGAGTGGCTGCTGTCATCGAGCCAAAATATGAGGACATCCAGGCAAAAGGATTGCTAGTTGCCAAGACGCTCATCAACACGACGCCTCGGCCGTACGTTCGCCTGTCCAATCTGAACGACTACGATATTACGGTTCACCGGGACACCAACCCAGGAGTCTGCGAGCCCGTTACCTGGATTGCCCGCATCACAGAAACGACGGACGGACACCTGCAGACGGACAACCGAAGAAGACGCGCCCTGCCAGAAGAACTACAGAAGCTGTACCAAGGATCCCAGGACCATTTAGACGAAGAGCAATCACGCCAACTTCAGGACCTGCTACGCGAATTCCAGGATGTCTTCTCCGTGGGGAGCAAAGACTTCGGCAGGACAAGCTTGGTCCAGCACAGAATCGACGTTGGGGACAGCGCACCGATTAGGGCCCCATTCCGACGTGTCCCGCTCGCCAAGCAAGCCGAAGTCGACCGGATGGTAGAAGAGATGAAGGAGCAAGGGGTGATCGAGCCATCACATAGTCCTTGGAGTTCTCCGGTCGTGCTTGTGAAGAAGAAAGACGGTTCCACCAGGTTCTGCGTGGACTACAGGCGGGTGAACGACGTCACGAAGAAGGACAGCTACCCTCTACCCCGGATCGACGACACGCTGGACACCATATCAGGGTCAAGATGGTTCTCCACCTTGGATTTGAAGAGTGGCTACTGGCAGGTGGAGGTCCACCCTAAGGACCGCGAGAAAACGGCGTTCTCTGTGGGCAGCGGGCTCTGGCAGTTCACCGTCATGCCATTCGGTCTGTGCAACGCCCCTGCGACCTTCGAAAGGCTAATGGAGTCCATTCTGAGGGGACTACACTGGAAGACCTGCCTGGTCTACCTTGACGACGTCATCGTTCTGGGGAGGAGCTTCGAGGAGCACTACAGCAACCTGAAGGAGATCTTGTTGAAGCTACGGGCTGCCCAGCTGAAGTTGAGCCCCAAGAAGTGTCAGCTCTTCCAGAAGCGGGTCCAGTACCTTGGGCATATCGTCTCCGAGGAAGGGGTGCGCACCGACCCAGAGAAGACCGCAGCTGTGAGGGAGTGGCCAGTTCCGAAGGACAAGTCGCAACTACGAAGCTTCCTGGGACTCTGCACTTATTATCGTCGCTTCGTGAGAGGATTCGCCGACATCGCCAAACCTTTACATCGACTGACTGAGAAGGACCAACTCTTCACGTGGACAGCAGAATGCCACAGTGCCTTCGAACAACTCAAGCAGGCTCTGTGCACCGCGCCTATTCTGGCCTACCCCAGACCTGGAACAAGGTTCATCGTCGATACCGATGCCAGCGACTTTGGCATAGGGGGGATCCTGTCGCAAGTAGTGGACGGCGAGGAGAGAGTAGTGGCCTACTTCAGCAAGGCCTTGTCAAAGCCAGAAAGGAACTACTGCGTCACCAGGAAGGAGCTGCTCGCCATCGTTAAGACCATTGAACACTTCCACAAGTACCTGTACGGGCAAGAATTTCTCATCAGGACCGACCATGCAACCCTGCGGTGGCTCCTGAACTTCAAGCAGCCCGAGGGTCAACTCGCGCGGTGGTTAGAGAGACTTCAACAGTACAACTTTGAGATTCAGCACAGGAAAGGCCAACTGCATTCTAACGCCGACGCCCTGTCACGAAGACCGTGCCCCGAAGACTGCACCTTCTGTGCCCGAAGGGAGGAGAACACCGGGATACTGTGCCGACGGACTACTGTGGAACTTCAAGGGAACTGGAGCCACGAATCTTTCACGCAGGCACAAGCAGAGGATGATGACCTGGGACTGATAGCCGAATGGAAGAGGGCCTGTGTCCCCAGACCCGGGTGGAACATTGTGAGTGACTGCAGCCCAAAGTTTAAGTCCTACTGGGCACAGTGGGACTCGCTGATTGTAAGGGATGGCCTCATCTGCCGTACCTGGGAGAGCACCGACGGGAAGACATCTCGGGAACAAGTCGTCGTTCCAAAGGCTATGACGGAGGAAGTCCTGAAGGAAGTTCATGGAGGATCATCTGGTGGACACCTAGGGATAAAGAAGACCCTGGAGAAGCTGAGAGAGCGGTTCTACTGGATCGGATGCCGAACAGACGTGGAGAACCACTGCGCGAGGTGCCACGATTGCGCAGCCAGCAAGGGCCCAGGACGAAGACGACGGGGTCCACTGAAGACCTACAACGTGGGCGGCCCCATGGAGAGAGTGGCCATCGATGTTGCTGGGCCATTCCCGTTAAGCGAGGCAGGGAACCGCTACATATTAGTCGTCAGCGACTACTTTACCAAATGGCCGGAGGCGTATGCGCTCCCTAACCAAGAAGCCGCGACGATTGCAGAGACCCTGGTGAAGGAATTCGTCAGCCGGTACGGAGTACCCCTGGAGCTGCACTCCGACCAAGGGAGGAACTTCGAGTCGCAGGTGTTCCAGAACCTATGCCAGCTGCTGGGAATCCGGAAGACAAGGACAACGCCACTACACACTCAGTCCGACGGGATGGTAGAGCGATTCAATCGCACCATCGAGAACCATCTTCGAATAGTCGTCAGCGAGCACCAGAGGGATTGGGACAAACATCTTCCACTATTTCTCCTGGCCTACCGCGCCGCCGTGCATGAAGCCACCGGGTGCACACCAGCCCGGGCCATGTTTGGGAGGGAGCTCCGTCTACCTGTCGATCTTGCCTTTGGCCGACCTGGGAATGATCCGATCCCGGTAAGCCAGTATTGTCAAGAACTGGTCGACCAACTGGAGGACGTGCACGCGTTCGCGAGGAGGAAACTGCGGATCGAGACCGACAGAATGAAGACCCGATACGACCAGCAGACGGATGCCGGCGGATTCCACGAGGACGACCTGGTCTGGCTCTTCAACCCATTACGGAAGAAAGGCCTGTCACCCAAACTGCAGAAGTCCTGGGAGGGCCCGTACCGAGTCGTGAAACGGATCAACGATGTCGTCTACAGAATCCAGCGGAGCCCGAGGGCGAAGATGAAGATCGTGCATCGAGATCGCCTGGCAGCCTACGGAGGGACACAGACGGACCAATGATTGATCGGGACGATCAGCCTTTTTAGGAAGGGGGTGGTGTTACGGCTGTGAGTTTGTGTCATCGCTCGCCGCTTGAGTCACAACTGCCCCAGGGGCTGGGCTGTGGCTTGCCTCCTGTATTGCGCGCGCCTTATGCAACAGGGCTAGTACAGACAAAGGGATAGTCCAGAAGATTCGTGACTGGACCAGCGGTGGAAACCTCGAGAAGCCGTGGACTCTGGATGGATCTAGAACCATTTATTGAGTCACCGGCCTGCTATATAAGAGTGACCCGTGAAGCAGTTGTGGTTGTGTTTTACGAGCTAGTGTGAGCGTTTATTCTGAGCGACAGAAGTGTGGTGACTTGCGAAACCCCTAGTGTAGCGGCGAAGTGAGGAACATACAGGGGACTGCCGTGTTCTGAGTAAGTGTGCTTTCACTGAGTGTCAGATATTGTGATGTCGAAATCCAGTGACATTGTTTCTCCCAGCTGGTGAACAGCGCGCAGCAAGAGCCCGTAAGTACTGTAGTAGGCGCACATTAGAAAGAAGTTGTATGTAGTTCTGTCAAGGCCACTAGGCTCATTAGCGGCAGGATTAACTTCTGTGGTCTGTTGACAAGTGGAAGGGCCAAGAGCGCTCAAGGAAGAGACTTGACGAAACTGGAGTAAGGCTCCTAATTGCTTGTATTTGCTGATTCGTGTAATTTTCTGGCCACAATAAAGTTAATTATTTCTTTAAGCAGTAATTGGTGTTGTGCTTTGTACCCCACCGTAATCCAGTTAACAAAAGTGCCACTAGGGGGGTGGCACGTAACAATATTTATTATTTAGATGTAATGAAGAGTTCTGGAGTTATGAATGTTATTACTGGATTAGTAATTTTGGCGGCTATAACAAAGCGAGCTCAGATTCCCTTTTCTTCTTGACTACCAGCAGCTATAGCAGCCCCTACCCCTATTTCAGCTTTAGTTCATTCTTCAACTTTGGTTCCCAAGGTTGCAGGTTCGAAACCTGGCGCAGTCAGCTGGCATTTGAGGGTGCGCAAATGCGAGGGAGCCGTGTCAGTAGATTTACTGGCACGTTAAAGATCCCCTTCGGGGCTAAATTCCGGCACCCCGGCGCGCGGCGTCTCTAAAAGCCAGTGTAGTTAAAAGGGACGTAAAACCAATAACATTATTATCAACTTTGGTGACTGCGGGAGTTTATTTATTAATTCGTTTCAATACTGTTATTGTTGATAATAGATTAGGTAGGGGGTTATTATTGATTGCCGGCTTGACAATGTTTATGGCAGGATTAGGTGGTAATTTTGAATATGATTTGAAAAAAATTATTGCTCTTTCTACGTTAAGTCAATTGGGGTTATTAATAAGAATTTTGGCTATAGGGTTTCCTAAATTAGCATTTTTTCATTTATTAACGCATGCTTTATTTAGGGCATTATTATTTATGTGTGCAGGTTCTGTAATTCATAATATGAAAAATTCTCAGGATATTCGGTTTATGGGTAGATTATGTACACAAATGCCTTTAACAGTTATTTGTTTTAATGTTTCAAATTTAGCTTTATGTGGAATACCTTTTTTGGCAGGATTTTATTCAAAGGATTTAATTTTGGAGATTGTTTCCTTAAATTATTTAAATATTTTTAGATTTTTTCTATATTTTTTCTCCAGGATTAACTGTTTGTTATTCTTTACGATTAGTTTATTATTCAATAACAGGAGATTTTCATTCTTCATCATGTCATCCATTGAGAGATGAAAGATGAATTATATTAAAGGGTATATTAACTTTAATGATTATAGCAGTTGTAGGTGGTTGTATATTGAGATGAGTGATTTTTCCATCTTCTGCTATAATTTGTTTACCATTTTGATTAAAGACTTTAGCTTTAATAGTTAGTTTGCTAGGAGGATGGGCAGGTTATGAACTATCAAAATTTTCTCTATCTTATAATTTACAGTCATTAAAATTTTATTTGATATCTTGGTTTATTGGTTCTATATGATTTATGCCTTTTGTGTCTACTTATGGGGTTAATTTTCTTCCCTTGAAGTTAGGAGATTATATGTATAAATCTTTTGACCAAGGTTGAAGTGAAGATTGGGGGGGTCAAATAATTTATAATACTTCTGTTAAATATTCTGGTGTTATTCAGTGGTGGCAGAATAATAGAATTAAGATATATTTAATTAGTTTTGTTTTGTGATTTATTATTTTATTAATGTTATTATTATATTTAAATAGCTTACGGTATATGTAGAGCATAACACTGAAGATGTTAAGGAAATTACTTAATTTTTAAATATTTATAAATAATAATTTATTATTTATACAATGAAAATGTATTGTTTTTTTAAAACTATATACATAGAAATGTTAATGGAGTTAAACCATTTAAATAAAAAGTTAGCAGCTTTAATTTGATCCTCTTATTTCTTCTTAATTGGAAATAAATTTCACTAATATTATTAACAGTAATATACCGCTTCTTTGGTTTCAATTAATACTAAAATAAGTACACAAATAAGGATGAAATCATCTAAGATCAAGTCGAAATTGATTGCAATATATCGCTTCTTATTTAAGGAAGATTGAATTTCAATACTTTTTGAATGCAAATCAAATGTTATACTTAACTACAACCCTATAAGTTAATAAGCTCATTCTAAAGCACCTTGATTTCATTCGTGGAATAATCCGACTAGTAGAATAAATAAGAAGAATATTCTGACTAAAGTTCATGATGTAATATCTGAACTTTGTATAATGATAGATATGGGTAATAGAAGGGCAATTTCTACATCAAAAATTAAGAAAATAACAGCGATTTTAAAAAATCGGAGGGAGAAGGGTAGACGTGCTGAACTTTTAGGATCAAATCCACACTCGAATGGTGAATTTTTCTCTCGGTCATTAATAGATTTTTTTGAAAGTATTGAAGCTAAAATTATAACAATTATTGCTAAGGTAATGGATATAATAGATATAATATATATAATTCAAATTAGTTATTTTGAATAATTTCAATCTTTTTGATTGGAAGTCAAATGTACATATATACTAAATAAATATCTACCTCATCAGTAAATAGAAATATATAGGAATAATCAGACAACATCAACGAAATGTCAATATCAAGCAGCTGCTTCAAAGCCAAAACGGTGGTTAGGAGAGAAATGATATATTAAGTGTCGTATTAAGCATGTTGATAAAAATGTTGTTCCAATTAAAACATGTAATCCGTGGAATCCTGTTGCTATAAAAAAACTAGATCCGTAAGAAGCATCTGCAATAGTAAAAGGGGCTTCAATATATTCGTAGGCTTGTAGGATGGAAAAATAAATCCCTAAAATAATAGTGATAAATAAACCTTGAGTTGTTTGGCTATAGTTTCCTTCTATTAATCTATGGTGAGCTCATGTTACTGTGACACATGGAGCAAGAAGAATTGCTGTATTTAATAAAGGAATTTGTAATGGATTGAAAGGGTTAATTCCTGTGGGAGGTCATATTGCGCCTAAATCAATATTAGGAGATAATCTTCTGTGGAAAAAAGCTCAAAAGAAAGAGATAAAGAAAAAAATATTCTGACACAATAAATTAGATTATTCCTCAACGAAGTTCGTAATTTACTGAAAGAGTGTGTAATCCTTGATAAGTGCCTTCACGAGTGATGTCTCGTCATCATTGAATTATTGTTAAAATTGTAATTAAAGTTCCTAATAATAAAAGTGAATTATTATAATTATGGAATCATTTTACTAAACCAGCAGCTGTTACAAGTGCCCCGATGGCTCCTGTTCAAGGTCAAGGTCTAGGATTAACTAAATGAAAGGGGGTGATTAGAGTGTGTTGTCATAATTTACTTCTCTAGAATATAATGTTGCGAGAACAGCAAATACATAAGATTGGATTATTGCAACTGCGGATTCTAATGTTAATAGTGCAATTTGTGCAAATACAAGACCTGATAGGAGTATTATTGTTAATGAAGGGCCGGTATTACCTAAAAGAGTTAGAAGTAGGTGTCCAGCAATTATATTGGCTGCTAGCCGCACGGCTAGAGTTCCTGGACGGATTACATTTCTAATGGTTTCGATACAGACTATGAAAGGTATAAGAGCTGCTGGTGTACCCTGAGGAACTAGATGAGCAAATTTATGTTTGGTATGGTTGATTCATCCATAGATTATAAAACTGAATCATAAAGGTATAGCTAATGTCAGGGTTATTACTAAATGTCTTGAACATGTGAAGATATATGGAAATAATCCTAAAAATTCATTGAATAAGATTAATGAAAATAATGCAATAAATATAATTCTTCTTCCGTTATGACCTGTAGGCCCAATTAATGTTTTAAATTCATTATGTAATGTTTTAATAACTGAGTATCAGATTATATTATGACGTGAAGGTATTAATCAATAAATGAGGGGTTTATCCCTAAGAATGTTCTTAATCAATTTAAAGATAAGTTTATAATATTAGTTGATGGATCCAAAACGGAAAATAGATTTGTTATCATTTTCAATTTAAGGAAGTTTGTGGGATCTTAGACTCTTCAGTTATTAAATAAATTGGTTGATAAATTAGGAAGAAGTAATTAATAATAGTAAAAGAAATTAAGGCTAAAGAAAATATTGAAAATAAAAATAGTCATCTTATATTTGAGGAATAAAGAAATATTAAATCTATTAATGATTTTATTATGACATACTAATGTTATTTTTTTAACTAATTTCTCCATCAAAAGTAAACGTTAATTACTATAAAATGGTTTAAGAGACCATTACTTACTTTCAGTCATCTGATGAGTTATTATTAACAATTCAGTTAATAAATGTTTTAATATTAACTCTTTCTAAGACAATTGGTATGAAACTATGATTAGTCCCACAGATTTCTGAACATTGTCCATAGTATAAGCCTGGTCGATTAATAAAGAAGCTTGTTCGATTTAGTCGACCGGGGGTAGCATCAACTTTTACACCAATTGCGGGGACAGTAACTGCATTAATGTTAATTGAAATAGTCCAATCACAGATTGACACATCAAGTAACAATGTGCATATTATATAATTATTTTGGCGGCATGAAGTATATACAGTCTTTTGTTCAATGACGTAGAATACAATATCCTTCAAATATATCTCGACTAGGATGAGATCAGAAGACACCACAAACTCACTCTAGCGGTCGAAGATACAAGCTCGGCTAGAGACCAATAGATGCTGCCATCTCTAGTTCATAAGCCCAACCAAGCCAACCAGGCGGTCGTTTTAAAGGTCGGAAACCCATATATAGGGGAGAAACATATTTAATAACGTTGGGACGGACTTTTGCACGTAACACTAATCATCATGGCAGATGAAATTACATTGTCCAGATCTTCTATGTCGTAGGCGAACATCTTGCTGTAGGAAAATGTTATTAATATTATTAATTAGGCAACTAGCTAGACTGCGTAATAAGCTACTTAATTCACTTATACAGTTCGATGCAGTACCGAAGACTCTCCCTAAAACTTGTGGAATTGTGTCCACCTAATACACAGTAATTATCACAACACATGTTGCGCGACACACAACACAATTAAACTTGCAAATCTTAAGTGCTTCCATCACACTCGCAAAATGTATAAGTACCAGAGTGCCTCGTGCTCGGATAGAGTTCCAGCCTATAACGTTTCAGATTTCTAAAATCAAGTGTAGCGTCTGTTCACAGACCGTAGTATTTATATGTTTTAACACAAAATTTGGTGGAAGGGGAACATCGCTCCGCAATAATTCTTAATAATTGTCACACAGACTTCAGACACATCTCAATCAACTCGTAAAATTTAGCACTTTCGAATGACACTCGCGTGCAGAAATTCGCATCGTGGAAACACACATTTCTTGAATTCGTGGGCAAATATTCTTCCCGCCGAAAATAGCAACATGGCGTTATTGGCTGTTCATTCAAATAATTTGAAACACTTAGCTGGTGGACTCCTCCCACTATATGACGTCGGTCATTAGCTCTGTCCTTACTTGGACTCTGCGCGCTCTCTCTCTTTCCTCTTCAAGACAAGGAAAATCAACTGAACTCTCGTTTGAAATAAGCAACGGACTTTCATCTCGCAAATGCCTTCCCCCTTTCTTAGATTTGGTTAAATTTAACCTGTCCGTTGTTCTAGCTGGCGACAGTGGCAAGATACTATGTTGACCCTGACAGACTACTATTAAAAAATATGACCATCAGTTTCCTCAACTGGGCTATATCAGAGCTGAAGAATTAAAATATTTGAAGACTTAAATATCCATTATATTTAAGGGTTCGATACTGATTGCTTTTTATTTCTGCTACCAAACCTCCTGGTGAGGCATATAATGTAACAACGATCATCTTGTTCACGAATCTCGCTACGGAAGTTCCAGCTATGGTTAACCTAGCCAACAAATGTTCTACTCAGTATATGGATAAGTAATATGTCTCATTATTTTAACCTATATGCTTTTCTTCAAATTGTAAAACTAATTTCCAACTTTTCTTCTGGGCTCTGTTTACAGGCCGTACAAACTTTAAATGTTGAGCTCATCAGCTCTAGTAGTGCTGCATAAACTTTTCTCACTTATATGCTTTAAAGGCTGAAATCATGCCTTTCCTAAAAACAAACAGTGGTTGTTACATCAAGTGTTCTACTCCACTTCTTTTCAGTTTGCATTTTACTTGCTTTGCAATGCACACAAAATTGGTGCTAAACATAACCTTAAATTTTCACTGGCAGAAGCCAAGTGATACTTAAAATGCTAACTAAGTATTATTCAAATTGTTATTATTGCTTTTTTAAATCAAATATTTTGGGTTTATCCCTTTGTTGCAACTTGTTCACTTAAATGCACTGTTACATATTTAAGTTATATATTAGTTTATTCTATTGTAATGCCTACACAAGTTAATTGGCAATAAATAGTTTAACTGCTTAAGCAACTTGTTCTCTTTCTCTATTGCTCTGTTTTCCTTCGATGCTGAAACTTATGTTTCATAAAATTCAACTTAATCTTAACTCCATCCAATCTTTGGGTTTCTCTCCGATACGGGAGGTCTTAAACCGACCGATCCTTACCATTTTTGGTGCCAAAACCCTGGAATCGGCTCAGCTACCTTTAACTTTGAACGTAACTTCTATCTGATTGAACAAGTTGCTTTCTATGTTATATTCTGTTCTAATACTATTTGAATTTCACAGTTAAAACGGCGTCAGTAAAACTGGAGCAGGACAAGGACGAGCTGCCGCAGCCCCCTTCCCCTACTAACCCTGAAACATCTTCAACAACTTCTCTGGAAGGTCGGATGAGTTGTGCTTCTGTCTCCGCCATGTCCACAACCGATAAATTAATTGGCACTCGTTCCATACTCAAAAAACAATTGTCACGGTTTCGATCTTTCTTAACAGACAAAAGTCTTGATGACCACAATTTAGATGTCTTGAGAGAAAGATTTAAAATCTATCAGTCAGACTTTCAAGCTTATTCTTCTATTCAAACGGAACTTGAAATTCTTTACTCCACTTAAGAGCAAGACAGAGAGGCGGTGGAAGACAATTATTACGAATGATTCACTGAAGCTAAAACTTTAATTAAATCTTTAATTAATGGCTAAAAGGGAACCCCTGTCATTCCTGTCAAACCTATACTTCCCAGAATTCCTTTACCGTCTTTTCCAGGTAATGAGCATGTGTGGGATTATTTTGAGTAACCTTTTCTATCTTTAATACATACGCATTCCTCTATACTGAACCCTTATTATTATTATCATATAATAATTTTTCATGTTTTATTGTATGCTATATTGGAGGTATCAGTAAGGCTGGATGAAGTAGCCACCTGATGTCGCAAGATTTCGAGCACTTGAAACAAGGGAGTTCTACTTAAACTAGTTCTTGGAAATGATGGATCAGTGGACGGGACGCGTGGCGTTACTGATGACGTAGGGAGTCCAGGCACCTTTGTGTGAGCATGCAAGAGTGAGAGCGCAGTGTTTGAACAAGCGAGAAGGGAAATGATTTGTGACGTCAATGGGGCGGAGTCTTCGTGACTGGAACAACGAATTGAACTTCAATCGACGAATCAGAGAAATTATGCTTTCTACGGCGGGAAAATCAGCGAGGGATCAAAAAGCTAGGGAAATCGATATTGAATTAATCTACGGTGGAATTTTATTTAGCATATCAGATCTATAACCTGCATGATGAGAGAAGAACAATGATACCACCCGCAAGTCTGTACGCCAATTTCTACGAATTATTGTAATTTTATAGTCCCCACTCTTGTGATATCTGCCAGTTCTGTGCAAATTAGGTCACTGTGCAAGCCTAACACATTCTATTTTCCGTCTCCGGGGAGACATGTGATATTCTATTTTACGTCTCTGAGGAGACATATCATTACATTTTGCGCCTCTGAGGAGATAGTTCACGACACTTTATAATTTGAATCTCTGATGCGATATTACTCTGCATTTGAACTTAATTATTTGAGAGCAGGCATTGGTCTGACTACACTAATATCCAAACACTTCGAATATTTCTGTAAAATGTTTATAGCGTGTGACATGTAGCGTGTGCAATTAGAGCATAAATTGCTAATTAGGGAAAGTGTCGTCGAGAGTAATTGCTTAGGACAATGAATGAAAATAGTAACTCTGATCGCAATTCTAGTAGGATGTTGTAGTGTATTTTGAATTAATCTGAACATTTATTTTCATCATTAAGAAGATATCAAGATGGTTGGTACGAGGACAATTACTGGGATGATGACTATTTGATAAACCGCAGCGATGATTATGGCTGAGTAAACATCCGATTGGGTCATGAACGGTGACGTACGCTGAAGTGATGTTGCAGATATGGTTGAGTACTAACCATTGGAGTTATTCAATTATGTAGATAGATTTTGGCGTGGGAACATTGTATATTTTTTCTTGTGATTTTAATTTTGTTTTTGGTTAAATGTATAGTTTCCGACACTCAGATGTAAATGTGTGAGGACGCGTGACCACTGTTGATTTGTTTGTATTTATTTGTGTAATGTAATCCAAGTACTACGTGTACATGTTGCGAATATTTTGGTTTTGCGTATGCCTACGCATGAGTTACGGCTCAGGTGATAGGTGAAGCTGCATTAGAGTAACGATAAATAATAAGATATTGGGGGAAATGAGCTATCTTTTGTTGCTGTTTTGATTGAACAGGCATTGTAATGAGTTGCCGGTGTTGCAACAAACTTGGAAAGAACCATCCGTTCTTATTTTTGAAGTATGAGTTTATTTTGATGGTAGCATTTTGATTCTTCGGTCGGAAGCTTAGATCAGACGCGCGGTGAGTATGGAAATATTTATGTAATTTTTCTAGGTGATTGTTAAACCCATACGTGTGATATTGTGTGTTTGTGTGTCATGTTGTGTGTGTATTTGAATTTGCGCGGAAGATTGGCATTGTGTCCAAGTCTTTGTCTGCAGCACTTCGGATGGCGGATGAGGCTTTGCGAAGACCCCGACCAGACCTATTGAATCTTGTAATTCCAAAGGGAATTTATGAGATAATTGTATTTTGTGACACTCACACTTAGCTGGGTGACATCTGTAATTCTATGTTGTCTTGGAGCCGTCCATGGGCAGGCCCGAGATATTATTGACACACGTGGGTGATTGACAGGTAGCAGCGAGGGTCCATACTGAGCGCTGGTCTAAGTTATATCGAGACACTAATTAGGCAGGGGGAACGGCCCGGCCGTGACCTAGTTAAAGATGATCGCCTGTTCGGTTAGAGCCTTGAATATGTTAAAGGCGAAGATCTTCATGCCCGCATGGTAATCTTATGTGTTACGTCAAAATGAAAATGCTTGTATTCTAAATAAGTGCGTTTTTGAGCATTGTGTTTTGTATTCATTTTAATTGATTTTGATCCATGTAACTTGATGACACCTTGTTGTGTCTTATGTAAAATGACACACGGTCATTCGGTTGTGTTTTCTTTTGTGGTTGCATGGTCACGTTAATCATACTTGTGTTATTTTGTGAAGTTCTGTTTGAGGCCATCTTTGACGTGCTTTGGCACATGGGTCCAGATTTCATACAGAAATCTTTGTTGTAAATATTTTAAGCTAGCGAGTGTCGGTATTGTATTTTCTTGTAATGTAGAGTTCCCATCGCTATTCTACCTCGTTACATGCGGATTCGTAACTTGACGGCTTCGCATGAAGGTCACGAATCACGTATAATGTACTCATACCATGTTTTGCATGCATTCACATCTCTCAAGCACATGATTTGGAGAAGTAGATTTTATCAGACCAAGTCTCAGGTCCCGAATTTGTGAAAATCTCTGGGAGAGATACTTTTTATGTGAATTACTCCATGATTAATTGAGGGTGTAAGATTGGGAGATGTTTTACTTTGTTATTTTTATTTTGATCTGATATTGAATTTGTTTTTTGGTAATTTTGGCTTCACTTTTCTTTCTTTATGCCATTTATTTAGGCTATGTTACCATGTATTTTGATAAGAAGCACATTTTAGCAACTTCGTTATGGACCGAAACACTACCCCGAAACAGAGTCTCATAAAAGCTTCTTCGCAAGGGTTCAATACCAAACATCCAAAAGTTTCATTACTTAAAATCAGTTTTGCAATGCCCTCCCCTTAAACGTATAGAGGCACTTCCTCTAACTCCTGAAAACTATTCGGTTGCCTTTCAATTATTACAATAGAGATATAGGAATCCAAAATTAAGGACCCATCGACATATCACTGCTTTATTCAACCCTTCCCGTAACGATAACCTCACAACGCTTCGCAGCTTGGGCGATACCGTTGAACTCCATGTACATGCCCTTGAGCATTTAAAACTACCTGTAGAGCATTGGACTCAATTTTAATTTATCTCACTACCTCTAAGTTCGATCCGAATCCGAATTGATTGATAAACCTGAACCCACTTTCAGACTTTAACTCCGTTTATCAAAAATCGTTGTCACGTACTTACTGCAGTAGCCAAACAGGCAGAACTTCCAACGAGTTCTAGCAAAAGTACATCCAGCAAAACTACATTCAACAAAAACCCTCCTCCGTCGCAAGTGTTTTCAGTTTAAAGTAACTCACAAACTTGCAAACTTTGCAACAATTCACACCCTCTCTACTCATGTTCTACTTTTAAATCACTATCAGTGGATGACCGTAGAAAAACCATCTCTCAACATGAATGCTGTTTCAGTTACCTTTCTTAAAAACATGCAGTGACAGATTGTACTTCTAAAGGAGTCTGCATGCATTGCAAATCACGTCACCACTCTTCACTACATCGTTTTAAAAAACAAAATTTAAACCCTCTTCTAATAAATCTTCAGAGAATACTGTTGCTCCTAATTCTCAAACAAATGTAGCTACCATCAGTAAATCATTCCTAACCGCTGGTACTCATTCAGTTTCTAAATTAAAAGCTCAGTCTTATAATCAAACTACGAACTCTTGTCGCAGTACTCAAAATCTTTGAAATACTGTGTTAATCCAAGTCCAGGATTCCAAAGGCAACTGGCACTCTGCTCGAACTCTCCTCGACAATGCTGCTACTCATGATTTCATAACTTTTTCTCTTGACAAAAAGTAGGCTTCCAGCCTCACACCACTTCCATAGATATATCTGGGATTAATAATAGCAAATCCACCTCTTTGCATTTTGTGAAACTTAATATAAAGGATTCAGTACAAGCTGGCACCAACCTTCGCCTTAATTGTCTGTCCATTCCAGTCATTGGAAGTTCGACTCCTAGTCATTCCTTTTCTATCGACACTTGGAACTTTCCCTCGGATTTAAAATTAGCCGACTCCTAGTTTCACCAAAGTTCTACTGTCGACCTTCTTCTTGGTGCAAATGTATTTTGGCAAAACCTGTTTGTTATCTTCTAGGGTTATCATTGCTCCCAGCATTTTCGCTCATCATACAAGATTTGGTTGGCTTGTTACAGGTCACATCCCACTTAAAAACGTACAATCTTCTTCAAACTGTCATTTTACTCACACTGAGTTAAATCAAAATTTGGAAATATTTTGGCAAATTGAATCTGTCGATTCTACACCTTCGCTTTCTTCAGAGGATGAAATATGCGAACCGCTCTATCTGGAGACAACCACTCGCAATTCAGAAGGTAAGTTTATTGTATCTATGCCTCGCGTTCAGTCTCCTCTTACTTTAGTAAATTCGCATCCTCGTGCTCTTAAAGCCTTGTTTGCAGTTGAAAATCAACCAAAACAAAATCTTTCGGCTAAAACACAATATATTGAATTTATGGAAGATTATGAAGCTTCTGATCACATGGAAGTCGTTGATAATCCCAACCTTCTTGATATTAGTGTTTATTTGAACCACCATCCTGTATGGAAAAGCCCCTCTACTAGGAAATAAATTAGAGTAGTATTCAATGGATCTGCCTCTGATTCTACCGGCATTTCTTTAAACGATACCTTATTAACAGGTCCAGCTATTCAGTCTGATCTTTCTTCTGTTCTATTAAACTTTTGTTTATTTCCTGTTGGTGTCATAGCTGACATAAAACACATGTACAGATAAATATTAATTGTATCAGAACAGCAAAATTTACAGCGAATACTATGGCGTGATAACCCTCCCAAACCTATTAACATTTTCAAATTGAAAACTGTTACCTATGGTCTCAAACCATCTGCTTCCCTAGTTATACGCACTTTAAGGCATCTTGCCGTACAAGATTATAACCTGTTCTCTCCAGCAGATTCTGATCTCTTAAAGAACACTTTCTACGTGGATAATTTTCTTCATTATTTTCACACCCTTTTGGAAGCACTCGAGCATTCTCAAAATCTCAAAGCTTTACTTCAAGGAGGAGATTTGCTTCTACATAAATAGAATTCCAATTCCAAAGATTTATTGACTAAGCTTCTGTCCGTTAGTAAATTAAATTCACCGGTAGAACTTCTGCAATTGGATAATTCCACTAAAGTGTTGGGGATACTGTTCCCGCTGGCTGAAGGTTTCGGGGAGCCACCGGTTTCAAATGACCCTTCCGAGACCCTCTTCCAGTTAACACACAAGTATAGGGGACGACACATTCATAGGCTGGTGTAGCACAAATCTGCACTCGGGGGTATCGGGAATTAGTGAGGTTCGATCTTTAACCAGCCCAGAGGAATGCATCGATAGCAAAACTAAACAAGAAACGAGAGGTCAGTCTTATGTTAAAATCACGAATAAATTTTATTCAGAATAGATCTCTAGTCTAGCATGAGAGTTGCAAACGGCTAGTCCGATACTATTCTGCCCTGAAAGAAAATATAAAAAAGTCCTAATCAAGATCTAAATTACTCTCATGGTCCTAATACAAAAATCGACCAAGAGCGAACAAGCTAAGAGAATGGAACGTAAGATCAGCCTTAAGCAATTACATCGAAAATGACTATGGGAGGATCAAACATCAAAAGAATCTACAGCAAAGCAAGACATTTACTTGTTTACAAATACTAGAAACATTTACATTTAGTAGCAAGGGGAAAATTTGTCCTATGCTATGATGGTGCCATCTCTAACTTTTATCTTTAGATTTAAGTGTTTAGCTAGTCCTAAATATCATTAATTAATAAACGAGACGCGTTTATTACAAAGAAAATCAAGCTATGTGCACAATGTTGCTGAATAAAAAAGAGCTATGCTAATACAACACAAATGCATACAATAATTCAGCACTCCTATGGTTGTGCAATTGGCACTGCCTGCGTACTCGAGTTGTTACTGTTTGTAACAAATGGTCATGGTTTCAAAGTGTTAGGAAAGTAGAAAAATAGGAAAGCCTGCAAATGCGATGGTAATTAAACAATTACATCGACTCATATTGCTACCAATCTGATGTGTGTGGTACAGTTATCACATCACCAATTGGTTGTCGACTATTCATGTGAAAATGTATCAAAATGTATATAAATAATTTAACAATAACTAAGTGTCAACATTTGGTCCAGAAAATATTTTATTTTTAATATTTATTATCTTTATTTAGGCTCAGGGGGAATTATGAGATTTGTTTAGTTTTCAAAATCCTATCTTTGATTATTAAAGCTTCACACAATTATTTATTCCTCACAGTATAGTTGTTCAGTTTATGAACCTTTAAAAAGCGTTCAGTGTACTCAGGTAACGTGTGTATCCAACTAATGCATAATAACATAATAACTTAATAGTCACCCTGTGTCTCCACAAATACTTCATCATTATTATTAGACAACCTGTGTCTCACTCCTACAATTACGGATTCATCAATCCTGGCGCCCTTCGGTTAGGTACGACTGCAGTAGTTCGTTACCACCGGTATAACCACAATAACATGTCGGAGGTATTGATCCACCATCACGACTCATATCAATAATACTCAAATAATGTTAATGACAATAAGTGTGGATTCCTAAGTTATACACGTTTTAAATACTGGTCATAAATATTATGTGTGTGTAAAACACATTCAAACAACGCTATGAATTAATATGAAGGCTTCTGATACAAACTAAAGTGTGAGATTGTGCATTTATTAAATTGCCTCTTCCCTGAATGAGGTTGAACCTATGTTCTCTAGTTACAAAATATTGTTGCATTCATTGCTTGTCTGGCTTCTCGTAAATAAACCTGTTTTCAAGTATTGATCTGGCCAGCGAATGTGAATAACGGAACTCTGCATTCCGCTTATAATAATGCTAAGAAATTCACAGCCTTCTAAATAAATAAAGATGCAATGCCTAAACTCGAGTGTGCTGTGTAGTGATTTGGCTTATACATGTAAACTTGGCCTTGTTCTAACACCTGCCAAAACTAGTTTCTTTTTCATCAGCTTGACAAAATAAAAGTTGTAAATAACTGTTTTGAAACGATACGAAATGGACATTGAAAATACAGCCCTCCTGGCGTTTATAAATTTTTAACTAAACTGTAACTTTCCACACGTGTTCTTACAATAGTTACCTGCATTGCGCACCGAAAAATGAAACCAAATTAAAATTAAATCTACTGTTTCCAACTCATTACAATAACGCTACTGATACAAGATCTGACTTACAGATGCAGCGACCAACGGTTCGAGACCCGCCATGAGATGTTGTAAGCGGTCTCCTCTACGGTTTTAAATCATTTTCTCATTGTTTCCGGTCACCTTCCGCTGCCAATTCCCCACGCATGATTTAGCTATCCATCTGCATTGCGTGGTAGGGGTTATATTCAAAGATTTGACGTTTCAGTAGGATCATAATGTTGCCGTTGGTGATAATATTACAAATGTTTAAAGAAAACTTGCACTCACTGATGCTAAGGTGCGGTAATAAATTGCCCATTTTCACTCCGCCACTGGCGTTAAGTTATCGCTTGTGCGACGCTCACTCGTTACCTTGACGAATTATGTACACGAAATAAAAATCATAATCATGCCCTTCTGGCAAAACATAAAAATATTCCTGTAGAATTACACAGATTATCGATTCACAGTTTATAATACACTTGGATGCGACCATGTGGTCTTAGAGTTTGCGTTGCACGCTTCCATAATTTTCACTTCGCGAATCAAAATATTTCTCAGATTAAATGTTATTAATTGTACACTATTATTTGATTATCAGTTTATGCCCTGATGGCAGTCCATTTGACAAATATACTCGGATTTATCCATAGCACATGGATTCCCTTCACGGAACGTGTCCGTATTTGTGCTTCACATTCACATAGATGTTGCTTCATCAGACAACGAGTAAGCACTGGCTTCACAAAATATGGCGTTCACTCTGGATATGAGTTAGCCGCGTAAATTGACAATTTCACTCATCAGCGTAGTATACCGTATATTAAATAAGCAGAATTACGTTGATTAAATTATTGTGGATTTATGGAACGTCTGAAAGGCATCAAAATGTTATTATATGCGATATTGCTTCGGCTTCTTCCCGCCGCTCGCAGGGTATGTTCAGTTACTTTTCAGCATGGATCTTGATCTTTGTTAGCTGTGCAACCATGCGTCAACAATGCGTCAACATGCGTCAACATGCGTAAACGGGCGCAATACATTGGTATCCTGCTTTGGGTTCTTTTTTCTACCCAGTTAACTTGTCCACTTCGCTTCCTCAAACCAAGCGACAAGTTCTTTCTGAGATTGCAAAAATTCATGACCCTCTTCAATTTATAGCCCCTGTTATAGTTTTGGCAAAAATGTTTATGCAAGAATTATGGTCTTTAAAGGCAGATTGGGATGATCCTATACCTTCCTCTCTTTTAGAAAGATGGCTTTTCTTTCGTAATTGTCTTTGTGATTTATCTATTATAGATAACCCAAGGGTTTTGATTCCTACTTCGTCTTCTTCCAACTTACATTTACATCTTTTAGCTGATAGCTCCATTAAAGCTTACGGATGTTGCGCTTATGTTGTTAATAGGACTGCTCCTCTTTCATTTTCTAACTTAACTTGTTCTAAATCTAAGGTGGCTCCTTTAAAAACCGTTTCCTTGCCTCGTTTAAAATTATGTGCAGGTCTCCTCGCTGTCGAATTGGCTAAAAACCTCACTCAAAATCTTAATTGTCAATTTGTTCACACTTACTACTGGACTGATTCTGCTATTACGATAGCCTGGATTATGAAAGCTCCCTCACACTGGCAATCCCTTGTTGCTAACAGGGTAGAAAAATTCAACAAATTTCAAGCTCCTCTCAATGGAAACACGTTTCTGGTAAAGAAAACTCAGCCGACATCATATCTCGTGGATGTTCTCCTACTCCTAATCAATTAGCTAAGTCTACTCTATACTGGCATGGTCCTAGGTGGTTGTTAAAAGAACCTTCTCACTGACCAACTTTCACTTCTTCAACTTTAACGAGCATTCCTAAAACCCGTAAAATTGCTTCTTCCTTCATAACTACTGTTACTCCTTCTTAACTTGAGAACTATTCTTCACTTCAAAAGTTAATTCGTATTTTAGCCTACCTACTTCATTGGAAATTCTTCGTATTAGATAAGCCGGTAATTCCTCAAACTTTCCTTTCTACATTTGAACTGCAAACGGCTACCACTAAAATTTTATGGCTTACACAACATGACATTTTCTCTGAGGAAATCAATACTTTGTCTAAAGTTCTTCCTCTCAAAAACCTAACAGACTCTATGCTCTTTGTCCTTTTCTTGATGACAATGGCTTATTAAGAGTAGGTGGTAGGCTATCTCTAGCCGATTGTTCTGAAGATGAGAAACACCCTATAATTCTTCCTTCCAAACATCATGTTACTAAACTTATAATTCGCCAGTTTCATTACCAACACCTGCATGTTGGAACCAGAACTCTTCTATGTTTAATTCGAGAACAATACTGGCCCGTCAATGGGATGTTTGAGGTCACTTCTGTTGTATGAAAGTGCATTCCCTGTTTCAAATATAAACCTAAGTTTCCACAGCAACTCGTGGCTGCTCCTAGCAGACCTTTTCCACTCACTGGTATGGTTTATGCTGGTCCATTTGTCTATCAAGCGAACAATCTCAAAGCTAAACGTAAAATTCTTGGCAAATTGTACATTTCACTCTTTGTGTGTATGATAACTGGTGCTATTCACTTGGAATTTGTTACCAACGCCTCTACCTCCTATTTTCTTTCTGCTTTTCCTCGCTTTATTGCTAGAAGAGGTATTCCGTCAGAGGTTTTTTCTCATAACGCCAGAAATTTTCTTGGAGCAATGGAGAAAGGCTCTCTGTTCTCCTTCTGCTAATGAACAAATTTCAAACTATGCTCATTTAAAATTTTTAAATGGCACTTTATTCCACCTTACGCTCTCCGTCACGGCGGACGCTGGGAATATTGTTTTAAATTAACTAAAACTCATTTAAAGAAAATCATTGGATTTTCTACTTTATCTTTTGAAGTGTTTAACTCTCTTGTAATTCTTATTGGGGGTACTGCCAATTCCCGACCTTTATCCCCTTTGTCCAACGATCCTTCTGATTTACTCCCTCTTACTCTTGGTCATTTTTGATAGGTAGTTAATTAAATGCTCCATCCCGTCTCATAGATCGTAAGTTAGACCTCTCTTTGCCCATTCTTTGAAAAAAAGTTGAAGCCCTAAGAGATCGATTCTGGAAGAGGTGGAGACTGGAGTACTTAAACTCGTTGCAGAGGAGGGGGGGAAGTGGCAGCTCTCTCATCCAAACCTTAAAGAGGGTGATTTGGTTCTCTTACGAGACCCAAGTCCTCCTCTAGTTTGGCACACCGCTAGAATTGAGAAATGTTTCACTGGACGTGATGGAAGAGTACGACTAGTAAAATTAATTACCCCGTCTGGACACTGTGTACGTCCAATTTCATGTATTTCTCCTTTACCTCTCTAGTTCTGTTTTTTCTGTATATTTCTTTTTCCTCTCATTCACTTTCTTTTCTTGTTGTTGCCCCTCTGGCAGTATGTTCGCATTTGCAAGGCTGCAAAGCCCGTACATATTCATTTAATATTTTCTAATGTGACGAGAGAGAAAACGAGAATTCAAGACGTCATTTGTTTTTTCATAACCTAAAAAGTGTGACTGTGTTCCACGTGTTTACTCAATTTTGTCTTTAATTATATATTATTTCTCTTTTACCACGCTAGTTCTGTTTTTTCTGTATATTTCTTTTTCCTCTAATTCACTTTCTTTTCTTGTTGTTGCCCCTCTGGCAGTTTGTTCGCATTTGCAAGGCTACAAAGCCCGTAAATGCTCATTTAATATTTTCTAATGTGATGAGAGAGAAAATGAGAATTCAAGACGTCATTTGTTTTTTCATAACCTAAAAAGTGTGACTGTGCTCCACGTGTTTACTCAATTTTTTCTTTAATTATATATTATTTCCTAAAATACTTAGTATACTTGTAACTTACTTGTAATGCAGCCACATATGCATGATTGTAAGACACTGTCTTTGAGTGTTGTTTCAGTGGCATGCTATGAGCTGCGCCGTAATATCTCAAATGACAGCCATTATCTATCGTCTTCACTCTCATTGGTCGCCCTTCTCGCTGGCCAATCACAGCGCTTCCTCTCTTCGAAATTAATGGAATTTTTCTCTGCTGCTATATAAACAAGTGATTCTCCGTCATCTTCACGAATTCGTAAAAATAATTCAAGCACTTCGTCTACCGACTTCGTCAAGGCATGCTGCGTCCTACGCGACATTTTCGTCGCTGACATCGTGACTCTTGTTTGCTAGTCAAGCGTTCATCTCTACATATCAGCTCTTGGAGCTGTGAAACTTCAACTATATTCGACAGAATTAAACTTCAACACGAGCAACTGCAGTACTGTAAACTTGCTCAAAGTGTTTGGGTCTGGTACCTACTTGTGTCTATAAAAGTCTCCGTCTATGAAACTTTGTGCAGTTCTTAAATATTAATCATCTTTTATTCAGTGCAGCATGTATCTCTACAAGTGTTCAACTAAGTAAAAAGTGCTTCGAAATGGCGACAGTTCATACTGATTGCATTTTATTTCTGCTACCTAACCTCCTGGTGAGGCATATAATGTAACAATGATCATCTTGTTAACGAATCTCGCTACGTAAGTTCCGGCTATGGTTAACCTAACCAACAAATGTTCTACTCAGAATATGGATAAATAATATGAGTCATTTAACCTATATGCTTATATTCAAATTGTAAAAGTAATTTCCAACTTTTATTCTGGGCTCAGTTTACAGGTCGTACAAACCTTAAATGTGGACCTTATCGGCTCTAGTAGTGCTGCATAAACCTTTCTCACTTATATGTTTTATAGGCTGTAATCTTGCCTTAAAAACAGTGGTTGTTACATCAATTGTTCTACTCCACTTCTTTTCATTTTGCATTTTCCTTGCTTTGCATTGCACACAAAATTGGTGCTAAACATAACCTTAAATTTTCACTGGCAGAAGCCAAGTGATACTTCAAATGCTAACTTAGCATTCTTCAAATGGTTATTATTGCTTTTGTAAATATTGAAATATTTTGGATTTATCCCTTTGTCACAACTTGTTCACTTAATTGCACTGTTACATATTTAAGTTATATATTAGTTTATTCTATTGTTATGCCTACACATGTTATTTGGCAATAAAAAGTCAAACTGTTTAAGCAAATTGTTCTCTTTCTCTATTTCTCTGCTTACCTTCGATGCTGAAACCTATTTTTCATGAAGTTCAACTTAATCTTAACTCCAACCATTTTTGGGGGTTCTCTCCGATACGGGATGTCTTAAATCGACCGATCCTTACCACCTCCGATTATGTGATGACTATAGTAGTGTGTGTAGCTGTATATGAGACAGGCATGGGGGGGTGCCCCAGGAGTTGAAGTAAGGTACTACGGAGTTCCATCAGGAAATGAATAAAATAAAATAATGTTGAGGCCCACAGGAGAGATCTGCAGAATATCTTGGCTGAGTGAACAGGGAAGGTTGTAACTGTTTCTATAGGAATTTCAATTTCAATTATTACATATTATTCTTAAAATAAATGTGACCAAACAGTTGGTGTAGTTCTTGGTTGTCACTTCTGGGATCCATGTTTGATTCCTGACTGTCAAGAAATCTAATTCTAGTCTGAAGGTAAGAACTGGGCACGAACACCCTAGTGAGGTAAACCGGTATGTTGGGTTCGATTCTCCACATCGCCACACAGCAAGTGGATTACAATGGGGTCCCACACATACTGAAGATAAATGCCTAGATAATCCATATCATAAGGTCACGACAGCCTCTTGTAAATCCATTACAATCAGTCGTCTCAAAAACAGTGTAAAAGCTGTCCTAGTGTGCATAATGTCTAACAAGCGGTCGAAGAACGAAAGAACGTCGCAGAAAGTGACGTCAACAAAACAAAGCAAAACATCAAAGAAGCAAGCAAGAATGAATTAAGTTTCATTATTAGGTTCAATATTAGTAAAAGGATTATATACTGTACCCAACTGGGATCGGTACAAGCGTCGAACTCTTGATATTTCAGATGAAAAACGTAGCCCATGTTAGACCAAGAGACGAATATTACAGAAGGTGACGTCAAGTCGTGCAATGATCAGATCATGCAGCTGCGTTATTAAAACCATTAAGAAGGTAATAAATACCATTATCAGTGACAAGTTTCAAAGAAGTGTAAAAAAATCGAGCAATCTTGCATGCTCCTAAGAGGATATTGCATCAGGCAAGAAGCCGTTAAAATTCTTCATGCAAGCACGTTTTAAGAGTATTAACGATTATATGAGTGTCAGATTTAATGGGACTAGTTCCAGTGAGTAACGATTATTATGGCGAATAAGGCTGGCCCCAAAATAAACTGACCCAGCAATAATGTGAATTCGGAAGCCCTTAAAACCCCGAACAGAAGCTGATCAGTTACTAGGGAATAACATGACAGAGAAAAAGCACCGCATTCAGACCTCAAGCGTTAAGGCACGTACAGGGATTATATATTTTTATAGGTTGGTAGTCAGAGAAGCTGACACGAATTAAAATTTCCACGTCAACAGTGCGTCATCGGGGATTAACACGCATGGATATGGAGGTAAAATAGACTACTCCGCAGGCCCCGAAGAAGGAATAATAAACTTTTTAATTAATTAAAAATAAGTGAATGATTAAAATTAATTCCGCACGGGACGAATGTTACAGTTAGCTCGTTTTACGTCCGCAAACTATGTTTCAAGTAAATAGGAGCCCAGATATAGGAAATCAGCTCCGCAGGAAATGCAGAGACTACATTTTGGTAGATTAGAATAAATAAGAGCTTGAGCGAAGCCAAGTTATGCAGTTCTTACCAGGACCTTTGGCAGGTCAACAGTTCAACAGTCAGGTTAGTGAAAGTCAACTTTGGAACTCTAGTGAAGAGTTACGTCGGTTCAAATCTAGTTAAAATATATCTGAGGAGATACTTTAAAATAAAACACTGCGCTCTGATGGAGAGGCACAGGAGTTCGAGGTAGGATCAGTGAACGTTATAAGACAGTATAAATTCGGATAGGAGTTTTGATAAGTTAAAGCGCATTAGAACTATAGTCAAAGACTAAAGACAAATCACGTCCGACTGCGCAGGTAAAAGAACGTAGGTTCAAGCAAGCGAAAAATTAGGTGGGAAACTAAACCCAGTGAAGAAAGCATTTAATAAGCAGGCTCACGAACATTGAGAAAAGGCCTAGAAGATAGGAATAGAACATTGTATCGAGGTAAAGGAGAACCAGGGAATTCCAGTAGAGAAACACACATCCGATGCAGAGTGAAATTGTACTGTTATACCAGTGAAAGTGTTTTTATTGCCAAGAGCAAATACGTGTTTCAAAGCATATTTATGTTAAATGAGTTTGGAAAAATTGAAGATAGAGAGATATAGTGTGGAAAGAATGGCTTACTAAAAAGCTCAGGATGGGCGAATCCATTCTGAAAATATGATCATGAAGCCAGCTGCACACGATGGGTGAGTCACACATTTCATTATGAATACTGTGTTGTGTCGTGTATAGATTTAGTTGCATCAGGGAACGATTGGGGAGATCGTTCACTGATTCACTAAATAATTGAAGTGTACTGTTAAAATGTGAACAAATATTGAGATGATAAAATGTTAAACCACAAGTATGATCTTGTTGACATAGCTGCGTTATGCAAAGTAAAGTTAATAAAACCCGTAGAAATGAGTTGAATAGGTGATGAATAAGTCTAGAAGGAGAGATCGAACATAATTGCATCAATGATAGAGTACTATTGCCAAGTAAATGATTTTGAGCAGTAAAATAAATGAGCACCAAAATAATAATAATAATAGTAATTGATGATAAAAATGATAATTATCGAGCTTTATACTCTTGAAGTAAGGATAAATAATGAGTTGTTGTGTTTTATAATAGTGGTTGATGATAATAAAAATCGAAATTAATAGTATAAATAAATAATTAAAATATTATTGAAGTTGAAGTAATAATAATAATAAAGAATGAGCTCTAATTAAAAGGATCAAGTAATTAAAGGATAATAATGCCTTAAGTATTGTCAGAAATGGATAACAAGTTACGCAAAACTTAAATGAATAAAGTAAGAGGGTGAATACGTCACGCCTAATATAGTGTTGTATGTTTGGAAGGCTGTCATGCCAAAGTTTTGAGAAAAAGTGAAGAGTAAGACCAGGAATTTTGCCGCGATGAATTGAGTCGTTTTAAAAGACTAAAGAAGTGTGAGGATCCAAGAAATGTTGTATTGCCGTAAAGGGCCAAATAAGTAATGTGAATATAATGTAGCTGCATGCTAGGGATGAATACGTGATCCACGTTATGCATTTTCGAGATTGGACCAAATAAATGAGTCGGAATTCGTCGTTGTTTGAGGGCAAGACCCGCTGGCAGGCTAGGGTTCTGACCGGGTCAGTATATTAGGGTTGCAACCAGGATGGACGGGTAATTCCCATCGAAATAGCTTTGTTCGTTTTATGGTATTATGGTAATTGCATTGTAAGACCCCTTGGGATGGTGGAGACCCCCAAAGAGGCGTTGCTGTATGTATTTTGGCCTTTAAGACTGGAAGGGATTGCAATCCCTGCAAAATACTAGTGTACAGGGGAGATAAAGGGTCATTCTTATCTCCGAGCCCCACTAAGTATGGTCGATTCCCCAAAATTGGTTCCAGCATTGCATTGTCCGACAAAATAATTGAATTGATTGGGAGGAAACCCCTCGCCAGATCATGTATGCTTCGTAAATGTCATCTCCAAAAATGCATAACCTGATGGAAACACGAAATAATAATGTGAAGAAGTAATGAGGAATTAAATATTGTATTTTTGAAATAATGTAATGATCTTGGATATTCACACAGTTTGAAAGGAAGGGATAAATATGAATACCGCGAGGAAGTTGAGATACGGTCTAGACAAGTAATAAATCTTACAACTCGAAGAGGGGAAGAAGGCGAGCTGCCGACCCTACTCTGGGTTCTTAAGTGGACGAGCAAGCCATACAATGAAGTTTTACGAATGGAGTTTTACGAATGGAGTTTTAAAAGGAGCCAAGTTTCTAGTAGCAATTAACATGCGCTAAATAACAACTTCGGATTAAAAGGTGCTATGATAAAAATGAAAATAGATTTGCATTGCTGGAAGTGAGACAAATGTCCCCGGCTTTTATTTAAAGAAATTGGATAATATTTTTTGTTAACAGAAAAATCGACCTCTACTTCTAAAGATAATGTGACGGGTAATTAATTTAATGAATTTTAGTGGAATTTCAATAAATCCATTCTGGAAAAATGGAAACAGTACTTGACACGGCACAGATAAAAATCACTTTGTGGCATGAAGTAATTGGAGAGATGGAGTGGTATTGAATTCGATCCATGATATGGTGAAAATATGTGTATTGCACTTTTAAATGGATGAAGGAGGGAAGGTGCATACGGGTTCGTTACAGGCCTACCCGTATAGCAACTTAACCTCATTATAATGGAGAAAAAATACTTCACATATCGGATCGAATATCATGTCTAACTCGTGTGCATGACATATTTCAGAGTGGTAGTAGCCCATCTTTTCTCAAATATTTGATAAAAGAATGACTATGAGTGGTGAAATGTTAGCACTCATGGACCAGTTGAGGAAGGACGCAGAGAAAAGTACTCTCAGTCTGAAGGAAAGCCAAAAGGCAATGCAGGAGAACATTAGTGAAACTATAGACAATAAACTTCAGGAAAGCCTAAAGGCAATGCAGGAGAATATTAGTGAAACTATAGACAATATGTTTCAGGAAAATACGGAAGTTATAAACAATAAACTTCAGGAAAATAAAGAGGCTATGCAGGAAAGCATTGATAAGGGTAATACTGAGTGTAAACATAATTTTGAAAGTTTGAACACTTAGATGAACGCTAAACGTGGTGAGATATACGTTCAAATGGACACCAGATTTGGCGAAATAAATACTCAGCTTAGCGAAGTAAATAATAAGTTTGATGCCGCACAGGCAAAGGTAGACAGTAGAATCCTGTAAATGCAGGAAAGCATTGATGCAATTAAAGATGATGTAAACCACATCTCTGACGCACAGGCAAAGGCTATTTCGCACTTAGATGAGATCGATGAGAAAATTAACGGTATTAAGACCGAGACAAAGGAACAAATGGATATTCAATTCAAAGAGAGAGAGAGAAATCGTTTAAGGACACGATGGATTCTAAAATTGTAATGAATAATGTCAATTTTCAGGGATTTAAGAACGATATAACTAAGCAGCTAGCGAGTAAATTAGAACGATGCGAATATACTACGCAGGAGTTAAATAAGAAAATCGACAAGTTGTCAGGAGAGGTCCAGAGAAATGAATAACAAAGACAATGCGATATGGCCAAGATGAATAAATAAATAAATAGAAGATATTATAGGTCAGATGAGCCTCCGTGGCTTAGGCGGCAGCACGCCGGCCTCTCACCGCTGGGTCCGTGGTTCAAATCCCGGTCACTCCATGTGAGATCTGTGCTGGACAAAACGGAGGCAGACAGGTTTTTCTCCGGGTACTCCGGTTTTCCCTGTCAAAATTTCATTCCAGCAACACTCTCCACTATCATTTCATTTCATCTGTCATTCATTTCATCCTTGCCCCAGAGGAGTGCGACAGGCTTCGGCAGCCGGCACAGTTCATATCCTCGACGCTAGTTGGGGGCTTCATTCATTCCATTCCTGACCCGGTCGGAGACTGGAAGCAGGCTGTGGATTTTCATTTTCATAGGTCAGATAGATCAAAGGTTAGGTGAGAACGAAAAGGTATGGGAAACCAAGTTGAATGATCGAATAAAGCCAGTACAGTCGCAAAGAAATACACAAGGAAAAATTGTCGAGGAACAGGGTGAGCGAATTGAAAGGCAACAGTCCCAAATTGAAGAAATTAACGATAAGATAACTCCTTTGAAAGTTAGTATTGGGGTAGTAAACAAGGATGTAGAACAAACCCAGAGAGATTTAGCAAGGATAAAGAAAACCCAGGAGGAAATCCAAGGAGAAGTGAAATCCCTAAAACATGAAGTTAAAGAAATAAAGAAAGGCTTAAACAAGGATTTGGAAAACCTGAAGGAAGAGGTAGGAACAGGAGTACTAGTTAAAATTGAGGTTAAATAGCAACAGATCCTTGAAACCAAGAAGGAAATAAATGATGAAATTGAATTATTAAAGGAAAACTTAAAAAGGCAACAAGAGGAAGTAGGAAAAAGAACCGAGAACAACGAAGATCGTATAGAGAAAATAGAACGAGAATGCTTTGCTAGGTTGGAATGAATCGAAGGTAGGGTTAACCAAAGTGAAACGAGAATGATTGCTATAGGAGGAATTAACTTGAAAGATCACAGGTCAAATAGGGGGAGTACAGAGGACTTGAGGGATAAATGGGAAGAAACGGAACCCCAAAATATATTTAAGGATTACCAAGAAGGGGAAAGCCAATTCAGAACGCCAGGGCAACCCATATTTATGTCCACTCCCTTTAACAATAATAACAATAATACAGCCCAGAACCAGGTGATAACGATTATTAGACCGGAATCTGATAAACCCAGAGAATTCTCAGCAAATGTGTCCTCTATGACACCTAAATATTGGTTGAAGGAGGTATTTGAATACCTAAAGGATACCAGAATTGCACCTGAACGTCAATTAAGATCGATTGAAAAGCTAATGGATGGCGATTTCTTGCTATGGTTTAGGAGTTTTAGGTATACTTTCGACACCGTAGATGAGTTCAAGGAGGCATTCTTAAAAATTCATTGGGCAGCAGACGTCCAGCAAAATTAAAGGCTTGACCTCTACTCCAAAAAGTATAGCACGAATACGCCTACGAGCTATTCCGAATATTTCACTGTACAGCTGTGCAAATTTAGGGAATTAGATTGTGCACCGTCAGAGAATGACTTATGTTTGGAAATAATTAAGCAGTTACATTTTGAGATACAAAGATTTCTAATTTCATTAAATGCAAAGACCGCAATTGAAGTAGAAAGCGTCTTACGCCAATTAGACATGACTGCTGCACATATGTCACCACGACAGCATAGAACAGTAGAACATGCACATGTAACTGAAGCCCAGACAGAAAAAGTTTTGAGACCAAGAAATGATAAAGCAACGGGTACGGAGGAAATCAGGATAGAGAGAAATACCCCAAGATATGGACCTAGAGAACAAAACACACCCTATAGAGGAAACTACAGAGGAAATTACAGGGTCAATTATGGAGGAAATTATAGAGGGAATGAAAATAGAATGAATTACAGCCCAGGAAATAACAACAATCCTGGGTACCGTGGATCGCGACCCTGGAATCAAAGAGGATCACCTAATGGAAGGCCATATTTGGCAAGAAGGGGACCAAAATTATCATAGAAATAATCAGCAAAGAGATAATGATCATGATTATCAGGCTGAAATCGAAGAATGTCGAGTAATAACCCAAAGGTATTACGACGAAAGAGGAGAAGAATATGATCAGCATCCTAAAGTCAAATGGAGCGATGCAATGCAAAAAAGGACTTCACCAGATATCCATGATATAAGAGGCACACAGAGCCTGGAATTCCAGGAACATAATCAAAGATCCCAGCGAGAGGATCCTGATGAAAAAAACACCAAAATTTGAATTGAATTGAATTGAATTTATGCATAGATAACTGCCACTGAGGCTAATGAGCCCCTTTATGTAGCGTATACAATGTTCTGGCTTGAAGTTGTGTAATAAGAATAAAAATAAAAAATAAACCTAAATTAACAACTAAGAAAAACAAAATATAAAATATACTTATAACTAACCGAGCCAATTACCAGACACTTCATACAAAACGAATTATACAAATTAGAATATAGAATAATTAAATAAAGAACCTACCTAATAATGTATTATATATATTAAAAGAAAACAAATTATAGTACAGTAACATAGGGTTCAATTTTTATGTAAGTATAATATGATCTATTATTAAAACAATTACATGAGTGACATGATTACTAGAACTACTATCAATTCCACGGGAGTTGTATCTTGGATACTAAAAATATTATAGAAAGCTGTATGGCACGGAAATATTTCAAAAAAAAATTGTATGGAATATTTATATTTTTGATTCGTATTCCTTCAGGAATCTTGATATTAGGTATTTCTTGAGTTGTGTAGTGTTAACAGAGTTTGTAAATGAGTGAAGGTGGAATGTATTAAAGAGCCGTGAAGCTGTGCAAAGGAATGATTTATTGTATTTAGTTGTACGGTGGACAGGAATCTGTAGAGTGGAATCAGTAAATCTATTTTCTCTGTGGTGGACGGAGTTCATTGGTTTAAACACATTATAGAGATAACCCGGAGTTTTTGTACACAATATTTTCTGGGATAGGATCGCAATTGACAGCTGCCTACGTTCACGAAGTTTCAACCACTGCATTTTCACATAATAAGGTGTAATGTGTGCATCACGCCTGACGTCTAAAATGTAACGAACGCATGCATTTTGAACTCTCTGTAATTTTATGCTAAGTGTTTCTGATAAGTCGTTATACACTACTGATCCATATTCGATGATAGGAAGTATCAACGTTTGGATTAGAAGCTTGCGCATTTTTGACGGCGTGTAAGGGATATTCCGCTTCAAGATATGCATTGATGATATAGCTTTCTTTATTACAGATGCGGTATGCTCTCCCCAAGATAAGGTTCTATCAAAAATTACTCCTAGGTTGTTCACATAGTTGCTGTAGGGGATATCATTGTCTAGTAATTTTATTGGTGGTAGTGAGTTAAGATCAACAGAGTTAAGAAGTTTAGTATAGCCAATGCATATAAGTTGAGTCTTAGAAATGTTTAACTGGAGGTTATGGTTTAGGGTCCACTGATGGAGGTGAGCGATATCTTCGTTGAAAATATATGGTGAGGCGCATCAGAGGGACTGAAATGGAAGTAGGCCTGTACGTCATCAGCGTACATATGACAGAGACTGTTTTTGAATACACTGGACATATCATTTATATAAAGCGAGAAGCACAGTGGCCCAAGAACTGACCCTTGGGGTACACCACTTTTTACTGATTGCCAATTCGATGAGGAGCCGTCAAAGAAGACCACCCTCTGTTGCCAACCTGCTAGGTACGATTCAAACCAAGACAATGCATTCCGCGATAAGCCAATGGAGTGTAGCTTCGCAAGGAGCAACTCATGGCTTACGCAATCGAAGGCCTTACTGAGATCAAAGAGGCATAGAATTGTAAGCTGTCTTTGGTCAATTACTGAGCGTATGTCGTCCGTTATTTTTAAGAGCGTGGTAGTTGTGCTATGACCTTTCTTAAATCCGGATTGATGAGGATTTAGGATGTGGAACTCGGTCAAATATTCACACATTTGTTCATGAACTATTCTTTCTAGAACTTTGCTTAGAGCACAAAGTATGCTGATGGGCCTGAAATCACTGCAAGACGCAGGTATTCTCTTCTTAGGCACTGGGCGTATATTCGCACACTTCCAGAGCGTCGGGTATACTCCGTTTTGTAAACAGAAGTTGAACAAGTGTAAAATGGCCGGCAGGAATATATCGAGACAATTCGAGAGAAGGGAGATTGGAATGTCATCCGGACCTTTGGCTTTAGTACGAATAGACCTAATCGCTTTCACTATTTGTTCTGGGTATACGTATTTGAAGTAGAATTTTTCATGGTTTGGCGGCGGAAGAAGCCTATAATGCTCTGCGGTCTGGGATATTCTTGTTGTGTTACTGTTGGGAACTACGTTTAAGTAATGATCGCTCAGTTCAAAGGGGGAAACTGGCATTTGGATATCAGGTGGGGGGCTGGCACCTATTCCAAGGGATTTTGCAGCCCTCCAGGATGCTGCAGAATTCTTACAGTGTCTGAAGAGGTTATATGTGTACTTAACTTTAGCATTTCGTATCGCTTGTTTTGTGTTATTCCGTAGAATTCTGAATTTTTCATAGTCATCCGGACGTTTTGTCTTTAAAAATTCCTTGCGGGCTCTGTCGCAAATCTTTATCAAGTCTTTAATTGTTCTGTTAAACCATGGAGTTGAATGGTGTTTAACGTTTACTATCTTTTGAGGGGCATGTTTGTCATACAGAAAGTAGATGTTTTGGTTAAAGAGACTGAGCTTTTCGTCTACGTTGTTTGTTTTATAATACTGTTCCCAAGGGAGTAATTCTGCATCCGCTCTAAAATCACTTGAACTAAATTTACTAAAATCAAGCACTAGGTATGTCTTGGGTTTTGCTTTAGGAGCAGATAGGAAAATACAGAGTACAAGAGGTCATGAGCTGAGAATCCAGGAGCAGGCTCCTGTCCATATTCTATAACAAGATCATTGCAGTTGGAAGATATTATATCAAGAATGCTATCGCAGGGAGCGGTGTAGAAGGTTTCAGTGAATGGCAAACATTCAAGGTTGCAGGCGTTCAACATCTCACGAATACTTTCTGTTTCAAACGTACCACTGCCAAATCTAGCATTTAGGTCTCCAACAACGAAAATATATTTGTAATTCAGTACATGCGTGTACATATCGTTCAAGAATGAGTCTAAATAGCCAGCTTTTGGTGGACGGTATACACAAGAAAAGAGTATCTTTAAGTCTGGTAGGATCATTTCAAGTATCAAATATTCCGGTTTCTTACTGTATTCACCCGGAGATTTGCTAAGGATGTTGCATTTTATAGTGTCCTTGACATAAACGGCAACGCCACCTGAACCTTTGCCAAGTCTATCATTACGAAAGACGTTGTATCCACAGAGATAAATTGAAGCATCCCCTATTGAGGGCTTAAGAAATGTTTCACTGACTGCTATTATGTCAAAAGAACTGTTACTAAAAGTATGACGGAATTCAGAAATGTGGGAGGAGTCAACTAGAGATTGTGCGTTGATGTGTGCCACTTTAAGCCTGTTTGAGTTTCTCAAGCTAATGTTTGATAGTAGTTCAGCCAATACATGTTCATCATGAGACATAAAAGCAACGAATACACTCTTAATTACAGAATTAAGAACATACAGACACAATATATACTATAAACTGTTTTGCAAACCTGAGAACACTATTATAAAAATAATAAAACAAACGATAAAATGACCTATCAAAAACAATAAATAGCCTAATATACGCTAAAAATAAAATAAAGTCTAGTGAGATATCGAGTATACAGTACTAGATTAATTTTGAAGTCGATATTAATACCTACAATGCTAGGCAAAGAGAAAAGAGAAAGAAAATAACTAATTCTATGCTAGAGCAATGAATCTAATTCTAATTAATTAATAACATAAATTTCGGTAAGGAAGAAAGAAAAGTATTTTGATCTTCCTTATTTCCAAGTAGCCTCTCCAGGTTCCATATTTATGCTGAAGGGTTGAGTTACTATCAGCTGCACGGTTCTCCAAAGGGTCCTTAATTCAAGGGTGTTGGGTACCGCTTCTTCAACGCCTCGAGGTCTCGAGCTGTTGTCAGTCTGTGTTTTGTATCACCCACACGTACCATGATAACACCGTCAATGCTCCACGTGTAATTTAGGCCAAAATGGCCGACAGTCTGTTTTAGTAGGTCAGTGCGGGTCTTCGTTAAATCTTCCCGCACCGTTATGCCGGTGTTCTTCAGAAATTTCTTCGATTTGAAGAAAGCATTACGATCAGCATAGGACACAAATTTTACAATAATATGTCTCCTTTTATTACTACCTCGGAAGCCTACACGATGGGACCTATCAATCTTGGATAGCTCGAGTGGGACGTTAATTTTCCTGGCGATATCTAGAACACATTGATCTGTGTCCTCGCCGGGAATTTCTGGTACCCCGAAAATCCTCAAGCTGTTCCGCCTCTGGTACATTTCAATACTATCCGTTTTTTCGTGTAATTGCTGCTCGAGGTCAGCTATTGCCTCATCCCATTGTGCGAGTTCAGTTTTTAGTTCCCTTATGATGTCCGTATTAAAGTCAATGCTCTCCTTCAGTTTTTCAATGACCTTGGTTGCTACACGTTCTACAAGGTCGTTTAGGAGATCGTTGTTACTTAACATATTGACTAGTGATCGCGACACTGTGGAGTCCAGATTATATGCACCAAGTTGAGTGCTCGGGGTAGTTGTCGTACACTCTAATAGATCACGTTGTAGGTCAGTCTGTCCTGCAACACTAGCGCTTGATGAGCTTCCACTGGAGACAACATCTGTAGCATGACTACTAGTAGGTTGGACAATTTCCTTTCTGAAGGGTGCAGAGGAGCTATCTACCGGGGAGCATCGCATTTCACCACACTCGGGCCTTGAGCTCTTCGCGACGGCCGACCTTGTACTACGAGCAGTCGGGGTAGTTCCTGCGTTTTCGCCTGGGTAGCGCTGCTGCTCACCATCTGAACCATTGTCTTTGTTGGTAGCACTGCGCACAGATTCTGCATTTCGCTTGGCGGCCTTCATTTGTTTCTGTTTCCTACCCATGCTGTTGTAGAATGATTTGTATTTTTACGAGCTAAAAACTTATAGGCGCACAAACTATCTACGTATATCGAAGGTAACTCACGTAAACTGTTGTTATATAAGATGGATCAGCACAAATTCTTCACTCTTCACCTTCTTTGAACAACTACACAGTCAAGGTAACACAGGAGTGGCTAACTCACGTTGCAACTATTCCGCCATTTGCAACTGATTTGCTGAAGGTTTAGAAGAAGATGAAAATGGAGGATGGAATACTATTCAAGTAGTAAATTGGATTGAAAGGCCTAAGGAACTAATAGAGGAAATAAAAGAAGGAGCAGTCGCTATAAAAAGAGAGCTACCGATCATACACTGACGAAACTGGAAATTGCAACATCCAGAAGGAGTGGTGCTACATTGCTGCAATTGAACATGTAGGACAAGTGTTCGGTTGTGATTCGATGATTACATTTTCAGGTCCCTCTGACCGCAAGTTTGGACAACAATCAATACAGGATGTGCCCACCACGAGCTGCAATACATTGATGAATTCGTCGGGGCATGGAGTCAATAAGGCCCTGGATCTCCTCCTGAGGAATTGTGGCCCATGCTTGCTGCACTGCACGGGTCAGTTGTTCCAGAGTTGTGGGTGGCTGAGGACGGTTGGACAGTTGTCGACCCATCATGTCCCACACATGCTCAATAGGACTGAGGTCAGAGATCTGGCGGGCCATTCTAAGGTTGTGATGTCGTGGAGAGCTTCTCTGGAGATGCGTGCAGTATGAACCCGAGCATTGTCCTGCTGAAACATCCCATTAGCAATGTTCGCCATCATATGGACAACCACTGGATTGAGTACCCTATCAACGTACTGTCGAGCAGTCATAGTGTCCTTAACAAGCACTAATTGTGATTTCACATTAAAGCCAATAGCTCCCCAGACCATAATGCTAGGTGTTGGCCCCGTGTGCCTCTCGACAATAAGGTCTGGGCGGCCCCTCTCCTCGGTACGTCGGCGCACACGATTCCGGCTATCACTGCGGGCAAGTCAGAAGCGCGATTCATCACTAAAGACGACCCTATGGCATTCGTCGACCCACGTCGATCGTTCTCGACACCAGGCCAACCTGACACGTCGCTGTTGTGTGGTCAATGGAACACCTTCTGCAGGGACACAGGATCGTAAGGCAGCTGCAAGCAGGTGATTACCAACTGTTTGCTGTGTAACGTGGGGTGCCACAGCTGCTCGAATTCGCGCTGCCGTTGCATGGGGTTCCATCCGGGCCATCCGAATGATGCGGCGATCCTCTCTCACAGTTGTCTGCCGCGCTGGGCCTGTGCCAGGTCTACGAGTGTGGGTACCTTCATTTGACCACTGTTGCCATACACGTTGTACCGTAGATGCCTGTCGGCCAACACGTGCAGCGACAGTCCTTAGTGATAATCCAGCCTCACACAGCCCAATTATCCGAGCCCTCTCAAACGGCGACAGTTGTTGATAGCGTGCTCTTCTCTGTCGTCGAGGCATGTTTGACAGGGAACACTTCACTGCACAGACTGCAAGTCAACTACGCTACACCAGAGTCCGTATACTGGAGTTGATTCCTCCGCGACCAATCACGTGGGTAGACCTGTAGCAACAATCCAATGGGTCTGAAACTTTGATCGGTTAGATACCTCCCCGACATGGCATCGTTGCATATCTTGAACATCGACACAAACGAACAATGCCTTCATGGTGTTGCAATTTCCACTTTCTTCAGTGTATTATTAAGAGTAGAAGGTACTTTAGTTCGAAGCTTGTTAGATACAGGATCAACAGTTTGCTTAGTGACCCAAGCACTAGTAAATGAACTAGAGGAAAAGGGAAGAGTATTGAAGATATCTATATCAGTAGTTAAGATAAAAGGGATAATTCCAGAAAGGAGTTTAGCCTGTAAATACCAAGTTTTCTTAGAGTTGCAAATAGGAAATTTATTGTTGCTTCAAAGCTTTTTGCTAGTGAGCAAGCTACCGTACAACATAATTTTGGGCATTGATTTCATAAGGGAGCATAAAGTCGTGATAGACTTGTCCCAGAACTGTATTAAATTCAAAAATGAAGAACAGAATTCCGAAATTGATATCTCTGCACAGAAGACAGAACCTAGAGAGGGCGAACAGATCTGGCATATAGAAGAGGAGAATTATAAGAATATAACGGAAGAGGAAGTTCTATTCCTAGAAAAGGAATTGAGTACACTTGCCGCGAATATCGAGAAAGAAGCGGAGATCGAATTTGAAGAGTGTCTTAAGGAAAACCTCGAAGAAGCTATGATATCATTAGAAGAAAAGAAATGTTGAGAAAGATAATCATAGACAAGAGAAATGTATTTCATTGTCAGCCAGGGAAGATTAAAAATTTCTAATATGCCTTCAAAGTAAATGACTGGACGCCATTTCGTCAAAAACCTTATCCAGGAGCCGAAAAGGATTTTAAACAAACCAAGGAAGCGCTTCAAAAGATGATGGAAGATGGGGTGATAGAGAAAGTAGCTACACTTTATGCAAGCCCATTGGTAGTTGTAAACAAACCAGATGGATCAGTGAGAGTATGCTTGGATGCCAGGAATTTAAACCTCAGTATAATTCCAGAAAATGATGCAGCACCTCCAATTAAAGAAATTTTGAGAAAATTTAAAGGGAAAAAGACATTTACAAATATTGATTTAACGAGTTCTTACCACCATTTGGAGTTGGAAGACAAAACAGGCCTATTGACAGGATTTTAATTTGAACAGCGGACTATGTGTTTTTGAAGGTTGCCATTCCGATTGAAAACGGCAGGGTCAGCGCTGATTAGAGGGTTAGACAGAAACCTTTCAGATGATGTAAAGATATGTCGATAACCTTTTTTTTAACATCAGAATCTATGGAAGAACATTTAGAAAACTTGCAGAAATTGTTGAAGGATTTAGAGCAAGCTAATTTCAAGATAAACCTCAAGAAATCAAATTTTTGCCAAAGGCAAGTGACATTCTTAAGTCACGTGATTGACCAATATGGAGGTAATCCTAACCCATGCAAATTAGAATCAATCGAGAATTTTCCCAGGCCAACTAAAGTCAAAAACGTAAGACAGTTTTTAGGATTGATAGGGTTCCTTAACAGCCATTGTACTGCGTACTCAAGTACAGTTTCACCTTTGCAAGATTTGCTCAAAAAGGGGGGAAAGTGGAAATGGACTGAGGAATGCGAAGAAGCTTTCATAAAAGCAAAGGACATGTTATTAAATTTCGTGAAATTAGGATACCCGGATTATAATGAAAAATTCATCATTCAAGCAGATGCTTCTCAGATAGGCGTAGGAGCCATGTTGTATGAAGAAAATAAAGAGCAACCGATCAGAAGAAATTATTTAGCATTCGCCTCAAGAAGATTAAAGCCCCATGAAAAGAACTACACCATCAGTGAAATCGAACTTCTTGCGATATTGTACGCGCTACAATATTGGCGCATGATAGTGTATGGATTTCCAATTGTATTGCGAACAGACCATAAGGCGTTGACATTTTTAATGAAGATGGACTTATCAAGTCAGCGGTTAATGCGATGGGCATTATATATCCAACAGTATGATGTGGAAATTGAATATTGTCCAGGAAAGGAGAATATTGTTCCGGACTTTCTGAGTAGAAATGCAGGAAACAGCGAAGAGGCATTCACAATCCATATAGATATCAAAGATTAAGAGAGAATTGAAGAATTAATAAGAATTGATGAAAAACAAAGACAAGACCCATGGATGAGGATGTTGATAAGCTACTTCGAGGGAAAACTTGATAAAGCATCACCCGCATTCATTGAGGCAGAAAGGATAGCTATTGATTATAGTTATTTTAATGGGATCCTACATAAATTCGCAGATGCAGACCATACTCGGTTAAGGATTATTGTGCCTGCAGACATGCAAAGAAAATAATTTTGGTTGTTACATAGATCATTCGGACATATGGGAGTTGATAAGACAGTAAACATGTTACAGGAAGCATTCATATGGCCAAGGTTGAGAGATACAGTGAGGTACACTATAAAAACTTGCGACACATGTCAGAGGATAAAGCCAAATTCTTTCCTGATGAGGCGGAAACCAATTCCGCTTTGGCCGGATTGGCCGTGTCAAATCTTATCAGTGGACAATTTTGGTCCATTACCAAAGGCAAGAAGGGGTAGTAAACATATTATGGTGTCCATGGATGTATTCATCAAGATGGTCGTCTTATGTCCGATACAGAAGACATCGACAAAGCAGATTGTAAAGAGATTAAAGGAACGGGTAATCCCAGTTCTAGGGAAACCGGAGAATCTACTTTCAGACCACGGGAGTTGTTTTAAGAGTATAAAGTTTCGCCGAGAATTAGAAAATTTGGAAATTAAGCAGAGCCTATCAAGCATGAGACATCTAGAGGCAAACCCAGTCGAGAGAGTGATGAGGGAAGTGCAAAAGTATTGCAAAATTTATTGTTCGGAGGAGAACTGGAAATGGATTGATATTTTGCCAACCATTGAATTTTGCATCAATAAGAGAGTTCATGAAGCAACAGGGGAGATACCTGTTAGGTTACATTTGGATAAGAAGCCAGAAATGCCATGGGACCAAATTTTACCCAACTTTACTGATGCTCAAGTAGGAAGGGAATTAAGGATTAGGAGAATGTACGAACACTTGAAGGCACAGACTGATAAAAGGCAGAAAATAAATCGCAATCGTATCACAGACCGTTGGTCGAAGGAGAATTAGTACTAGTAAAGCGACCAGCGATACCAGATCCTGAGAATCGCATTTACAAAAAGTTCCGAAAGAATTCTCATGGGCCATATCGAATAATTAAGGACCTTAAAAATAACGCATATAAGGTACTGTACCCGATAATCCGGAAAGGATCCTGTTGGAATAGCCATTGCCCCCGCTGGATTGCCTATTTCTAACTGCTCCGGCAAATACAATATTAGAAATAGCTTCCAACATGGCCTTTAGGGATTTACAGACAGCAGTTACCAGAATATTGTGGATCAACAACCAACTACACGGGGCACTCACCTTTACTTACCTCGGGGACTGGGACTTCAGCTTCGCCTACACTACATCCACAATACTCTGCTCCTTATATTAAAAATGAATCACATTCCAACAACAATGGAAAACAATCTGAACAAAATTTATTAACAAAAGGGTAAACTAATCTACTATAAACAAAATAACAATGAACGAAATTAACAATAAACATTAAAATTAAATACACGCAATCATTCACACCTCCTTTCAACTCAACATCTTACAATAAGGCTGTATTAAAAATTGCGAGTATAAATCTTGGCTTGTTTTTAAGCCCACACTGCGTAAAAATAGAAACGTTTAATGAAGCCTCTTAATGGCATTCCAGACACATGTTTTCATTCACAAGCCTGCGTTGTAGAACGCACGTACAGTAACCTTGCTTCATCAATGAAATATCGGCACCACGCCGAACTCGAAACTGGTTTATACAATAAATACAAGGCTGTGAGTCTACACTTGTTATATTATGTCATCCCTCTCCAATGCTAACGGTGAATCATTATCGCTAGTCCACAGAGACTGCTTGTGTGTGCATTTATAAAACACGTAAAAATTAACATTTAGATCTTACAAAAGTTCACATAACTACTTTGTTTCTTAAACAATCATACAAAGAAAAATTATCCACTCTTTCATTCGCACTCCGTAATCGTTCTAGACCAATTCGGTTCCACATCTGCTCTTAACAATGAACAATCATTCACACCAAAAACATCCGCTCATAAAACACACACTATTCCAAAACAATTGATTAATAAATCCTATTAAATTATTTAACTAATTAAATCATTTCCACAAAAATTATTTACATGTAAAATGTTTATAATAATATCCATTATCTAGTGTTGCTAACGTAACACTTTCCAGATTCTAACTACTCGGTTACAATATAATTCTCAACTAAATATATACACTGTTTTTTTACATAACCATCCTTCTCTAACGTTCCGTAGTTTTAATATACTGCATACACCTCGTCTTATATAGGTTTCATTACATTGTTGGGATAATACAGTCGACTAATTGAGGTAAACTGTACGTAATTACATAACTTCTGGTTTAATAAAATTTAATAATTGTATTATAGACGTGAGTAGACACTCTTTCTCAAGTTGCTTTTCCGCTGAAACCCTTCTGTTAACACAGCTAAATCGTTAATTCACAAAGACTGGACTACTTGTATACAACGGCTCTTATCATGATACATGCCTTTTTATCAAAGAACAACAATACTTTGACTTCCTTAAAATGCGGAATTCCCTCGCACGAGCACTCCATAGCTCTACAAAACCTCATATAACAGTATATATGGCATAAACAATTATCATCTACTATGTTGAACATTAACCAAAAGGGATTAATTGTTGTTAACATATCTTATGTAGGAACTTCTCTCAAATACTGGCATGACCCTCAGTATCATTGCACATGACTACTGGACTACAATTATACATGCGTGAGTTCTTCAAACGAAACTTCCAATTGTAATGAACGATATTAGACAGTCGTGATTAACCTCCTAAAGTTTACTCCACAACAAGATAATTAACTGTTAACTCGTCTGTCGCAAATACATGAAATAAAAATAATACTCCTGTTTCATCTCACTTGTCAAGCTATAAATTGTTTATCGTTGTAATATCATGTCCACAAATGACGTGATGTTACACAAATATGATAAAATAACACACATGTTATTTATAGTGTCAGATAGAATTCAATCCTGACCGGGATAAACAAGCTTTGAATTCCTAGCCAAAGATTTGAATAATCTTCTATCAAAAGGTATTTCCTCTAACATATTAAATGGACAAAGCTCTTGGCTTTACAAATAATAAGAAAGGTTTGTCAATGTCGTAATGTTTTTCCACTCTACAAAAAGAATGTTCATAGGAATTAAAGACTTCAGTCTTATCAAACGACTAGTATTTCTTAGATCGTCGATAATGTATGTACAATAATGATATAACAATATCATTCGATGTTTCTTCTTTTCTTGAAGTAATATGTTGTTACATTCAAGTGCTCAAATTAAATTTAATAAGAATTTAATTTGAAACTATGACACAATGTCAGAATACTTGGTTTAAATGAAATTATTAAAATTCGAGAGTCGAAACGACTAGTCTCCTATGAGGCAATATGATTCCTCAAACGAAATTTTTAATGTCAGTTCCACTACTGATCCATAGAATAAAATTGAAAAATAGATGAAATGCAATCATCTTCTAAATAGTCTTGCAGGATAAAAACTGAACACACATCTTAAGTGTAAAATACATAAAAGCACTGAAATACATGAAATGTGAGAATATAGAAAAATGGAATAAGATCGCCGAAAATATGGAATAACATCGCCGGAAATATGGAATAAGATAGCTGAAAATATGGAATAAGATCGCTGACTCAGAATGTCACTAATCAAGCTCTATATAACAATTGAGATACACTAATACCTTATTTGGACGAAAACTTGAAGATCAATGTAAGTATTGCCACAATACATTAGATGATTCCTCAGTACAAGACACTGAGATGGATCTGCATTCGAACCTCGGATCAGCGACCTCAGAGATAAGAAAGGTCTCTCTCTGTAATTCACCAACATTCGCCTGGGCTCGAACGACATCCTTCTGGCAAATTCTTCTGTGTTGCTGGGCTACCCTAGCATCTTGACAAATCTCTTCAGTATAGTCTTCATTCTCCGTCGTAAATATGGATCAGCTTCATCATTGGAATATAATTATGGAAATATTCATATAAATGGTGAATGAAATGTTTCCATTGCTAATTGATGTTATATTAGTGTTCGTAGACTGACGAAAATGCACAAGATGGACCGTACACTACGTCTGTATTCAAGAATACGTTGTCTAACGAAGCTCCATCGTTGTATCTTAACTCCTGTTATCGAATATGTCTCTGGCGCATGACTATCTAGTTCATCATATCAACACTGTTAATTATGCTGAATGATAATCTTTGAAGAATAATTATAGTCATAATGTTAATGTTTATGTTTTGCGCCAATATTAAAAGTCCTACGCCACTGTTCACTTGAACTGCGTTCGTCAACTTCACGTTGCAATTTATAATGATATTCAGCTCTATTTCCAACACATTTGGAAATCTAACTTGACAGGCTTATATTGTCGAAACGGTGAATATTTAAGCGCTCGACTTTTCACAACATATAGTAGGCGACCTGTTCTTGATAAATGTTCACTTATTTAACTTGAAATCTCAATTATATAAGAGATATAATCAATACAATGTTCCTCGCAACTTCACGTAGAATGGAAGTGCGGTGATCTCTACCGTTCCACTTAGCTATCCTCGCGTCTCCACAAGTCGACAGTCGTCGCACTCGGACTAAGCCTTGGGATCTCCGTTAACCCAGTAAAACACTTCCTCACTCTTCAAAGTCTGCTGGAATAAGAACCTCGATCCTTGGATCTCCCCCTCCAAGTCGAATTTTTGGCGGCCATATCAATCTCCCACCATAATTTTAGCACGTAAATTACCAATGCTTATTACTGTGTAGATTAACCGATCTGTGGTTTTTAAAGTATCAGACATATTTTCTCTTAATATTCTCTTCATTACCAAATAAGAAAATCTTCTTCTAAGGGCCTAAATGCATAATTTCATCATGTTGTGTAACTAAAGTTGATCCCGTCTTCAATAAGACCTGTTCTCATTTAGTCTGGGCTGGGATCCAATAGCATAATTTATAACAATATTTATAATATTAATTTCCAAACTCGCTGTTGCTATGCTAAATATAGCCTTCTAGAAGCGTCCATTGAGCAATATATCACGTGATCGGGCTCTCCCACAGTCTCGAGCTTGTAACACGACACTCTTGTGTCACACTTCCAGAAATTATATTTGCTAGTTAAATTTTATCATGGGGAAGGAAAATACTCTCATTTTGTCCCTAAATAATTCAATTTACGGGGGCATTCCTCCGTCATCTCAAGTTAAAAACAGTTGCAAATTGTTTTTAATCATACTAATTCAAGACTTTTGATATGGCACTTCAACTCGTATATTGAATTATTTTAGCCTATTTTCTTATGATACTTTATAAAAAAAATAGCGTTGAATTTTCCTAGAATAACGTTGTTTTCATCGTCAAACAACTCATAACAGTTATTCCCATAAGCATTAGTTATGCGGAACGCCCTTTCTTCTTGGTTCTTCAACGTCTTCTTCTTATTTTCTTGGTTCTGTGTAGCAGTATATCCTCTTCTCTCTTCTACTTCTTTTGGTCAACGTAAATGGTCCCTCCATATCGTCTATGAGAACCATTTCTATTACCTTCTCCTTTACTGGTGTTTGGTTTGGAATCAACATTCAAATCCTTTTTATCACCATTCCCATTTTCCTTGTCTCTTAAATCTTTAAGATATTCTTGTCCTTCCTTATGACGTTCTTCATACTTCTCCTTCGTCATAATTTCATCTTGGGATTTTCTGTTACGATTATCGTTCTGGTTATTCCTATTGTTATTCCTGTTATAATAAACATTATTATTGTATCGGTAGTTATTATTATTGTGATAATAACCACTTCTACGGTTGCCATTGCTATTATCGTTATTACGTCCTTGCTGTTGCTGGTATGGACGACCTCCACGGAATCTCCTATATCTGGGTTCTGGTCTACGATCCCGGAAATAATTATTCCTTTCAGTACCAATATTTCCCTTTTCTGGTTCTTTCGGATCGTCTGTCTGTTGTGTTTGGTCAAGATATACTGTGTTAATGTCTTTGTACTCTTGCCTTTGGTTCTTCGCAACAACGTTTGGCATAGGGCTCGTGTAATCGAGTTTTCTGAGCAATTCGTCCATACTTGCTAGATCGTTGATCCCTGACGAGATAATTAGACGCCTGACTTCAACAGGGAGCATCCTGGCTATCGCGTCTATCAACTGAGCTGTAGGTAACGGGGGTTGAAGAAATCTGAGTCTGGCTAACTGACTCGTGAAGAAGTCTGCGTAGCGTATAGGAAGAGTTCCTGAATATTTTCGTGAGTATACTTCTGCGCGTAGGGAATTTTGTGCTTCAATAGATCAAAAACGCTTTATTAGTGCTTCTGCGAATTCATCGAAGTTCATGAAGGTATATCTGAAGGCTCTGAACCATTCAAGGGGCCCATCTGATAAATAGCGTTCTACGATCTTCATTTCCCTCTCTCTTGGAATATGCGCTTCGATAAAGTAATATTTGAGATTTCTGATGTACTCTATCGGTGTGAAACTATCTAGGTTGCTGAACTTGCGCGGTTTGCCTTCAATGTTTCTTATGACCGTCACGTTTCTCGGATATGAATCCTGAAGGTTTTGTCGAAAATCTCTATTGTAACTTTCGGGCTCTTTACTCCTCTCCTCTAAACATTCCGTAAACCTGAATAATCTTAATTCCGGCCTAATTTCCCTTTCTTCCACTTCTAGGCTATTTCTTCTAGTCTAATTCCTCGAATCTTCAAAATCTATCTTCTCCCTTTCCTTGTCTTCTATCTCAGCGATAATCTTCTTCAGCTGTTGTCCTACTTCGGTCTTTAAATCTTCCTTATACGTCTCAGGCTTGGCAACATCTCCTAGATTAAGATTTTGTAACTTCATGGATACGTATTCTTCTAGTTCATTAGTTTTCTCCTCACTCATGCCATTAACGTTAGTGACAACCTTGTTTAATCGTTCCTCTATCGTTTTAGTTTTACTCTCTAACGATTCTTTCAAAGCTTGCACATCCTGATTAGACTGAGTTCTATCCTCTACTTGCTTTTCAGTGAGCGTATCAATCCTTTTACCTAGATCTGTTCTTACTTCAATAACCTCTCTATTAATTTCTACTTGGGTACTGGCTAATTTCTTTTCTATGTTATCTTGGATTTGCTTAACATGTTCCCCACTAGATTTATTCCATTCGTCTTTCCATACAACTACATTAGCTTTTAACATTGCAGCTATGTCCTCCTCAATATCAGCCTTAAGAATTGTATTATGGTCAATAACCTGTGTTCGTAAAGTTTCTACGTTACCTTTTAATTCGACCAGAGAAGCTGTAGTTTTTATCGCATCGTTAACAAAACGTGACGTTAAAGCAGTTATATTCTGTGTACACAATTATTTAGACGCCTCTACCTCTTGTCTAATCTTATTAATGTCCCCCTGGACTTTTGTTACATCTACAAATACCGTATTGACTTATGTCTGTATTTTACCTATGTCAGAATTTACATCAGTGACATCTGACTGCATGTTATTTATGTCAACCTGTACATTGGTGACATCGGCTTGGACTGTATCTACTTTAGCTTGGACATTGGATACCCCTACTTGTACTGAGTCTACTTTGGATCGGACAGTGGATACATCTACTTGGACTGTATCGACTTTACTTTGAACATGGAATACATCTGATCTAACATTACTAACATCGGACTGTACTATGTCTACCTTTGTTCGTACACCACTTACATCATCTTGTATCTGCTTTGAGCTGGCCTGTAATCGCGTGACATTTGCAACCATTTTAGAAGCACTAGTATGTAAACCCGCTAAAGAAGTCTGAACTTCCTGAATTTCAGTTTTGAAACTCTCTTAGACACTTTCTGCAACTTTATCTGAAAGAGAATTATCAACTTTAACAACCACTGTGTTAAGGTCCTCCTTTCGTTCCCGCTTCAGTTGTTCTAAGTCCTGCTTGGCTTCCTGAAATTTACCTTCCATATTTACCATGTTCGCAGATAAATTCTCGTTTATCTTACCTTCAACAACATTCAAACTTGCCTTCATATCATTTTGAACATCCTTTAAATTGCCCTGCAGTTGCTCCTTCAAATTTTGCTGCAACTCCTCCAACATCTTCTTTACATCCTCACTTGCAATTGCAATTACCCTTTATATAATGCTGTAGAGACATAAACACCAACAGAGCAAAATAACAACATCTGAGCAACGGCCTATTCCATATATATTTTTGAGCACCTTAATGTCTAAAAGTAACTTAACATTACCTTAGCATTAACTTAAAGTACACCCTATGTTGAATAAACTTGCTCAAAATGTTCGTTCTCCTGTGATTCACTTTAAATACACTACCACAAAGAAAATTCTACCATTACAATCATCAAAACAAGTTAGCTTTAGTTTTACACATGACCTTAGCAATCGTCAAGTACCGGTAAAATGAAATAGATATCAGATCGTAGGTCGTTTTTCGAAACTGTCTACCTACTACACCTCTCTCAGGTTTCTAAGATCTGATCTTTATCTGAATGTAACTTTCCTAATATTAATTTAAATAAGCCTATATAATTACACTTACATCCATCCGAAATGGATAAAACATCCCAAAAGTCTGGTAATTATTTCTTTCACTAGAAATGTTCAAACCAACTTCCTTTAGAGACACTACGAAGCTAATTTCGTAGCCCCAAAGTTCATAGGTGCCATTCCTACTGTACCCGATAATCCGGAAAGGATCCTGTTGGAATATCCATTGCCCCCGCTGGATTGCCTATTTCTAACTGCTCCGGCAAATACAATATTAGAAATAGCTTCCAACATGGCCTTTAGGGATTTACAGACAGCAGTCACCAGAATATTGTGGATCAACAACCAACTACACGGGGCACTCACCTTTACTTACCTCGGGGACTGGGACTACAGCTTCGCCTACACTACATCCACAATACTCTGTTCCTTATATTTAAAATGAATCACATTCCAACCATAATGGAAAACAATCTGAACAAAATTTATTAACAAAAGGGTAAACTAATCTACTATAAACAAAATAACAATGAACGAAATTAACAATAAACATTAAAATTAAATACACGCAATCATTCACACCTCCTTTCAACTCAACATCTTACTATAAGGCTGTATTAAAAATTGCGAGTATAAATCTTGGCTTGTTTTTAAGCCCACACTGCGTAAAAATAGAAACGTTTAATGAAGCCTCTTAATGGCATTCCAGACACATGTTTTCATTCACAAGCCTGCGTTGTAGAACGCACGTACAGTAACCTTGCTTCATCAATGAAATATCGGCACCACGCTGAACTCGAAACTGGTTTATACAATAAATACAAGGCTGTGAGTCTACACTTGTTATATTATGTCATCCCTCTCCAATGCTAACGGTGAATCATTCTCGCTAGTCCACAGAGACTGCTTGTGTGTGCATTTATAAAACACGTAAAAATTAACATTTAGATCTTACAAAAGCTCACATAACTACTTTGTTTCTTAAACAATCATACAAAAAAAAATATCCACTCTTTCATTCACACTCCGTAATCGTTCTAGACCAATTCGATTCCACATCTGCTCTTAACAATGAACAATCATTCACACCAAAAACATCCGCTCATAAAACACACACTATTCCAAAACAGTTGATTAATAAATCCTATTAAATTATTTCTTATTAAATCATTTCCACAAAAAATATTTACATGTAAAATGTTTATAATAATATCCATTATCTAGTGTTGCTAACGTAACACTTTCCAGATTCTAACTACTCGTTTACAATATAATTCTCAACTAAATATATACACTGTTTTTTACATAACCATCCTTCTCTAACGTTCTGTAGTTTTAATATACTGCATACACCTCGTCTTATATAGGTTTCATTACATTGTTGGGATAATACAGTCGACTAATTGAGGTAAACTGTACGTAATTACATAACTTCTGGTTTAATAAAATTTAATAATTGTATTATAGACGTGAGTAGACACTCTTTCTCAAGTTGCTTTTCAGCTGAAACCCTCCTGTTAACACAGCTAAATCGTTAATTCACAAAGACTGGACTACTTGTACACAACGGCTCTTATCATGATACATGCCTTTTTTTTTTATCAAAGAACAACAATACTTTGACTTCCTTAAAATGCGGAATTCCCTCGCAAGAGCACTCCATAGCTCTACAAAACCTCATATAACAGTATATATGGCATAAACAATTATCATCTACTATGTTAAACAATAACCAAAAGGGATTAATTATTATTAACATATCTTATGTAGGAACTTCTCTCAAATACTGGGATAACCCTCAGTATCATGGCACATGACTACTGGACTACAATTATACATGCGTGAGTTCTTCAAACGAAACTTCCAATTGTAATGAACGATATTAGACAGTCGTGATTAACCTCCTAAAGTTTACTCCACAACAAGATAATTAACTGTTAACTCGTCTGTCGCAAATACATGAAATAAAAATAATACTCCTGTTTCATCTCAATTGTCAAGCTATAAATTGTTTATCGTTGTAATATCATGTCCACAAATGACGTGATGTTACACAAATGGGATAAAATAACACACATGTTATTTATAGTGTCAGATAGAATTAAATCCTGACCGGGATAAACTAGCTTTGAATTCCTAGCCAAAGATTTGAATAATCTTCTATCAAAAGGTATTTCCTCTAACATATTAAATGAACAAAGCTCTTGGCTTTACAAATAATAAGAAAGGTTTGTCAATGTCGTATTGTTTTTCCACTCTACACAAAGAATGTTCATAGGAATTAAAGGCTTCAGTCTTATCAAACGACTAGTATTTCTTAGATCGTCGATAATGTATGTACAATAATGATATAACAGTATCATTCGATGTTTCTTCTTTTCTCGAAGTAATATGTTGTTACATTAAAGTGCTCTAATTAAATTTAATAAGAATTTAATTTGAAGCTATGACACAATGTCAGAATACTTGGTTTAAATGAAATTATTAAAATTCGAGAGTCGAAACGACTAGTCTCCTATGAGGCAATATGATTCCTCAAACGAAATTTTTAATGTCAGTTCCACAACTGATCCATAGAATAAAATTGAAAAATAGATGAAATGCAATCATCTTCTAAATAGTCTTGCAGGATAAAAACTCAACACACATCTGAAGTGTAAAATACATAAAAGGACTGAAATACATGAAATGTGAGAATATAGAAAAATGGAATAAGATCACCGAAAAAATGGAATAAGTTCGCCGGAAATATGGAATAAGATCGCTGAAAATATGGAATAAGATCGCTGAAAATATGGAATAAGATCGCTGACTCTGAATGTCACTAATCAAGCTCTATATAACAATTGAGATACACTAATACCCTATTTGGACGAAAACTTGAAGATCAATGTATTGCCACAATACTTTAGATGTTTCCTCAGTACAAGACACTGAGATGGATCTGCATTCGAACCTCGGATCTGCGACCTCAGAGATAAGAACGGTCTCTCTCTGGAATTCACCAGCATTCGCCTGGGCTCGAACGACATCCTTCTGGCAAATTCTTCTGTGTTGCTGAGCTACCCTAGCATCTTGACAAATCTCTTCAGTATAGTCTTCATTCTCCGTCGTAAAAATGGATCAGCTTCATCATTGGAATATAATTATGGAAATATTCATATAAATGGTGAATGAAATGTTTCCATTGCTAATTGATGTTATGTTAGTGTGCGTAGACTGACTAAAATGCACAAGATGGACCGTACACTACGTCTGTATTCAAGAATACGTTGTCCAACGAAGCTCCATCGTTGTATCTTAACTCCTGTTATCGAATATGTTTCTGGCGCATGACTATCTATTTCATCATATCAACACTGTTAATTATGCTGAATGATAATGTTTGAAGAATAATTGAGGCGCCTAGAATCAAAACCCGCCAAATCCATATTTTATGAAAATTGAGATAAGCATTGTTTCATATAGCTTTTGCTGCGCTGAATTCATTAAAACTATTATTTTGTTACAAAAGCCGCTACATCTTACTGTAAAATGAAGTCAAAGTTGAGGCTTAGTTGCAATATCCGCCAAGTCCAACGACAGTTTCGCCATTTTTGGTCACAAAACCCACCACATCCACATCAGCCAGTAGGAGAACCCATTTCCGCCATCGTACCTTCCATGGTGCTTTGCGAAGTGTGTACTCTTTACTTACGTGCATTAGTCAGAGAATGTACCTCTGCCTGACGTGATTAGAATGGTTTATGTTGTTGTACTTTCTGATAATAATTTGTTTTGGATAATTTTGACAAAGAACAAGAAGAACAATAACATTCTGGTCTGGGTGATGTTTTCCACAGAACTGACATTTGGGAACACAAACGTGTCACGAAACCTGATTTTGATATGACTCACGTAAAGCCAGAAGCCATAAACAGAGGAATTGTCCTTCAGGCACAAGAAGTGAAAGATGTTTCGAGACTGTTTTCGAAGCATTTTGGAGTAAGATGGAGGGAAAATGTAGAGCTGCAGTTTTATTGCAATCTGCAAAGTCGTCCCCGAACACGAAGAGAATGATGATGATTGAGAAACTACTATTGAGGATGAGGTAGAAGCAGAAATTGTGTAGCTATAACTTCCAGTAAATAATGTGATTTAATAGTTGAATGACGATAGTTTTGTCTCTAAAGGCCTGGACCATAGTAATTGAATATTAATTTAATTTGACGCTTTTCCTTATTATTATTATTGTTCAGTACTGTATGCTACAGTATTGCCGGCCCCGTGGTGTTTGGGTAGCGCGCCTGCCTCTCACCTGGAGGCCCGGGTTCGATTCACGGCTCCGTCAGGGATTTTGGAAACTGACGTGAGGGCTGGAACGGGGTTCACTCAGCCTCGTGAGGACAATTGAGTAATGGAGAGTGAGGCAGCGCCCCGATCACGAAAACCGATATTAACGGCCGAGGGGACCCGATGCGTTGGTCATGCGGCACCCCAATATTTGCAGGCCAAATGGCTGGGGATTAGGCCCTTCACGGGCTGTAGTGCTAGGGGTTATTTACTGTACAGTATTATTACCCTTTCAGGAATTGATTGCCGGCGGTGGATATGGGAACTACTCTTTATGTAATTGTGTCACACGTCAGCTTGCTTCGTTGACAGGTACAGTTGCGCGTGTAGGATATGGCTCAGCTCAAGTACCCCCAGTCATCATATAACTGTCCATGGTGACATGAGCTCCTGTGACGCTTATCTGACGCAATACAGCGTGACCTATGTGCAGATTGCACTCTGTCATCGCTGTGTCCTCCGCTTCGCCCCGCAGAGCTCATGCTATAATAAACATAAACGCTGACACAGCCACACTCAGCGGCAATCAAATCTTGAATGGGTAATATGAGTTTTATTCTTTTTCTGTTTATTCTAATAAAACACATAAACCGCCCCTTAAAACAACAATAACAACAACAACAAAACACCAAAATTATACGTTTTATTTTATTTTATAACCTATATTTAGTTAACTTTCATTCAAATATTAATTTCTGAATAAAGCTTACGCAGTTTATACAATCTCTTCGCAACTTCAAATGTATTAGGGCTCTTTGGTATCAAAACCTGCCAAATCCAAATCTTAGTAAGAAAACCCGACAAATCCGAATTATTGCTTTATATTTTTCTACATACATGTTTAACTATATCGGGGATCAGCTTCGTACTTCGTCACTGTTTTTAAAAATCATTAATACATTTTTTAGTGAAAAAAGTATTTCTTTTGGGTATTGGTTCGTTTGTGACAGTTTTTGCCACTTTGCCGAAAAAGTGAAGGAATGCATTTGGCGGGTTTTGATTCTAGGCACCTCAATTATAGTCATACTGTTAATGTTTATGTGTTGCGCCAATATTAAAAGTCCTCCGCCACTGTTCACTTGAACTGCGTTCGTCAACTTCACGTTGCAATTTATAATGATATTCAGCTCTATTTCCAACACATTTGGAAATCTAACTTGACAGGCTTATATTGTCGAAACGATGAATATTTAAGCGCTCGACTTTTCACAACATATAGTAGGCGACCTGTTCTTGATAAATGTTCACTTATTTAACTTGAAATCTCAATTATATAAGAGATATAATCAATACAATGTTCCTCGCAACTTCACGTAGAATGGAAGTGCGGTGATCTCTACCGTTCCACCTAGCTATCCTCGCGTCTCCACAAGTCGACAGTCGTCGCACTCGGACTAAGCCTTGGGATCTCCGTTAACCCAGTAAAAACACTTCCTCACTCTTCAAAGTCTGCTGGAATAAGAACCTTGATCCTTGGATCTCCCCCTCCAAGTCGAATTTTTGGAGGGGCCATATCAATCTCCCACCATAATTTTAGCGCGTAGGTTACCAATGCTTATTACTGCGTAGATTAACCGATCTGTGGTTTTTAAAGTATCAGACATATTTTCTCTTAATATTCTCTTCATTACCAAATATGAAAATCTTCTTCTAAGGGCCTAAATGCATAATTTCATCATGTTGTGTAACTAAAGTTGATCCCGTCTTCAATAAGACCTGTTCTCATTTGCTCTGGGCTTGGATCCAATAGCATAATTTATAACAATATTTATAATATTAATTTCCAAACTCGCTGTTGCTATGCTAAATATAGCCTTCTAGAAGCGTCCATTGTGCAATATATCACGTGATCGGGCTCTCCCACAGTCTCGAGCTTGTAACACGACACTCTTGTTTCACACTTCCAGAAATTATATTTGCTAGTTAAATTTTATCATGGAGACGGAAAATACTCTCATTTTGTCCCTAAATAATTCAATTTACGGGGGAAGTACTGTACCCGATATCCTGATAGTAGGCTGTCAGATATCCGCCCCCTCAATCGGATTGCCAATAATCAAACGCACCGGCACAGCTACATCAATGAAAATGGCACTGACAGATACTATCGAGATTAGAGCACAATAGTTAACAAGAAATTATTGTGGAACACACCAAAATATACGGGGGTTCATACTTTCCTTTACTTACCTCTTACATTTATCTCGGGGACTGGGTTGTCAACTGGATCACTTAAAAGTATGCCCACACAATAACCTCCACCATGATATTTAAAATGAACCAGAACGAAGACGAGAAACTTTAAACTGCACAATAATTTATTTCACATAAAGAATGATTTTAACAAAATAAACAACAAAATCAACGTGGCAATCAGAAGCCATCGACCACATAACCATGTCCTCCTGTAGGACCTGTATTCTCTACATATAATGTTTCAGCTTTCTCAAGCTCATAGCAACGTAAAAATAATAATGCACATGGAATGGAAACGGGATTTGGGATGAGACACATATATCAATTGTTTTGCGTGTTTATATACTTCACATTTTATTTATAGCCACAAGGCTATTATGGAACCGTCCTTGGCCTCAGTAACACAGTTGTCCGGGCCAGCTGCAAGGCACCTGTATTGTCAAAGCGGACTCCCGTTCGTTCAACCCTAGCATAAGCGTGTTACCTCAGAGCTCGGCTCTCCTTTTCAAATACGTAAATGTTCACATCTCAACTGAAATATTATCACGCAAATGTCTTACATGCTTCATTCAAACACCAGTGGATTACTCCAACAATCCCAAATCATGATTATTTGTTCAAACCACTTGCTTAACTTGCGTTGTTTAGAGTATAAAAAAACTCTAAATGTTAATAACAAAAGTTCACTAATTATTTATAACAATAATAAATTGTTTATAACAATGTCAAATGACCATTGAAAATTTTATACACGCCTGTATTAATCACTATCATTTCAAATTATTTAACAAAGATATTTACAAAATTATTTACAATATTAATTGTTTATATTATTTTATACAAGAAATACATTAAACCACACGTTTATCCGGTTGATAATTACTTAAATCGTGATGATATAATCGACCAATGAAGGTTAGTTATATTTAACTGTCAAATTCAGGTTTAATAAGGTTTAATAATAATTATTAATATTTGTGACTGTAACCTCCATTCAAAATCTTCCTCTCAAATTATTTAACACTCCTGTTAATTTTAACAGTATCTTCATATGAATAATCTTTCAAAGAACAAGAACAACATTCAGCGGGAAAATACTTCGCTCATAACGCACAAAAATGGCACAACAATTGGCCCAAAATTCATCATATATCTTCATATATATGGCATAAAAATCTTCCAAACTACACACAAAAACCTCCACTTATTAATTCATCAACTTCATTAATTATTGTGGGAACCTCCTTCATTATTCAAGGGCATTATTCAACAGCGACTTTTACACGTCCACTGAACTAACGATTATACATCCATTGTTCCTATTTAAAAATTCTTATATTCATCAATTGTAATAATGACTGTTATTATTTAACCTTCGTGGGTTTCATTCATGAATCGATATGAAGTAAAAATTTGCCAATCACAAATAAATTTAATAGCAAATACGATTAGACACTCCTGCCTGGTCTATCAAAATTGAGATTAACATCTTCAAAGTAACGAAGTATAAAAATACTATCTTCAAACAAAGTTCATCTAAACTGCAAAATAGTCGAATAGAATACAATTAGATTGTGGAATGCAAACATTATTGTTCCAATCTATAATTGAGAAAAACTCCTATCAAATGTTCATTACTATAGTGTATTCAATAAAAAATTGTAATTAACGTTCATATTTCATAAAATTGTCTATAATGCAATGATAAATGTCTATGTTGCAATCATGTTCATAAGACGACTAGTATTTCAAAGATCGTCGATATCGTAATAGATTTTAACGCTCTAAAATCTTTTAATTATTCTTCTTTCTTGAGGATGACAGAAAATTGGTCAAAGTAATTTACTGAATAGAATTACTTTAATAAAGTGACACGCTGTCTGAATTCAAATCTGCCATAGCAAATCGTTAACTTTACAGTCAAATCGTGACTACAAAAATATGCAAATTACTGAAAGAATCTAAATCATCAGTCTCAACTGATCCAAAATTATTTAAGTATGCCAATGACATAGCAATGTCTCAAAAATCGAAGAAAAAGGCATAAATCATCGAAGTGTACTGAGTACAGAAATATCAATCAAGAAAATGGGGCAAAAGATAGGACAGAAAATATGGGAAGAATGGTTGCTCAGATATCGCTACAAGACTCAAATAATACAAGAAACGTTCACGACTACCTTATCTGTTGATTGAAGATCTAGAGGAAAGTTTTCAAAGAAAACTGCTGTTGGTTCCAATTCACCAGCGTAAAGATGCGCTCCGTCCTCGAATTTGGAATCAGCGTCCTCGGAGAATCGAACTGCTTCCTCCTCCGAAATTGCACTGCTCCGTGGATACGAAAAACATCCTTCTGGCAAAACTCTTCTTTGTGCGCCGGAACAACCCTGGCCTCTCTTGAAAGTTCTCTGAAGTTCTTGCAGGAATTCGCCATGAAGTTTAATGTAGTTATTTCCGCAGAAATATTCATAGTTGTGGAGTATGAAAATATTTCCACTGTTATCTGGTATAATTCAGCGATGGATTCACGATGCATGAGTGTAGTTGGATGTTCACTACATGCTCGCTTTTGTAGAAAGACGATTAACGAAGTTCCATGCTGTTACTTTACTCCAAGCGATATATGTCCCAATTGCATTAAAGCCTTAGCCTCCCATCTCAACTACTGTTATAATCATTGAAAGCACTGCAAGATTATAATGTTCCATAGTCGAATGTATCGTTGTAATACCAAACGTATTCTCCAATATCACTGTTGCACTCCACGTGTCAGCCGTAGTGTATAATGTGGAATTTTAAACGTGTTTCTCATGTGGCGAGAAAATCACTTTTGTTGGCAGCCTTAAAGTTCCAATATCTTTCGAAGTATAACTGTGAAATTGTTCAAATCTTCTATACACCTCAATGTTATACTGCCCAATAGAATTATATTGCAGGCTGAAGTTAGCGCTTGATATCTTGACTGGTGGAAACGTTAATGTGAGCGTTTCAACTTCACCTAGTTTCGAGCAGCGTAAAATGGAACTGCTCCGAGTTCGTTCGATGCGCCGGTCTTTAACCACGCTAAAGACAACTTACTTCACTGAATCACTTGAAAATAACTATATATCACCAGAAATATATATGCGATCTGACATATGAGATCTGAGAGCTCCTCTCTCCTGTGCACGACCTTTTATCAACTTCTTAAGGGGCGTATCCATCCCTTCCATAGCCTGTTGCTGCGTCATTGCTAGAAGTTTTAACTTTGGCTATACTTGACGGATTTTCAAATTTCAAAAACTCAAAATTAATTTCTTCAAAATTCCAAATCAATGCCATAACTGAAAATAGATTTCCACAAATCTGCATGCCAAAAGTAATCAAATATCGTAGTTTCAGCAATCTCCGTCTTCCTTCCAAACTATCGTTCATTGGTTCGAGTCTCTCCTCCAATAGCGTAGCTTCTTCCTTAGCACAATACCTTGTTTCCTGCGACTGCGTCGTAAATCTAAGATCTTTCTCGAACAAAATCATGACGTCACCAAGAATCTCAGCTCAATCAGCCTACTGGCATGAATTCTACGTCATCCGTGCCTACGTCATGAATATCCACGTCATAACTATGACATTCATAACTTTACTCATCTTTGCCAATACAGCCATCGTGGTCTCAATATAATTCAATTTCCGGGGGCATTCACCCTTCACCACGTTTTAAAAACAGTTGGAAATTGTTTTTAAACTCTGTGTTATAAATATCTCAATTCACTTGAACACGAAATTGAATTATTATTGGCTTACTCTTGTATGATATTTCTTCTATGTTCCTTAATCATAAGTCTCTTCTTCTCTGGGTTGTGTGTGGCTAATGCATTCTCTCCTCTCTACTGTCTCTTCTGTCCTGAATACCTGTTTTCTAAGTTCTGCTGACTTGTAGAAGGACCAGGATCGATCACTACATCCTGTCTTTTCTTTTGATTTTCAGCTTCCTTTTCTCGTAATTCCTTCAGATACTGCTGACTTTCTTTCTCTCTTTCTTGATACTTGTCGGGTGTCATAACCTGACCTTGAGAATTCTGATTCTGATTCTGGTACTGGTTATTTCTCTTATAATTTCGATTATAACCATTGTTGTAATATCTACCTCTTCCGTTGTTGTAATTCCCTCTATTATTATTCCAGCCTCGTCTTTGCTGATATGGACGGTAACCTTGGGATCTGTGGTTGCGGAAATAATTATTCCTGTGAGGACCTACATTTTCAGTTTTTCCTTCCTCAGGCTTATCAGTTTGTTGCACTTGATCCATGTAGACCGTATTAACGTCTTTGAATTCGTGCCTCTGACCTTTTTGTACCAAATTTGGCATTGGACTCGTGTAGTCAAGCCTTCTCAACAATTCGTCCATACTTGTCAAATCTCTAATGTTTGACGATATGATCAGTCTTCTTACCTCCACAGGCAGCATACGTGAAATTGCATCTATCAACTGCTCTGTTGACAATGGGGGTTGCAAAAATCTCAAGCGTGATAGTTGGCTCGTGAAGAAATCAGCGTACCGTGTTGGAAGAGTACCTGAATACTTCCTCGAGTATACCTCAGCTCTCAATGAATTCTGAGCTTCTATGGACCAGAATCGTTTAATCAGTGCCTCTGCAAATTCGTCAAAATTGCTGAAAGTGTACCGAAATGCTCTAAACCATTCAAGGGGTCCTCCAGCTAGAAATCTTTCTACGATTCTCATCTCTCTCTCTCTAGGAATGTGGGCTTCTATGAAGTAGTCTTTAAGATTCCTGATATATTCGATCGGTGTGAGACTATCAGTGTTGCTAAATTTTTGAGGTTTGTCTTCAAAATTCCGGATGACTGTCACATTTCTCGGATATGAATCCATATAATTCCTCCCACTATCACGATACTTCCATTCGGGTTCAATATTCCGATCCTCTTCTTCTTCCCTGAATCTGGATATACGTTCCTCAGGACTAATATCTCTCTCTTCTGTAGTAAGGTTACCTCTTCTCACGTAATTTCTCTCCTCTTCACCAGTCAATCCTTCGGTATCCTTGTCTGTGATTTCCGTGATGACTTTCCTAATCAACTCTTCCTTATAGGTTTCCATCATGCTAGCTTCTCCTAGTTTCAAATTCTGCAGCTTGCTCGTAGTTTCATTAACATCAGAGACAACCTTATGAATCTGTTCCTCTAACGCAGTTTTTAATGCTTGCACGTCCTGACCTATCTGAGTTCTATCCTCTACCTGCTTTTCGGATAGCGAATCCATCCTTACATTCAAGTCTTTCCTAATCTGAACTACTTCGTTATTAATGTCTACTTGTGTACTGGCAAGTTTTCTTTCAATTCGTTCCTGAATCTGTTCTACATGTTCCCCACTTGACCTGTTCCATTCATCTTTCCACACTGTTACATTTGCAGTTAACATTTCTGCAATATCTACTTCGATGTCCTCCTTAAGTAAACGATTGTGATCTAATACTTGGGTTCTCATGACCTCTACATCGTATTTTAAACCAGCTAAAGAAGCCGTTGTCCTAACAGACTCGTCAACTAACCGAGTTGTTAATGCACTAATGTTACGCGTACAAAGTGTTTTTGAAGTTTCAATTTCCTCCCTCACTTTGTTAACATCAGTCTGAACTTTAGCAATGTCTACAAAAACAGTATTGACTTCTACTTGTATTTTATTGATATCGCTTTGCATATCGTTAACATCTGAATGAATATTATTGATGTCAACTTGAACATTTGACACATCAGTTCGAACATTACTAACCTCTCTTTGAACTTCTTCTACTTTATCCTGTACAGTAGCAACATCATTCCTAACAACAATTACTTCAGCTCTAGCACATGAAATATCACCCCAGACATTGGCAACATCAAGATTCAACATAGTAAGATCTTTTTGTACCTTAGACACATCATTTTTAACATCAGACACATCTTTATGCACATTTGATAAGTCTACTTTAACCTCCGAGACATCTTTATGGACATTGGACACGTCTGTGCGCATGTCAGTTACAGCATTCTCGATTCCCTGGGTACTGATCTGTAAACGCGACACATTATTTTCTAGGTTTGCAGAACTAGTCTGAAGAACTTTCAAACTTTCATCCAGCCTAATAGACAAATTAGCTGACAAGTTACTAGCATTCTCCTCCATCATCTGCTTCATACTGCTATTCATGCTAGCTTTCAAGTTAGCAGACATCTCCTCTAACATCATTCTCAGACTTTCATCTGCCATTTCAATAATATTTCAATAATAAACTGCTTTAGGGACATACATCAAACAGAGCAAAATAACAACATCTGAGCAACATTTTTCACCATATATAAATTTTGAGCAATTTTCTGTCTTAAATCTAACTTATAATTACCTTATAATTAACCTTCGTAGACACTTCATGTTGAAATAAACTCAAGCACATGTTCAAGTTTCTTTGGTTCATTTTAAAATATCCTAACACAAATAATTTACATTTATAATCCAAATAGTTTAATTTTATCTTTAATATGACTATACATGTCATAAGCCGGTCAAATAAAATAAGATTCCAGATCATAGGCGATTTTTCTAAGTTTCCAGCCAATTTAACCTCTTTCAAGTCGTATAAGATCTGATCTTTTCTGAGTGTAATTTTCCTAATACAACACAACATTTAATCCTATATAATCACACTCTCAAATTCTACAATTGGCTAGGACATCTAACAAAGAATCAACCTCTTTATTTGAGTCTTCACAATCCCTTTGACATCGATAACTTGGTAATCCAATGTTATTCAGTCGAACGTGCCAATCGAGACAATCGTGCCCCACACGTTGATTGCGCCAATCCTACTGTACCCGATATCCTGATAGCAGGCTGTCAGATATCCGCCCCCTCAATCGGATTGCCAATAATCAAACGCACCGGCACAGCTACATCAATGAAAATGGCACTGACAGATACTATCGAGATTAGAGCACAATAGTTAACAAGAAATTATTGTGGAACACACCAAAATATACGGGGGTTCATACTTACCTTTACTTACCTCTTAAATTTATCTCGGGGACTGGGTTGTCAACTGGATCACTTAAAAGTATGCCCACACAATAACCTCCACCATGATATTTAAAATGAACCAGAACGAAGACGAGAAACTTTAAACTGCACAATAATTTATTTCACATAAAGAATGATTTTAACAAAATAAACAACAAAATCAACGTGGCAATCAGAAGCCATCGACCACATAACCATGTCCTCCTGTAGGACCTGTATTCTCTACATATAATGTTTCAGCTTTCTCAAGCTCATAGCAACGTAAAAATAATAATGCACATGGAATGGAAACGGGATTTGGGATGAGACACATATATCAATTGTTTTGCGTGTTTATATACTTCACATTTTATTTATAGCCACAAGGCTATTATGGAACCGTCCTTGGCCTCAGTAACACAGTTGTCCGGGCCAGCTGCAAGGCACCTGTATTGTCAAAGCGGACTCCCGTTCGTTCAACCCTAGCATAAGCGTGTTACCTCAGAGCTCGGCTCTCCTTTTCAAATACGTAAATGTTCACATCTCAACTGAAATATTATCACGCAAATGTCTTACATGCTTCATTCACACACCAGTGGATTACTCCAACAATCCCAAATCATGATTATTTGTTCAAACCACTTGCTTAACTTGCGTTGTTTAGAGTATAAAAAAAACTCTAAATGTTAATAACAAAAGTTCACTAATTATTTATAACAATAATAAATTGTTTATAACAATGTCAAATGACCATTGAAAATTTTATACACGCCTGTATTAATCACTATTATTTCAAATTATTTAACAAAGATATTTACAAAATTATTTACAATATTAATTGTTTATATTATTTTATACAAGAAATACATTAAACCACACGTTTATCCGGTTGATAATTACTTAAATCGTGATGATATAATCGACCAATGAAGGTTAGTTATATTTAACTGTCAAATTCAGGTTTAATAAGGTTTAATAATAATTATTAATATTTGTGACTGTAACCTCCATTCAAAATCTACCTCTCAAATTATTTAACACTCCTGTTAATTTTAACAGTATCTTCATATGAATAATCTTTCAAAGAACCAGAACAACATTCAGCGGGAAAATACTTCGCTCATAACGCACAAAAATGGCACAACAATTGGCCCAAAATTCATCATATATCTTCATATATATGGCATAAAAATCTTCCAAACTACACACAAAAACCTCCACTTATTAATTCATCAACTTCATTAATTATTGTGGGAACCTCCTTCATTATTCAAGGGCATTATTCAACAGCGACTTTTACACGTCCACTGAACTAACGATTATACATCCATTGTTCCTCTTTAAAAATTCTTATATTCATCAATTGTAATAATGACTGTTATTATTTAACCTTCGTGGGTTTCATTCATGAATCGATATGAAGTAAAAATTTGCCAATCACAAATAAATTTAATAGCAAATACGATTAGACACTCCTGCCTGGTCTATCAAAATTGAGATTAACATCTTCAAAGTAACGAAGTATAAAAATACTATCTTCAAACAAAGTTCATCTAAACTGCAAAATAGTCGAATAGAATACAATTAGATTGTGGAATGCAAACATTATTGTTCCAATCTATAATTGAGAAAAACTCCTATCAAATGTTCATTACTATAGTGTATTCAATAAAAAATTGTAATTAACGTTCATATTTCATAAAATTGTCTATAATGCAATGATAAATGTCTATGTTGCAATCATGTTCATAAGACGACTAGTATTTCAAAGATCGTCGATATCGTAATAGATTTTAACGCTCTAAAATCTTTTAATTATTCTTCTTTCTTGAGGATGACAGAAAATTGGTCAAAGTAATTTACTGAATAGAATTACTTTAATAAAGTGACACGCTGTCTGAATTCAAATCTGCCATAGCAAATCGTTAACTTTACAGTCAAATCGTGACTACAAAAATATGCAAATTACTGAAAGAATCTAAATCATCAGTCTCAACTGATCCAAAATTATTTAAGTATGCCAATGACATAGCAATGTCTCAAAAATCGAAGAAAAAGGTATAAATCATCGAAGTGTACTGAGTACAGAAATATCAATCAAGAAAATGGGGCAAAAGATAGGACAGAAAATATGGGAAGAATGGTTGCTCAGATATCGCTACAAGACTCAAATAATACAAGAAACGTTCACGACTACCTTATCTGTTGATTGAAGATCTAGAGGAAAGTTTTCAAAGAAAACTGCTGTTGGTTCCAATTCACCAGCGTAAAGATGCGCTCCGTCCTCGAATTTGGAATCAGCGTCCTCGGAGAATCGAACTGCTTCCTCCTCCGAAATTGCACTGCTCCGTGGATACGAAAAACATCCTTCTGGCAAAACTCTTCTTTGTGCGCCGGGACAACCCTGGCCTCTCTTGAAAGTTCTCTGAAGTTCTTGCAGGAATTCGCCATGAAGTTTAATGTAGTTATTTCCGCAGAAATATTCATAGTTGTGGAGTATGAAAATATTTCCACTGTTATCTGGTATAATTCAGCGATGGATTCACGATGCATGAGTGTAGTTGGATGTTCACTACATGCTCGCTTTTGTAGAAAGACGATTAACGAAGTTCCATGCTGTTACTTTACTCCAAGCGATATATGTCCCAATTGCATTAAAGCCTTAGCCTTCCATCTCAACTACTGTTATAATCATTGAAAGCACTGCAAGATTATAATGTTCCATAGTCGAATGTATCGTTGTAATACCAAACGTATTCTCCAATATCACTGTTGCACTCCACGTGTCAGCCGTAGTGTATAATGTGGAATTTTAAACGTGTTTCTCATGTGGCGAGAAAATCACTTTTGTTGGCAGCCTTAAAGTTCCAATATCTTTCGAAGTATAACTGTGAAATTGTTCAAATCTTCTATACACCTCAATGTTATACTGCCCAATAGAATTATATTGCAGGCTGAAGTTAGCGCTTGATATCTTGACTGGTGGAAACGTTAATGTGAGCGTTTCAACTTCACCTAGTTTCGAGCAGCGTAAAATGGAACTGCTCCGAGTTCGTTCGATGCGCCGGTCTTTAACCACGCTAAAGACAACTTACTTCACTGAATCACTTGAAAATAACTATATATCACCAGAAATATATATGCGATCTGACATATGAGATCTGAGAGCTCCTCTCTCCTGTGCACGACCTTTTATCAACTTCTTAAGGGGCGTATCCATCCCTTCCATAGCCTGTTGCTGCGTCATTGCTAGAAGTTTTAACTTTGGCTATACTTGACGGATTTTCAAATTTCAAAAACTCATAATTAATTTCTTCAAAATTCCAAATCAATGCCATAACTGAAAATAGATTTCCACAAATCTGCATGCCAAAAGTAATCAAATATCGTAGTTTCAGCAATCTCCGTCTTCCTTCCAAACTATCGTTCATTGGTTCGAGTCTCTCCTCCAATAGCGTAGCTTCTTCCTTAGCACAATACCTTGTTTCCTGCGACTGCGTCGTAAATCTAAGATCTTTCTCGAACAAAATCATGACGTCACCAAGAATCTCAGCTCAATCAGCCTACTGGCATGAATTCTACGTCATCCGTGCCTACGTCATGAATATCCACGTCATAACTATGACATTCATAACTTTACTCATCTTTGCCAATACAGCCATCGTGGTCTCAATATAATTCAATTTCCGGGGGCATTCTCCCTTCACCACGTTTTAAAAACAGTTGGAAATTGTTTTTAAACTCTGTGTTATAAATATCTCAATTCACTTGAACACGAAATTGAATTATTATTGGCTTACTCTTGTATGATATTTCTTCTATGTTCCTTAATCATAAGTCTCTTCTTCTCTGGGTTGTGTGTGGCTAATGCATTCTCTCCTCTCTACTGTCTCTTCTGTCCTGAATACCTGTTTTCTAAGTTCTGCTGACTTGTAGAAGGACCAGGATCGATCACTACATCCTGTCTTTTCTTTTGATTTTCAGCTTCCTTTTCTCGTAATTCCTTCAGATACTGCTGACTTTCTTTCTCTCTTTCTTGATACTTGTCGGGTGTCATAACCTGACCTTGAGAATTCTGATTCTGATTCTGGTACTGGTTATTTCTGTTATAATTTCGATTATAACCATTGTTGTAGTATCTACCTCTTCCGTTGTTGTAATTCCCTCTATTATTATTCCAGCCTCGTCTTTGCTGATATGGACGGTAACCTTGGGATCTGTGGTTGCGGAAATAATTATTCCTGTGAGGACCTACATTTTCAGTTTTTCCTTCCTCAGGCTTATCAGTTTGTTGCACTTGATCCATGTAGACCGTATTAACGTCTTTGAATTCGTGCCTCTGACCTTTTTGTACCAAATTTGGCATTGGACTCGTGTAGTCAAGCCTTCTCAACAATTCGTCCATACTTGTCAAATCTCTAATGTTTGACGATATGATCAGTCTTCTTACCTCCACAGGCAGCATACGTGAAATCGCATCTATCAACTGCTCTGTTGACAATGGGGGTTGCAAAAATCTCAAGCGTGATAGTTGGCTCGTGAAGAAATCAGCGTACCGTGTTGGAAGAGTACCTGAATACTTCCTCGAGTATACCTCAGCTCTCAATGAATTCTGAGCTTCTATGGACCAGAATCGTTTAATCAGTGCCTCTGCAAATTCGTCAAAATTGCTGAAAGTGTACCGAAATGCTCTAAACCATTCAAGGGGTCCTCCAGCTAGAAATCTTTCTACGATTCTCATCTGTCTCTCTCTCTAGGAATGTGGGCTTCTATGAAGTAGTCTTTAAGATTCCTGATATATTCGATCGGTGTGAGACTATCAGTGTTGCTAAATTTTTGAGGTTTGTCTTCAAAATTCCGGATGACTGTCACATTTCTCGGATATGAATCCATATAATTCCTCCCACTATCACGATACTTCCATTCGGGTTCAATATTCCGATCCTCTTCTTCTTCCCTGAATCTGGATATACGTTCCTCAGGACTAATATCTCTCTCTTCTGTAGTAAGGTTACCTCTTCTCACGTAATTTCTCTCCTCTTCACCAGTCAATCCTTCGGTATCCTTGTCTGTGATTTCCGTGATGACTTTCCTAATCAACTCTTCCTTATAGGTTTCCATCATGCTAGCTTCTCCTAGTTTCAAATTCTGCAGCTTGCTCGTAGTTTCATTAACATCAGAGACAACCTTATGAATCTGTTCCTCTAACGCAGTTTTTAATGCTTGCACGTCCTGACCTATCTGAGTTCTATCCTCTACCTGCTTTTCGGATAGCGAATCCATCCTTACATTCAAGTCTTTCCTAATCTGAACTACTTCGTTATTAATGTCTACTTGTGTACTGGCAAGTTTTCTTTCAATTCGTTCCTGAATCTGTTCTACATGTTCCCCACTTGACCTGTTCCATTCATCTTTCCACACTGTTACATTTGCAGTTAACATTTCTGCAATATCTACTTCGATGTCCTCCTTAAGTAAACGATTGTGATCTAATACTTGGGTTCTCATGACCTCTACATCGTATTTTAAACCAGCTAAAGAAGCCGTTGTCCTAACAGACTCGTCAACTAACCGAGTTGTTAATGCACTAATGTTACGCGTACAAAGTGTTTTTGAAGTTTCAATTTCCTCCCTCACTTTGTTAACATCAGTCTGAACTTTAGCAATGTCTACAAAAACAGTATTGACTTCTACTTGTATTTTATTGATATCGCTTTGCATATCGTTAACATCTGAATGAATATTATTGATGTCAACTTGAACATTTGACACATCAGTTCGAACATTACTAACCTCTCTTTGAACTTCTTCTACTTTATCCTGTACAGTAGCAACATCATTCCTAACAACAATTACTTCAGCTCTAGCACATGAAATATCACCCCAGACATTGGCAACATCAAGATTCAACATAGTAAGATCTTTTTGTACCGTAGACACATCATTTTTACATCAGACACATCTTTATGCACATTTGATAAGTCTACTTTAACCTCCGAGACATCTTTATGGACATTGGACACGTCTGTGCGCATGTCAGTTACAGCATTCTCGATTCCCTGGGTACTGATCTGTAAACGCGACACATTATTTTCTAGGTTTGCAGAACTAGTCTGAAGGACTTTCAAACTTTCATCCAGCCTAATAGACAAATTAGCTGACAAGTTACTAGCATTCTCCTCCATCATCTGCTTCATACTGCTATTCATGCTAGCTTTCAAGTTAGCAGACATCTCCTCTAACATCATTCTCAGACTTTCATCTGCCATTTCAATAATATTTCAATAATAAACTGCTTTAGGGACATACATCAAACAGAGCAAAATAACAACATCTGAGCAACATTTTTCACCATATATAAATTTTGAGCAATTTTCTGTCTTAAATCTAACTTATAATTACCTTATAATTAACCTTCGTAGACACTTCATGTTGAAATAAACTCAATCACATGTTCAAGTTTCTTTGGTTCATTTTAAAATATCCTAACACAAATAATTTACATTTATAATCCAAATAGTTTAATTTTATCTTTAATATGACTATACATGTCATAAGCCGGTCAAATAAAATAAGATTCCAGATCATAGGCGATTTTTCTAAGTTTCCAGCCAATTTAACCTCTTTCAAGTCGTATAAGATCTGATCTTTTCTGAGTGTAATTTTCCTAATACAACACAACATTTAATCCTATATAATCACACTCTCAAATTCTACAATTGGCTAGGACATCTAACAAAGAATCAACCTCTTTATTTGAGTCTTCACAATCCCTTTGACATCGATAACTTGGTAATCCAATGTTATTCAGTCGAACGTGCCAATCGAGACAATCGTGCCCCACACGTTGATTGCGCCAATCCTACTGTACCCGATATCCTGATAGTAGGCTGTCAGATATCCGCCCCCCCAATCGGATTGCCAATAATCAAACGCACCGGCACAGCTACATCAATGAAAATGGCACTGACAGATACTATCGAGATTAGAGCACAATAGTTAACAAGAAATTATTGTGGAACACACCAAAATATACGGGGGTTCATACTTACCTTTACTTACCTCTTAAATTTATCTCGGGGACTGGGTTGTCAACTGGATCACTTAAAAGTATGCCCACACAATAACCTCCACCATGATATTTAAAATGAACCAGAACGAAGACGAGAAACTTTAAACTGCACAATAATTTATTTCACATAAAGAATGATTTTAACAAAATAAACAACAAAATCAACGTGGCAATCAGAAGCCATCGACCACATAACCATGTCCTCCTGTAGGACCTGTATTCTCTACATATAATGTTTCAGCTTTCTCAAGCTCATAGCAACGTAAAAATAATAATGCACATGGAATGGAAACGGGATTTGGGATGAGACACATATATCAATTGTTTTGCGTGTTTATATACTTCACATTTTATTTATAGCCACAAGGCTATTATGGAACCGTCCTTGGCCTCAGTAACACAGTTGTCCGGGCCAGCTGCAAGGCACCTGTATTGTCAAAGCGGACTCCCGTTCGTTCAACCCTAGCATAAGCGTGTTACCTCAGAGCTCGGCTCTCCTTTTCAAATACGTAAATGTTCACATCTCAACTGAAATATTATCACGCAAATGTCTTACATGCTTCATTCAAACACCAGTGGATTACTCCAACAATCCCAAATCATGATTATTTGTTCAAACCACTTGCTTAACTTGCGTTGTTTAGAGTATAAAAAAACTCTAAATGTTAATAACAAAAGTTCACTAATTATTTATAACAATAATAAATTGTTTATAACAATGTCAAATGACCATTGAAAATTTTATACACGCCTGTATTAATCACTATCATTTCAAATTATTTAACAAAGATATTTACAAAATTATTTACAATATTAATTGTTTATATTATTTTATACAAGAAATACATTAAACCACACGTTTATCCGGTTGATAATTACTTAAATCGTGATGATATAATCGACCAATGAAGGTTAGTTATATTTAACTGTCAAATTCAGGTTTAATAAGGTTTAATAATAATTATTAATATTTGTGACTGTAACCTCCATTCAAAATCTACCTCTCAAATTATTTAACACTCCTGTTAATTTTAACAGTATCTTCATATGAATAATCTTTCAAAGAACAAGAACAACATTCAGCGGGAAAATACTTCGCTCATAACGCACAAAAATGGCACAACAATTGGCCCAAAATTCATCATATATCTTCATATATATGGCATAAAAATCTTCCAAACTACACACAAAAACCTCCACTTATTAATTCATCAACTTCATTAATTATTGTGGGAACCTCCTTCATTATTCAAGGGCATTATTCAACAGCGACTTTTACACGTCCACTGAACTAACGATTATACATCCATTGTTCCTCTTTAAAAATTCTTATATTCATCAATTGTAATAATGACTGTTATTATTTAACCTTCGTGGGTTTCATTCATGAATCGATATGAAGTAAAAATTTGCCAATCACAAATAAATTTAATAGCAAATACGATTAGACACTCCTGCCTGGTCTATCAAAATTGAGATTAACATCTTCAAAGTAACGAAGTATAAAAATACTATCTTCAAACAAAGTTCATCTAAACTGCAAAATAGTCGAATAGAATACAATTAGATTGTGGAATGCAAACATTATTGTTCCAATCTATAATTGAGAAAAACTCCTATCAAATGTTCATTACTATAGTGTATTCAATAAAAAATTGTAATTAACGTTCATATTTCATAAAATTGTCTATAATGCAATGATAAATGTCTATGTTGCAATCATGTTCATAAGACGACTAGTATTTCAAAGATCGTCGATATCGTAATAGATTTTAACGCTCTAAAATCTTTTAATTATTCTTCTTTCTTGAGGATGACAGAAAATTGGTCAAAGTAATTTACTGAATAGAATTACTTTAATAAAGTGACACGCTGTCTGAATTCAAATCTGCCATAGCAAATCGTTCACTTTACAGTCAAATCGTGACTACAAAAATATGCAAATTACTGAAAGAATCTAAATCATCAGTCTCAACTGATCCAAAATTATTTAAGTATGCCAATGACATAGCAATGTCTCAAAAATCGAAGAAAAAGGCATAAATCATCGAAGTGTACTGAGTACAGAAATATCAATCAAGAAAATGGGGCAAAAGATAGGACAGAAAATATGGGAAGAATGGTTGCTCAGATATCGCTACAAGACTCAAATAATACAAGAAACGTTCACGACTACCTTATCTGTTGATTGAAGATCTAGAGGAAAGTTTTCAAAGAAAACTGCTGTTGGTTCCAATTCACCAGCGTAAAGATGCGCTCCGTCCTCGAATTTGGAATCAGCGTCCTCGGAGAATCGAACTGCTTCCTCCTCCGAAATTGCACTGCTCCGTGGATACGAAAAACATCCTTCTGGCAAAACTCTTCTTTGTGCGCCGGGACAACCCTGGCCTCTCTTGAAAGTTCTCTGAAGTTCTTGCAGGAATTCGCCATGAAGTTTAATGTAGTTATTTCCGCAGAAATATTCATAGTTGTGGAGTATGAAAATATTTCCACTGTTATCTGGTATAATTCAGCGATGGATTCACGATGCATGAGTGTAGTTGGATGTTCACTACATGCTCGCATTTGTAGAAAGACGATTAACGAAGTTCCATGCTGTTACTTTACTCCAAGCGATATATGTCCCAATTGCATTAAAGCCTTAGCCTTCCATCTCAACTACTGTTATAATCATTGAAAGCACTGCAAGATTATAATGTTCCATAGTCGAATGTATCGTTGTAATACCAAACGTATTCTCCAATATCACTGTTGCACTCCACGTGTCAGCCGTAGTGTATAATGTGGAATTTTAAACGTGTTTCTCATGTGGCGAGAAAATCACTTTTGTTGGCAGCCTTAAAGTTCCAATATCTTTCGAAGTATAACTGTGAAATTGTTCAAATCTTCTATACACCTCAATGTTATACTGCCCAATAGAATTATATTGCAGGCTGAAGTTAGCGCTTGATATCTTGACTGGTGGAAACGTTAATGTGAGCGTTTCAACTTCACCTAGTTTCGAGCAGCGTAAAATGGAACTGCTCCGAGTTCGTTCGATGCGCCGGTCTTTAACCACGCTAAAGACAACTTACTTCACTGAATCACTTGAAAATAACTATATATCACCAGAAATATATATGCGATCTGACATATGAGATCTGAGAGCTCCTCTCTCCTGTGCACGACCTTTTATCAACTTCTTAAGGGGCGTATCCATCCCTTCCATAGCCTGTTGCTGCGTCATTGCTAGAAGTTTTAACTTTGGCTATACTTGACGGATTTTCAAATTTCAAAAACTCATAATTAATTTCTTCAAAATTCCAAATCAATGCCATAACTGAAAATAGATTTCCACAAATCTGCATGCCAAAAGTAATCAAATATCGTAGTTTCAGCAATCTCCGTCTTCCTTCCAAACTATCGTTCATTGGTTCGAGTCTCTCCTCCAATAGCGTAGCTTCTTCCTTAGCACAATACCTTGTTTCCTGCGACTGCGTCGTAAATCTAAGATCTTTCTCGAACAAAATCATGACGTCACCAAGAATCTCAGCTCAATCAGCCTACTGGCATGAATTCTACGTCATCCGTGCCTACGTCATGAATATCCACGTCATAACTATGACATTCATAACTTTACTCATCTTTGCCAATACAGCCATCGTGGTCTCAATATAATTCAATTTCCGGGGGCATTCTCCCTTCACCACGTTTTAAAAACAGTTGGAAATTGTTTTTAAACTCTGTGTTATAAATATCTCAATTCACTTGAACACGAAATTGAATTATTATTGGCTTACTCTTGTATGATATTTCTTCTATGTTCCTTAATCATAAGTCTCTTCTTCTCTGGGTTGTGTGTGGCTAATGCATTCTCTCCTCTCTACTGTCTCTTCTGTCCTGAATACCTGTTTTCTACGTTCTGCTGACTTGTAGAAGGACCAGGATCGATCACTACATCCTGTCTTTTCTTTTGATTTTCAGCTTCCTTTTCTCGTAATTCCTTCAGATACTGCTGACTTTCTTTCTCTCTTTCTTGATACTTGTCGGGTGTCATAACCTGACCTTGAGAATTCTGATTCTGATTCTGGTACTTGTTATTTCTGTTATAATTTCGATTATAACCATTGTTGTAGTATCTACCTCTTCCGTTGTTGTAATTCCCTCTATTATTATTCCAGTCTCGTCTTTGCTGATATGGACGGTAACCTTGGGATCTGTGGTTGCGGAAATAATTATTCCTGTGAGGACCTACATTTTCAGTTTTTCCTTCCTCAGGCTTATCAGTTTGTTGCACTTGATCCATGTAGACCGTATTAACGTCTTTGAATTCGTGCCTCTGACCTTTTTGTACCAAATTTGGCATTGGACTCGTGTAGTCAAGCCTTCTCAACAATTCGTCCATACTTGTCAAATCTCTAATGTTTGACGATATGATCAGTCTTCTTACCTCCACAGGCAGCATACGTGAAATCGCATCTATCAACTGCTCTGTTGACAATGGGGGTTGCAAAAATCTCAAGCGTGATAGTTGGCTCGTGAAGAAATCAGCGTACCGTGTTGGAAGAGTACCTGAATACTTCCTCGAGTATACCTCAGCTCTCAATGAATTCTGAGCTTCTATGGACCAGAATCGTTTAATCAGTGCCTCTGCAAATTCGTCAAAATTGCTGAAAGTGTACCGAAATGCTCTAAACCATTCAAGGGGTCCTCCAGCTAGAAATCTTTCTACGATTCTCATCTCTCTCTCTCTAGGAATGTGGGCTTCTATGAAGTAGTCTTTAAGATTCCTGATATATTCGATCGGTGTGAGACTATCAGTGTTGCTAAATTTTTGAGGTTTGTCTTCAAAATTCCGGATGACTGTCACATTTCTCGGATATGAATCCATATAATTCCTCCCACTATCACGATACTTCCATTCGGGTTCAATATTCCGATCCTCTTCTTCTTCCCTGAATCTGGATATACGTTCCTCAGGACTAATATCTCTCTCTTCTGTAGTAAGGTTACCTCTTCTCACGTAATTTCTCTCCTCTTCACCAGTCAATCCTTCGGTATCCTTGTCTGTGATTTCCGTGATGACTTTCCTAATCAACTCTTCCTTATAGGTTTCCATCATGCTAGCTTCTCCTAGTTTCAAATTCTGCAGCTTGCTCGTAGTTTCATTAACATCAGAGACAACCTTATGAATCTGTTCCTCTAACGCAGTTTTTAATGCTTGCACGTCCTGACCTATCTGAGTTCTATCCTCTACCTGCTTTTCGGATAGCGAATCCATCCTTACATTCAAGTCTTTCCTAATCTGAACTACTTCGTTATTAATGTCTACTTGTGTACTGGCAAGTTTTCTTTCAATTCGTTCCTGAATCTGTTCTACATGTTCCCCACTTGACCTGTTCCATTCATCTTTCCACACTGTTACATTTGCAGTTAACATTTCTGCAATATCTACTTCGATGTCCTCCTTAAGTAAACGATTGTGATCTAATACTTGGGTTCTCATGACCTCTACATCGTATTTTAAACCAGCTAAAGAAGCCGTTGTCCTAACAGACTCGTCAACTAACCGAGTTGTTAATGCACTAATGTTACGCGTACAAAGTGTTTTTGAAGTTTCAATTTCCTCCCTCACTTTGTTAACATCAGTCTGAACTTTAGCAATGTCTACAAAAACAGTATTGACTTCTACTTGTATTTTATTGATATCGCTTTGCATATCGTTAACATCTGAATGAATATTATTGATGTCAACTTGAACATTTGACACATCAGTTCGAACATTACTAACCTCTCTTTGAACTTCTTCTACTTTATCCTGTACAGTAGCAACATCATTCCTAACAACAATTACTTCAGCTCTAGCACATGAAATATCACCCCAGACATTGGCAACATCAAGATTCAACATAGTAAGATCTTTTTATATCTTAGACACATCATTTTTAACATCAGACACATCTTTATGCACATTTGATAAGTCTACTTTAACCTCCGAGACATCTTTATGGACATTGGACACGTCTGTGCGCATGTCAGTTACAGCATTCTCGATTCCCTGGGTACTGATCTGTAAACGCGACACATTATTTTCTAGGTTTGCAGAACTAGTCTGAAGAACTTTCAAACTTTCATCCAGCCTAATAGACAAATTAGCTGACAAGTTACTAGCATTCTCCTCCATCATCTGCTTCATACTGCTATTCATGCTAGCTTTCAAGTTAGCAGACATCTCCTCTAACATCATTCTCAGACTTTCATCTGCCATTTCAATAATATTTCAATAATAAACTGCTTTAGGGACATACATCAAACAGAGCAAAATAACAACATCTGAGCAACATTTTTCACCATATATAAATTTTGAGCAATTTTCTGTCTTAAATCTAACTTATAATTACCTTATAATTAACCTTCGTAGACACTTCATGTTGAAATAAACTCAAGCACATGTTCAAGTTTCTTTGGTTCATTTTAAAATATCCTAACACAAATAATTTACATTTATAATCCAAATAGTTTAATTTTATCTTTAATATGACTATACATGTCATAAGCCGGTCAAATAAAATAAGATTCCAGATCATAGGCGATTTTTCTAAGTTTCCAGCCTATTTAACCTCTTTCAAGTCGTATAAGATCTGATCTTTTCTGAGTGTAATTTTCCTAATACAACACAACATTTAATCCTATATAATCACACTCTCAAATTCTACAATTGGCTAGGACATCTAACAAAGAATCAACCTCTTTATTTGAGTCTTCACAATCCCTTTGACATCGATAACTTGGTAATCCAATGTTATTCAGTCGAACGTGCCAATCGAGACAATCGTGCCCCACACGTTGATTGCGCCAATCCTACTGTACCCGATATCCTGATAGTAGGCTGTCAGATATCCGCCCCCTCAATCGGATTGCCAATAATCAAACGCACCGGCACAGCTACATCAATGAAAATGGCACTGACAGATACTATCGAGATTAGAGCACAATAGTTAACAAGAAATTATTGTGGAACACACCAAAATATACGGGGGTTCATACTTACCTTTACTTACCTCTTAAATTTATCTCGGGGACTGGGTTGTCAACTGGATCACTTAAAAGTATGCCCACACAATAACCTCCACCATGATATTTAAAATGAACCAGAACGAAGACGAGAAACTTTAAACTGCACAATAATTTATTTCACATAAAGAATGATTTTAACAAAATAAACAACAAAATCAACGTGGCAATCAGAAGCCATCGACCACATAACCATGTCCTCCTGTAGGACCTGTATTCTCTACATATAATGTTTCAGCTTTCTCAAGCTCATAGCAACGTAAAAATAATAATGCACATGGAATGGAAACGGGATTTGGGATGAGACACATATATCAATTGTTTTGCGTGTTTATATACTTCACATTTTATTTATAGCCACAAGGCTATTATGGAACCGTCCTTGGCCTCAGTAACACAGTTGTCCGGGCCAGCTGCAAGGCACCTGTATTGTCAAAGCGGACTCCCGTTCGTTCAACCCTAGCATAAGCGTGTTACCTCAGAGCTCGGCTCTCCTTTTCAAATACGTAAATGTTCACATCTCAACTGAAATATTATCACGCAAATGTCTTACATGCTTCATTCAAACACCAGTGGATTACTCCAACAATCCCAAATCATGATTATTTGTTCAAACCACTTGCTTAACTTGCGTTGTTTAGAGTATAAAAAAAACTCTAAATGTTAATAACAAAAGTTCACTAATTATTTATAACAATAATAAATTGTTTATAACAATGTCAAATGACCATTGAAAATTTTATACACGCCTGTATTAATCACTATCATTTCAAATTATTTAACAAAGATATTTACAAAATTATTTACAATATTAATTGTTTATATTATTTTATACAAGAAATACATTAAACCACACGTTTATCCGGTTGATAATTACTTAAATCGTGATGATATAATCGACCAATGAAGGTTAGTTATATTTAACTGTCAAATTCAGGTTTAATAAGGTTTAATAATAATTATTAATATTTGTGACTGTAACCTCCATTCAAAATCTACCTCTCAAATTATTTAACACTCCTGTTAATTTTAACAGTATCTTCATATGAATAATCTTTCAAAGAACAAGAACAACATTCAGCGGGAAAATACTTCGCTCATAACGCACAAAAATGGCACAACAATTGGCCCAAAATTCATCATATATCTTCATATATATGGCATAAAAATCTTCCAAACTACACACAAAAACCTCCACTTATTAATTCATCAACTTCATTAATTATTGTGGGAACCTCCTTCGTTATTCAAGGGCATTATTCAACAGCGACTTTTACACGTCCACTGAACTAACGATTATACATCAATTGTTCCTCTTTAAAAATTCTTATATTCATCAATTGTAATAATGACTGTTATTATTTAACCTTCGTGGGTTTCATTCATGAATCGATATGAAGTAAAAATTTGCCAATCACAAATAAATTTAATAGCAAATACGATTAGACACTCCTGCCTGGTCTATCAAAATTGAGATTAACATCTTCAAAGTAACGAAGTATAAAAATACTATCTTCAAACAAAGTTCATCTAAACTGCAAAATAGTCGAATAGAATACAATTAGATTGTGGAATGCAAACATTAATGTTCCAATCTATAATTGAGAAAAACTCCTATCAAATGTTCATTACTATAGTGTATTCAATAAAAAATTGTAATTAACGTTCATATTTCATAAAATTGTCTATAATGCAATGATAAATGTCTATGTTGCAATCATGTTCATAAGACGACTAGTATTTCAAAGATCGTCGATATCGTAATAGATTTTAACGCTCTAAAATCTTTTAATTATTCTTCTTTCTTGAGGATGACAGAAAATTGGTCAAAGTAATTTACTGAATAGAATTACTTTAATAAAGTGACACGCTGTCTGAATTCAAATCTGCCATAGCAAATCGTTCACTTTACAGTCAAATCGTGACTACAAAAATATGCAAATTACTGAAAGAATCTAAATCATCAGTCTCAACTGATCCAAAATTATTTAAGTATGCCAATGACATAGCAATGTCTCAAAAATCGAAGAAAAAGGCATAAATCATCGAAGTGTACTGAGTACAGAAATATCAATCAAGAAAATGGGGCAAAAGATAGGACAGAAAATATGGGAAGAATGGTTGCTCAGATATCGCTACAAGACTCAAATAATACAAGAAACGTTCACGACTACCTTATCTGTTGATTGAAGATCTAGAGGAAAGTTTTCAAAGAAAACTGCTGTTGGTTCCAATTCACCAGCGTAAAGATGCGCTCCGTCCTCGAATTTGGAATCAGCGTCCTCGGAGAATCGAACTGCTTCCTCCTCCGAAATTGCACTGCTCCGTGGATACGAAAAACATCCTTCTGGCAAAACTCTTCTTTGTGCGCCGGAACAACCCTGGCCTCTCTTGAAAGTTCTCTGAAGTTCTTGCAGGAATTCGCCATGAAGTTTAATGTAGTTATTTCCGCAGAAATATTCATAGTTGTGGAGTATGAAAATATTTCCACTGTTATCTGGTATAATTCAGCGATGGATTCACGATGCATGAGTGTAGTTGGATGTTCACTACATGCTCGCTTTTGTAGAAAGACGATTAACGAAGTTCCATGCTGTTACTTTACTCCAAGCGATATATGTCCCAATTGCATTAAAGCCTTAGCCTTCCATCTCAACTACTGTTATAATCATTGAAAGCACTGCAAGATTATAATGTTCCATAGTCGAATGTATCGTTGTAATACCAAACGTATTCTCCAATATCACTGTTGCACTCCACGTGTCAGCCGTAGTGTATAATGTGGAATTTTAAACGTGTTTCTCATGTGGCGAGAAAATCACTTTTGTTGGCAGCCTTAAAGTTCCAATATCTTTCGAAGTATAACTGTGAAATTGTTCAAATCTTCTATACACCTCAATGTTATACTGCCCAATAGAATTATATTGCAGGCTGAAGTTAGCGCTTGATATCTTGACTGGTGGAAACGTTAATGTGAGCGTTTCAACTTCACCTAGTTTCGAGCAGCGTAAAATGGAACTGCTCCGAGTTCGTTCGATGCGCCGGTCTTTAACCACGCTAAAGACAACTTACTTCACTGAATCACTTGAAAATAACTATATATCACCAGAAATATATATGCGATCTGACATATGAGATCTGAGAGCTCCTCTCTCCTGTGCACGACCTTTTATCAACTTCTTAAGGGGCGTATCCATCCCTTCCATAGCCTGTTGCTGCGTCATTGCTAGAAGTTTTAACTTTGGCTATACTTGACGGATTTTCAAATTTCAAAAACTCAAAATTAATTTCTTCAAAATTCCAAATCAATGCCATAACTGAAAATAGATTTCCACAAATCTGCATGCCAAAAGTAATCAAATATCGTAGTTTCAGCAATCTCCGTCTTCCTTCCAAACTATCGTTCATTGGTTCGAGTCTCTCCTCCAATAGCGTAGCTTCTTCCTTAGCACAATACCTTGTTTCCTGCGACTGCGTCGTAAATCTAAGATCTTTCTCGAACAAAATCATGACGTCACCAAGAATCTCAGCTCAATCAGCCTACTGGCATGAATTCTACGTCATCCGTGCCTACGTCATGAATATCCACGTCATAACTATGACATTCATAACTTTACTCATCTTTGCCAATACAGCCATCGTGGTCTCAATATAATTCAATTTCCGGGGGCAGTACAACATACTGAAACAGATCATAAGATGATCATGAATGCAGCAAACTCAAACGTTTATCATCCTCCAGAAGAATACGAGATAGAAACTCAAGCATTGATAACCCAAGTAGAAAGTAAAGTTGAAGATGAAAGGGAGAAGAGATGGAAGCAATTAGATTGTAAATGTGATCTGAAGGAAACATATTATGAAATGAAAGAATTGATCCGACACATAGAGAAAGAGAATAGGGAGATGAGAGAAGAGCATGATAGGCTCAGAAACTGTAGAGAAATGACAAAGTTGAATTGAAGCGGGTAGGGACAGGCCTAACCTGACGATAAATCGATGATATGTATGTAACGTTGCGACAAAATAGGAAGAAAAATGAGAAAGGAAAGAACCGTTTGAAACGGGCAAGGGCAGACCAAACCCATACGATGACAGAGCAAAGCAAAGCAGGAAACATGAAGAATTCAAAGTAATAAATAAAGACTATTTTTTTTTTGTATAAAAATTTTCCTCAGGTTTCGACAATTTATTTATCTTAGAAGGAGGGAGTTGTACCCAACTGGGGTTGGTACAAGCGTCGAACACTAGATATTTCAGATGAAAAGGTAGCCCATGTTAGACCAAGAGAGGAATATTACAGAAGGTGACGTCAAGTCGTGCAATGAGCAGATCATGCAGCTGCGTTATTAAAACCAGTAAGAAGGTAATAAATACCATTATCAGTGACAAGTTTCAAAGAAGTGTAAACAAAATCGAGCAATCTTGCATGCTCCTAAGGCAAGAAGCCGTTAAAATTATTCATGAAACCACGTTTTAAGAGTATTTACGATGATATAAGTGTCAGAATTAATGGGACTAGTTCCAGTAAGTAACGATTATTATGGTGATTAAGGCTAGCCCCTAAATAAACTGACCCAGCAATAATGAGAATTCGGAAGCACGGAAAACCCCAAACAGAAGCTAATCAGTTACTAGGGAATAACATGACAGAGAAAAGCACCGCATTCAGACCTCAAGCGTAAAGGCACGTACAGGGATTATATCTTTTTATAGGTTGGTAGTCAGAGAATCTGACACGAATTAAAATTGCCACGTCAACAGTGCGTCATCGGGGATTAACACGCATGGATATGGAGGTAAAATAGACTACTCCGCAGGCCCCGAAGAAGGAATAATAAACTTTTATTTAATTAAAAATAAGTGAATGATCAAAATTAATTCCGCACGGGACGAATGTTACAGTTAGCTCGTTTTACGTCCGCAAGCAATGTTTCAAGTAAATAGGAGCCCAGATATAGGAAATCAGCTCCGCAGGATATGCAGGGACTACATTTTGGTAGATTAGAATAAATAAGAGCTTGAGCGAAGCCAAGTTATGCAGTTCTTACCAGGACCTCTGGCAGGTCACGTCAATGAAGTTTCAACCAGGAACTCGGGCAGGTTACGTCACGTCAGTAGTCACGAAAATCAGTTCAGACCTAGGGCAGGTCATGTCAGTTTAACAGTCACGTTAGTGAAAGTCAACTTTGGAACTCTAGTGAAGAGTACGTCGGTTCAAAACTAGTTAAAGTATATCTGAGGAGATACTTTAAAATAAAACACTCTGCGCTCTGATGGAGAGGCACAGGAGTTCGAGGTAGGATAAGTGAACGTTATAAGACAGTACAAACTCGGATAGGAGTTTTGATAAGTTAAAGCGCATTAGAACTATAGTCAAAGACTAAAGACAAATCACGTCCGACTGCGCAGGTAAAAGAACGTAGGTTCAAGCAAGCGAAAAATTAGGTGGGAAACTAAACCCAGCGAAGAAAGCATTTAATAAGCAGGCTCACGAACATTGGGAAAAGGCCTAGATGATAGGAATAGAACATTGTATCGAGGGAAAGGAGAACCAGGGAATTCCAGTAGAGAAACACACATCCGATGCAGAGTGAAATTGTAGTGTTATACCAGTGAAAGTGTTTTTATTGCCAAGAGCAAATATGTGTTTCAAAGCGTATTTATGTTAAATGAGTTTGGAAAAATTGAAGATAGTGAGATATAGTGTGGAAAGAATGGCTTACTAAAAAGCTCAGGATGGGCGAATCCATTCTGAAAATTTGGTCATGAAGCCAGCTGCACACGATGGGTGAGTCACACATTTCATTATGAATACTGTGTTGTGACGTGTATTGATTTAGTTGCATCAGGGAACGATTGGGGAGATCGTTCACTGATTCACTAAAGAATTGAAGTGTGCTGTTAAAATGTGAACAAATATTGAGATGATAAAATGTTAAACCACAAGTATGATCTTGTTGATACAGCTGCGTTATGCAAAGCAAAGTTAATAAAACCCGTAGAAATGAGTTTAATAAGTGATGAATAAGTCTAGAAGGAGAGATCGAACATAATTGCAATAATGATAAAGTACTATTGCCAAGTAAATGATTTTGAGCAGTAAAATAAATGAGCACCAAAATAATAATAATAATAATAATAATAATAATAATAATAATAATAATAACAATAATAGTAATTGATGATAAAAATGATAATTATCGAGCTTTATACTCTTGAAGTAAGGATAAATAATGAGTTGTTGTGTTTTATAATAGTGGTTGATAATAATAAAAATCGAAATGAATAGTATAAATAAATAATAAAAATATTATTGAAGTTGAAGTAATAATAATAATAAAGAATGAGCTCTAATTAAAAGGATCAAGTAATTAAAGGATAGTAATGCCTTAAGTATTGTCAGAAATGGATAACAAGTTACGCAAAACTTAAATGAATAAAGTAAAAGGGTGAATATGTCACGCCTAATATTGTATTGTGTGTTTGGAAGTTTTGAGAAAAAATGAAGGGTAAGACCAGGAATTTTGCCGCGATGAATTGAGTAGTTTTTAAAGACTAAATAAGTGTGAGGATCCAAGAAATGTTGTATTACCGTAAAGGGCCGAATACGTAATGTGAATATAATATAGCTGCAAGCTAGAGATGAATACGGGATCAGCGTTATGCATTTACGAGATTGGACCAAATAATTGAGTCGGAATTCGTCGTTGTTTGAGGGCAAGACCCGCTGGCAGGCTAGGGTTCTGACCAGGTCAGTATATTAGGGTTGCAACCAGGATGGACGGGTAATTCCCATCGAAATAGCTTTCTTCGTTTTATGGTATTATGGTAATTGCATTGTAAGACCCCTTGGGATGGTGGAGACCCCCAAAGAGGCGTTGCTGTAGGTATTTTGGCCTTTAAGACTGGAAGGGATTGCGATCCCTGCAAAATACTAGTGTACAGGGGAGATAAAGGGTCATTCTTATCTCCGAGCCCCACTAAGTATGGTCGATTCCCCAAAATTGGTTCCAGCATTGCATTGCCCGACAAAATAATTGTATTGATTGGGAGGAAGCCCCTCGCCAGATCATGTATGCTTCGTAAATGTCATCTCCGAAAAATGCATAACCTGATGGAAACACGAAATAATAATGTGAATAATAATGAGGAATTAAATATTGTATTTTTGAAATAATGTAATGATCTTGGATATTCACACAGTTTGAAAGGAAGGGATAAATATGAATACCGCGAGGAAGTTGAGGTACGGTCTAGACAAGTAATAAATCTTACAACTCGACGAGGGGAAGAAGGCGAGATGCCGACCCTACTCTGGGTTCTTAAATGGACGAGCAAGCCATACAATGAAGTTTTATGAATGGAGTTTTAAAAGGAGGCACGTTTCTAGTAGCAATTAACATGCGCTAAATAACAACTTCGGATTAAAAGATGCTATGATAAGAATGAAAATAGATTTGCATTGCTGGAAGTGAGACAATTTTATTTAAAGAAATTGGATAATATTTGAAGAAGTTATAAATATGACTGTTGTAGACAGAAAAATTGATCTCTACTTCTAAAGATAATGTGACGGGTAATGAATTTAATGAATGTTTAGTGGAATTTGAATAAATCCATTCTGGAAAAATGGAAACAGTACTTGACACGGCACAGATAAAAATCACTTTGTGGCATGAAGTAATTGGAGAGATGGAGTGGTATTGAATTCGATCCATGATATGGTGAAAATATGTGTATTGTACTTTTATTGAAATTAATCTAAGACTTTAGGAAAGAGATTGTGCAGTTAAGTAATCAAATGAAGATAAATAAAAATGAGAGATGAATAAATGATACCCTTTAAAGGAAAAGTAAGAAAATAGATGTCCAGAAGCCTTAGAGACATAATATTGAACTAGAATGATAGGCTCACTCGATGCCTAAATGAATATAATGTATAATGAGGAAATATTAATGATAATGATTAGATAAGATAAGCAAGAAGAGTTTTATTGATTTTTTATATTTTTTAAAGTTGATTTTTAGCGATTTTTAATGATTTTTATATTGATTTTGATTAAATATTTACCTGATGTAAAATTCCAAGTAAACGATTATGTTTTGATTTTATGGTGTTATTTGAGTAAATAAATAATTGTAGACGATAAATTGTTAGTTTTTCATCCACCCTTGTGAACCTCAAGTATTCCATATCTTAATGTGCAGTCATATTGTGGTGGAACGTTACATTCCCCGAAGCCGGAGTAGCTAAGCCGAGTTATGACTAACCATTCTCCGTCATAGACGGGCACAATACATCTCATGATTTTTAAAGTTGAGTATTAGGTCGTAAATTATTCCGTCATCGTGTATGAAAACAGAGAAGAATGAATAACTCCACTGCATGTGGAAACTAACATCAAAACTCCAGAAAACTCTCTCGAAATATGAGCACCCAGCTCCCTAATCGTATATGTAAGCGAGCGACAAAACACTACGTCCTAATGACGTCATACAATGGCTCTAAGAACTCATTATAACTTTTGGTCGACTGAAAAAAAAGGTGGCCTCATGTCACCTATAACACATCGGTCTGACAGCGGAAATCCTCGTAGGAATAAATCATCTACGGTAATAAACACATAAATTTCGCCCTACATTTTACATCAAAGGTCATCTGTAATAGTAAATTGAAACACTCTATCATAAAATATTCAGCGTAGAATTCAATCATGGCCTGAGACTCCTCCTAATACATTATACTTGTAGTTTAAATTAACACAGTTACTCTGATATGAAATAAAATGTACAGCGTCAAGCTGGCTGTGACCTCTCTCACTTCATCGAACACAGGACATTTTACAAGTCAAAGCAAAGCCTTCTGCCATTCATTCAGTCGTCTCGCTTATTATAATCATTTCAGAAATAGTGCCTGACCTTGGCTCAACACTAACATATTAGCAGAATAAAGCCAGTTTCTGCGAAGCAATACCACGTGTCCACTGCATTGTAAATCTTACAGACGTGAAAATCAAGTTAGCTGTGACACAAACAGCTACAAAATACACACTCATTCCCTTCTATAAATGCTATGCAGCGATTTCGAAACATTGCCTCAACGCAATCTTATATGGGCTGTTCCAAAGCTCTTGGAATATCAATTAAATATTCCACGTAGTATAAAAATAAAGATAAGACAGTGTGTTTCTCCACAACACTTGGAAATTATACGACGGAGTTGGTTAAATATTTTATACATGACTTAGCTCAAGTCTTCCACACATTATAATTGTCCATAACTCTTGGCCTGAAGATATTCCACTCGTTCATCGTCGGATTAAATAAAAGAAAATACATCGTTAAACTAAAAATATGGAATACACTGCGTCTACTTGTAAGTTAAAATGACTGGAATCTCAAAGAGTTTTAAAATCATTTGTGACTTCTCCTGGAATTCTCCTAATAAAATTTGATACAGAAAAATGTATCGACGATTAGCATTTGATGACCTGTTCAAAGATAAAATCTGTTGAATAGAGTAATATTAGATTAACTACAAGTTCCCAGCCTGGATAAAGTGTGCCGTCTGGCCTTTCGCATGATGTTGTCGCAGTGGAAGTGTGTACCAATTAGCCTGGCGCAGGGCCTATTAAACCGGACTAAGGTTATGAAGTTATTAGAGGCGATGGATTGAACGTACATTCACTGCGATGTGAATGCAGGTTCCATTCGAATGCGCTATTCATTGAGAACCATGGGCCTAGCTTAGCCTAGCTTAAGGAAATAAAGACTAAATAAGGTACACATACTCAACACTTAAGTAAAGGAACGGTAATGTATTCTCCAAAGAAATATTCCTAAGGTATGACGAGGAAGCTTAACACGCTAATGTAAGTTTATGTGGTTGACAAGATAATCTGACAGTTCAAGGGACCGTGACATTAAGGTTATGGGCGATACGAGGTATAGGTATAGGGGAACGTATACGGGGAAGAATACTCATAAAGAGTAACATTACATTGTGAAGAGAAACAGATTATAAGGGCTAGACAAGAAGTCAGGAAACGTGAGTCTGCCGTCAAAGAATGAACGGCAACTCAAATAGCCCTGAAGGAGGTGAGGGAGTACGAGAGGGACGGAGTATTAATAAAAGCGCGCGTAGATATGACGTAAATGAATAAACACAAAATGAGGGGCAACTAACCGAAATGAAATAAACACGAGAGATGTTACGTTACACAAAATGAAAGATATCCATCAAAATACGTTACGCTAGAAAAGGTATTAATCCATACTCATAGACTTGCGTACGATGACGCAATCTTAAGATAAGAGGCAAACAAAAGATAAGAGGTATGGCATCGGTCTTACTGCGATGAACGCACCATTCAGTAAACCGAAACAAATACCTACACAAAAAGATACGACGAAATGGGGACAAAGATAACGGGAACGAAACAGATACTCCATGCACATACTAGAAAAGGCCAAACGTCCTAGTATTCCATACGATGAGTAAAGACAAAAATACGTAACCTACCTTGATGGTATCAGCATTAATCCGGCATCACGGAATTACATTAAATAAACTAGATTCGCACCTCTACGCGCACCTTTATAATAAACACAAACAAACGGGGAAAAACGGATAGAAAAGCAAGGCATCTCGAAAACGAGAGCGGGCGCACAAACAAAAAGGTCCTACCAGGATAGAAAAAACAGAAGACTGACCAGAGAGTAAAAAAGGGTTGTTACAGGTTACGGAAAAGAGAAAGTAAAAGGAAAGAGGTGTCACTAATCACGATACGGCATAGCAAGAAATCACTATAACGAACCTTGATCAGCAATTATAGAAATGTCCACTGATCTGCTCTGCTATTCTGGCCAGTAATAATCAAGAAGAAAAGAAAACAATTCCGATAATTGACACGCCGAAAAAAAGAGAAAAAGGAGAAGACCACAGGAGGAAAAGAAAAACGGTTCATATTCCCACACACTCCCCCAAAATTTTTGTTGGGTCCATCAAAATAGACGAACAAAAATTTTGATAAAACAAACACAAGAAAGGGAGGAAAACGGGTACATCACGAAAATGTGACGGGAAGGACCCTAGAAGTAGGAGGAAGACGGGGAGGACTCAAAAGGAATGTACTTCAATGAAGATAAATATAAGAATCAAAAGACGAAAATTTTACAATAAGAACGTAAGTTAAACCAGATAAAATAAAATAGTATAAATAAAATAAAAACCCTAGCTTCCTCGCCAAAATATTATACAAACGTTACAAAGTTACAGATATACAATATAAAATAAATGTAAGTACACAAAAGCTGTCTTCTATAATCTCCCAAGGTAGGATGTCAGAGAGCAGAAATCGATAATTAACTAAAACAAGAAAGAACGATTAATTGAGAGCGATATTAATTTATTCTAACAATGGGATAAAGTTGAGTGTTGACCATCACGGTACTCCGACAAAGATTAATTAGGGACGAGGAAAAATGACTAGATGTCAACTATTTAAATATTATTCGAAGGAATAACCTGGAAAAGAAGTAGATATTTTACAGTAATTGATATCAACGCCATCTTGCGCCATCGCACGTTAACTCAAAGCAAATAGAGCTGGAAAACATGTCACAAGAACAAATAAACATTTAAGAGAAAGAGAAGAAATGTGACAAAGATAGGTGGACTTACTTACAAAACGCTTCAGTTGGATAATATGAGCGGTAGATATTTGTTGCAGGTTGTCGTCACTTACAAGTTTCATGGTACGCCCTTCATTGCTTACAGAGTGGAGCTCTCCAATACCTAGTCGTTTACCTGAAAAGCAATGATATACCTTCCTACGTTGAACCTATTTGTGATGGGAAGATCATCAGTCATCACCGAAGCGTAGTCCCTGCTGAAATAAATCTTCTTAGCCTCATTAGTTTTCCCGGCGGGGGTTACATCATGGACATGCAGTTCTAATTACATCGCGTATTCCAAAACCTAAACAGAAAACCTTAAGACGGTCTGTGCAGATACAGAAATGAGGTTATTTACCACAATTCCAACATGGATGTGAACTACCATGTTCACCAGTACGAAAAGAATCACGACGAGGACGTATATTAATAGGTGTGGTATCTGTTGCAACATTGGATCGGACATGATTAATAGATGAGGGTCGAGTTCTGTTGACTGCGGATAGATGGCGCGATTGAACTTCACAGGCCTACTAGCAGTGGAATGAGTAATTAACGTATGTGGTAGGCGACAATGTCTAGCATTATTGACAGTAGGCGAAACAACATTTGGAGTAAAAGAATCGTATCCTTCGGTGCTATTAAAAGCTAGTTCGGGAAACATAGTATCAGAGGGAGGAGGTGGTGGAATATACTCCTTACACAGGCGATTATTACTTTCGAATTCCCTTCCCAAGCTAAGGATGTCATCAATAACGAATACAGAAGATCTACGTACATAGAACTTATATTCTGGATGTAGGTTACGATGTATTTATCGATAGTTTCTTGACCAGTTAATGGAATGGGAAGACGAGACATTAACATTCGAATAGCCGTGACATAATCATCCACACTTTCATTCGGATCCTGAGTACGAGCACAAATCTCTCTTCTCAACGAGAAGTCAAAATCACGAGGAGTGAAGCGCTCTCTAATTGAATGAGTAAATGCAGACCAAGAGCAAAACGGGAATTCTACCAGACGGTGCCATTTAAGGGCATTACCGGTTAGGAGTATTGGTAAACAGTGGATAATACTGTCAGGCGTTAACTGGTGACATTGGCATGATTCTTCAACCCTGGCAATAAATTCGAAAACAGACGAGGTAGCATTTTCACCAGAAAACTTCACGTCCCACTTACTGACAATACTGGCTACATTATCGGGATTACTAGAATAATTACGTGCAGAGAGAGAATTGTACTTGCAACTAAAAGGGTCAAACATCGATAAATCATTATTTAACGTGATCGTAGGAATTTCACACGGATTACAAGACATAGACGGGGTGACAGGGAACAAACTAACCTTCTTGGGTGTGATACATTTTTCCAGTTTCATACTTGTGTTTGCGTTACAATCCATCACGTAAGAAATGAAGACACTTAGGGCCAGTTGTTCCATCTCCTTTTATACGTCATGCAAACTCCGGTTGGGCAAATCTCCTGTTATCCCCTAAAAACCGTTGCACCATCCCTTGTTGTTGTCATGGCCTGGCAAACTCTTGTTGTTGTGCTTCTAACCGTCTGGTAAACTAACACCCCGAGCGACTTCTGTTAGCCGATAACAGGAGATTTTCATAATCCAACATGTCGTCACGCGAACAGAAGCTTCGGTCTACTCCCTTACAATTACACGCCTTTTAAAAGAATTGACGAGAGTAGTACATGTAAACTATTGTTTTCTGGTAAAGCATAATGGCAACAACATGTGAGTGGAATATATGTCGACTGAATGTGCTGATATTAATTGAATGACAAATTGAGGTTAGAATGACTCGTTCCGTTGCCGCCTTGTTTGTTATGGTTCACGTACGAGTGAAGGATTGATGTCTGTTGAAGCGATGTGTCAAGGGACTGGATAATAATAAATCAGCTCTAATTCCGATGATAGATACGGTATTCGTATATAACAGGTAAGCTTCATTCCCGATACAGTAAATATTAGGCTTGACTACTGGTGTTAACACCGTAAGTAATACAGTACGATTGATGTTGTCCAACCCATTTTATTTCCAGTTTCGTGATTGTGATGATACGGTACTGTGCCTCGGATGACGGAGATAATTCTGTGCTATTAGGCCTAGGTAAGTTTGTCTTGTCTGTACTGGGTGAAACAGTGTCTAATGAGTATGTGAAATTAATCAGTAAGTTAATGCTTATAATGATGTTGGCCTAGGCCCAAAGTTGTGTTGGTAATGTAGGCTATGTTGTATCATAGGATCACATGAGCTTTGAAAGTTTACTAGAGACATGTCCTGATGTTGTTGAAAATAACTTTCATTATTCAGTCAAGTGTTGCCCCGTTACGGTATGTAAAGGGAGGTGAATGTTTGTCGTAGCTCTACTGAATTTAAAGTCACCCAATTAATGTCAGTTTCAAAGACTAGCACCAGTTCAATGGGCTACACGAGTTTAATTTAATTTTACCAATGGAATACTTAACACATATACCCTCCTCAGAAATAAATTACATATATATACATATATGCAGGGCTTGAAAACAATTAACAAACCATTGAGTTGTTATGGAAAGACAATTATATCGTTGAGAGGTTATGTAGGAAGTAGTAGTAGTAGTTATTGTTGTTTTAAGGGGTGGAACTACGAAGACATCTGCCCCTATTATGTACGAATAGTCTGCTTCATGATTTAAAAAATTCCCAGGTAGCATTCATTTTATGAAAGGATATGTTCATTTACAGGGAACCAATTGTTATAATGTTGCATTATAAGGTGCACATAAAAAAAATCTTGAGCAATGCCTTCATTTCAGATATTTTTAATACCTAGGCCTAATGTGGGTTCAGTTTACGTATAATTTCTCAACTTCTGTTTTCCTATTGACAGATACAACATTCACATAGGAAATGAGATGAAGCATAATAGAACTCGGAGAACCTCTGTCTCTTGAGGGGAAATGAATTCTGACCTGCTGGGAATATTAGGCGTAAGGCCATGGGAATCAAGGACATGGTAGACTACATCCAGGTACGGTAATTAACTTACCCCCATCTGTTCCAATATGCAAATTTGGTAACTCTGCATGTATGGTTAATTATTTCCAGTCTCTGGAGGGGTGTTTAAAATGTCCTCCTTGAGACTTCAAGCACAACATCTAGGTCTCTGTATAGTATTGAGATATGCATACTGTAACTTAATAATTGTTTAAAAAATACAGTGCATTTCTGTATGAAGGAGGGTATTATTCTTGCTGTAAGTGACTGATTTATAAGTAACAGTGAAGGAGACAAGAACCCACGATAACATTTTCTAAGTACTGAAATTTGCCACAAATACCTTCTGCAATCATTCAAAATAGATCTGGAATTGCTATAGTTTACTCCTCCAATGTCTAGAACACATTGCCCACTGCCAGGTTAGATCACTGTTTGGTCGAAACCATTGCCCACTGCCAGGTTAGATCACTGTTTGGTCGAAACCATTGCCCACTGCCAGGTTAGATTACTGTCTGGTCGAAACCATTGTCCACTGCCAGGTCACATCACTGTCTGGATGAAATTACTGCTTGTGCTACATGCAAGGGGGTGTAGGGCATAAACCCTAGGTTAGGTTAGTGTTTGTGTGAGAGCTGCAACGGTGTACACTCACGCAAATGCTGGTATGGTTCCTGACTTATGGCTACGGCCACCTCCGTTCCATTCTTATCCCCAATTTATAAATACACACAGTAATGCAGCATTCACAATAGCACAGGTTATCATACAAATTCCACACACACAAATACATGGGGGTATATGACCGCGATGTCGCAGCCCCTAAAATAAACAACTTCTATTTCCCCCTGTAGGTTATTTTAATAATAATGATTTTGGTTTTACGTTCCTTTTAACCACTGCATCTTTTAGAGATGCGGGGGTGCTGGAATTTTACCCTGAAGGGGATCTATAATGTGCCAGTAAATCTTCTGACAAGTCTCCCTCGCATTTCCGCACTCACAAATGCAAACTACCGCACCTGCGTCTGGATTCAATCACGCAACCTTGAGCACAGCAGGCAAGAACGGTACTGCTAGGCCACATAGCCAGTCATAGGTTGTATTCTTGCGATAGGCGTTTAGCTTTGCATATCAGCATTTTGATAGCTCCTCTGTTGTGACTGGGGTGGTGGTTGGATCGTTGTGTAAATAAGTCTATGAGGGTAGGCTTCCCATAGACCTTGCGTGACAGGCTTCAATCTTGGTCCTGACTTCCAACACGTTATGACATGGAAAGCAATGGTTCGATGCTAGTTTCATGGTGAATAGGGATATCTTATGCGAAACTTTTCTGACAAATGTCATGGCTGTTCTATGTGGGACTCCATTTATTTGCCTTCCCTTGGCATTCTAAACGCATCGAATTTGAAGAATAAAAAGTTGATAATACAATAAATTTTCATTCTGAAGCGTGTGTAACAGCCTATTGTATGTTATTTGCAAATGTTATTTGAACTAAAGAGCAAAATGATCCCACATAGTACCTGTGCACTATTTGTTGGTGCTAGTTCAGGTTATCCCCTATTGAATATTGTGGTGGATTATGGTTAGAAGACTGAGGAATTCTGCCAGAGCTACTTTTCCGTGTTTCTCTATCAGGGATTTATCGTCAACGAAACGGAACCAAGTTGTGGCCCTCTATTTTTGGTAGCGTTCTGTAGAGCGGACTTACAGGACTACCCATATCTTATCCGTCTATTTGCACACAGAAACAGTTATTTCATTTAAAATGTTGTAGTTACACAGTGGGGGAATCGTGTGGCAATATCAGGCGATTGATGGTGTCGATGTGACATGTGGTTCCTTTAAGCCGAATCTTAGTTAAAAGTTACACCACGTCTAATCTATTGAGAATGTCTTCTGATTGGATGTTATTTTTTAAATTCATTTTTGCTTGAAGTGAGCTGAATTCCTATATTTATGTGGCAATACGTTTGTCCTACATGTGGTTGTAATAGTTTGCCAAGATATCTTGCCAGGTTGTTTGGCTCACCCTGTTGCTAGCACAACCACTCCGACTGCTGCAGCCCCTAAGTGAATTCTGTATCACTATGTACACTACTGTTTCAGAATTAATTTGGAGCTGATTTTCCTTATTCATGACATCGTGTTTTATTGCCTTCTTGTTATTAGAGTGAACCGTTTAACTATAAGTAAGTGTTAGCTGCCCCTAGCTTCTCTTTCTCCTGCCTAATAATTTGTATTTTGTTACAGAACCACCATTGGATTATTGCTCTCTTGTGGTAAACCCAAATATCTCCTGTTGAAGCTTGCCACCTCGTGTTTCTTTCACAAGACCTAGAGAAACTGAAGAAATAAATTTCTTTCGCTGGTGTTTGCTGCTTTGAGGGGTGGACGTCAAGGACATACATTCATTTAACACAGAGTTTATACTTACTGGATAGGAACCAAATATAACTTAAACATAAAAATTAACCGAAATATTAACTTACACACTAGTTTGCATTCAAATTGTAAGATATTTTGTTTTTAAAGTAAAATAATCACTTGTCAGTTATAAACCTTGTCCACTTTCCCTTATAAAGCTGATAATAAGGTCAGCAGCCATATCGTCATTGGCTAATAAGAGAATGAACATTTTTTCATGTTTCTTCATTGAACAGCAAATGTGCAACTGAATTTATTATGATGAGGAAATGGGAATTTTAATAGTGTTGTAAATTTACTATAGAAATGAATAAAATTATTGTTTCCCAGAAATATTGTTTGTTTTTTTGTACTAACAAGGGTAAAACAAATCTATTTCCACAGGAGTGTGCCTTTATTTCTTCCTGATCTCCATATCCAAAAATGAGGTATTATTGATGGCGGCCTTGTGACATTTTTATTTCCTTGTGAACTTTTTAAATTTAAGTCCTCTCATAGAACAAGTACCGGTACAAGAATCTGAGTAATGATGAGGTAAGTCTTACTATTGAACTTGTAATGGATTTGTTAATCACTTTTGGTTTTGTGGATATTTCTCTATGTACAGTAGGGTGGGGTCAAAAACGTTTGGAACTTAAATAGTGAAATAATAAGTTTTGTATTTAAGTCATCATTAGCCATCAAGTTCATTCCATATTTTTATGGTGGTGCAAATGATCTAAAGAGTGCTCTTACTGTTTCTTGTGTCGTGTCTGCACGAATACTCACAACATCTTCCACGTAAGGCGGATAGATACCATATCCTTTTAGTACTGAGGCCCTGTGTTAATGGAGGGTGGAGAAATATTCTCACACCTGTCAAGATAGGTACAGGAATAGTATTGTAGAAATGGAAGTCTCCCAAGTTATGTTAAATTTGGAGACTTGAACCAAGCCGGTGGGCTCAACGATTTTACAACACAGGTCGCTTATGGGTATTGCTTTCAAAGGCCTGTGTCAAGCTTCGACTGAGTTTATTGCAGGAAGTGCCGTACTCCAAATGAATGTTTCCAAAACTTATTTTCTGGTACATACATATTTTATAACCTAATTGTTGTTTGAGCATTTGTATTCGAGGCTAATAAATAACTGTCATGGTCTAGCAGTAAGAATGGTAGTGTTCCACTCGGCCTGGGTTCGATTTTTCACGGTAAATTTTAATCTTATGAAAGTTGGAACTGGGTGCATTTAGCCTCATGCTCTCGAATTTCAATTAGGAGCGAACATCGTCTGTAGTGTATGATGACTTCCCGGACTCATACACCAGCAAATGCAAGAATGAAGCATTTACAATACGGCCGCCATGAACACGACCGCCGACTACCAACAGAACCTAGGTTCATAACTTAACACGTTTCATGCGCTGTTTATTTCATCCGTTGCATGTTATTCTTATCCGTCGGCACAGTTTTTGCCAACTTTACGAAATTGCGGAATAAATATCTACGTTCGAGTTAAGGTACAGATTTCTCAGAAAATTTGACAATTCTTTTTTTATAATGAAGTATTCCTTTCGTACGTCATGCTCCGGTTGTGTAACCGCGTGTTCTTCTATTCCTATAGCTTCGGGTCACCCTGTGTTCCGATTTGCGTAGTTATGGTGAAATGAGCATATAAAGTTTTGTTCTTGAGAAGGTATAGCCTATTGTTGTTCCTTCCACACTGCTCTGCAAGGTAAGCAAATATTATTTGTCAGTTTCTTTTTATTTAAGGGAGTAGTTATTGGCGTCTTCACAACATGTAACGCATCTTGAAACAGCAATTTAGCCTATCATATCACTTACCGTAGGTATTTACAAACAAGGTTACGTCCCTTCAATTAAAGAGGTTCTCAGTATGACAATGGAACCTGCACGAATTGCTTAATATTTCGAAGAAAGCTACGACAGTGATAGTAAAAGAAGTCGGATTTCAAAACTCGTATGAGAGAACAGAAATAATGCCAACTTTCAAAGCTACAGCTCCAACTATTTTATTAAACAATAACAAATAAATTAAAATTACAAATACATTTCAATCTTGTTGAAATTCTCACTTGGAACTGCAATGAAAAAGCATCAATAGAAAGTAGAACATTTATTAAAAGAAGCACAACGAATTACTAGGCCAACATACAAGAACATTACTGTTCCGTCATTGAACCTGAATCATTATTCTGTCACTTGTATTCTTCAGGTCGTCGAGTTATTATTAATAAAAACACCATTCTTGTTGAAATATCATTGAGTCTTAATAGGTCGAAATCTGTGTCAAGAAAGGAAAGATAAAATTACCGAAAAATATATTGCCAAACAATGTTGTATGTCAAAATTCTTTTACGTGAGAAAAAACTATAGGAGAATGATGAAAATCATATGGGTAGATAGGATTACGAATGAATAGGTATCAAGACGAGTGGGAGAGGAGATATGTATCTGGCGACTGCTAATGAAGGGAAGAGATAGATTGGTAGGACACATACTAAGAAACCCAGGAAAAACTAAGTTATGGAAGGAAGGGTCGAGGATAGGAACTGTAGTGGTAGACCAAGCTTGGCGTATGTTAAACAGATTGCCTCTGATGTAGGGTGTGATAAGTATATAGAGATGAAACGATTAGCTCAGGACAGGGAAGCATGGAGTGCTGTATCTAATAAGCCGAAAGACTGAAGATTCAAACAACTACAGCAAGTGAGAATGACACACATTCATGGTGCAGTTGGCTGTTGGTTCTGCAGCTGCTCTAGCTTCGTGGCAAGTATTTTCAGTTCCACAGCGTGGCATTCCACTTTTAAACGAGCGGCTTCCTCTTCAAAGTCTCTGATTTTTGCTGAAGAGGCAGCATTAAGCTCCCGCTCTTTTGCTGCATATTCGTAGTTCTCTCGTTGGAGTTTTACATCCCACGTTTCTTGAATAGGTCCTGGAAGAAATAAAAAGTAATAGAACATCCTTGTAGGGGCACTTAAGGACGATTCAGATTCATAGTCCTTAATATGAATATGGTTACATACTTTTCCTTCTGGATCGCAGAGCGGCGTGCATGGGTCTCCGAATAACTTGGGGAGTGTTCTGTAGCCAATCTTCCCCATCACTTCCGGAATTTCCAGCACGGATCTCTGTCGGACACACTAGTGTTGCGTTACTGCAACTGGGAGTTGGTGAGGGTGTTAACACTGGAGTAGGTGCCGAGAGACATACAGATGTATAAGTGCCTGGTGCCGAAGAAGAAGGCGATTAAAACGAGGCTGGTATATATATTGTGTCGGGACACAATGGGCCTGAAATAATGAAATTACATTCATCACTGTAGGCCCCACTGTATTTCAATGAAAATAACTTGACATACCAAGACAGGTACGATACCTACTGTCAGAATCAAAGTTCGGGGGAGCTCCAACTTGAGCATCTGTGGTGCCTATCATGACCAGCACCTTCTCGAAGATTTCATTCACGCGATGAGGGGAATGACCACCACCACCTATATATAGAGTGACAAACCATACATCAATGTTCGAAGTGTTGTAAAACCAATGTACCATGAGCTTAAAAATATACAAGATGTAACTAAAGTAATTTGCCACCTTGTAAGGATGTGTTCTGCAAGAAAATTAAAGCCGAAAAGATTTGCTTTTGAAATTAACACGTTTTAAAACTATGTTTGCCTCAGGTGCAATTCCTAATGCTGTGTATTTAATTAATTATGGCTCTTCCTACTCGGGTAGCATTAATGGCAACTACTGGGGCAGGCAAAAAAAATATACATTTCAATGACATGTAATTTCTTCCAGGTTATTTTTTTTGCATGTCCCAGTAGTTGGGATCATAGGCTATTGTGTTGATGAACTGAAAAGTGTCAATAGCAATATTGGTGAGTGTGTTACAACTGGAGTATGTGCTGAGGTACATACTGATGTGGAAGTGTCTGGTGCCGAAAAAGAAAGCCAGTTCAAATCTACCCTGTAGCATGGATGTATGTTTCTCTCATCACTGGCCAGTATACATCACGATACTTTACAAATAATTAAATTGAATAACAACGAGAGCCGGTATCAATGTAACTGAAGCAGAACTGAAATGAAAGCCAAAGAAGCATGTTTTCACACATATTTCCCAACCAAGTGGGAATTTTAAATATCTATCTTTCATAACATTCCTGGTGTACAGTTTTACTGTACTGATATTCACACCAAACCATTTTTTTAAGCCTACATAGCCACTGTGCTATGATAAAATATTAGGTTTCATTGCAGAATACATCTTTAAAATGTGATGAATTGAGTCACCGTATTTTTATGATTTCCATAGGTTCTGCTAATCAGTAAACAAACATTATTACAAATAAAGTAGGCCTACTGTAATTAAGCCTATCTAACCTGTGGGTGGATATCTCACAGTAATTATTTTCTTATGGTAATATTTCCTCCCCTGACTCCGCAACGTGTCCCATTTCTGTCGGAGAGATTCTACACTTCGAGGCGTAGCAGTCTGAGCTGCAAAATTGGATGCGACTCCAAGCCATGCTCTCTCCTGAAATACAAGAAGTCTTGTTAATGGAAATAATCAGTGGATAGGAACCTAAACATAAAACTGAGAAGAGATGAGATTGATTCCCTTCTTAGCCATCCTGGAAGTGGTTTTCTGTGGCTTCCAAATTCTACCCCTGGCAAATGCCGGGATGGTCCTAACTTATGCCCACGGTCGCTACCTTCTCAATTCTCATCTAAATTACAAATGCAAACATAAATAAACTTTTTTTTAATGCAGCCAATGGCCATGTACTTTTCTTTTCAGGACGGGTCAGGGAAGGGATATTGGAAGGAAATGGGCCGTGGACCTATTGAAAGGAACCGTCCCGGCATTTGCCTGGTGGTGAAAATGGGAAACCACGAAAACCATTTTCAGGGCAGCCGAGGTGGGATTGGAACTCACGCTCTCCCGATGCCAGCGAGGCACGAGGTAGCGCTTTAGCACTCTCGGCCACCGCGGCCGGTTAAATAAACATAAGTGAAACATAACGGGTGACACAATGTGCATTAAATAAGTTGAGCGATTTTTAAAATAACCCTACTTACCTTGTCCCTTATGCTGACTGCATCGGTCCTCTTGTTCTCAATAATATCGAGATTCCTTTCGATGCATGAGAGGAGCGTTTGAATTTCAGCCACACTGTAATTTGTTCCACGATTTTTTTTTAGTGGTCATGGTGATGGTATCGGCACTAGAATCGCGTATCCAAATTGTCGTTTTTGAAATTCCAGCCCGAAGTTCGTCAAAGAGAAGCAATTAATGACAAAATTATCTAAGTAATTGTTCCGTGTATCTTCTTTGTTTATACATTTACGTCATAGAATAAAGAAACGATCATGATATTATTCTTTACTCCTTGCTTCTTACCAAGTTTTATATTGCCAACAGCTGAAAACATTCTCCAACATGGCCTACTATAAGGTGCAGTGTTTTGTTAGACAAAACTAGTTTTAAATAGCTGGTGCAACACGTAAGATACCAACAGACGGTTAGTAACCAACAGGCTGTTACACAACAGGAGTTTGCAGGACGTATAAAAGGAGATGGAACAACTGGCCCTTAGACACAAATACAAGTACAAATACCAGTTAGTGCCTCTACCAACACACAAATTAATGGAAAGTTGCAATACCTTGAAAAGCAGTCATAAAGATGTAGAGAAATGTTACTCCCTTATTCCTAAAAATATGTGTTTCAGCACTACGGTAATGGGATGGGGTATCCAATTGTTTTTATTGGCGATGATATATAATGGCCTAGTTGTCAACAAACCGCAACCATATTTCCTTCTCGGCACATGAAAACAACAAACAAACGATATAGTGCCTTATTGCCAACTTGCACATACAAGAGGACGTATTTGTGGGCTAAGCGGTGTTCTTATGTCATTTTGGGGGAATGAAACTAGGTGTAGTTACATGTAGAGCGATACATTCGAATAATAACCACAAGCTCTGGCTACCATTTTGTGCCGTCTGATGAAACAACCACGCTCTGCTAGCATTTTGTGCCGTCTGGCCTTTCGCATGATGTTTTCGCAGTAGAAGTATGTACCAATTAGCCTGGCGCTGGGCCCATTAAACCGGACTAAGGTTATGAAGGTATCAGAGGCGATGGATTGAACGTACATTCACTGCGATGTGAATGCAAGTTCTATTCGAATGCGCTATTCATTGAGAACCATGGGCCTAGCTTAACCTAGCTTAAGGAAATAAAGGCTAAATAAGGTACACATACTCAACACTTAAGTAAAGGAACGGTAATGTATTCTCCAAAGAAATATTCCTAAGGTATGACGAGGAAGCTTAACACGCTAATGTAAGGTTATGTGGTTGACAAGATAATCTGACAGTTCAAGGGACCGTGACATTAAGGTTATGGACGATACGAGGTATAGGTATAGGGGAACGTATACGGGGGGAAGAATGCTCATAAAGAGTAACATCACATTGTGAAGAGAAGCAGATTATAAGGGCTAGACAAGAAGTCAGGAAACGTGAGTCTGCCGTCAAAGAACGAACGGCAACTCAAATAGCCCTGAAGGAGGTGAGGGAGTACGAGAGGGACGGAGTATTAATAAAAGCGCGCGTAGATATGACGTGAATGAATAAACACAAAATGAGGGGCAACTAACCGAAATGAAATAAACACGAGAGATGTTACGTTACACAAAATGAAAGATATCCATCAAAATACGTTACGCTAGAAAAGGTATTAATCCATACTCATAGACTTGCGTACGAAGACGCAATCTTAAGATAAGAGGCAAACAAAAGATAAGAGGTATGGCATAGGTCTTACTGGGATGAACGCACCATTCAGTAAACTGAACCAAATACCTACACAAAAAGATGCGACGAAATGGGGACAAAGATAACGGGAACGAAACAGATACTCCATGGACATACTAGAAAAGGCCAAACGCCCCAGTATTCCATACGATGAGTAAAGACAAAAATACGTAACCTACCTTGATGGTATCAGCATTAATCCGGCATCACGGAATTACATTAAATAAACTAGATTCGCACCTCTACGCGCACCTTTATAATAAACACAAACGAACGGGTAAAATCGGATAGAAAAGCAAGGCATCTCGAAAACGAGAGCGGGCGCACAAACAAAAAGGTCCTACCAGTATAGAAAAAACAGAAGACTGCCCAGAGAGTAACAAATGGTTGTTACAGGTTACGGAAAAGAGAAAGTAAAAGGAAAGAGGTGTCACTAATCACGATACAGCATAGCAAGAAATCACTATAACGATCCTTGATCAGCAATTATAGAAATGTCCACTGATCTGCTCGGCTATTCTGGCCAGTAATAATCAAGAAGAAAAGAGAACCATTCCGATAATTGACACGCCGAAGAAAAGAGAAAATGGAGAAGACCACAGGAGGAAAAGAAAAACGGTTCAAAATTCGTGCTAATGGTGGTCTCTAAAACTAGTCTACGAGCCTCTAACCCTCTACAAAGATTTAATCTTAAATCAGGGACTCGATGTACTTAGTTCTGAGCATTACTCTGGCATTATGGCAACCATGCCATTGATGTGAGTGACCATGTGTTCCACTCGGTTGTGTTTAGATATTTCTTCTTTCTCAGTCTCATGGCTTCTCAATATTGGTCTCCCCAAAGCATGGTTTAAATTATTCCATCATCCTCCTGGTCTCCATTTGGGAATTACACCACGTGTAATTGGTCTGATGTTCCATGATGATTATAGCACAGAATTTACGTATAGTTTAATCGTTGTGAAAAATTAAATCACTGGCTTTTCACTTGCAGACAGATTACAAAATTTGCCATTGGTCTGCCACAAACTTTTAGACACTGGTCATTCAGCGTCCCCTCACTGATTTTAACTTTCCAAGCACTTTCGGTTCGCTGAAAAATTACGGCACCTCTATGGGATTGCCTCGTGGTCAAGTTTTCCACTTTTCACAAATGTTACAATAAATCACAAAATACTGTTCTCGCTCACTTTTAATAACGTTTCACATTTCTCCCGTGCTCACAACACGTATTAAATTTGCAAATCAAGCGATACACGAACCACGTTTTTTATGCCACAGAAAGATTTTCACCGCCTCACGCGGGTCACGAGTTGAGAGGTACTGTCTCTTCCGGATTCGACTGCTCGAGTCAAGAGTCATCTCCGCCACGTTGAGCAACTGTATTCTGCCAAAAATATGTTTGTGGCATAAAAATATCAGGTTTCACCAGTCGTAAAATCCTCGAATTAAATGGCCTTTTCATTTATTAATTTACAGTCCTTACATTTTCATCCGGTGTGTAAAAGTCATCCTCGTGGTAATATTTAACAGTTCAAAGAGTAGCATATCTCCACTACTCGAGTCAATATTATACACCTTGGGTTTCTTGGTTCCTCCATTAGTGATCCTAAAGAAATCCTCCTCATGAGCTCCTCGGGCTCAATATAAATATCTAAACATGTAAGCTGGTCATATTCAAATAATTAAATAGCACTCTGCCGAATGAATCGATACAAAAAATTAAATCCATAAACATGTGGGCTAGTTCTATTGATAAGATTAAATGGCACTGTACCAAGTGAACTCAATACAAAATATACGGTACAATAGACACAAAAGGCATATTTTATGCACATCTGACTCAAGAATAATAATTGCTGTAGCCTACATACATAACTTCTATGTAAATCCATAAACATGTATGCTAGTTCTATTCATAAAATTAAATGACACTGTACCAACTAAAATGTACACAAAATCAGTGCGGGTTTTTTGTAAAAAAAATCAGGGGTATCTCAGTTGTAGTCGACAAAACATCACGATCTTACAATTTTCGGCGATTTGCCAAGTCCTCATTGTTTGTGTTCGAATCCTTAACTTTCAGCTTTTTCGATGCCTGGATGGATGTTAAATAGTTCGTTATATTCTTCATCCTTCAAAACTAACCACACGCACAAAATAACAACCTACCTCCCCTCCAAACAATAGCCTGCGTGCTTATAAGAACTTAGTACCGAGCTGCCGACCAAAAGAAACTGATTCGATAGATCGATTTAAAACGAGCATTACTCGAAATCTCCTCCAGCTGTTGTGAACAGCGCGTTGACGCCAGCTGATCGATGAGCTTTGAAGTCAGAAGTTATATTTGCCGGACTAGGTACAAATGTACACATATTTTTTCTTAAACAGTTTTCAAATGTTAAAAGGGTACGCGTACCCCCCTGGTTCCCCCTAAAAATGCACTGTAACAAAATACACTGGATAGTAAGTTAATTGATGTACATTTGAAGAACCAAAATTACCATAAACCTATAGAAATATATGCACATGAATAATTCATTAATTTGCTGGTTTTAGACATAAGCCCTACTTATTTAATGTGGAAGCCTTGCGAATAAACTTTCTCTTCAAATAAAGTCTTTCAGCCTGCACTTTGCAATAATTAATGAGAAAAATGTTGCTCAACCTTACTGCATTTAAAAAATACCCAGGTATTTCCTATCATACGGTCACGACTGCCATCTGTAAATCTATAAACAAGTAGGCTAGTCGTATTCATTCATTCCTATTGATAAGATTAAATGGCACTGTACCAAGTGAACTCAGTACAAAATATATGGGTACAGTAGACAAAAAAGGCATATTTTAGGCACATCTAACACAAGAATAATAATTGCTGTAGCCTACATACAAGAAATAATTTCCATGTAAATCCATAAACGTGTATGCTAGTTCTATTCACAAAATGAAATTGGCACTGGTACCAAAAGACAACAAAGGTCTATGATACTCATCTGAGAATAAGAAGTTGTTGCTGTAGCCTACGTACAAGAAATAATTTCCATGTAAATCCATGAACATGAAGGCTAGTCCTATTCATATTAAAATGGCACTGTACCAATTAAAATGTATACAAAATACACTGGATAGTAACTGATGTAGGTACATTTGAAGAGCAAAACATTCTTGTCCATTTATCCCTAAGTTTTTTTTTTGGGGGGGGGGGGGAAATTGTAAAGCAGGCACTAGAGGCTTATCTTTATAATAATTGGATTTACATCCAGGCACACAACAGTTTCGAGTCATGTCACCACGCGTAAGCCTACTGGTAATTTATAAAAACAGGAATCCACACCAAGTACGTGATACGATCCTTGAACTAGCAGGCTTATAACTGATTGAGTGGAAACTGGAGCCAATTTAAGAAGCAGATTATGTTCCTTCGTAATCAATTTTCAGATCTTCTCAGACCTAAAAATGGAATACGTTTTTTATTACTACCGGTAGGCTTGCTCATAATGAATTACCATTACCAATAATATATGAACCCTAAACAAAATAATAAATAGACCAACTTACCCACTGTTTGGAAGTAGAATTGATGGTATCAGAAGGTACCGATAACTCGCTTTTATGAAGCACTAAGATAATGCAGACATTTACTAACACGAAAGCAATAACCACTAAGCACAGATAATTAAGGGAGACGATTGCTAAGCGAAATTGGGATTATTCACACCACTATCACATCACATCGTAAACAAAAACACACACCATAAACAAATCATGTAAACCACCAAGATCGTCAACAATATTTCCTCTGTCCAGCTGCCAGTGTCAGGTCCGGTAGTTATAAAAGGTCCTGACAAGAACATTATAGTAACTAAAACCGCCACCAAGGGCGTCGCGCTTCTTGGCGCTTGATTCAAACCAGAGATCAGTTGTTGGGTTACGTATTTCTAACACACCCACTTAAACCAATAGCTGATCTAGAATGTAATAGACATTTGTCAACCAGACTTCAATCATACAGTACCCTACATATACATAATACAATCTCTGAAAACATTTTGGACACAATGTGTACTTTAAGTACTAATTAAACATTCAATCTTATTCCTTGGGTACAATACACGTGTTTTGTTTTAGGCAAAGGTCTGGTGAGGATATCTGAAATCATTTCTTGTGTGGAAAAAAGTGCAATGAAATGATTCCAGCCTTTTCCCTGATGAAATGATGTTTGGTGTTGATGTGTTTAGTGCGCCTATGAAAGACAGGATTTTTTGCAATTTTCTGTGTACTTTGACTGTCATTATACAAATCAATTTCTTGATTAGAATTCATCAACACACTCCGCAAATCACATTCACCTTTAGCAAATTCAATTTTTATTGGACCTTGAATAGAACCAATCAAATCAAACATCAGACAAGATAAACTGCTTCCTTCGCAGCCTCTGACGAAGCTACATACTCAGCCTCTGTCGATGAGGTAGCAACTGAGCTCTGCTTGTGAGCTTCCCATGATATGGCAGCATTAGCAACCTTGAAAAGATAACCAGTATATGACCTACTATCACTATCTGTGGAAAAACTGGCATCTGCAAATCCTACCAAATCTAAACCAGTGCTCTTAAAAATGAGCCCTTGGTTTATCGTACCTTTAAGATGCCATACCGAAGTACGCTTTTGGCTGCAAGCCAATGCTCCTCACTGTGGCAAGAATTAAACTGACATAAATATGACAATGCATAGGCAATATCTGGTCTAGTACACACACTCAAGTACATAAGTGAACCTATCAGCAGCTGATAAGGTTTATCGTCCACATTTTTGACTTTAGACAATTTCATATTTACATCCATAGGAGTACCAATAAGATTAACATCAGTCATCTCAAACTTATTGAGCAGATTTTTTATGAACTGTGTCTGAGAAATTTTGAGTATACTGGTATCTGTGTCCCTTTCTATTTTCATACCAAGCACCTGTGCAGTAGGTCCAACCAAGATCATTCATCTTAAAATTTTGTTTCAAGACATCTTTTAGTTTGCACACTTCCTGTGGATTATTGTGGAACACAAAGAAATCATTAACATACAGAGCAACAAGGATTACAGTATTGCCGATGCTCTTTCTACAAAAACATGCCTCATTATGACTCTTTGTGTAGCCCAAAGCAGACTGAACTGTGTGAGCCTTTCTGTGCCACATATGTGCAGCCTGCTTTAGTCCATAAATGGCCCTTTTGAGCAAACAAACCTGGTCTTCCTTTCTCTTCATCTGGAAGCCCTCTGGCTGACACATAAATATTTCCTCCTGTAACACTCCATTGAGAAAAGAGTCGTCGAGTTGCAGAAATGAGTGTGTTCTGATAAACAAAATGTTCAGGAGAGACAAAAAACTGATATTCTGTGTCCTACAAAAAAGAAAATAGGTTCGTATTTCTTCCATTTACATTGTGCATGTGCCTGCATTTAATACATCAACTTTGGAAAATGGTGGGGGAAGGGTGTTGTGTAAAAATTAGAAATGCATTTGGACATACTCCCTTTTCCAACCCAATTGTCGACATGCTGCCTTTTGCAACGGGAGAGCTGTATGATCAAGAGTGAGGAAGTACAAATAATGAAGATAGTTGTGACAATATATTTATTATTAGCAGTATGAAAGTAAAAACATCATGAAACTAAGAGATGATCATCAGGTGAAGACCCTCTTGGTTGATAATCATTTCAGATTCCTTCATTATCTTCATTTATGACACCAAAGCCCGAAGGCGCATCTTCAACCTCTTCATTGATTGGATCTACGATGACATCTCTGAAATATTGAAGCTCCGGCAAACTTCTCCAAATTCTCCATAGTGCTTGAGAAGTAGTTTTGCGACGTCACTCTTCTTGGATGGTTTCATTGGCACACCGGTAGGGATCAAACATGGGTTGGTGGAACGTACAGTCTTCCCACGTTTAATAGGCCTAGTAATAATTTTATTGGTTTTACGTTCCTTTTAACTACTGCGGCTCTTAGAGACGCCGGAGTGCCGGAATTTTGCCCCAAAGGGGATCTTTAACGTGGCAGTAAATCTACTGACACGGCTCCCTCGCATTTGCGCACCCTCAAATGCTAGCTGACTGCGCCAGGATTCGATCCTGCAACCTTGAGCATAATAGGCGAGAATGTTACCGCTGAACCACGCAGCCAGTATTTCTCACGTACACACACCAATATTTAGTTCGTAATTGGGTTCTTCTTTGAGTTGAATGCTTCCTTGTGCCGATTTTGTTAGAATGAGGCGCTTCATGGGTGCGAACTGGAAGTGCCAAACAGCAGGTGGTTTGATAACATCATAAGAGCTGCCTTCCAGTCATGGAGCTTATAACCGTTTCCAGACGAGACACGAATGACTGTGCCAATTGTTTTGAAAATCTCTAGGTACTTCTCCACATTTATAATAGTCGTCTTCATAATTATTTTCTCAACACGACAAAAGATGCTGACATGGGGGATAGAAGGAAGACCAACTTGTAGATATGTATGGACAATGGTTTTTACCCCAGGACATTCGCTAAGAAACTTTGTGAGAAGGTAAATAGTACCAACTGTCTCCTAATAGCGTCCAGATATAAGTCAGAAATAAATAATGTAATGTGACATACTCCCTTCTGCAACTGCACTGTTAACTGTCTAATGAGTAGTCATAGGACATACTCCGTTATGCAGCTGTAATACTGTGGGAAGACGGAAAGGAGTTTCGAGGTTTTGTCGCGAGTGATATAGAGCGCGAGCGGGCATAGAGAAAAAGAGTTTCTAAGGGGTTCATTTATTATATTATTGTCCTTTGGAACTGAGAAGGCATTGGTGTTCACCACAACGTATGCTTTATTTTCATTTGTTAAATATACAAATATTCTTTTGATTTTCAACAAATCAAACGTGATTGTTTTTTTTTTGACACCGGTTCCCACAAATTGGGGGCACGTCAGGGATTGAATCAACGACGCATTTCTGAGGTTATGTTCACCTGCCAATTTTGCTGACAACGAAACGACGAAAGGCCAACGACGAATTCAGCTCGAATTTACGACGGATTTTCGAGACTGAAGGCTTATCTCATCAGTGAAAGGTTTGCAGCCGTACAAGGAAGTAAAGAGGTTGAAGACGATTTGAGAAATACGATCGGTGTTGATGCAGATGTAACATTTCCAAAATGATGACGTTAGGAAATATTAATCTCATAAACAAAAGCATTTCAAATGTTCCAGTGGCAGCTGTAAAAGCTTTAGATAAGATTATATTTGAAGACGCTCCAGATGATCGAAACAATAGAAAGAGATTGCGAGATTTTTCAGGTTTTACTTTCGAACCTGATTCAGAGGATTTTGAGCCCAAGGTCGAGTTTATAACTTAAGAATTGACGGAAGAGGAACTGCAAGCATCTTGCGCGATCCTGCGCTTAGACGAGGGCACCCCGGAGGAAATGGCAGCGACGCGACGATTTGCCACCACGACGCATTTTTGAGAGTACATTGAGATGATTGAGAAATCGTTGGACGACGAGCACGATGAAGAAGACGAACAAGTACAAAAGAAGGAACAAGCTAAAACTGCAGCGCTCTTCAAAGCGGATCTAGAGAAGACAAAGAGGTTATGTTACACTATCAAGAGGGAATTGCCAGTGGTGGAAAAATAAGCTAAATCGAATGTAACTCGACGACGAGAGTGAACCAGGGGACAGCTCAAGTGACGGTAGCGAAGCGTTGACGTATCGCGACATCGAAGGTTCCGTCAGGTCAATCGATGGTAGCGGTGGATATCCAGTCAACCGACGGATCACCAACTTTGAGGGATCTGCTGCGTTGATGGGATGGAACAAACTGCAGAAGTTGATATTCGCGAAGAAATCTCTAACCGGCTTGGCAAAAGAGACTCACTCTTCATCCAGGGCGAGAAGGGAATTACCTGCTGGACGGCGTTGAAAAATCTCAAGAGGAATTTGACGTGCAGACGAGTACAGCGGAGATCCATTCGACGCTGTTTAGACAAAGGAAATAGAGATACGAGTCGCTCAAGGAATATTTCCTTGCGATGAAGGAGATAGCAAGTAGAGGATATATAGACGATGACTCACTAATGCAGTACGTGATAGACGGAATAGAGGATGACTCTGGCACCAAGCAGTTATTGTACGGCGCTCAGTCACTTAGAGACTTCAAAGAGAAACTACGTCAGTATGACCATTCCGCGGTAAGGATTACTTCGAAGAAGACTTCCACATCGTCGCAGCACAACAAGAAGGAATCCGGTGGATCAGATTCAAATAAACAGAAGGATGAGGATACAGGCAAGGATAAGGGCAAGGCGCGGATGTGTTACAACTGTGTCAAGTCAAGTCACAAATCCATCGAGTGCAAGGATAAGGACAAGGGTCCGTAGAGCTTCCAGTGTAACAAACTCGGACACATCTCCGCAGATTGTACCCATCCAAAGAAATATGAAGAATTAAAGAAACAGACGGTGGCCTTGAACACGTCGAAGGAAGCAGTGAGTAATTACAAATACAAGGCGTCAAAATCTGCAACCACAATTTATCAGCCCTGGTAGATTGTGCTTTTCATTTCAACTTGTTGAGGCAGGACGCTTACAACGACATGGAAACACGACACCCCAGAGCTGCAACCAAGCCACTGGATCCTGACTGGCTTGGGCGCAAGCAAAGCGTCCGTGCTGGGATGGCTCAACACGACGATCACCGTTGACGACCAGGATTTTTGTGTCGACGTCCACGTTGTTCCCGACGAAGATATTCCAGTTTCTATGATTATTGGAATCGACTTAATAGATCAGGCTGAGGTGTTGATTTCTAGAGAGGGCGTTCAGTTTGAAAAGAAAGAAGAGACGTTGGTCATGTGCATTGACGCTGGTGAAGACGAGAAGGCACTGGGCATTGAGAAGACTGGATCTGACGAGGCCAAGGCAACAGTCGAGCACAACGTAGCGAGTTACACCCTGATGAAAATCAAATCCACGAATATCCAGATGAAGATAGTTGTGAAGACAGAAGAACCGATCTGTAGCAGACCGAGACGATTAGCACGATTAGATTCAGATATGGATGAAAGATGGAGATGTGCAACCAAGTGCATACGAGTACGCCAGTCCTGTTGTAGTCGTGAAAAAGAAAGACGGTTCACATCGTGTCTGCGTGGAATACAGACCACTAAATAGGATCATCGTCAAGGATCACTAACCCTTCCTCACATCGAAGACTTGCTTGACAAACTCCAAGATGCTCGTGTATTCTCTACTCTTGACTTGAAGAACGCGTTCATCCATGTAGACGTTGAAGAAGAGAGTAGAAAGTATACATCGTTTGTCACCCACTCACATTAGTACGAGTTCAAGAAAGTACCCTTTGGTCTCACTAACAGCTCGTCTGTCTTTCAACGATTTATTAACGCTGTGTTTTGGTAGCTGATGAAGAGAGGCCTCATCTTCATCCACATGGACGATTTGATAATTCTGGCGAAAACTGTACTGGAAGCTATTCATTTGTTAATTGAAGTACTTGATATTGCACGGGACTACGAATTGCTGATAAATTTCAAAAAGTGTCAATTCTTGAAAAGGAAGGTTCATTTTCTGGGCTACCAAACCCAGGAAGGAAAGATTCAACCGGCAAATGAGAATAAAGCAGCTGTACAAAACTTCCCGGTGCCGCAGACGATCACAGCTCTCCAAAGCTTCTTGGGATTGACTGGGTACTTCCGGAAATTTATTCCAGGCTACGCTTCAATCGCCAAACCTTTGAGCGATATGCTCAGAACCGGCCACGACTTCCGGTTTGGAGACAAGGAGAGAGTAGCGTTCGAGGAGTTGAAAAGAATTTTGTCATCCAGTCCTGTGTAAATAATCTACAACCCCAGACATGAGACTGAGCTCTATACAGATGCAAGCAAGTTCGGTTACGGCACCGTGCTCCTGAAGAAGCTACCCGAGGATGGTCTACTTCACCAGGTCTCATACATGAGCAAGAAGTCTACGCCGCAAGAAGAAAAATATTGCAGTTACGAGCTCGAAGTCCTCACCGTTGTTCGAGCCTTGAACAAATTCGGAGTCTACCTTTTGGGAGTGGATTTTAAAAAAGTGACAGATTTTTCGGCGTTCCAAAAGACTATGCAAAAGAAAGATCTAACACCCAGAGTTGCTCGATGGGCCCTGTCGTTGGAAGAATTCTCCTACACCAGAACGAAGATGCGACATGCTGATGCCTTGAGTCGGTGTACCACAGCGCTTTTCGGATTCACTGATAGTCTGATTGCTAGAATCAAGAGGATTCAAGACAAGGACGAAGGACTACTCGCCATCAAGACTATCCTGAGGGAAGGACCCTATGAGAGATTACGAGTTGAAAGAACAGATGTTATTCAAGTTTCCAGACGGCCGAGAACTTCTAGTGGTACTGCGCCAGAATTTATTTGAGGCCATTACCAAAGAACCAATCTGGATATGAACCAAGACCCAGAAAAAATAAAAGAGAGGATGAAAATCTTTTATTCATTAAAAATTCGAGAAATAAGGGAAAATCTGTATGGAAATGAGTGAAATACTATACATCTTATGCAATTATGAAAGGCAAGAAAGAAGGAATGATTTAAAGATGGACATATATTCTATTATATGAATGTGGGAGGTCTACATTGCGAGAGACATCACGCCACTTGAAGCGAGAGTTACGTCATGAAAGAGGAGAAGAGACGAAGGTCGAACTACGGACTGAAGTGAGGAGAGGTGGTAGAAGTTACGTCACACCACGAGAGGGGAGGCAGAGACTGCAACTTGCCGAGCGCAGAGAATGGGACGAGAGAGTTCTTTCCAATTTGAGATGTCATCGAGTCAAGACCTCGAGAAGAAGCCAGTATTATTATAACAGTGCTACGCTTTATCAAAGTTGGAAGTGAAGAAGAGTGTAGTACAGCAAGACTGTAACTTGAGGAGCAAGCTACATTTATCACGCAGAATAGAACAGTATATAGCCAAATATTCCAGTGCTTAATACAAAGTTGTTTTCACATCGCATATATAAATACATTTTGACAAGAAGATATTCACTAATTACTACGTTTGAACGCATACTTGAACATTACATTAAAAATGCAAGTTACAAAGCAGCAACGGGGAAGTCTTAAATATATCATCAGTGAAATGAGAATTACCATGTGCTAAGCTAAAGCATAGGGAAGCGGAAACTACAAAGATGTACAGTTGAATTCCAGAATTCACTATTATGGAAGGTGCAGCAGAACATCCACGTGATGCGCAAAATCACCGAACAAACCTCTACTTTTCTACAAGAGTTCTAATACATCTTGAATACTCGCAAACGCTTGTATGAACGACAATTTTCAACCTGAGACGAGATGTCAATTTTGAAGAACCGAGATGTCAATTCTGAAGAGATGGGGAGTCGAAGCCAGACGACTTGCAGTGAACGGGAGACGGAGTGCAGGCAGAGCGGACTGTTTCACGGCGAGGTCGTTCACCGAGGACGTCACCGACCTTGTTCCACTGGGGGAAGAGGCCAGCTGGTTCTGACACAAACCGGTCTTCATAGCTGTGGGCGAGACGATGAGCTCCAAGACACGTTTGGTTTGGCAGGCGAGACGAAGGTATTCTCCAGACCAGAGTCAACTCAAGGTAGAGAAGAGATTGCTTTATATAATGTAGAATTGTAGTTATGTTCTGTGATTATCCAATTGACCAACCGTATAATTTTGTTCGTATTATTGCAACAGTATAATTTTGTCAGTATAATTGAATTATGTAGATTTTTGAAGTAGTAATTTTTCGTATTTTTCTTAGGAGTTATTTTTCTTGTTCTTGAAAATTTCAGTCACTTGGACGAAATTTTGCATAGCGCTGCTATTAACGCTAAAGTCATTTCAGAGTCAAACCGTGTAGAATTTTTCATATTTGCGTTAGATTTAAACTAATTAAATCTGTTTTATCGCAGCGATGGAATATAGAATGAAATATTTCAAGGAATGTAGAATGAACTATTTAAAGGAATGTAGAATGAACTATTAAAAGAATATAGAATGAACTATTTCAAGGAATGTAGAATGAACTATTTAAAGGAATGTAGAATGAATTGTTTAAAGGAATGTAGGGTGAACTATTTAAAAGGAGTATAACGTTGAACGAACTAAAGAAGGAGCATAATTGTAAATGAAGTAAAGGAAGTTTATTGAAGCAAATTTAAGTACCGCATATTTAAGAAGTTATGTCACGAAGTGTAAAGAATATTTCGACAACTCATGATGTTGATTCGAGTGTCAGAAATTTATTTCAACTAATTATGAATGAAAGTATTACGAGAACTCTTATACACATATGTCTAATGAAATTTAGAGCATTAAAAAGCATAGATGAATTTGTTAAACAAATATATTCATGGAAGGAAGTCAAACTTATATCATTTGTTAAAAATATGAATTCTTACTGATATTTCTTTAAAAGTTGTAATTGAATGTAAAACTGAATTTAAACACGTGAAAAAGAAAGTTAACAAAGTTAAATCACAGGGTGATCAGAAAGTGAAAGTACAGAAATTTATTGCAGAAGTGGAATTGTAAGCACGAGGTGAAGTTGTATCAGGATAGAGAAGAGTGTTAAAGTTAGGAAGAAAGTGTATTGAAATGGAAGTTTATAGTTGAAATACCGTGCAAAGTAAAGAGATATAGACGTAAATGAGTTACGTATTTTTACGATAGGAGGCTGAGGAGTCTCAAGTTTTTCTAGTATTGATCGCAGTTATTGTGTTGTTATTTGAGTGTATTAAAGGAAGATTCTGTACAGGGTGTTTAAGAGATGAGGTAATTGTTGTATAATTTTGAAAGAGGAGTGTGAGAATGAAGATTAATGCCATGCACTTCTAGTATTCACGTTTATCAGAGAATTATTAACACAGTAAAGAATTTCAGAAATATTTCAGTATTTTATAATGAAAGATAAAAAGATAAAAGGAACAGTGCTTAGCTTAAATGTTTGTCACTTATGTTCAATTGATTAAGACGAGTATTTATTACTTTCAACACGATAGTTGCGGTGTATGTTTGTTATTTGATTGTTAAGGAAGTTGAGTAGATAAAAGACTCATTGAAAGATAGACAATTTAATCTTTTCGACACAATATAGTGTATAATTTGTGCGAACCATAAATGAATGTATATATGCACATAGTTAATGAATGATTTTGCTTAGATATGGAACTACGGTTCAGAGTTGAAGCGGATTTGTATAAAGTAGGGTAATGCTTAGTATCACGCCGTTTCACATTACATCAGTGCCACGTGCAAGTTTATTTTTGAAGTTTATTTTTGTGAGAGTGTCAAGGGGACACCATATTCAGGCAGGAAGCCAGTTTTATTGTACTTGTTTCAGCACAATAAACGGCTGGCGCTTTTTAGCGACTCAGTCAACTTTTATCTTAACTGACACCGTTTTCATTGTCGTCATCGTCGAAAATAGTACTGCGAGGTATAGATGCAGGCGCTCACTATAGATTAGACCTTATCACCCCTCGAGATTGGAGTTTCTCGATTTGCTCTAAATGTAAATGATAGTAGAAATTTGTACCTTGGCTGGTAGTACTATTTTCTTACGAATAATATCTATCCTGTATGTTCCTGAAATTCCCAATTTTACTTAGTAGGCATGGTAAGTTTGTGAGCTGGGTAATTTACATGTCTGCAATCCTTTACAGTGCAGCGGATATAAGTACTGATGGGTTTATTCGGGCGCAATACCAAAGTCGATGCAGCAAGAGATCATCAGTTCAATTCATGACACAGGGCACTATGCAGTGGAAAGAACAGAGGAGGAGATAAAACAGCAGTAGTACGTTTCAGGATTGACAGAGAAGGTGAAGAAAGTGAACGGAAGCTTCGTGAAATGGCTGATTTCAAACAGCAGGTCTGGAAAAACAGGAATGATTACTTCACCCGCTGTTCAAGGATAGTCAACCTTTACACACCTATCATCTGGACCATGTAGGACCTCTGGAATCAACGCATATAGGCTACAACCACATCCTTGTATTCTTGTACAGCTTTACCAAGTACACCTGGTGGTATCCAGTCAAGACCACCAAGTCGAGCAAAACCATCAGCAACCTGGAGTTGCAGAGGATCCTCCTCGGGAACCCTGCTCTGATGATCACGGACCGAGGGCCATCTTTTACCTCAAAAGAATTTGAAGAGTACTGTGAGGACCAAGGGATCAAACACTGCTTGGTGACCACCGGGTTACCCAGAGCCAACGGCCAGATGGAGCGCATCAAAAAAATGCGACGTCCATCATCGCCAAGCTGTCTACCGAAGATCCAACCTAATGGTAAAAAGTCATCCTGTCGGTTCAACTGGCACTGAACTCGACTTATCAGAGAACTTGCTCCCTTTTGCTTTTCATCCATGGTGGGACATACTACATTCTGCAACTGGATGGCATTTTCAATCGAAAATTTAAATGGGAGTTTCTTCGTTTTTCTGCAGTTTGATTTGCATTAACAGTGCGCTATGGTGGGAAGAACAACATTATGCCATAACTTCATTTTTCATATTTTTTGACATGCTTCCTTTTACAACTGGGCGACTCTTTGCAGTCTCAATGTCTAGATCAGAGATGGGCACAATTCGGCTCACTGAGCAGTGCTCCCGCTCCCGCTCCCACTCCCGCTCCCGCTGCGGCGGGAGAAAGAGCCGAGTATGCGCTCTCGCCGAAGTTAACCTTGTAGCTGCTTGCACAGCTTGCCATTACAAGCGGCGTATCACCACAGCTTTATACTTGTGCTCTGTTTGTTGTGCATTAGATGATTAGATTATGGTGCTACGTACATACGTTTAATTATATTCCTTTTATTAGGTTCTGTGTAGGAAACATAAATAATTACTTTGACAGCTGATAAGTACACACTCCTTTGCCCACTGCCGAAATTCCTGAAACTACAATGAGCCAACCTAACAATTTGTTTAAACACAAGGAACGAAAACTTGCTTTAGGTGTACAGGAATGAATAAATGAATAAATACAGTAACATTCACCATAAACAAAACATAGGCCTATGTGTTCTTATATATCTGAACTGTCATTCTGCAGATGATGAGGAGGTGTGCGTATCCTTTCGCTGAAGCAGACGGGTTACATTTGGAGCACTTGCAATTCGAAGAACGGCAGTGAGATGTGCGTCAGTTAGAGTGGATCCTCGTAGAGATTTATTTATCTTCATTAGAGAGAACATTGTCCCACACAGATATGTTGAGTCAAAAATTGATAGAAGATTGGCAGTAATTTTGTGCATGTTTGGGAAATCTGTTTGCGAAAATTGTTCATAAAAAGTGCTAAGCTTGTTCGTGATTCATATTTAGCCTCCAGTTCACTATCACATTGAAGCACCTCGCACTGTAGCTTCAACGAAACGTCATCAATTATAATAGCAGTTGAAAAGGGCGCAGCAAACACTTTCAGATCAATTGATAATTCGTCCAGATCTCGAAATCGGATGGAAAATTCCTTCACAAGACTTGTAAGGGTACATGCAAATGTCTGTAATTGATCGTGTATTACACTAGATTTCCGCATTGACAATTTAGGAAAATGGGCTAACTCACCTTTTAACATCTGACGCTGCCAAATCTGCAATATTTTCTTGAAACCAATAATGTTGTTGTTTGAGTCTTCAGTCTTTTGACTGGTTTGATGCAGCTCTCCATGCCTCCCTGTCCTGAGCTAATCGTTTCATCTCTACATAGCTACCACACCCTACATCCGAGGCAATCTGTTTAACATATTCTAACCTTGGTCTACCCCTACAGTTCTTGTCCTCGACCCTTCCTTCCATAACTAAGCTTGCTATTCCTGGGTGTCTTAGTATGTGTCCTACCAACCTATCTCTTCTCGTCATTAGCAGTCGCCAGAAACATCTCTCCTCTCCCACTCGCCTTAATACCTCTTCGTTTGTAACCCTATCTACCCATCTGATCTTCATCATTCTCCTGTAACACCACATTTCAAATGCCTCAATTCTCCTCTTTTCTGCTGCACCAATAGTCCAAGTTTCACTTCCATAGAGCGCCACACTCCAGACAAAAGCTTTCAAAAATGACTTCCTAATACCTAAATCTATATTCGATGTCAACAGATTCCTTTTTTGTAGAAAGGCTTTCCTTGCCTGAGCCAACCTACTTTTTATATCCTCTTTGCTTCGTCCATCACTGGTTATTCTGCTTCCTAAGTAACAGAAGTCTCCTACTTCCTTCAGCTTTTCACCTGCCAATTTGATCTCCATAGAGGTTTATGATTTATTTCGGCTGCATTCCAGTATTTTTGTTTTACATTTATTAATTTTCATCATGAAGTCCTTCCGTAAGACGGAATCCATACCATTCAAAAACTCATTCAAATCCTCAGGCTTGTCGGCCAAGATGACGATGTCATCAGCAAATCTCAGAGTTGAAATTATTTCTCCTTGAATCTTCACTCCCACTTTAAATTTTTCTCCAATTTCCTTCATTGTTTGTTCAATGTAAATAATACCAATAATACTGTTTACAAAATGAGTAATAAGTATGTTGCTTCACTTGCAACGTACGGTTCAGTTTATTCATGTGGGATGTGATGTCCGTAAGAAATGCTAACTCATTAATCCATTTAGGATCAGTGAATTCATTGACGGGACGATCCTTCATTTCCATGAATAAGAATATTTCGTCCAACAAATCAAAAAAGCGATTCAACATACTGTATTACCTCTACTGAGCCAGCGAACTTCACAAAAGTACATAATATCACCAAATTCATTCTCAATATCTGTCAGTTGAGCTTTAAATTGTCTATGGTTCAGTCCATGACTCTTAATAAAATTCACTGTTCTCACTACGATGGTCATTACATTAGCCATTGTGACGTATTTTGCGCACAGGTTTTGTTGATGAATCCAACAATGCACAAGTATGAACCTCACGTCGTGTTGCATTTTTTTGTTTCGCAGGCGACTTATACGCCCTGCTCTACGTCTGACCATGCAGGGTGCTCCGTCAGTGGCAACGGACATGACTTTTTTCACGGTAGAAACCTGGTAAATACATCTTCCACGCATTGCAGTATGCCCTCACCTGTCGTTGTGTCTTTGAGAGGACATACATCAAGGAGCTCCTCCCTTACTACTAAATTGCTATCAACACCTCTAATAAATATTGCCAGCTTGGCTGTGTCAGATAAGTCGGTACTCTCATCTAATGCAATGGAAAACACTATGACGTTCGAAGTGAGCTCCATTAATTGTTCCACAATATCATCTGACAAACGTTGCATACGACGCGTAATAGTGCGCCGCGAAAGACTTAACTTGCGAAAGAACATGATAATTGTGGACACAGTTCGTCTGCTACGACTCCGAAACTCTGATTCACAAATTCACCGTCACAAAATTATAGGGAAGAACGGGCGATCAGCAAAGCTATTCTGTAACTAGCACGAACAGCTGCATCGGAAGAGGAGGCATCACATTCCTGTGTAAGAAACAAACGGATTTGTAATTTCGAAGGACAATTGTGTTTATTAGGCACCGTAATTCAGTTGTATCGTTGATAGGTCCAGCATTATAAAACATACCTCTACTTTAGTTCCTTCCTCGCGTAGATTATTGAGCAGAGTAAGTCGCCTTTCACCCTCTAGACTTCCATACTGGTTGAAGTGATGTTGTCTGTATTGACCTTTTATGCCTAATATACACTGAAGAAAATGGAAATTGCAACACCATGATGGCATTGGTCGTTTGTGTTGATTTTCAAGATATGGAACGATGCCATGTAGGGGAGGTATCTAACCGATCAAAGTTTCAGACCCATTGGATTGTTGCTACAGGTCCACCCACGTGATTGGTCGCGGATGAATCAACTCCAGTATACGGACTCTGGTGTAGCGTAGTTGACTTGCAGTCTGTGCAGTGAAGTGTTCCCCGTCAAATATGCCTCGACGACAGAGAAGAGCACGCTATCAACAACTGTCGCCGTTTGAGAGGGCTCGGATAATTGGGCTGTGTGAGGCTTGATTATCGCTAAGGACTGTCGCTGCACGTGTTGGCCGACAGGCATCTACGGTACAACGTGTATGGCAGCAGTGATCAAATGAAGGTACCCACACTCGTAGACCTGGTACAGGCCCAGCGCGACAGACAACTGTGAGAGAGGATCGCCGCATCATTCGGATGGCCCGGATGGAACCCCATGCAACAGCAGCGCGAATTCGAGCAGCTGTGGCACCCCACGTTACACAGCAAACAGTTGGTAATCACCTGCGTGCAGCTGACTTACGATCCCGTGTCCCTGCAGAAGGTGTTCCATTGGCCCCACAACAGCGACGTGTAAGGCTGGCCTGGTGTCGAGAACGATCGACGTGGGTCGACGAATGGCATAGGGTCGTCTTTAGTGATGAATCGCGCTTCTGTTTAGCCCGTAGTGACCGCCGGAATCGTGTGCGCCGACGTAGCGGGGAGAGGGGCCGCCCAGACCTTATTGTCGAGAGGCACACAGGGCCAACACCAAGCATTATGGTCTGAGGAGCTATTGGCTTTAATGTGAAATCTCAATTAGTGCTTGTTGACGGCACTATGTCAGCTCGACAGTACGTTGATAGGGTACTCAATCCAGTGGTTGTCCCTATGATGGCAAACATTGCTAATGGGATGTTTCAGCAGGACAATGCCCGGGTTCAGTGGCGTGGCGTGGAATTTTTTCGAGGGTAAGCTGTGAAGAAGACTGAAAGTATTGGCTTACACCATAGAGCAACTTCAGCACTTGGTTCTAGCGACGCCCTTTTCAATGTAGAGGTTGATATCTGAAGTAGCAACAACTACTCAATCGTACACACATAATTATGAGACCTTCACATTAAAAAAAATGAAGAAATTGTAATGCAGCACAGGTCATTATTCCCTTTTCAATTTCAGGCATGCCAATCCATGTAGCTGTATTAAGGGCGGAGTAAATTATTCAGCAGGGTTGGCGAGCTTTTCTGATCGTGTGTCATTTGACGATTGAACAGTGTGGCAGTTTGTGCTTTTGTTGTTCGCATTTCTTGGTCTAAGGAGCTAAATATTCAGGTTATTACCTGTAAATTTTCTATTATGACTGGCTGCGTGGCTCAGCGGCAACGTTCTCGCCTGCTGAGCTCAAGATAGCGGGTTGGAAGCCCGGCGCAGCCAGTCGCAATTTGAGGGTGCGTAAATGCGAAGGAGGCGTGTAAGTAGATTTACTGGCACGTTAAAGATTCCCTTCGGGGCAAAATTCCGGCACCCAGCGTCTCTAAAAGCCTCAGTAGTTAACAGGGACGTAAAAACAATAACATTATTATTTTATCATTTTAATGATCTTGTCGACTTCGTCGTTACGCTGGGATCTGGCGTTACGTTACCGTGACGGGACGAAATGTGCCCAGATGCACTGAGGTGTGTGACGTCATGGTTCGTATTCCACGTAAACAGGAGGTCCCGTGGCTCATAATCACAAGATTCACGGTCACGTAAAACTACAATCTTCCTTTTTTTGTGTGACGTCATAGTACCGCTAGGTGCATGTGTTCCCCGACTATCTCTACTTCGTTACTATAAGACAAAAATCCCCGATTCTTGGATGTCACGGGTAATCTCGAGAACCACTGGGTGGATTTTGATGCGGTTTTCACCATTCTGTAAAGGATATCTCGAGGGAAGATTCTGTAGAAAATAATTTATGTATGATCAAAGGAAGCCAAGCAGTAACGATTTGAGTGAAAAAGTCGAAAACAAACTTGGCATCCGTGCGCTTCTTAAGCTAACGCTGGGCAAACCGTTAAAAATATCAATACACTATGAGCGTAAGAATTGGTCAGCATGAAAATTTCTACAAAAAAGTCCGGGAGAGCATATATCTATCTTCAATACATCGCCTACTATAAGTGTTTTAGACTGGATGGAAGGGGCACGTCCCCGCGCGCTCTGGTGAGCGTGCGGCATCCCGCGCGCTTGACCTTGCTTTGCCCTTGGTTTGCACTTGCCGTTCGCGAGTAATTTGAAACAAGATAAGCAAGATAAGTATTATGCAGATATTTTTCTAACATGTCAAGTGTCTTTGGCTTCGAGCGAAGCGAGAAGCCTCCGGCCTTTCTAGCATTTTTCAGCATTTGTAGAATTTAGAATGATACAAAGTCTAGTCTTTCAGACTCATTGTCACTTTTTCTATTATGGGACCTAAGTGAACATTAAAATAATAAACATGCTACTAGTAATAGATAACCTTATGACATTGCATTGCATGTTCGGATAATATTTCTTTGCAGATATTCCCCAAATTACACTGACGTAGGCTTTCACGGCCAGCGTAGGTATCTTCAGAGTAGCCCAACAACCCGACAAGTTGCTCTGAATATCATTCAAATTAGGCCTATTTTCAAAGAGTAGGTTTAAAGGATAGATCATTTTAAATGCTCATCCGTATAATTTGAATAATATTTTAAAGACATATCACATTATTTAAAAAATAGTTGTTGCTTATTGCATTAGAAAAGAAGTTGCCATTGATGCAAAAAAAATATTACGTAAAGCACGATTCAAATATAATAATTTGAAAAATATGCATTTCAAAGGAAAGCATTCACTAAATTATTGAGATAATTTCTTAGAAGCAAGCGATTTCTCCGACGAGAAATAGAAATATTAGAAATGAAGTGAATATGTATTTGCCACCCCTGTTGTGCAGTCTCAATTTTGAAATATCCATGCACCAAAGAGTACAAACTAAAAGGATATTAACGCAGGCTACTACTCGCTAAACATGATAATTTATGACGTACCGTACGGTAATTTGTTCAACTATACACTAAAACACAATAATATCTAGTTACGGTACCGTATACTAAATTTTTCTAATTGCACTCAAAAACATACAGTTGTGAGTATACCGGACGAAGCAGAATTGCAACAAACGCACCCATCAAAGGTGGGGTCTGATGGTCAGAAACTTTCTCCGCGCGATGGAGGGTGGGGACTAGGGAGGCGCGCAGTGCTGGTGTTCCATGCTCACGAGGGCAAGCTCGGTAAGCTGTCCTTACCGAAGCATACCCTGTGACTTGTTTTGACGTCAGCCCTGTGGCTTTGGAACGCCACACCCCCTGTCTTAGCCAATCAAGGACGACCTGACGTTCTTAGTGTACCACTCCATCGGCCATAGTGGTGTTCCGGGCCAGAAGTCTCCTAGATGTACACGAGCCGTTGTCATAGCAACCAGCCGCGCTCTTTCTCTACAGATTAGTGGTGGGCGATCGTGAAGAACTAGGGTAGAGAACGAGGAACTTCATTCAAAGCGGCGATTTTGCTGTTCGTCGCGCTTTAGAAAGTCATAATATAAACTTCATTTTTATGAGAATATGCTAGGTAAGCGGTGCTTACCCCGTGGTATTGGAGAAAACGCCACTGCCCGGGTTCACACTGCACGCATCTCCAGAGAAGCTCTCCACGACATCACAACCTTAGAATGGCCCACCAGATCCCCGGACCTCAGTCCTATTGAGCATGTGTGGGACATGATGGGTCGACAACTGGCCAACCGTCCTCAGCCACCCACAACTCTGGAACAACTGACCCGTGCAGTGCAGCAAGCATGGGCCACAATTCCTCAGGAAGCGATGCGGGCCTTATTGACTCCATGCCTCGACGAATTCATCAATGTATTGCAGCACGTAGTGGGCACATCCTGTATTGATTGTTGTCCAAACTTGCAGTCAGAGGAACCTGAAAGTGTAATCATCGAATCACAACCGAACACTCGTCCTGCATGTTCAATTGCAGCAATGTAGCACCACTCTTTCTGGGTGTTGCAATTTCCATTTTCTTCAGTGTATTACCGCATACCAAACATTGTGCTCCTCCTACGATGTCGGTATACAGGTAATCACACTCCCAGCTGGGGTTGAAGTGTAACGTAGACCACCGCGTTACCGCATTGCTTTGACTAGCCATGTTACCTGCACATCGCACTGTACAAAACTGTGCTTTTGTATTGCGTACAGTCTTACACATAATATATTCATCCCGGTACTATGTTGTACCTTTGCTTGCGCCTTGACTGCGCATATTGCCATCTAGCCGTTTCAGCACAAACTATTAGCTAGCAGTCAGCTGGTCCCGGCTCCTTGGCTCCGCTCTCGCTAATGCAGTTGGCTCCAGAAGCTGCGCTCTCTCATTGCCCTCCTATGGTCTAGAATAGATAATCAATCTGTAAATTTAATTCAACCGCTAACGCAAACAACATTCTTAGTGTGCCATGCTGCACAACTGGTGAGAATGTCTCAATAAAGTCAATGTCAAATTGCTGTGTAAAGCCCTTTGCATCCAACCTTGCTTTATATTTTACAACATCGCCATTTGTATTACGCTCAGCATTGAACACCCACTTATGCTGTACAATGTTTTTACCTTCTGGCTTAGAAACTAAAACCCAGGCCTTATTAACCATCATGGAAGCTATTTCACACTTCATGGCTTTATAGACTGGCTCAGGCTTACCAAATTCTAAATTTGAGCGGCATTTAGGGTAACATTTGGGCAAATGGCTTATATTTACTAATTCGGATCTGCTGAAGAAGAATATCGCTGTTTCTCGACCGGAAACCAGAAATCCAAGATGGCGGACTTAGCCTTATATTTGCATTATTTTCGTTTCCTCAGGTTGTATTTTTATTCTGAAAACGGTTTTGGGGATAAATTTGTCGTAAGAAGCGATATAAATTATAGTTATGCGTTACAAAGAGCTACCAACGCTCATTTTCTTCGTACATAATATAATTTGGACAAAAAATATGACTATTTACAACAAAAATTAAGAAATAAATGTTCAATATGATTTTTTTTAGCACAACGTAAAATCAGTTAGTCATCCTGTTTCCAGTTCTGGCAGATTCCAGAACAGAGGCACATAGCTGTACAAATCAATTGTCCCTTGCGATATTTACAGAGCTTGGAAATGCAACCCGCCTTGCATCCGCATAAGACGATGCCAGTCGAGGCTTTAGGGATTGGTTCCAAGGTTGTCCGAAATGGTCGGTAGCCTGTTTGATCCTCCTTCCAACCGCATTCGGTAATAGGTGGCAAAAGAGGATTACTGATATGGGCGTTCTCCCATACTGAGGTCTGCCAATGACTCCTTTTAATATGATTCAAAAGAGCGTCGCTAGTCGGAGGAAGCAATTCTGGATTTTTCACTTTTCCGAACAAAGCGTGACGGGTCCCATCTGTTTTCACAATCGCATCGGATACCTAGGCGTGAAATTAAAATGACGATGTAGTATATATAGCTATTAAGCCGTAAAATATAGCATGCTCCTTATAGTAATATAACACAAACCTTGTACAGTTTAGTGACAAATGTCTCTGCTGAGGAAACAGTTTCATTCGTAAATGGCACATTACCCAATGACGATAACAGTGCGTATTGTTTTCGGAATACTTTGTAAGCTGCTTGCTTAGTGATAGAAGCGAGGTAAGATGTGACGTCGCTCGCGGTTATCGCGTGAAATGCAAGAATACTTTTGACTTCTCCTTCCGATAATTTGCTGTGTACCTCATGAATGGGTACGTATTTTCTACATTTCGCAGTGCCGCTCTTAACCAAACTTTACTAGCGTTTATTCTTTCCAAGTGATGAATCAGCAGAAGTAAAACATCGGTATCCTTTGCTGCCACGTCAATTTGATCTGCTGTATTTTTCACTGCATGCAAAATCATCCTTGTGTCAGCTTCTTCATGGGAAGCTTCCAGAGAGGTGACATTTGAAGACGACATGTTGGAAAAAAAACTTCTCTTTCATCACTGAACCCTCCGGCAATAACTAGTTCAACTTCCTTTATCTTGACTGCACTGAGATGGTTTGATACGAACTCTATCAGGTTGACCTTATTTACTTCTAAGGACGGAAAGTCTTTCCAGTTTTGTGGCAAGGGCACGTTTCTATCATCACGCGACGCACTGGGGCAATATTCTTTGAGCACCTAGCACGGGTTGTGGACTTGACTGATTTGGATCTGTACCTAAAGAAAAAAAAATGGAATTTGAATAATAATAATAATAATAATAATAATAATAATAATCATAATAATCATAATAATAATAATACACACATCAAAAAAAGTTTTGCATCACCTCGGTTCCAAGAGTTCCGGAACCGTTAAATACAAAGGGAATAGAGATCAACACAAACAACATTTCAGCTCGTTTTATTGCTCATGAGACCCACACATTGCATGTTGTACCATCATACAGCTAGACTTTCAGCATTTGTGGTCCAGATTGCAGTACACACCACTACCTCTAATACCCAGTAGCACGTCCTCTTGCATTGATGCATGCCTGTATTCGCCGTGGCATACTATCCACAAGTTCATCAAGACACTGTTGGTCCAAATTGTCCCACTCCTCAACGACAATTCGGCGTAAATCTCTCAGAGTGGTTGGTGGGTCAAGACGTCCATAAACAGCCCTTTTCAACATATCCCAGGCATGTTCGATAGGGTTCATGTCTGGCGAACATGCTGGCCACTGTAGTCGAGCGATGTCGTTATCTTGAAGGAACGCATTCACAAGATGTGCACGATGAGGTCGAGAATTGTCGTCCATGAAGACAAATGCCTCTCCAATATTCTGCCGATATGGTTGCACTATGGGTCGGAGGATGTCATTCAGGTATCGTAAAGCCGTTTCGGAGCCTTCCATGACCACCAGTGGCGTACGTCGGCCCCACATAATGCCACCCCAAAACATCAGGGAACCACCACCTTGCTGCACTCGCTGGACAGTGTGTCTAAGACGTTCAGCCTGACCAGGGTGCCTCCAAACACGTCTCCGACGATTGTCTGGTTGAAGGCATATGCGACACTCATCGGTGAAGAGAACGTGATGCCAATTCCGTGGGGTCCATTCAGCATGTTGTTGGGCCCATCTGTACCGCGCTGCATGGTGTCGGGGTTGCAAAGCTGGACCTCGCCATGGACGTCGGGAGTGAAGTTGCGCATCATGCAGCCTATTGCGCACAGTTTGAGTTGAAACACGACGTCCTGTGGCTGAACGAAACGCATTATTCAACATGGTGGCATTGCTGTCAGGGTTCCTCCGAGCGGCAATCCGTAAGTAGCGGTCATCCACTACAGTAGTAGCCCTTGGGCGGCCTGAGCGAGGCCTGTCATCGACAGTTCCTGTATCTCTGTACCTCCTCCATGTCCGAACAACATCGCTTTGGTTCACTCTGAGACGCCTGGAAACTTCCCTTGTTGAGAGCCCTTCTTGACACAAAGTAACAATGCGGACGCGATCGAACTGCGGTATTGACCTTCTAGGCATGGTAGAACTACAGACAACATGAGCAGCGTACCTTCGTCCTGGTGGAATGACTGGAACTGATCGGCTGTCGTACCCCCTCCGTCTAATAGGCCCTGCTCATGCATGGTTGTTTACATCTTTGAGCCGTTTTAGTGACATCTATGAACAGTCAAAGGGACTGTATCTTGGATACAATATACACAGTCAACGTCTATATGCCGGAGATCTGGGAACCGAGGTGATGCAAAACTTTTTTTGATGTGTGTAATAATGTTAAACCCCTACCGATCGAAAACAATGTCGATTCTCAAATAGACAGAAGTGTAGGAACGGATATGTCTTTCCACTGCCATGGTGTAATCTCCAAACGTAACGCATTTTGCTGGCTCCTGCAGTGCATTGATCATTGCCATGCCGTCAGTGAGTAAATGTGAAGATTCTCTCTCCAGAACTATATTATTAGGGCAGTCAATGTCCTTAGTTGGAGTTGTAATCAGGGTAGACTTATATCCACATCTTAAATCTCCATCCTTGTTTGTCAGGGATGGAGGACAGGCCATGAACTCATGTTTTAAAATTTCTTGAAGATCAATTTCCCTCCCGGCCTCGTAAGCCATTACTATTCTTTGGAGAACGATCCTGTCACTACTCAGCACTGTTTTGTGCGTCGTTTTCTTCGTCAAAACTTTCGGCAAGTCGTTCAGTGTGATTCTTAGAAATGGGCTAATGGAAGCTCACTTGCGGTTTACCCGTGTCTTCAGATGACACAAGGCGTTCGGAGACGAACTTATTCACTTGTTCAAGCCCCAGTTCTCGTGCGCGTAGAAGCGAATCTTGGATCTTGACGGTAGCAATATCCTTAGTTGCTACATTGTGAATATTTGAGAGATCAGCATTGTCTTCTGAGAAAACGTTAAAAGTTTTCAAAGTGGACAAATTTTTTCTTCGTCCCAGTTGTCTCGCCGTCTCCTACCAGGATGGACAATATGAGCAGCCTTCTGTTCCTACCCAGAACTCCCGCGGCCGACCCCTCTGCTAAGACTCCGCTTTCCACCCAGATCTCACGAATACCACTTCCTGCCATATGCTGTCCTATGGTTTTCAGAAAATTAAGTGCAAGGTGTAAACCTCCCATCTTCAAAACAACCCGATTTTGAAACAGTTCTGAGCCCCTTTTGATCTCCTTAACTTATGGTAGAGCGCTTGATAACAAGTTAACACCATGTACGGCTGCTTCAGCTTATCCGCGACAACGACGGTTCTTTCAAACACTGTCTGGAGCGTGTCCCACTCATGGGCAGGATTTAATATTAGGGGGCATGTAGCCAGCTTGAGAAATGCCCAATGTGTTGTGTGTAATGTCTTGATTAAACTCAGTCCATCCGGATTTCAAAGTCTCCTTTTGTCGAAGATAAGCAAACGCTAAATCCGTAGCTTCGGGACTCGATATCACAGGCTGTATCTCCACCGGGACGATACCAATTTGTGCTAACTGCTTTCTTGAAAACAGGCTCATTCCTTCCCTTGAAAGCAGTGGTTGAAGCTAACTTACTCAACTCGAGAGGTACCGTAATTGTCGCTGCTTTTTCCACTTCCGCTTTCTTTAAAATCTCTCGGGCTGTCTAACCTCCACGTTGAAATGCAACCATTTGTGTCGCATGGAATGTATTCTTCCTATCCAGAGTATCTGTGATAATATCAATGTTATCTATAGTCAGATGCACCACTGGCTCTTGTTTGTTGTTCGTCTGCTTTAGGTTTTGGGGGACAATGGCACCAGTAGCTTTATCAAGAGACTGAAGAGTGATCTTCGCCAATGTCAAATCCACTTGTAACACTTGCCGGTAACTCAAACAGTGACCAGATTTTTTGAAAAGAGTCACTAATTTCTTCGAGCGAGTTGCTTGATGTAATGCGAGGCCAATGTGTTCAGGTATAAGATTTTTTCCCCCACTTACAGCATAAACAATATAAATAACAATTTATGATTTTGGCAATTTGAACAGAAATAGTAGTTATGGTATCAGTAGTATGTGTAATTATACGTATATACTAACGAACATAAATCAATCTAAACACAAATTTTGTAAAATATTACAAGGAGAAAATGTATATATTGTATATATTTTTAAAGGGAAAACTTTATTCAGTGTGATTAAAACTTAGTCAATCGACAAACCATTGTTTCAACAATGCTTTACAGCATAATTTGCCCCTATCGGAATAAAAATACGTGAGGAAACGAAAATAGTGCAGATATAGGGCTAAGTCCGCCATCTTGGATTTCGGGTTTCCGGTGGAGAAATCAGCCAGGCAACAGCAATATTCGTGGTCAACAGGTCCGAATTAGTGAAAATAAGCCATTTGCCCAAATGGTACCCAAAATGCCGCTCAAATTGGAAAAGAGTCGTTTTTGGAAAAAGTGAACCAGTCTATTATGGCATTCCTTAGAGTAAGGTGATGACAAGGCTTCACTTACTGTACATGGTTCATTTGGATCAGAACAATGAGTGTAATGCAGAATGTAATCAGGATATTGTCTTGGTCTTCTTTGTCGCTGGGAGTAGCAACGCGCTTCCTCATTGTGCTGTGATGGATTGTCTAGATGATCAGGCTCGATTTCCACTTAATCATCACGCTGTGGATATGGATCTGGAACAACCCTATCACATGCAGTCAGTAGTGGTTTACTGACTTCAGTGGTTAGGGGTATTATTGTATCCCCTGGTACCACTGGACGATCTGTTAGAGTAGAGAAAGACATCTCATCAAAAATCACACCTCTCACTGTGATTAATTCATGAGTTACTGGATACAGGAGCCGGTACGCCTTTTTTCATCCGAGTACCCAACAAATACCATTCTCCCTGTCTTTGGATCAGGTTTTCTTCTCAGCTCATCTGGAACATGAACGTAAGCATTACAACCAAACACTTTTAAGTGCTTCAGATCTACTTTCTCTCCAGTCCACATTTTTTCTGGTGTTGAATTTGGTGTTTTCCGTTCAGGAGACCTGTTGACAAGATATGCAGCTGTATTGACAGCTTCTGCCCATATCCGTTTGTCACAAGCTGCACCTTGCATCATGGCGAGTGCTCTCTCACTCAGAGTCATGCGTTCTGCAGTTCCATTTTGCTCTGGTGTGTACCTTACTGTTAGCTGATGCTTGACGCCACGCTGTTTGAAAAACTCATCCATAGCTTTATTACAATACTCTCCACCATTGTCAGAGCGTATGACCTTGATTTTCCTCTCACACTCAGTTTCATCAGAATTAGCTAATTGTTCAAAGATTCCTCTTACCTCACTTTTCCTTAAAAAAAAAGGAAAAAAACCTTTCTCATATGGTCATCGATGAAGGTGAGAAAATATCTGGCTCCTCCCCAGGATTCCTCAGGCATCGGTCCACATAAGTCACTGTGCATCAGGTCCAGTCGGTTCTTGGCATGATGCTTGATGGTATGGAAGGGCTGTCGAGATTGTTTCCCTTCTATACATGGAACACAAATCTGTTTTTCACCCGAAAAATCAATACCAGTAGACAAACGATTTCTTAACTAGTTCATGCCAACGTGATTGAGATGGCCTAACATATTGTGCCACAGTTCTCTAGAATAAGAACTTTTCGAACAAACATTTTTCGCATCACTTAAACAAGACACTGCTATTGCATTTGCACTTACGAAACCTGAGTTATTTAAGCCATTAAGTCCATTTGACTCTTCAATCAATAATAGCACATCACCTGTAACTTGACAGGCATTGTCTTGAAACACTTTACAACTTTCTTCATCAAAAACAATAACATAACCCTTTTTAACAATACTGTTCACAGAGAGCCAGTTTGCTGTAAGGTTAGGTACATACATAACATCGCTCACCTTTGTAAAAACATTTCCTTGTACTGGAACATCATCTATGCCGCCACTATACAGTTTACAATCATTTGCTACGGTGACTTCATATCCAACCTCCCTTTTATCATCAAACTTTGACATCCAATCTACTCTACCAGTCATGTGTTTGGAGGCTGCAGAGTCCATGTACCAGCTGTCTGCTGAGTGGGTGATGAAATACTAGCTTATGACAAATAAATAACAACGATCGGTGTAACACTTGAGTGCTTTTATTTGAAGTGTAATAAAATACATTATGACAATAGCACATGTGATCTATGCCAAGGAGCATGGGAGATGGTCGAGTTCGTTTCCACAGAGTGTACACACAAGACTAGACACTGCCTTGCAACCCATGGTGACTAGGCTATGCTAGTGCTCTCGGCAACCAGCTTAGAGTATCCGAACCTTGTGGCAAGCACTCTCCAACACCCCTTCTCGCTGTCATATGTTCGTATCATTGTAGACCCAGTTGTTCCATAATGTTCCGGAATGGTTCTCTAGCCAAAGGCTTCGTGAATACATCTGCCAGCATCTTGTTGGATGGACAATACAGCACTTCTATGATGTCCATTTCTCGTAGATCCCGAAGCTGGTGATGACATACTTCAATGTGTTTGGTGCGAGCCCCAAACCGATTTGACTCAATTAATTGAAAAAAACCTTGATTATCTTCGTACATGGTTGTTGGACCAACAATCGGTAAACTCATGTTCATAAGTAATTGTCTGAGCCACAGCAGCTCCCGACTGGCAAATGATGCTGCAATGTACTGTATTCTGCCTCCGTAAACGACATGGCACCTGACGTTTGCTTCCGGCTTGACCATGCTACGACTCCTTCGCCGAGAAAGAAAACATAACCACTTGTAGATTTTCTGTTGATCTTTTCACCAGCCCAGTGAGCATCCACATAAGATTTGAGCTCTGTGTCTTTAGTTGAAGATAAACGAAGTGGCTAGTGTATTGCAAATGTGAGTTACCGCATCACTCGTTTTATAGCATTCCATTCCTGTTGAGTAGGCTTCTCCACTCTACGACTAAGTAGACTCACTGCGACTGCGATATCTGGTCGGGATACTGTGGCTATGTATAGTAGAGACCCTATGGCTTTCCTGTGCAGAGTGTTATTTGGTAACTCTGCATTTGCAATCACTTCACCAGACAAGAAATTGGTATCCATTGGAGTTGCAGCTGGTTTTGGATCCGATAAGCCATGATCCTCCAACAATGCTGCGATCTTTGCCTTTTGGTTTAGCAAAATCGTTCCATTTTTCTGTCGTATCACTTGAATTCCCAAATAGTAACTAACATCACCCAAGTCTTTGATGTCAAAATAATTTTGCAATTCTGTACCAACTTTATCAGTTAAGTTTGCAAACTGACCGGCTACCAGCATATCATCGACATACAGCAGAATGTACAGTAAGTGATGCTTCCATCTTCTTCCTTTCTTGAATAAAGACACTGATCTGCATTTCCTTGTTGAAAGCCTAACTTGGATAATGTCTCTGTAGCCGTCTTGTTCCAAACGTGTGCCGATTGCTTTAAACCATAGAGACTTTTCCGCAATTTCAGAACTTTGCTCTCTTGACCTGGTTCCTCAAAACCCTGTGGCTGTTCCATATATACTTACTTATTTCCTGTCGTTCCCATTGGAACACAGGACATCTACGAAGCTGCGCCATCTCACTCTGTTGGCTGACATCCTCTTCACCTCTTACCATGTCTTTCTCTGTTGTTGCCCCTCTGCCTCTACCGTCCACCTCCACGAATGCTTGGGCCTTCCTCTTTTCCTGCTACCCCGGGGATTCCAATCTGCGACTTGCTTCTCAATGGCATTATCAGATTTTCTAAGTGCGTGGCCAATCCACTTCCATTTCCTTCTTTTTATTTGGATTTTAATCTGTTCCTCTGAAGTTCGAACTAACAGCTCCTCATTTGAGATTGTCTCAGGCCAATATATATTCAAAATCTTTCTCAGACACCTATTAACAAACACCTGTAATCGACTGGTAATTTGGTTGCTAACTTTCCAAAACTCAGACTCACAATAATACTGCCTTGACATTACTTCTAAATATCTTTAAATTTGTCTTTGTAGTTATATTTTTACTTTTCCAAATCGGATACAGTCGTACAAAGGCACCATTTGCTTTTCTAATTCGTTGCTCTACATCATCATCAGCTCCTCCGGTTTGATCACTTCGCTTCCAAGGTAAGTAAAACTTGCTACATCTTCCTGATAGGGTCTCTTTTCTTCACATTTAGCTGCATTGTCTTGGTCTTTGACTTATTAACTTTTAGTCCAAACTTCCTTGCTTCTCTGAACATATCTTCCAATTTCGTTTGGGCGTCTCTATATGATTCAGCCAGCAAGCACAAGTCATCTGCCAAAACCAAATCCTCTAATCTATCCACAAAATCCCACTGTATTCCCCTTCCTTTTCCTTCTATGGTTCTCTTCATTATTACATCTATTACCAGTAAAAAGATCAAAGGTGATATAATATTACCCTGTCTAACTCCTGCTTCTATTTCAAAAGGCTCTGTTACTTCTCCTTCATGACAAACTTGGCTTGTACAGTGTCGATAGGATTCTCTAATGATATTTATTATTTCCTTAGGTACTGTATTCCATATTGCTGCAGCACCATCCACATGCTTTTCCTAGTAACTGAATCGAAGGCTCTCTCGAAATGAACAAATGAGGCATAAAAAGCATTATTCCACTCAATTCATTGTTCTATGATGATTCTCAATGTGCAGATCTGGTCTACGTATGATCTGTTCGAGCGAAACCCTGCTTGTTCTCTCCCAATTTTAACTTCCACTTCATCTTTTATTCGGCTTAATAACATTTTCATAAGTATCTTGCTTGGCACTGATATCAGCGTAATCCCCCTCCAATTCTTGATTCTTGCACTTGGTTACATCTCCTTTCTTTGGAATTTTAATTATCAGTCCTTTCTTCCAATCTTCGGGTATCCTTTCTTTTCCCATACTTCCTTAAATAATTTCCACATCATTTCTGCTATCAAGTTAATATCTGCTTTCAGGATTTCTGGTGGGATTGTATCAACTCCTGCTGCCTTTCCACTCTTCTGCTGTTTGATAGTCTTTTTTATTTCCTCGATTGAAGGGTGTTGGTCTGATATTCCATAAACTTCAAAAATGCCATATTGATGATTTGCTCTGGATCTGCTTCATTCTCTTCTTCATGTTCGTTGTCTTTCTTGCATAAAATCTCTTGAAAATGTTGCTTCCGCCGCTTAATATGTTCCTCATTACTAGTTATTAATCTGCCACTCTCATCCTTCACAGGCACATTTTTCTTCATTTGTCGTTTCGATAATAACCTTGTAGTTTCGTACAGTTGTTTCAAATCCCCTTTTGTTGCTCTCTTCTGCTATTCTTGCTTGCTGCTCTATCCATTTGCGTTTATCACCTCTGGCACTCCGTTTCATTTCTTTGTTGAGGACTTCGTACTCCTGATGCACTAGCTGTTGGCGATTCCTTGTTTTTGCCTTGTTAAGCTCGTCATGTTTGATATAACAGCTTAGGTTTTCACGGCCGGCGTTCATAATTAAGTACAAGTTCTTCGGGCTTGTCGGCCGTGGTCCAGACAGGATATCTCCCGACGTTTCACCGGAAACTGCGTCCGGCATTATCAAGGGTTCCGCTCCTTTCCTTGGAACCAACACCCTTCATTCCACAGCCCGAAAATCTTTTAGTCCTCTTTTTTGTTCTCCTTGCTTTAATTTTTTTCCCAAGTGTCCAAAAACATCCAATCCCTTTGGATTTTTCTTTCTATAGCCAAGGACATTTTCACTGGTTTTAATTAATGCAGTCCTAATCCTCTCCCATTCCTTCTCTATCGTCTCTACATTTTCTCCACTGTCATCATGGTCCATCTCACTTGTTTTTAATACTTCAAATCTATTTCTTAGTTCTAACAAAAATGCATGTTTTATTTCCTGACTTTTTAACTTTTTCAGATCAAATTTCTTCCCCTATTAGCAAACATCTTTTTAACTGCCATTATTCGGAGTTTACAAACTGCATTCACCAAATGATGGTCGCTTCCAATGTCAGCACCTCGTTTGTTCCTAACATCTAGAAGTGATCTTCTCCATCTATTTGGTTTTCGGTTTTATGATCTGGCGTTAGCCATGTCACCTTATGGATGTCTTTATGTGAAAACACTGTTCCAACTATCATTAGATCATTTTGTGCACAGAAGTCCACAGATATTTGGCCATTTCCATTCCTTTCTCTTGGAGCATGCTTGCCCATAATATGCTCCAACCCTTCATTTTCTGAGCTAACGTTAGCATTTAAATCACTCATCACAATACAGATGTCCTTTTTATTCTGTAAAACAGCTTGCCGTAGTTAGGAATAGTATTTCACATTTTCTGCAAATTCTGCCACTTCTGTTGGGGCATAACACTGTATAATCTTGATGTTTCTTATCTTTGCTTTAAACCGTACAATCATAATCCTTTCCGGGACAGGTTTCCATTCCATCATGATTTTCTTTGCAACGCTGCTCATCAAGATCCCCACACCATCTCCGTATGGGTCTTCCTCTGCTCTGCCCGAATACAGGAAGGTAAAGTTGTCCTTAGTTTGTATTTCCCCAAAACATTCCATTAAACTTCATTCATTCCCAGGATATCAAGGCCATAACTCTGCATTGTGGATACTGCTTAATGTAGTCTACCACTTTCCCTCGATGTTCTTACATTCCAACATCCCAAACATGTTTTGTGTTTCAGGCTAAAGTTCGTCAACGTTTGATCAGTCTGGCTATTCTCCGTGATTTTTTCTTGAATAATATTAATTTAGGATGTGCGGGTTATTAGCACACAGCACCCGATCTTAGTGGTGGGAGTGCCACCTAAGCCACTAAACCGGCTAATGTTCTGTCGGGGTTTTCTTCCCTCAGCATTTGTAGGTCCCCTACTAACTACAAGGCAGCAGCTGTCGACTGGTGATACTTCCGCCTTTTCCGCCGTTGGGATGTTATATTACTTACCCTCATCCGCCTTCCAAGCCGTTCTCCACTCAGTCTCTTCACCAGAGCCCCGTTAGCCGTCACCTTTCAGGGTTCCTGTAGGGCCTTCACAGCTACCGTAGCAGTCCTGGGGACACAGGTCCCCACTGTACGTCACCCCTACAGGCAATCCCCTACTTCATGCCGTTGCCCATCTCCCACGACGCGGACGAGGGGTTGGTTTTCGGGGAGACTGTTCCATATATAGTACCTCTTTTAATTCACCGTTCAAATAAGCACTTCCTACATCAAGATGCCGAACGTGAAGTCCCATCTGTGAATAAAACTCGAATAGTATCATGCTTCACTGCCGGGGCGAAATTTTCATCGTAATCCTCACCAAATTGTTGAGAAAATCCTCTGGCTACCAATCGGGCCTTGTAAGTGTGGATCTGACCGTTAACATCCAATTTGGGCTTAAATACCCACTTACAAGAAAGAGTATTCTTCCCTGCCGGAAGGGCCGTTAATTCCCATACACAATGTTGATTGAGACAGCTTATTTCTTCTTACGCAGCAGCAGTCCATAATTTTTGTTCACGAGGTGACATTTTGAGCATTTTGTTCCATGATTCTGGTGTGATTCGTCTGCAACTTGTACGTTAGCTTCTTTGCTGGTACATCCTTATTTGGCCGTTCAGAAACTCTTCGTGGAAATTGTGGAGTTTCTGGTTCAGTCTCACATTCATCTCCTTTGCTGCTTACAGTCTCTCCTCTGTTGAAAGTCACCGTGTTGTTACCCCTGGGATTCAGTGTGGAGTTGTCAGCTGATTCCGTCTGTGTCGAAACATGTTCCAATGTCCCTACATGCTGCGGTGTGATTTCATTAGCCCCTTCTTCCGGTGCACTGCCTACCAAAGCTGGATGTTTGGCAATACTCTCTATTACCCGCACCGATCTGCTGATCCAAACTTTGGCTGTCTTTGGATCCAGAATCCGATAGCCTTTGGTGTTCCCATCATAGCCAATCAGGATGCCCTCTATTGCTTTGTTGTATCATTTCATCCTCTTTTCTTTGGGTACAAACGAATAGACCTTAGATCCAAACACACGTAAATGACCCAGATCTGGCTTCACTCCTGTAAACAATTCAACTGGAGTTTTGTTGATACTCCGGCTCGTTGATCGATTCTGCAAATAAGCTGTGGTCTAAACTGCTTCCCCCCCCCCCCAGAAGCGGTTGTTCTGATCAGCATCCAACAACGTGCACTTTGCAGATTCTATCAATGACCGATTCTTCCTCTCTGCTACACCGTTTTGTTGTGGAGTGTAGGGGACTGTGAGCTGATGTTGTATCCCCTCATTCCGCAGAAAGTTCACCAGTTTTTGAGAAACGTATTCCTTGCCATTGTCTGTACGAATGGCAATCGGCTTCCTTCCAAATCTAGTATGCATTGCGGCAATGTAGTCTTCTACGACGCCTGTCACCTCATACTTGGATTTTACCAGCCTCACCACAGTTAAACGGGAGTAATCGTCAATGAGTGATAGAAAATACCCATTTCCACCTGGCGATGCAGTCTGCATGGGCCCACAAAGATCAGAATGAATGAGTCGCATGGGCTCCTTCTCTCTGGATGTACTCTAAGAAAATCTTGCTTCGGTTGGTTTTCCCTTGATGCAGTCTTCGCATAATACCTTCTCCGAACACGTGGACACTTGGATTCCTGTGGCCAATTCCTCATTGATCAGACGCTGGATTGCAACCGGATCCCAATGTCTCAATCGACGATGCCACTGGTGTAGGCATGCAGCTCCTCTCACCACATGAACTGATGAACTTGGTACCACAGTCTGAAGTCTGAATAAATTTCCACTGTTCCTTGCTTCTGCGATGACCTGATGTTCTTTGTGGATGCTGGACGTGTCATTCTCGAACGTCACTCGGTGACCTTGCTCTGTTATGCACCTCACCGAAAGTAGGCTATCATTCAATTGTGGAATAAACAGCACATTTTTCAATAGTACTTCTTGGAGGTGCCCGTCAGGTAACTCAGAGTAAAATTGACCCTCTCCAATTCCAGCAGCTACCGAGTATGAACCATCAGCAAGAAAGACTGTAGCACGAATAGACATGAAAAATTGCCTATCATCGGTCATATGGCTGGTTGCTTCTGAATCTATGCACCATCCTCCAGTTGGCCTACTTGCAGCATGTTGTTGATCCAGTGCCTTAAATGTGGGTTTTCTGTGTGTTGCATACCTTAACCTCAACCGAAGATTTTGTCGATTCTGATCCTGCTGACATTCGCTATTGACTTTTCTTGAATCGATAGCAATCTGCTTTTAAATGACCAAGTTTATTACAGAAGTAACACGCCCGTGTCTCTTTGCCACTCTTATTTGGTTTTCCGCTTGGATTATTAATTGTTCCATTTGATGAGCACGACTAACCTTACTTGAGCCTGCGACCGCCGACTGTAATGCAACCTCTGAATCACAATTTCCAGGCACACCAGCTTCGGCACGCCTTTGGTATTCGTCAAGCATTTTCCTAGTTACATATTCCACCGTTATATCTGCCTCGTCACGGCCCACGAGCGCTGTGACAAGCCCTGAATAAGCTTCTGGAAGGCTCACCAGCAAAACCGCAACAATCTCGTCGTTTTCAAGTGGCTTTCCAGATCCACGCAGCAAACCCACTACTTCCATAATTGCGTCGACGTGACTGCTCATTGGTCCACCACGGTTATGTATTCCGTACAGTTTACGTCGTAAATATAACCTGCTTCCGAACGTGGATCTCTCGTACTTTCTCGACAGAGCCTGCCATGCATCACACGCATCGTTGAAATGTGCACAATGTACAGGTTTACTGTCCCCAACACTCAATGTAATGTACGCTAAGGCTTTGTTATTTTTCTTCTGCCACACCGCGTTAATTATATCAGGCTTTGGTTCACTGACAACATCCCACAAATCACCACGCTCTAATACGGCTCACAACTTTGTTTTCCAAAATATAACATTTCCACCATTTAACATTGGAATATTCAACTTGACACTTTCTTGAGCCATTTTTTAACCGCACTCACTCAAAGCACACGATCGTTAAACAGTTTTGTAATCCACTTACGCGCAGTTTGCCGTAGATTGGGCCCATAACCTGATGAAATAGCAGCTAATGAAAAATAACAACGATTGGTGTAACATTTGAGAGCTTTTATTTGAAGTTTAATAAAATACATTAGGACAATAACACATGTGCTCTAAGCCAAGGAGCATGGGAGATGGTAGAGTTCATTTCCACAGAGTGTACACACAAGACTAGACACTGCCTTGCAACCCATGGTGATTAGGCTATGCTAGCGCTCTCGGCAACCAGCTTGGAGTATCCGAACCTTGTGGCAAGCGCTCTCCAACAGTGGGTATCATCTCCAGGTGCTGTGAGCAGAGCCCTACCCTTATTCTTTTCTTCTTTCTTCTCTAGTGGCTTGGCATCTGCTTGATGTGCTGCTGCCTTATTTTGGTGATACAATATTGTTTCCAGTGGCCAGGTTTACGGCAGTTCTACAGAACGGTTTCTTGGGTTTATTATTCTTGAATCCACTCCCGTTAGTGTAGAGTGCTTTTCTTTGCTGGAGCTCCGTTTGTCTTCCTTTAGCAGTTTACAACTTAACACCTCCATGCGTATCATCTCCGGTACTCTGAAGCCTACTGCAACACACTGGCTGCCAGTCCTGTCTCACATTGCTCCACCAAGCCTGCGACGATCAAGAGCCCTTGTTCAAGAATATGATAAGATCATGTCCAATCCAACTCTACCCATTCACAGGGATGTTGCATATCTCTGCAGACAAAGGCTGAAATCCCGTAAACGACCAATGAAAATAGCTAAGAATCTAATGGATGCTGGTTTCAATTTAAAAGAGGAATGGAAAGAGCAATGGTTTCGTACAGCTCCGGAGTGGCCTAGCCTCTTTAATCCAAACCATACCCCAGCTGGTTTCAGTTTGTCAAGAAGAACATGGTCATCACCAAAAAGCTTTCGCACTAATTGTGGAAGATCTGCATTCTACCTTCACCAGTGGGGCTTCAGGGACTCTCCTGCATGTAATTGTGGTGCATTGGTTCAGGACCATGCATCACATAATGGACGAATGCCCTCTGCGTGCTTATGATGGAGACGAGAAAGACTTTGCTGATGTCTCAGTATCCCTAGTGCAATGGATAAATAATTTAGATAACCATGTGTAATTGTTCACTACTTAGTACCACGTATTCTTTGCAGGTTTATTGTATAATATTGTATATACTTGTCCATTATGTAAAATTCCATACGTTTAATAATAATTTCACAAAGTCACTAGTCAACTCTGCGCCTGAATTTTCTAATGCCATAATCATAGGTTCATAGCCATCAGGTAGTACCTTGCAAGAGCTAGGCACCTAGAAATGCATCATCAAGTATTTTTTTAACTGCTGCTACCCGATGGGAGAGCCCCAAAACTGTGGTTAGATATTTTTCCATAGTCTTGAATTGTTCAAGCTTGGTGGAACACAGTTGGCGAAGAATTCTTGTGTGCCTGTTGGCACCTTTATCTTCATATGCCATCTCGAGCGAATTCCATGCTGCTTTCGCAGTTTTTGCTTCCATGACGTACGGAAATACACTCTTTTCCACCATAAGGTTAATGTTGCACAAGTCACGTTCGTCGCGCCGTACCTTAACCTATGTGCCAGTTTTATCATCTTCTGCATAACCACATATGCACTTCCAAAGATCATCTTGCATAAGATAATTCTTCATCTGGAAACGCCAGTCAATGTAGTTTGTCTCCCCTTCAGTTTCTCGAAGTTATAAAGAGAACGGGTGCTGGATTCCGCCATAATTCACACACTTACTGCACGCGATGACAGTTTCATCCACTCAAACAGAATCACACTGGTCAGAAAACTATACACTTGTCAATGATCCTGGGCCCATAATCTGTTGGAGTAAATGACAGGAGAATGACGACTGGGTGTACCTGCAGGATAAACTTTTAATACGAACTAACTTACTAGGTCATATACAGGCGAAATATAAAATGGAAGACAAAAGATTCATCAAGATTAGATTTAGATTTTTATTTATCAGTAGATTAGTAGTGGGCATTCTGCTTCCCCCCACCATTACTCCCAATGCGAGCCGATATCTCCCGAACCCATGGTCGGAGATTCACAAGTGAGGTGTCGTTGGACTCGAGCTGACGGGGGATTTGCTATGGACCACTCATTATATTTTTTTAAGAATGTGGAAACTAGATTTTGGGGTAAAACCTGTGTTTTGTGATTTTTGCTGATATCTCGGGAACCAATAAAGCTAGAATGATGTGCTTGGTTTTTTTGTCGCATTGCCCTCTCGCCGAGGATGCCTGTTTTGAGTAGATGCGAAAATAGATTTTGGGGTAAATATGTGATTTTAGGCTTTTTGTTACATCTCGCAAACCAATGCTGCTAGGGATTTGTACGAGGACTCGTAGGATTCGGGGTGACGTCCCTTTTCGAATGTGGTAGTTATTGTTTTCCAAAAAAATAATTCACAAAGGGTCTAACGCTATACATGTTGAAAAAAAATGTTTACTTGTTTTTAAATTTTAAATGAAGAGTGGCTGTCAAGACAGACGGTACCACTGGCATGTGTGTCAACGAACCTGTCGCCAGTTATGGTGGGGTATCCCAATAGAACAATGGATATTTTGGCAGGACGGTGGGGCAGTTTACGACGGTTCGTTTTCCGATATTTCTTATGGCGGACGGATGGAGGCTAATATTCCAAAACGCGTGAAGCATGCTAAGATTTTTTTACCCCTGAAGGGGACCTTTAACGTGTTAGTAAATGGTGATGAGCGAGACCGCTCTCTGGCACAGCAGACGGTTGTGGGATATGAATGACTATAACATTCGGTCGACCAAGTGATGTGCATGGATGCAAAGAGCCAAAACGGCAAGGTCATTGCCCTGAGATTTTATAAACTAATCATTGGACGGGGTGAAGCGAGGTGTTGTAGAGTAAAAGTGTGTGGTTAACATGTACATGTATTGAGGATGGCCGCTTGATATTGATTATTATTATTACAGTAAAATGCTCAAGAATAATAATAATAATAAATGTTGAATGTTATAAGACACACACGTTTTCAATACTACAGAACAGACTTGTTTGCTCTCACTGATTACAGTACCTAGCCAAGCCTTTGTGAAAGATGCTGATAAGACAGGAATGTGTGTGGGTAGATACTACTAGATTATGGTTCTAACTGCTAGCAGGTCTGGCGTTTAAGCAGAGACCGCCATTTTGGCTCTTAGACAGTACTACTGGTGTATAAGTGGCTGGAAGCCATTTGGTTTCTTTATTAAAAAATGAACGAGTATAAGGTACACGAATCTCATGAAGCTTAAGGAATGTGCGGAGGAGTGAGAACATGTTACAGACAGACAACCGTTCAAGGTTAAACGATGAGAAAAAATTCAGACACCCTCATGTATTTGTACCGCGTGTTCTAGCTCTAAAGGCACTTTTATGTCTTGTGCTGCAATTACGTTTTCTTTACGAATAGTGTTCACAAATTCCTGACCTTTAAGCAACACCATGTATCTACAGTTAGGTAACCAACGAGTGTGTTACACAAAAGGGGCATCTGTCATCTGCCAATCCTTTAAAGCAAATCCACAATGAAAACATATTGTTTTGTCCCGTTCACCAGTATTAAAAAATACAGCTCCACTTACATCTTTTGTAAGGTGTTTTAATATTAATGGCCAAAGATTTGTATATGATTCCAAACGTTTTTCAACAGACCAGTACTCTGGGTGTGCTAGTGCTTTAGTCTACCAAACTACCAATTTTTCAAAAGCACATGCCAATTCAACACTGTCTATTGCATATGGACCACATATATCAACACCACCGTTGGCTGGTAATACATCACTATTATTTATTTGTGATTCAGCAAAGTAAGCAGTAGCCAATGGACTTGTGGTTCGGTAAAATGGATACACTGGTATGTTACCCACTTTTTTTTCTAAGCATGTAAGGACAACGAGGAGACCATCGCAAATGGTCTCGAAAGGGATCATTCCCTTCTTCCCAGTGTGAAAGTTCAACACTACAAAACACACATCGCACAACATCTTCACGGTTCAAGTACCGTAATAAAAACCCGCCGAAGCAAATTTATATGCTGACAGAAAGCGTACAGGCCAATATTCAAATGTTAACCAACGATCGTATTCTGATTTTAAATGTAACCCACGTGGTAAACCGACTTGCTCAATTCTTGTTTTGGTATTAAAGCCATGTGTTATAATAAAACTTTTTTATTGTAAGTTATTAACGTTGCACAAGAGCACAGAGTACTTTAAAGCATAACATATGCTTGATCACTGTCTGTACACTATGTTAGTGGCGCATTATCACACCAAAAAACAAACAAAATAACCAATCAATCAATACTTGTAAATATAACTTTAACGTTAATTGGCAATATAAGATCAAAACACCATCAAAAAAAAAAAAAATTGTATGTACCAATAACAGTAACCCATCTACTTAATTTTTTAATAATGCTGCAGTCATTCACACCCCCCTTTAACCAATATATAAACAGAAATGAATGTCATGTCGTTTTGTCCAGATTATCTTGTTCAAACCTGTGGATATTAGTTGAGTCCATAGGGAACGACACGCCAGTTGAATTTAATTTTTTTTTTTAATCCAGCATGGCCTTGTAGTTTTCCGGTCAACAACCATTATGGTCTTGTGCCGGTTGCCAATACATAGCCATTAATCAAGAAAGCAATCATCGTCCCAGTCATGTACATGTAATGAATTTTATCTAGGGGTTTTCAGTAGTGGTAAAATGTTATAGCATTTTAAGTTAGTCTTAACTGAGTTTTAAATAGTTCACTGGCTGTCAATGGTTCCAGTCTCACACGTTCTGTTTTTTTGCGAATGCTACAGCAGTAAAGCTTTTCTTTGCAACTTTCTAAAAATAAATAAAATAAACCGCCATAAATACCTAAATTCAGGTTAATACATGCATTTCATAAAAATAAAATATCAAACAAAATTGAAACAAGTTAGTTAAAGAAATCTCATCTTGACTTGTAACTCTTTCCTTCTAGTGAGCTCAAAAGTGTAATGGTTGCTCTCTCAGACATGAGAGGTATACCGGTTATCTGCACACAAATAAATTAAAAATCATTAATTACCTTATCAATAACTACAATTTAAGATTCATTAGCATTACATCATTAAAATATTCATTAATATGTACTTACCAAAAACATAAAGGATTTCATTCCAAAGTTCAGTTCAGAGCTCTACAGTATACGTCTGTTTGCTAAAACAGTAAGTGCATTACTAACAAAATCTTTATCCATCAGCTTAGCAACAGAGAGAGTCTGCATTTTTTCTCATCGTTTGAACTTGAACGGTTGTCTGTCACATGTTCACACGCCTCCGCACATTCCTTAAGCTTCATAAGATTCGTGTACCTTATACTCGTTCATTTTTTAATAAAGATCCAAAATGGCTGTCAGCCTCTTATACACCAGTAGTACTGTCTAAGAGCCAAAATGGCGGTCTCTGCTTAAACGCCAGACCTGCTAGCAGTTAGAACCATAATCTAATAGTATCCACCCACACACATTCCTGTCTTAGAATCAGCCGCTCTCACAAAGGCTTGGCTAGGTACTGTAATCAGTGAGAGCAAGCAAGTCTGTTCTGTAGTATTGAAAACGTGTGTGTCTTATATCATCCAATATTTATTATTATTATTATTATTCTTGTGCATTTTACTGTAATAATAATAATCAATATCAAGCGGCCATCCTCAATACATGTACATGTTAACCACACACTTTTACTCTACAACACCTCGCTTCACCCCGTCCAATGATTAGTTTATAAAATCTCAGGGCTATGATCTTACCGTTTTGGCTCTTTGCATCCATGCACATCACTTGGTCGACCGAATGTTATAGGGTTTCCTATCCTACAACTGTCTGCTGAGCCAGAGAGCGGTCTCGCTCATCACCATTTACTAACACGTTAAAGATCCCCTTCAGGGGTAAAAAGAATCTTAGCATGCTTCACGCGTTTTGGAATATTAGCCTCCATCCGTCCACTATAAGAAATATCGGAAAACGAACCGTCGTAAACCACCCCACCGTCCTGCCAAAATATCCCCCACCATAGCTGGTGACAGGCTCGTTGACACACATTCCAGTGGTACCGTCTGTCTTGACAACCACTCTTTATTTAAAGTTTAAAAACAGGTAAACAATTTTTTTCACCATGTATGGCGTTAGAACCTTTGATATTATTTTTTGGGAAAGAAGTAACTACCGCATTCGAAAGGGGCGTCACCCCGAGTCCTACGAGTATTCGTACAAGTCCCTAGCAGCATTGGTTCGCGAAATATAACAAAAAGTATAAAATCACATTTTTACCCCAAAATTCATTTTCGCATCGACTCAAAACAGGCATCCTCGGTGAGAGGGCAACGCGACGAAAAAAATGAATCCAAGCACATAGTTCTAGCTTTATTGGTTACCGAGATATCAGCAAAAATCACAAAAAACACGTTTCACCCCAAAATCTAGTTTCCACATTTTAAAAAAATATAATAAGTGGTCCATAGCAAAGCCCCCGTCAGCTCGAGTCCAACGACTCCTCATTCGTGAATCTCCCACCATGGGTTCGGGAGATATCGGCTCGCATTGGGGGTAGTGGTGGGGGGAAGCAGAATGCCCACTACTAACCTACTTTTATCCATTTGATCAATTACATGTTGTGGCCCTTTAGATCAAAGTCCAAGAACCACATATGCATGTTACCGAAAATCAGCTACCACGAGACTCAAAAGATCTAAGGGCGCCATCCGGGTGAAAAGCAAACAACAACATATATTAATTAAACTTGCTTCACTGATTCTCGGTTCGATGCAGAAATATGATAGAAAGGAGAAATAAAAATACCACAATTTCTATAAAATCTCATTTTATTTATAATTAAAAATTTAAAATACATTTATGATGCAAAAATTAACACAATAATGTATGAAGAAAAATTCTCACACATAAACACACAAGAAACGGAATTTTCAAAACACTCAAAAAAAGCATTTTTAAGATGATCGATTGCCAAAATTAATAGTCCATTGTCATCGGTCCTAAATGTGAGTAGTATTTACAAATTTGTAGGTCAATCAGGGCAAAATAAATCGTCCAGCCTGATGCCTACTTTGACTATGTACAATCAGTTAACTAGACATTAACACTCGTTGATAAAATATTTCACTTTTCACTTTCCAAAATTCATAATTTCACTGTTCAATTGTGAGTTAGATTTTAACATTTCCTTGAGTTAATTAAATAAACATAAATATTCGTCGGACATGTGAGCAAATATTATTGTTCATCAATATAACTTCAAACAAGGATTCAAAGAACTTTGATCGTATGAAAAATTTATTTGATCATCTGTTCTTGATCCGCAAATGTCACTCAATAAAGCAATATGATCCACATGACCATTTATTTAAATCATTTATCATGTTTATTCAAAACAACTAATTAAACCATTTATATTCATTATACATTCAAAAATTTCTGATATTTGTTTATCTTGATTCTCACAAAATTGACAAGATCAATCGATTTATATTTTCATCATACAACATTTAGCAACACAATTATTATCATTAATTATAAATTATTTATATATATTTTAATTGAAAATATTCACTTGAACAAAATCTTAATCACTTATTTAGTAATGGAACTTGATCAAAACAAAAATATCCTTGATTTTATAAATGGCTGGTCATTTATCAATTTTCACAATAATTATTTTTAGCTTATGCCCATTTTATTTATGCATTCAATCCCATAGGATTTTATTAATATTCCACCATGGTAAGGCATCGTCAAAACTAAGCTTTTGTTTATAGACAAACGGTTTGACAAATAAAAGGGTAATTTATCTGAGACACGAGAAAATCTATTACTGAAATTTATCTGTGATGGCAGCATTAAATAAATCATTTGGCTCTTCATTTCACAAGATTGCTATTTATAATTATTAAACTTTTCTTCAACACATTTTTTAATAAGTTGTCTAACCATCATCATGGTTGACACTACACTTAGCACCATATATATTCATGATTACATCTCGTGACTGAATGATACACATTCGTTTCTAACTTCAACATTCATCTCTATTTTTTATATATAATTATTTATTACTTTTTTTTATCAAGCCACAGCTTGTTTCAAACACGAAGCTTCATTTATACAAATTTCACCAATCACAGCAATCCATATTACTTTATTATCGTGTCTACCCTATCCAAGAAGTGTCATATTGTGACATAACCATAATTGTTTATAATCATACAAACTCGAGACTGCCCTATTTGATACAGGCTTTCTGTAACCATTCGATGGCCTTCCGCGTCATAAACTATTTCTTTCCTATAACGCATTTATGAGACGCTCAGAAAAATCATTTATATTTTTGCAAGATATGGGTGTGTTAAAGACCACTAACCATAGGATAAAATAAATCCTCAAATTCAAATTAAATCGTTCCAAACTTCCTAAACTCTTATTTTAACAATTACCAAACATAATTATTATTATCATGACTTCACAAAATATTATTATTTCAAAATCAGAAAAATATGATTGTTATTATCAAAATGTTATTATTATTATTATTATTATTATTATTATTATTATTATTATTATTATTATTATTATTGTCAAAATCCGAAACTGGAATTTGTGGACAAAAACTAATTGAAAACAAAGAAGCTCGAATCCTTGGATGAGAAAATATGTCCACCTTCTCTAATATAAAAACCTAAGATGAGAAGATCATGCGGCTGATGACTGCGATGACAGAAATTAGAAAATCGGAATTTAGTGTTCCTGAAGCTTTTCATAGACTTGAAATCGCATAACTAGTGTTCCTGAACACCATAACATTCTAATCTGATCTGCTACGACAAACTGAAGATAAATTTGTGTGTTGATAATTTTTCAAAACGAAAATTCCCAAATACCACAAGCTATAGAAAATTGTAAATGTAGCTTACATTGTTGAAGTTCTAGTAGAGGCAGGCCTCCTGGCCGGTCCCAATAAAGTTCTGCTTCCAGAAGTGTCCCTATTTATTTGTCCCACTGGACGCGTACGTAAATCCTCGTATCCGCTTCCATGCCTACCCTCAAGTTTCTTAGCAACTCATGACGGATAGTCCTATATTTGCTTCACAACACACTCAAACTAAACTGTTGCTGTAGAATGTCATTATAGCTGACGCTATTTGATGAATATGGGTTCGATCCTTGGCATCCATGGTATCAGAATCAGTTGTAGCTCTGATACAGCTGTGACCGATTCAATTTAGTTGATACTCTTATAATCTTTAGCGTCTGATCCAGATCCGTAGCTTCCTAGTATAATATAAGCTAGCGGGTAAGGTTATGCACCTTACAGACACGCGTTAGATACGGCTGGTCCCATCGTTGACCAATCCCTGTGTTCGGGAAATGGGTTCTCCCCAACACACATCGGTTAAGATGGGCCCCTCTAAGCTGCTGAATAAGTTTGAGATATGCATCTCCAATCGTCGTCTAGTTTGATCTGATCAAAATGCAAGACTGGTATCCGAAGAATATTGCAATGTGGTCATGGCTGATCTTTTGAACTACCGAGACAAAAGTTCGTCACTGATGAATTGGAAATAACAAAGTTCCAATCAGTAGAATATGGCTTGTAGACAAAGTCTACCATATGTCCAAAAGATGACAAATCTGACTAAGTGTCACAGTTCACGAAGCCTAACACTCCAATGTCGCTTCACAAAAAAATATTCTAAGTTCCTCGCATCGCGAAAATATTCTATCACTTGACCATAACTTCGACCGGTGATAACACTGACTATAAGTTCCGCGTGGAATGACTGCTTTGCACTCGATAATAAAGACTGTAGCATGACCATGCACGTGATGATGGAGATACTTGCGCGACCATGCGCACGAAGTGATTGGGATCCTTCCGTGACCATGCACGTGAAGTGATTGACCTCTTGGCTCAACTTGGCTCGCTATTTATACCCACGCAGGCCTTCGAGAGGATTACACGCCGTTCGCACGTCACCAGGACCATACGTCACAGCGGGAATAATATCAAACAAATAATTGCTGATATCTGAGCTCCTACTGGACCGATTTTCTTCCGGGATGGTGCATTCTTCTTCTCTTCTTGGTGCCAGTAAAGTGACATACTTCCCAAGACTCAATACCCTCGGACAAGAATAATACAAAAATAATGGCACAACTTGTCGCAGTGTACGTCATCAAGCCTCACTGGTAGCTTCCATCACCTTCTGGTAGAAAAGCCGCGCGGAGTTCAAAATTTGCCGCCTTCTCAGAAATGTACCTTAGACCCAGGCTGTCGGCATGTGGATAAGGGCACAATGTATAGAATATACACACATCAAAAAAAGTTTTGCATCACCTCGGTTCCAAGAGTTCCGGAACCGTTAAATACAAAGGGAATAGAGATCAACACAAACAACATTTCAGCTCGTTTTATTGCTCATGAGACCCACACATTGCATGTTGTACCATCATACAGCTAGACTTTCAGCATTTGTGGTCCAGATTGCAGTACACACCACTACCTCTAATACCCAGTAGCACGTCCTCTTGCATTGATGCATGCCTGTATTCGCCGTGGCATACTATCCACAAGTTCATCAAGACACTGTTGGTCCAAATTGTCCCACTCCTCAACGACAATTCGGCGTAAATCTCTCAGAGTGGTTGGTGGGTCAAGACGTCCATAAACAGCCCTTTTCAACATATCCCAGGCATGTTCGATAGGGTTCATGTCTGGCGAACATGCTGGCCACTGTAGTCGAGCGATGTCGTTATCTTGAAGGAACGCATTCACAAGATGTGCACGATGAGGTCGAGAATTGTCGTCCATGAAGACAAATGCCTCTCCAATATTCTGCCGATATGGTTGCACTATGGGTCGGAGGATGTCATTCAGGTATCGTAAAGCCGTTTCGGAGTCTTCCATGACCACCAGTGGCGTACGTCGGCCCCACATAATGCCACCCCAAAACATCAGGGAACCACCACCTTGCTGCACTCGCTGGACAGTGTGTCTAAGACGTTCAGCCTGACCAGGGTGCCTCCAAACACGTCTCCGACGATTGTCTGGTTGAAGGCATATGCGACACTCATCGGTGAAGAGAACGTGATGCCAATTCCGTGGGGTCCATTCAGCATGTTGTTGGGCCCATCTGTACCGCGCTGCATGGTGTCGGGGTTGCAAAGCTGGACCTCGCCATGGACGTCGGGAGTGAAGTTGCGCATCATGCAGCCTATTGCGCACAGTTTGAGTTGAAACACGACGTCCTGTGGCTGAACGAAACGCATTATTCAACATGGTGGCATTGCTGTCAGGGTTCCTCCGAGCGGCAATCCGTAAGTAGCGGTCATCCACTACAGTAGTAGCCCTTGGGCGGCCTGAGCGAGGCCTGTCATCGACAGTTCCTGTATCTCTGTACCTCCTCCATGTCCGAACAACATCGCTTTGGTTCACTCTGAGACGCCTGGAAACTTCCCTTGTTGAGAGCCCTTCTTGACACAAAGTAACAATGCGGACGCGATCGAACTGCGGTATTGACCTTCTAGGCATGGTAGAACTACAGACAACATGAGCAGCGTACCTTCGTCCTGGTGGAATGACTGGAACTGATCGGCTGTCGTACCCCCTCCGTCTAATAGGCCCTGCTCATGCATGGTTGTTTACATCTTTGAGCAGTTTTAGTGACATCTATGAACAGTCAAAGGGACTGTATCTTGGATACAATATACACAGTCAACGTCTATATGCCGGAGATCTGGGAACCGAGGTGATGCAAAACTTTTTTTGATGTGTGTATTTTTATATAGGACACGTCAGAAATTACATCTATACGGCAAAATAAATGAACTTACAGGTATATATTACAAATACAATGACTATTTATAACATATTATAATAATAGATCTTAAGAGATTCAATATTATTGGACAACTATTTACACCTTACTCAGTCATCACAATATGAAAACTTAATTCTATAAATACCACAACGTACAGCTAGGTATTACAATGAAAATAGAAAAGTAAAATATATGTATAGATTTCATCGCTCCTAAACGCTAAGATATTCAACTTCAGAGTAAAAACAATTTCACTGCAGATAAGATTTCAACATTTTTTCAAAGGTTTTTATATTTCGGACCAATTTTATATACTGGGGTAGTTTATTGTATAATTTAATCGTGTGAAAAGTTCCTTTTTGATATATGCTTGTGTGTGTGAAATATGAATGTTTTGATTTTGTCTCGTGTTATGCCTATGAACATCATTGTTTGTTTAAAGAAAACGACTTTATTCATTAAATTCTTTTTAAAAAACATAATGCTTTCAAAGATATGAATGCATGGCAGTGGGAGGTAAATCTTTAAACAGAGGTCTACATGATTCTCTGGTGTTTACAATTGCCATAATTCTAATCGCCCTCTTTTGTATCCTAAACGTGCTTAGTACAACTGGTGACATACCCCAAAATATGACCCCATATCTTAAGTATGAATGGAAATAAGCAAAATATCTATCTCTTAATGTGTGCTTGCTTGTGCAAAATTTCAAATACGTAACCCAAAGCACATCGAGTTCAGTTTAGTATTCAGATATTGTATATGTTCATTCCTTTTCAAGTCATGTTGTATCCATAGTCCTGAAAATGTTGTTTCTGATTTATTTTCTATTTGATGACCATTTAATGTTAAATTGGGTGTCGCAGGATTCCTATTCTGTATAAAGTGGAAAATTAGAGATACTGTTTTATAGATTATTATGAGGTGATTATCTTGTGACCATTTGGTTAACTCTTCTGCAACAGAGTCAGCAGACTGCTGTAAGACCTGTTTACTTTCACCTTTCTTTACGAGTGTTGTATCGTCCGCAAACAAAATTTCCTGATGAGAATCAACGTTCTGTGTTATACCATTGATATATTGTGCCCTTCTGAACAAAGAAACATGCAAATCATAGTCCGCTAGCTCAAATCAGACAATCGGGGCATAGTATGTTCTCCCACTGTATGATTTACACATTCTGGATCAAGCATAGGATACACTTCAAAAATAAACATCAATATTCTACTACAAAACTATTTAATAAATTTCAAAATTAGGCGCTACAAACAAACATAAAAAACTGTATAACTTCACACTTGTTATAAATAAGAACAATGAATCATTAAATCTTAGCTTACAAAAATCATTAATTAAAGGTTCCATTGAACCTGACAAAAATGTCAAAATCACTTTCACTCCCATATAGCATATTTTAAAAATTCATGAAACGAGCTCCAAATGTCTCGGTAATAACCTTTACATACAGTTAGGCTACATATTTAAAACACATTAATTATTCTTAATCTGAATATTATTAATAACTTGAATTAATGTTCACAATGGTGTCAACAATTACCATTTACTGGGTCCCACATGATATTCTCAATGTATCATCTCTCTTATCCAACACTACCAAACTGTACTTGTCCCGGGGAGACTCGTGTACCTCAAGTTTTGGAAACTACTGATTAAATCAAATCAAGCTAAACTCCCAGTTATCCCAATGTTTCCAACAATACTTGGGAACAATAGCATATAAAATGTAACAATAAAAAGGGATTTCTATTATTGTTTCAAATGACAATTATATCATTAATTAAACACGGATCTGAACTTCAACAGCAAGGATAAATACATTAGCAGGATCTCGGTACAAATTACCGGTCCATTTAAAATATTTATATAAGAGCGAACCGCAGACAACATCTGGTTATATTACAGACCTACCCCAACGGTGGCCCTTTCACAAGTCAAGACACTTAAGGCGAGATTTATTGCAGAGGAGGGAGACTCAATGTCTTCCTCACTCTGGACGGCACACAAACAACTAGCTTGCTACAAGCGTATCTTTCTTAAACTTGGAGAGACAACACGTTTCATTCATTTAACAAAACATTATGAGGTTCTTTAACCTACTCATATGGCTCAGGTGTGATTATAATTGTGGAGTCTTCACGCTGGCTGGTAAGATACTCAATAAAACCAATAATTATTAAGGGGCTCTCGAAGTAAAGAAACGCTCGTTTGTTCCTCTGGCCTGCCTCTAGGACATTTCCATTTTTGAGGACTTAGGACCTGTAAATGGAGCGATGGTATCTGACCACTCTTCCTAATATTAGTGTCTTCCGGATGGCTTATGCACTGATTCCCTGCGCTCAACAACAATAAAAATTCGCACCCTTCACAAATCTGCATATGCAGGTACACACACAATCTATTACTGCTTCCAGCTGATCCCCACAATTACTAATTTCCTGGCCTATTTCACTGCATTCCTAGCGTGTCGATTAATATTATATGCGCTCTACTGGCGTCAATTAGTAATTCCGTGGCGCCTTTCAAAGTAAGATATTTATTCCAAATAAATTAATTTATCCGTCCAAAAATAATAGTTTTGCCTTTGACATACAATTCTGGACATACATTTACAAGAACTCAACTGGTTCAATAATTATTCTTATCATTATAAGGAACCCAACGGTTTTCCTTAATTATGAGTATTATGAAAAATTAAACAATTAATTTATTCATGAAATTATTATCCTTATCCTGCTTGTATTTAATATCATTATCATTTATTTTTACTGGTATTCCACTGAATACTATTTCTTTGAGTATTAATTTGTACAATTAAGTAATTACTTCCATCATTAATTTATTGTTCAGATCTCGCATTTCTCATTATACACAGCTTTACATATCCCTGTTTTTCAACGTTTGAGAATAAATTCTCTATGGTCACTGTTACTCGAGCTCCCCAAGGCCAAAATACATAATCAAATTTGGTTACTCACATGATTTTATCCAGCCAGACTCTCTGGATTCCAGTGAAGCGACATTTCGCCCACACTTATTTTCTTATTCCTTGTTGACACCCTTATTAGCACAAGTTAGATTTTCCCCAAATTTACACATATTATACTCTTTTAACTTGATTTGAGGAAATACACTCATAATTACACAATCACTAAGAAAATCACTAAAATATATTAAAATTTCACTAACAAATTGTATTTACACACATGAATTTCACTTTTGGCATTTATATTGCCTTACACGCGTGAATTCTTTCTTTTCCGCCTCGCAGGGGTGCAATTATCAATCGTTGCCTCCTAATTCCTATTTGGATGATTGACAGTCTCGTTCGATATATCCCCTCTCCTGGCTACGGAAGATTCTCCTATTCTGTTCCTGGAATTTATCGGCACCCTTAAGTTAATGCACGATATCAATGTCTCATTCGGTACCGCAATTGTTTATATGGCAAACTGTATTCAGTTTAACGTTCACTCCTAGAGTCGCTGTACTAGATTTCATGCGCCCTACAATTGCTTTACTAGTCCACGTTTTGGACTTTATTCTGGCGATTGTTGTCTATTATTTGTGGAATAAATTCCCAAGTCCTTACTGCAATTTCACTTGGCAACTGATGCCTATACTGTAGACTTCTCGAATCTATCGCCACTTTTGCGCCAACCTCCTCAGTTCAGGAAAATTAGGCATTTATCCTACGTTCAACCCTAATGTGGTTATTTAACGCACTGGATATAATATAGAGTTTCACTACTCTGTCGATGTCTCGTATTACTTCCGAGATGCTGCGATGTAACTTCAATACTGGTGTTTTAGGCCTTGACTGCCTTCGCCGGCTAACGTATTTGGATCAAAGTAAAATACATTGCCTGAGTCCGTAGACTAATTTATAAAGTTCGAAGCTTGACGGTTCTTTTCCTTCTGACAAGGATTACGACGCTTCAATGATCGGTGACACTGCTGAATACTTGAGCAGTACCTCCCCTAAGGAGTACTGTACTTTCGTGACACAGTATAACGTCCCACAGGACTGATGATGACTGCATGTACTTGATGCAGCACCTCAACTTGTGAGTGATCGTAGACTGCATGAATTCCCTCAGGATCATGGCCTATATATTTGATTCTGATAAAAATAAATCAATTTCTCTTCTTCTCCAAGACTATCTTCCAAAATAATCGTCGAACGAGGCTATAAAATGCCTCCTTGGAGCTTATACCTTAAGTCTCTCAAACCTATCAAAATTTCCAAAAATCGATCGTACAGATCTTCAATATTAATTAAAATGAACTCCTCTGCTGCGTGGGTAGTGCCTTCGTGTTTTCTCCTACCACGGGCTCCTGGCTCGGTAAAGTACCGACTACGCAATGCTGACATTGCACTTCTAATGTAATCAATTATTAAGAACTTTTTCCACTCACTAAATTCTCTTCTCCCAGATGAATAACATTGGCGGAGAGATTTTACCATAATTTTTTGTATTTCTGGCTGATTTCAATTATTTCTTCAATAGTTATGGGCACACCTCCCATACAGTGTTGGCAATTTATCGCTGACTAAGGACTTTTACAAAGATCTTCTGTCCTCGTTTGCACGGAGAATTCCGTTGATCTATTTTTAATCCATGCGCAAGCCTCTTTCCGCTGAGTGAGCGAGTGATATCACATCCAGCTGCAATCGTTTCACCACAGTTACCTCATCCATCCATGCGTCATACAAGGGCGATTTTATCTTAACCCTTCAGCTATCCTTAAAACTGTACTAACATTTGTAATATTTCTTCTTTTTCTAACTTAAAAAGATATGGGTTCGATATCTGTGCCAACCACATGGGCACAATATATAGAAGAAATAGTAGTGGGCACAAAACCGATCCCTGAGGTACTCCAAATTTAATAATACCCTCATTGGACTATGTTTCATTAAGTAATCTGGTTCCAACATCCTTGTGTCTCAAGCTTACCACTGTATTTGTTTACTCCTTGTTAAGTAAGACTCTATCCACATATTAGCTACACCTCAAATACCATATTGATTTCGTTTTGTAAGGAGGATTTTATGGTCAACAACATCAAATGCTTTCGATAAATCCAAGAATAGGCCAGTTACCTGGTCCTTATTGTCAATTAATTTCAGTATACTATTACTACATTCATAAATTGCTGTATGTGTAGATTTTTGCGTTCTGAATCCATGTTGTGGGTTTGATAGTATTTTAATTTTTACTATAAAACTTATCAGTCTCTTATACATGATTTTTCCACAATTTTTGCAATACCAGTTGGTAAGGTAATACGACGATAGTTATCTAATTCATCTTTTGTACCTTTTTGTACACTGGAATTATTTTTGATATTAAATTCAAAATATCCGTGTAAGTTCCTGAGAGAATTGAACTGTTTATTTAGTGCGTAAGTGGATTTATTATATTTTCTGCACATTTCTTTAAAATTGCATCAGGGATGCCATCAATGCCAGCACAGAATTTATTTGTTAGCTCTTTTATAACTATTCATACCTCATCACTTGGGACATGATTTATAAAGAATCACTGCATATATGTATTTTATTATTAGAATTTAGTGTATTTACCTGTGATTTAATTAATAATTTTTGTGGAATTTCCAGAAAATAGTCATTAAAAGTGTTTGCTATTTCCTCTGGATTATTAATCACTTTATTATTGCAGGTCAGTGTAATGTTCCTTTGTATTTTAGCAGATTTTCCAGTTTCTTTCTTTATCACGGTCCATCTCGGTGTTTATGATTGGGAAATAAAATTATCATTATGCATTTTCTTTGCTAGTATTATTACCTTACTTAATATGTTAGTGTATTTTGTAGTATAAATTGAATTTAGGTGTTGTGTGGTATTGGTTATATATTTTGTACAGAACTGTCTTTCTTTGACATGAATTTATAATCCCTGTTGTTATCCAATTGCTAGTTTTGTTATTTTGAATAGCTCATTGTTTAAAGGAGAATACTGATTCAAAATAGTGTTTTAGAGTACCGCTAAATGCATTAAATTTATCATTTACATTTTCTAGTTTATAAACTTCTGACCATGTTTCCTTATTTAATGATTCATTAAAATATTTAACATTTGTTTCAGTGAATGACCTGCACTTTGATTTTATTCCATTATCATTATTACAGATGTTTTCGGGTACTTTAAAGCTCAGTATTTGTCCATGGTGGTCACTAAAACCCGGGCAATAGACTTCTATTGAATGGTGATATTTATCTTTATTTATAAAAATTTGATCAGAAGTGGTTTTACTGAAAATCCACAGCCTGCTTACAGTCTCCGACCGGGTCAGGAATGGAATGAATGAAGCCCCTATCTAGCGGCATGGATATGAACTGTGACGGCTGCCGAGGCTTGACGCACTCCTCTGGGGCAATGATTAAATGAATGACAGATGAAATGAAATCATAGTGGAGAGTGTTGCTGGAATGCAATTTTGACAGGGAAAACCGGAGTACCCGGAGAAAAACCTGTCTGCCTCCGTTTTGTCCAGCACAGATCCCACATGGAGTGACCGGGATTTGAACCATGGACCCAGCAGTGAGAGGCCGGCGTGCTGCCGCCTAAGCCACGGAGGCTTCCCAGGAGTAGTTTTACTAAATTTTGTTATTCTTGTCAGGGTATTTATTGTAGGTTTCTGTCCATAGGAAATTAGTAACTGTGTTAATAATTCACAATTTCTATCACACTTTAAGAAATCCACATTTACATTCCCACAAATTATTATATCGAAATTTACTTTGCTCATGTTATTGAGTAACAATTCTAATTTATCTATAAACATGATAGTAACTAAGACCGCCACCAAGGGCGTCGCGTTTCTTCACCCTTAATTCAAATTAGAAATCAGTTGTTAGGTTACGTATTTCTAACAAGAAAAACTGAAACTAGTTATTTATTCTTAATACAGTATATACCTAGTATATAACAATTTCTTAAAGTAAATGATTGGAGTGAACCCCATTTACAACCTCTGAACCACAACGCCTCACTCTGGCGTGACAATCACAGAGCAGTGCATCAACTGCAACATCGGTTTTAATGTGGAGTGCACGCGCATCTTGCGTTCGTATTGGAGGGGGGACGTGGTAACACAGGTCCAGGCAACAAACCCAGCGCTGCTTTACAGGGACAGAATGATGAATGAAGTATGCCAGCCGACGAGACACTCAAATATACTTAGCTACACTCTCAATTCCCAAGGCATAGAACAAGTCCTCACTGGCGGAACAGGCGTACAGGCAACTAGTACATCCCCAACGGCTAGGAAGGCGGATGAAGGCCACAACAGGCTCGGAACCTCTTAGTCGACGTTGTTACTAAGGAACTTGGCAAAGGCTCAGTGTCTCTTAAGGATGGTGTGATTGTTCATGTGCAGCAACATTCCCACGTTAAATGATATCATGCACAGGCGCCTTTGAAGGTCAGTAACATCTCATCATGTACGACTGTAAACCCTGCGGCGATCGGGGAGTTGTGACGGGAGCAGGATCTTCTCTTTGCTCAAGGATGGGCTGTAGAGCAATTCATATGCTGCATTTGTGACTGGGCAGGCCTGTTTAGGATCCACTCTGCTTACCCCGAATGGAGAGGAAGCTGGAAAAGGTGCTCTAAACATAGTCAGTCTAAATGCTACCTGACTGTATAGCCGCGTCCAGAGGGTACACCATATGCGGTCGAAACAAAATAAATGTGAATTTTGTCACCTGAACCATCCGCACCCTGATGTATAGTATCACAGAAATCCGACCACAAAGAATAACAGCAATTGTTGCGCGTTAACTGAGGAGGTTTAGCATGGCTATTGCTGCACTCAGTGAAGCGAGACTCGCAAATGAATGACAACTAGAGGAACATGGAGGAGGCTACACCTTCTTTTAGAAGAGGAAAGGAATCCTGTATACATGGAGTTGGATTTGCCATTTAAATGAACTCATTGATCATTTTGATGAGTTCCCATTTGGTATAAATAAAAGGCTTATGCCCTCATGCGTCTAGTTCAGTAACAATCTAAGAGCTACTATAATAAGCTCAAATGCTCCAACTCTCACCTTTGAAGAGAACCAAAAAGAAGATGAGCTTCTGAAAAATATACCACAGTCTGATAAAATCATTCTCTTTGGGGATTTCAATGCCCGTGTTGGTAGCGACTCAACACTGTGAACAGGTGTGATTGGGAAAGAAGGTGTTGGTAACAGCAATCATAATGGGACTCTTCCCATCACCAAATGTTCTGAATATAACCTTTTCATTACAAATACACTCTTCCGAGAGAAGGACTAATTTAGGACATCATGGCAACGAACCAAATCAAAACACTGACACTTAATTGATTATTTGCTCGTGCACGTCCGAGACCAGCGTGATGTACTCACCACAAGAGTTCTGATAAGTGCTGATGACTGTTGGACTGGTCATTGACCGATCCCATCTGTTGTGGCTCTGAAAATTCACCAGAAATGTAGAGAACAGGGAAACCTCGTAAGACGTAGGGCCAACAACGAGCATCTTAAGGACTATAACGTTAAATCAATGTTACATAAACTCCTTAGTGAAAAACTGCCTGATGATTATCCGGAAAACAGAACACTGGCAAATGTTCAGAACAGCGGCACTCTCAGCATGCGAAGAGTTAGCTGGCTTTGCAAAGAAAACGCATCAAGATTGGTCCGATGAGAATGACCTTCTTATAGTTAGGAAAGAACGCAATGCCTGGAAAAGTTACCCTAAATCTCCGTCCAAAAACAACTTTATCAGCATGCCAATATTGAAGACCAAAGGAGAAATCCGGTCATGAAAAACCCTTGGTGGGATACTAAACCACATTAAATGCAGTACCTAGCTGAGACCAACAATACGCATGCTTTCATCAGTGGAATTAAAGCTGTCTTTAGATCATCCCGACACGCCGTAAATCCGCAAAAATCCAAAGATGATACTGAACTTCTCCTAGACACTTGTCTAATCAACTCCCGCTGGAAGGAACATTTTGGCGAACTACTCAACAGAAATACCCACGTCGATGATAACATTTCATCAAAGTTCCACATTGACCAGTTCAAAATCACCTCGATGAACGTCCCTCCCAACAAGAAGTTGAAATTGCCATTAATCAACTCAATAATGATAAGGCAGCATGCATAGATGGGATTCCAGCTGAGCTATTTATGGAAGGTGCCATTGTACTATATCACCACACTCATAAGCTCATTGACATGATATGGATAACAGAAACAACCCCAGATAATCTCAGGGATGCCTTGATAGTAGTAATATTTAAATAGGAAGACAGAGCTATCGTGGGATATCCCTGTTTTATTTAGCTGGCAAAATTATTGCCAGAATACTTTCCAATCGCCTTAAACCTTTGGCCGAAAATTCGCTGGCTGAAACTCAATGTGGATTTAGACACAATCGATGAACAACTAATATGGTCTTCTGTTGCAGACAAATGCAGGAAAAATGTAGAGAACAAGATCGCCCTCTGTATTGAACCCTTAATATGAGTCCATATTAATGTTTCTAAATTATTCATTCTGTATATGAAACTACTGGCACTGAGGAGACAGACATATATTTCGAAATATCAGGTAGATGCTGACGTCTCGAAGGACGGATGTGACATTCAGAGGGACAATAGGGTTGAGCTGCCTTGGTATTTATTGCTACTGTTCTGAGACCAAGGGTGCACCGTTACATGCAAGGTGAATAACCAAGAATGCTTTAACAAGCGGTTGACGTATGTAGAAGCTATTTCATTGTCCTAGAGCATCAGAAAAGGACAGACTGCAAGAAAAGTTGAGGGGGAAGGATATTTTAGCCACACCCATGGGAGGGCCTGTGCAGAAAAACCGCGAGTTGTGAGTTTTGAACAACCAATCAGAGTAGGAGACGCCTAATTTCTCGTCTACCCACGTCCCAACGCCGAGACCAATTATTAGGCGGGATTGAATTTGCAGAAAATCCCACGATCGAATTTGCTGCCGAATATCAAAATCACGATCTGCAGTGTGCTACGATCAAAATGAGTGGTTTTGCATGCCGGTAAGCCTAATTTTGCAGAAGTTAGTTTCGGAGCCATTCCCCACCCTTAACATTTTGTCCTGTATGTATAAGTACTGCTATGAGTGTTATTGAACACATTCCAATTTGGTTGTCAGAGCGACATTTACGTTCAACTTTCGGGTGTCCGTGAGACACAGTACACTACTTGCGTGTCCGTGAGACACAACATACACATTTTAGGTTTCAGTGAGGCACATTATTCATCTTCGCGTGTCCATGGGACACTTTTAGTACTTTAAAATGTTGCCATATTTTGAGAGCAAACATTAGTTGTGGGCGTTGCAACTAGAGTATTGTATTAAGCTAAAGTCAATGTTTGTGTAGATAGCTCCCATTCTACTTGTTTAGGGAAAGTCTTCGTAATTTGCTAATAGGACTGTTGGTGAAATAAGTAGCCAAACATAGGAAATAGCTAGACAATTTAAGTGTTTGCTAATATTGATTTTATCTAAGCAGCGCCATGTCGCTCCAGGCCACTGAAGGAAGGATGATCTATATTCAAATCACCATCGAGATAATGATTATGGCCTAAACACGCCGGAAGAGAGGATGTCTGGTGATGTAAGGTGTCTGGCAGAAGGAATGAGTACTAAAGATTGAATTCATTTAATTTTTGACAAGTTGGTTGTGGTTTCATGGGAAGATTTGTAGATATTTGTTTTGTGTGTTTAAATGTAGATTCTTTGATTTGTTTTGTGACTGACACACTATTTATTGCATGGACGCAGCGTGGCATGTTTTGTAAATGTAATTATTTTTGTGGATTCTTGTTGGTTCAAGTGTACGTGGCCTCATGTTGCGTTGGAGCACATGGCTGCCAATGTCCGGCGGAATTGATCAGCGTAATCTGGAGGCTAGTGTTGTGACGAAAGTGGATCTGAATTAATCCAGCGTAATTTCAGACTTGGGGGAAATCATATTTGTGATAGTAAATTCATAGTCAATCAGGCTATGTGAATTTGATATTTTGCTGTGTTGCAAAATAATGTTTTATTTGCTTTCTCGTCATGTTAATATCATCTTTTAAATTGAGATAGTGTCTTGAACACAAATTTAGGGAGCTCTGATCTAGCGTGGACATGTGTGGATATTTTTATATTCAGTCCAGGTGATGTGGTGTCATATTGTGTGTGTTTGCTCGCTGGAGGTGAAAGATCACGCTCTGTATTGCCGCATTCCGGTTTCGACAGTCTTATCCTGCGGGAGGATAGTTCTGAAACATTATGAGTCTTGGGATCCTAAAGAGGATTCTTGAGATGTTTTATGTACTTTGTGATTTGACACATGCGTTTTCAGGAAGGCAGATCTAACGGTTCTCTAGATGCGATGAGTTGCTCGTTTTGGTATTATTGTGACACATGCCTGGGACTGAGACAGATGTTTGGGAGTGAGTGAGAGCGTCCGCTGTCACGTAGATCAGAGATATTGATGATGCTCATTACTACCAGGCGACCAGTTCCTGTGAATTTTCGAAATATTTTATTATAATTAAGCCCGAATGATTGTAAATTAATTAAGATGTAAATGGGACGTTATCCACTTCGTATCGCTAAGTTCCTAGCTTTGTGTTGATCTAATTCTTTGTTTTATTCATGTAATTTATCAGTCTGTTGGCACGTCTTTAGCTGTTGTTGCTTTTGTGCATACCCTAGTATGCCTTGTGTATTAATAGTTCGGTGACACGCGGTCAACCCTTGTGTTTATTTTTTGTGTGTCACGCTAGCGGTCATTAGCCTTGCGAGTGTAAGACCAGTAGAGACAGCTCTGTAATTTTGTTATGACTCGTGCATTGTGTAACTTCAGAGGTAGTCTTTGTAATTTAGTTTTCTTCAGTGTCTAATTATTAGTGTACAGCCATTTATTAGTGTATTTCCCATGTGCCATAATCACGATTTGCAAAACCGGGATTCGCGACTTGTTTGACTGAGTCATTTGGAAGGGAATCTTCGTTAATAAGTACTCATTTCCTTCTACAGCTGGTCACCGCGCGCGGACACAACTTAATAAGATTGGTGGACTAGTTTCCACACTTTTCAGTGTAATCTTTGATGTTTATTAGGAACTGATATCAGAACTGTGAGTGTTTTTATTACTTGTAATTTTTGTGTGGGAATTAATTCAGGGAGGTGTTATTTTTGTTTACTGTTATTAAATACGATTCAGTTTACCTTTGTTTCACATCATTTCTAATTTTATTTACCCCTATGATTCCTTGATGTTATGGAAGCAAATTTTTGTACTCTAAACTGCAGAAACCAAGAACCGAACGTGACCCCAAAAACAGAATTTTGTCAACTGCTTCTTTCAAGGGTACAGCATACGGTCTTCTTTGATATCGTCAAGGCTATCGATTCAGTCAACCGAGAAGCTCCTTGGAAAATCCTAACTCGAATTGGATGTCCTCCAACATTCATTCAGATTATTAGAATACTCCATGAGAACATGAATGGCTTAGTTCTTTACAATAACGGGCCTGGAGAACACTTTAAGATCACAACGTGTGTCAAAGAAGGATGTGTGATTGCGCCAACATTGAGCTCAATTTTTGTTGGCGCTATACTGCATCTGATCAAAGAGAAAATTCCGCAGGGTGTAGTTATTGAAAACAGGACAGACGGGTGATTATTCAATCTTAGCCGACTACGAGCAAATACAAAGGTATCGACAGGTTATGTTCTCGAACTCCAGTATGCTGACGACAACGTTATATTGGCAAACTCGCTAGATGATCTTGAGGCTGCTCTGAATGCTTTTTGTGACGATTATATGTCGTCGCAATATTTCAAATACCTAACTCTTGATCCTTCCCACCAACTGATGTGAACTGACCCACCCCTTAGCCCATCACAGTGATTCCGTTTCGGGGTAAAACTCCAACCTGCAAGAATAATCCACTTGAAATACTACTTTGATGTTCACCTTCAAAAGTACTGTCTTCCGTAACTATTTGGTAAAGAACTATAACCACAAAATTCGTCCGTGTGTAAAACTTACCTCAAATTTGGTCGACCTCAGGAAAATCTCACGTCTGGCGAGAGACAAATCAAACTTGCACGAGATAACTCCCGCATTACCAACTGTGGAGAACTCCATAGCATTTACTCCTTTTGTTTATCACTTAGTGTTATAGTAGCTCAATGTGCTCTATCTTAAATAATTTTCTATTGGTTGCTATACTGTATAATTGCTTAGTATAATTCTCTTGTATAGAGAAATTGAAAGTATGGTGGCTGTGAAATCTTGTGTTGAAATATGTAGCTGAGCTTGTTTGGAAATAATGGAAATAAATACAATATAATGATCTACTTCGGGATATTCAGTTGGTTTAATTGAATGGTTCCCAATATCGTGGTGACCCCGACGTGATAATAAGCTCCGACGTGTTAGTGGCAAGTACCAAAGTGATAAAAGTAATCCGGACCACGTGGTAGGAATTGTACAACGAGGTAATCCCTAACATAATTATTAGTTATCATTGAAATTACTATACGTGAACAAAAATGGATCTTCTAGCGAGAAAGCGAAAGGCAACTCGTACGACGTTCACGAAAACATACCATGAAAAAAAATGAAAATCCACAGCCTGCTTCCAGTCTCCGACCGGGTCAGGAATGGAATGAATGAAGCCCCCATCTAGCGGCGAGGATATGAACTGTGCCGGCTGCCCAGGCCTGACGCACTCCTCTGGGGCAATGATTAAATGAATGACAGATGAAATGAAATGATAGTGGAGAGTGTTGCTGGAATGAAATTTTGACAGGGAAAACCGGAGTACCCGGAGAAAAACCTGTCTGCCTCCGTTCTGTCCAGCACAGATCTCACATGGAGTGACCGGGATTTGAACCACGGACCCAGCGGTGAGAGGCCGGCGTGCTGCCGCCTAAGCCACGGTGGCTTTCGAAAACATACCATGCAATTATGCAAATGCTAGACGATAGGGAACCGTCGCTAGAAACTGTTAAGGTTAAGTATAACACATTAGAACGCCTTGCCAAGGACTTGAATATTCTCGAATGTGAAAGGTATGAACTTCTCACGAAAAATGATGCAGAAGAGTCAGACGGGGCTAGTGTAGCCAATTTTGATCGAGAATATGCAATTATAGAGGAGTACAAGGAAAAGTTAGAAGAAGCACAAGTTAGATATGACGCGTTGGCGAATAAAAATGCCGTTCAATCCCCTAGTTCAGTGTGTCCTTCGCCAATTTCACGTAGGAAGCACAGACTGCCCAAGATCGAGCTGAAGCAATTTGGGGGTGAGATTAAAGATTGGCTGGGATTCTGGAGCCAGTTCAGTAGAATACATAATGATGGGGACATGCTAGATGAGGATAAATTCCAATATCTGATTCAAGCTACAGTGAACGGAAATAGTGGACAGTTTCCCTCAACAGCAGAGAATTACCCTAAGGAAGTTGAAAGTCTTAAAGGCAGGTTGGCGCGGAAAGAGTTGCTCGTGGAATTTTATGTAAGAGAGCTGGTAGCTTTGGTAGTTAGAAATGCTACCGGTACGTCCACAAAGGGTAGTTTAAGTACATCTCAGTTCAATGATAATCTCGAGTCTTACTTGAGGGCTCTAGATTCGATAGGCATAACATCGGACAAATATTCTGCCATGTAGAATCTTGTGTTCCAGAGGAGATGTTGAGATATTGGATAAGACATTCTTCACCAAGTGATCAACTGCAAAGTGGAAATCAAAGTGATAAGCTGAACCTCTTGCTAGCCTTTCTTAAATCTGAGGTGGAAGGGGAGGAGAGAATATCAATTTCAAAATCAGGTTTTCGGTTGTCAAATAAATCAAACTCATCATTCAATGTAAAGAACAGAATAGAAGAAATAAACGAAGTACCCACTGAGCTTAATCTGTTAACAGGAGAAAGACAGTCGTACCGAAAGGCAGCATGTCTCCGTTGTGATGAGGCTCACGATAGCAAGGAGTGCTTCGGTGCACAGAAAATGTCCCTATAGGAGACGAGAGAGATGTACAAAAGGAAGAAAGCATGCTTTGTGTGTTTGAAACAAGGTCACAGGTCCAGCGACTGTAAAACCAATCTAAAGTGTGCGGTATGTGGCAGAAAGCACTGTGAGATAATGTGCCCAGACTTGCCTATTAATAAAGATGAAACAAAACGTGAAGACTTGAAAGTATATGAAGTATGGAAGGTGAGCACCATGGAAGCGTCGCACTGCGGGTCTCAGGATGTTGTATTTCTCCAGACGTTGATAGTGAGGCTGAAGACGAGGGATCATCAGAGGACAATCAGGGCTATTATCGACACAGGATCCCAACGTTCTTATATCCTGAAAAAAAAAATCCATCGGGACGAAATGCCAGCATGTTGGATCGGAAGCATGACGGAGGTATGACGTCAAACCGTGAAACGCACCAATGCTACAGGGTTTAACAGAGTTTAACAGGAAGTTTTCCCGTGAATTACAAGTTCTAGATCAGTCTGCAATCTGTGGATCCATCCCAAGAGTTAAGCAGATGTCCTGTGTAACAGAGTTGAGGAGGAGAAACATACCAGTTACCGGCGTTGGGTATTAACAACCTGAAGTTGAGCTGATCTTCGGGTCCGACGTGGCAGGAAAGTTATTTCCTGGTCAAATACAGGAGATAGACAGTGGTCTAGTTGCAATGGAAACTCAACTTGGTTGGGTGGTAATGGGAAACCTATCCAAAGAAAATAAACATATTTCTAATGCTGTCCTCACTACAATTTTGTTCAGTCACAGTAAGGATCTGTCCGACCTCTGGAAACTGGAAGTGCTTGGCATAACAGGCACCAGTGAGAAGAAATCAAAAGAAGAAATAGAGTGTGACTCAGTGGACCACTTCAAGAAAACGGTTAGGAGGAACACAGAGGGAAGATATGAAGTTTCATTACAATGGACCGAAGAAAAAGAAGAGCTAAGAAATAACAAAGACGTTGCAGAAAAGAGACTAGCCTCAATGACAGCAAAGCTCATGAATGAAAATAGATTTCAAGAATATGATGCACTTCTTAATGGATGGGTAAAAGAAGGCATTTTAGAGGAATTGTGTGGAGACGAGAGAGAGAAGAATGGCTACTTCCTACCTCATACAGGAGTATTTAAGGACAACGCTACAACGAAACTTAGACCTGTTTTCAATGCTTCAAGTAAGAGAAAGGGTACTCTTTCTCTTAATGACTGTTTAAACAAAGGCCCAAACTTATTAGAGCTCATACCTTCTGTTTTGATGAGGTTTCGAGAGAAACCAGTTGCTGTGATCTCTGACATACGGAAAGCTTTCCTAGAGATATCAGCGAACGAGGCTGATCGATAATTCCTGATTTTACTAAGATGGGAGGATTATTCCCAAAACAAATTGAAGATATTTCGTCGTAGACGCGTTGTGTTTGGTGTAAATTGTAGCCCGTGCCGTCATCAATCACCACCTGGATGGCTTTCAGAAAGAGATTGAAGGGACAGTTAATAGGCTGAAGAGTTCATTTTATGTGGATAACTGCGTTACTTCTTTGGACACTCGAAATGACCTGAGGAGATTTGTAGAAGAAGCCTCCAGAATTATGGCAGCTGCAAATTTTGACTTGCGAGGCTGGGAAAGTAACACATGGGCTAATGATGCTGATGAACCTGTAACCCCAGTACTCGGGCTGGCGTGGAATAAATATGAAGATAAGCTATTTTGTACCGCGAAGAACCACAAGGTCTTAAATGAACCTGTGACGAGACGGAGCATTCTATCTGTCTGTCATAGTGTCTTTGACTCCATTGGTTTCACTTGCCCTGTTACGTTGCTGCCGAAGATTGTGCTACAAGAGAGTTGGGAGCGGGAAATAAGCTGGGATCACAGGTAGCTCATGAAAGTAAAGGGAAGTTCCTCGAATGGACTGAGCAATCGCCTGGATTTGAAACTGTCAAAGTTCCTCGTCGTTTTACTTTAGCGGATTGTAGGGTGTCATATTCACTTCATATCTTCAGCAATGACAGCAAATCAGCGTATGCTGCAGCTGTTTTGTTGATAAGTCAACACGACGAGAACATAACTGTACAGTTGCTATTTGCCAAGGCAGGTGTTGCACCACTCAAGCACACCACCATTCCAAGACTCGAGCTTATGGCATGTTGCATTTGTGTTCGAATGTTAACCACAGTAAAGGAGAGCCTAGGTTGTGTTGATATACCACAGTATTTTGGGACAGATTCTACCACCGTCTTAAGTTGGATCAAGAAGGGTGAGAAGTGGGGGATGTTTGTACGAAACAGAGTAAATGAGATCTTGATCTACTCACAAAAAGAAGAGTGGAATCATGTACCAGGAAGAATCAATCCAGCAGATTTACCTTCACGAGGATGCAACGTTGATGAGCTAAAGGAGTCCAAATGGTGCGAAGGCCCTGGCTGGTTGAAGCTATGTCAAGAATCCTGGCCATGCAACGAAGGAGTAGTTGATGAAGAGGAGATACTCAGGGAAACGGAAAGGGAAACAATAACCAGCGTAGCGTCTTCACTGGAGCCTCAGTGGTACCTCAGGTATTTCTTTTCATATACGAAGACTGTCATGATGCTCGCCTGGATGCGGAGATTCACTGACAACTCAAGAAAGACGCCATTGGAAAGAGCCAAGGGGGAGATAACAGTTGGTGAGATGCAGGCGTCGCGTCGGAGCGACTACTCGTTCGACTAGTGCAAGAAGAAGTCTTCCCTGAAGAAAGAAATTCCCCTTTTAAGTCACTATGTACCTTCAAAGACGCAGAGGGGATTGTACGAGTGAAGACCAAGAAAGTGGAGAAAAAAGAGAGCGAAGATTTTCGATGCCCAATGGTTCTACCACGCAAGCATGGATTGGTTCAACTCCTAATACACGGAGAACATATGAAGATGCTACATGTTGGCACTCACATTTTACTTCCTCGCTTGAGGGAAGAATTTTGGATTATAGGTGGAAGAAGGAGTATTCGGAGTGCAAGAGGCATGCATGCATAAAAGCGCGTAGAGGTACGCCCAGGAACGTTACCAGAGGACGGAATCAAGGATGCGGCTGTCTTTGAATTGACGGGAATGGACCTTACTGGACCCTGGATATTAAAAGGAGGACAAAAGATCTGGATAGTGATAATTACATGTGCTGTGTACAGAGCAATACACTTATAGTTGTGCAGCAACCTCACGACAAATGGATTCCTGTTGTTTCTTCGGAGGTTTATTGCACGTAGAGGAAGACCAAAGGTGGTCTACAGTGTCAACGGCACAAACTTCACGGGCACCGATAATTTATTGTGAACTATCCCTTGGAAACAGATAGAGACAGAGTCTACAGTGCAGACCCCCCCCCAACGGCTGCCTGGTGGGGCAGCTGGTGGGAGCTCCTTATTTGAGTGGTGAAGAGAATTCTGCGACGAGTACTGGGGTAAACTTCAATCAATTACGAAGAGATGTCGACACTGCTACGTAACTGTGAGGCCTTGATCAATTCTCGTCCGATCACGTATTTGCCTGAGAACCCAGATTATCTCATCCATCTTACATCTGCAATATTTCTGCAAGCAACTCCTGATTTGGATCAATTGGATTAAGTGAATTCATCTAAGATATTCCGCTATACAGCAACTGCGACAGGACTTACGGAAAAGATTTAGGGATGAGTACTTGAGTCAATTCATTCAGAGACCTAAGATAACTCCATCCCCAATTGTGAAGGTAGGGGATATGATTCTTATTGGATCTGATGGGAAGAAGAGGATCGAGTGGCACATGGCACGAGTGTTGGAAGTAAATCCTGAAAAAGACGGTGTTGGAAGAGTTGCAATACTGAAGACTGTTTCTGGTAAATCAAATCGACCAATGCAGAGGTTGTTCCAATTTGAGTGCTCTGCATTAGAGACTGTTGACGCTTATGAAAATAAGGACGATCTATCTGGGGAACTGAGTGCTTCGGAGAATGCTGATTCACCATCTCCGGGACTGTCTGCTTCGGATTCTACCAATCGTTCAGACATTTCCTCAATGATAGTAGCAACCAGGAGTGAAAGATCGATTAAAATTCAAAAAAACTTTGTTTGTGATTTGTTATCGTGCTTTTAAGAAAGTGTGATTTTGTAAATATTAGATGCATTATGTCCCATCAAAAGTGGAGAGGAAGTGGAGGACTCCATAGTATTTACTCCTTTAGTTTATCACTTAGTGTTTGTTATAATTGCATCTCGTATATATTACCCAATATTACACAGAATCATATTTTCTGAATCACAACACTTTTATTCTTTACCAGCATTAGTACAAAATAACAGTCTCGTCTCAGCACAAAGAAGAAGCAACATAGAACAAGAGAACATAAACTAAGCGGTAGCTACCAACTTAACTTCTATAAACTGTACAGATGCAACAATTCCCCCGTCTAAGCTAGAGCCAATTTGAGGTTAATCTATCAGGATTTTTTCTAACTCTAGAACTACGACGTAACTCAGGAACTTGCTGATTAACATGGTGGACGGGTTCAACACGTGGTTCGGGTAGGACTACTGCACTTATTTTATCTTTTGGAGGAGTTAGTGGAACCACAATCTCAGGAGTGTTATCATCATCATGATCAGAACATAAATCAAATACATCATCATTTATTGGCGCAGACATCGCACTAGTTCCAGGAATGGCACAATTATTAGTAGATGTAGATGGCAGGAGTTGATCTACATGTTTCCTGTGAGTGATACCATTAGCGTCTTTCACAACATACATAACATTTCCTTCACGTTCATTTATTATACCTTTCTCCCATGAATCAGTTTTATTACCTATTCTCATAAGTACCAGGTCTCCTATCTGCAATGAGCGGGTTTTGTCCCATCAAAATCTTAGGTCTACGTTTAGGTTGGACATCAAAGAATTTAACTAAACTTAATCTGGTCTTCAGACCTCTACCAAACATAAGCATAACTGGGCCTTGACCTGTGGAAGCATGTTCAGCATTACGATAAGCAAGCAACCAAGTACTGTATGCAGTTTATCTATGGTGGTGGTTTCATCGAATTTGCTGGCTTTTAATGCATGCTTGAAACTTGGAACATCCTTCTCTGTCTGTCCATTAGAGTTTGGATGGTAAGGAGCAATTGTCAAATGCCTAATACCATTTTTGGCACAAAAATGATTTAAAATCATCACTGATTAATTGGGGCCCATTATCAGACACAATATTACCCATTTAAGATTTGATTACCGCTGAGCCTAGCTGCACCAGTGTTTGTTGTTTACTGTAGCAGCTGCCCCGCGGACGAAGCTGGGAACACAGCGATGACAGAATGCATTCTGCACATAAGTCAAGCAGCATTGCGCTTCACAGGAGCTCATGTCACCACAGGCGATGACTGAGGCTACTGGGGCTGAGTCATATCCTACTCGCGCAACTGTACCTGTCAACGAAGCAGGCTGACAAGTGACACAAGTAAACAAGGAATAGTTCCCATCTCGACCGTCGGCAATCAATTCGTGAAAGGGTAATAACTCCAGGCAACCCAAATTGAGCAAACAAAGGAATTAAAGCATCAACCAAGGCTGATGTGGTAGTAGATGGCAATTTGATAACTTCTGGCCTCTTACTATATGCATCGACTACAATCAAGTACATGACCTTGGAATATTCTGAAATGTCGGTATGGAGTCTTTCCCAAGCCTCCCTGGGCCATTCCCATGAGTGGTAGGGAGCCGTAGCTGGTGAGTTACTAACCCTGGAACATCCATTACAATCATCAGTAATTAAGCCTATTTCAACTGCAGAATTGACATTAAGACACAGAAAGGTGAGGAACTACTCAAACTGATGAGATAAGAAGTTTCATCCTCATAAACGATCCCAAAGAGAAAACCTACTTTGCTTACAATGGCAGCAGCACAATCTATCTCATATTCTACAGAGGACCAGGAATCCAAATCAAAGGACTCGATATAGGCTATTTCCATACAGTAACACCCCTCAGGAAACACTGTCCACCGATAACAGAGTTAATAATATCCCAGGAAGTGCAAATCCCAATACATGACAACTCTAAGAAAGTTTAAAAAGTACTCAATACGAATGTCCTCGCCGAAAATACGAGCTATCTACTGGATATCGGAAACCACATTAACAATAGCCATCTTCAACAAGCAGCGGAGAAAATGAAGGAGTTGATCCTAACAGGTAGTGTTCCCCAGATACCTCGCTTTGCGAAGCCATGCTTTGATGCAGAGTGCTACCATGCAAGACAAAGAACCCTGCAAGCACTAAGAGTGGCAAGAGAGAAAAAATGCAAAAAACGACCTTGCAGCATACTCCTTACATAGGAGAACATATATGAACATTTTAAAGACAAAGCGAGATGCTTACACAGAAGCTGAAGGAGAAGAAATGGCTGTTGAAGCATTGAAAGACCCTTTCGTGGCACTGAGGCCAAGAAAACCCAACATAGCAGCGAAAATAGCCATGGATACCTGGACAAGCCACTCCTACGCTATACTTAACAAGAACGATGATCAGCAAGCTTACCCCAACACGAGCGTAAGCAGAAAAGTAGTGTGTTTTGGACAGGTCAAGGCCCACCTACTGCTTTCCACCTACAAGATGGCGGTGGCGTGGGTCCAACCACTTAAATGGCGCGATATCTCGCGAACCCATGGCTGGATTTTAACAAATGAGGTGTTATAGGACTCGGGTTGACGTCCTCTTTCCTATGGACAGCTTATTCCCCACCCCAAAATAAAACCTACCCCAACTGGGGGGTGAAAGAGTAATCTTTTTAGTAAACGTGGCTTTGCACATGCAACATGCATGCAGTTTAATGCTATGATGAAATTAAATGTTGTCTACATGAAACGCATGTAAAGAGCCGATTGCTACTATGAATTAACATTTTGGTTTTTTGTTTTTACGCATGCGCACTTGGGGTTTTTGTAAGAGGGCGGGCTTTTTGAATACAGATTTATAGATGAGTTATGTTTTAAAAAAAATAACCAAAAGATACAAAACTAATAGGTTATTGGCTTTTTAATATCTCATGAACTAATAAGGTTAGGGACTTGTATGGGGCGTCGTTGGACTTGGGGTGACGCCCTGTTTTTAAATGTATTATTCATTTTTGTCAAAAGGGCCTAACTGCACTTTCGTTTATATCTCGCTAACTAATAATCAGAGAGGGTCAAGTGAGTTGTCATAGGACTCAGGATGGCCAACCCTTTTCCATGGCCAACGAATTTACCCAAAAAACTCAAAACAGCAAGGCCATCAACTTAAGATTTTATAAACTAATAATCAGAGAAGGTCAAGTGAGGTGTCATAGGACTCAGGATGGTTAACCCCTTTCCATGGTCAATGAATTTACCAAAAAGATCCAAAACAGCAAGGTCATCGATCTAAGATTTTATTAACTAATCATTGGAGAGGGTCACGTAAGATGTCCTAGGACTCAAGATGGTCAAACCTTTTCCATGATCAATGAATCAAGACCCAAAATGTCAAGGACATTGACGTGAGATTTTATGAACTAATAACCAGATATCGACATGTGAGTTAAGAAATAACTCGGGGTATGGCCCCCTCTCTTTTGAATGTAGTATTTATTTTTTCAAAAGTTTTGACAAACATTTGGAAAATTTTGATTTATTGACTTTGTAATTTTATTTAATATTTAATGTATTATTTATATAATTTTTATTACCATTATTTTTTTAATTTTTATTTTTTGTTAATAGGGCCTAACTACACTTTTGTTGATATTTTCTGAACCCATGATTGGACTTGGACGTGAGAGGTCTTAAATTACTCGAGATGAAGCCCCCCTTTCCCATGACCAATGAATTTACCCAAGAGACCCAAAACGACAAGGTGATCGGCCTGAGATTTTATAAAATAATAATTGGAGAGGGTCACGTGAGGTCTTATATAACTCAGGATGGTTAACCCTTTTCCATGGCCAACGAATTTATCCAAAACACCCAAAATGGCAAGGTCATTGACCTGAGATTTTATAAACCACTAATTGGAGAGACTTATGCGAGGGCTTATTTTGCTCATGATTACGTTCTTTTTACTGTGGATTATTTATTTTTAAAAATTTTAGTAATCTTTAAGGCCATTGACCTGAAATTTCGCGAACCAATAATGTTAGAGACTTAAGAAAGAATTTAAAATTAATAAATTTAATATTTTCTATTTTTATGATCTTTTATTTTTTACGTTTCACCAAAAGGATTTAACTACTAGGTTATAGACCTGAGATTTCTAGAACCATTAATGGTAGAGACTTGAGCAAAGATTTAATTTTGTCCATGTAATATTTTTTCTTGGTCAACTCTTGTTCCCTTGAGACCTGGACAGCATTGGGATAACCCAGGTCTAGGGTAATAATACTATATGGACATTTAGGGTTTCCAAACACGCTGTTGTATTATGGAAAATGTGAGTTAACGAATAGTAACGACTTAAACTCTACACACATGCGACACTGGACTGAAGCAGAGGTTGTGTGAATCTTTATCAGCAGAAATTTAATTCCTTTTTGATACCACTCAGACTACATACAGTCTTTGATAAGCTAATTATGTCTTTGGACACTCCTGGCACTAAAAGCCATACGCTAAATACATACTACTAGCTTAAGATAAAGGGTATAGAGACCTTTTGTTTAAGGTAACCTGCAATTCTATAATTTCTAGTTAAAAATATAGCCTACTTTTCAAATAAAATAAATATCTCAACAATCTAAAAGTACAATGTTTTGTTTTATGAATAAAGGACAGAGAGACGTTTGTTCTATCCACCATACATCTTTCTATGATTTATAGTTTAAATGCTAACTTAACCAAACCTATCAGGTGTGATCAAAAAGTTCCAAGATAGGGACACTTTTCCGCTTTCTCAAATGCTATACGTAAACAAACCTTATGGACATTCAGGTAGTGAGTTTTGCTATAACGTGTAAACAACAATTACCTTATTATATGTCGTTACAGGTAGCTGAGTAGTGCAGGAGAATCATCAACAACAAAAGCATTTCTACAGAAAAGAAATAATTGATAATAAATATGGATTTAGATACTAGAAATTATTTTAAAAGCCTTTGTATGGAGCTTTATGGAAGTGTAACTGGGCTTTTTATTGCATAAAAGAAGAGAATTCAAGCTTTGAAATGTGGTGTTACAAGAGAATAATGCATATTAGATTAGTACATGGAGTAATAAATAATGAGGAATGAAAAGGTGTTTTGACGACTTTGAGCGAAGAGGAGAGATAGGTTGGTAGGACACTTACTAAGATATCTAGGAATAGCAATCTTAGTTATGGAAAGAAGGGTTGAAACCAATTACTGTACGGGTAGACCAAGGTTAGAATATGTTACACAGAATGCCTCGGATGTAAGGTGTGCTAGCTATGTAGGGATACAACAACTAGCTTAGAACTGGAAAGGTATTAAACCAGTGAAAAGACTCAGTCAACGACAACAGCAAAATATTTTCTACAGAAAGGAAATAATTGACATAAAATATAGATTTAGGTATTAGAAGTAATTTTAAAAGCCTTTGTATGCCGCATCGAATTGTATGGAATTTAAACTAGGAATAAGAACGCATTAGAAAACAAGATAATTCAACCTTTTGAAATGTGTTACAAGAGAATAACAAATATTAGATGGGTACGTGTGGTAACAAAAAGGAGAAATAAAAATGTGTTTTTGGCGTCTGCTTACTTAGAAAAGAGATAGGTTGGTAGGACACTTACTAAGTCATCTAAGAATAGCAAACTTAGTTATGGAAGAAGGGTTGAGGTCAAGAACTGTAGGGGTAGACAAAGGTTAGAATACGTTAAACAGATTACCTTGGATGTAAGTACATACAGGTTTACTTTAACAACAAGGAAGATATTGTCACATGTTGATAGAAGTAGCTGAGTAGCGTAAGGGAATGGAATATGGACTATTAAATCACAAGGGGTTATTTAACACAAATGGACATACAGGTAGTGGGATTTACTTTAACAACAAGAAATATCTTGTCACATGTTGTTACAAGTAGTTGAGTAGCGTTAAAAGGGAATGGAATATGCTTTATTAAAACACAAGCGGTTATTTAACACGCATGGACTTATATGTAGTGGGATTTACTTTATCAACAAGAAAGATCTTGTCGCATGTTGTTACAAGTAGCTGAGTGGTGACACATGGACTTATAGGTAGTGGGATTTACTTTATCAACAAGAAATATCTTGTCGCATGTTGTTACTAGTAGCTGAGTGGTGTAAAAAATGGAATATGTACTATTAAATCACAAGGAGTTATTTCACACGCATGAACATACAGGTAGTGGGATTTACTTTAACAACAAGAAGTATCCTGTCGCATATTGTTATAGGTAGCAGACTAGTGTAAGAGAATGGTATACGCACTGTTAAATCACAGGGGTTGTTTACCACACATGGACATACCGGTAGTGGGATTTACTTTAACAAAAAAAAAGGAGATCTTGTAGTATGTTGTTACAAGTAGCTGAGTAGTGTAAAATAATGGAATATGGACTTTATGGGGTTTGGAGTATGGACTATTAAATCACAAGGGTTTATTTAACACGCTTGGACATACAGGTTACTTAGTGGGATTTACTTTAACATAATATCCATCGATTGCTAATATTGAGCGATCGATTGACTAGAAAATGGAAATATTTTGGTTAGGCTACACTTAAAAATAGAGAGCATTCACTACTCAGAGTAATTTTTTACAGGGAGTAACAGGGAGGTAAGCCAAGCAGATAGGATATTAATAAATCACAAGGTTTATACTAAATCAAATTTATTGATCCAAGAACCTTTTTTTTGTAGAGGTAACCCCCAACCATTACACAACGAGTTTTTTTTCATATGTTTTAACCACTTTCTTTCACCAGGAAGTGTATTGGAAACGCAGTCTTTTGTAATTCTTGAACGTAGAAGCCTCTTTGTGTAGGTTGTCATGAGTTGTCTTGAAGTAAATAGGTGACTGGATTGTTAAGTTTTATTTTTCAAATATGAAAAACCTCTGTGATTTAGTTGAGTGTGTATCTATTGTTGAAAACAGTCTCAGGGGATGGGGTTGATCAATCACACAATAATACCAGCATGACGAAGTTCATCTTCTATTTCTAATAGCCCTTCCTCATAACCAGTGTGACCAGCCTGTTTAGAAGCATGCAAGAGCTGTAGGCGTTGGACTAACATATTAGGATCGTTCCAATAGGCATTATTTATGAGTGGTTTCCCACGGTGAGCAATGACTAATGTTTTCAAAAACTGGGAAAGCGGTGATGGTTTTATAGGTGTAAAATCTTTATCATCATCATCATTATCATTATCATCATCAACTTTATCACTATTATTATAATCACCATCATTGTAATTAACATCATCCGCAACATCACTAGAACTATCCAATTCCTCTGGTTCCTTTTCAACAGCGACCTCTTGAAGAGTCTTTGTTGCTTTTGATAGTGTTAAGGGTTTTTTGAACGTTGACAACTGTCCTAACATGACTTTTTGAGGAGATGATAAATGCTTTTCAACAAACAATGCACTATTTTGAGCAGCAGTATCGTTTTCTTGAACTCGCTTGTTACCATTTTCAAGATATTTTGTTGACTGAAACAGTGTTTTATCTGGTACACTACATTGATGATTACCCACACTTAAGACCTTACCATTTTTACTTTTTAGATGACCTAGACATTTTATTTTTCTTTGTGTTGAGCACTGCCAAAATATGATTCCATTCACATTTTTCCGCTTATAGTTATAAGAGTAGCCATGATACAGTGCACGTGGTTTACCTTTATTGGTTATAGTATATTCCATAGTAGTAACTGACTTGTAAAGTTGATCTACCTACTACAAAGGTCAGAAAAATTCTGGTGTAAGTGTGATTTTGTGTTGACGTTTTATATAGGATTATGTTGGTGGCTTATGTTGGTCGCTTATGTTGGTGGCTTATGCTGGTGGCTTATGTTGGTGGCTTATGTTGGTGTCTTTATGTTGATGGCTTATGTTGGTGCGTTATTCTGGTGGCTTATGTTGGTGCGTTATTCTGGTGGCTAATGTTGGTGGCTTATGTTGGTGGCTTATGTTAATGCCTTATGTTGGTGGCTTATTTTGATGTCAGTTTTTGTAATTTAATGTATTTGATTGATTGAGAACCATAGTCAGAATTGAAACCCTAGACCTTAGAACCTCGGTTTGAATAGAATATTATTTCATTTTACATAGTTATAGGAGTAACCATGACAGAGTGGACATTGTTTACCTTTATTGGTCATAGTATTTGTCAAAAAGAAATGTCTATTGTATACTAGCTGTGGAATTATTCATAAAGTAATTGAATATCAACCCTTTAAAATACACCTACCTGTATACTCCTTTTTTGTAGAAGGCAGAAGTGGAACCATTAGTCAGTCCCCCAAGCTCGATGTCTAATTATAACTGGCGACCCTCAGGTCCCGTTAATCAACATCTGTAAACGCGCAAATCACACAATGCGGCTAAGTAGCGTAATTTGGAAAGGTGCGTTAAGGCAGAAGCGCGCGCCCGCGTGCACTGCAGGTGTGTGCCGTGGTAACATAGGTGTTTATCAGCAGTCTCCGGCAATGTCTGAACATGACTTTTCATTAAACAAAAACATTTTCCCTTTTTGTCAGCCTCCCGCCCCCATCCATCTATTACGTCATAGCCAGTCTTAAAGCAAATCTAACTTGTCCGACATGTTGGATTTTTGTTCATGTGTGAAAGTATCAAGTACCGATGATCAAGCTGAGTGTTGGAACCAAGTTAATTCTAGTATAAAATAGTGTTGGATGGTAAATTTTTGACTGAGTGTAGACTTTATGGTTGATCAGGATATTTTTGATTGATAATTGCCATGTAGCAATTCTTTGCGAGTAGCCATATGCTGCACGAATAGTCACGTATACTTGACAACAAAATACAAATATCTACAATAATACCAACGCTACGTTGTCCCATGCAATTAATGTGTGTCAGTAACAAGAAAAGGGATTCTAAATTACACACACAAGCAAACACGATTAGATATGAATGACCGAGGGTCATTAGCGAGACAGGCCAGGATCCTGTATTTCAGAATAATATGTTGTTTAATTTCAGTAAAATCCTGATCGATTGTAAAAGTATTTGTTGATTAAATGGGCGTTGTCCTAGTAGTGATGTCCTTTCCGAAGCGTTAACTTATCTTGCTTTTTCATGTCATGTAATTTTCAGCCATTTAGGCATATGTTTGTTGTTGTTGCTTGACTTTGTATGTTAATTTCGTGTTCAATGACCCCGTGCGGCCGTCACGTGATGCTGTTCCCATATGTTGTCCGAGCATTTGGCCTAGAGGCGCTCATTTATTTATGTGCTATAGCACAGGATTGGAATCTCGGGGAGATTCATGTAATTTTAGAGTGTTTAGTATTGCGTGTGTCAGTATTAATTTTAGTGTGTTTTTATTAAGTGCATGCCCCATAGCCATAATATGATTTGCCAGATGGGATTCCGTGAGCAACATGACTGTTTCAGTTGTGAACGGACACTCATCAAGTACTCATTTTCTTCTTAAGTTATCAGTACACGCGCGCATATAACTTCTTAAACAGATCAGTGGACTTGTATCCACATTGTTTATTGTGAGGAGCAAGTTTATTATACCGCTCATTTTAATATAACTTCTTATTCAGTTCAGTAGACTTGTATCCACATTGTTTGTTGTGAGGAGCGAGTTTTGTTACCGCTCATTGTATTGTAATTCATTTTGTTGTGGGAGTCAAAAGTCAGGGAGGACTTTTCGTGTTATTATTATTATTTGCACATATTTTCAGTTATTAAATCATTTTTATTTTACTTGTTATACACTCATTTCTTAGTATAGCTTTCTTATGAACCTTTTTATCCAGTAAAGCAAGTCGTTTTTGTGAACTTTGCCTTAAAAAGCACACAGGACTGAACGCGACCCCGAAGACTGAATCTTGTTAAAACCCTGCTTTACAAAAGGGTGCACTATTATGCTCAAATTCCAATAACATATTTCCAAGTTTATCTATGTGGTTTCTCTCTTTAATAGATCATTTCAATTCAAATTCCAATTCACGATCTAAAATAATATCAATCATCCTGTCATCTAAGATATCACCATATAGTCACACAGACCTAATTTATCAACTTGAAGTTGAAGCTATTTAACAATACTGAAACCTAGATTATCCTCATCCTGACTAAAATCATAATCTTCACTACTCAGATGTTATTCATGATAACTTCACATAACACCAGAAAATACGTCGAAACGTTGCCGAAAATCATCCTACGTTCTAAATATGGTCAAAACATTTCCAACGGATTTATCTTTAAATTGCGAAAAACATCCAAACAACAAAATACCATAAAATCCTAAAATCTCTAAAAATCTCTCTAACTCGAAAAATATCTCCTAACTGACGGAATTACTCTAATATCCAACAAACAAATACAACATTCTAATAATGGTGGTCGTGACTGATACTTTGAATGCTCAGATAATCTACGATAATTAAGAAGTGGTCTTCATTCTACCTTTTACTGCATTCAGCTGGAATTGGCTCGTAATACCCTTACGGATATTGGATTCGTTTCTGCGGTTCCTGCTTCGATGTAGCAATCTCTGCATTCACCTGCTCCTGGATGTTGGTACAGCTGAGGATCTGGTATCGCCTTCCCTCATTACCATCCTTCCTCTGCCTGGGTCTCGAATCCTGGTCTCGTACCTCTTCGTAACTGCATACATCTCGTAGTCTTTCACCGTCACTATTCTTCATATAGATTCTGGAAGTTCTAAAGTATCAATCGAATTTTGGATATGGATTTGGAATATTTAAGTTAATCCTTCCATCTTGCGATATTGAATTATTTAGTTTCCCACTGCATTGCAAGTTTGCACTTCATATCATCGTTCTCGAAATAATTAATGGACATCCCCCTAAGTCAAATTTCGTGAATGCCATTTTTTAAATATTTTTTGGAAAACTTCGTGGAATTTCAAAATGTTCTTTATGTAGCTTGGCGAAATATGACAATGCTTTTTTGAATAATTGTCATAGAATAATATTCAGAGTGCTATAATAGTAGTTAATAAAATTCCTGTTGATGAGAATTTTACTAAGTCTTTCAGTTCTCGTAGGAGTAATCAAAGTACTGGATTTTTCAGTTGACAATGTTATCACTTGCAACAATGAAGTTCACTTTCAAAAATAATCACATTTATAAATGCTTGATACTCACATTACTGTTCATTGGCGATTCAAATACTTGGCCGCTTGGCTACGCGGTATAATGCACACCGTCTAGGTGTGTTGAGCTTCCTCACACGTCCAACCTCGAGGACATTTCAAAAACAGCCCCGTATAAATTCAGCGTCGTCTTCATTCTTCCCGCTCAAATGACTGCGCATTGTTTCTAAATAAATTTTGCTGCCAAAAATAGGACATTACTTCTTAATTTCAAAAATGCAGAAATATTCTTAAATTTTTCGTGTATCCATCGTAGTGCTTTTTTATTACTTTTCTTCTGGGAGTATTTATAATAGCAATTGAAGCATAATTACCATTATAGTTATTCTGATTGGTCAATCAGATCACATGATCTCTCCCTCCTTTAGATTTGACTTCCCGTTCTTCTCTTTATAAGTCGCGCCGACATCAACTCCCCTACCTGGAACTGGCTTATCTGACGCGAGCGACCCTTGTCTCTCCTCTCCCTGGTTGTACAGTACAGCTGGAATGGTTTTGTTCCAAAAACTGTGCTATGGTTGGCTTTTTGTAAATCGTTAGAAAGGCACAAAAAAGAGCTTAACTCTGAATTTTAGAATAATTTGCACGATTATTTTGTCGGAAAACTAAAAGAAAAACACATTGAAAAGCGTTTTTCTCTGAATCGACGTATTTTAAAGAAAGGTTTTTAAAACAAAAAATGTAGAGGGCATTGTCACCTACAATTCGTCTCATTGAGGTCATGTCATACGGTTTGAAATGCGGAAGCTAGGTAGCGCCTAAATTTCCAAAAAGTTATTTTTCACTTTTTGTCCTAGAAAAGTAGTTTTTTTCACAAAAGAGTGAATCAGAAATTAGTTCCTCTCAAAATTGTCTGCAACATTTATTTAAACGTTTTTTTCCTCCGACTTACCGTTCCAAAGATATAGCGCAGCAAATGCAACGCTGCGTAGTCAAGGCTACTATTGCTAAAGCGGAGAGAGCGGTGGGCATAATTTAGACAGGGACCGGTGTCGGACAACTGCCTAAGGCTCGGTCAAACAGGACGTGGGCTGTGTTTGTTAATTATCTCAAACAATCATATCTATTTCAATCACAACGTATCAATCATAACTGTACACATATTAACCTTTGTGCCATCTGAATAGTACAATTTTCACACTTCGGCAGACTATAACTTTGGAACGGTAAGGCCGAGGAAAAAAATGCTTCTATAAATGTTGTAGACAATTTTCAGAGGAACAAATTTCTGATTCGCTCTTTTGTGAACTAAACATTTTTTTAGGACAAAAAGTGAAAAAACACTTTTTTTGGAAACTTTGGCGCCACCTAGCTTCTGCATTTCAAAACGTACGACATGATCTCAATGAGACGAATTGTAGGTGACAATGTCCTCTACATTTTTTGTTTAAAATACTTTTCTTTAAAATACGTCGATTCAGAGAAAAACGCTTTTCAATGTTGTTTTTTTTAGTTTTCCGACAAAATGATCGTGCAAATTATTCTAAAATTCAGAGTTAAGCTTTTTTTGTGCTTTTCTAACGATTTACAAAAAGCCAACCATAGCACAGTTTTTGGAAGAAAAGTTTCTTTTTTCTGTGCAGCTGTGTACTATGGTAAAAATAAACAATTTACCGACTCATATAAAACGTACTGACGCGTCCCCTAAAAGCCGCTACTGGTTATGTGTTTCCAATAGACACAAGATAAAAACTTCTTCTCGCATAAATTGTACCAAGAATATGCATGGAATCTCCCGATCGATTCTTGACGTGGTAATAACCATAAAATGCCTCAAACTACTTCAAATTTTAAATTTAGGACTAGATACTTCCTCTAATGTTTAATCTAACATCAGACAAACAAATTATTGGGTTCAATATAAAGGAAAGAGTGACGGCAGCAATAAAAGCTTTTTAGGGAATCAAAGGCATAAGAAGTTTATCCATTCATACAGCAATGCCTTTCTTCAAAGCGAAGATTATACCAATCTTAACCTATGTTTTGGACCTCATTTGGCTAAAATTGACGATAAAAGACCTAGCAACAATAGAAAATGTAAAAGCTCGCTACTTAAAAGCAGCGTTTGGCCTATCCAAGTTCACGCTCTCAAGGCTCATCTATGAGCTGGCAAGAGAGATTTTCCTTATAGAGGAATTACGACTACACTACGAGCTTTAATCCACCGATGCGACCAGGCGTTTAATGGAGGAGAGAGATAAGAAAAGACGAGAAATATGGCCAGAGTTCTTCTCTACAGATGCAATGCTAGACCGAACGTGGATGGGATCCAACCAAAAACTACAACACGTGCTGGCCCGGTTGGCGGTGCACGGTTACCACCACTTGATATGCGTAAAGACTCACTTCCATGAGCCAGACAATACTTGTGCGTGCAGCCTGTGCCTTGCAGTGTGTGAAAGATACCATATCCCTTTATGCCAACAAAGATCAATTTCTCTTACTGAGTATAGTGAAATGTGAACTATTACAGTATCTATGATATTATGATGTATTTATTCTAAATGCACTTTCGTGCTTTCGTGAAGAATATGAGCCTTCTGTTTGAAACTCAGCTACAACAAACGTATATCTTCACTCCAGCAATCCCGTTCAATCCATCCCACAGTCGTCGCACAGAGGAGTATGAAAAAAAAAACATCGCATACTAACAATAGAGAAGGAATACCAATTGATTTGGAAATACTCGCAAGTGAAGGGGTTATACAGGCCTCACAAGAAACACACCAACTAAATGTGAAAGAAAAAGGCAAAAGTGAAAATTATGACTACACTACAGTGCCAAGAAGAAGGCGGCAAAAATCACAGGTAGTGATCGGAACAAAAACCACAACAGACATTGATCTGATACAGGCAGCAACGAGGAAAGCATGACTGTATATAAGACTGAACAGCAACGCAACCGTAGAAAATATGGAAAAAGGAAGTTTGTAGTTTTACGTGACCGTTAATCTTGAGATCATAAGCCACGGGACCTCCTTTTAACGAGGAATCCGAACCACAGGACGTGGCATTTCACTTTGAAAATCTCACATTCATTGACCGGGAATCGAACCCGGTCCACCATGGTGAGAGGCCAACAGCTTGACCGCAGCGCCACCACGCCCCCAGAAAATATGGACATATCTCAAGACGAATCGAATTGAGGAAGGAACATAGATTGAGGAACTGAAAACGAAGGGAAAGAACAAAGCTCACAAAGTTGGCGTAGATATGACCTACCTATCGGAAGCATAAGACCCAAATTTCTGACCAAAAGGCATTGTGGTGCGTCCCTTTCATTTCTCTAGCCAGAGACAGGGAGTGCAGCTATAATCAACCCAAGAAAGAAAGAAAGAAAGAAAGAAAGAAAGAAAGAAAGAAAGAGACAAATCGACAACACTACTATGGAATATAGAAGGATTTCGCAACGCAATGAACTTATCCCCGACAATACTTTTCACGCCTATGAGTAGTGGTTTTGTGTCGGTTCTATATCCTCCTCCCCATCCTCCTCACAAGAAAGGCGCTCGGCTACTGGTAGGTTAAGCCTGAGCTTAGGTACTACCGGAGGGAAGATGATTTGAAAAAAAAAAAAAATGAAAAAAAAGGAAAAGGTTTGGGAGGGGAAACGATCTTTAGGCAAAAAGGAAAGAATCCAAGACAAAAGAAATAATATAGCTAGATAATTAAAATGGTAGTATGTTGATCAAGGCGAGAAAGCGAGCTCCTATAAGTGAGTGTAATAGTGCGAGCAACGCTAGCTGAGGTTGCCGGCAGGCAGGCGTTAAGTGCCCCGTCCCTCCCGAACAGGAAATTGGGTACTATGTAGGTATGGTAGGTCGTTGGCGAGGAAATACAAATAAGAGAAATTGGAATTATGTATTTTGCTTTCTGAAAGGAATTGTTTTAAGGAATATTCGAACACACTGAAGACATTGAAATGGACAGGAATAATTTTATTCCCCACCACGGTCGAATCCCTGAGAGAGAGACCAAATGCCCCCAGAGTGGACAGAGATAAAGCGCTTTCAGAGCTTTTAGTAAGATTATTATTATTTTTAAATGTTATTAGACGTAAACGATTGTTGCGTTTAAAGTAGACTAAACTTTTATCTAGCAGATTGCCGACTAGAAGTTTCGAACGGGGTAGTAAACCCAGACCTAACTTAGACCAACCACAATTCAAAGTACGAAATCATAGGACAAAGCGAAAAATCGCTTCAAGTAGGAAGCTGACTTGCCTTTAATGATTTACAAGAAATAGCTAAAGTAAGCTTTATGAGCAATGTTAGGAGAAGTTTTGCTCTAAACGCAACAAACGATTGAGTTTGTAATAGACTTAGAATTCAATATTTTTGATTATTTCTTTAAATGTGAAAGTAATTCGAAAGAAAAGATAGGGAAGGGAAGGTCATGCCTAACAGCTCTTAGAGCAAGATAATGTAACTCCAAGAAATTATTGCAATTTTAATTGCTTCAACAATAATAGGTTTGGAACAATTTGCGCAATTAAGAAGTATTTTTGAAACAGTTTGTACAATTCGAAGGTCTTAGACCTACAACAAAGGTAATATGGACCCTCACAGGGGTTTTCGAACAATTCGAACAATTAAAAGGTCTGGGACCTATACTAAGAATAATAAAAAGTTTTACAATTTAGGTGGATATTTCGTTTGGAAATATACAAATATTTCTTTAGATTGGCTAGGTAGAATACCAATGCTTCATAAGAATGCCATTCTAGCAAGCAAAAGAGCTGTACGTAAGTAATTCTAAATTCCTGGGTACAGCAGGAGAAGAAAATAGAGGGATTAAGAAGTGGATTTATAACCACTTGGATTATTTATGCAGAAATTAGGAGATGCTAAATTCAAATAGTACAGGTCACATTAGTGAAACTTGGATTACATAAGAATAGATACAAAAGCTTTAACAATTGGGAAATAACAAATTCAAAATTCCTGAACGCAGCAGGAAAATGCAAAGGCGTATTAAAGTGTGGACTTATAACCACATAGATTATTGAAGCAGTAATTACAAAATGCGATACATAAAAGATGGGAGGGAGCCTATTTATAGCCCAAGCCTCATTGAATTGCTAGAAAATAGTTTAAATTATCCTAAATTGTTAGTAAAGGAAAACTGGGAGTATAGGAAATTGGTAATTAAAGTCTTGTCTGATTTTACTGGTTCGAACGAAACGCGACGCGGACGATAGCCACACATTCACTTTTCAAGGCACTGACAAGTTTGTAGAACATGGGAGAAAAGCCACTATTGCGGTTTATAGTTCAATTTAAATTGGAAGTTAGCAGTAATTTGACGTAGTTGAGTATAGTTCATTTAGGGTTTGATGTCTATTGCGAATGGAAATTTCCAGAGATGTAATTACAGTTGAATAGGGCAAGCAGGAATCCGACGCAGGAAGCAAAGTTATTTTTCAGACAGCAATTAATTTAGCATAAATTCCTCGATGCAGGGAAAGTATCCCCTTATTTCGTAAAAGAAGTACTAGGTTTCATGACATTTAGTAGCAAGTTTAGTTAGCTTAAGCATGACAGAGAAAATTCCCACGGAGGGCAGTCATAAATATTGCAGGATATTGCGAAATTTCAAACACTCCCTGTAATTAAAACTCAGCAATTCTTCTAGGTTTGTGCCGTGTCTTGTGTGGGGTTTCGCCTAGGACACCAAGCTGGCTCATCGGCGGGCTCTTGGTGTCCCCGCCCGGACCCCCACAGGAGTATCGAACTACGCGATACCTCCCTTTATATAGAGTGCAACTGCACTCCTTGACTGCGAGAACCAAAAGGTCAAGCAGCCTCAACCTCCCTATGAAGGCTTCCAAAAAGATGGTATATTGGCTTTCACGGCCGGTGAATTAAAACTCAGCAATTCTTCTAGGTTTGTGCCGTGTCTTGTGTGGAGTTTCACCTAGGACAACAAGCTGGCTCATCGGCGGGCTAATGGTGTTCCCGCCCGGACCCCCTCAGAAGTATCGAACTGCGCGATACGTCCCTTTATATAGAGTGCAACTGCACTCATTGACTGCGAGAACCAAAAGGTCAAGCAGCCTCAACCTCCCTATGAAGGCTTCCAAAATGATGGTATATTGGCTTTCACGGCCGGTGAATTAAAACTCAGCAATTCTTCTAGGTTTGTGCCGTGTCTTGTGTGGGGTTTCGCCTAGGACACCAAGCTGGCTCATCGGCGGGCTCTTGGTGTCCCCGCCCGGACCCCCACAGGAGTATCGAACTGCGCGATACCTCCCTTTATATAGAGTGCAACTGCACTCCTTGACTGCGAGAACCAAAAGGTCAAGCAGCCTCAACCTCCCTATAAAGGCTTCCAAAAAGATGGTATATTGGCTTTCACGGCCGGTGAATTAAAACTCAGCAATTCTTCTAGGTTTGTGCCGTGTCTTGTGCGGGCTTTTGCCTAGGACACCAAGCTGGCTCATCGGCGGGCTCTTGGTGTCCCCGCCCGGACCCCCACAGGAGTATCGAACTGCGCGATACCTCCATTTATATAGAGTGCAACTGCAATCCTTGACTGCGAGAACCAAAAGGTCAAGCAGCCTCAACCTCCCTATGAAGGCTTCCAAAAGCAGGTATATTGGCTTTCATGGCTGGTGAATTAAAACTCAGCAATTCTTCTAGGTTTGTGCCGTGTCTTGTGTGGGGTTTCGCCTAGGACAACAAGCTGGCTCATTGGCAGGCTCTTGGTGTCCCCGCCCGGACCCCCACAGGAGTATCGAACTGCGCGATAACCCCACACAAGACACGGCACAAACCTAGAAGAATTGCTGAGTTTTAATTCACCGGCCGTGAAAGCCAATATACCATCTTTTTGGAAGCCTTTATAGGGAGGTTGAGGCTGCTTGACCTTTTGGTTCTCGCAGTCAAGGAGTGCAGTTGCACTCTATATAGAGGGAGGTATCGCGCAGTTCGATACTCCTGTGGGGGTCCGGGCGGGGACACCAAGAGCCTGCCGATGAGCCAGCTTGGTGTCCTAGGCGAAACCCCACACAAGACACGGCACACACCTAGAAGAATTGCTGAGTTTTAATTCACCGGCCGTGAAAGCCAATATACCATCTTTTTGGAAGCCTTCATAGGGAGGTTGAGGCTGCTTGACCTTTTGGTTCTCGCAGTCAATGAGTGCAGTTGCACTCTATATAAAGGGACGTATCGCGCTGTTCGATACTCCTGAGGGGGTCCGGGCGGGAACACCATGAGCCCGCCGATGAGCCAGCTTGTTGTCCTAGGTGAGACTCCACACAAGACACGGCACAAACCTAGAAGAATTGCTGAGTTTTAATTCACCGGCCGTGAAAGCCAATATACCATCTTTTTGGAAGCCTTCATAGGGAGGTTGAGGCTGCTTGACCTTTTGGTTCTCGCAGTCAAGGAGTGCAGTTGCACTCTATATAAAGGGAGGTATCGCGCAGTTCGATACTCCTGTGGGGGTCCGGGCGGGGACACCAAGAGCCCGCCGATGAGCCAGCTTGGTGTCCTAGGCGAAACCCCACACAAGACATGGCACAAACCTAGAAGAATTGCTGAGTTTTAATTCACCGACCGTGAAAGCCAATATACCATCTTTTTGGAAGCCTTCTTAGGGGGGTTGAGGCTGCTTGACCTTTTGGTTCTCGCAGTCAAGGAGTGCAGTTGCACTCTATATAGAGGGAGGTATCGCGCAGTTCGATACTCCTGTGGGGGTCCGGGCGGGGACACCAAGAGCCCGCCGATGAGCCAGCTTGGTGTCCTAGGCGAAACCCCACACAAGACACGGCACAAACCTAGAAGAATTGCTGAGTTTTAATTCACCGGCCGTGAAAGCCAATATACCATCTTTTTGGAAGCCTTCATAGGGAGGTTGAGGCTGCTTGACCTTTTGGTTCTCGCAGTCAATGAGTGCAGTTGCACTCTATATAAAGGGACGTATCGCGCTGTTCGATACTCCTGAGGGGGTCCGGGCGGGAACACCATGAGCCCGCCGATGAGCCAGCTTGTTGTCCTAGGTGAGACTCCACACAAGACACGGCACAAACCTAGAAGAATTGCTGAGTTTTAATTCACCGGCCGTGAAAGCCAATATACCATCTTTTTGGAAGCCTTCATAGGGAGGTTGAGGCTGCTTGACCTTTTGGTTCTCGCAGTCAAGGAGTGCAGTTGCACTCTATATAAAGGGAGGTATCGCGCAGTTCGATACTCCTGTGGGGGTCCGGGCGGGGACACCAAGAGCCCGCCGATGAGCCAGCTTGGTGTCCTAGGCGAAACCCCACACAAGACACGGCACAAACCTAGAAGAATCGCTGAGTTTTAATTCACCGACCGTGAAAGCCAATATACCATCTTTTTGGAAGCCTTCTTAGGGGGGTTGAGGCTGCTTGACCTTTTGGTTCTCGCAGTCAAGGAGTGCAGTTGCACTCTATATAAAGGGAGGTATCGCGCAGTTTGATACTCCTGTGGGGGTCCGGGCGGGGACACCAAGAGCCCGCCGATGGGCCTGCTTGGTGTCCTAGGCGAAACCCCACACAAGACACGGCACAAACCTAGAAGAATTGCAGAGTTTTAATTCACCGGCCGTGAAAGCCAATATACCAACTCCCTGTAATATTCATTAAAAGCTTCTAGACACTATTAAAACCTTTAAAACATGGTTTAAAATCACTTTATATGTGTACGTAACTTCTCATTGTAGCGTAGATTGATGGTTCCCGGCTAGCCGTTGAACAGACGTTTACGACATGGCGTCGATTTAAAAAATTCAACACATGGTTGAGAAGAAAGTTTCTCCTGAGAAGAGCTAGACTGTCACACTATAGCACCGTAGAAAGAATGAACGAGATATCCAGACACTCGTGTAGCCAGAACAGCAAGGGGAAGGGAGGGGGAAACAAGAGAATGCATACAGAATAGGAAAAAATGACAAAAAATGAAAATATACACTGTACAGCTTAGGTACATAGAATAAAAATCTTCATGGAGCTTGCAGATAACGACAAGGGCAACATCTGCTTGCATGGATCGAATTTGCAGTCGTAGGTATTGAGATGACTGGATTCAAGGGGTTCAATGAATTGCCGCATGTAGAGCTGCAGCGTAAACTTTACAAGGAAAATGCACATCTGAAACAGACTTTAGAACAATATAAGCGAGTGTACAAAGAAACGGAAATACATGAAAGGTCACTGTTGGTGTCTGCGAGAAGGAAAATAAAAGAATTAATTAAAGGTAAGAAAAGCAAAGAGCAGTGACTGCTAACTCGAAGGAAACGTATATTCCAAGGAATATACCAGCTACGTTGATTGCCTCCTCCCCCACCTCCAAGATGGCGGCTGCGCGCAACCACCCAAATGGATGGTGTGCTTTTCAAATAAAGATGGTGGTTATATCTTACCTTAACCTAACCTACAAGGTGTGATCAAAAAGTTTCATAGAATTTCAAGATGGCGACCATAGCTTAACTCAGGGTGGTCCAACCTTTAGTTACCCGAGGGCCAATCAATCTTTAGTATAGGAATGTGAGGGCCAGAGTCATTCCAGAAAAAAAGGTATTACATATTTTGCTGTAAAACCTTTATTAAAATTTATATTAAAAGAAGTTTAATATTACTAGTTTAGTATACCACTTCATTTTACAGTCGAGAAATCAATGTGATGATTGGCACTGCTTTCCTGATACAAGTGTATCAATGTCCACTGTAAGTTCAGTAAGGCAAACTCTCAGGCTCGATTCCAGTGAAGCACTTTCAATTCGATTTCTCGTTTTTGATTTAATTTGTTTGAGAGCAGAAAAAGCACTTTCTCACCCATACGTACTGCCAAACAGCGATAACACTTGCAGAGAGAATTTAAGCAGTTTAGGAAAACGTTCTTTAGAAGTCAGTTTCCAAAAATTTTCAGGGACATCACACTTTTTTGTCTGGTAGAATGGGTCTGCCTGAAGATCACAAATTTCCATTTGAAGGTCGCAGGGCACCTCACTCACTTCAATATCCATGGGGTTGTTGAACAGTGCAAGGTTTGGTTTTAGGGAGTCAAAATCCTAGAATCTGTTCTGGAACTCTTTCTTGATATCTATTATTATTTCATGAAACGTACTAAAATGTCTGTCACTTTTTTCTTCTTTCAACTGCCGACAAGATGAGAAGTGTGGCATATTATTTGCCTTCAATTCAATTTGCATTACATCAAGTTTTTTGCGGAAGCTCTCAAATATGTCCATAAAGCTGGGAGATATTTTGTTTTCTGCCTTGTAGTTTAGGGTTTAAAGCATTTAGATGGGATGTTAAATCTGTCAGAAAAAAAGATTATTTAAAAACTGGATTTTTTTCAGTTTTTCTTGATACTCATGTCCAATGTTTTCATTTTTGAGAAAAGCAAGAATTTCATTCCTCAACCCAAAAAACTGATGCAAGCAATTTCCAGCACTTAGCCAACGCACTTCACAGTACAATGAAATGTCACCATACCCAGCTTCCAAATTGTCTAGAAATGCAATAAATGCTCTGTGTCTGCGGGCTTTATTGCCTCCCCTTATGGAATGTACAGTATTTACAGCAGTTTTCATTGCCTCACAGAGCCTTATAATTTTTCTACAGAGAGCCTCCTGGCGGATAATGCAGTGGAAAAACTAAAAATTCAATCCCTTTTCTTTACACAGTCATACTAAACAAATTTTAGGACCAACCATTGCTTTAGCCTTGTTCTGACAAAGATAAGGAGCTGGCCGATGTCAGCTATACCTGTGCTCTCATCGAGAGCTAGAGAGTAAAATTCACATTTTTCCAAAATGCTCTTGAGAGAACCTGAAACTTTACCAGCCATATCATTAATTCTTCTACTAACTGTCTTATGAGACAAGGTAACTGTTTCAAAATTTTTAGCCATCTTATTATCTCCAAATGAAGATGCCATTTTTACAGCATATCTCTTAATGAGCTCACCATCCCTAAAAGACTTTTACTTTTAGCTACCTCTAAACTGAGCCCTTGGATGTATGCCTACATACAAGTCCTCAAATAAATTTTATTTCTTCAGCTAAAGATTCAGCTCAGTTGAGAAAATGTTGGTCATATTTGAAACAGTAGTCTGTCTGTTGGGACGATGTATTGCTACCGCTGTCGCAATTGAAGCAACGCTATGTTAAATATAGCCAGTTCCAGGAAAAAGAGAAAGGTGGATGCAAGCCAGGGAGCCGTTGACTTGTTCAGAATGAGTGGTATAAATGTTTCATGGTATTAAACGCTGGAGAAGGAAGTTGATAGGCCAACTGATGAGTGAGTTTATGACCAAACATGAGAGTGGGAGAAAGGTCATCACCCTGCTGTTGCCGTATAATTTAAAATATAGTCAATGAGAGCAAGACGCCAAATTTGCCCGCGCAGTGTGTTTGCGCGCGAATCCTGATAAATAGATGTTCCTACGATGCGAATCTCTGTACGCTAATGTCAATTGTTTGTTCTGATTTTTACGAGCTGAATGAGATGTCTCCCATGCGTGTGCGACTATTATTACTATTTTTTGTGGAGCGAGTTACCCCTTCGACATGAGATTTGATTGAATCATATAAATATAGTGGTCTGGGAACAAACGCGGTCACAATTATAGATATCTTCGAGCGAATAGGATGTCATTTTGTCTGAAGACATGGCACGCTGATTGATTAACTTTTGCGGGTGCTTGGGCAGCACGAGATACTTTGAATATTTTTATTGTGTTGCGTGACGTGCAACATAGATTTGTGTTTGTGTTTTTAGGTGGAAAATATCCACACAGTATAGGGAAAGTCTTCGATACTGCACGTAGTTTATGGGTGAATTTGAGTAGTTCAATTATGCAGTACATTTAGGAGCCTGAAATAATAACTATAACTGTATATTTCTTTAGCAAGATGACCGTAACCATGGCTTCAAGAATGGATAGTGTCGTATCCAATGGTTCGATGTCTGGCATGATGGGCTAGGCCATGGACATGGAAGGTGGCGGGTGCTATCCCGGCACCGGGCAGCTTGGAATGAGATGAGTACAAATTAAATTTATTTAATTTTGACGGGGAGGGATCATGTATAATAAATTGGGAAATTGTGTTTTTGTAAATAATTTTGCTTTGCTGTGATTACATGTAGATTCGTTTCACTGACATTATAAGTTAAATAGCATCACGTGACTTTGTGTAAATATTAGATTAATTTTCCTTGTGTGCTTTTCTTGGGTTTTTACCCATTGCTTTGTTTGATAGAGTGCTTACTTTCATGTTGCAGCGCGCATGAATATAAGACACTAGCGAGATTATTTACGGCTGAAAACTTAGATAAGGGTGATAAGTGGGACTGCATTTAAATTTTATATTAGGCAATGGGGGGAATTTCCCATCTTCTTGGTTGTAAATTTTATCCAGGCAAATTCTTAGATTGTTTTGCTTTGAGCAACTTTATGTTGTTACAGAAGGCCGGTCGCCTTGCTGTAGTCATATAGTAGAATTTTTGTGTGGTATTTATATTCGGGATCTGGGGTACGATAGAGGTCTTTTGGTCAGGTATGGAGATGTGTGTGTGCTATATGATATTCTTCGAAGAGGTAGCAGGATATGGGCACGGCGACCCAATTTCCGTTGCTCCTCGTGATTCAGTAAACGTACCCAAGGGACGTTTTGCTGATATTTGGATCTTGACACCATGAGTGGTTGGTCAAGAAATATTGATGTAATATGATGTATTTTTCGCGATTTCAGAGGCTGTGAGTTTCTACTGACACACTATGGCACACTTGAGCTTGTCTGGCCTATGTACTCAGATCTCTGAATGTTGATAAGGAAGTACTGTGCGCACTACGCTTTCCTGTAACTAATTGGTAGATTGCTTGCCTGGCATATTATAGCTTGCTTTTGATATTAATTGGGATAGTTGCCCACGTCCCTATTTAAATATTTCAGTCCGTATTAATCGAAGTGTCACATGTAAATTTTTATATTCAGCCAGCTGGGGTATATTAATTTGGTTGTTGTTGTTGCTTGGATTCTTGCCAAGCATTGTAACTTGTCAGTTTAAAGGTCGCAAGCGGAGTGCCGTTATCTTTGTTGTCACGTGGGTGCTTTGTGTTATTTTTGCTTGACCTAAGACCGTCTGTTCGGCAGTCACATAAGTGTAAATATACTATCCGTGTGTGATTGATTTTCTGTAAGGGTAGACTATGTCAGTGTCTTTATACTTTTGTATTAACCATTTAAGAGTGTATTCCCATAATTATCATGATTTACCAACTCGCAGTACGGGGTTCACGACTTAATCGTGTGGTCGATCGGAAGTGAACTACCCGTCAAGTACTCAGATCATTCCTTGTCCGAACGCGCACACAGCACAATAAACATGTTTTTCTGTTTTAATTTGTATTTGATATTTTCTTGTTTAAACTTTAATGTTCTTGGAGGTGATAGTCTTGTATCCCTCGTTTACAACTGTCTAAGTTGATTTTGGAGGTAGGTTTTCTTGGACTGGTGTTTGAACCAGTATTTTAATACTTCGACGAGGGTGGTTTATTGTTAATTGTTATTTTTTATCCGTATTAAATTGTTTTGTTTAACCTGTCATATTTCATTTATAGCCTTAAGTTCCTTTATGAATCCTGGAAATTTTTAAGAAGCACGTTCTCCTCTTTATACTTTGTATGGACCGATCACCCCCGAATGCCTGTCTCGTGTAGTGCTTCTCTCCAAGGGTACAAAACATACCTCATAAGATGCCTTTAAACCGACAGTGTTTGTTGGTTGCTGAAATATATTCTTCTGTCTTGTTAGTTTCAGCTTCAAATCATCAAACACACAACTTCTGGCACTTCCAAGGTATTGATCGTATTTTGATTTATGCAAGCTGGCAAAGTGTCTATTCACGTTATACTCCTTCGAAACACCTAAGACTTGAGAACAGATAACACACTGTGGTTTTCCATTATGTTAAAGAAAAAAGTAACTTTCCTGCCACTATGACTGAAATTGTTATTTCTCATCTTCAACACTCCGTTTATTAAGTCCCGCCATATTAGGTACCGCTCTCGCAGCAACGATGACAACAAACTCTCGTCATACGATGTCTCTCGAACATCCTCTCTAGTCATAAACAACCTCTTCGAACAGCCCTGGGCTCCTTTTTATAGGGAAATCCGCCGCAGCACATGAACGATCGCGAACTTATCGGCAGACAATCACTGGCAGCCAACCAGTTGTCGCCTAGAGGCAGGGCCGCTTCTCGTACTGTACGTATTCGTTGAAATACAATTCTGATTATTGGCGTAATTTTCCGGATCTTTCCTATCCCACCTGGCTCCTTCGTAACATTACTGAATGAAAGTGAAAATTAACGTAGTCACGTCACTGATTATAACTGTCGAAGAGTGTAGGGCAGTAAGAAGGGCAAGGGCCAACAAAAATTAACAGGCGGGCCGCGGGTTAGACCACGCTGGCTTAACTTATCCTAGCCTAACCTAACCTAACTTAATATACGCTAACCTAACCTAACCTACGAGGCGTGATCAAGAAGTTCCAAGTGTCAACCACCCACATAGATGGCGCGCATTTCAAATGAAGATGGTGGTTAGAGCTTAACTTAACCTAAGCTAACTTAACCCAGCCTAACCTAACCTTACGAGGTGTGATCAAAAGTTTCAAATAATTTTAAGATGGCGGCCATACCTTAACTTAACTTAGCCCAACCTAACCTAACATAACCTACGAGGTGTGACCAAACAGACCCAAGATGGCGGTCATAGCTTATATTTTAATCTCACAACACACTAAAGTGAATAGTGTTGATGACCAAAATGTTCCTAAGCCTTAAAACAAACACACCCAGCAACACGGGGATGAAGACCCAAGTGTTCCCATGTCCCTATTTACTCAACCACAGCAACCCTGAAACTTCATGTTTAATACCTAGCTAATTTCTTTTACCCAAGGTATTGTACCCGATACCTAGTTGAGGCTATCGGCTACGCCAGTTGTGGTACAGCCGTAGTTGAGATTTGTGGTCAAGAAGAAAAGATAGCGCTCAGATCGATTCAGAGGAATTGAAGGAAATGACGTATGAGACTGAGGGAGAAGGAGCCACTACCCCTCAAACGCAAGGAATCACGGCAGAAATAATGGATGTTTGTGAAGATTAATTGGAAATAAAGTCTTAACTAACCTCAGAAGAGAAGGAAATAACAAGGAATATTATTAATAATAACTTGAAAAAAGGTGGATAACTCCTTAAGTTAATGTTATGGCTTTATAACAGAAGATAGGGGCCGAGGTTAGATCTGTGACGTCAGAGGAAGACAGCGGAAGGGATGAGAAGGCACGTGCTAGGTCAAGGTGGTGTGAACGCACGCAGTGACAAGGAATCAGTTCATCAGTTTTTCTGTTGCATTATGTGCAAGCAACAAGTCGGGAGCGCGACAATTCATAACGCAGTGCAGTACGGTGACTTCCACATGCAGGGAAGAATCGCTAAGCGAAGCCAGCAGTGTGATTTTATGAGCTCGGTATTGTAGCATAGGCTGACCGAAGGTTGAATCGAGGTGGCCGTGAGCTTTAGGCAGGGAGCCGGCAATAGGAAACGTGCTAGTTTCAACATTGGAAATGCATTCACATACATGTTAAACAGCAACGCTTTTACAAGCTTATAACTGACCGTAGTAACGCGCAGTATTCCACTGGGAATGAGGAACATTCTCTCGACTACATTCACTATGAATAACCGCGTATTGAAGCAGTACAATGAGGCCAGTGTTTAACTTTATGTTAAACATAGACAGTGAAGCAGAACTTGTCGTGCATTGGGCGACATTTTGTTACAGTTTGGTAGTCAACGAGTTGAACATTATACTCTGACATTTTTCAAGTTTGAGATGGTTGGACTTGGATTTCAGCAGTCCAGTCGTTCAGTACAGTTACAATTACACACTTTTCTACGGATAGTCAGACGGACTTAAAATTATTTCAACGATGTTACAGCATACTTTATAATGTGTTTGAACAGGGCATGTTTAAAGCGACCATGTGGCCGTTCAAACATTGCTGCATTTTGCCAATTAGGACGTGTGATCTTATGCACTTTATGAATAGTGGCATGTGCATTATAACAGTTATACGTCATGAACATTAATGAAATTTATTCACAACGAACGCAGATACAGGGTGTCTGATAAATAAGTACACGTTTTGAAGTTACAATTTTCTACCAGTGTAATTCGATCATAGTGAAGACGAACATTATTAATGTATGTCGATCGAACATTTTACTGAACAGTGGCGTAACACATCCGAAGAGAGAATGGGGTACTCAGTTTATTCGAAGTTTTGTGGAGAATATTAGACAATATGCGTGATGGATATCCTTCATTTCATCATGTCGTGCTAGGCGTATGAGGAGACGTCATGGCAGCTCAGAGCGATGGATTCGGTTCCTAACGAAGAGGATTACTACATCATGTTCACTTGGATGGAGTCAGGTGTTAATTCAGTGATTAATACAGCGTTTTTCGTCGATCTTTCGAGAAATCTGTTGCGTATACTTGGATTACCGACGATCTTTGAATATTTTATTAACATCTGGAATATGAAGGTATTGTGAGAGCTATGGCATTACTGATATGATTTTTACATGAACGCTGGGCACACTTGTATTTTGTATATGAGTGTTATTTTTCGACATGGCTTGAATGTTTTACTACTTCGTTTGGTAAAATATGGTGTTACCATATGACATGGCAGGCACATTTATCCAACCTTTTCACTATTGATTGACTTTATTAAGCAGGATTTTGATCTTTATATTTTTCTGTGATGATAGTACTTTTGATTATGGATAGTTTTAGCGAGTGTTTCGAAACTCGTGTTCTGCAATTGGATAGTTTGGATTTTCGTCAGTTCATTGCATACTAGCGAGTATGTGGAGTTCATCAGCAGGGATGTTTTTCCTTTTATTGGATTGCTTGGTAATGTTAAATTTTATTCGCTTAAGCGAATATATATTGCTTTTATGTGACAAGTACAATATAGTTGATTCCAATCATGTACACTCATTCACCAGTCTACGGAGACGGGGCCTGTTACCTTGCGTAGCTGAGTGGTGGTACACACTTTACCTGTCGTGTTAGGGATTTTTCATCTGAGTCTACGGAGGCGGGGCCTGTTACCTAATGTAGCTCTGTGGTGGTATGCACCTTACCCGCCGCTTTAGGGTCTCATATTATCATCCGAGTGTAATTATGATCGTAAGAGGATTAAACAATAAACTACCAGTCACTTATTAGTTCATCTTTGTTAAGTAATTTAAAAATAAATGTCAGCAGGGTTACACTTTGTAATTCTTGCTTTGCCAATCCAATAGTCTGTTGCAGTACTCTTTTGAGAGTATATTCATTTAAAAGTTAATATTTTTGATACTCTTTGTGAGTAATTTCATACCTTTGAGACGGATTTCAAGTAATTGAGTCTTGTAAGACGAGTTATTTATTATCAGAATTTATTTACAGGCAGATAATGGTCAGATATTTTTGATGTGAGTTAATATAACACATTGATGTTCTTTTTAAAGTAAATTTTGAGGATCTTAACAGAGATTTTATACTCTGAATTAAACCAAATCTTGAATTGGATTACGATTACTATGGTAATTTTCCTATTGTTTAAGAAGTTGTCTGGACAGGACAATATTAATTACAGTTCTTGTAGGTTATATTCGTTAACCTTCTGAAGTCAGTTATATTTTTTGTGGATCATGCTACATGATGAGTTGAAGTATTTTTGATCGAAGTTTGTGAGGTTGCCAGGATAAGGTTTATAATATTGCCAATGAAGGTTTTGAAGCAGACATGAGGTCGTCGAACCCAGTCTAGCGTATTTTTGAAATTCATGCCGTGTGCTGAATAATTGTGGTGTTATGTGAAATAATAATGGTGTTCAAATGTGATATTTGACAAAGTGAATTTAAATAGTGAAGTTTTGGATGGTGAGATCCAACGTGATTTTGTAGAGGCAACGTATTATTTTGGCATGATAATTAAGTATGAGGTATAGCTTGGAACTGGTAGATTTTTAAGACAACGTTCTATAACCAATATTAAACATTTTGAGGATTTTTTTTTGATAATCCAAGATTTTCTAATAATAATAATAATAATTTATGGAATTGTTATCTGAAGTTTAAACATATTAATGATCTGACCTGATAAATTAAATAAATAAATAGTTGATTAAACAACTGATAAATAGATGAATTAAATAATGATAATTAATTAAAGGAGCTGATAAAATAAATTTGAATAAATTGAAATTAATTTAAATAAGTTATATGATTTAAATAAGCTGATGAATTGCAACCTAAATTGATGAATTAAATAATTTAAATGGATGGATTGAGATAATTTAATTTAAATGAGATGATGAAATAAGACTGTGTGGGTGATTTACAAATGATTTTATGAGTTGATGAATATAATAATTATTTAAATGATCTGATGATAATGAATTAATAATTCTGATTTGAGTATAACAAATAACTGAATGATAGCTGATGTTAGAAGCATTTAATTATTTTGACATGATAATGATGATGATAACAGATGATTAGTGAAGATTTTTTCGATTCACAACCGAGTAGTGGTTAGAGGTGATGTAAATATTGTGTATAAATTTGTTATTAATTTTTAGGAGTGATTGTTGGGATTTCCAACATATTGATCAATGCCATTTGAGCCATAAATGATTAAATATTTGAATATTAGTGTTATTATGATATTTTGTGTGCTAGACAGATTAACATTTCATTACATCCACATTCCTGATATTACATTAACAAAAGTTAGGTCTCAGGGATCACGAAATGTCAGTGACGAAAAGACATAGTGCTACGGTGGCCCTGAGAACTCAAGCGAACTCTAGTTATTTTTGTTTTTCATGTGGATGAAAATATTTTATATAGTGCGGAGATGGTTCGATTTGTGAGGACTATAACATCATAACTGTTATATTCGACCATACTCTTAGGCAGGTTTATGTTTGTTTCTGTCTGACCGTTCAAGTTCAAATAAATTTTCTTTTATCTTAGTTGTGATCTGATGATGATGTTGTTTTCCCAATCCTTTCCTTTGTCACGATTAAGGTAAACCAGAAAGGATGTGGTTTGTTAGGGATTCTGTTGATGGCGCCCATTTCAATTTGCTATTATGACTAAATTTAAGCCCGTAACGATCCTAGAGATACTTTATCTCGTGTTACCCTCTGCTTTTGTGATATTTCAACTGAATTTCCGACACATTCCTTATTTTATTTCATGTTCATTTAACACCACTCTGGCCTGGGATGCCAGGTATGCGATGTAATGGCAGATGGGTCATCGCATACCTCGGATGAACGGGTGCAGAGGAGGGAGAATTGGCTTTTCCCAATTGTGGGGCTTCGATGTTGTTTATTCCATGAGAACACATCAGATTGAGGTTACGAGGAGATTGATCTCTATTTCATTTAATGGTGTTATGAAATTTATTGAACGTGGTCAGACGATATACTTGTGTGCCCATACCAGTGATTATGTAAATCATATTAGTGTTATATCATGTTTAACCCCATGTCATTTTATTGCTCATACCCAAGTGTAGTTAGGAATTGATACATTGTGATGTTCTGCTATTCAACGTCTCTGAATTAAAACGTTTAGTTGAAAATTATAATTATGCCTGTGGACGATTTAGCTAAAGTGTTAGGGGATTTGCAGAACAGTATGTCCAGCATTGTGGCAAATATTAATAAAATGGAGACTGAAGACAAAGGACAGATAAATGATTCAGAAGCTAGGTTACAAGCTAAATGTGAAGAAAATCTAAAAGCTTTACAGGCTGGTAATGAGGAAAATTTAAAGTCATTGCAGACTACTACTGAAACTAACTTGAAGGATAATTTAAAATTGTTAGAAACCAGATTACAAGCTCGTAGTGAAGAAAGTAACACAGAATTGAAAAACAATTTAAAGAGTTTGGAAACTAGATTAAAGGTAAAGAATGAGGAAATCTTAAAGGCGTTACAATCAGATATTAAGGCAGTAGAATCGAAAGGAGAGGAAAATGTATGCATCTTAAGGAAAAACATTCTAGAATTAGAAAACAAAGGTGAAGAAAATATTATTAATCTGAGAACAGATGTCATGTCTATTCAGAAAGATATTAAATCGGATATATCGAAATTAAGTTTCGACATAGATGGTTTAGTAACAGATGTAGGCAAAATTCAAGAATGGTCTACCGAAGTATCTTTCGAATTCAAGATTAAAAGTTTAGAAACGAATTTAGGGAATGAAATTAAAAGTTTGAGATCAGTAATTGGGACAGTCAAAGAGGAAGTCTTAGGAGAGGTTAATTCTGACTTGAAATCCTTAGAAAACTGATTGCAGGCGGACATTAAGCAAATCGATGATAACGTTGATCAGAAAGTTAACGATAATTTAACGTTGTTTAAAAATAGAGTCGGTGCAATAGTGGAAGAACCGTATAATGAGGTCGATGCCGAAGCAAAAGAAAAACGTTCAGGGATTGAAGATAAAATAATCGCAGGTATGGCGAATTTGTAAACTAGATTCACCGAGAATAAAGGAACGATGGAAAGAGATTCAGCTCAGTTCAGGACAGATGTAAGCCAGTTGAAGGAACAGATTGCATCAGTTAAGACAACATGCGAAGAGAAGATAGATAAATTAAAGAACGATTTAGAAGAAAGTAACAGAATGCAGACAGTTATTTCGTTAGACAATCTGGAAACCAATTTCAAGTTAGGAGAAAAATGAACTGAAGATAGAATGACTAAACTGGAGTCAGTTATAAGTAATATCACAATTCAAGACGTAACAACGGGGGATGTATCGATGAATCAAACACCGATAGGTCGTAACATCAATAGTCAAGAGGTGAGCGCAGGAGAGGATAGTCGAATTCAACAAATCGTTACTTTTGAAAGGACTAGTTCAACCCCTCAAAGTAATTCTAATCAGACAATAAACACTTCCAATACGAATGAACGATACTCAGGTCCAGGGACCATCAACAGAAATCTTGATGACAAACCAAGAAAACTTTCTGAGAATACGGGAGTCACACCAGTCGAACTTTTAAGAGATATCCAAGACTACATGGCGGAACATCGGGTATCCAAGGAAAGAGAGCTAAGGGTAGTCGAACGCGCCTTAGATGGGCCAGCTTTGACGTGGTTTCGCGCGTTTAGAAGCAACTTTGCAAACCTGGAACAATTTGCCATAGCATTTTTACGACGATTCTGGAGTGCGGAGATTCAATTAACGTGAGGGCGGAAATGTACTCAAAACGCTATTCTACGTCACATCCAACGCATTATGCAAACTACTTTACATCTCAGTTAGCTAAATTGCAATTTTTAACTCCTCCATTGCCAGAAGACGAATTGTTGCAAGCGATAGCAAGGCTGTTGCCAGTAGAAGTCCAAAGATCACTCATAGCATCGGGAGCTAATACACTTGAACATTACGATGATATTCTACGCAGATTAAATTACACAAGCGCTCAGATGACACCTAGAAATTCGAGGAATAAAAACCGGAACACGCAAGAAGTGAATGCGGTAGTTGTCGACAATGCGGCACAAACTGATAGGAGAACGTCGTGGGGGAATAGGAGAAACGAAGAGAACAGAGGAAATGTTCGTAACGTCCGTGGGAATGACAGATATCAAGGACCATATGAAAGACCGTATGAACGAGATCCACGAGATGGTAGATACAGAAACTACAATCAAGATACCAGATATCAGAATCGGAACAGATATAATAACCGATATCGAGGCAGATATAATCAGAATCAGAATCAGAATCAGCAGTCCAGTCAAACCAATCGACAAGGCAATGATAATCTAAATAAGCAGAATAAAAGACGCCAAGAAAGTCAAGAGTACGGGAGAACAAGGCGAGAGGATAGACAACCTAGTGCACCGTCCGAAGATTTAATTCGAGACATCGATAGGGCAGGCACAAGTGGTGTAAAAAACGACAAATTGACACCGAATCAACATGCTAGTCATCTGGAACCCATAATCATAGTCGAAACATACCAGGTTAAAGATGAAGATTTGATCGAAGAGGAAGATATAGTCCACCGGGGAAATCAACACGAATGAAGTTATTGGAACTTTCAACGCAGCCAGCATTAGGAAGTATCATTACCCTTAGGAAAAGGATGGTTGCATAGCTATCGTGTACATAAAATGTTGTATATAGAGAATGCCTGAGAATATATTTTTTTACTAATCTCTTTTCTCGAGATTAATAAAAAGAAAGGAGATGTACGGGAGAGATGTACCCGATACCTTGTTGAGGCTATCGGCTACGAGAGTTGTGGTAGAGCCGTAGTTGAGATTTGTGGTCAAGAAGAAAAGATAGCGCTCAGATCGATTCAGAGGAATTGAAGGAAATTACGTATGAGACTGAGGGAGAAGGAGCCACTACCCCTCAAACGCAAGGAATCACGGCAGAAATAATGGATGTTTGTGAAGATTAATTGGAAATAAAGTCTTATCTAACCTCAGAAGAGAAGGAAATAACAAGGACTATTATTAATAATAAATTGAAAAAAGGTGGATAACTCCTTAAGTTAATGTAATGGCTTTATAACAGAAGATAGGGGCCGAGGTTAGATCTGTGACGTCAGAGGTAGACAGCGGAAGGGATGAGAAGTCACGTGCTAGGTCAAGGTGGTGTAGCCGCAGGCAGTGACAAGGAATCAGTTCATCAGTTTTTCTGTTGCATTATGTGCAAGCAACAAGTCGGGAGCGCGACAATTCATAACGCAGTGCAGTACGGTGACTTCCACATGCAGGGAAGAATCGCTAAGCGAAGCCAGCAGTGTGATTATATGAGCTCGCTATTGTAGCATAGGCTGACCGAAGGTCGAATCGAGGTGGCCGTGAGCTTTAGGCAGGGAGCCGGCAATAGGAAACGTGCTAGTTTCAACATTGGAAATGCATTCACATACATGTTAAACAGCAACGCTTTTACAAGCTTATAACTGACCGTAGTAACGCGCAGTATTCCACTGGGAATGAGGAACATTCTCTCGACTACATTCACTATGAATAACCGCGTATTGAAGCAGTACAATGAGGCCAGTGTTTAACTTTATGTTAAACATAGACAGTGAAGCAGAACTTGTCGTGCATTGGGCGACATTTTGTTACAGTTTGGTAGTCAACGAGTTGAACATTATACTCTGACATTTTTCAAGTTTGAGATGGTTGGACTTGGATTTCAGCAGTCCAGTCGTTCAGTACAGTTACAATTACACACTTTTCTACGGATAGTCAGATGGACTTAAAATTATTTCAACGATGTTACAGCATACTTTATAATGTGTTTGAACAGGGCATGTTTAAAGCGACCATGGGGCCGTTCAAACATTGCTGCATTTTGCCAATTAGGACGTGTGATCTTATGCACTTTATGAATAGTGGCATGTGCATTATGACAGTTATACGTCATGAACATTTATGAAATTTATTCACAACGAACGCAGATACAGGGTGTCTGATAAATAAGTACACTTTTTGAAGTTACAATTTTCTACCAGTGTAATTCGATCATAGTGAAGACGAACATTATTAATGTATGTCGATCGAACATTTTACTGAACAGTGGCGTAACACATCCGAAGAGAGAATGGGGTACTCAGTTTATTCGAAGTTTTGTGGAGAATATTGGACAAAATCCGTGATGGATATCCTTCATTTCATCATGTAGCGCTAGGCGTATGAGGAGACGTGATGGTAGCTCAGAGCGATGGATTCGGTTCCTAACGAAGAGGATTACTACAACATCATGTTCACTTGGATGGAGTCAGGTGTTAGTTCAGTGATTAATACAGCGTTTTTCGTCGAACTTTCGAGAAATCTGTTGCGAACACTTGGATTACAGACGATCTTTGAATATATTATTAACATCTGGAATATGAAGGTAATGTGAGAGCTATGGCATTACGGATATGATTTTTACATGAACACTGGGCACACTTGTATTTTGTATAGGAGTGTTATTTCTCGACATGGCTTGAATGTTTTACTACTTTGATTGCAAAAATATGGTGTTACCATATGACATGGCAGGCACATTTATCCAACGTTTTCACTATTGATTGACTTTATTAAGCAGGATTTTGATCTTTATATTTTTCTGTGATGATAGTACTTTTGATTATGGATAGTTTTAGCGAGTTTTTCGAAACTCGTGATTTGCAATTGGATAGTTGGGAGTTTCGTCAGTTCATTGCATACTAGCGAGTATGTGGAGTTCATCAGCAGGGAGTTTTTCTCCTTTTATTGGATTGTTTGGTGATGTTAAATTTTATTTGCTTAAGCGAATATATATTGCTTTTATGTGACAAGTAGAATATTGTTGATTCCAATCATGTACACTCATTCACCAGTCTACGGAGACGGGGCCTGTTACCTTGCGTAGCTGAGTGGTGGTGCACACCTTACCTGTCGTGTTAGGGAATTTTCATCTGAGTCTACGGAGGCGGGGCCTGTTACCTAGCGTAGTTTGTGTGGTGGTATGCACCTTACCCGCCGCTTTAGGGTCTCATATTATCATCCAAGTGTAATTATGATCGTAAAAGGATTAAACAGTAAACTACCTGTCCCATATTAGTTGATCATTGTTAAATAATTTAAAAATAAATGTCAGCAGGGTTACACTTTGTAATTCTTGCTTTGCCAATCCAATAGTTTGTCGCAGTACTCTTTTGAGAGTATATTCACTTAACAGTTAATATTTTTGATACTCTTTGTGAGTGATTTCATAACTTTCAGAAGGATTTCACGTAATTGAGCCTTGTAAGACGAGTTATTTATAATCAGAATTTATTTACAGGCAGATTTTATTAGCGTATGGCTTTTAGTGCCGGGAGTGTCCGAGGACATTTTCGGCTCGCCAGTTTTGTAGCTGCTTCGAGACGGACACCCAATGGGTGAGCTACAAGTACCGTTGGGGAGGAAATTTGGAAGGGAAGGGCGTGGAGTTGGAAGGTAGCGGCTGTGGCCTATAGTTAGGGACCAACCCCGGCATTTGCCTGGAAGGAAGATGGGAAACCACAGAAGACCATCTTCAAGGTTGCCGCCAGGCGGATTCGAACCTCCTCGCCTCCCGGATGTGAGCGACTGCTATTAGTCATGCCGTAACGACCACGGCTAACTCACCCGGTTACAGGCAGATAATGATCAGATATTTTTGATGTGAGTTAATATAACACATTGGTGTTCTTTTTGAAGTAAATTTTGAGGATCTTAACAGAGATTTTACACTCTGAATTAAACCAAATCTTGAATTGGATTACGATTACTATGGTAATTTTCCTATTGTTTAAGAAGTTGTCTGGACATGACAATATTAATTTCAGTTCTTGTAGGTTATATTCGTTAACCGTCTGAAGCCAGTTATATTTTTGTGGATCATGCTACATGATGAGTTGAAGTATTTTAGATCGGAGTTTGTGAGGTTGCCAGGAGAAGGTTTATAATATTGCCAATGAAAGTTTTGAAGCTGACATGAGGTCGTCGAACCCAGTCTAGCGTAATTTTTGAAATTCATGCTGTGTGCTGTATAATTGTGGTGTTATGTGAAATAATAATGGTGTTCAAATGTGATATTTGACAAAGTGAATTTAAATAGTGAAGTTTTGGATGGTGAGATCCAACGAGATTTTGTAGAGGCAACGTATTATTTTGGCATGATAATTAAGTATGAGGTATAGCTTGGAACTGGTAGATTTTTAAGACAACGTTCTATAACCAATATTAAACATTTTGAGGATTTTTTTTTGATAATCCAAGATTTTCTAATAATAATGATAATAATTTATGGAATTATTATCTGAAGTTTAAACATATTAATGATCTGACCTGATAAATTAAATAAATAAATAGTTGATTAAACAACTGATAAATAGATTAATTAAATAATGATAATTAATTAAAGGAGGTGATAAAATGAATTTAAATAAATTGAAATTAATTTAAATAAGTTATATGATTAATTAAGCTGATGAATTGCAACTTAAATTGATGAATTAAATAATTTAAATGGATGGATTGAGATAATTTAATTTAAATGAGATGATGAAATAAGACTGTGTGGGCGATTTACAAATGATTCATTGAGTTGATGAATATAATAATTATTTAAATGATCTGATGATAATGAATTAATAATTCTGATTTGAGTATAACAAATAACTGAATGATAGCTGATGTTAGAAGCATTTAATTATTTTGACATGATAATGATGATGATAACAGATGATTAGTGAAGATTTTTTCGATTCACAACCGAGTAGTGGTTAGAGGTGATGTAAATATTGTGTATAAATTTGTTATTAATTTTTAGGAGTGATTGTTGGGATTTCCAACATATTGATCAATGCCATTTGAGCCATAAATGATTAAATATTTGAATATTAGTGTTATTATGATATTTTGTGTGCTAGACAGATTAACATTTCATTACATCCACATTCCTGATATTACATTAACAAAAGTTAGGTCTCATGGATCACGAAATGTCAGTGACGAAAAGACATAGTGCTACGGTGGCCCTGAGAACTCAAGCGAACTCTAGTTATTTCTGTTTTTCATGTGGATGAAAATATTTTATATAGTGCGGAGATGGTTCGATTTGTGAGAACTATAACATCATAACTGTTATATTCGACCATACTCTTAGGCAGGTTTATGTTTGTTTCTGTCTGACAGTTCAAGTTCAAATAAATTTTCTTTTTATCTTAGTTGTGATCTGATGATGATGTTGTTTTCCCAATCCTTTCCTTTGTCACGATTAAGGCTTAACCAGAAAGGATGTGGTTTGTTAGGGATTCAGTTGATGGCGCCCATTTCTATTTGCTATTATGGCTAAATTTAAGCCCGTAACGATCCTAGAGATACTTTATCTCGTGTTACCCTCTGCTTTTGTGATATTTCAACTGAATTTCCGACACATTCCTTATTTTATTTCACGTTCATTTAACTCCACTCTGGCCTGCGATGCCAGGTATGCGATGTAATGGCAGATGGGTCATCACATACCTCGGATGAACGGGTGCAGTATTACGACACCTAGCTAAGACAGGCAGTGTGCTCGAGCGAATTACTTTAAAAGTTTACACATATTTTCTAGACAAAAGTTTACAATTGTTTTAACATACCTGAGACGGATGTCTCTCTTGGTCAACTCTTGTTCTCTTTAGACCCGGACGGTATTAGGATTAACCCTGGCCTGGGGTATTAATACTATAACGACGTTTAGGGTATCCCGACACCCTGTTGTGTGACGGTAGATGCGAGTCAAGCAATGGTAACGACTTAAACTCTACACACACGTGAAACGGTGCTTGCATGGTTACCAAAATCCAATTAAATTCAATAAAATGCCTTAAGATGTTTCGAATTTCTAATAACACGGTGTCGATGACTGATATATCCCTAGTCATTTACATTTTTAACTACACAAGTCAGATGACCTCCCTGTTTACAACTTTTAACCATACAGGACTAATATACCAAATAATGCAATAGATCAACATGAATTAGACACTCGCAAGTATACAGTACTAGGCTGATGAGCGAAATGTTCTCAAAACCTTACAAACACAAATAAACGAGGCTACATGACCACATTGTTCCTTACAAGTCCACAGCGAACTGCACTGGACTGAAACAGAGATTGTGGAAATCATTATCAGCAGAAATGTAATTCCTCTTCGCTATCACCCAGACTGCATTCGGCCTCTGGCGAGCCAATCATGTCGTTTGGACACCCTCGGCACTAAAATCCATACGCTAAATAAATAAAAATAGCGTAAGATAACGGGTATATAAGAGTTGCATTACTAATACTGCAACTAAATAAGTGTACATATTGTAAATATTTTCACCCATACTTTCAGACATAGATTTTACAGCCTAAGTGTAATGGATATGATGATGATCGCTTGACGATGGAAATTGGTCATCCAAGTGTATTTATCAATCTCATGTAATTTTTTTTTCAGGATTAGGAAATACCCCAACTCATTTGGGTACAATCGTGTTGACGGACTGAAAAAACCCAAACCTTTTTTTTGCTATCAGGTAACTTTGTTTTGCTATCAGGTGTGATCAAAAAGTTCCAAGATAGTGGCCTCTTTTCCGCTCTCTCGAATGCTATACGTAAACTCTTATTGCAGGTGTATTAACAAGTTTTGCAAACTTGGATGACAAATACACCTCGGAGGACTACTTTCCCTTCGTAAAGGGTAACGTGCGTTATAGTTAAGTTTAACCAAGTAAAAAGCGTTTATGCCTCTCTTTATTCATTCCGGACTTGAGACCTGTACTAGGGCATAAACCTATGGGAGGTAGCGAGGTTGCTATAACGTTTAAACAATAAAAATCTTATGAGTAGGGGAGTGATGAGCGTTCTATTACACACTAGAACCCTCCTTGCCCCACTACTAAGCCTAAGCCATGATAAATTAGTGGATTTCTCGCGAGCCCATGGTCCGATTTTGACATGCGGCATATCGTTGGACTCGGGCTGACGTCCTCTTTTCTACGGACTACGTATTATATTTTTCAAAAAATATTTGAAAATTTTTGTTTTTGAAAGTAGGCGATAGTTTGAAAACCAAACATGATAGAACGTTGTGCCATGGTTCAAACGAATTGTCTTTATGTCCTTTATTATTTATAATAAAACTTTCTTATTTTCTATGTTTTTTTTTTAAACAGTCCAATTTTGAAATTCCTATATTATGGAAACTAGGAACTTTACAAACAAAATTGTTTGACATAAATGAATGGCCCTGATCCCCTCTACCAGCAAAATAAATTTCAAGCCTCTAGAACTAAAACTGTGTAGTAGTGCTAGAATGGGGGCTCTACTTATAATCGCGTGTGTGCTTGAATACGTATGGCTATGTTGGAAAAGGTTGGTGGTGGGGGAGGACTAGAGTCGAGTGAGGGGTCGTTTAGATGGTATTTTTTCCGCTCTATTTGATGGTGAGGTTATTTTTTTTGCAATGGGTGGAATTTGGAAACGCAATTTGAGGTAAACATGCGTTTTTGACATTTTGGTGATATTTAATGAGCTTGTAAGGCTAGAACGATGTTATTTTTAGGAACGAGGAGACGTCCTCTTTGCTAAGAATGTGTGCTGATTTTTTTTTTGAAAATTCTTGTTTCTTGGATTGTCGCTATTTTGGAAACGGTGAATGTTGGAAAAAAGTTTGCTTGACGTTAATGAAAGGTGGCTATGCCCTCTAGGTGGACAGCAAGTTTGAAGGGTGTAGGAGGAAAAAAATGATAGCCTACTTTCTCGCGGACATTGGTGATCATTGGCGAACGGATGGTCGGATTTTAACAAATGAGGTGTCGTTGGACTCGAGCTGACGTCCCCTTTCCTATAGACCACTCGTTATATTTTTGAAGTTTTTTTTGAAAAAGTTTGTTTTTAAAAGTAGGCGATAGTTTGAAAACCAAACATGATAGAATATTGTGTCATAGTTCAAACCAATGGTTTCTATGACCTTTATATTTTTATAATAAAACTTTTTTATATTTTGTATTTTTTGAAAACCCTTAAATTTTGAATTTTTACTATTTTGGAAACTAACACGTTGACAAGAAAAATTGTTTAACATAAATGAAAGGCCCTACCCTCTCTACCATGAAAATAAATGTCAAGTCTCTAGGACAAAAAATAGGCATTTTATTTATTTTTAATTAAAAAATAAAATAAAAGCGTGTTTGTAGACAGAGAGCTGGTAGCGCTTGACGTATGTTACAACGAGGCTATGATTGGCCATGGTGGATACGGGGAAATGGCTATTTCGACGGGGCGATGTATGGCAAAACGAGGGGTCTTTTTCGATATTTTTTCTTCCTATAACAGATGAATGAAGGCGAATATTTTCGAAAATCCCTCATGGTGATCGTTGAAATAGGTTAGTAAACTCTGACAAAATTCATAATGGTATGAGGGGAAGATGTTAACAACAGAACTAGTTTTTTCTATGTCTGACTGGCAGCCAGAATGGGAAAACAGAATTTCTGCTCGAGAGGCCTGCTTGGTGCCTGGCTAATTGGCTAAGAGAATGGAATGTGGGTGAGAGCTGACAACATTGCTGTAAGATGATAACAGGTTGCAACCATTTGGCAACTCTGTAAAAAGGTGATAACAGCTAGCCAGGCGAGCAGCTTCAGCAGCAGGCAGGGGTCCCGCAGAGAGGAAAGGGGAAAGAGGAAAGTGTGAACACAAAGAGAGAACAGGAAATTACGTGACCACTACAGAGCGATGAGGGGGCGGGGCCAGAGCCGGGGGAGAGGTGAGGGGAGGAGTGGAGAACCCATGACAGCCAATAGCTGAACGAGTTGTATGTCAACATGGACTAAAGGAGTGAGACACAGGTGTGGAGAGAGAAAGACAAACACGTATGGACATGCATGAAGCACAGGGCTCCATACACAGAGCTCTCGAACATCATGATTCAATAAATAAATAAATAAATTTAATAATAAAAAAGTGCACAGGTTCACACAACATGTAATTTATTGATCCAAGAATTAAACGTAGAGTTAAATCCTAACCATTTGACATATAGTTTATTTCCTTTTGTTTCAACACTTTTTCCACAAGATAATGTTTAGGAAATGCTGTTTTTTGAAGTTTATGGAGATAAAATCTACCTTTTATGGGTTGATGGTTGAGGTCTTGGAGTAAATAGGTGACTGGACTGTCCAAGTTGTCTTGACGAATTCCCCCACTGAGGCGTGTTGCCCTTATTGTAGGCAGACTTAAATTTGCTCACACGAACAAAATCCCCAATTTTCAGTCGGTGACGTTTAGGATCTGCTGTTTTTATGGGGTTAAACAGTTTATCCAGTCGCTGAATATTTTTGGTCACGAGACGTGGCTTGGTCCCAATGGTTCTATGTTTGGTGTCATTGTAACGTGACACGAGCTCAGGTAACATGTCCAACCAGCGATAACTGCCGTGAGCGGTAAACGCTTTCCACATATGGGTTTTCAATGTTCGGTTAAACCGCTCGACCACGCTGGCTTTGAGATTGCTGTACGTGGTGTAATGGTGAATATCCTTAGATTTGAGAAAACTGGAGAAATCCTTGTTGAAAAATTCATTTCCCTGATCGGTTTGTAGCAACTGAGGTTGGCGTTTGGAGTGTTGAATAATATGTTGAAAGGCCTTGGTGACTAGTGGACCAGACTTGCGACGCACAGGTTCAACAAAGGCCATTTTGGAATAGACATCAATGACAGTCAACATATAGCGTACACCGCCGTTAACGCCAGCATAGGGTATCACTTCAACCAAGTCAACCTGCCAAAGTTCATCCACACCTGGTGAAATCACCTCGAGTCGCGGATAGTGACGCCTAGCTGGGCGATGCAACTCGTAAACAATACCCATTTAATGGGTGAGGGCTTAAACAATAATTTTGGCATTTCGAAGTTCTTGTTCAATTTCTTGAATTTCCCAATCGTGACCGGTATGGCCGGTTTGACGTGAAGCATGCAACAACTGTAGCCGCTGGATGAGCTTATGGGAATTGTGCCAGTAGGTAACATCCACAAGGGGTTTTAATGGTTTAAATGTCACTCCCGAAGCGGACACTTTACGACGAGTACTTTGACTGGTGGGAAATATTTTTGCAATGAGGGTTTTATATTTTTGAGATATATTGGCATTCACTTGTTGAGCTGGATCATACTGTCTTTTGTGGGCATGGGTATCCAATAAAATGGATTTATATTTACCAAGGTCCTCTGACGTAGAATCATGGAATGAGGGTGTTCGAGAGAAGAGCAGCTTTAACAGTCCTGGCGTCAATTTATAGTTGATGTTCTTAATGACAGCTTTAGTACGAGCAAATTTAATGGATGAATCCCCAATTTTAAAACTATCATTCTCATAGCGAACACCATACGTGGTATCTGTGTTTCCAATAAATAATTCAATGAGATAGGGTTCTAGTGTTGGTCCATAATATTTTATTAAAATGGTTTTCAGTTGAGCTTTATTTTGAGGGGTGGCCAAGACTTGTGAAAACGGAGACGATCTGGAAGGACAAGGTGTTTCGACTATGGCCAAGGATTTCTTTTTCTCAAAAACTCTTCAAGGGGTGTGGCCTTTTTTGAGGTGTAAACACTTGTTCCTCGTCATCCTCAACTTCGCTAACACTAGTCAAATCTTCCTGTTCCTGTTCCTCTTCCTCTACCTCAGGGTCCTCCTGCAGCGTCTGAGTGGCTTGTGAAACTGTGGGTAGCGTTTCTGATGGCTTGAAAGAGGGTTTCAACATGGCTTTTAGCGGAGGTGCTAAATGTTGTTGAATAAACATAGCATGATTTGCACCTGATCGTTTCAATTGACGAAACTTTTGGCGAATAGTATTTTTTGCTCTAATAATATGCTTTTTCAATTGACACTCAGCTAACGCCATGGTGTCTTAACAAATGACTTGAGAGGAAATGAGACAAGGCCTTAAATAGCAATAAAATGATCAAACCCTAAGCGATATCGTCCTTGGTTGAGTTCACTTTGTTTGTCAATCACTAAACAGGCATGACGTTGAGTGTTCCAGCACTTGCTACACAATTCAGTAAACATTTGAAAGGTCATATCCGGATTCACATCTTCATTATAAATGTGACGACTGTTCCTCTCGTCCTGGCGAAATAAAACAATGGCATTGGCATTGTCACGAATGAACTGTTTGGACATTTTAGAATACGTTTGTCCAAGATAAAAGCAATCGATATGTTTGTGTCGACCCATGCTGAAATAGCTATGAATAATGCCTTGACGTTCAGTGGAACATCATCGAAAATCATGAGTGAATCAGGCTTTACCTCATCCGGTGAAATAACATTTTCTTGCGTGGAAAATGTGAAATAACCCATATTTTCTTTTTGTAATCCAGACATGACTTGATCTAGAAACACGTAGAGAGGTTGGTAGAGAGATTTTGCAAAAATATAAATATTTTGAAAACGCAGACCATTGGGCGCTGTGATGAGTGTTAGCAAAAGATTGGTCTTTCCACAGCCGGAAGGTCCCACAATGATGCAGCGAATGGTAGATGGAAACAGTGAACCATGGCGTTGTTCACGTGATGTGGGACAGAGATGGGAAACCATGTCCCCCACGGGGAATGACTCTTGCTGCTTAATAATCTTCATTTCAACTAAGGCTTAGACAGGCTAGCAGGCTGTCTATATACAGGACACCGAGCCTTGTCATAGAATCAGTAGACTGGTACTACAGGTTGACGATGGATGTCTTAGGACGTGCGTTGATGGCCAAAGCTAGGTCTGTCCCCATACATGATCCTAAACATGAAACAGATCCTGCCAATAAACACTATGTGAATAGGTCAGTAGTGCCACGCAAAAAACAGGGAGATTATGACTTTAAGGGAAAGCGGTTAACCCATGTAAAACATCCTCAAGTGTCTACAGACGTTACTACGAAAAGGTATGTGGATAACAAAGTGTATGAGTTTTATGACAAAGTGCCCTAGATTACGGTGAATGGCTATAGCGCTAATCACCATCGGATTATTCACGTGGACGACCCGCAAGACGAAGACGATGTCTGTACCAAGCGATACGTGACCTTCGAAATGAAAAGGCTTTATAAATTTATCCCATCTCTATTTTTAGTGTATCTGACAAATGAAAAACCTGTGAATGACAGAAACCATTTACCGCTAGTCCATGAACAGCACTTGACCTATGTGCTTGCTTCGGGTTTAAGCCACTATCGATTACACTATGATGGAACCATTCACATTAAATATGCCATACCTGATGAGAACCATTTACAAATAAAGATAAATGGTCATAGGATGTTGGTCCATAACCATGAAATGGTCAATGCAGGTGACGAATTATCCTTTCATCTCATGTGGACATGGGATGAAAAGCAAGCGGGAAAAACCATAAACGATTTCCCACTTTATGTGGAATTGGAATATACAGCCATGAAATAACAATCTGACTTTAGTTGTGATTTAAACTTTCTTGTGAAAGGTTGTTGGTCATTATCATCATGGTGAAACAAAGGTATGTGGTGAGAAGGACTAAAAAAAGGACTTTGTCCTTGGCAAAGCCTGGGCTTACGACATTCGTGGACAAGCCCTTGCGAAAGAAAAAAGAAAAAATAATGTATTGACCATAAAGAAAGCCTTTCGAGCAGCAGAGAGACATTTTATTCCAAAACGTCGGCGACAGGGTTCAAACCAAGGGCGAGTGATTCCCGCCCCCAAACGATCCGGATTTTTACCTGCTTTATTTGCTGGTCTGGCTGCTCTAGGTTCACTTTTGGGCGGTGCCAGTGCAGTGGCGAAAACCATTAAAGCCGCGCAGCAGGGCAAGCAACAACTAAAAGAAAGTCAGCGACATAATGAAACGATGGAAGCGATTGCTATGGGGGCAAGAAATGCCAATTTAAAGCTAGCTTTTTATCAACAAGGATTTGGGATTTCACCATTTCGAAATATTTAAAAAAAATAACCTCAGCCATAGCAAGACATGTCCTGACGCATCAACAAGTGGAAAGCTATGCTAAACAACTAAAGCTTTCTCATTTTCGAGGTGTGTTTATGCGAAACCAATTACCCCCACGAGCCTGGAAACAGGAATGTGCTGTTGTCAATTTGGATGATCACCGAGGACCAGGATCGCATTATGTAGCTTATGTCAAAGAGGAATCCACTGTATGGTACTTTGACAGTTTTGGGAATTTGCCCCCGCCCATGGAACTAGTGACCTATTTTGGAAACAGGATCAAGATATATTATAATGTGAAACGTGTGCAAACGTTTAACAGCCAACAGTGTGGACGTTTGTGTTTAATTTTTTATATAAGACGCAGCATAAGCAAAAACGCCAACAGTATGTCGGCAGAAAGTAAAACGTTTACACTGCATGGACGTGGACCTGAAGTCAGCCTAGGCTTTTACCCGCCTATCGAATTGAGTGAAAAACCCTATGGTTTGGGACTTGTTTCTCTTGAAACGTACAATCAAATACACAACATACGTGAAAATGTGAACAACAAGATTTACTATGATGATTCTGTGCTCACCCTGAACTCTGGTGGATACACGATCGATTATATTTATGAACACATTTATGTGGTGTTGATCAATGAATATGGTTTAAAGTAATTTCTCGATGGATCGCGCAAGTTTGAACTTGTAGGAAATACCAACACTCATCGTTGCAGTATTTTCTCCACATTCAAAATTGACTTTAAAACACGCCCTGATTCCATTGGCCCATTACTAGGATTTAAACCACGCGTGTTGGAGCCCAACAAAAAACACGAATCAGACCATGAAGTGAAATTCATTGAGGACTATCATGTGTCGGTGACGTGTAATATTATTAGCCAAGTGTACACCAATCAAGAACCATCGCATTCGCTTTATGACTTTATTGTAACATTGCCCAATGGCTATATTATTCGTGAAACCCCTCCAGTGGTGCTTTTTCATTCTGTGGCTGTCGATAGTATTAGTAATATAACATTAAGACTGATCAATAGAGAGCAACAACTCATTGATCTAGATTCTACCACACCAGTGACTTACAAGTTGGTGCTAAAGCCACTATGAAGTTTGTGTATAAAGCAACAACACCGTCTAGGAATGGTGTTAGTTGTTTGCCACGTGAATACACGTTAACATCGCAAGACAAGCAGATTTTACAGCATTTGGGTTACCACGTCAACCTCCATAATGAATTCTATCCTAGAGATAGCGAACCGCATCGAGGAGCAACCAGGAGTGGTAAGAATTGATCTCCATTCCTATCAAGCTCAAACACCTGGACTCAATAACAATGATGAAATTCAATTTGTTATCATCAACCAAGATATTTACACCCTACCACATGAAAGTGTCATTCAGATCGAAGGTCGGCTCACCAAAACCGATGGGTCTTCACCCACCACATCCAAGTTGGCCAACCATGGTTTGGCCTTTCTGTTTTCTGAAGTACGCTATGTCATTAACGATATCGTGGTGGATAGCACTCGAAATGTGGGCATTTTCAGTGTCATGAAACTATACCCCTCTTATAGTGAGGAAGAAGGTAAAACACTTTGCATGGCAGGTTGGTGTCCAGACTCGACCAATGACTGGATGGTACACACCGATGGGACCTTTACTGGATATTTACCTCTTAAACTGATTTTAGGCTTTGCCGAAGACCACCAGCGCATTGTGGTCAATGCAAGGCAAGTGCTTTATCTGGTGAGAGACAGGAGTGATAATAATGCACTCAAGGGAGCTGACAATGCCCCCATAGATTCAAAAATTAAACTACAACGCTTGCTATGGAAAGTGCCCCATGTGATCCTTGACGATAGCATGAAACTGGACATACTCAAGATGGTAAAGAGAGATATGCCTCTACCCATGGAATTTAGAAGCTGGGCACTCCATGAGTACCCGCTATTGCCCACTGGGTAGTTTATTGGCTGAGGAATAACCCACCCACCAAGGGAAGATGATTAAGAGAAGGAAGTAGATTTTGGATTGTAGAAAAAGGATAGAAAGATAGGAGGAGAGTCCTACAAAATTTATAAGTTTAGCTTTCAATACACTTAGAAGCGGTTGCCACCGAAAATCCGTGCTCGGATACCTAAAGTGGGTACGAGCTTGGTCGAAGCTGACTGGGACCGCAGCTAAGACTTGGGCGGTTTGCCAAAGAAAGGCTTTAGTGTGTTTCCTCCCAAGCATGCATAAAAGTACTATAGGGAAGGGTGATGGTCTGGCCAGACAGATAGTAAAAGCTTTATTGAGTATGAACGAGGGCATAAACCTAGGAAGAGCTAGGAAAGCCAGGATCCTGCCTAACTGTAGTATCAGAGAAATGATGAATCCAAAAACAAATATTTAATTTATTTAACAATTCAAAGAAGTTTGAGGAAATTAACAAGCGTGTAATATAATTTGGACAAACATAGTTCATTTGAACTTTTTAACAAATGGGGTCGCAGACCTCTCAACATTAAACGTTTGCTCCAGGCAATTGACAATTTACAAGGTTTCAAACCTTACATGTTTCTAAAATCTTTATAAGATTTAAACAAACAAACAATGAAGCAATTAAAGTTTGAACGTGAATTGGAGTACAAAGAGTGTACCTTAAGAAATTCTTGAGAGAATGTTCTAGAGAAAGTGACAACTTTGAAAATAACAATAATAAAAACATGAAAAATAAGATAGAAGTTCCTACAACTTCTTATATTTATACAGAATTATTATATGAGAATTATACAAAAGAGGGCAGGTCACTTACTGTGAAACCTGAAGAAAGTGAAAAGGAAAGTTCTAGACTTCCCAAGTTTGAGCAGGAATCACTAGCCAAATGGGACAGTTTCCATTTCGTGAAACCTGAACATGACTCGCTCAAGAGTTTAAAGAATTGTTTTCCCTGATTATAGGAAAGGAACAATGTGATTTGAAACTTGTATCACACAAGCAATTATGCAGAATTTAATTAATGTTAAACTAGCAAAGTTGGAAGGGCACCTTGTGAGTGACACCTTATAGAAAGTTACAATTTTATTAATATGGGTGGTTAGTAGAAGGTTGAGGAAAGATCATTGGGATATAGGATCAATGTTCATGGCCGTATTTAATATAACCGGACGATCGCGACGCGGTAGAAACGTGGAGCAAGCACTGGTTATCACTATAGTCTGTAAAAATTGATGCAAAGTTCACTGTAGAAACTCGAAAGTTCATGAGAAAGAAAGTTTTTACAATGCTGGAAAGAACTGGTTGCACTAGATAGGCGAGAGTCTATTGCTGGAGAAAATGGTGGATTACAGTTAAATGCGCCATAGAACATCCCAACGGTGGACGAAAGTTAGCTATTGCAGTAATTTAAGGAAGATTCCTCATTTTAACTAGTATTTTCACAAGTGAGTGAAAAATACCTGACGGCAAGCCTCGCAGATAGAGTACCAGATCTGGAAAGTTCCAGAACGATCTTTATAGAAGAATGGAGACAAAGTTAATCCAGCGGAGGAACTAGCTTTATAATTTATAGACAGCGGGTATTAGATAATATCCCACGTAGTGAGAGGATTTCTCATTTTGCAAGCATAAGAAATGCTGCTTTTCACCAAGATTGGCTTGATTAGACAAAAGCCCAACATGGAAAATCCCGCGAAGAATGATTACCGCCCCACAAGTAATCTCACGCTGTCTATAAAATAATTAATAAAAGCATGTAGATAAAGTTGATGAAGATGAGGTTAAAACCTTTAAAATGGTACTTATCTTGATTTCATGTTGAAGGCGAAGTTTCCTTTGAAGATAACTACTTTGCCAACATGGCGTAGAAGAGAGTATGCCTCTTGGTTTGAGGACGCTAGCTCGAGAGGAGCTTTGACTGATCGAGTCAACTGCCGACTGAGAAGTGAGACCTGCTCAACGGAGCACGGAGGGACCAAGGAAGGGGAAAAGAGTGGGGGGTAGGAGACAAAAGGAGAACATATAAGCATTGCCAACTTTAAAACAAAAAATTGATCTCTTGCTGAGCCGGTCTTCAAAGAGTTGACAACAGATGATACTAGCGCAGCATGGTGAGTAAAAGAGTAGACGTAGTTCTCTTGCTCATGGAGATAATAGCTGGCGATGGCAGTAAAATCTGGTAGCCAGATGGAGAAGGAATTCCTCTTGCACCAGGAAGAATTGAGGAGCTTCAGATATTCGCTGCTATGTGACGCTAGGTGGGTCATAGAATATATATCTGGAACAGACTCATACAAAATATAAGCAACCGGAACACCTAAGAGAAAATAGATCACTGTCGGTGTTTGACAAAGAGGAAGGAAAGAACATGCAAAAGCATTCAAAATTTTAATCTCTCGTACCGTTTATTCCAAGAATGCACCATACTGGGAGGGGCAAACACCAACAGGGAACAAGAAAAACAAGTAAACATTTAAAGGTAATAAGCAATTGCGGAGAAGTAGTCTTGTGATCTGACCATTAGTGGTCAAAGCTCTGACTACCCTGACTCTCCCATCTCTTCCAGGAGAACACTCGGTCACTCTACCCGAGATCCATACTAGAGGGGGTGAAAAATCCCTAACTAAGACCAAGTCTCCCACTTTAATGTCGGGACTGGAAAGAAACCACTTCTGCCTCCGTTGCAAGGAAGTTAAATATTCCAAGTTCCATCTCTTCCAAAAAGAATTGCGGAGGGCTTCAAGTTTACGCCAAGCAATAGGTAAATCAGAATCCCTGAAAGAATTAGGAAGGGGAGGATGGGCAGAGAGAGAAGTGCGTGTAAGACAGTGACCAGGTGTGAGTGGAAGGAGGTCATCAGGGTCATTAGAAAGCGGAGTTAAATAACGAGAATTAACGACATCTTCTATCACAAAATAACTAGAAGCTGAGGGAAATAAAGCACTAGTAAAGATTGCGATACAATGCAAAAGGAGAATTAACAAGTTTAAACAAAGCGTATAGAAACAAGTACATCTATTCAGGACAAGAATATACCAAATAAACAAAGAAACTATGCGAGTAGAAAGCAAGAACGCCATAGGTAACAACCTAGTAGCCATAAACAATGACCTCAAGTTATAATGAGTATCAAAGGGGTTACTCAGAAAAATACTTAAGTCAGCGAAGAACGTGACGTGACAAGTATAAATGCAAAAACACATCGAATGTGACGACGAGAAAAAGTAAGTTTGTTCATCAATGAACAATAAGATTTCAAAATATGTAAGCAAAGTGAAATACATGAGCGCGTGAGAAATACGCAACGAAGTTTTGAAACAGGGATCGAAGCAGTTATAGAATACGAGCATGAGTAAGTGGAAGACACAGGCAAGCGCGGCCTTGACACACATAGTACAACGAGATAAGGCATATAAATAGCTGAAAGAGTCCTTAACTGGAACAAGTTTATTTTGGGAAGTAGGTGAACGGCTTCTGTACTTGCAGTAGCGACTCGCCAGACAATGGTTGGCAATCAGCCAAAGTTGAGATAAGAGAAACATGCTTTGAACTTTGTCAAGCGTACAGGAAATAAACAGTGACTTGACCTTAATCGGGCTTGTATACAAACAAGTCTGACAAACAAGCAGTTCAATGTACACAAACAACACTTGTTGAATCAGCTGTAACTTAAAGCAGATATTCGGGTTGGACGACATGCAGTCAATCGTAACTTGGACGTGAACAAACAATTTAAAGCTATATGAAATAAAGTAAGAAATCAATTTCGCATAATTTAGAGGATCACGGAATCCGACAATTTTCGACAGGAAAAAGCTTAATTCTTCCGAGCAAAGAAGACAAGCTGGGACATTGAGAAGAAGGTTATGCATAAGAATAGTTATTCTTGATGTTAGAGAATTCAGATTTTCAAGCGGTTTCAAAAGCGGCTTCCAATTGTGAGGAAGGAGGGAGGAGCCGACCGTGGCCATCCTTCTAAATAACGAAAGAAGTGAAACATGGCTTACAGCAAAGTGATGGTGACTGATAGCCATGGTTTTACACAAGGGGAAGATAGTTTTCGAGTAAGCAATTAACTGCTATAAAAAATGACATAAGAAGGTAAACGAAATAACACAAAGCAAGGCGAACTTGAATTGCCATTTTGTGCGGGAAGAAGGAAAAACCATTTAAACAACTTACAGAGGTAGTGTAGTTGTTCACGATAAGACATCGTTTCGGCAAGTGTTTTTCAAAAATATTGAGATCTGAAACATGAGCGTTCTCTTTTTCAGAAATGGGATTTATGTCAGCTGTAACGAAATGACATTGCGCTTTGGTTTGAAGACTGGGATATTGAATTTCACCAGTTATAACCCAACCAAAATCGGTGTCTCTGGCGACCACGGTTGAAGATAACTTGCGTGTTTGTTTGCGAAGGCACTTCCAAAAAACATTGGCACTGAAAAGTACATCAATGGGACCTTGAGCATTAAACTGAGGATCAGCCAACCTTAAGTGCGAGGGAATGTTTAAATCGGAAGTATTAATAGAGTGACTTGGAGTGTCCTTGCCAATACTGGTAAGAATGAGACAGTTTAAATTAAGATTGTTGTTTCTTTGGCAAACGTCTCTGATTTTCAATTTTGAAGACTGCAAGACTTGAGTTTTCAAATTATCAATGCCGGTCACATTGATAGAAGTCGGTGATGACGAAAGACCTAGTTTTTTAATCAACGATTGCGAAACAAAATTATGAGTTGAAGCGGAATCGAGAAGACCACGGGTTCTAAACCAATTTTCAAATTTATCTTGGATTTCGAATTGTACAGTGGTCAAAAGGGTTTGCGCACTATGAAAAGTTTCGGCGTTAGAAATGCAGGAAGAAGCATTAGTTTGTTCGGAGCTGCTCTGCATGGAGCTTGAAGAGGCAGGTACTGATGACCTCGATTTATCGTGAACGTGCAATAAAGAATGATGCGGTTTTTTGCAATGAAAACAGAGATTGGATGACGTACAGTTCGAAGAAGAATGCTTAGGTGACAAGCAATTGAAACAATGTTTGCTATTCAAGACAAACTTCCTTCGATCTTCGACAGACAATTCTTTAAAGGATTTGCACAAATACAATGTGTGAAGCTTTTTACAGAGCGTGCATTTTAACGATTTGTTGAGCGGCCTGATTTGTTCTCTTGCATGATTGAAAGAAGAACGGGTTTGCTTGTTCTCGACAGATGGGGGCTGATGTCCCTTTGAAAAAGCAAGGTTTTTCTCAAAAATTTGACACTGAGGATTCGTTTCGACCTTTTCGCACTGAAATGCGAGTGCTGTAAGAACTTGGCATCGGCTGTTAAGAAACGAGATTAAGTGTTCGAAGGAAAATTCTTCCTTGCGAGCGAGTTCAATTTCCCAAGCCTTTAAAGTTGAAAAATCGAATCTTGATGTAGCCAGATGAATGAGTATGGTGTCCCATGTTTGGACAGGCTGCTTAAGTTGGTATAATGCTCTGACATTCAACTGTATAGAATCTAAGAGGTCTCTTAAAGAGGTGACGTCATTAGGTTTGACGGCCGGTAGGTTGAAGAGACAGCGTATGTGGCGAGCTACACTCAAACGTAAATTGCCATATCTCTCTTTAAGGAGATTAAAGGCGATGTGGTAGTTGTCTGCGCTTAAAGGCAGTGACTCCACTAAGGCTAAGGCCTCAGATTCCAAAGACGTACGGAGGAAATAAAATTTATGTATGTCTGGGATCTCGGTATTTTCATGAATTAGGGAGCAGTAAAGTTCGTAAAAAGAATACCATTCACCTTCCTTGCCTGAGAAGTGCGGTAGGCTTATCTTAGGAAGTAACGGTTTCGGTTTGTTCTTGTGAACTGAAGCGGGTGCGAACTGGCCCGGATTGATGACCTTAGTGTCCGGTTCTGAGATATTGCGGATCAGTTGGTGGGCCTTTGCAATCCCTTCAAAGTACAAGGGTTCGACCTCGTCCCGATCCGATTGAAGTTCTGGGCAAGCGGATTCAATCTCGGTTTGAATTTGATCATAATAATCATAAGACCGTTCGTACAACTTAAGGCGATGTGTCAAGATATCTAAATCACACTCGGCGGGATTTAATTTGCTGATGAAATTTCTGAATCTAGTGAGTTGCCCTTTATAGGAAGAACGTCTAGCAATGAGAGTTTCCTCTTTTTCAGTAGGAGCCATGATAAAGAGAATAAATTGAAATACAACTCACGAAACTGTAGAACCTTGGAGATGCTGTCAAGTTTGCAGCAGCGAATGGGTAGAAAGAACAGGACACACCAAAGGAGACAGGAGCGGCCTCTTTCCCGTTCACAGGCTTTGCATGATGTAGTTACAGCTGAAAAATCCAAAGCAGATATTAATAATTTGCCAAGTATTGTCAAATGACACTTGACAAACAATAGAAATAAAAAATGGACTCTCCCGGGTTTCTGGTACCAAATTTTGGGTAGTTTATTGGCTGAGGAATAACCCACCCACCAAGGGAAGATGATTAAGAGAAGGAAGTAGATTTTGGATTGTAGAAAAAGGATAGAAAGATAGGAGGAGAGTCCTACAAAATTTATAAGTTTAGCTTTCAATACACTTAGAAGCGGTTGCCACCGAAAATCCGTGCTCGGATACCTAAAGTGGGTACGAGCTTGGTCGAAGCTGACTGGGACCGCAGCTAAGACTTGGGCGGTTTGCCAAAGAAAGGCTTTAGTGTGTTTCCTCCCAAGCATGCATAAAAGTACTATAGGGAAGGGTGATGGTCTGGCCAGACAGATAGTAAAAGCTTTATTGAGTATGAACGAGGGCATAAACCTAGGAAGAGCTAGGAAAGCCAGGATCCTGCCTAACTGTAGTATCAGAGAAATGATGAATCCAAAAACAAATATTTAATTTATTTAACAATTCAAAGAAGTTTGAGGAAATTAACAAGCGTGTAATATAATTTGGACAAACATAGTTCATTTGAACTTTTTAACAAATGGGGTCGCAGACCTCTCAACATTAAACGTTTGCTCCAGGCAATTGACAATTTACAAGGTTTCAAACCTTACATGTTTCTAAAATCTTTATAAGATTTAAACAAATAAACAATGAAGCAATTAAAGTTTGAACGTGAATTGGAGTACAAAGAGTGTACCTTAAGAAATTCTTGAGAGAATGTTCTAAAGAAAGTGACAACTTTGAAAATAACAATAATAAAAACATGAAAAATAAGATAGAAGTTCCTACAACTTCTTATATTTATACAGAATTATTATATGAGAATTATACAAAAGAGGGCAGGTCACTTACTGTGAAACCTGAAGAAAGTGAAAAGGAAAGTTCTAGACTTCCCAAGTTTGAGCAGGAATCACTAGCCAAATGGGACAGTTTCCATTTCGTGAAACCTGAACATGACTCGCTCAAGAGTTTAAAGAATTGTTTTCCCTGATTATAGGAAAGGAACAATGTGATTTGAAACTTGTATCACACAAGCAATTATGCAGAATTTAATTAATGTTAAACTAGCAAAGTTGGAAGGGCACCTTGTGAGTGACACCTTATAGAAAGTTACAATTTTATTAATATGGGTGGTTAGTAGAAGGTTGAGGAAAGATCATTGGGATATAGGATCAATGTTCATGGCCGTATTTAATATAACCGGACGATCGCGACGCGGTAGAAACGTGGAGCAAGCACTGGTTATCACTATAGTCTGTAAAAATTGATGCAAAGTTCACTGTAGAAACTCGAAAGTTCATGAGAAAGAAAGTTTTTACAATGCTGGAAAGAACTGGTTGCACTAGATAGGCGAGAGTCTATTGCTGGAGAAAATGGTGGATTACAGTTAAATGCGCCATAGAACATCCCAACGGTGGACGAAAGTTAGCTATTGCAGTAATTTAAGGAAGATTCCTCATTTTAACTAGTATTTTCACAAGTGAGTGAAAAATACCTGACGGCAAGCCTCGCAGATAGAGTACCAGATCTGGAAAGTTCCAGAACGATCTTTATAGAAGAATGGAGACAAAGTTAATCCAGCGGAGGAACTAGCTTTATAATTTATAGACAGCGGGTATTAGATAATATCCCACGTAGTGAGAGGATTTCTCATTTTGCAAGCATAAGAAATGCTGCTTTTCACCAAGATTGGCTTGATTAGACAAAAGCCCAACATGGAAAATCCCGCGAAGAATGATTACCGCCCCACAAGTAATCTCACGCTGTCTATAAAATAATTAATAAAAGCATGTAGATAAAGTTGATGAAGATGAGGTTAAAACCTTTAAAATGGTACTTATCTTGATTTCATGTTGAAGGCGAAGTTTCCTTTGAAGATAACTACTTTGCCAACATGGCGTAGAAGAGAGTATGCCTCTTGGTTTGAGGACGCTAGCTCGAGAGGAGCTTTGACTGATCGAGTCAACTGCCGACTGAGAAGTGAGACCTGCTCAACGGAGCACGGAGGGACCAAGGAAGGGGAAAAGAGTGGGGGGTAGGAGACAAAAGGAGAACATATAAGCATTGCCAACTTTAAAACAAAAAATTGATCTCTTGCTGAGCCGGTCTTCAAAGAGTTGACAACAGATGATACTAGCGCAGCATGGTGAGTAAAAGAGTAGACGTAGTTCTCTTGCTCATGGAGATAATAGCTGGCGATGGCAGTAAAATCTGGTAGCCAGATGGAGAAGGAATTCCTCTTGCACCAGGAAGAATTGAGGAGCTTCAGATATTCGCTGCTATGTGACGCTAGGTGGGTCATAGAATATATATCTGGAACAGACTCATACAAAATATAAGCAACCGGAACACCTAAGAGAAAATAGATCACTGTCGGTGTTTGACAAAGAGGAAGGAAAGAACATGCAAAAGCATTCAAAATTTTAATCTCTCGTACCGTGTATTCCAAGAATGCACCACCCACCACCATCACACACAGTTGGTCTGTAAAACAGCTCGCTATACAGAGAGACCTCTCTACATTATCGTGGGTTTTCAAACGAATCGCAAGTATCAACAAACCAAAAATGCCACGCAATTTGATCACCTGCAATTGAGAACTGCACGTCTTTTCCTCAACGGTGCTGTGTTTCCCTATCTAGGACTGGATTTGGATTTTTCAAAAAATAAGTTTGGCCCCCTGTACGACTTGTTTTCTAAATTTCGATGGTCGTATTATCAAAAAGAGAACGGCCCCATGCTGCTACCCCAAGCGTTTAAGGCAAGGGCGCCACTGATTGTTTTTGACTGTTCTTACCTGGAAGAGTCAGTCAAGCCATCCAATATTGACATTCGACAAGATTTTGAAACGCATGACAATGTACCAGCCAATACGACAGCCTACTGTTAGATTATTCATCACAAACAAGTCAACTATTATCCACTGTCAATCCAAGTGACGAGTGTATAAATAACAGGTCAACCCACGTCAAGCCGCTCAGTCATGTCTTGCTTTAAAGCATCAAGAGAAGTCACATCCATGAATTTAAACTCTGAAGAACAACGTTTCAAGACTTTTGCAAAATGGCCAGTGCCTTTCATAAACCCACAAGCCTTGGCGGCCGCTGGATTCTACTATTTAAAAACAAGAGATGAAGTGAAATGTGCCTTTTGTCCCATCATCATAGACCAATGGCAAGAGAGCGATGAACCCATGCAGGAACTTCAGCGCTGGTCACCTGCCTGCCCCTACCTGTGCAGAATGGAGGTGGGAAATATACCCTGTCATTCAAGCTATCCCTCACTCGTGCCTCTGAGTGATGAAAAAAAAGCAAGTTACGATACGTGTGGACTGTATGGTGTCAACGGTGCTTCGGCGAGCAGCTCACCGTCAAAAACGCCTAGTTTAGAGACATTGGGACATCAACGGTGTTATGGACGTTACAAACACAAGAGACTATATTGTTGTATCAGTTGGTATCGACCTTATCCCAAAATGACAAAAGCCTGTAAGACGTGTTATGATAATAAAATGATGTAATTCTTAAATTCTTATTTTTTTTCATGTCCCCCTGTCCTACCCTAACCTCATTTTTTTTCAAACTAGCATAGCAGGTAAGTCCATGTCATGACCACACCTTAGTGGCCAATGGTTTGTCAGTCGTCAGTTGAACTTGGTCCAGGCAAGCTGCAACATGTTGCGCACACTCATTGTGGATTGCGAAGGGTTTAAAATTGGTGACAACAAATTTATATTTAAACAAGTGGCCATTATCGATTGTACCAGGTTTTGGATATCGCAAGCTACACATTTGCTATTTAAACCGCCCCAGGCTTTTGATTTGTTAGGTGAAAAAGACCGCAAACAAACCCAGTGGATTGAAAAGCATAAGCAACTAGACTGGAATCAAGGAACCATTTCCTATAAATATTTGGACGTGGTCATGAAAGCACACTTGTCCTCGGCCAATGTGGTATTTGTGAAAGGTAATGAAAAACGTGAATGGTTGCAACAATTTTTGGCGTCTTACTGTCAATGTATCGACCTCATGGACCTGGGCTGCCCCTCCCTGCAAACGCTGATGGATACTTGTTCCTGTGGCAACATTATCCATACAGCCCTAGCGCATGCGTGGCATCTCTTTCATTGGTTAACCACCCATGCCTGCTGGGAGTTGTTGAACAAAATTAAAACTCAAGATTTACCTGTGAATGACGCCAGTGAGATTTCTACAAGCGACGTGTAAACATCTACAACACGTGATACCATGGAGAAGGGCAATGCTACAGACAACGCCATCGGCATGTTCTTTGTGTGCAAAAAGAAACTAGACACTTTTACCAAAGAGGAACTCTTAGCGTTGCCCAAGTCGTTCATTTATTATGTGGCCGCCAACGCGGTGAAAGAAATCTGGCAACATGTACCAAAATCATGAACTCAAGACCTTGTGTTGAGTGAATTGCAACCCTGTACGGATTACGATCACCATAAGCAAGTGACCATGGCAAAAATACCCTCTATGCGTCAGTGCGCGACTTGTCAGCTGGTGAAACTATATCACGGTCATAAAAATCCGTGTAAAGACTTTGTTGAATCATTCACGGGTTTCATGGCGAGAAAAAGCAACAACAACAACAAACACAAACATCGTCCACAGAGGAGGAGGAGGAATACCAAACATTTTCACCATCGATGGAAAAGGATATGCCAGACCTGTACTGGCAATGGCGTCATTGACAAAGTGATTCAATATTTACCTTTCGAAATCCATTTTCCAGGTTATCGTTTTTGTGGTCCTGGAACTCATCTTGAAAAACGTTTGCAGCGTGGTGATGTACCCATTAATCTTTTGGACCAAGCATGCAAAGAACATGACCTATCTTATCGCCATAGTCATCCTGGTTTAAGACATGTGGCAGATAAATTGTTATTGAAAAAACTAAACAACGTTTCATATCCTGTGATGCCTCAGTGGGTGAAAGAATGGCAGCCCTGATTGTGATGAGTGCTATGAAAGGAAAGTTGATGATGCATGGACATGAACATTAAGGAATTGAGGAGTGAGGAATTGGGATGTGTTTGTATTCTATTTTTTCTTTTGTCAATCCCTATGGTTATGAAATAAAAAACAAAAGTTTACCAGGACACAATGTTTCATTTTAATTTAAAAGAAATCATGATGTTGATGGGCTTATTTTCACATTTTCACATGTTCACACATTGTCATTTGCCAATTTACAATTTACAGTTTTTAAAAATGTCTGTTTCAAGTTTTGCGTTTCTGATGATATGGATACTCTATTTAAAAATGTCTGTTTTATGTTTTTGAATTTTTATATTTCACACATGAGCATTTCCAGTTTAAAAAAATGTGTGTTTTAAGTTTTGCTTTTCTGGTGATATCAAAGCATGGATTTTCCACTTTGTTGTTTTGTCATTTTTCCATTTGGTGTATGTCGAAAGTTGAGATTTGTCAATGATGTCAATGCGAGTGCTTGACCATGATAATGATGATGCAGTGAGTTTACGTGTGTTTTGAGAAACATTGAGGTCTACGACTACTGCAGGTAAGACTGTTTTTTACAAAAATAATGTATATTCACCGCTACATTTCAAAGGAAAAAAAACTATCGACAAAAAGAAATTAATATATAAGTGAAAATTTCCCCCTCCCCACCTACCCTACCTCACCGTGTTTGCTCTGGTCATACATACACACCGGCTCTCTCTCTCTCTCTACTCACACAACCCTACCTGTCTTTTTGGGAACAAACACAACCACTTTATTTATTCCCAAAGGCACATTCTCCACATGCACACTCATCCCAAAAGAACTTTTTTTAGTTTTCCATTTACGATTTACATTACAAAAAAAAATATAAATACTAGTCATTAAAGTTACTGAAAAATACTATTACTCATTTCATATTTACAAACACTACAACTTTGTACAGCTTTAAAAGAATCACACTATATACCATTTTCCAATTCCCAACTCGGTTAAATTTAAAATAAAAATAAAAATAAGGTTGCATAGAACTTTCTTTAAAGAGCAAAAGGTTCAAGTGGGTTGCCACTATTTACAAAATCTACTATTTACAATGGCAAAAACCAATATTTACAAAATACAAAATACTAAATCAACGAGTTACAAAAAGCCATGCCCCTAAACGAACAAACAGAAAAATCACACCTCCTCCTCCTTGCGGTCATAACCCCAGGACAGGCTCGTGAGCAACTTATTAGCCCACACACGTATGTTAACCATGGAGGCGAGGGTGCGTTTTCTCTGTTCTACAGGATACAAATGATGGTTGCTGGATTGTATCCTGCACTGTGTATGGGACATAGGTTTGCCAGTGCGTAAAACCGCTAAGTAATCGTCTACACGTAGCGATTTTACCACTGCCCCACCTACACCTTTTGCTCTTTTGGCTTCCTTACAGTCTAGTGTGCGATAAGCATACATTTTCGAAGCCAAACCTACGAATTCCGTCATAATGGGATCACCACATTCATCTTTTTATGGGCAGCTGAAACATATTGTCAGCACTATACGAAGAGGTGTCGAACCAGTCACTATGCTGTCTCATGACGTCATAGGGGTTGCAGTGGCGAATGTGGTAAATGAATGAGTCCATATCCATATACAAAAGAGATACGTCCTCAAAATGGCGTTTGGCAAACTCATAGTGGAATCGATACATGACCGATTTAGAAAAGTCTAAAATGACTTGACCCAAGTAAATGGGCTTATCCATGGTCACGCTGGTCTTACTCATTTCAATAGTAGCCAAATCCTCATCGATAATTTTGATCGATTTGAAATTTGGCTTGGCAATATACCGCCGGGCACCCCACTGCCCCTCCCAGACATTCACCAATTTAATGTCACGGTATTTGCGGACATTCTCCATGGACTTGCCATAGATGCAGTTGTTCATTAATTTAAAAATAATAATTTCAAACTGCTGTGTTGCCATTTGTCGGTGCTCTGTGTTGAGTAGCATGTATGGCTTGAGCCATGCTTTATGAGAAAATGAAATACCCCTATGGATTTTCTTCAACACTAAGCCTTGAGCTAGATATTGCACCTACATTTGGATATGCAGCACATACCGATTTTTGTTGTAAAGTGTGCCCATGAGTTTTTCAATTTTCACTTTTCTGTCAGGGGGAACCATTTGCACAATTCAGAATGGGAAATAGGCATGATCATCATACAAGGATGAGGGATATTCAATATCAACTTCTAGCACATATCCACGGCCTGTTTCTTGGCTAGCCATGTTTACATCAAATTCAGACACTTGTTTCTCTGTCAGCCAAGCAAACTTCCCATAGGGCAAAGGCTGACTCATGGCGTAGCCGTACAAATTATTCACGTCATAGTACATTAAGTACGATTCTGGTTTGTCTGGTGAATAATCAGGCATGTAGACATTGTTCGCTTCGGCATGGCGATGGTTAAGTGACACAAAGCCACCGCGAATGCCCTTTTCAAAAAATAGAACCATGTCTACATCAGTGAGTAAATCAAATTCCACTTGAGTGTATTTTAAAGCGGCATCGAACGAGAGCCCAGGACTCGTATAATAGTGAGCCGGGTCAAGACCATAAATGTGCTGTCACAACTCACGAAATTTTTCAAACACATCAGTGAGCAGCAATACATCCAGTTTTAGGTAATGCATAGCATATTCACTTAGCGCCTTAATGGCAAACACTCGCCAAACTTGACATGCATGTGCATAGTCTTCATCGGAAACGGTACTGCGTGTTAGTTTTGAGTAAAATTTCTCTTGTGGTGGGAGTTTTGTTTGCTTTAACACGTCCCAGCTGTTGCAGAATTCATACGGGAATATACCTTTCCGAATGCACAATTGAAATTGCTTGGGATCATTAAAATGCATTCTAATATTTTTAATTCCTCTTCATTAAAGCCATTCACAAGACAGTCTAGCGAGGATGCCACAAACTTGAAGGAATCCAAAAATCGAATGCTAAAGTTGCTCAACCGCCATGTCAGGGCTGTAAAACGCTCATGGTTTTGGGGTATAATGGTAAACGAGCCCTTGTTGACATGACCCAATTCACGAATCAAAAGCTGAATGTGATAATTTGCCAGATTGTGGAAAAAGACAGTGATGAAACGAGGTGCTGGAAAGTTCAAATTACATTTACTATGCGCACATCCACGAAACTCTCCCGTAAAGTGCGAGTGATCATGAACGGTGTCTTCAGCACTGATCAGTGGCTTTTCACAAATATGACATGTCGTGGCATGCTCATATAGCTGCTGCTGTTCTGGAGATAGGTTCATGGGTACTGGATGGTCCAGTAATCCCTGTACATGTTCGGCCAACTTTACAAGTTCATCCAAAAACCATCTGGCACAATCTGGCCCCTCACGGTATTTGTAAAAGGATTGTGTGGGGTCATAGGCACACACCACATTAAATCCTATGGCAAAAGGTTCATGTTTTTGAATGGGTGTGGTTGAGCTCATGGTGGGATCTGGTTCACATCCCGCCATGGGTGTGGTGAGTGCTTCAAAATCTGCATACACCACATAGGGAACAGTGTCATACTTATGAATGTCCTTAAACTTTAACACAGCCTTGTCTCCTTGTGGCAATATCAGTCTCAACGCTTCCTGAGAAACACAATCTATCCTATGACGTTCCAAAACTGTAGGGGTTGTAAAATATTGTAGACAACGGTCGCAAATGTACTTCTTACCATTATGCTTGGACGCTTGACTGCTTAGTAATCTACTCAGGCTTTTAATGAGTCAATAGTGATTCACTTCTCCCACAGATAAATATAAAAGATGAATGTGGTGTCGTTTCGGTACTTTTGTGGCATAAAGAGGACCTACAAACTCATTACCATTAAGGCCATACATCACGAACGAAAAGTCATGGTTGTCTTGTTCAAACTTATGGATCTCGGTTAAGTCCATAGGGAACGACACACGAGTTAAATTTAAAGATTGTTTTAATTCAACAAACTTGGCCTTGTACATTCCTGGCCTGTGACAGGCGCGTAGTGCTGGTTGCAAATAGGCTGCTTCAGCCCACAGGAAGCAATCATTGTCATGATTCTTTATATTCACCACAGCCTTTTTCGATTCTATTGCTAGTGGTGTTTTAATATAGCTAGACCCGGTATTCAACGGGTTGAATTGACAAATGTTGATTTGTAGACAATGAATTTTGTTTAACGCTAAACCACTGGGTCCTTGTTGCAGTTTATCAAATTTTGATAGCAAGGCATTGACCACATGGGATTGATACCACTCGTTCAGATTATCGGCTATCAAAAGCGCTTGCATTTTACTGCCAATATAAAACGGTTTTTTATGCTCACCGTCCTTGTTTTTGTAAATGAAATCGCACACGAGTTGTGTATTGACCTTTAAAGCCGTTTGCAACCATTGCGCTGTACAAATTTGTTCTTTAAAAATGTCAAAACATGATTCGACAAAGTCTTTTGGGATTAAACTCTCTCTAACATTCACTACGCGGCCAGAGCAAACACGCTTTTTAAACCAAGAGTCAAGGGGTTCCCAAGTTAAGCTAACGGTAGCAGTGGCAAAAGACATGATTTTTTATAAAAGAAACAATCTCACCACAGTTTTCAGCCGTAGACTGCTCGGTAAACACTGGTCCCCAACACACAGAAGTGGTTGTAGTGGTCAAGCGTTTTCCAACACACTAAAAAAATCAAATAAACCACTATGAGTATATCCATTCCAAATAGCATTTATCATAAAAAATAATAAAAATTAAGAACAGGATATATATATATATAGATATATATAATTTAAAAAAAATCTTACCTGGGTTTTGTAAAAACACTTGCTTTTTCTGCCTTGTCTTGTAGACTTCTGTGAAATTGTTTGCCTCTCCCTGTCTCTCTCTCTCTTTGTCCACAACAACAGGTATATAAGTTATCTAAAACAAACAAACAAACAAACAAACAAACAAACAAAATAAAAAACAATTCATCATTCAAATGGTAAATCAATAATCATTTAATCATTGATTAGCATAAAATAAAATAAACAGTGTTATTCCAACACTTACCTCAAATATATAATATATCCAATATAGTAACCAACTGGGGTTGAGCACACGAATGCAATTACTTTTATACACATACAATACAGCCTATGTTTACACTGCAGTGTTTAAAACAGTAATGACTGACTGCGTGTCATATCATGATCAACACTCTAATATCCCCTGCCCTCCTCTCCTCGCCCAGCCCATCGCCCTGTGTCCCCCTTATCATAGCTGTTAACATTGCTCTTGCCCTGCAATTGGCTATGGCAATGGTAGGGGGAGGAGTTATACTCGCTTACTGCATTGTTTCTCTGACGTCGTTGCAATATTGTTCGACCTCCAAGTGGCATCTACGTCACTGTAATTTTCCATTGGCCTGTGGTCCCGTTCGCTCACATTACTGAATCGCGATAACATGTCACATCCTGTCACCCAGCCAGCCAAGCTTCAAGCAGGCCTCTCGAGCAGATATTCTGTTTTCCCATTCTGGCTGCCAGTTAGACATACATAGAAAAACAAGTTCTGTTGTTGTCGACTATTTTTATTCGTCTCATAGCATTATGAATTTTGTCTGGTTGCTGGTCAGTGTTTACCAACACGTTTTAACGATCGTCATGAGGGATTTTCGAAAATATTCGCCTTCATTCATCTGTCATAGGAAAAAATATATCGAAAAAGACCCCTCGTTTTGCCATACATCGCCCCCGTCGAAATAGCCATTTCCCCGTATCCACCATGGCCAATCATAGCCTCGTTGTACCATACGTCAAGCGCTACCGGCTCTGTCTACAAACACGCATTTAAAAAAATGCTTAGTTTTTTGTCCTAGAGACTTGACATTTATTTTCGTGGTAGAGGGGGTAGGAACCTTTCATTTATGTTAAACAATTTTTTTTGTCAACGTGTTGGTTTCCAAAATAGTAAAAATTCAAAATTTAAGGGTTTTCAAAAAAACATAGAATAAAAAAAAAGTTTTATTATAAAAAAATAAAGGTCATAGAGACCATTGGTTTGAACTATGTATGGTTTTCAAACTATCGCCTACTTTAAAAAACAAAATTTTTCAATTTTTTTTTTTCAAAAATATAACGAGTGGTCTATAGGAAAGAGGACGTCAGCTCGAGTCCAACGACACCTCATTTGCTAAAATCCGACCATCCGTTCGCCAATGATCCCCAATGTTCGCGAGAAAGTAGGCTATCATTTTTTCTCCTACACCCTTGAAACTTGCTGTCCACCTAGAGGGCATAGCCACCTTTCATTAACGTCAAACAAACTTTTTTCCAACATTCACCGTTTCCAAAATAGCGACAATCCAAGAAACAAGAATTTTCAAAAAAGAAAAATCAGCACACATTCTTAGCAAAGAGGACGTCACCGCGTTCCTAAAGAACACATCGTTCTAGCCTTACAAGCTCATTAAATATCACCAAAATGTCAAAAACGCACGTTTACCTCAAATTGGGTTTCCAAATTCCACCCATTGTAAAAAATAACCTCACCATCAAATAGAGCGGAAAAATACCATCTAAACGACCCCTCACTCGACCCTAGTCCTCCCCCACCACCAGCTTTTTCCAACATAGCCATACGTATTCAAGCACATACGCGATTATAGGTAGAACCCCCATTCTAGCACTACTACACAGTTTTAGTCCTAGAGGCTTGACATTTATTTTGCTGGTAGAGAGGGTCAGGGTCATTCATTTATGCCAAACAATTTTTTTGTAAAGTTCCTAGTTTCCAAAATGTAAGAATTTCAAAATTGGACTGTTTTCAAAAAAAAAACATAAAAAATAAAATAGTTTTATTATAAAAGTAATGGACATAAAGGCCATCCGTTTGAACCATGGCACAACGTTCTATTATTTTTGGTTTTAAAACTATCGCCTACTTTCCAAACAAAAATTTTCAAATATTTTTTGAAAAATATAATACGTGGTCCATAGAAAAGAGAACGTCAGCCCGAGTCCAACGATATGTCGCATGTCAAAATAGGACCATGGGCTCGCGAGAAATCCACTAATTTAACATGGCTGAGGCTTAGTAGTGGGGCAAGGAGGGTTCTAGAGTGTAATAGAACTCTCATCACTCCCCTACTCTTATGACATGTCGTTACAGGTAGCTGATTAGTGCAGGAGTTTCAACAACAACAAAAGCATTTCTACAGAAAAGAAATAATTGACAATAAATATAGATTTAGATACTAAACATTTTTAAAGTCTTTGTATGGAGCGTGGAGCTTTATGGAAGTGAAACTTGGATTGTTAACGCATTAAAAAGAAGAAGAGAATTCAAATATAGATTTAGGTATTAGAAGTTAAGTTAAAAGCCTTTTTATGGAGTGTAGCACTTTATGGTAGTGAAACTGGGACTGTGAACACATTATGAAAGAAGTGAATTCAAGATGTTGAAATGTGGTGTTAGAAGAGAATGATGAATATTAGATGAGTACATGGATTGATAAATAATGAGGAATGAAAGGGTGTTTTGGCGTCTTATAACGAAGAGGAGAGATAGGTTAGTAGTACACTTACTATCACATATAGAAATAGCAATCTTAGTTTAGGAAAGAAGGGTTGAAACCAAGAACTGTAGGAGTAGACCAAGGTAAAAGTATGTTACACAGAATGCCTCGGATGTAAGGTATGCTATCTATGTAGGGATAAAACAATTATCTTACGACTTGAAAGTATGGATAACTGTATTAATCCAGAGACAAACTCAGTCACGACAACAACAAAAGCATTTCTAAAGAAGGAAATAATTGACATCAATTATAGTTTTAAGTATTAGAAGTTATTTTAAAAGCTTACGTTTGCCGCATAGTGATTTATGGAAGTCAAACTAGGACCGTGAACGCATTAGAAAAGAAGAGAATTCAAGCTTTTGATATGTGTTGTTACAGGAGAATGATGAATATTAGATGGGTACGTGGAGCAACAAATAAAGAGGAATGAAAAGCTGCTTTGGCGTCTGCTAACGAAGAAAAGAGATGGGTTGCTAGGACACTTACTAAGACATCTAGGAATAGCAAATTTAGTTATGGAAGAAGGGTTGAGGCCAAGGTTAGATTATGTTAAACAAATTACCTCGGATGTAAAGTGTGCTAGCTATTGTACCCATGTGATGACTTTCCATTGCAAATATGCTTCCGCTTCCAGCTAGCATCAGTCCTCGGGCGTGTACCATCCAACCCACTGAACGGTTACATATTTAGGATTTCAAACTATCAGGTAGCAACTCTACAATGATAACACACAACTCTATTCTAAAAGGTTTAATTTGAGCTAAATCATGGCTTTTCACACGGCATACAACATTACATTTACATTTATGAACACAAAGCAATAACATTTGGAGCATTGAGATGACATAAACACAGAATCCCCTACGTTACACTCATCTTCACTCCCATGGCTGGCATTCTAGTTCACTGACTAGTTCTATATCAGCCCATGTGGTTTTAATAACCATGCCGTGTCACTACACAAAATGCAAAATAATACTCCTTCCCTTAATTAAAATTCACACTTTTACCACATCACAAATTCCGATAAATATTGATTCAAGTTTATCCTGCAGTTGCCATTGCAATTACTTTCATGTGCGTTATTGCAGTGATTAAAAAAACACAAACAACGTTAATTTTACACTTTCTAATAAACTGGTGCATACCATTCATCTATAGAATATGTTTAATCATCTTGATCTGTACAATATGTGTAATCATCATGTCTCATTTCTTTCTCCCCACCAAAATATCTGGGTCTACCATGCTTCTAACAAACCTATACTTGTACATCCACTATATGACGTAATGGGCTCTCTTTCCAAATCATACCTTTGTTATCGTTGTGTTGAGGTGGGACATAATGCTACCCATCGCATAGGTATAGCGTAAAATATAGTTTCCACCTTCAAAACTAGGTGTCTCTGTCAGTACAAGAATATAATTTTTACCAATTTGTAACTTGGTCATATATTAATCTATCAAGATGATTCTTAGTTACCAATGTGTTTTAACACACATGTAATTAACATTCATTAATACAACATTCATTTTATAACATTCAGGGAATCACAAATTTATATTTCAAACATCCTACTACAGTAAAGCAATGAGCGAGGTTTGCCCCCAACCCTAGTTCTGTATACAATGGACCTTCACTGCGGGGTGCCAACCAACATGGCCGCTACCTCCCCTCTTGCCACTTTCTCTTTCTCACTCACTCCGAGCGACTGTCTGCTGTTCCCAGACATAAGAAGACATTGCGAGGTTTCACTGACCCTCAAGTACGGGTGACCTATTTCTTACAGAATGCGTTTTGGAATACGGAACTGTTTAAACATGTATCCCTATCATTTAGGATTTAAAGGCTGGCCTCATACTGGCACATTTAATTCAAGCCGAGGAAACGAGATTCATCATGCGCAGAGTCCTACTGGATTAGTCGGTGCTAGTGTTAAAGACCACGGTAAGTGCACTACTTTCCCTCCGATTCAAATTCACTCTAACGGAGATGAAATAATCCATACAATTTGCTGGCTCACGGTCGATATCACGCGTAATGGCGAGGTGTCCACAGTTGCCCTTCCATACGCCCATGATTCGAATCCGGACCGCTTATTAGCATAATCCGAGCTAGGGTTCCCACCATGTACGCTCGGTTGCTTATCATCATTCGTAGGCCCAAGGCTTCTACGAGAATTCATACGTCGATTAGCAAACCTGACTTCCGGACTAGCATTAGAATGATCCCTTCCATAATTATTACAATCTCTAGCAATTATCCTTATTTGCTTTTCTTTTTAAGCCGCAATTCAACTCTCTATTAAACATTTCCATTTCCCACATTCTTAGCATATATCCGTACGTTATTATTTATCTGATTCCTTGTGTCATCAACGCTGATTTTCCATTCAACGGTCCTTTTACTTTAATAACACTGCTTAAATATACAGTCATTCACATTAACACATGTTTGCATACAATTTCCCTGATGTTTATTATTATTATTATTATTATTATTATTATTATTATTATTATTATTATTATTGACACACTTTCCCTTATCTCAACATAACGTAACGATAATTATATCTTCAATAAATGAACTTCCGTGTCCATGACTACATTTTAACCTTTTTTAATCAAATGCAATTTCAACGTTAGTTGTAATGGATTTACACACAACTCGATGTAACGAACATCTTAACTTGTCTATATTTCAACACAAATTTAAGGCATTAAAGTCATACCTTTTAAGATTCAAACTTTCATTGGCATATATTGCATCTTTATATTTTCCCGGCATACAGTGGATTACATCTTACAATAGAATCATGGTTTCTGGTACTCAAGTTCCCATGGTGGCATCGCCCACTTGCTTTCCATTATGCCTGCCATAACTGCACTTTAGCAAGGCATATTCATGCTTTTCACACACATGTTGCGTGGATCTTCCACTAATAAATGCACTCCACTTGGATTTACAATATCGAAGCTACTGCTCCGTTTTGACATCTTACACTTTCTATTTATCACTATACTTTTGTAACATACTTTAAATTATACACAAAACACTTAAACAAACGATATTTATTTTCACTGGCTTCACTTTGGTGATCCTTTCTGCAGTATCTCAGAATTACAGGTTCCGCAGAGCTCTCCTCCCCGAATAATCATGCCTCCTGATTTAAAGTCTAGTAACATCTGCACGACGATCCCTAGTGTATCTCTGTTCCTGGTAAATCCCTCTCGATTCCCAATGTTCCAGTCTAGTTATATCTCCTATATTCCATTTCAATGGAAACATGCCTATCCCAGCATTTCCTTCGTTCCCAATGTCTATCACCTTCTATCAAATAGCACGTTATCGATAACAGCATAAGTGTGCTCTAATATCGATACAAACATTAACAGTGTGGCATTCGCATAAAATGCTTCACCCGTTTTGAACAAATGTATTTATACCTGCGCGTACTGCTTCCCCTGAGTGGTGCGCTCCTAACATTGTTTCATACCGTCACACGTATACTTGTGTTATGATACATTGTCCTGACATATGATGCTTCTCATACTATATTACTGACTTATACTTTCACATGTATAAAAATACATTGTCTCTGCATTGTCATTACTTTCACTTGACCTTTCACGTTGCACTTTGAGAAAAAATACTCACTGATTACTTATAACCTTTGTCTTGACGCGTGGCGTCATTTCAGGGATCAGAGTAACGTGGTCTCTGCCCCAGTTTCCTTGTACTACTGTGTCTTTAACTCGTACATTGCACTGCATGGCTAATATACTGACTAACTTTGACAAAGTTAAAGTATTGGCAAGCGTATAGCGTCCTTTCTTTACCCCGAGCGACATGCGCTTCGCACTAAGTTCTGATACAACTGTGGGTCTCTGCCTCCACCAGCGAGCTTATATGGCTTTCCAAGCGAAAAGTAGATCCTTCAACTCGCTGGAGCTCCATCTCTTTTCTCCAAGCTTCTCCTGGCTTGAAATCACGTTTTCCTGGTCCGTCTCGCAGCGCTGGTTTCATAACTGCCTGCGTGCTTGAGAATCGATCAGCCAATTAATTAAAATTAATTAACTTCTTCAGCGCGTCCTGACGCCGAGTCGATGGTGATTCCCCTGATGCTTTCTGCAGTGCATCCGCTAACCTATATAGGACGTGTTCTTCCGCACCTTCATTAATCTGCTTCAATTTTGACGTTTGATGGCTTGATAATTTGCCTCCTTGAATTTGATTCACATTGGTGTAACCCTCATATGTGTCTGATGTTCCAATCGCGAGTAATCTTCAAATTATCTTTCCCGCTCCCCTTTCCACTGCGTTCTTCCATTGTGTTTAGGGGAGTTTTCTGTTCACATCTGCTTCTCTCACCCTCTTCAGACAGGAGAAAAAGATCCGAGTGACTGACGCGACGCGATGAAAACACGCCTACTTTCAAAAGTCATTAGTTGAGTGTCACGAGCTCCAAATCCTAGTGCTGGCTTCAGAACTTCATGCACTTTCCAGCCATATAATGCCATATTCTAACATATTTTCTGTGTTATTTAGCAATATAACAGCAGAATTTGCTCCGTATCACCTTAGTGATTTTATGTAACCTGTCTCTAGGGGTTCTTCTTGCCTAAACTCCCTCAGAGACCCTGGGTTCGTTTCTCTTTAGCAGTTCCACTCTGCTCTCATTTTCTCAGTGTCCCAGGTTCGACACCTGTCAGCCTAATACCCTCGGGTACAGATTCCCTTTGCTAAGCTTATAGAATTCATTTGCAAGTGAACTTCTGTAAGCCACAAGCTGACTGTGTTAGTACCTCGACTTCGCTTATTTACAAAAGCGGTCGTTCAACTCGTCTCGCCGTGGGTAAGTCTCTCTCCTTCCCCCCTTCCCGTCTGTCCTTCAGTGTTGCATTCTCCCTGTGCAGGGTCTCGTTTACAGCTTTCACTTCCCTCGCTAGCATGACTAGTTCCTCGTAGAGCTGTTGTTGACAATAACATTCCGTCTCCTTTCCTTCTTCACTGGGTGAGCTGTCAGAGCTTCCTTCCTTCTTGCCTGGGTCGTTCTCTAGCTGCGCTGAATGTCTATCATTCATTTCCAGGTGCACTTCGGTGTGTGCTGCTACTTCTTCTTCTGGTTCATCGAATTCTTCTGGCGAATAGTAAACTTTGAGATTTGCAGCATTCATAACAACTTCATTCCCAGTTGCCCTTTGGCGCATATCATATGTTCTAATAGCATTCCTCACGGTTTCTCTTAACTTCGGCCAAATGAATGCTTCTTTTAATAGGGCAGTCGTTTTGTCTTTCCCCGGATGTCCAAATGCTCTGTGCGCAACCCATACCAGTCTCCTCTGTAGAGATGCAGGAATAACAATCCTTGGGCGGGTATGCTCTACATCACTCCATTTATGTAGCATTTGATTGTACCACAAGTACTCTCTTGATATGCCTCTGCCTCTCTGTATATTGCAATTCCCCTTGCTAAGCCTCCCTCGAAGTAATCTATTATCATCCTTAACCAAACCGGGTGAGTTAGCCGTGGTGGTTACGGCATGACTGATGGCAGTCGCTCACATCCGGGAGGCGAGGAGGTTCGAATCCCCCCGCCGGCAACCTTGAAGATGGTCTTCTGTGGTTTCCCATCTTCCTTCCAGGCAAATGCCGGGGTTGGTCCCTAACTATAGGCCACAGCCGCTACCTTCCAACTCCTCGTCCTTACATTCCAACTTCCCTCCTTCCCTCCCCAACGGTACTTGTAGCTCACCCATTGGGTGTCCGTCTAGAAGCAGCTACAAAACTGGCGAGCCGAACATGTCCTCGGACACTCCCGGCACTAAAAGCCATACGCTAAAAAAATCCTTAACCAAGGATCCTGACGTTAATTCATCTAAGGTCTTCTGATCTCGGTTCTCTATCTCGACAGCTGGAGTTTCCCCTTCTCTCGGGTATCGGGTTAGCATGTCCGGTACTACATTCTCTTTCCCTGGACAGTACTCGATTTCCACGTTGAACTGTTGAATATACAGGAACTATCTTGTCAACCTCTGGCTAGGCAAGTCCGTCTTTAGCAAGAATGTCAAAGCTTTATGGTCTGTTCTGAGGACGATTTGAAATACATATACGACTTTGCGCCAATATTGTAACGCGTACAATATCGCGAGTAATTCTATCTCTGTAATCGTATAATTTTTCTCGTGGGACTTCAATCTCCTGCTTATAAAGGCAATAAAAACCTTCTCATCAGGCTTATCAGCGTTCTCTCGGAATAGCATCGCCCCTATTGCAACAAGTGATGCATCCGTCTGTATTATGAACTTCTGGGTATAATCAGGGTATCCCAGGTTCACGTACTCCAAAAGCATTTGATTTGACCTCACGAAGGCTTCTTGGCATAGCTCCGTCCATCTCCACCTACCGCCTTTCTTCAACAGATCTTGCAGGGGTGCCAAGGTTGTAGTGTAGTTTGGGCAGTGATTAGCAAAGAATCCAATAACTCCCAAATAATGCCGGACGTGCTTGACTTTCGTTGGTCGAGGAAAATTTCGAATCACATCTAATTTCTCTGGGTTAGGCCTTACTCCGTTTCCATCAATGACGTGCCCTAGGAATTCAACTTCCTTCTGACAGAAATGAGACTTCTTTAGATTAGCCTTAAAATTGGCTTCTCAAAGGTTATCTAACAACTTCTTTAAGTCACTCATGTGCTCCTCCAGAGATTCCGATGTAAGAAGAATGTCATCTACGTACCTAATGGTACTCTCCTTAACTTCTTCAGAAAAATTGCCGTCTAGCGCTCTTTTCAAAGCTGAACCAGTTGTTTTCAGACCGAATGGAAGCCTCAAAAATGAATATGTGTGCTGATCAAACAGGAATCCAGTCAAAAGACTGGTTTTCTTTTCCAATTCTATGTGATGGAAACTTCCCTGTGATGTCCAAATTCGTAAAAACAGTTTTTCCATTAAATTTCCTGAGGATCTCCTTAATAGGTGGCACTTGGTCAAACTCCGGTGTCACTTTATATTTAAGTTCCTCAAGTCTAAGCATACTCTGACAGTTCCGTCTGGTTTGGGTACAATTACCAGAGGACTGACGTAAGGCGTGGATGTCTTCTCAATAACACCGGCCTCCAACGTCTCCTGAATTGCTTCTCTGACTTTGGCATAGTGCTTTTCAGCGACTGGGTAGGGCTTCTGTCTAAATGGTGTCCAGTCGTTGACTTGGAATGCATACATGAAGTTCTTTATCCGACCAGGTCTCGAATCAAAGACTTCCTTCTGTTCCAATAATAATTTCCTTAGATTTTGTTTCTCTCTTGGGCCAATTTTGGCTTCTTCTAGTTTTTCCAAAATACAGCTTTCGAATTCGGGTTCCAGGTCCTTTTCCATGTCTGCGGCGAGTGTCTGAAGTTCGTCTTCTATTGTTTCAATGGCCAGCACTACCTCCTCAGTCATGTCTCTGTAAGCGTGCTATACTTGTTCATCTGTCCCTGGTTCATTATGCTTAAGTGGGACCTCTAAGCCTTCGGCTTCTTCATTCACACGGAACATAACTATGTCTCGTGATAGGTCTATAATCACTCTGTATTCCCTTATGAAATCCGCCCCAACTATGAGATTATAAGGTAGTTTGCTTACGAGTGGAAAACTCTGAGAAAATATAGAGTTTCCTATTTGTAAGTCTAGGAATACTTGATACTTGCATACCATCATTTTATCTGGAATGATACCCTTAATTTTAACGCTTGAGATTGACATCTTCAAGACTTTTTCTCTATATGCTATCTCATTATATAGAGCTTGCGTAATCAGGCATAGAGTTGATCCTGTGTCCAAGAGGCTTCTTATTTGCAATCCTGCCACTCTTACTATTATTATGGGCAATTCCCTCTTGACTATAAACTGTGTTCCTCCTGTGTCTTCAATTAATTCTTCAGGTTTTGCTATCCAATTAAAGATGTTGACTGCATCCCATCCAGGATTTATATCAATTTCAAAGTCTTCTAACTTTGGTGTTTTTTTCTCTACAGCGCTAGTCCCGTTGGAGTGTCTTCTCTCTTCTTCGCTGCGCTGTAATTCCAAGCTCTTTGCCCCATCGCCATATACATCCGGTGACGTTATATTTCGAATAGCCTCGTCCCATCGGACTTGATGTTTCTTGGGTTCTTCTCCTCTTTCTTCGAGGTATTGCAGTGAAGCGTGGTACCTTTCGTCCTCCTCTTCATCAAAGTTACGCCTTCTTTCTTGGGGTCTCCTAGTTCTATTGTTGCCTTCTTGGTCATTGTTTCTCCCATTGTTCTGGTAGGACCTACCACGTGTACTTTGTTGATTCCAGTGGTTTCGGCCTCCTCTGTCTCTATTGGCGTTTCCTTTATATTTTGGTTGCCATCTTCTGGGTTCATGTTCCCATGGATACTCGTTGGAACTCAAAGTTTCGGTACTAGTGGCTTTATTTTTGTTCTGAGCTTTGTACTGGTCAGTTTGCGTGTTGGTCATGTGTACCTGTTCCACGGTTCGATTCTGACGCATGTTATTCGATGTAGTGAGGTCCAGTTGTTTGAGAACTGCCTCCATTTCCATCGCTGTTTTTGCATTCGCCGAAATCAGTAGCCTTTGTATTTCATAAGGAAGCTGTATAGCGATAGCAATACATGAATCTAATTCACTAGGCGCTTGATCTAGCTCCCGGAATTTACGTAATTGAGATATGAAGAACTCCGCGTACTTAGTTGGATTGTTGGTACTGTACCTCCTCGAGTATAGATCCAGTCGTAAATTCTGTTGCACGCTGGGATCCCAGTATCGCTTCAGGAAAGCTTCCCGAAACTCTTCGACAGTGTCAAAGGTATAACGAAAACTGCGAAACCATAACGCACATTCTCCCTCCGTTAGCTTTTCAATGGCTCGTAACCTGCGTTCATGTGGTACCCGTGCGTCATTCAAATATTCGAATACCTCCTTCAACCAGTGTCGGTGTCATGTTACTATGGCTACCTGAGAATTTCCTCGGTTTTTCCTCGCTGGCTCTAATCACAGTCAAGACTTGGTTTTGTATAGCATTTTCATGCGGTGTTGATGCTGCGATTTGTGCATTCGGCGTCATATATGTACTTTCGCCTGAACCTGTAGCATTTCTCATTATAGGCTGGGTCTCTATATCTGCCCACCTGTTCTTTCTTATGTCCTCCAAGCTGCCTTCACTTGACTTCGGATCTCTCATTATGGATTCCTCCTGTGCTATTATCCTAGTCTCCATTTGGTTGTGGTGCATCTCTGCCCTTTCAAAACGAGCGAGTACTTCTAGTTCGATTTTGCTTAACCTGTCGCGGTTTTCTTCTGCCACTTTAAATATTTTCTTCTTATCTTCCTTTAGGCTTTGCTTGATATGGGAAATTTCATCTTCTACCTCTTCTTTTATTTGAGCAAGGGTCTTGTCGTTTGCCTCTGTCTTCTGGCCTTCCCTTACTTCTAGTTCATTTCTGAGCCCTTTTACTTCCTCTTGGATGTATCCATTGACACTTGAAATTTCTATCTTGACCTTCTTGATTTCCCCTCTATTTTCTTCTTGTCTTTTGTTGACTACAACAATGTCGCTTCGTGCTTGGTCCCATTCTTGATGAACTTTGCTCACCTGACCTTTTATATGAACTATTAATTATTTACTTTCGTTCGCGATGGCCTTAATTTCTCCTATTTCCTGGCATTGGTTTAATATGTTTTGATCCTGCCTCTTTAAATCATTGTTAATAGCTTTCGCATAACCTATCAACTTTTGATCCTATTTACTATCGCTCTCTTCCAATCTCTGATCTACAGTTCTAGTAAAATCGGAAAACTGTTTCGCTTGGCGTTCGGTATTCGCCTCATTCTGGATTTTTATATCCTTAATATCATTTGACAGCGCATCTAACCTGCTGTTGATTTCATCCTGCGATTGCTTACATGCCTGCAAATTATTTTCGAGTTTCGCCTCTATCGACTCAAAACGTCTATTTGTGGTAACCTGCATTTCTGAGATAATGCTTACAACAGTTTCAGTTACTTCGGTCTTAATAGTTTCCTGCATTTGACCTAATTTAATATTCATTTCAACCTGATTTAACTTGGCATCCTCCTCACTTTGCTCGTTTACAGCGCCAAAATGCTGTCTTAATTATGCAATACCCTGCAGTATCTCCTCCGTGCCAGACATCCTGTATTTCAATTCAATTGAGATATAGGCAGGCTTCACGGATACACAAATGGATGCGTTTCAAAGAAAGACTTCAGACATTATGCACACATTGTAAGATTTTTCTTTAAAATTGGATTGTGGATAAATTGTGAATTGGGTACGCAACGCTAGTACCCGTTGGCAATTTTCTTCTCAACCAGAGAGAATATACGTTGCTTCAAAAGCCTAATAAATTAAAAATCGCTCAAACACAGTTTGAGGAAAGAAACAATTATTATGGTTTTCCCCATGAAATACCATATAAATTCTATGTAGTTTCCATAAATCCATAAGCTCCATGACCTTTGGGCGCCATGATAAAATATAATGCATCATGGAACAAGGTTATCCATGGCAAGACATCAGCCCATTTCACAAACATCGAAAAAACCGTCCAATGGTTGGGTTTTAATGCTGAATGCCCCACGTTGGGCCTCGCCATGATAACATATACATGCAAGGGTCACCTTTCGTAAGACATCGGCCAAATACAATAGTCGTAAACTCGTCCAGGGTGGTTTTTACTGTCGAGCCCCACGTTGGGCGATACCATGATAAATATACGCACAACCACATTGCCTGGGCCATGATAAATCGTATGCGGGAATTAATTTATCAACATTTATATATGGTCGGATATGAGCCTTTATAAGAATAGGAGCGGTCTTTTCCTACTTCATGTTATCCATTAAGTTTAATAGAGTTGTTTAACCTTAGATCTCGACCGACTTTAGTTGTACCTATAGTTCAAATCCATGTACAATATACTCATTTCCCATGTACCCATGTGATGACTTTCCATGGCAAATATGCTTCCGCTTCCAGCTAGCATCAGTCCTCGGGCGTGTACCATCCAACCCACTGACCGGTTAAATATTTAGGATTTGAAACTATCAGGTAGTAACTCTACAATGATAACACACAACTCTATTCTAAAAGGTTTAATTTGAGCTAAATCATGGCTTTTCACACAGCATACATTATATTTACATTTATGAACACAAAGCAATAAAATTGGGAGCATTGAGATGACATAAACACAGAATCCCTTACGTTACACTCATCTTCACTCCCATGGCTGGCATTCTAGTTCACTGACTAGTTCTATATCAGTCCATGTGTTTTTAATAACCATGCCGTGTCGCTACACAAAATGCAAAATAATACTCCTTCCCTTAATTAAAATTCACACTTTTACCACATCCCAAATTCCAATAACTATTGATTCAAGTTTATCCTGCAATTACCATTGCAATTACTTTCATGTGCGCTATTGCACTGATTAAACAAACACAAACAACGTCAATTTTACACTTTCTAATAAACTGGTGCATACCATTCATCTATAGAATATGTTTAATCATATTGATCTGTACAATATGTGTAATCATCATGTCTCATTTCTTTCTCCCCACCAAAATATCTGGGTCTACCATGCTTCTAACAAACCTATACTTGTATATCCACTATATGCCGTAACGGGTTCTCCATCCAAATCATACGTTTTTTTTATCGTTGTGTGAGGTGGGACATAATGCTACCCGTCGCATAGGTATAGCGTAAAATATAGTTTCCACCTTCAAAACTAGGTGTCTCTGTCAGTACAAGAATATAATTTTTACCAATTTGTAACTTGGCCAAATATTAATCTATCAAGACGATTCTTAGTTAGCAATGTGTTTTAACACACATGTAATTAACATTCATTAATACAACATTCATTTTATAACATTCAGGGTATCACAAATTTATATTTCACCCATCCTACTACAGTAAAGCAATGAGCGAGGTTTGCCCCCAACCCTAGTTCTGTATACAATGGACCTTCACTGCGGGGTGCCAACCAACATGGCCGCTACCTCCCCTCTTGCCACTTTCTCTTTCTCACTCACTCCGAGCGTCTGTCTGCTGTTCCCAGACATAACAAGACATTGCGAGGTTTCACTGACCCTCAAGTATGGGTGACCTATTTCGTACAGAATGCATTTTGGAATTTGGAACTGTTTAAACATGTATCCCTATCATTTAGGATTTAAAGGCTGGCCTCATACTGGCACATTTAATTCAAGCCGAGGAATCGAGATTCATCATGCACAGAGTCCTACTGGATTAGTCGGTGCTAATGTTAAAGACCATGGTAAGGGCACTACTTTCCCTCCGTTTCAAATTCACTCTACCAGAGATGAATTAATCCATACAATTTGCTGGCTCACGGTCGATATCATGCGTAATGGCGAGGTGTCCACAGTTGCCCTTCCATACGCCTATGATTCGAATCCGGACCGCTTATTAGCATAATCCGAGATAGGGTTCCCACTATGTACGCTCGGTTGCTTATCATCATTCGTAGGCCCAAGGCTTCTACGAGAATTCATACGTCGATTAGCAAACCTGACTTCCGGACTAGCATGAGGATGATCCCTTCCTTAATTATTACAATCTCTAACAATTATCCTTATTTGCTTTTCATTTCAAGCAGCAACTCAACTCTCTTTTAAACATTTCCATTTCCCACATTCTTAGCATATATCCGTACGTTATTATTTATCTGATTCCTTGTGTCATCAACGCTGATTTTCCATTCAACGGTCCTTTTACTTTAATAACACTGCTTAAATATACATTCATTCACATTAACACATGTTTGCATACAATTTCTCTGATGTTTATTTATTATTATTATTACTGACACACCTGCCCTTATTTCAACACAGCGTAAGGATAATTATATCTTCAATAAATGATCTTCCGTGTCCATGACTAAATTTTAACCCTTTTTAAATCAAATGCAATTTCTACGTTAGTTGTAACGGATTTACACACAACTAGATGTAATGAACATCTTAACTTCACTATATTTCAACACAAATTTACGGCATGAAGGTCATACCTTTTAAGATTCAAACTTTAACTGGCATATATTGCATCTTTACATTTTCCCGGCATACAGTGTATTACATCTTACAATAGAATCATGGTTTCTGGTACTCACGTTCCCATGGTGGTATCGCCCACTTGCTTTCCATTATGCCTGCCATAACTGCACTCTAGCAAGGCATATTCATGCTTTTCACACACATGTTGCGTGGATCTTCCACTAATAAATGCACTCTACTTGGATTTACAATATCGAAGCTACTGCTCCGTCTTGACATCTTACACATTTCTATTTATCACTATACTTTTGTAACATACTTTAAATTATACACAAAACACTTAAACACACGATATTTATTTTCACTGGCTTCACTTTGGTGATCCTTTCTGCAGTATCTCAGAATTACAGGTTCCGTAGAGCTCTCCTCCCCCGAATAATCCTGCCTCCTGATTCAAAGTCTAGTAACATCTGCACGCCGATCCCTAGTGTATCTCTGTTCCTGGTAAATCCCTCTCGATTCCCAATGTTCCAGTCTAGTTATATCTCCTATATTCCATTTCAATGGAAACATGCCTATCCCAGCATTTCCTTCGTTCCCAATGTCTATCACCTTCTATCAAATAGCACGTTATCGATAACAGCATAAGTGTGCTCTAATATCGATACAATATTAACAGTGTGGCATTCGCATAAAATGCTTCTCCCGTTTTGAACAAATGTATTTATACCTGTGCGTACTGCTTCTCCTGAGCGGTGCGCTCCTAACATTATTCCATACCGTCACACTTATACTCGCGTATGATACATTGTCCTGACATTTGATGCTTCTCATACTAAATTACTGACTTATACTTTAACATGTATAAAAATACATTGTCTCTGCATTGTCATTACTTTCACTTGACCTTTCACGTTGCACTTTGAGAAAAAATACTCACTGATTACTTATAACCTTTGTCTTGACGCGCGGCGTCATTTCAGGGATCAGAGTAACGTGGTCTCTGCCCCAGTTTGCTTGTACAACTGTGTCTTAACTCGTGCATTGCACTGCACGGCTAATATACTGACTAACTTTAACAAAGTTAAAGTATTGGCGCGCGTATAGCGTCTTTTCTTGACCCCGAGCGACATGCGCTTCGCACTAAATTCTGATACAACTGTGGGTCTCTGCCTCCACCAGCGAGATTATATGGCTTTCCAAGCGAAAAGTAGATCCTTCAACTCGCTGGAGCTCCATCTCTTTTCTCCAAGCTTCTCCTGGCTTGAAATCACGTTTTCCTGGTCCGTCTCGCAGCGCTGGTTTCATAACTGCCTGCGTGCTTGAGAATCGATCAGCCAATTAATTAAAATTAATTAACTACTTCAGCGCGTCCTGATGCCGAGTCGATGGTAATTCCCCTGATGCCTTCTGCAGTCCATCCGGTAACCTATATAGGACGTGTTCTTCCGCACCTTCATTAATCTGCTTCAATTTTGACGTTTGATGGCTTGATAATTTGCCTCCTTGAATTTGATTCACATTGGTGTAACCCTCATATGTGTCTGATGTTCCAATCGCGAGTAATCTTCAAATTATCTTTCCCGCTCCCCTTTCCACTGCGTTCTTCCATTGTGTTTAGGGGAGTTTTCTGTTCACATCTGCTTCTCTCACCCTCTCCAGACAGGAGAAAAAGATCCGAGTGACTGACGTGACGCGATGAAAACACGCCTACTTTCAAAAGTCAATAGTTGAGTGTCACGAGCTCCAAATCCTAGTGCTGGCTTCAGAACTTCATGCACTTTCCAACCATATAATGCCATATTCTATCATATTTTCAGTGTTATTTAGCAATATAACAGCAGAATTTGCTCCGTATTACCTTAGTGATTTTATGTAACTTGTCTCTAGGGGTTCTTCTTGCCTAAACTCCCTCAGAGACCCTGGGTTCGTTTCTCTTTAGCAGTTCAACTCTGCTCTCATTTTCTCAGTGTCCCAGGTTCGACACCAGTCCGCCTAATACCCTCGGGTGCACTCTGTAGGGATAAAACAATTAGCTTCGGACTGAAAAGGTATGGACAGCTGTATCAAAACAGTGAAAAGACTCAATCAACAACAACAACAACAACAAAGGCATTTATACAGAAAGGAAATAATTGACATCAGATATAGAATTAGGTATTACAGGTTATTTTAAAAGCCTTTGTATGGAGTATAGCGCTTTATGGAAATGAAGCTGGGACTGTGAACGCATTAGAAACGAAAAGAATTTAAGCTTCTGAAATCTGGTGATACAGGAGAATGATGAATGATGAGTAAAAACTAAAGAGGAATGAAAAGGTGTTTCTGGCGTCTGCTAACGAGATAGGAGAAGGGGTGAAAAGGGAAAGGAGGAGGGAGTCGTTTAACGTTTAGTCACCTTCGCACCACCTCTAACGACCCACCTCTTCCGCCCCCACGTCTCCCGCTATACATTTACCAGCTCCTTTCTCTTCATCCTCCTCACAAGGTGGCGACCGTAGCTTAACTTAACCTAGCCGAACCTAACAAGATGGCACATCAAATAAGCTGACAAATAAGCCAACAAATAAGCCGCCATATAAGCTACAAGTGAGCCTACATCAAATATGCCGACATCAAATAAGGCGAACAATAACCCGCCAAAAAATCCGCCAGATAAGCCTACACATAAGCCGACATCAAATAAGCCGACAAATAAGCCGACGAATAAGCCCAAAATTAAGCCGACATCAAATAAGCCGACACATAAGCCAACAACTAGCCGACACATAAGCTGACAAATAAGCCGACAAATAAGCCTACAAATAAGACGAAAATAGGCTGACAAATAAGCTGACACATAAGATGACAAATAAGCCACCGTTTAAGCCAACAAATAATCTGGCATCAATTAAGTCAACAAATAAGCCGACAAATTACACGACAAATGAGCCGGCATAAAATGAGTAGACAAATAAGCCAACAAACAAGCCGCTTAATAAGCTGACTAATAAGCTGATAGATAAAACGACTAATAAAACAACTAATAGGCCGACTTCAAATAAGCTGACAAATAAGTGAACACATAATTCTACAGATAAGCCTACAAATAAGCCGACACATAACCCCACAAATGAGCCACCACAGAAGCGGATAAATAAGCCGACATCAAATAATCCACCATATATGCCGACAAATAAGCCGCAATTAAGCCGACAAATACGCAGTCATCAAATAAGCCGACAAATACGCCGCCAAATAGGCCGACAAATAAGCCAACAATAATAAGACGGCAAATAAGCTGACATATAAGTCGCCATTAAATAAGCCAACACCAAATAAGCCAACACATAAGCCAACACATAAGACTACAAATAAGCCGACAAATAAGCCGACAAATTAGCCGACACATAAGCCGACAAATAAGCCGCTATTAAATAAGCCAACATCGAATAAGCCGATAACCTAAGAAGTAAGTGCAGTTGAAAGTGGGCGCAAATTTAAGTGGGCGCAGTTTAAAGTGGGGTGGGCGCAAAGGTGGGTGCTTAAAGAGGTATATATGTGGGTGCAAAAAGTGGTATCAATGCGGGCGCAATATTGGCGTTAAGAGTGGGCGCAAAAAGTGGTACAAATGTAGGCACAAGAGTGGGCGCAAGAGTGGGTGCAAGATCTGGGCAGGTTACGTTTACCTACGACCGCCATCTTGGGACGATTAGGAGGAGCCTTAAGTTAAGCTACGGCCGCCTTCTTGTAAAGTTAGGCTGATCCTCCTCCCAAGATGGTGGTCATAGCTTAAAGTAACCTGCCCGCATTTTGCACCCACTTCTGCGCCCACTTTTGTACCACATTTTGCGCCTACTTTTTGTGTCCACATTTGCGTCCACATTTTGCGCCCAGCCTTGCGCCCTCATCGCGCCCGCTTTTATACCACTTTTTGCGCCCACATTTAAACCACTTTCTGCACCCACGTATGTGCCCTTTTTGCGCAAACTTTAATTTGCGCCCACCTTTACCTCCCCTTTTGCGCACACTTTTGCGCCCACTCTTGCGTCCAATTTTACGCCCACATTTACGCCCACCCCACTTTATTATGCGCCAACTTAAATTTGAACTCACTTTTATTTGCGCCCAATCTAAACTGCGCCCACATCGTAGGTTATCGGCTTATTTGATGTAGGCTTAATTGTCGGCTAATTTGTCGGCTTATTTGTAGGCTAGTGTGTTGGCTTATGTGTCGGCTTATTTGATGTAGGCTTATTTAATGGCTGTTGATTTGTTAGCTTATTTGTCGGCTTATTTGATGTTGGCTTAATTTGTTGGCTCATTTGGCTAGGCGGCTTATTTGTAAGCTTAATTGTCAGCTTAACTGGCGGTTTATTTGGAGGATTTTTGGATGCAAATTTGATGTTGGCGTATTTGATGTTGGCTCATTTGTCGGCTTAATTGTCGGTTTATGTGCCGAAATATTTGATGCCGGCTTTTTTGTCGGCTTATTTGTCGACTTATTTGATGCCGGATTTTTGTCGGCTTAATTAGTGGCTTATTTGTCGGCATGTGTCGGCTTATTTGTCGACTTATTTGTAGGCTTATTCGTCGAATTATTTAGTGACTTATTTGTCGGCTTATTTGTTCGCTTATTTGTTGTCTCTTTTGATTTCTGCTAATTTGTCGGCTAATTTGGTGGCTTATTTGCCGGCTTATTTCATTTCGACTTATGTGTAGGCTTATTTGTTGGCTTACGTGTCGACTTATTTGACGGCTTACTTGATGTCGGCTTATTTTATGTAGGTTTATTTGTAGGCTTATGCGGCGGCTCATTTTCGTTAATTCGACGGCTTATTTGATTTCGGCTTATTTGGCGGTTTATTTGATGTGGCATCTTGTTAGGTTCGTTTAGGCTTAGTTAACCACCGGTCACCATTTTGCGAGGAGGATGAAGAGGAAAAGGCTGGTAAATGTATAGCGGTAGACGTGGGGGTGGTAGAGGTGGGGCGTTGGAGGTGGTGCGAAGGTGACTAAACGTTAAACGACTCACTCCTCCTCCTTTCCCTTTTCACCCCTTCTCCTCTCTTCGTTAGCAGACGCCAAAAACACATTTTCATTCCTCTTTATTTGTTACTCCATTTACCCATCTAATATTCATCGTTCTCCTGTAACAACACATTTCAAAAGTCTGAATTCTCTTCTTTTCTAATGCGTTCAAAATCCCAGATTGACTTCCATAAAGTACTATTCGGCATACGAAGGCTTTTAAAATAACTTCCAATACCTAGATCTATATTTGATAAGAATTATTTCCTTTCTGTAGAAATGCTCTTGTTCTTGTCGTTGACTGAGTCTTTCCACTGGTTTAATACAGCTATCCATACCTTTCCAGTCCGAAGCTAATTGTTTTATCCTTACATAGCTAGCGCACCTTACATCCGAGGCATTCTGTTTAACATATTCTAACCTTGGTCTACCCCTACAGTAATTGGTTTCAGCCCTTATTTCCGTAACTAAGATTGCTATTCCTAGATGTCTTAGTATGTGTCCTACAAACCTATATCTCCTCTTCGCTATATGACGCCAAAACACCTTTCCATTCCTCATTATTTATTAGTCCATGTACTCATTTAATATTCATCGTTCTCCTGTAACACAATATTCCAAAAGCTTGAATTCTCTATTTTTAATGCGTTAACAATCCAAGTTTCACTTCCATAAAGCTCCACGCTCCATACAAAGGCTATTAAAACAATTTATAGTGCCTAAATCTACATTATTTGTCAATTATTTCTTTTCTGTAGAAATTTTGTTGTTGTTGTTGATTCTCCTGCACTACTCAGCTACCTGTAACGACATGTCAAAAGATTGTTATTGTTTAAACGTTATAGTAAACTCGCTACCTGTATGCCCATAGGGTTATGCCCAAGTACAGGTCTCAAGTCCGTGTAAATAAAGAGAGGCATAAAAGCTTTTTACTTTTTTTAAACTTAACTATAATATACGGTTCCCTTTAAGAAGGGAGAGTAAACCTTTGAGGTGTATTTGTCATCCAAGTTTCCAAAGCTTGTGTATACCTGCAATAATTGTTTACGTATAGCATTTGAGAGAGCGTAAAAGTGGCCACTATCTTGGGACTTTTTGATCACACCTCATAGGTTTGGTTAAGTTAACATTTAAACTATAAATCGTAGAAAGTCGTTGATGGATCAAACGAAAAGTCTCTATATCCTTTATTCGTAGAACAAAACATTGTACTTTTAGATTTTAGAGATATTTATTTTTATTTTGGAAAGTAGGCTATATTTTATATTGAAATCGTAGAATTGGTCATCATCATCATCATTGTACAGTTCCAGTTTCCCGGGTACTGTTTATGAGCCTCTTCCACTTCAACCTGTCCATATACAAATTGTCATGGAGAACATCATCCACTGTCCATCCTCTGGTCGCTAGATCAATCTTGATCATGTCCATCCATCGGGTTCTAGGTCTTCCTACAAGTCTTTTTCCATCCACCTGTCTTTCCAAATGTATTCTGGCTGATCTTGTAGACTCCATCCTCATCACATGCCCGTACCCCCCTTATTTTAGATGTGCTGACACGGTCTAATAGGTATTACTTTATGCCAGCTTGTTTCCTCACCTCCTCGTTCTTTAACTTGTCCATCTTGGTCTTCTGGATGGTGGATCTAAGAAATTTCATCTCTGATGCTTGCTGTTTTGATGCATCTCTCTTTGTAAGGGTGCATGTTTCAATTGCATAGGTCAATATTCGTATAAAGTAGCTGTAAAACATCACCAGTTAGCTGGTTTTGGTATCATATCATCCCATATAAGTGTTCTTACTTGTTGGTAGAATTCTGATCCCTTTTGCACTCTGTTGGTAATTTATTTACTGACCAAATTATCACTGGAAATTACACTTCCAAGGTAAGGAAAACTGTCCACACACTCCAGTTGGTGGTCTCCTAGTTTAACACTTGCTGGAAGCCCATCTCTGTTGACTGACATCATCACTGTCTTGGTCTCGCTGATGTTGAGGTTATATTCCTGGACCTGGGATTTCCATACATTGAGTCTGGTCTGTACTTCTTCTTCTTCTGTTTCACCCCAAATCATGATGTCATCAGCAAAGGCCACTGCATGCAATTCACCTAATTTTCCTTGACGATCTTCATTATTTTATCCATAATAGTGATGAACAGTAGTGGGGACAGGGCACTGCCTTGCTGAACTCCACTCTTGGTCTCAAACCATGATGATCGCCCTTCCCCAATTTGTACACAGCTAATACAGTCTTTGTACAGCATCTGAACTTTCCTTACTAGTCCCTCAGGCACATTTATTTTCCTCAGGCACTCCCAGATCTTATCTCTTATAAGACTATCATAGGCCTTCTCTATATTCAGGAATACAATGACCAGGTTCTTGCCTTTCTCCCAATATTTTTCCATCGGCATGCGGGTGGTAAAAATTAGATCCATTGTCGATCTGTTATTTCTGAAACCATATTGCTCCTCCTCTAACTGTGGTTCTATGATGGTTCCTAATCTTCTTTCTATGATCTTCTCTAGAATTTTCAGCCCATGAGACAGCAGGGTTATTCCTCTATAGTTGGTGAGTTTCGTTCTGCTTCCTTTCTTAAACAGGGGAATTATAACACCCTTGCTCCAATCTGCATGTATTTTGTTGTCTGTCCATATGGCATTGAGTACTCTGTGCAGCCATTGTATGCCTGGTGCCTTTATCATGTCTGCATTCACTTCATCAGTATCTGAAAATTTTCCTTTAGGCATAGGCTGCCTCAGTTTCCGTCCAAGTGATGGGAGGATCCTCATTGTAGGCGTTATATATTTTGTTCAGTATGTGTTCAAAATGTTCATCAGGACCTTTAAGGTATTCATTGGTTTTCTTTTACCTCTGATAACACTGCACAGTAATTTCCTATTGCCTCTGCTGTCCTCCTCCAGTTTCTGAGCGAATATCTTCCATGCCTTGGTCTTTTCTTCTGCAATTGTTCTTTCAACGTCCAGTTTCTTGCTTCGGTACATTCGTTCCATCTTTCTGATCTTTGTCTCGTCTCTAGTAAGTTCTGGTTTATTTTTCTCCTCGTCCCTTTCTTTCCGCACAAGATTTCTTTCCGTGATTGCTGCCCTCACTCTTTCGTTCCACCAAGGTGTTTCCTTCTCCCTTGTTTTCATACTTGTCTTTCCACAAACGTCGGTTGTTTCCTTTACCAATGAGTCCCTTAGTCTGGTCAATTCTGCCTCTCCACTTTTCCTTTCATCTCTTGGTAACAGGGTTTTTATCCGGTTCTGATACTCAGTTCTCTTCTCTGTTTTTTAGAGTTCCCATACTTCGATTTTTGGCATTTTCCTCTTCTGTACATTTGGCACATGGTAGTTTTTGAGTTCCACTACTAATAGACGGTGGTCGCTGTCAAGGCTTTCACTGGGTGTTACTCTAACATCTGTGATGACATAATCAATTGCACTCTTTTGTAGTCCATCCCAACTGTATCGTGTAATCTTATGGCTCTCTCTTTCTTGAACCAGCTGTTTTTCACCACCAACCCATTCCTCATACAGAAGTCAAGGAGATGTTCACCTTCTACATTTCTTCCACCATATCCATGTGGTCCCATTACGTTCTCATATCCTGTTCTATCTGTCCCAATCTGTTCATTCAGGTCTCTTATAATGATTACTCTCTCTCTCTCTACTAATGACTGTTTCCAATTCATCAAGAAATTGGTTCTTATCCTCAGGACAAAATCCAGTTTGAGGAGCATAAACCTTTACCAAGGTTAGTTTTTCTTTCCCTAAATGCACAGTCACCTTTATTATTCTCTCACTAACATACTGAATGACATCAACTCCTTCTAGATCATTACTCATGATGAAACGAACACCATTCTTCATCTCTTTGCCATTTCCATGCCAATACATTGTATACTGTTCCCTTAATTTCTTCATTCCTTTGCCTTTCCAGATGGTTTCACTCAGCCCCAGAATCATTAAGTTTCTCCTTTCAATGAGGTCCACTAGTTCTTCACATCTTCCTGTGAGACTGAGTAAATTGATGGTTCCAATCCGTGTTAGTCTCCTCCGGGATTTTTGCATTTTTATAAGCCCCTGTCTATCATCAGGCCATAAACCATCATCCCTGACAGAAGTTTGCTCATGCTGGCGTCTTAATCGAATTGATTGCGTTCCGAGGCTCTTGTATGTGTTGAAAGCAACTGCAAATAAACTCTTTTACTGGATTGCTAGGCCTAACGAAATTGAGGATTTTCTGTCAGGGGTTGTCTCCCTTAGCCTTTGGCAGTCCCCTGCCTCACTGCAAGGCAGCAGCTGATGAATTTATATGCCATTTCCTACACAAAGGTCTCATCGAACCTTCTAAGGGAAACCTCCTCCACCCGTAGCTGTTGGTTCTCCCCTAGTTTGTCGGGCATGGTATTAGCCGCCCAACCCTCGGCCAGACAGTCGCAGGTAGTACCGTCTACTGTTGCATACGGTAGCAGGATCTCCCCTGACCTGACCTCCACCGCACTACTGAGTAATATCACTGTATACCGCACTTCCTTGTGTTGCATCACATTGTGACACCTCACTACTGAGTAACATCACTGTATAACACCGCACTTCCTTGTGTTGCACCACATTGTGACACCTCACTACTGAGTAATAAAATTGGTATGTTACCTTATACGAAAGGTCTCTATACCCTTTATCCTAAGCTATTATTATTTATATAGCGGATGGCTTTTAGTGCCGAGAGTGTCCAAAAGACGTGATTAGCTCGCCAGAGGCCGCATGCAGTCTGGGTGATAGCAAAGAGGAATTACATTTCTGCTGATAAAGATTCCCACAAACTCTGCTTCAGTCCAGTGCAGTTCGCTATAGACTTGTAAGGAACATCGTAGTCATGTAGCCTCGTGTATTTGTGTGTGTTTAAGGTTATGGAAACATTTCGGTCATCAGCCTAGTATACTTGCGAGTGTCTAATTCATGTTGGTCTATGGCATTATTTCGTTTATTAGTCCTGTATGGTTAAAAATTGTAATCAGGTAGGTCATCTGACGTGTGTAGTTAAATATGTAAATGACTAGGGATATTTATTTATTTATTCATGTATTTATTTATTTATTTATTTATTTATTTATTTATTTATCTTATGGCTAGAGGTACAGTAGAATTTATACACCTACATCCAAATTCTGAATATAGTCAATGGTCTCTGGAGTCACGAGAGCAAAGTCACTAGCACTGCCACAGCACTTTCTTTTGTTGCACTCGGTGATGATGTGCAGGATCGTCTGTTCTGTAGCACCACAGTCACACTCAGGCGTTGAAATTCTGTTCCACTTGTAGTGGAAGGCTGCATAGTTCCCATGGTTGGTTCATATCCTGTTCAGTGTGGACCATATTCTACGAGGGATGTTGAAACCAGGTGGCGGCATAGTTCGACAACATTTGTTGTTGAGTCTCTTCTGCCACTCAACGAAAGTTTAGTAAGTGCTGTTTCTCAAGTTCATGGCATCTCTTGTTGACGGTTTTCTGGAACGCAGGCGACCTGTATTTGCATCGCTCATGTCATCAGGTATCGGCAGTCCTGGATGGTTCATTATTTTATGGAATTCTCTTAGGAGAACATCTTTACGTCTGAGATCTGGAGGGGGTATATGACTTAGCACTGGTAGCCAATGTGTGGGAGTAGATTTGATTGTGCCAGAGATGAGAAGCATTGTGCTGTTCAGTTGGGTATCTACAATATTTGTGTGAGCACTATTGAGCCAGACAGGAGCACAGTATTCGGCTGTCGAGTACACCACACCTAGAGCAGAGCATCGCAGAGTTGCAGCTGAGGATCCCCAAGTTGTTCCACATAACTTATGAATTATGTTGTTGCGGGTTCCTATTTTTGCTGCAACATTCTGGAGATGCTGTTTGTAAGACAGCGTTCTATCCAACGTGACCCCCCAGATATTTAGGGTATCTATTGTGTCTCAATTGCTGTTTGTCCATGTACACCTTTAGCTCCCTATTAGCTAGTTTGTTGTTTAGATGAAAGCAAGAAACTTCAGTTTTGCTGGTGTTTGGTTTGAGTCCCCAGATTTTAAAATAGTGTATCAGCTTCTTGAGGTCTTCTATTAGGATCTCCTCCGTTTGCTCAACTGTTTGTTTTCTGCTAGCAATTGCCCAGTCCTCTGCGTATCCGAATTTCCTTGAAAGTGTCTCTGGCATGTCTGCAATGTACAGACTGAACAACAAGGGAGCAAGAACCGACCCTTAAGGCAGCCCATTGCTCAACGATCTTCGGCTGCTTACATCTGAGTCGTCAAGTTTAAAAACTCGTTTAATCCACTTGTGAATAAGAATCATTTTCATCACAAAACGTTTCTCTGGACTTTGCCTCACGTATCTTTTGTGTTTGTTGTTTTCTACTTTTTGCTTTGTGTGTTTTTTGTTTGTTTTGTGTTTGCTTTGTGCTTTCGAATTTTACGTTTTGCTTTTCTTTCTTGGTTTTGTGTGTGTTTTCTGCTTTTGCTTTTTTGAATTTTGCTTTTTGCTTTATGTTTCTTGTTTCTTGTTTTTTGTTTTCAGCTTTTGCTTTTGTTTTTGTATTTTGCTTTTTGCTTCGTCTTTTTTGTTTTGGTTTTGTGTTTGTTTTCGGCTTTTGTTGTTTTTGAATTTTGCTCTTTTGCTTTAAGTTTCTTTTTTTGTTTTTGTTTTTTGGCTTTTGCTTTTGTGCTTGAATTTTGCTTTTTGATTTGTGTTTCTTTTTTCTGCTATTGCTTTTGTGTTTGAATTTTGCTTTTTGCTTCGTGTTTTTTGCTTTTGGTTTTGTGTTTGTTTTCTGGAAAATCAAAACCAACAAAATAAAACAAAATAAATAATTAAATCAATAATTTTACGACATGACCCTTATTCACAAATGGATTAAACGAGTTTTGCATCTTCCCCCTTGTACACACGGAATTGTCTTTGAGTCAACATGGTGTTCACAAGTCCTGCAGTTATTGTACATGGGATAACTTTAAGGAACTTGTAGAGTACTCCGTCTTTCCAGACTGTGTCATAGGCCGTTGTTAAGTCTATAAATGCCACTGAAGTGTTGAGTTTTCGTTGATAGCCTGCTTTTATATAGATTGTAAGAGACATAACTTGATCTGTTGTATTTCTCTGTGGTCAAAAGCCTGCCTGTTCCACTGGAATGATCTTGACTATATCAGGACCAATCCTGTTCAGCAGAAGTCTTTCTAGGAGTTTATATGCAACGCTGAGCAAGGCATTAGGGCGGTAGCTTTCTGGTTTTTCACTTGGTTTGCCTTTCTTCAGTATGACAATAATCTTTTTCTGCTTGAAGAGCGTTGGTATCTGGCCACGTTTCTAGGATATCAATGTAGAATTTGGCTAGCCAGGCACGAGCCTGTTCTCCACAGTGAGCAAAGAACTCTGGGTGTAAACTGTCCTCACCAGGGGCTTCACCTAATTTAGTGTCATTGATGGCGGTGTTTATTTTTTCCACGCTGAATGGTTTGGGTTGCGCCACCGCGGAGCTACGTTTAAGGAGTGTCATTTCTTTCTTTATGTCCTTAGTAAGCTTTTCCTCCTTTTGCTTTTGGAAGTCATGGCTATATCCGAGGCAATCTTGTCCGTGCAGTTGATTTTCCGTCTCCAAGCTTCCTTAGACGAGACAATTCTTCTCAGCTTGATTTTGTGTAATCGAGTGAGCTAACTTTATCTTCCCATTTTTTCCTCCTGGCTGCTTCTAGACTGTGTAAAAGCTGATCTGCAATGTTATGGTCATTGCTCTCAATAAACTGTTGGTAAAGGGTTTCGCTTTCCTTACTCCACCCAGGAATATATTCTTTGCAATAGACTCTTGGGATATGTTTCTTTGCTGCAGATATCATAGCTCCTACGAATCGTTCATAAGCTTCATGTGTAGTCATCGACACCATTTATTAGAAATTCGAGACATCCCAAGGCATTATATTAAATTTCATTGGATTTTAGGAAACTTGCAAGTGCCGTGTCACGTGTGTGTAGACTTTAAGTCGTTACCATTAGTTGACTCGCATCTACCGTCACACAAGAGCGTGTCGGGAAACCCTAAATGTCTTTATACTCTTAGTATTAATACCCTAGGCCTGGGTGATCCTAATACCGTCCGGGCCTAAAGAGAACAAGAGTTGACCAAGAGAGACATCCGTCTCAGGTAAGTTAAAACAATTCTAAACTTTTTTCTAGAAAATCTGTGTAAAATTATAAAATAATTCGCTCGAGCACACTGCCTGTGTTAGTTAGGTTTCGTAACACCTTGGGTAAAAGAAATTACCTAGGTATTTATACATGATGTATCAGCGTTGCTGTGTTTGAGTAAATAGGGAACTTGGAACACTTGGGTCTTCATCCCCGTGCAGCTGGATGTGTTTGCTTTAAGGCTTAGGAATATTTTGGTCATCAACACTATCCATTATAGTGTCTTGTGAGATTAAAATATAAGCTATGACCGACATCTTGGAACTTGTTGATCACACCTCGTAGGTTATGTTAGGTTAGCTTAGGTTAAGTTAGGTTAGGTTGGGCTAAGTTAAGTTAAGCTATGGCCGCCATCTTAAAATTATTTGAAACTTTTTGATCACACCTCGTTAAGTTAGGTTAGGCTGGGTTAGGTTAGCTGAGGTTAAGTTAAGCCCTAACCACCATCTTTACTTGAAAAGCGCGCCATCTATGTGGGTGGTTGTTACTTGGAAAGTTTTGATCACGCCTCGTAGGTTAGGTTAGGTTAGGTTAGGTTAGTTTAAGTTAAGCTATAACTAGAGCCCTGCGCGGATAAACAAAACGTTATCCGCATCCGCCCCGCATCCGCACGACTGTTATCCGCATCCGCCCCGCATCCGCGCGACTGTTATCCGCATCAGCCCCGCATCCGCACGATTGTTATCCGCATCCGCCCTGCATCCGCATGGCTTTTATTCGCATCCGCCCTACATCCGCATGACTTTTATCCAAATCCGCTGATATTTCAATATTAAGTTTAATTTATTAGATCAAGCATAACGTGTTAAACCAACACATTTAGACATTTGAGGACAAAGTCGTTCCTGACAATTTGCTTCATTGCAAGGAACATCAAGTTGGCATTCCAAGGGACTTCAACGTGGATGACACTTCTGGTTCCTTGACCTCCGCTTTAGACAAAAAATTGGCTATACTTTTTTGGCTACTTTCGCACTTGTGCCTCAGGAAGTTTGATGTGCCCGATTTGTGTCCTAGGTATGAATACACTTTTTTACAGGTAAAATATCACTATATCGTTCACCTTTTCGTTTCCATTGAAAACGTAACCAAATGTCTGCCATATCGTTGACTTGAGCTTTGTTTCACGCGCTATTGAATATTCACCTTGTTTTATTTTAATATATAGTTTATCCATGTTGGTGAAATGATTTTCATGCTCACGGTCGCGGTAACATTCACTACGTGAACATCTCTTAACGCTTGGAGAAAGGGATTGACATTTGGCCGGAAATTCCAAGTCAGTCATCATCCTTCTGCTTCTGGACCCATCCATGTTCGCATAGATGATGTCACAGTTGATGTTGCGATATCACAGCCAACGTGCTTCAGTGACAAGTTGGAAATAAATCTACAGATAAACCTGGATCCCGAGCTTCCAGGATAGCTTAGACAGCGAAGTAGCTGACATGAGGAATGTTAATGATGTCACCACGATGAACTAACAAGCTTATTGACAGCATTACAGTTTATCTCGTACGTATAGTGATAATGGCAGTGAGAATTGATGATGATGATGATGATGATGAGATGTTCATGACCATCTTCTACTACAAACATACGGTACTTAATAAAATGTAGTTGAAAGCATATGAGTAAAACGATCTTCTCGTGTATAAGTGTAATACGTGCCTGAATATTTCGTACGCAATAGGCTATAGGAGTATTCCTCTTTTAAGCATGAAGCTGTAGATTGGCATATCAAATATGTAATAAAAACGTAAGTTTGTATTCTAAAGACTATCCGCAAATTTACTCGAAAGATTATCCGCAGTATATCCGCTATCCGCACAGCAATGCAAACTATATCCGCGTAGCGAAAATATTTGCGGATATCCGCGGGTTTATCCGCGGATATCCGCATCCGCGCAGGGCTTTAGCTATAACCACCATCTTTATTTGAAAGGCGTGCCATCTATGTGGGGGGTTGCGCGCAGCCGCCATCTTGGAGGTTGGGAGGAGGCAATCAGCGTAGCCGAGCGCCTATCTTGTGAGGAGGAGGAGGATATAGAACCGACACAAAACCACTACTCCTATGACCTAGTTACACTGACATTTCTAACTCCTCCGTGGAGCACTAAACATTTCTACTCCGTCTATACATATGCATCCCAAGGGGAAAGAGGTAGACCATCAGGAGTCTTAGCAATGCTAATAAAACCGACTTTTGGGGCGTGGTGGCTCAGCGGTCTAGCTGTATGCCTCTCACCAAGGCGGTCCGGGTTCGATTCCCGGTCAATGCATGTGAGATTTTCGAAGTGAAATGCCATGTCCTGTGGTTCGGATTCCACGTAAAAAGGAGGTCCCGTGGCTCATGATCTCGCGATTAACGGTCACGTTAAACTACAAGCTTCCTTCCTTGCTTCAAAACCGACTTTAGCACTTTTGTTGGAATTCTTCGGCTCCGAGCGGGGATGAATGATTAAGTCGTTTTCAATATGCATGACGTCCTTTATTTATCAAATTAAACAGTAAGTATCATCAAAAGGTGCCTTTTTACTCTACAACAGAAAGCATGTTTTTGAGTTGTCAAAAACTTCTCTACTTTCGATAGAGATACAATTTTGATGGCTGATTTGCTTCAGATTTGGCAGACAATATCTTTCGCATACCGTTAGCTTTTCTTCTCCTTCTGGTTTAAAAACGATTGCCGACTTATAAAAGTAAAATCCTTTTATTTTCACATTGTTACCAACTTAGATTTACAGTTGAGGTTAGTTGGTTGTAAACATAATTTATTTCAACATTCCTTTATTATACAAGGAAGCGATTCAACCAACTTTCTATTGATTAAAACATTCTCCCACTGCCCTGCATTCATATCTTTGAAAGTATTATGTTTTTTAAAAAGAATTTAATGAATAAAGATGTTTTCCTTAAAACAAACAATGATGTTCATAAACATAACACAAGACAAAATCAAAACATTCATATTTCACACACACAAACACACACACAAGCATATATCAAAAAGGAACTTTTCACACAGGAGTTAAATTATACAATAAACTACCCCAGTATATAAAATTTGTCCCAAAAATGAAAACCTTTGAAAGAATGTTGAAAGCTTATCTGCAGTGCCATTGTTTTTACTCTGTAGTTGAATATCTTAGCATATAGGAGCGATGAAATATATAATTATATTTACTTTTCTATTTTAATTGTAATACCTAGCTGTAAGTAGATGTATGTATAGAATTAAGTCTTCATATTGTGATAATAGAGTAAGGTGTAAATAGTTGTCCAATAAGACTGTATCTCTTAAGATCTGTTATTATAATAAGTTATACATAGTTATAGTATTAGTAATATATATCTGTAAGTTCTTTTATTTTATAGATGTAATTTCCTACGTGTCCTATATCAAAAATGTATTGCATACATGTAATTGATCAAATGGATAAATAAAAGTTTAATCTAATGTAATATGTATACGTCCATCATACGGTAAACGATAACTTGTTGAGCCTGAAGGTAAAACATAGGTAACATCTTCAGTAACTTTGACAAAACCTCGATGCGTCATGGTCACGAGGGTGTGGTTTTATCATGGAGGATACATAGTCTTCCACAAATTGTTTGGTTGCCACTACTTGGGGTTCTATGGGGTCTAATACGTTGGCTAGTCGTCTTCGCTTCATGTGTAAACTCTTTTCTTTTATTTCACACCACTTGTTCATTTCCAAAATTAAAAAATGTTTGGTACAGATATCTCGAGGGTTCACAGGGTCGGCCACGTGAATAATGTGGTTTTGATTAGCCGTATAGCCATCCACAGTAACCTGAGGCACTTTGTCATATAACTCTCGCACCTTCTTATCTACATACCTTTTGTGTTGGCAACCGTAGACACTTGTGGATGCTTTACATAGGATAACCGCTTTCCCTTTAAGTCATGATCTCCCCATTTAGTGCGAGCCACCACAGACCTATCCACATAGAGTTTATTGGCAGGGTCTGTCTCTTGTTTAGGATCATGTAAGGGAACAGTCTTGGCCTTGAGCATTAACGCACGTCCAAAGACATCCATCATCAACCAGTAGTAATGGCCTACTGTTCCAGCCACAAGGCTTGGTTCCATGTATATAGCCTGCTAGCCCCTTCTACCTTTAGTTGATATGAAGATTATTAAGCAGCGAGAGTCATTCGCCGTGGGGGACATGGTTTCCCATCTCTAACCTACATTACGTGAACAACGCTACGGTTCACTGTTTCCGTCTTCCATTCGCTGCATCAAAGTGGGGCCTTCAGGATGTGGAAAGACCAATCTTTTGCTCACGCTCATCACAGCACCAAATGGTCTGCGTTTTCAAAATATTTATATTTCTACAAAATCCCTCTACCAACCACTGTACGTGTTTCTGTATCAAGTCATCTATGAATTACAGATCGAAAATATGGGTTATTGTACGTTTTCCATGCAAGAAAATGTTATTGCCCCGGATGCTGTGAGCCCTGATTAGTTTCGATCCGTCGTATCAGTCTTTCCAGTAAATAGATTTGACAGATAGGGTTCCAGCTGCAATGAACTGAAGGACAATTCATCATTCAAAGCTATTTCAGCATGGGTCGTCACAAACATATCGATTGCGTTTATCTTGGACAAACGTATTCTAAAATGACCAAACAACTTATTCGCGACAATGCCAATGTCATTGTTTTATTTCGCCAGGATGAGCGGAATAGTCGCCACATTTATAATGAACATGTCAATCCGGATATGACCTTTCAAACGTTTACTGAATTGTGCGCCAAGTGCTGGAACACACAACGCCATGCCTGTTTGGTGCTTGGCAAACAAAGTGAACTTGACCAAGGACGTTGTCGCTTAGGGTTTGATCATTTTATTACTATTTAAGGGACTGTCTCATTTTCTCTTAAGTCATTTGTTGAGACACCATGGTCTTAGCAGAGAGTCAATTGAAAAAGCATATTATTAGAGCAAAAAATAATATTTGCCAAAAGTTTCGTCAATTGAAACGATCACGTGCAGATGATGCATTATTTATTCAACAACATTTAGCACCTCCTCTAAAATCCATGTTTAAACCCTCTTTCAAGCCATCTGAAACTCTATCCACAGTTTCACAAGCAACGCAGTCTCTACACGAGGTCTCTGTGGAAGAGGAACAAGAGGAATTGAATAGTTCTAGCAATGTTGAGGATGAGGAAGATAAGTGTTAACTCCTCAAAAAAATCGTCACCCCTTGCAGAGTTTTTTCAAAAAAAAATCGGCCATTACCGAAACACCTTCCACTTCAAAACACCTTACGATCTCACAACTCTTGGCCACGCCTCAACATAAAGCTGAATTAAAACACGTTTAAAAAAATATTATGGAATGCAGCTGGAACCCTCTCTGTCAAATCTATTTACTGGAAAGACTGATACGACGTATGGCGTCCGCTATGAAGAGGATGGTTTTAAAATTGGTGATTCATCTATTAAATTTACTGGTACTAGTGTTATCATTAAAAAAAACTATCAATTAACGCCAGGCCTGTTAAAGCTGTTATTTTACCGAACACCATCTTCAGAGGACTATACGTCTGATGATCATGACAAATATAAATCCAGTTTATTGGAAACCCATGCCCACAAAAGACAGTATAACCCCTGCCAACAAGTGAATGCCAATATATCTAAAAATATAAACCCATCATTGCAAAAATGTTTCCAACCACTCAAATGGTTCGTCGTAGAGTGTCAGCTTCAGGAGTGACATTTAAACCATTAAAACCCCTTGTGGATGTTACCTACTGGCATAATCCCGGTAAGCTAGTCCAGCGGCTACAGCTCTTGCATGCTTCACGTCAAGCTGGCCACACCGGTCACGATTGGGAAATCAAAGAAATTGAACAAGTACTTCGAAATGCCAAAATTATTGTTTAAGCCCTCACCCATCAAAGTGAAAATAGCTCGCGAGTTGCATCGCCCAACTAGGCATAACTATCAGCGACTCAAGGTTATTACACGGGGTGTGGATGAACTTTGGCCGGCTGATTTGGTGGAGATGATTCCCTATGCTAGCATTAACGATGGTGTACGCTATATGCTGACTGTCATTGATGTGTATTCCAAAATGGCCTTTCTTCAACCTTTGAGTCGCAAGTCCGGCCCTCTACTTATCAAGGCCTTTAAACGTATTATTCAACAATCCAAACGTTAACCCCAGTTGTTGCAAACAGACCAGGGAAAAGAATTTTTCAACAACGATTTCTCGAGTTTTCTCAAATCCTTAAATATTCACCATTACACCACGTACAGCAAACTAAAAGTCAGTGTTGTTGAAAGGTTTAATCACACTCTAAAAACTAATATGTGGAAAGAGAAGAGTTTACAGCTCGGGGCTCTTATCGCTGGCTAGACTTATTACCTGTGCTAGTGTCACGTTACAATGATACCAAACACAGAACAATTGGGACAAAGCCACGACTGGTCATAACAAATATTCCGCCGCTGGATAAAATGTTTAACCCCATCAAAACAGCTGATCCTAAACGTCACCACCTAAACATCGGTGGCCATATCTGTGTGAGCAAATTCAAGACTGTCTTCGACAAGGGCTACACACCAAATTGGGCGACAGAACTATTTCGTATTCGCCAAGTCACCCTGGACAGCCCAGTCACCTATTTACTCGAGGACCTTAACCATCAACCCATAAAAGGCAGGTTTTATCTGCAAGAACTCCAAAAGGCAGCGTTTCCAAAACATTACCTTGTTGAAAAGTGTTGAAACTAAAAGGAAACAAAATGTATATGAAAAGATTGGGATTTAGCTCAGCCTTCAATTCTTGGATTAATAAATCAGATTTTGTGTAAACCCGTGTGTCTATTATTTATTTATTCACTTATGCTTACTAAACCTATACCCCTCTGTACTGCGCTCAGGTCTAAATACAAGTTCCAAATGGTTAAAGACTTGTAACAAAGAGTAAACTGTTATCAGCAACACGTCTCTCTCTCTCTCTCTTCCTCTCCCCTCTCTCCTCACCTCTGTTCCATTTCCTACCCTCCCCACCACTCATCTTCCCTCTCTCCCTCCCTCCCCACCACTGTTGTTCACACCTCTTACCACATTAGTAATGGCAGTGGTGGGGATGTGTTGCGCTAGCCCAGTACTTTTCCATTGCACTGTTTGACCTTCAACTATTATCTGTCTCTCACACGTGTTCACACATCTCAGCACATTCCTAAGATAGTGTTATCAAGTCGTGGTGGTGGTGGTGGGAGAGACTGCACCAGCAAATCTCTTTGCAGCTTACTGTTGTGTTGTGTCTTAGAGCTATAAACACTCAGGCTCGCTAGCAGGCTACCAGCTACAATATATAAAACACACATTTCATTTAACCATTCAAAGCTCTGTTTCATCCTAACTCTGTCTCATCACAACTATTTTCTCTTAGCATTCTTTCTGCTTAGCTTCCCAGCGTCTACAGCGTCACACCGCGCAAAGCGACACGTCATATAGCCATCTACGATTATCGGTTTATAAAATCTCAGGTCGATGACCTAGCGGTTTTGAGTTATTTGAGTCAATGAGTCCACCGGAGGAAAGATCCGAAAAAGTACCCTTAAAACTAACCATCGTATGCCGTCCTGCGATCAATGGTTCACGAAATATCGATTGATCCATTGGGGCATGACCACCGTGGCCAGCAACATGCTCGTTTAAACAAACGCAACCGGTACCATCTCTCTCTACTGAAAATGAAAATCCACAGCCTGCTTCCGGTCTCCGACCGGGTCAGGAATGGAATGAATGAAGCCCCTATCTAGCGGCGAGGATATGAACTGTGCCGGCTGCCGAGGCCTGACGCACTCCTCTGGGGCAATGATTAAATGAATGACAGATGAAATGAAATGAGAGTGGAGAGTGTTGCTGGAATGAAATTTTGACAGGGAAAACCGGAGTACCCGGAGAAAAACCTGTCTGCCTCCGTTTTGTCCAGCACAGATCTCACATGGAGTGACCGGGATTTGAACCACGGACCCAGCGGTGAGAGGCCGGCGTGCTGCCGCCTAAGCCACGGAGGCTTCTCTCTCTACTACCACTCTTAATTAAAATATAAATGTAAAAAAATCATAATTTTTAACATGTCTCGTTAGGCCCTTTGTCAACAATGTTTTGGAAAAATGAATAATACATTCAAAAGGTGGACGTCACTCCAAGTCCTTTGACACCTCGTACACGTCTCTAGTCTTATTGGTTTGCAAGATATAACAAAAAGTCTAAAAGTCATGTTTTTGACTCGAAATCCGTTTTCACACATTTTCAATACATGCATAAAGAGGACAACGCGACGAAAATAAATGACACCAAGCACGCCCTCCTACCACCACCCCTTCCCGAAATATCACCAAAAATGTAAAAAAAAACAGATTACCCCGAAAACCATCGCCAAAATTCAACCTATTAAAAACATGAGACCACCATAAGATAGATCAGAAAAAATACCATTAAAACGACACCAAGCACTCCCTCCTATCACTATTCCTTCCCCAACATCATCAATCCTTCCTTCACAAGCCCGCCAGGCCTCACCACTTGCTTTACTCTGTAGAAGCGCTGTTGCTTCACCACTGCTACTCTTTGTCCTAGAGACCTGAAACTTATTTGGGGGTAAAGGGGGTAAAGACCTTTAATTTATTCAAACTTTTTTTTTGTAAAATTCTTAGTTTCCGAAATATAGCCCACTTTCACAATTGAACTTTTTTGAAAAAATGTCAAAAATATTAAGTTTTGTTCTAACGATAAAGGACATAGAGACCTTTTGTTTCAGCCATTGCATAACGTTCTATAATTATTAGGTGTGAGAATATAGCCCATTTTCAAAAACAAATATTTTCAGAAAAATTATAACCAGTTATCCATAGGAAAGGGCGCGTCACCCTGAGTCCTAAGACATGTCGCATGCCCAAATCCGATCATGGGTTCTCGAGATATCCAATAATTTAACATGGACTTTCCGCGACGCCAGGCGTCGAGTGAGCCAGAACTCTCCTCATCTCTCTACTGCTTTTCATCACAGTCTCTGCCAGTACCATCTTCAAATCCTTCGGGTTGATACATGTACAGGTTCTCCTCCAAGTCTCCGTGCAAGAAGGCTGTCTTCACATCAAAGGGAACAAGTTTCGTCTTCTCAGTAGCAGCATGACTGAGAATCAGTCGAATTGAAGCATGGTTTGCTACTGGACTAAATGTTTCTGAATAGTCAACTCCTTCTTCCAGCTCATAGCCACGTGCTACCAGTCGTACATTCATTCTCCCATCAGTTGTTTCTCGTAACACCCAACGGCAGGTCAGCGGTCGAACTTCTTCTGGACATTTCACTAATTTCCAAGTTCAGGTTTCCATCTTCTGTAAGGATTCAAATTCTTCTGTCGTGGCTTTCAGCCACTTGGCATCTTTCAACGCTCTGGAAATAGAGATATCCTGGATTTCTCCTATCATGGCTAAGTTTGCGCTCTTTCTTCCCGGAGGTAGCCCATGACGTAGTCTGATAGTTTAGCAGGAAGCTGCATATTTTGACGATTGCGTAGTCCTGGTCTTCTTTGTTGTTCATCTTCTTCTCTGACTTCATCTCATTCTTCGTATCTGTCTTATCTCAGGTCTGTGCTGTCTTCATACTCATCTTCTTCAATCAACTCGCTCTCGTTGTTCACGGCCATTTCATCATCTGTCAGGTTTCGCTCATCTTTTTCTCCTTCGTTAAACACGACGTTGTCTGAACTGACAACAGCACGCTCTTCGGGCAGGTAGACTCTGTAGGATGGAGAGTCTATGTCGTATCCAACAAATATAACTTTCCTAAACTTCTTGTCAAGATTGCTTCTCTTGTGGTTGGGAGTCAAAACGTAGCAGTCGCATTCGAAGGTTTTCAGTTTGTTCATGTTGACCTGTCGTCCAAACCATAGGTTGGCTGGGCTCTTTCCTTTGACTGAACTTGTGCCAGTCTGACTGATCGTGAACACAGAATAATTCACTGCTTCTGCCCACAAATTGTCCTTCAGGTTTCGTGCATGGATTGCTGCCCTTGCTGACTCCACAATTGTTCTCATTTCACGTTCCACTCTTCCGTTCTATTCTGGGGTGTAAGCTGTTGAAAAGGTATGAAAGACACCTAGCTCCTCCAGCAGCTTACGTGTGTTGCCATTCTTGATCTCAGTTCCATTATCTGATCGTAGAATTTTCATTTTTCTTCCAAATTGGTTTTCCATCAGCTTCATGAAAATATCCAGCTTGGCTGTAGCTTCGTCCTTCGTCTTCAAAAAATATACTGTTCGCAAATGTGAAAATCATCCTTGAAAAGCAAGAAGTATTTTGCTCTTCATAGCAATAGAATCAACATCTCTCCCATGTCTAGATGAACCAGATTCAATGGTTGAGTAACAACCATCTCGTTCAGTGGGTGGAATACCCGATGTTGCTTCTCGTAGGTGCATCCTTCGCAGATCCTGTCGTTCCAATCATCAACGTATGAAATGCCATTCCTGTCCAATGCATCCCTCACATACTTCAGGTTTTGGTGTGCGAGCCTCTCGTGCCAGGTTACGATTGAGGTGTCTATCATACAGGCTTCAGACTTCTCCTGGCGTAGCATTATTTTGTACAGGTTACCTTCTCTGACTGCCATGGCACAATTTCACGATGATCAGACGTTTCGAATATTGACTTCTCTTTCTCTTTGTTTGTAGTTTGGACATAACCTCTGTCGAGTATCTGACTGACGGATATCAAATTGTAGTTCAGCTTGAGCACGTAAAGCACTGATGACGTTGTACCATTCTGTTTCGTTGAACGCCTCAAGTTGAACGTTGCCGATACCAATGCCCTCTAGTACAGTCGCATCTCCGATGACAATAGGAGATGGAGTTTCCAACTCAATCAATTTGACGAACCAGTTCCTGAGTGATGTCATATCTTGTGTAGCTCCACAGTCCTGGTACCTGTGATTTCGTGTGTTACATTTCGAATGTGGACTGTTCAGCTCTGCAGTTGAGAGTCCAACTGCCGCTAGTGCGCGGTATGGGCGATTCGTACTCTTCTGTTCACTCCGTTCTGACCTTTCATTTCCATTTTTGTTGTCATCCTTATTTGTACATTCACTTGCGAAGTGACCTTTCTGTCCACACACATGGCAAAGGTAGTTTTCTTTACAAAAAGCAAGGTATTTGGCGCAGGGTTTGTTTCTGCAATGTTTCATCACATGTCCTTTCTGTCCACACTTAAAGCAGCTGGCTGGCACGCTTTCCCCTTGTCTGTTGCTATTATACTTGTTATTGTTGTTTTTGTTGAGAGCAGACTGATTTCCAGTTTTCTTCTCCTTTGCGATAAGTGCGTTGACTGCAGTTGCTTCACTTTCCTTTTCCCCTTCATTGAGTCGATCCTCTTCCATCCTCAATCTTTCAATGAGTGTTTCAACAGTTTTGTCGGCTCCTGTCAAATTGTCCCAGGCTGTTCTGAAATGGTGCAGATTAGGTGGCAGCATACTCAGCATTCGTGTCATGATCCAACTGTCTTTCACCCTGTCGTCATCTGATGACTGGTCTTTGGCTATCTGTTGAATCTCTAAGCGATTCGCAATAGCGGACTTTTGGCTGCCAAAAGCATAACCAAAAAATTTCCTTTTATCAGTCAGTTTACCATAAACATTTTCTAGCTTACCTACACGTTTTGCAGTTTGGCATTTGACTAGCTTTTTCGTTATATACTACTGACATTTAAACCTATAAGCGCATGAACTTCTACATCTTTCTTTATCCAATTACGTACAGGATTGGAGTTTTCACCGGCTGGTTTGACACTCAAGCCAGTTGCAATATCAAAACAATCTTTTGTTCACATAGCAAAATTAATTTTGAAACGCCAAGAATCATAATTGGCATTTCCTTGCAAATCTTCTGTCAAAGTTTCTAAATGAACCATTACTGTATCCATGACTTGACTTTAAAAGCAAAATTAAGTTTCAAAAAATGTGACAAATTTACAAAAGTTTGATCTTGCAAGACTTTACTATCTATTTTCAAATTGTTTTATCAATTGACTCTTACTCGTGTACTGCTCAGGTCAAAGCTGCGTGAACCTGAGAGGGGTGTGGATCATGGACTATGAGAAGTGATGGTGACGAGTGATGAGGTTTCCCGGTACGTGCGTAATAACAGAACCGAATACATTGGTCGGTGACTCGCTCACTCATTCGCAACACCACATTGGTTTGAGTAACGGCCGTATGTTAACAGTATTGGAATAGAAAGGAATACCACTTATCACGGCGGGCTGTTAACAGATCCTTCTCTTCTTGCCTGAACCTTCCCTGCTCCTTCCCCTCACCCCGCAAGTTCACAGAACTTGGACCCGAGCAGTACACTTGACTGACGTTTGGAGGTTAGATTGACTTGGCTGACGTTTCTCGTGTTTACGACGTGGTTGACGTTCTCTTCGACGGTGCTGACTTTGTCTGCGATGACTGACGTGACTGACGTGGACCTTTTTGGCTGACTGGACTGACCTGATGACTGACTTCTGACTTGGCTGACTTTTTCTCGACGTCCAAATTGTTTCCCGCAATGCTCGGCGTGTCTGACGTATGAGCGGTGGCTGGGCCCATAACCTGTTGGAAATTTTTCGGCTCCGACTGGGGATGAATGATCAAGTCGTTTTCAATATGTATGACGTCCTTTTATCAAATTAAACAGCAAGTATCATCAAAAGGCGCCTTTTGATTCTACAGCATAAAGCATGTTTTCAAGTTATCAAAAACTTCTCTATTTACGATAGAGATACAATTTTGATGGCTGATTTGCTTCAGATTTCGCATTATCACATTGTTACCAATTTAGATTTACAGTTGAGGTTAGTTGGTTCTAAACATAATAAATTTCAACACCTTTCGAATTAATGCAAAAAATATAAAATATACTTATGGTGAAAACAAGAACATGTACTGTGCCCGTCTGTCCGCCAGTGCTGGGTAGCAAACCACCGCGGACCACAGGATCGGCGACCACATGCGAGGAATCATGAGAATAGTGTAAGCACGAGATCCTGATCTCAGGGCGTCCTGGATTTTTCCGACTATTAAATTGTATACTGCCCTCATGTCCGACGTAAAGGAAAAGAGTGAAACATAATTATAACCACAAGAAAAGAGAATCCGTAATTAAAAATATTAATTCACATTTTTATTGAATAATAATAGGAAAAAGAAAAAAAAACGCACTCCTGCTATCCCAAGGTTCAAAACTTGGCCCCTTAAAGGCATCCGATAAATTAACTATATGAAGGATCTTCCTATACTATTTTGAGCAATGCCTCTACACAAAAATAAACATTGTATTTATAGTGTATTTTTAAAGTCTTCGCTTTTTGACTATGTCGAATAGCACACATGACACATTTAACCCTACACAATTTGGATGCATTGGTAATCCAGCTCAAAAATTTAATAAAAAAATGAAATAAATTTCCGGCATTAATCTTTGGATCAATTCTTTTCGTAGATTATTATTTACTTATTCACATTTGATTTATTTCACACACTTATCATCATTGTATTTGAGTTGTCGTTAGGTCCGAGCTCATAGAAAATGTTAAATTCATTAAATATTATTTTAAATCTTTCAAAATAATATTCCCATGTGAGGCTACTCATAACATTGAATTTTCATAAAGCATTATCAAATGGAACACATGCCTCTGGTATTATTCACTGGATAAATATTTTATTCTAAACAATGTGATTTATGACCAAGTCATTTAAATATCACGCTATATCATTTGACTTAGCGTCATTCTTCATTTTATTATTTATAGTTGTTTCTTAAAAAAACTATTTGACGTGGTAGTCTATTAGTTTGAGGGGACATATAATTTTTCATATATTCTGAAGGTTTTACAACACAGAGAATTGCATCTACGGCAATCTGCCCATGTAAGTGGGTCCACCACTTTACCATCTGAGTTCTACTACTCAGGTATCACTATTTAAATTGGGAGATAGAGTCTACACTTTGATCTCTATTCCTGACATATATTTATAGCCTATTTTCATTTATGAAAAAAAAAATAGGCTTATGAGATCACCTTTTGACCGCGCGTGTGTGTACGTATGTGTGTATGTGTGTGTCCCCCTAATAAAATGTAAACGGCTGGAGCGATTTCAATGAAACTCGGTAAAGACGTAGCACTATTTTGTCCGACCCCTACCGTATCCTTCGAATGTTAATACGTCTCACCAATCCAACATGGTGGCTGTGCGAAATATTCCACCAGCATTCAATATCTACGAAACTATTACTGATATCACCCTGAAATTTTGTACGGTGATACTATTCACTACTAGAGGTTCATCTGTGTAACTTTAATAACCCTGTTAAGTACAAAACGAACATGGTGGCCAAGCGAAGTAGAAACATTCAAATAGACTATCCTCGTGGTTTAACCATCCGAGCACAGTGAAACATGGTACAGCAAATGTTTATACACATTTTATTGCACTGACATCTAATTTAGTTCAATTGCTTACACAACCTCAAGATGGCTTCTATGTGAAATCTTAAAATTAACTTTTTATTTCTTGTGTCCGAATCATGCAATCGAAGTCAACGTTTCAATAATGAACCTACGGAATAATAGTCATCTAATAGTACATAACTCTATAGCCTACATACATAAAAATCCAACATGGCAACCATACAAAATATTCAGACGGTTGTCAATATCTAATAATCTATGACAGCAATCAAACTGAAATTTTGTATGTTGATAAAAGCTATTAACGTAAGTTCACCGATGGGACTTTCAATAACTTGGTGAGCACAAATCCAACGAAATTTAAATATTTAAGTGGACGTTTCTCGCGATTTAACCATCCAAGCGCAGTGAAAATTGGTGCGCTAAATGCTTATACAAATTTTAATCCTCTGACATCTAATGTATTTCAATTGTTTTCATAAACTCAAGATGATGGCTGTGCGAAATTTTAAAATCTTGTTCTTTATGTCTTGTGTCCTAAGCATGCGATTGAAGTTAAACCTACGCAATAATCTTCATCTAATAGTACATAACTCTATGGCCTACATATATAAAAATACGACATGGCGACCATCCGTAATATTTAGACGGTTCTCAATATCTACGTATCTATTACCGCAATCAAACTGGAATTTCGTATGTTGATACAGGCAATTAACATAAGTAGGTTATATGAAAATAGGGTATTTAGTTCTACAGTGAACTACTTGTTCTAATATAAATTATATTAGCTTCTATTAAATGCTACAATATTATTATTAATAATAATAATCAAAAATCCACACTCTTCTTAACAGCTCAAGGATTGCATGCAATCCCTCACTCCCAAACAGTAAATTCTGAACAATTATAATGGTTACGTAAACCGAACCAATCGGTGTTTTCAATTTTCATATTTACAGTGGTCTTATGCATCCAGAAATTACAAGTATTATTATTATCTTTCACGAAGAAATAATAATAAATTATATACAATTTTATAATGTGCCTGCAAAGTGTCTGAAAATTCTACTGCCTCTTAAAATGGGTCAATCCTCCTATTATATTAATTATCTCATGGACGTAAATGGTGAAAATGAGGATCCTGCTCATCTACTCGTTGAATAGAAATTCACGTATTATGCGTAGAAGATGATGACGAATCGATCAAATATTCAATGAAGTATGAAAATAATTTAAAATGCGGAATAATAATATATTGTATATAATATTTGCAAATGGGGGTAATTCGCCGGTGGCAAATTGTACAAATACAGAAATACAGAAAATCACCAACAATAACATCAAGCACAATATACACAATTTGCAATTTAGGAACTATAGTAATTACATCGTAGTATTGTCATATTTCGTAGTAGTACATTGTAGTATTTACACAAAATTTCAATCTTCCCTTAAACACATCAATATGTTTGGGGAAAGGCTCTAAGACTGAGGCAGGTAATAAATTCCAATTATGAATACCACGGTTAATGAAAGAATATTTCCCATAATTTGTACGCTGTGGTCGGAACTTCACTTTATGTGGATGATCTGCCCTGCTCAAGTAGGTGGGATTTCCCAGACGTTTGCTTAGTTCTCCCCATGCTGGCCGATTAGTGTAAGTGTTAACATTGCGTATAGTCTGGATTTCGTCCTTCTATCTTCCAGAGATTCCCACCCTAGGTTTTCTACCATTCGAGTTACACTACTTCTAGGATTAAAATCGTTGAGCACAAACCTATCTGCCTTCCTTTGTACCATCTCCAGCTCATTTATGAGCCCTACCTGATATGGGTCCCAAACCGCCGAGCCGTATTCTAAGATTGGCCTCACCAGGGCCAAATATCTTAATTTTTTGCGGTAGAGCTACTGCCTTTTAATACCCGCATTACAAAATGAAGTGATTTGTACGCTTTGGAGACGACACAACTCACATGAGTACTCCATTTCATATCATTCCTTACATGGATGACCAAGTATTTGCACGAGTCTTCTTCTACAAGTATTTCCGAGCCGATATTATATTGAAAATCATGTTTTCGCCCTCTCCCTATTCTCATGAGACTACATTTTCTCGTATTTATCTTCATTTTGTTGGCAACCGCCCATTTATGAAACAGGTTGAGGTCAGTTTGTAACTCATCGTTGCCTTGTGATGTTCGAATTTTTCGGTATATTACACGATCATCCGCAAACAATTGGCAGTCACTTTGAATCCCATTTGGTAGGTCGTTAATAAGTGCCAGAAATAACAGGGACCCAATCACACTACCCTGAGGGACACCTGACGTTATCAAAATATCCTACGAGAATACATTACCCATTTTAACCCTTTGCGAACGTATGTCCTGTGGGACGACATCAAATGCCTTCGCAAAATCTATAATTACGGCGTCAACTTGCAGCCCCTGTCAACCGAGTCATTAATATTCTAACAGAGTGATTACATTTGGCTCTCACATGAGTACCCTTGTCTAAATCCGTGATGCCGTCCGGTGAATATGTCTCTACTAGATTCCAAAATTCTATTATATTATTCCCTATACTCGGACAATTAACCTGCAGCAATCTCAGTGTCTAACCTCCATTTCAACGTTTCTGCAATCGCGTCTCCCACTCGTGGCGGCAGCCTTCCTCCGGTCCAACTCCTCCTCACGAATGCCGGCAGGATTCAATGACCCTCTCGTGCAGGTTTCCCAGGTTGTAGGCACCTCGTCGATTCAAATGTAGCCCATCTCGAGCGAAGTCACGGTCCCCGATTCAGCAGTCAGCGTCCACATAAACTAGTCCCGGTTGTGCACACACCCAGTCCATGCGAGCATTAACGGCCTTAGCTCACCATAGTGGGACATCCCCCCACCGTACAATGCCACTCAACACAATTTTCGCGTTCTCAACTTACTTCTGGCTTTCGTACCTAACTCGTAAAGCTGGCCCTTAATAGAAGTCAATCAGCTGTACCTCTTCTTTTAGTCATTAGTTCTAACATGGAGAAGCAATACTTAAACTGCGTCACAATCTTCTATTGGCACTTCCTCAACTTGATGAGCGAGCTGGTCAATTTTTATTCCCGGATAGCACATCACTTTCTTGCCCGTTTTCCTCGATATATCGCCGCTCCACTTAATCATCAAATCACCCATTATCAGTACGTCATTGTTACCAGTTTGCTCCTGCTCGCCCTCTTCCACACTGATCCCAGTATAAGGCCGTTCAGTCACACCCTTCACCGTTTCTTCTGACTCACGAAGCTTTGTTCTATGTTCCTGTATTATTTGATCCCTTACTTTGATTTGCACCCACCAACAGTCCGGCGTATCACATACTTACAAAACCAATTCCCGACATCACAATCTTCCTTCTTGACTTTAATACAGCCGAAGTGAAACAATTTCTCACATAGTCCACACTTAATACCGTTCTTCAATGTTTTACTGCACGTAGAACATTAAAACTGCCACTGGATCATTAGCCTGATTCACATTTGGAGTAGCAGGGCCAAGATTCACTTCCTTTCCACCAATAACTAACAACGCAGCTATCACTAGGGATATAAACCACAAGTTTCTATGCCCCGTATGCACACACAAACACCGGAGATCCCGACTATCCTTCACATACCACAGTCCGATCCTCGCGCGTTAAGCCTCCAGAGAACAACCCACTTCAGCACACCTACGAGCACGGGAATACCGTGACCTTTCACTTTGACTGCCAACTGCCCATTAAGAAATTCATGGCTACTCAGATCAAACTACATAATAAAATCCACTCTTAGGATCTACCTTCTAGTCGGTTGGTCTTCCTGATGTCCATGGATGTTGAATAGTGCAAGGCGACACGATTCCTCTTGGTACTCCTCTCGCAGCATTCCCTTGGCTCGGTTGCCACAGGAATGGCGACATGCCTGGGGTGGTGTCGGTCCCACGATTCAATCGACATATGATATGTTGTCCCTCTCACCTCCTTCCTAGCCAGTGGCGTGGCGTGGTATTTTTTCGAGGGTAAGCTGTGAAGAAGACTGAAAGTATAGGCTTGCACCATAAAGCAACTTCAGCACTCGGTTCTAGCGACGCCCTCGTCTACGTAGAGGTTGATGTCTGAAGTAGCAACAACTATTCTACCGTACACACATAATTATGAGACCTTCACATTAAAAAAATGAAGAAATTGTAATACAGCACAGTTCATTATTCCCTTTTCAATTTCAGGCATGCACATCCATGTAAGTTAACTGTATTACGTGTGGAGTAAATTATTCAACAACAGGGTTGGCGAGCTTTTCTGATCGTGTGTCATTTTGACGATTGAACAGTGTGGTAGTTTGTGTTTTTGTTGTTCGCATTTCTTGGTCTAGGGAGCTAAACGTTCAGGTTATTACCCGTAAATTTTCTATTATGACTGGCTGCGTGGCTCAGCGGCAAAGTTCTCGCCTGCTGAGCACAAGATAGCAGGGTTGAATCCCGGCGCAGTCAGTCGATATTTGAGGGTGCGCCAATGCGAAGAAGCCGTGTAAGTTTATTTACTGGCACGTTAAAAATTCCCTTCGGGGCAAAATTCCGGCACCCCAGCGTCTCTAAAAGCCTCAGTAGTTAACAGGGACGTAAAACCAATAACATTATTATTTTCTATTATGGGACCTAAGAGAACATTAAAATAATAAACATGCTACTAGACATTGTATTGCATGTTCGGTTAATATTTCTTTGCAAATATTCCTCAAATTATACTGAAGTAGGCTTTCACGGCCGGCGTGGGAATCTTCAGAGTAGCCCAACAACCCGAAAAGTTGCTCTGAATATCATTCACATTATATTCAAATAGTAGGTGTAAAGGATAGATCATTTTAAATGCACATCTGTATAATTTGAATAATATTTTAAGACTTATCACATTATTTAAGAAATAGTTGTTGGTTATTGCATTAGAAAAGAAGTTGCCATTAATGCAAAAAATATTACGTAAAACACTAATCAAATAATTAGAAAAATATGCATTTCAAAGGGAAACATTCACTAAATTATCGAGATCGTTTCTTATAAGCAAGCGATTTCTCCGACGAGAAATTAGAAGTGAAGTGAATATGTATTTGCCATCCTTGTTGTGCAGTCTTAATTTTGAAATATCCATGCACCAAATAGTACAAAATTAATTAAGGTCACTGTTTACCTTGGCGGATCACTTGTAACGAAGTTCAATTCTTCTCTCTCTCTTTGCGAATTCATCAATTACGCGGTCGTAAAAATCAGTGTTCCCCTGTAGGCTGCACAACAACTCCTTTTCAATGGAAAGAAGCGCGAGATGTGAAAGTCTTTCTTGATGCATTGAGTTTCGGGTGAAGGTTTTCATACGTTTCATGGTAGAAATCGTTCTTTCCACTGATGCACTAGACGCCGGAATTGTTAGTACTAGCTTGCATAGGTTTAAAACTTCCCCATACGCCCCAATTAAATCATTCAAACTAATGAATTTTGAAAGTTCTTGTGCACTTTTCCCACTGAATTCGCTTGATTGATATACGGCAATGAGTTGAGCTCTCAAAGCAACGAAGTCAAAAAAGTTAGCATACATACTCCTAAGAGGCTGAAGCCCAGATTCAGGAAAAGTGTTCCTATAAGTTACAACAATCTTAGGACTTAGTAGTTCCAAAAACTGCAGAGATCCTAAGCTTCTGGACCTATCACTTAATTGTTGCACTAACGTGTCTATGATTTCAAAGTATAGTCTTCGATAAGATGTTTCAGCGTCCACGTTGTTCTTTAGGCGTTTCTTGCTCGGTTCCTGCACTTCGATATTGCTATTTGTTAAGTCCCACAATTTGCAGAAATCTTCCCGTTTATTTTGCAGTAGGGTAGTGAACTCATTTACTTTATCCTTACAGTATCCAACGTCGTGAGCTTTTGTTTGAATTATCCCAAATAAAACCTCACTATGCGGGAAAATGTCTGCGAATACATTCAAAAGAAAATTGAACTCGAAGCTCTTCAATAATACCTGAAAACCATTGGCAGCTGTCATCGGTTCCTGGTCCCATTTTCCATCAGGGTCAGTTATCTTATCAAACAAGGCAATCAAATCGATTCGGTGGTTATGTACTGTCCGTACTAATCGGGAATGACAATTCCAACGAATTGAAGATCGAGGCAACCTTCTGCTTACCTCTTCATCGAGTGCTTTCGTTCGTTTTGATGACTTAGAAAAGAAAGTTGCTAAACCATTTAATGTGCTGAAAAATATTCTGCAATCTTTAATTGCACGCGATGACTGGGACAACACTAAATTTAATCTATGAGCCATGCAGTGAACAAAAATAGCGTGTGGGTAAGTGTCTCGAACTTTACTCAGTAGACCATTTAAATTACCTGCCATAACTGCAGCACCGTCGTAACTTTGCGCTATCAATTTACTCTTACAGTCATATTCTTCAACGAAAGTCTGCACAATATTGTACAAAGCAGCCGCAGTACGATTTTCTGTAACGTCTATGAAACCCATGAATCTTTCTTCAACTTTACAATCTGTGCTTACATACCGTAAGACACAGGACAACTGAGAAAAAAGTACTCAAGTCTGTAGTTTCATCAAGAATTATAGAAATATATTTAGCTTTCCCTATTTCATTTCTTATCTCTAGTCCAACAATTTTTGATACAGCTTCAATCAAATCATTCTGAACGATATTTGACATCCCAGTAAAAACGGTCGAGTTTTCTAAGTGTTGTTTGAGTGGCAAATCATACTGACTAACGAGTTTAACTAGCTCTACATAGTTTCCTTGATTCGATGACTCACTTGATTCATTGTGGCCTCTAAATGGGAGCTCTTGTTTCGCTAGGTAACACACAACATCTACAAAACGCTTTAGAATGTCCCTGGTTTTAAGTACCAATTCGTTGTGTTGGTGGTTTCGAATGTCCTTCTGCTGATCTAGTAAACAATCTATTCTCACTTTGCCGAATTTATTTTCTGAAACAATTGCCTGCAAATGATTTTGTGATAAACTGTGTTTCTTTGCGGCTTTATGGAAGTTCCCCATGCCATTGTATCCAGTCCTACTCCATACATTATTTTCCGTTCCGAAAAGGAGACAAGGTCAACAAAATAATTTATTTGTGTCACTACATCCCGCTAACCAAGTGTGTTTCTCGTAGTGATTTGTATGAAAAAGCCTCAAATAATGTTTACCAGTTGTAATGATATTAATGTTCGGTGGTTGCCTTCCCCGCTTTATAATATCCCGTTTCTGTTCGAAAGGACGGGTACTAAAATCCGTGTTTAGGATATCACACACTATGCAGTCACTGGCAGTGTCTACTCTAGATACAGGATAATTTTCCATGGCAAAGAATGTTCAAAGATTAATTTAACTCTATGCCTATTTGGCTACTATTATAATAAACACACGTACACTTTCTCACCTATTAACATTCGTGCTTTAAAATATGATAATCGTAACTTACACAACGAAATACAAACTAAAAGGATATTTACGTAGGCTAATTTATGAAGTACGGTACGGTAATTTGTTCAACGCACTATACACTCAAACATAATAATATCTAGTTACGGTACCGTATACTAAATTTTGCTAATAACACTCAAACACATACAGTTGTGAGTAGCCTATACCGGACGAAGCAGAATTGCAACTAACGCACTCATCAAAGGTGGTGTCTGATGGTCAGAAACTTTCTCTTGGGGTGAACAACCGCACGATGGAGGGTGTGGACTGGAGAAGCGCGCTAAATAACATTAAGCAGTGCAGCTGGTGTTCCATGCTCACGAGGGTAAGCTTGGTAAGCTGTCCGAATCGAAGCAGGCCCTGCTACCAGCATTGACTTGTCTTGACGGCAGCCATGTGGCTATGGAACGCCACACCCCCTATCTTAGCCAATCAAGGACGACCTGACATTCTTGGTGTACCACTCCATCGGCCATAGCGGTGTTTGGGCAGAAGCGCCAGAAGACTCCTAGAAGTAAACAAGCCGTTGTCATAGCAACCGGCCGCGCTCTTTCCCCTTTCTCTACAAAATAGTTGTGGGCGATCGTGAAGAACTGGCGTAAAGAACGAGGAACTTCATTCAAAGCGTCGATTTTCCTGTTCCTCGCGCGTTAGAAAGTCGTAATATAAACTTTATTTTTATGAGAATTTGCTAGGTAAGCGGTGCTTACCCCGTGGTATTGGAGAAAACGCCACTGTTCCTAGCCCATCATGTTTTTAATATTGATCGTTGTGAACTTCATATGGTCCAATTATACTGTTCCAATTATTATCAGATATTTAGTGTCAGTTTGTTAACGATATTTTTCCGTAGGCAAATTGTTCATAAGAAATAGTCATCCAAGTCAATTGATGCTAATGGTTGACCAGATATTAACACCAAATATTTGCTAGGAACCGTAATTGTTTCAATAGCGCACTGGCTTTTAGCCAAGTCCACATCCAATCAGATCTAATGTGACTGACTACACATTCAAGTCCACAATTTCACACGTTGTATTAAAGCAGTACAAAAATAATTTTATGAGTCCCGATGCGATATTATTGATGCCACAGGGTGATGTATAACGTACCTTTTACTTTCAAGAATTCGTAACCTTTTTGTTAAATTGGGTTACAACCCGCAACTAGGTTTTGAGTACTATCACTCAGAGTAGCAGCGTAACGTAGACTGCCACATATATCAGCTTATTATCGTAGCACTTTGTTTCGTCGATCACTATTACAAGTAGCACAGCTCAAGTAAGCTCAGTCGAAGAATAGGTAAGTAAGAGACTAGCTCCGTCGAAGAATAGCTAAGTGAGCTCTGTAGAAGAGTAGCTCACTGTAAGAATAGCTAACACTGCCCGTCCGATCCACACCTTATAGACAGTAGTCCCTGGAGGTCGACCCTTCGAATTACGTAATGGGATAACGTCATTTCATCTTCAGCAGTCTATTAGCTTATGCATAACAAATTTAATAAATATCTTCCTGCATTATAGATTTTCTTGATTTTTTTCATGGAGCTCCTTGATGATGTCTACTTCCTCAAACGTAAATTGATTTAAATACTTAATCTCAATTTCCACAAATATAAGATTTTTAAAATGCGGGAATCCAGATTGGCTCCGTGTCTGCACGCTTAATTCAATTGCTCTCCAGTTAGACAGAGCGCGTCTGACATCACGCTTTCTCGTGCTGGGTTTAAATATACTCCCGGCAACAAAGTTGCCAGATATCATAAGAACACAGTACCTTCTTGAATGCATGCTTCCAACCGGAGTATAAAGCAGAATAGGAGATTTAGCATCAGCAATAAAACTGGTAGACAGAAATGAATCGATAATTTTAACCGATGACCTGAACTGCCGTATTGACGTACCCACAAAGAAAGCATCACTTGTAATTGGATACAAGGAAGGCGAAGGTCAACGACAAAAAAGGAGAAAACTTATTTCGACCCAAACGGCACAAGCACATTATTGACATTGTCCTCACAAACATGACCGCGGCATCTCAAAAAGTTTTATACGGCATAGCAATAAGGTAGCATATCCCTGACGCTACGACTATATACTTATAAGACAAACTACAGGTGAAAATACAGAAGACACGGCTGGAGGAGATAACGAGGAAAATAAACATAAAGAGACTCATGCAACAAGTATTCCAACATTAATTAATATACTACAAACGGGCACAATTTTCGCTAGAACAGTACATAAAGCAAGCAGCTATCCCGAAGAAATCAAGAAACACCAAAGGTAAACAATGGTTCAATGGAGAATGCTACCTAACAAGGAGAGAAACAATCGCAGCCTTACGAAAAGTCAAGGATACTAAGACGCCCGAAGACCTAGAGCTATATGGAAGAAACCGAAAGACATATAAACAGACAGTCAAACAACCGAAAAAAAAAACAAGCGGAACTAGAGAACAGACAAATTCGACTGGCAGAAGCAAAATGGTATAAGGCCGTAACATCTAGACAACAACATTTCCTTCGAGACATACCAATTGAAAGATGGGAATCACATTTTCGAGAAGTACTGTAAGCCAAGTAGTCAAGATCAACATCAGAAAATGAAAACTATGAGGCCGAATCTCTACTGCGTCTTTTCTCCTATCAAGAAGTAGAAAGAGAAATTCAATCCACAAAAAACAACAAAACATGTGGACCTGGCGGTATATTTAACGAGTACCTCAAATCCACATCCCCATCACTCATACAACGTTGGTCAATCTTATTCAATGAATGTTTACGACAAGGGACTTTTCCAGGAAAATGGCGTTACGCCACCCTTAAGGTGTTGTATAAAGGAAAAGGAGAAGCTAGAGATCCTAATTCATACCGGGGCATAGCCCTTGCATATACAGCCTTCAAAAGTCTACTAACTAAAGGGCTACATGATCTGACTAGTTTGGATATCCCAGACCAGCAATTCTGTTTTATGAGGGGAAGATCAACCATTCAGGTGGTAAAATGTCTACAGGAAGATATTAAATACGAACTGCAACATACATTAGGGAAACTATATGCGATATTTATTGACTATATAAAGGCGATCGACCTAATGAGCAGAAAGCTCATTATGGGAAAAGTACATGGAGTACACACGTAACGAGTCTATTAAGGAAAATACTAGTGAATAACGTTTTGAATTAGACGATGGAGTGGCAAGATCTTCCCTATCGAGCAAACTAATGGAGTACTGCAGGAGGACTCTATCAGCCCCCTCCTCTTCATCATAACCACCACTGGAATTCCAAGAGCCATTGTAACCGAAAATGTAAAAATATATATGTACGCCAAACATTGAAAATTTACAGATGGCTTTTGATAAATTATCCAAATGGACAGATGAAAATGATCTAAACTTAAATGAAAGTAAAACGGTGGAAATGACTTTCAGTAAAGGAGGACGACGTGCAGGGAGCGGCATTATCAAGTATAAGCAGACAGTATTAAGACATGTAACACATTTCAGGTACGGTACTGCGCCCGAATTCACCAATCAGTACCTATATCCACTGCACTGTAAAGGAATGCAGACACGTAGCTACCCAGCTCAAAAACTTACCATTGTCTGCTAAGTAAAAATTGGGAATTCCAGGAACACACAGGGTAGATCTATAAAAGAAAATAGTACTACCAGCGTAGGTACAAATTTCTACTAGCATTTACATTCAAGCAAATCGAGAAACTCCAATCTCGAGGGGTGATAAGGTCTGTCTATAGTGAGCGCCTGTATCTTACCTAGCAGTACTATTTTCGGCGATGACAAAATGAAAACGATGTCAGCTAAGATAAAAATTGGCTAATTCGCTAAAGAGCGCCAGCCTTTTATTGTGCTAAGAAAATACACACATATCCTGACTGCATATCTATCATTAGTGTCTACTTGACACTGCAAGAAATAAAAACTCAAAATAAACTAAAAAAACGTGGCACTAATACAACATGTCCTGAAAATAAAGATTGGAGAATTCGGTACACCACTGAAATATGAAAAAATTATGAAACGGCGTGATTTCAAACATTACCCTATATTATACATTGCGTTTCATATTTGAACCGTAGTTCCACATCTAAATATGTAAGATCACAATTTACTCAGTATTAAATATATATCCATATGTACAATGATTCGTGATTCGCACAAATATTCACTTAACTGCGTTGAAGTGATTTAATTACCTATAATATAAACGTGTCTTTACAACTCAAACTTCCGTAACAAACACCGTAACTCTATCGGTTGAAAGTATAAATACTAGTCTGAATCAAGAGAACATAGGTGACAAACATTTAAGTTCAGCACTGTTCTTACTTTGTCTTCTCCCATTTGATCATTAAATCTCGAAAAATTCCTGAAATTCTTTGCTCGGCTTACATTTTCTTTGATAAACGTGAATATTCGAAGTGCATGGCATTTGACCTTCATTCCACACTCCTATTCCAAAATTATACAGCAATCACATTATTTATTAAACACCCTGTATAGAACTTGCCTCAAATACAATTAAACAATGTCACATTCGCTGTGATCAAAACTAGGAAACGTGACACCTCAGTCTCCTTTCGTGAAAATACGTAACTCATTTACGTCTACGATTCCTTTCTTGCACGGTATTCCAAATCTAAACTCCCATTTCAGTGCATTTTCTCAATCAATGCAAAGAAAATTAGTAACTTTATTAAATATCCATGACCATTGTGAATATTGTTCAAGAAACAAACTTTAACAATCTCCTCTATCCTTATACAAAATTTCATCGTGCCTATAACTTCAATTCTGTAATTACTTTCTGTACAGTTACTTTTATATCACCCTGTGATTTAACTTTCTTAACTCCTTTTCACGTATTTAAATTCAGTTATTACATTATTGCAACTTTCAAAGAATTGTCAGCAAGAATTCATATTTAACAAATGATATAAGTATGTCCTCCTTGTTGGTGAATATACTTAAGCCTTAACTATCTTCGTGGAATATTTGTTTAACAAATTTATCTAGGCTTTTTAATGCTCTAAATGTTTTATTGGACATATATATTGAACCCTTAATATGATTGCCACATATAATGTTTCATATTTCTGGTCTGTGTGAGGACGAAAGATGATATTTGAAGGAGGCTTGCTAGTATGTTGAAATTTAGAAGCTACCTGGCAAGAAGAAGGGAGCCTGACATCCTGTTCAAACAATGGGGCTGGGGTGAGTATGGAATGCAACCCGGACTGAAGAAAGGGACACAACCCGTTAGCTGGAGTTCAAGAACCTAGTTGGCGCGTTGGACAAAGTGAGTCACCCCTAAGCGTCTGTTCTTTGTGAGACAAGGGAAAAGAGGGAGAAGCAGGAGAAATTGCGAGGGAAACGACTGTGCGTCGACGCCTACGTGGGCGGGGTCCGCATTTTACCGCGAGTTCAGAAACAGCACCCCAACCAATAAGAAATGAGGACGCGGGGCCTTTCACGCTATTTCGAAGATACGGCATCAGAAGAAATTAAGGAGGGAAATTGATTACGATTAATTGCACGATCAAAATAAAACCCGCATGCCATAGATGTTCGATTCACATCATGACAAGATCCCTGATATGTGTTGTGTGTCTATAGGACTACTGGTTGAATAATTAGATATTTTATTCAGTCCCGCCCCCACTTTTCGGACTAAAATGTATAAATACTGAGTGGAGTGTTCACTGAAAATGAAAATCCACAGCCTGATTCCAGTCTCCGACCGGGTCAGGAATGGAATGAATGAAGCCCCTATCTAGCGGCGAGTATATGAACTGTGCCGGCTGCCGAGGCCTGACGCACTCCTCTGGGGCAATGATTAAATGAATGACAGATGAAATGAAATGATAGTGGAGAGTGTTGCTGGAATGAAAGTTTGACAGGGAAAACCGGAGTACCCGGAGAAAAACCTGTCTGCCTCCGTTTTGTCCAGCACAGATCTCACATGGAGTGACCGGGATTTGAACCACGGACCCAGCGGTGAGAGGCCGGCGTGCTGCCGCCTAAGCCACGGAGGCTTCGGAGTGTTCACTGAAAAACATTATTATTTCATTCGTTGACAGATTGTGAAGGCTGACTACGCTCGTTCTACATTACTATTTTGGGAAGTGACAATGTTCGTTAATATGCAAGTCACTGGACTTAGCAAGTTTCGAGCCAGTAAAAGAGAGGAACTTAAACTTTAATAAAATCATTGCTCTTAGGAGATGAAATTCTACCGCATCTCAAGTGTATAAATTAATGTGTTTTGCGTGTGAAACGTTCTAGATAGCTCTTTGCTATAAGTGAGGGACAGTCATCGCTAAATATTGCTATCAGGACTTGTGGGTGGATACAGCAATCCACGCTAGCAATCTATTAGGGATATTGTGTGAGGCACTATTTTAAAACGAACTGACATTCTATTTTGAAGCAGCCAGCCAGAAATGGAGACCGTGGTATCAGCAGCTGAAGGAAGAATGGTGCTACTGAAATCGAACACGGGAATGATTGGGTGCTAAGCGCACAGGGTTGGGGTCATGCCCAGGAAACGTCAACGATGGAGGTGACTGAAAAGGATGAGTACAGAATGATTTATTTCATTATGTAGCCTAGTTTTGGTAATCGGGGAATCCTTCTATATATTGTGTAGTTGTTTTGTTTTCTTTTGTGCGATTTGAGTGTTTTTGTTGACCGACCACTATTTTAATTTGTGAAGAGCATCGTTGTTATTCTTTTGTATTTCATTAAAATTTGTGCGGGACAGTCGATTAAATTGTACTCGTGTGCACTGAGTGTGTTTCTATGACAGATACAGCAAATGAGCGGACTGTATCGCTGATGATAAGTGAAGCTTTGGTTAGGTAACGCAATTACAGTGTAGGGGGGAAAATGTGATATTTTGTGTGAGAAACTTCGGGTTACACAGGCTGTAAATTTTATGCGATATTGCATATTTTATTAGCGAGAAGCATTCAGTTTCTGTGGTAATAATTCTTTTGTATTTGAGCACGTAGTAACTTGTTGTGTGTTGGAGCACTATATATTTTTTTTAGGTTTATCTGTGATCTGGAGCAAATTGAGGGTGATGTGTGTTGTACGAAGGCATGGGTCTATTATTATTATCCTGCGCGGGGTCTGATCGAGGTCAGTTACCTGTCAGCTGCATGGCGTCGAAGACAGGACTCATAAGGATGATGTCACTGTTAAGTATTCTACAGATCCCAAATTGCATGGTGCAGTTTTGAGGTCAGATCTACGAGTTGATATGTGTTTTATTCCAGAGTGTGATTGTTAAATTTTTTCTTCGGATCTCTAGCGTGTGCTGAGAGACAATTTGGGACCTGCCTGGTGTTGACACAATGACGAGAGCTGGATATTCCAGACTGCGAAGGCTCAGATCTCAGATAAGGACAGAGGGGCCATTAGGGCCGAGGTGCGTGCTCCCGTGATAACGATCAGTTAAAGCCTGTGTAATTCGAAGCGAATTAGATTAATATTTGGTGCAAGTTCTTCACATCGGAAATGCAGTTCATGATTATGCTGATTTGTATTTTGTTGCCTTGTTGGCGACTGTCTCGTAATTATTGTAAATATTTTTATCGCATTTTTATGCGCCCCGGTAACTTTGGTGTGTTCGGGAAACGATCGGTTTACCCATGAGTTAGTTACGGATGACCACGATTGTATTTTCACCCTGTTTCTGTAAGACCTTTTTAGGCAGCTTGATTTTGTGTGCTTTTGGCACTGATATAAATGCTTCTCGCGGAAGTAATGTGTATTTTTTAGTAAAGGGTAGTGTGGTCGATTGTCATGTCATTTTGTGTTAGCCATTAATTATGGATCCCGATGCCAAGGCGTGGTGAAAAATGTTCATGGATATGCGTCCTGCGATCTGGTTCTATGGAAGCATATCTCATGGAAATATATACTCATTCTAACCGTAGTCTTGCCAGTAAAACCGTCAAACACAATACACGCAACAATAAGAGGAGTAAGGACGAGGTCCATGATTTGGTTTATTTGCTGCTGTAATGTTGATTCAGAGTAACTTATTATTTGATTGTTTGATGTTGAGTTGATAAATATGGGTGTCATAAGGGATTTTTGTGTCATTGTTGTGTCATTCTTATCGGGATATTAAAATATTTGTTTTGTTTGAAGTTGAGTCATCCTTGCTAATTATATTCTCCTTATGTCACCTTGAAATTATGGAAGCAAAGTACAAAATATCCAACTTCACGACGATGAACTGTACACCCCCGAATAAAGTCTCGTGTACGCTTCCTCAAGGGGACATTATAAAGGTTCTTGAAATACCTTTGTTACTAGGAAATATGGTTTATTACGTTACAGCATTGTTCTACATTTGGTATTCATTGATTTAATTATATATCAAGTATTTGGACTATCTTTTACCAGATTTTGTGTCGTGTAACAATCCATTTTTGTTCACAGTTGGTTTAAAATAAATTTCTGACACTCGAATCAACATCTTGAGTTGTCGAAATATTTGACACTTCGTGACATAGCTTTTTGAATATACGGTACTTAAATTGTTCAATATACGTTCCATCGCTGCGCATAAAACAGATTTATTTAATTTAACGCAAGTATCTATAATTCTAAACGATTTTATATTGAAATGATTTAACGTTAACAACTGCAATACGCAAATAAAATTTCTTCCAAATGACGGAAATTTTCAATGAAAATGACTCCTAAGAAAATACTGAAATACTGGATTAAAATCTACACAATTTTAAATACAATGACAAAATTATACGATTGGTCAATTAGGATAAACACAGAATATGACTACAATTCTACTAAATATAAATCAATCTCTTCTCTACCTTGAGTTGGAGACGCTCTCTGATGTATTATGTCTCGTCTGGCAAGCCAAATGTGTGTGTGAGCGCAACGCCCACAGCTGTGCGAACCGGTTGTGACGGGGCCTGCTGGACAGCTCTCACAGTGGGACAAGGTCGGTGACATAACTGGGTTAGCGACCTCTCCGTGTAACAGCAAGTCTCTTCCTCACTCCTTCTCTCGTCTCCCGCAAGTTGTCCGGATCTTCTGACGATACCCCTTCACTGCGCCGACATCACTTCTCAAGGTTGAAATTCGATTGTTCTATAAGAGTCTTTGAGAGTATACTGGATGTACACACATCAAAAAAAGTTTTGCATCACCTCGGTTCCAAGAGTTCTGGAACCGTTAAATACAAAGGGAATAGAGATCAACACAAACAACATTTCAGCTCGTTTTATTGCTCATGAGACCCACACATTGCATGTTGTACCATCATACAGCTAGACTTTCAGCATTTGTGGTCCAGATTGCAGTACACACCACTACCTCTAATACCCAGTAGCACGTCCTCTTGCATTGATGCATGCCTGTATTCGCCGTGGCATACTATCCACAAGTTCATCAAGACACTGTTGGTCCAAATTGTCCCACTCCTCAACGACAATTCGGCGTAAATCTCTCAGAGTGGTTGGTGGGTCAAGACGTCCATAAACAGCCCTTTTCAACATATCCCAGGCATGTTCGATAGGGTTCATGTCTGGCGAACATGCTGGCCACTGTAGTCGAGCGATGTCGTTATCTTGAAGGAACGCATTCACAAGATGTGCACGATGAGGTCGAGAATTGTCGTCCATGAAGACAAATGCCTCTCCAATATTCTGCCGATATGGTTGCACTATGGGTCGGAGGATGTCATTCAGGTATCGTAAAGCCGTTTCGGAGCCTTCCATGACCACCAGTGGCGTACGTCGGCCCCACATAATGCCACCCCAAAACATCAGGGAACCACCACCTTGCTGCACTCGCTGGACAGTGTGTCTAAGACGTTCAGCCTGACCAGGGTACCTCCAAACACGTCTCCGACGATTGTCTGGATGAAGGCATATGCGACACTCATCGGTGAAGAGAACGTGATGCCAATTCCGTGGGGTCCATTCAGCATGTTGTTGGGCCCATCTGTACCGCGCTGCATGGTGTCGGGGTTGCAAAGCTGGACCTCGCCATGGACGTCGGGAGTGAAGTTGCGCATCATGCAGCCTATTGCGCACAGTTTGAGTTGAAACACGACGTCCTGTGGCTGAACGAAACGCATTATTCAACATGGTGGCATTGCTGTCAGGGTTCCTCCGAGCGGCAATCCGTAAGTAGCGGTCATCCACTACAGTAGTAGCCCTTGGGCGGCCTGAGCGAGGCCTGTCATCGACAGTTCCTGTATCTCTGTACCTCCTCCATGTCCGAACAACATCGCTTTGGTTCACTCTGAGACGCCTGGAAACTTCCCTTGTTGAGAGCCCTTCTTGACACAAAGTAACAATGCGGACGCGATCGAACTGCGGTATTGACCTTCTAGGCATGGTAGAACTACAGACAACATGAGCAGCGTACCTTCGTCCTGGTGGAATGACTGGAACTGATCGGCTGTCGTACCCCCTCCGTCTAATAGGCCCTGCTCATGCATGGTTGTTTACATCTTTGAGCAGTTTTAGTGACATCTATGAACAGTCAAAGGGACTGTATCTTGGATACAATATACACAGTCAACGTCTATATGCCGGAGATCTGGGAACCGAGGTGATGCAAAACTTTTTTTGATGTGTGTATATGAACTCGTGTTAAGAAGTATAGATTTGTTCTGCATTTCTGCGCATCGCATAGATGTTCAACTGCGCCGTGCATGTTGTGGAATTCTGGATTCAACTCTTCATTTCTGTAGTTTCTACTTCCCTATAATGTGCATATTAGCACGTAGTCATAATCAGGTTAATGAATACACCTGTACAACTTCCCCGTTGCCAATTCATGAACTGCATTCTGTATAATTCCCAAGTATGAGCTGAATTGTAGGAAAAATGAAGCTCTTTTCCTGGAGTGAATCGTTTGCATCTATCTGCGTGAGATATATAATAGCTTCGTATTGAAATACCGAAGTAACAAGCTGTGTTTCAAAATCACTGGTCTATATGCTGTGCTGGTCTTAGTTAGAGTGTCCCTTGCTCCGCAAGTCACAGCCTTCTGACTTCACACTCCTCCTCTCCACTTTCGTGATGCGTGGCACTGTTCTAGAAACTACTTGTTTCTACACTCGCGGTCTTGTCTCGTCTCGATATGAATTTGGAATGAAATGCTCGTCCTTGCCCTCTGAGTACGGCAAGTTCCTCGCTTTTCCTCCCCTCTCGCGGTGTGACGTAGCTCCATAAACTTCCCCTCACTCAGTGTGTCATCAACCTTGATCACTTCTCCCCCTGCACGACGTTTCTCTCACTTCTCGTGGTGTGACGCATTCTTACAATGTAGACCTCCCTAGTTCAGATAATAAATACACAACCATATTTAAATAGTTCCTTCTTGCCTTCCGTAATTGTTTAATTATTAATGATGCATAGTATTACGCTCTATTTCAACTTAGGTTTTCCATGTCTCACAAATTTTTGAGGAATAAAAGATTTTAATTCGTTCTTTTATTTTTCCTGGGTCCCGGTTCATATCCCGTCTGGATCTTTAGTATTGGCCTTAAATAAATTCGGGCGCAGTACCTTGAAATCACTCTTCAAACTCAGGATTTGTGTACACGGTACACATCAAAGAAAGAACAGCGACAGCAATGAAGGCAATTAAAAGCATAAGAAACTTAAGGCGTTTGTCCTTGACTACACCTATGACACTCTTCCGTTTAAAAATAATGCCCATTCTGACTTATGGCATAGAGACCATATGGGAACACCTTATCAAGTCAAACCTGAACGATCTAGAAACCGTCAGAGGAGCGTTCCTTAAAAACGCATTATGCCTCTCAAAATATACCCCAACGTGACTAGTTTATATCTTCACAAGAGAATCTTTCTTCATAGAAGAACTTCAACTTGACATTCTCTTACCGAAGCATACATCACTCTGCTAAAAGAACTGGAAGACAAAGGAACGGACATATGGGATATATAGATGGAAAGCTGTAAAGGAAGATGGAACATTGGTTGATGGATCTCTTCTAGCATAATGAAAAGTAACTGTTGCACGCATGGAAATACGCGCTCCAGTTGTTGAATATAATCAAACTTATGAGATTCAAGGTAGAGATGAAATACATAAATATCCCAAAACTCTCATCACATTCTTTGAACTACAAACACATGAGTTTGCTGATGTTACTGGCAAAATGAACTTTGAAATGAATGTTTCAAATTATTTTCAGTCTGCCGTGATCTGAAGTGGTGGTACTCGACCTAATTTGAAATATTACTACACTAAAAGAAAAATAGAAAGTGTTTCAAGATTACGTCACTGAAACATAAATTCTTTCCATAACAAACGATATTCATAATCTAACTAGAACATTCTCAGTAAAGTATTCAACAAATTTGTAATTGAAAAGGATTTTGTGTCTCAAACGGACACAATAAGACATAGGTTCTTGAATGATAAGATTATTTATTCAAGTGGTAGATCCTCACAGTATATTCAAGACGTATACGAACATAGCAATTCAAAAATTCTTAATATTTTTATCACGCTTTGAGAATGTAGAAACGTAGAGCATGTTGTAGATGCTAGTAAACTATTTTTACTTAAATTTGGCGATGAACTACATTTTAGAATGAATGGGGGAATAAGAGAAATCCCAATTAATATATACCTGATTATGATTGGAGAATTAACTGCTGACGATCCAGAAAAATTTTAAATTGTAGATCCTGATGAAGGTGTTGAATAGATGGCGTCACGTTTTTTCTTTACAATAAATGGATGAAAATGAAAACAACGAGCTGTTTACCTATCCAGTCAATGCAAGGACTGGAATAATCATAATGTACCCAACGAAGATACAGAAATAGATATCAAAGTTGGTGATGGCTTGGTAAAAAATAAATATCAGCTAACCATGGCTATGGATGTTACTCAGTTCAACGGAACTGATTACACAAATTATGAAGGCAAATCAAATGTAATGCTCATTGATAATTATCCGCCTTAACCCTGGAGTGCAGTAACTACCCAGAATGGTAAAAATGTTAGTTGGTTAGTTAGTTAGTTAGTTATTGTTGTTTTAAGGGGCTGAACTACGAGGTTATCTGCCCCTAGGTAAAAATGTTGTTAGCAGAACAGAGCATCCTGAAATTACTTCAAACGCACTGCGAAATCTTACTTCTCCTCTCCCTGATAATATTAGATATGAAGGCAACTTTGTCAATAATGGAAAAATACAAACAAAATCTGTTGAAATGTTGTAACCTTTGGAAAAGCTGGGTGGTTTCTTTGAAGATTTTCATGACATTATGTTGGAAGGTGACATTAGAATATGTTGCATGTGGAGTCCATATGCTGGAGATGTACTCCTTCAAGTGGATTTGCTCCTCCAACACCATTAATTAGTTGATCACCTAATGGATTTTCAGGACCGCAATATTTCATACCCGGTAGTGAACCCGAATTTTGCTAATTATTAAAGCAGTAATTAGAACTACGCAGTAAAGAATAATGTGAATGTCTTTATTGAGGCGAGATTGAACGGTGAAGTATATTTGGCAAGCAAGACCTGAGGGATTTTTCTAACATCCTGTTGTACAGTTTTCTTTTGAACGTACTGAAGGGCGTAGACTGTGCTGAATGTGGTAAAGGGGCAGATCACCTCGTAATTCCGCCCCTTAAAACAACAATAACTAACTAATAACTAACTAGAATGTGGTAATTTATTAAAACAATGTATGCCATTTACTTTATGTGAGCTACCAGTTTTTGCCAGTCTATGGCTTGGGATATGAATGTTTCCTTTACTTCGAGTGTTGTGATGGTGTATGTTTTCCCTAGTGATAAAATATCTTAAATTGTTTTTGAAATACAGTAACAAGATGAAAATATATAGATTAGTAATTGTTAATATTTCAAGTCTAATAAAAAGGGGACAAGAGTGTTCCTTAGGATCAGCTTTACACATTACACGAACAATCATCTTCTGTATCAGCAACACATTAGGACATACGGTGAGTGACCCCAGAATAACAACCCCTAAGAAATGTGGGACTGAAAGAGTCCAAAATATGCCATTCTCAGATTGTTGTCATTAATACCCTCAATTTCCACATGAGATAAGAAACCCGTTATACCCTTTTACAGACTTGTTCGACGTGTACTTCCCAGCTTAATTTGGAATCGACATGAGTAGGTGAGTGAGGCGGTTTTTAACGCCCCCCACTACTCTCAATGCAAGCCGATATCTCCCGAACCCATAGTCGGATTTTAACAAACGAGGTGTTGTAGGATTTGGGGTGACGCCCTCTTTCCTATGGACTACTTGTTATATTTTTAAAAATTGAAAGGTTTTGTTTTTGAAAATAGGTGATATTTCGAAATCCAAATATGTTAGAATGTTGTGCGATGGTTCAAACGAAAGGTCTCTATGTCCTTTATGGTTAGAACAAATGTTTATATTTTTACTTTTTTTTAGTCAAATTTTAACATTCTTATAGTTTGCAATCTAGGAATTTTACAAAAAGTTTGTTTGACATAAATTGATGGTCTTTACCCCTCTACCTCCGAACCAAGTTACAAGTGTCTAGGACTAAAACTGTGCAGTAGGGGATGGTGGTGCTTCTAGATGATAGCCTACTTTCTCGCGAACTTTGCCGATATCTCGCAAACGCATGGTCGGATTTTGACGTGTGACGTGTCAAATGGCTTGTCTTAAAGCCCTCTTTATTTTGGTAATAGTTTTGAGAATGTGGGAGACAGGCGTTTTAGGATAAAACCATGATTTTAGCCTTTTTGTTATATTTCGCAAACCAATAAGGCTAGAGATGTGTACGAGGTGTCAAGTGACTCAGGGTGACGCCCTCTTCTTAAATGTTGTATTTATCTTTCTAAAAAGATAGACAAAGGGCCCAACGCCATACATGCTAAAAATATTTTTTACCTGTTTAAAAAGTTCATGGAGAGTGGTTGTTGAGAGAGACGGTACTGCTGGTGGTGTGTTTCAACGAGGCTATCACCGTCCTCGATGGCTGTGCTCAATAGAACAATTGATATTTTGGCGGGGCGGGCTATGACAGAGCGAGGGTTCGTATTTCTGATATTTCTTATGGTGGACGGATAAAGGCTAATATCCTAAAACGTGTGAAGTGTGCTAAGATTTGTTTTAATCCCTGAAGGGGTCTTTAACGTGTAAACGGTTATGAGTAACATGACAAATTATAATTCCATGATCAGATGAAGTTGGCTTTATATAAGACAAACAGAACTTGGTTATATATTGCTTGAAGCGAGTACAGAAAACAAACTTGTTGGGCGGGGGAACAGACTGGCAGGATGTAAATCTTTATTGAGCTTATTGGAATGCGCTGACCTGACTTTACAACAGAGCAATGGAAAAGTACAGAGTCGCAGAGGACACTTGAAGGTCAAACGATAAGAATAGAGCTGGCAACAGTGGCACCAAACCCAACCAAACCAAACCGAATCAAACCGAACTAAACCGCACCAAACTGAATCAAACATAATCGAGAACAAGCCAAGGGTCTAAGTGTAAAAAACTTGTGAGCGGATGCTGTCATTGGTGATGTCCAAAGGAAAGCGATAACGATCTATTTTTAGAGAGTAGGGAAAAGCTAGAGCATGGTGTTCATGCACACAACCAAGTAAATGGAGCACACAAAACTATCCCATGCTGATTTTATGGGTTGACTGTTAAAACCTGCTCAACGGTTATTGGGCAAAATGGTCGCTACACACAACAACATTTAAGTACTTGAGGCTAATAATTTATACACGCACTCACAACAAACTAAACTAAACTGTCTTGCTGGCAGTGCTCAGACAGTAGGCAGACGACAGAAATGTTTGGCTAACAGAAATACAATCATTTCCGGTTGTCTAATGTTAACAGCTAACCATTTTGTGCTGCAGTGGCAAGCACTCGCGCCTCTCACACTGGAGATTTTAACTCGATTTCCAGCTTTGAGGCTTAGAACGAATCAGATTAAGAAAGAAGGGCATGGTAGCGCCGTGGTTAAGCGGTTAGCCTTTTCACTTAGATACACTAGAGTTTGATTTGAGGTTAATATGCATGTCATAAACATATAAAAAGCAGAGATAATGTTTTAAACCAATTACACTTGTCTCTTATTACAGTGCTCTCTCGGTAATCCGGAAGATATTGGACCAGAGCACTGCCGGATTACCGAAAACGCCGGATTACTGGAAAATATCGAGAAAAACGCAGATATCATTTGAAAATCAGTTTTAATTACATTGAACTATACAAAGTAAAAAAGTACGAAAATACATCAGCGCTTTCGTCACATGAAAGTTACTCACCTGTTGTACTTAGCAGTCTAATTCCATAACGTTGTTTGAATTTCTGCAACCATCCCTCGCTGGCTTGGAAATCATCACTTTTTGTGTAATTTTCCGGTGAAATTTCCTAGCCTTTCCTTTAAGGATTTCACCAGAAGTTGGTGAATGCCTACCACGTTCTTGTAAAAACCAAGCATAGAGGCTATCGTCAACTTAAGGATTTTCACCAGTTATCAATGTCTGTCGTTTACTTTTTAAATTTTCATTCGTCTTAAAGAATGACTTTATTTTATCACGGTTTTTTCTCATGTCATGAACTGTAGCTCGACCAACACCGTATTCGTTAGCAACACAAGTTAACGTTTCGCCCTTTTCAAGCCGCTTTAGGATTTCATGTTTATCTGACAAAGATAGAGTTTTATGTTTACGTTTTTTCTGCATGGATGCCATCTTCAACACAACACTACTACAGTACAACTGTCCTACACTAAGCACCTGATGGGGGCGTGCGTGAGTCATCGCTCTTGGCGCCAATGCATTGTTTACACAGACACTAGTCTTGTCGCTGCGTGGGAAACTTCGTACAGTATTGGGGACACATTAGCAAATCAAGTAATGAGCTCGTACTCGAATTCAAAAAGCCGGATTACTGGGAGTGCGGGAGAGCTGAGATGCCGGGTTACAGAGGGAGTACTGTACTTGGGTTACAAATACAAAGGTGGACTGGTATTGATATACAGTTAATGCTGCCTATTGCACACTAGACTGTAAGGAAGCCAAAAGAGCAAAAGCCGTAGGTAGAGCAGTGGTAAAATCGCTATGTGTAGACAACTACCTAGAGGTTTTCTGAACTGGCAAAGCTATGTCATATAAACAGTGCAGGATACAATCCAGCAACCATAATTTGTATCTTGTGGAACAGAGAAAACACACCCTTGCCTCGATGGATAACAAATGTGTGTAGACGAATGACCTACGCATTAGCCTACCATGGGGTTATGACCATGAGGAGGAGGCGTGATTTTTGTGTTTTATTGTTTAGAGACATGGCTTTTTGTAACAAGTAGATTTAGTAGATTTTGTATTTTGTAAATATTATTTTTTGTAATTGTAAATTGTGGATTTTTTAAATAGTGGAAACCACTTGGCCCTTTGCTTTTTAAAGCCCTATGCAACCTTATATTTTTTTAAATTTTGACTGAGTTAAGAATTTGAAAATGGTAAATATTTGTTTTTATGGCTGTACAAAGGTTCTATTTGGTTTTTAGTAACTTAAATGATTAATCTTTTGTAATGGTAAATGATAAATTTTTAACTAAAAGTTCTCAAATAGGTAAGAAACGGGGTCATACTGTCAACTACTTTTCAAGGTCATTCTCCCGAACATTGCCGGAGATTGCTGATAAGCACCTATGTTCCAACGGCACACACCCCGTTTCTTACCTATATGAGACGTTTTAACAACAATTTGAATGATTTTGTCAACATTTTAGAAAATTTTGCTGAATGTTTTAAATCACTTTTAAAGAAATTTGATAAGGTGTGAAATAACACTATATTCCTCAAATGTTTCCCCATGTTCCCTCAGAGTTAAATGTTAGCGTGTGAGTTGAATGTTAGCGATCAAACCTGTGCTAGGAAATATGACTTGTACTTAGTGCAAACGTGAACACTGTAACTTTGTGATATCAAAAGTTAGGTTAGGTAAAGGTATATTAGGTTAGGTTCGGTCAAGTTAGGTTAGCTTAGCTTAGCTCAGGTTTAATAAAGTTAGATAGCTACCACTATCTCACTCTTAGTCAATCATTAACCACAGAAAGAAATTGAAAATACAATATTATTTTTTGATTGAAAGTGGGATAGAGGTAGGTGTAAGAGTTAACATATGACTTAATATGATTTTTAGTTTATACACATAGCCAACTTTCCCAATTCAACTTTTTTGAAAAATTTAAATAAGAATGTTTTAACAAGGCGTTTGGATAGTGGTAAGAGTAAGAGTTGAGAGTCAATGATTAACCTTAGATTACTTTGGATTTTTGGAATCTTAGTGTGTTGTTGTTGCTCACAAACATGACACTAAGCATTATGCTGTCATATAAAGGACTAGTGGTAAGCATTATGCTGCTATTAAAAGGGCTGATATACTTTCCGAGACCAAATAAATCAACAAGTCAGTGCAAAATATGAGAGCAAAAGTAGAGTTCAAAAGCAGGTAGACAAAAGTGGGTGTGATTGATAGTAGTCGCTATTGATAATAGGCGCGATTGATAGTAGGCACAATTGATAGTAGGCACGATTTATAGTATGCGCGATTAATAGTAGCAGGATTGGTAGTAGGCGCGATTTATAGTAGGCGCGATTAATAGTAGGCGCGATTGACAGTAGGCGCAACTGATAGTAGGCGCAATTGATAGAAGCGCGATTTATAGTAGGCGCAATTGATAGTAGGCGCGATTTGACATGGGCGCGACTATGTTTTGGTTCAGTTTTGGTTTGGCTTTGGTTCGGTACAGTTCGGCTTGGTTCAGTAAGTTATAAAAGTAAGGATATTGTTCATTTACATTAGTATTTTATGACCTAGGCTTAAAAAGCATGCTTAAACAAATTCTTACGCCTTGGTTTTTTCAATGTCCATACACTTTTACAAGTTACAACCTGTTTGCTAATGCAATTGTAAAATATTAAACACTTGCATAGTATTACATTTTAGATAATGCAGCATTCCCATACAATTGCGCCATTTAACTTTCTGTTACATTATGTAACCAAGATATATTTGTATTGAACGATAAAGCAAACCCGCTGTGTGTATTGTTAGTGCTAAGAACAATTGCACCCCATTATTGGAATGCATGCTAGTAGTTCAGTGAGTGCTCATATCCACCGCTAGGTAGCATGCTAGTAGTTGAGTGAGTGCTCATATCCACCGCTAGGTAGCGGAAACTTACTTGTGTGTTCCATGTGACTATCTCACAAAATTTGACCTTGTGCAAAACGTGCTTGTATAAGCTCTGTATATAAACGCAATATACAATTAACCACTAGGTTTTTAGAACTAACATGTATAGCCTTGCGTACGGTATATGGGGACCCTTAGCAAAAATACTGTCTAACCCACCAGTGTGCAGCCTTGTCATATACAGTAAGCATCTGTTAGCCTTGACTAAGGTATAATAATATTGTCAGTTGACTACTACCTCTTACAGTGATCACATTGTGAAAAACTGTCTCACCCACCAGTCTACAGCCTTGTCATATGCAGTGAGCAGCTCTTGGCAGTAAACAACATCCGTAATGAAAGAAACTATTACAAGCTATATGTGCAAAGAGTGTGGAAAAACCTTTCATCGAGACTAGTAATCATAGTTACTGTCAATCACAGTTATTAAAAATTATAATCACTATCAATTGTATTCGGTATAAATCTTGACATCGAGGAAAGTGTGTATGTAAATTGCTTGTAGTCTAAAAATTGTTCATGTAATTATTATTTTTGACAGTAATGTAGTAATTCCACCTTTAAAAAATATCGATCCACTTGTTTTTTTTCTTTTTACTGTTATTATTACGCAAGTGACATTACTAAAATTTAATTCATGTGTATTAGTTGATATGGAAGTCTCAACAACCAGCCATGGCAAGCCATGTGTCTACTATAAAGGATATACATATATTGTAAAAACAACCAATAAAGATGGAACTGTTATTTGGCGATGTTCAAAACAACAATCCAAAAAGTGTCGAGAAATGATTAAAACAAAAGACTCCAACGTACTTACTTGAAACGAACATCATTCTGAATCTCAAATTAATACACATTTAGATGCACAAAATGCTCACCACTGCAGCACAAAATGGTTAGCTGGTAACATTAGACAACCGGAAATTATTGTATTTCTGTTAGCCAAACATTTCTCTCATCTGCCTAATGTCTGAGCACTGCCAGCAATACAGTTTAGTTTAGTTTGTTGTGAGTGCGTTTATAAATTATTAGCCTCAAGTACTTAAAGCTTGTTGTGTGTAGCGACCATCTTGCCCAATAACCACTGAGCACGTTTTAACAGTCAACCCTTAAAAACAGCATGGGATAGTTTTGTGTGCTCCATGTACTTGGTTGTGTGCATTAACACCATGCTCTAACTTTACCCTACCCTCTATAAATAGATCGTTATCGCTTTCCTTTGGACATCACCAATGACAGCATCCGCTCACAAGTTTTTTACACTTAGACCCTTGGCTTGTTCTCGATTAGGTTTGATTCAGTTTAGTGCGGTTTAGTTCGGTTTGATTCAGTTTGGTTTGGTTGGGTTTGGCGCCACTGTCGACAGCTCCATTCTTAGCGTTTGAACTTCAAGTGTCCTCTGCATCTCTGCACTTTTCCATTGCTCTGTTGTCAAGTCAGGTCAGCGCATTCCAATAAGCTCAATCAAGATTCACATCTTGCCAGTCTGTGTCCTTCCCCACCTTCCCCTTGGCAAGACTTTTTGTTTGAATTATTGCACAACGTTCTATCATGTTTGGTGTTCGAAATATCACATATTTTCCAAAACAAAAATTTTCAACAAATTCAATAAAAATATAAATAGTGGTCCATATGAAAGAGGGCGTCACCCCAAGTCCTACAAAACCTCATGCGTTAAAATCCGACCTTGGGTTCGGGAGATATCGGCTTGCATTGAGAGTAGTGGTGGCGGGGGGTTAAAACCACCTCACTCCCCTACAAATGTGAATCCCTAAGAGCTTAACTGACTTAATTTATATATTATTAGACAATCCTACCAGAAGGTGTTGAGTTTTATCCTTATTGCAAAGTAATTTATTGGATGAACACAAATTTACTGTAGTTCTAAGGGCTTCTTGTGACATCCCATGCAGACTTAATATGTTCCGGTGCACGTTAAGTAATGTTGTGTCATCTGCGTAAGGCACAACTGATTGTGACATAATCTTTTGTGGTAAATCATTAACTGCAACGTTAAAAGAAAAGGACCGAGGACCGAACCCTGTGGTACACCGGTTATGACATCCTTCTGTGTAGATTGTCTAATCCTAATTTCTACAAAGTGGCTTCTGTTATTTGAGTATGACTTCCTTACATCCAGTGTGGGGTTATTTACACCATGAATCTGACGTTTTGCCAACAGAATGTCATGATTAATGCAATCAAAACTTTTCTCAGATCACATAAAACCAGAGAGACCAAATTCTTACTTCCAAAACTGTTAAAGTTTGATTGATTATTTCCAAGACAGCGTAAGTTGTGTTTTTACCCTGTCGAAATCCAAACTGACTGCTGGGCAGCAGGTCATAAGTTTCAAAGTAATTGCTAAGTTGGTTGTACTCCAAACCAAGTAGTATAGTTCCATATTACAATAGTAGTTCTAGTAACTTATTATGTATTATTTGTCAGCAATTTGCAGCAGTTTTTCTAGCCGGGGACCGTGAATCTTCTGCGATCAAGCCCATCTTTGGATATGACAAATATATGGCACATAATTGTAGGGTACAGTAGAGTCAGTGTGTAGTGTTATTTGTTCTACGTCCCCTTTAACTAATTTGGCTTTTGGGGAAGCCAGCGTGCTCCGAAGGGGATCTTTAACGTGCAAGTAAATCTACTGACATGACTCCCACACATTTGTGCACCCTCAAATGCCAGCTGACTGTGCCAGGATTCGAACCTGCAACCTTGGGACCAGCAAGCGGGAAGGTTACCGTTAAGCCACGCGGCCAGCCACAGTGGAGTCAAATCAAGGTTGTATTTACCAATCTGGTCAATCACCCAATTGACTACCCCAGCTCCATGTCTTATCGACTCCCAAGAAGTGTGAGGAAGATTACTCAGGAATTGTATCAAGTACAACATACCTGTTAGCATTTGTGTGTTTGCGAATTTTTCGTGGTAAAAAACGTTATTTCCTGCAGTTTCTTCACCGCGAATGATTACGAGTCATTGCTTTCCTTTATCCCTTTCTGCTACGAGTATATCGATTAAATCTCGAACACCGTTGATCCAAGCATATTGTGCTGGCTTTTCTGTGTACTGTTGCACAAATTCTGTGCCAGTTTTGGAAGGTGTGCTCACAGACTGTGATTTTGATTGCTTTCCTATACCCCTTGCAGCCTTGATTTCCTTCCATCAAGCACCTAAAATAAGAGTACATTTATATCCGGTGGATGATCTTAATTTACCTGTATCTGGAATATAGTGTTCAAATATCTAATTTGTGTATACTGCTATCTCCTTGTAATTTAATACCGGTATATCTTTCTTTGTATATGCGTCTTTGAATATATTGTTCCTAGTTAAAAGCGTCAAGAGACCACCTGTTCCATAGTACTCCTTACCTTTTATAAAAAAAAATATCGGCATCAAATTTTAATTTTGAATCTCCATTATATCGATATGTCAATTCAGGCCTTAATGCAAAATATAGTCGTTGGCATTGTTGATGTAATTTGTTAATTTAGAGCTCAGGTTTACAATATTCTGGTTGCCTTCAAACGGAAACAGCTGCTTTTTGCTTAACTTTTCTGTTTTATTTCAATTTTATTTTCAAAGTCTTTTCTGATACTTCTGTTTTCTTCTTCAAATCTTCAAATAATTCATCGTTATCACTTCCATCCATTGAAAATGACTCTCTAGGTCTTAGAAGTAAATTATTGTATTCTTGTTTGTAAGGTATCAGTCCCTCTTCAACCTCCCTGTTCTCTTCTATAGCTAAAATGACACTATATGTTATTCCGCAAAACTCATCTTGAACTTGAGCTTTAGCATCTGTGACAGGCTGATCCTCTCGCGTAATTTCTTTTTCCAAGCTCTAAAACTTTCCTTTCATTCCTGAAGTGTCTTTCTTCCTTTTATGCTTGTTTGAATGCCTAAAAATATTTTAGTCACGTTTCTGCTGTGTTTTATTTTCCTTTTCATGTGTGTTCGTTTATCAGCCTTAGACTCGTTGTATGCAAGCATTTATTTGGCCGATAAAGGTTTTTTTGTCTGTGTGTTTGTCTGTCTATATGAATGTCTTAACTTTGTATCTGAAATATCCGTCATGAGCTTTACCTGTCATGTCTATTGTAAAAAATCCAAAAACGTCACTATCCCAGCACTTGCTTTTCAAATCATAAACTTTCATATCTCCACCACCTTTCTCATGATAAATGTGATTTACATTTCCACCGTCTTGTCTAAAAACATGTGCTAAATTTACATCGTCCCTGACCAAATGTTTAGGAATTTTACCCATGTTTGTGCCATATAAAGCAATCAATGCCCCTGTTCTTGCTCATTGTGAAATATTTTCGAACAATGCCTTGGTTTCCCAGAATAAAATCGTCAAAAATTACAATAGATTTGTCTTGACACTCCTCTAAAGGAACAACATCTTCGCCATTGTCAATAAATGTTGCAAGCACGTAGTCTAGGTTTTCTTCAATTCTGTGTACTTTCTTTTCTAAACTCTACCCATGCAGACTGGTCTAAAGTTTTTGTATAAACGCACAAATGATTGATTTTTTCCAGTCGAGACATCCAGGTTCCAAGAGATAGTTGTGTAGCTATACCGTTTTACCACAGCCATTAGGACCAAGTATGACACAACGAATAGTATCAGGCAATTTTCCATGTTTCTTTTTTTCAGCAGATTTTATGTATGGTTCCCAGCCGATCTTCATTTATTTATTTATCTATAAGTGTGTAGATTATTTAAGCTGAACGGGGGTTTACTTAACTTAGGAAAAAAACTAACAGTACCTATAAGCAACACATTTAACAAAGTTAGACTAGCAAGATTTGATTCTCGATTCCTAACTCCAAATCTTACTTCAATAAACAAAGAACTCCAATATCAGAAAGATAATGGATCCATACAATCTATAAGTAAGTATCCCTCCAGGCCAATATACTGTACAGTACGTTAGAAGATTAGTAAAAGCTATTCAAAATCAAGAACCTTTCAATGCCACCGACTTTAGTATAAAAGCAAATAAACATCTAAACAAAGTTGAGTTCAAGAGCGATATTCATACTTTCATAATGAATAGAGTGTTGACTCAGTGTTAGGATTTAATAATAAAATTGTACAGCCAAAAACAAAAACTCTTGCCCGTGAGCCATAACTTACAAAAACTTATCCCCATCGAAAGGATCAAACTTCACTTTAATTTATCCGATGGCCTGCTAAATTAGGTGCCCCCGTCCTGTATGAGCCACAGTGCCCATTGTTTGTACGGTACCTATTTATGACAAAGTTCAAAATATACGTTTCGAGATTACAGATGAAAATGACAACTTGATTGACATTAACGGAGCTACCTTTAGGCCTATTCTTATTTTAGAAATGCAATAGATCAAAATTTACCGAAATTAATTGTTTAGTGACATATGGCCATACAACACTGACTCTAATATTTTACTGAAGGATGACCATCGAACACTGACCCATTTTTATTTATTGCAAATGGAACTCAGTCTCTGCATTAAATGTAAGGAGGAAACTGAGATGGTCGATGCTCAGCAAGTAACGACTAAATATAAACGAGTGCGAATAGATGTCAAATGAGCCAAATGTGGAACCAAGAAAAGTCATTTCGTTAAAAAAACTAATTGGCTAATGTGTTCGAGAAGATATTATCGATGACGTACACAAACAAGCCAGAAGAAACTCCAACAAAAACGTTATCGCGTTCTATATAGATGATTTATGGCAAATTGATTTTGTGGAGATCAATTTGCCCGCTGATGAGCCAGCTTGGTTTTCCTAGGTGAAACCCCACATACGGCACGCCATAAACCTAGAAAAATTGCTGAGTTTTAATAACTAAATAACTAACTAAATGCATAAATTAAATATTAAAATAAATTAAAATTAAATAAAATAAGATTAAATTAGGTAAAGTAAAATAAAACAAAATTAAAATAAAATAAAATAATGCGGGGAGAAAATTTCCTCGGCCTTACATTCCATCAGAATAGATCGTGATGACGAACGTCTATTACTAATTAAAACAATTAGTGCAATTAGGAGACAATGTCGAAATCAATAACTAATTTTTGAAATAAGTTCTGTAATATACCTAGTGTTAGTGTAGTCACCCCAAACAGACAAACTCCGGATTTCTATCACCATTTTAGCATTTCACCTAACATTAGATATACTACATTCAACATACACCGACAGTTGCATTACCAATACTGCAACTAAATAATTGTTCATATTGTAAATATTTTCGCCTGTGTTCTCAAACATAGATGTTATAGCCTAATTGTAATGGATGTGATGACGATCGCTTGACGATCGAAACTGGTCATCCTAGAGTATTTATTAATCTCATGTAATTTATTTCAGGATTAGGGCATAACCCAGCTCTATATGGGTACATTCGTATTGACCGACTGAAAAGCACCAAACTTTTGTTTAGTGTTAGTATGTTACGAGATCATCAACCATTGAAGATTGCTTCATTTTGACAGAGATATCAGTCACTTTAGGAACTTTGTTTGTTTATTAAATACATTTTTGTTCGTTGTTTTTGTTATTTTGCTTTCGGTGTGTGTGCCACATAAGTAGACTACTCAACACTTGACAGTGACGCACCGTAGCATATTCATCCTTCGTAGGTGGTGTATTCTTTGGAACACACGGTCAGTCAGAATTAGCTTTTGCTGCTCTTTGATCTATTTGTTTCATTTAATTTCTTTTTCCCTGTTCGCAGACACCAACAGTGATTCCTTACGTTATATTTCTTCCGTGCCTTTGATTATGTTTTTATAAGTCTGTTCTAGATATATATCTTCCATGGACAACCTAGCGGCATCTGGCAGCTAACCTCTGAAGTTCCTCAATATCCCCATGCTCAAGAGGACTTCCTTACCAATCAAACCACCAGGCTTCGTCGTTGTCGCCAGCTAACATCTCTTTGAAGACACCGCTCTAAGAAGAATTCTATATTCTTTATAAGAATTTTATTTTTCTTATGTTGTATACCATGATGTACACTCTATTGTCTATTACCCCCGCCTTTTTCCGCCTACTTGGCCCTTCGTGCTTCGTTGAGCCGCACTCACTTTTGCGTCAGACGTCAAACATACAGTTGGGGCTCTCTCACGAGTTTGTCTCCTGTGCTCGAGAGACATTTTAAATCAGACGCCATGTCTGAATTTTAGATCAACGGTTACAAGGAACCATGGCCTACTCTACAAAAATGAGCTAAGTACAAAACTTCAATGTTTTTCAATGCATTTTAATTGTTTTTAAAAGGGCAAAGTGCTTTTAATACAATTTTATAGAGAGTGTGAAAAATTGCAAACTATTGTACAATAACCGTCTTCAAGATATTTTTTTCTTGTCATGCTTTAACTATCTAAGCTGGCTTTATAAAGTGAAATCCAGTACTTCTTGTACTAAATGATTGGGATTATCTTCCCACTACGAGGGATTTAATTCATACTACCCACTGTCTATAAAAACTTAGCTTTTTCCTCCGTGGGACCTCTCTTGCCCATTTAACTCTCATCATGGTTCTGGAACATTCCACATGAACCAATATTTCTACAAGTAAAGCAATCTAGTATTTTCCACTCAAACATGGGAATGCTTTTCCTCACTGAGGAATTAACGTCACATTTACTGCTGTTCAAAACTTATTTGCTTTCCACCGTGGGAACTGTACCTCATCATTCAACCGCAATCTATAAACGTTCCAACGCAATAAACTTGTTCAAGTTAAAATACATCTAGTGATGTCCATAACTACAATAACTTTTCTCTTTACAAACTTTCTGTGCTGCAATAGTGAATATTTCAAATCCATCAATTGACTATAGTGCAAAACAGTGCCCGTTCAACTACCAACCACGTCGCGTTCGAATGAGAGCAATACATTTGGCCAGAACTTTTTCCTTAAGTTCCCATTTCTTCCTTCCCAAATACCCTACTAACTCAATCTAATTAAACTGTAAATTTAAGTCAATCTCTATGAGGCCTCGCTTGCTAGCAAGCGCCCTCCCAAGTTTGTTCTATGTCCAATTCTGTAATTCAGCTTAAATTGTGGCTAGTCCACACTTTAATACGTATCTTTCCCTTCTAAAAAATTGGGGAATTGTACTTTTTCTAATGATGAAAGAGTTGTCTAACCTTTTTCTCTCCAGGTTTCGTGAATACGACCTGTACATTTTTTGTATTTCGCATCTAGTAATTACTGTTTCAAATAGCGGCAATTTCCGCTTATAATATTTTCTTCTTTTCCTGTTATAATCAGGAATTCAATATACTTTTTACAGCCTTTTCGATTTCCATAAAGGGATTCTAAAAGTGCCTACATTGTACCTGATTTAATTATCAAAGTTATAATTGTTTCATAATTGTTGTTATAAACGTTAAAGTTCTTAATCTTGAGCACATATTTTGAAACCTTTGTATAGGTTTAGTGCTTTCACAAGTTTGAAACTTGCAATTGAAAATTGTAAATTTCTTATAATTAGGTCTGAGACCTTGACATTTTATAGCTCTAAATTGTTATTCACCGCTTAAACCAAAATCAAACTTTGAGTATTGTTATTTAGTTTACCGTTTGAAATTGTTTAAATAAATCGTTAGTTTTCTTTTGCTCCTTTTCTTTATTGTTAGAATGACGATTAGGCAGGACCTTTACTTCCCTGATTCTTCCTATAGGCTTAAACCCTCTTTACGAAAACGAATAATTACTCAAATAATAAAGTCTTTACTACTTGTTGCATTTAAACTAAAACTTCAAGTAACGACATTTTCAAAGTTTCTCTTGGTTTTCTTAGCCAATCCTAGCAAGCCATTAAGGCAACTACAGCTAGCTCTGCAAGCTTTCTACTTGTTGAGTTTTTCGCTCTTACTTGTGATTTGTTTCCAGAATTTCTGTTTTGTTTGAGTTAGGTCTGAGGTTCTCCCCTGTTCTAAACTTTTAGTCGTCACTCTGCTGGGTAAAAGCTTAGCCTTTCTTAAGTGCAACAATTGGTATTCTTATTTAAAAAATCAAGAAAACCGATAAAATTATTACAAAAAGCATTAAAACTGCTTTATCGCTTCCCTCTCTGGGAGCATTCGGTCGTTTGCCGGAGATCCAATGGTTCCCAGAACTAAAAATATCACGGCGAATTCAAATTATTTCAGCCTTTCAAAACGTTCGATTAAATCTAACTCCTTTGAAAGGAGAAACAGTAAATCTATATCCCTTAACACACTTTGTCTTGCCCGTCTCCATAGTATGGGAATACCGGCTTGGGAGGGAAAGAACGCTTCCCGCTTGCTTGCAAATAGCCCAAGCCCCAGCTGCATTTCCCGTTAGCTGTGGTCAGTTCCCTACCCACTTTAGGTGTCTCACGGGCATTGTGCGGTGGAACTTTTTACTGAAGACTCATTTCAGTTTGGTTTTATGTTTTTATATTAGACTCCCGTCCTATCTACCCATACTTATTCTCCACACCGAAACCCAATTACTTTTTTCTTTCATTATCATCATCCCTTAGATAGTGTTAATCCTCAGCTAAAACCTACCAGTAGGTGTACGGAATTCTTATGTTCTAATTTGGTTTCAAACTGAATACATATCTAATTTGTGCGATGGGATGTAAAGCTAGTTCGCACACGCTTCATAATTGAACTTAAGCTTATCCTATCACCCAGATGAATATAATGCTGGTGCCTGTTTTGTTAAAAGTGTGTTTCTGATAGACTCAGAGGCAGCTCTAGCAAGATTTTCAGGTGTGTGAGAACTCATTATGGCGCCTCCTTCCATGTAGAGACAAAAGATAACATACATTTTTACATTATGAATAACTCAGACCTCTGGAAGATTAGTATAATAGTAGTGAGGATGAGAAACAATAACAGTAAAAAGAATGAATATTTTTGAAAAGGTTTATTTAAACTGCTAAGTCGCAGACAACGCTCACATTATGTATACGTCTAATTTACGCAGTAAATTATTTTAAAATTGAAACAAATAAAGAAATAAAAGCATAATTAAAAAGCCTGGCTTACCGCCTTCCTCGCTTCTGTGCTTGCAATTCTTTTTATTAATTCTGAATAATTCTATTAGTGTGCAATAATATTTTCTATAGATAAAATTGCTACATTTGACAGTATATCCTGACACAAGTTTGAACGTAAATAAGTTTTAATTTACTGAAACGTCGTTCTCCTTTAGCGATAGTTACAGGTATGGTTAGCAAAATTCGAAGTTTCTCTTTTTGGTATAACCCTTTGAAAATGCATATTTGAAAAATTACGTCCTTTATTTTGTCTTCGATATTTTCGTTGCTTATTTCTTTACTTAAAGAACGTCAAATAATGTTTTCGTCTCTGGTTACAGGGTCAACGATCGACCATTTTGAAATAACATCATCACTTTTATTTTTGAAATGCGATGATGCTGATAATATGCAATGATTTGAACTAAAATGGCATTCCAGAAATAGCTAAATAGTCTTGCGAATATCTTCATCTTCATAGGTTTTAGCTGAAGAACTTCTATTATATAGGTCTTCTTCCATCGCGTGTTGAACTACTTCTGATGATAACGATTCAGAAGACTTCTCAGTTCTCAAAAAAATTGCTAGCATTTATTTAGCCTTTTCTGTCTCGCCTTGCTTTTTTCGTTTTCTTTATAAGTTTTGTTCGCCAAAAGTAGCGTTATGTTTTATCTGTTAAGGCAGAAAACATACAATTTTCAACTAACTTAATTCAAACGGAAGAATATTCAACTGACGTCATCCCTATAGGCTCCGTGCGTATACTGAAGTGTGCTGTAAGCGGACGTTCCGAGAAGCTGTTACATGCCGCGATCAGCTGAGTATTGATGTACATGGAAAACGTGTCTTTATTATACATTGTTATACCATGACATTACCTCCTTAATATCTCGGAAATTTTACTCGACACTTCCTCGGAGTTTGATGTTAAACGTTAGTTTGGGCTTTCAGCAAACGTGTTTTCTCACCAAAACTATACATCATCGCTTTGGAAAACAAGTTAACCTATGGGTGAAAATATGCTTGCGTACTTTCGCCGAACTGCTACTGAAACCCAATTTTAAAGCTCATCAGCTCGGCTCCCTTTGGATAATTAGATTTTTCTAGGGATCATGGGGGCATCAGCATTTCTGGTGCCTAGTTTTGAGTTTCTAGGATGTTGGTAAATTCGACATCCGTCAGTAACGACCGCCACCCTGCTCGCGAGGCGCACCAGCGCCCTCAACTAACTATTTTTTAGTTCGTTTTTGATCCGTTTACGGCAACGACACTTTTAATCAGTTCTTGTTTTTTGCGATAAATAAACAGTTGGTTAACATTTAATCGGGCGTTACGTTTCATTGCCGCCTTAAAACCTCTAACAGGTTATGGGTCAAGGCAATTGGAGAGAATTTAAATAAACAGGAAACAAATAATTCAGTGGGATCAAACCGACACACAAAGAGAAGGGCGTATCGGGGCGAAAGCCATCTTGTTCTCTCGAGAAGCCTCTATAAATCGACAAATCGAGAAGGAACACACACTGTCTTCTCGAATATGGTGTGCTTGATCGTCAGTGAGCTGTGAAAAAGCCATTCGCGAGTGTTTCGGACACGCGACGCGAGTGTTTGGCTTATCGCGAGTGTTTCGGACAATAACACGCGACGTGAGAAAACGTGCTTATCGTGAGAGTTGTGAACAAAAGCACACGACGTGATTTTCTTAGGCCTGTTTGCGAGTGTTTCGGACAATAGCACGCGACGCAAAGTGTGCGGCCGGTTGTTAGTGTTTCGGACAATAACACGCGACACAGCCAATCGTAAACAATCGTCAGTGTTTCGGACATTGACACGCGGCACGATTGAAGTACCGTAAGACAATGAATTCAAACCGTATTGTGTGCTTTGAGGCCTTAGGGCGCGATAATTACGACAACTGGAAGATGCAAGTACGCGCCTTACTGATAAAGAATGACGCGTGGAGTTATGTCAGCCGCCAGATCGTCAAACGCGAGCCGGGTCGAGGACAATGCAGCCCATGTGATCGAGTGGACGACTAAGGATTAAAAGGCCATGTCAGACCTTATCCTGTCCATCGGACCAAGCCAGCTGAAGTTGGTGAAGATCTACAGGTCATCAAACGAGATATGGCAAAAACTTGAGGAAACGTTTCAGTCGAAGGGGCCGGATCGCAAGGCCACGTTGTTGAAGAGTCTAACCTTGCACAAGATGACTGAAGGTGGCGACATACGTGAGCACCTCAACAACTACTTCGGCTGTGTCGATATGTTAGATGACATGGAAGTAGTTAACAACCCGGACCAGCTTACCATCATGATGATGTACAGTTTGCCGGCAAGTTTTGAAAACTTCAGAATTGCCATCGAGAGCCGGGACGATCTACCGAAGCCTGAGAATCTACGTACGAAGATAATGGAACAACACGATGCCCGAATTTCCTCGTCGACTCCGTAGGTAGATCAAGGCGCCTTCTATGTGAAGAAGAAAGGTCCAGTAAGAAAACAACAGTCGAAGCCTCAAAACAAAAACAACGGCTACTCCGGTGGTAAGAGTGACAAGGAGAAATCGTTTCCGTTCAAATTCTCGAAGTGTGGAATCAAAGGACATAAGGCAGCGGACTGCAATGTCAAGGTTAACAAAAACCAGCTGTCGGACGCGTCGCTCTTATCAGTCGAGGAACATGATACGTGTCAGATCGCGACGAGCAGTGTCAAAAACCTGTGGTGTCTCGTCAGCGGGTGCACGTCTCATCTGTGTAGCGATGCGACAGTGTTTACAAAGATGGACAAGGGCGATATTGGCAAACTGAAGTTAGCGAAAAGCGCAACCGCAGACATAAAGACCCGAGGAACCGCAAAAGTAGCAACAAAAGTACACGGTAAAATTTGGAACGTTACTCTCAACGTGATTTTGCACGTTCCTGAAATCCTGACCAATCTCTTATCAGTCTCGAAGATGACGGACCGTGGTTTCTCGGTCATTTTCGGCAAAGAGAAGGCTGAATGTTTCAACCAGAATGGACTGACGAGGTTAGTTGCGAAGCGCAAGGAAAATCTGTACTACTTACAGGGCTCCCCACTGGAAAAATGTCAAAATGCAGTGGCAGGAGACAAGCGTGTCGAGAATGCAGCGCAGCTCTGGCATCGAAGGATTGGTCACGTTAACTTCCCCGATCTCGATGCGGCAGTGAAGAGCGGATCAATTCGAGGTGTGTAACTGAAATGGAGATCTGGAGATCTAACCTGTGACATTTGCACGAAATGCAAAATGACTCGAATACCATTCCCAAAAGAGTCAAATCGTTTGACTGGTAAACTCGATGTTATTCACATGGACGTTTGCGGCCCCGTGCGTGATGCGTCGAACGGTGGATCCAAGTACATGATCACGTTTACGGACGACTACTCGAGATGGACAGAGGTATGGTTTATGAAGACGAAGTGCGAGGCGTTGCAGACGTTCCGAGAGTACAAGGCTTTCGCCGAGAAGCAGCACGGTCTGAAAAATAAAGCGCGTACAGTCCGACAATGGACGCGAATATGTCAACAGGGAATTTGACGAGTTCTTAAAATCCGAGGGAATCAAGCGCTGACTCACAACACCGTATACGCCTGAACAAAATGGTGTGGCCGAGAGGAAAAATCGTACCCTTGAAGAGGGAGCACGATGTTTACTCCTGCAATCTGGCCTACCGATGACGTTCTGGGCTGAGGCGATCAACACCGCAAATTATCTGAGGAAACGATGTCCAACCAAAATGTTAAACGGGAAAACTCCTTTTGAGTGCTGGTTCGACGGAACTCCGACTGCGCACTATCGCAAGGGCTTTGGGAGCAAGGTGTTCTGCCTGGACAAACCCCCCAAACAAGGGGAAGTTTAGCCCTCGCTAGAAAGAGGGAATTTTTGTTGGATATTCGGAGCAGTTGAAGGCTTACCGGATCTGAATTCCTGAAACGAAAAAGATCGAGATCACGAGAGACGTTGTTTTTCGTGAGGAGATGACCGTGCCTGAGAAATCAGAAGATGATCTGTTCCCGCGTGACTTTCAGGACAAAGATCGCGTTGAACCAGAGGATCCGATCCAAGAACTGGAGTTCGAGCTGATGTCGAGAGACGAAGTGCTGGTAGATAACCGACCCGATATTGGTGGATGGGAATTCCCCGAAGGCTTCAGAGGCTTTCCTTCCGACGAATACTTTGTTCCCAACCAAGACGGCAATCCTGATCCAGGGGTTCAACCTGATGAGCAACAATCAGAACCACCTAGGAGAAGAAGCCGACGGCCTCGTTTGATTAGAACTGGAAAACCTGGGTGACCCCGCAAGGACTACGGCGATCGACGGGGGGAAGCGGCTAACGTCGTTGAAGTCCCAGTGACCCAGGCTATCTCCGGAGATGACTCACCAAGTGATGTTGGCAGAGGCGGTTTCGCTGATTCGGAACAACACGTGGAAGTTGGTCGAGCGGGTGATAGGCAGCAGATTTGTTCTCCGGAATAAGTTTAACCCTGACGGCACTATCAGCAAGTGGAAGGCGCGCGTGGTATTGAGGGATTTCACGCAGAGACCAGGAATCGAATTTCTTGACACGTTCGCTCCAGTCACAAGGCTGAGCACGATAAGGACTGTGGTGGCGTTAGCTGTACTGGATAATCTAAATATCTGACAGATAGACGCCAAGACGGCGTACTTGAACGGAGAAATCGAGGAGCAAATCTTCATGGAGGCCCCGGACCACTTCGAAGACGTTCTAACCCATACCGTTCAAGACAAATCGGTAGACGAGACATTGCGAAAGACCGCAGATGAGATGCTGGATAAGTTGACGAATCGTGACGTGGTGTGCTCACAAAACAAAGCGTTGTACGGAATGCGATAGGCAGGACGCGTTTGGTATCACCGTCTCTAGAAAGAGATGAGAAATCTCAAGGCGGCTTGCTTGGATGCAGATCCATGCATGTACCATATCGGGCCGGTCGAAGATAGGATTTATATAATCATCTACGTCGACGACATGATGATCATAGCTCGAGAAGACAAGAAGATCGATTAGGTGAGAAACTTCCTGAATACCAAGTTCGAGATCAAGGACTTGGGGGACGTGCGATATTGTCTGGGGCTGGAGTTCGAGAGGAGCGCGAAACTGATGAAACTGAGCCAGAAAGGATACATAGACGAGGTCCTCGAGAGATTCGGAATGGCAGAGTGCAGGCCTGTCAGCAGTCCAATTGATCCAGGTACGAGGCTGCAGAAGGAAGACGTGAACTCTGGCGAAGAAGCGGTGAGCGTCCCCTATCGAGAGTTGATAGGAGTTCTAATGTACCTATCAGTGGGAACTGGGCCGGACATATCCCATGCAGTCAGTTCTATCTCTCAGTTCATCGACTCTCACGGACAGCAACACTGGAAGCCTGCAAAACGCGTTTTAGGATACCTCACTAACACACGTGATCCCGGACTCCTGTACTCCAAGTTCAGCAATCCATTGATTATGTACTTGGACGCCGACTGGGGAAACTGCCTGGAGGATCGAAAATCGTACACCGGATAGGCTTTCACTCTGTGTGGCAATGCAGTGTCTTGGGAGTCCAGGAAGCAGCCTACTGAGGCCCTGTCATCGACGGAGGGCTAGTACATTGCCTTGACAGAGGCAACCAAGGAAGCTCTAAACATGAGGAAACTCCTGAAGAACTTCGGAAAACCAATAGATGTTGTCCCAGTGAAGAACGACAATATAGGTGTGCTGAAGCTGACGTCGAATCCTATGTTTCGTTCACCGACGAAGCACATCGACATCAGGCACCATTTCGTCCGAGATGCCGTGGCCAAAAAGGTGGTTTCGGTGGACTACACTCCAACGGATGAGATTTCTGCCGAAATATTCACGAAAGGATTGTCAAGGCCCAAGCACGAGAAATATGCTCAAAGCCTTGGCTTGAGATCAAACGCACCAGGATGACTCCGGCTGTTGGTTGAGGGGAAGTGTTGATGAAATCGACATCCGTCGGTAAAGACCGCAACCCTGCTTACGAGGCTCACCAGCGCCCTCAACTAACTTTCTTTCCAGTTCGTTTTTGATCCGTTCACGGCAACGACACTTTTAATCAGTTCTTGTATTTTGCGATATATAAACAGTTGAATAACATTTAATCGAGCGTTACGTTTCATTGCCGCCTTAAAACTTCTAATATAGGATACCTGGACGTGTTGCATTAATTCATGTCTTTTTTCATTCTTGTCTTTATTATACATGGTTACACCACATTACCTCATTAATATCTCGGAAACTTTCCTCAACACTTCCTCGGGTTTTAATGTTAAAAGTTAGTTTGGACATTCAGGAAATGTTTGGGTTCACAAAAAATATAGGTCATTGCTTTGGAAGAAGGGCTAATCTACGGTTGAAAAATGCGTGCTCACACTGTTCTTCCCCAAAGCCGCCATTTCAAATCCCTCCAACTTGGTCCGCTCGAAAAATTTGGAATAATTTAGATTCTTATAGCAATCTTGTGGGTATTAGCTTCACTGGTACTACATTTCATGTTTCTAGTATGACTGGAAGTCAATCACTGATTCATACTTATTTTCAGAATTTACAAACACATCGCTCCACCTCGGCAATGGTAACATACTGTACTCGAATTTTATTGTATGGAATTGCATTCGAGAAAGTGCAGAGAATGAAGCCTCCATTGTGTTATAATTTAATGTCTAAGCACACGTGCAGATTACAGAACAGGTCAGCCCACTCGCAAAGAAAAGCCGCGCCAATCACAAAATTCGTAAAGGAAGACTCTAGACGTACTCGGCAGAAACATGTTTTGGAAAGGAATGCCACGAGTTGCGTTCGGTAGTCACATGTGCCGGCAAGCTTTGTGCGTGGGGTAACTAGGCACGCCTGCAAGCCCCACACGCGCCGAGTGGACAGGAGGAGGGGTGTCGCACGCCAGTACAGGCCACGTGACCGCTCATAGCCAATTAGCGATAGGGATTTGCGGACAATTACAAAGATTTTCATTGCTAATTAGCAAGTATTTTAGAAGAAATCTTAATGGCCAAGAAGAAGAATTAATTTATTGAAGATATTATCAGCAATTTAGTTTTTGAATAAGAGGTCTCTATGAAGCAGAAATTCTATATTTCAGGTTTCCGCCAATTTCTCCCGCTGTTTTGGAAGAAGACGCTATATTTGCGTTGGAGAAGGGGAGCCCGCGAAGGAGAAGGACGTATTTCTCAGGTGGCCGATTTATAGTGCGAGCGATAACAAGTTCAGTTATCGGGAAGTGATACGGTAATCTGGACGCACCAGAGGCTGAGGGCCGCACTAGCAAGATAAAAAGACTTGGTGATTTGTAAACAGTAGACTTAGAAAATGTTCAACCAGCGATAGTCATTCGACAAATTCATATATTGAATAATAACGAATTTCAAAGTGATATAAAGATGACGTGAGAAACATTGACTATATATTCCAGTGTCGTAATATTTGGAATTTGCAAAATAATTATTATAAATTAGTGCAAATTAGCTTTCTACAGTCATCGTAATTTTGAACCACTGAATGTTACGCTACTATATTGAACATTATAAGTGAGAACTGGGGGGAATATTATACAATTTTAAACATTCCGAACATCTTCAAAATGAATATTACGCTAAAATTAGGAGAGACAATTTCGAACATTATTAAGGTTGTAGTGATGGCGTATTAAATACTATGATGGAGGAAACGTAACATGCTAGGTGGTGAAGATATTTGAAGTTAAGTGAGACGAAACGGAGAAGATGATGATCTTCGAAAGCGTCTTTAAACTCAAAAAAATAAGACCACAATGATGACTATTGAAAACGCTACTATGATGGAATTCTACATGAACGTTAACATCACGGAGTTGTCAGACGATCGCTCAGGAAGAAGAGAAATGAGGGAGATTGGAGTTGAACCGAGGGAAGGATCCAGAACGAGACGATGTTGTACCAAGAGGCGAACCAATCGAGAGCAATCGTGGACTTCTTCACGAAGATGCCAGGTGATTGGTACGAGAGAGACGATCCAGGACGAGGTAGGAAGGATAATGCTATTCCAGCATTATTGTCCAGCTAAGACCAAAGCGGACCTCATCGAGACGACTTTAATCCAGCACCAGGCAGAACAGAATCCAGCAAGTAGTATTTTGAAGTTTGAAAGCATTTTTGAAGTAATCTGTAGTAACATGTTCCAACGTCCGGCTTTAGGAATTTATTATCTGCATTTTGAATAGTTTAAATTCTATTTTGGTAAGTTATGATATTTGATATTTGCGTTTGATGTTGTGGATTTTTGAATTTGGACGTAGGATATTTAGGGTTTCTGTATTTGAGGTCACAGACCGTATTTTTGAATATTTAGGATTTTCTGGGATTTTCGGTTTTATTTTATCATCGGACATTTTTGTGATATGCGAGTTTCATTTTTAATTTTTCGATTTATTAGGATAGATGATCATTTTCAAATCATTTTTATTTCTTGGAATTCTGAAAATTGATGTGACTTTAAAGCGGAGGACAGATATATTGAAATACGATTTTCTATTTTGAATATTCATTATAAGAAATAGTGAGAAGTAGCATTATTGTAGAAAACCTTATAGTTTTCATGGAAAGGTTTCTTAATTGAATTAAATGGCATGTAAGTTGAAAGGGAACATTATTGAGAATTGAGAATTGTTATGTAAACATTGAGAATTGCAGAATGCATTTGTCACATTGTGGAACAGAAAACGGTAATATTATCAATATTAATGAGTTACATTGTGAAGAAGACTTAAAAGATCAGTAAATAATCTAACATTCATGGTATAGATCTGTGTGATCATATTTATAATGAGAGCTGAAATTACGTAAAGTTATTGACTTTGTCGAAAGTATAGAAACAAATTTGAAATTTTTGTGTATTTTGAAGCTGATGGATGGTATTCCAGGTTATTGTGGCAAGAGGTTTGCATTATGATGTGAATGTGGCAATGTGCGAGTTTGGCATTGTTCCACAAGATGAGAATATCTAAGAATTGTTGATAGTCGTCTAAATATTATTGTTGAAAGGTGTATGACGCATTGTGATAGGAATCTCATGTGTTGCAAGAGATAGTAACTTGTGGTAAAGTCAGATAGGTTTTGTATTAGAGATCAGCTGAGATAGTCGTAAGTTTTAAGCTGAAGCTATTGAAATTTTGTATTATTGACGAAGCGGAAGCGACGTACTGTTGAAAGATGCTCAGATCTAGATTACTGATGGCTATCTTATATCTGAGAAAGTTATAACAATGGTAATTGCTATTTAGAGTGGATCGAAGCTTATTTTTATTAGTATTTTATTAGAAAGAAAGCAGTAGAGATGACATTATCGTGATCTAGGCTTTATTGAACAGATTATTAGCACTTATGTAGTCAAACATTAATATTTGGGACCAATATTAGTGGCTAGATTTATGATATGTAAATAGTTGTTGAGCAGAGAATGTGAATATGTAAATACTTGTATAAACATTAATTATAGACTGAATATTCATCTCTACTTAGAATAAAACAAAGTCCCCGATTAGGGGCAGATGACCTCGTAGTTCCGCCCCGTAAAACAACAATAACTAATAACTTTAAGTCCCCGATTCTTGGATGTCACGGGTAATCTCGAGAACCACTGGATGGATTTTGATGCGGATTTCACCATTCTGTAAAGGATATCTCAAGGAAGGTTTCTGTATAAAATAATTTATTTATGATCAAAGGAAGCCAAGCAGTAACGATTTCAGTGAATAAGTCGAAAGAAAACCTGGCGACCGTGAGCGTTTTAAGCTTATGCTGGGAAAACCGTTAACATATCTATATACTGTGAGTGTAAGGATTGTTCAGCATGAAACGTTCTACAAGAACGTCCACGAGGGCATATCTCTATCTTAAATACATCGCCCACTATAATAATTTTTACGTTTTCATTTCTTCCAACAATCTCCATTCAATTATTACTGAGGCGAAAGTTTACGAGCCAGGTAGGGGCGAGCCTATCACCCCAGTTACAGCCTAGCTAGCGGGCGAGCCTATTATCTCAGATTCAGCCAGCAGCAAACTGTCGAGTCTGGTTGAGTTAAGACCTCAGAGAAGAATGTGGAGATTCCCTGGAAGTACAACTCAGAATTTCTTAATTTCACCTGTGAACTTTTCGTTCCGCAAAATACACAGTCAAGTTAAGATTGGACGGTTGGGGGATTTGTGTTTCATGCACCTCGCCGTTCTTAAATCACATGACAAGAATTCGTTGCACATGCAACTCCATGATAATATAATTAATAGTCCAGTCAGTAATTTTAACCCTTCATGCCAAGACGTAAAACGGATGTAGATCGTAGTTCATTGACATCGAAGAAAAAAGCGCTTATCACGTAATGCATTCATAAATGTTCCTTGGCGAATCCGGGGCGGGTTGATCGTATATATAGTAGACTAGGGTTTTATCAGATTTAAGGATACTTGTATATAGTTATTTGTGGTTAATGTAATAGCGCAAGTCCATCGCTAATTTCATTTTTCCAAGTAAGGTAACATTAAAGGCATTTTTATTTTTCACTCCTTAAACTAGGGCATAGCAGTAATTTGCTTGGAGATTCAATCATTCCATTGATTTAATATTTTAGATAGATTCAGTTAGGGGTTGTCTTATTAATATTTTCAACAAGGATTACTTTATTTTACGTTGTATATTATTGTTTTATTCGAATAAATATAACAGATACGTTTTACCTAGTTCTGAGATTTTGTAGAAAAATTGAGTTATCATTTGCAGATAATTAGGGATATATTGTGTTATAGAGGTAAGATAGGACTTGTTAGCCCATGCCTACTATCCAATTCCCCCGAGTGCTTAAAGGGTTTCTCACTCTCCTTTTTGAGTTGGGTTTCCAACCAACCCAGTAGTATTCGGTAGTCATGTAGCACAATGATACAATAGTTAGCCGTACCCCTCCTGTTTTATTTTTCAGTAGATTCTTCGTGGTTTTTCTAGCCGAGGAATACTAGTTGCTGCGATCCATATCCATATTCGGATTCTGGCAGATATCTCACTGGATACGGGTACAGTTGATTAATGGCGTTTCCCAACGTTGGGGCTGTAAATAAATGTAGGATGGCTAATGAATTGTGTAAAAATGGTCAACCAACATTTATTAAGGAAGGATTGTGATACTTATGAAAAGATCCGACCTGTGCTATTAATTACATTGTTGTTTTTGAAACTGACTAAATCATGTGACCTGTATAAGGAAATCACTACTTCAAATTTGTTCTTGAACCGGTTAATGGCTATTTTGGGTCATTTTAAAGTAAAATTTAATATGCAAATTCTGTTTTTTGTAATTTATACAGGTGGACTAATTCCTGAAAATAATAACAGTAAGTTAGGGATTACTGGTGCATAATGCCAGGATTAAAAGGAGATAGACGTAAAATACGTCAGAATTAGGTCATATATCACAAAAATCTCAATTAATATTCGTAGAAAATGGTTACTTCAGATGTCTTCACATATGTTTTGCATTGCTTACGTTTCCCATTTCCCAAGAACAGAAGACGTGATGGCAGCAGCAGATTTATAGGCTATAAGAGTCATGTTTAGGGCTTTAAAGGAGTCCCAGGGAAAGCTTGACAAGGATGTTGAGGTTTTACATCAAAGCTCTCACCAAAATTACAAGCGACTTGTAGAAGAGGGTAAGAGAAATGTCGAGCTGACAAAACGAAGTATCAAAGCTGAAATGACGCAAATACAATTTTTGAACAATACTAATTTTAAGGAATTGCAAACTGAAGGTCGTGACAACAGTATAAAAGTACAAGACACTTAAGCTAGTCTACAAGAGAGTTCAGACGAAACCCAAAACACATGAACAAATTTACAGGCTAGTTCAGAAGAAAGTCGAAACACATTAACAAGTTTACAGGCTAGTTCAGCTGAGTCCAAGGAAACATTAGAGAGATTACAAGCTAGTTCTACAGAGCTTAGGGCAGATGTAACACTATTACAGAAAGACGTGAAGAGAAACTTGAACCAGTTACAGAAAGTAACAAATGAAAACCTTGTAAAATTCCAGAATGAGGTTCCTCTAACCTTAGGAAAGTTGAAGTCAGAAAAAGCAGACATTATTTGTAATTTAAACGAGTTAAAGAGTACAGTAGAACTGTTACAGGTGGAGGTTAAGACTAAGAGTGAGACTTTGAAAAATAAAATAGAGGTTGACGTATCTGAAATTGTTCTAGGAATATAAATGTACTTAAAGATGAGTAGGTAAATGCAGGCCAAGATAAGATCGAGGCTTTGCAGGTTGATATGTCCAAGAACCTTTTCCAAATTGAATTCAGACATAGCAATGATTTTAGTGATGTACAGGAGGATTGTACGAAACAGATTAACCGTGTCCAACAAGTGTTTGATGTAAACTTGGAGGAAGCAAAACAAAAATCTGAATCCGACTTACAAGCCATGTCACGCAAAATTCAGAGTAAAATCGCAGATATGAAATAAGAATTAAAGGGGGATAAGGAGAGATTGAGCTTAGAAATAGATCTAATTAAAGCCAGAAAGCAGGAATTAACGATCAGGGATTCTGCTGCTACTACGGAGGTGGACGAGGAATTAAAGGATGAAATCTGGAGAGAGTTAAGGAGCATACTAGAAGAAGTAGGTCACAGGCAGCAGGATAGAATGAAGGAAATAGAAGCGGAATTAACGTGTACGTGGAGTCATTCTACACCACAGGAACGTGGTAGCCAAGTGAAATTTGATTTACCATAAAGAACACCAGGGCTAGAAACTACACATTTAACGACAGAGAGATACTCACTACAGAACATCACGATTATCAGAAGTTCAGAACAGAAACCACGTAGCTTCAATGGAAATCACGGGATCACCCCAATCGAATTCATAAACGATATTTCTGAATATTTTATTGAAGCTCACGTCAGAGAAGAAAGGCAACTGAGAGTAGTAGAACTTTTTCTCGAGAATAATGTTCTCCAATGGTTTAGGGCCTTTAGATTTACGACGTTTGAAGAGTTCGCAGACGCTTTAGTTAGGCGATACTGAGGCGTTGAGGAACAGCAGAACCTTAGAGCAGAAGCCTACTCGAAAATGTATGCTAGTTCTCAACCAACCAGATATGCTAGCTATTTCACGGCACAGGTGGCCAAGCTACAATATCTGCATCTACCACTGACAGACCAAGAGCTAATCCAGGCTATATCTCGTCAACTATCGGTAGATATCCGAGGATACAATATCTCATCGGGTGTGAATAGTTGACAGTCTATGGATGAGTTACTGAGAAGGCTTGACCACACTAGGGCAGTCTCAATTCCAACTACGAGGAACGTAAGGCCAGAGAATCGAGGCATTAACGCAGTTACAATTGATCAGACCCAGCAGACTGAGAACATACCACGTAGGAAAATAAAAAATATTGGACCCTTTAGAAATAGGGGAAGGTTTGAACAAAGGAGACGAGACGTTAGGCCCTACTAGCAATGTTCTCGTAACTACAGCGAGATGATTAGAAGAACGGGTTATCACCAAAATAACGCATATAGCAGTAGTGATTATTATAATCGCGATAACGAGAACCAGCAAGGTTATGCACGATATAAAAATTGGTACGACAAGAATTGTAATAGGTCCAACCAAGAACGGAGGTACACAGATAATTATAGGAGACCAGACTATGAACGCATGGAAAGGGAAAGCCAGGAGTATCTACGCAATCTGCGCAATAACATCGGTAATAATAGGCAAACAGATAACAGACAGAATATGGAGGAGCCTCAGCCTAGTACCAGTCGATAGGAGAACCTAGGAGATGGCAATCCCGTTCAAAAGAACGCCAATTTTTAAAGGCAACTAGGAGAAGATGAATCGCCTCTAACATGCGGAAACACAGTAAAGAACACTCGTATGTTCTACGTGTGTATAAGATGGCGAAGATCAGTGAATAATTTACTTTCTGAACTACTTTTCTCATGATTTTTTGATTTTTTTGCAACTATTGTTAATTAAGTTATATTTTTGCCATTTAAGGTTCAAGATTCAAAATAAAAGACATGTTGATCAAAGGATAATGCAAATCACACAAAAGGAAATTATAATTGTGGTCACAAAATACCCTCCGTTGGTAGCCCGTGGTTTGAAAAATAGCATGGTATTGCTAGGGTTAATGTATCAGTAGAAGGAGAAAATGTTAAAGCATTACTTGACACGGGAGCACCTATTTCTACTTTATCTGAACAGACCTATGAGAAATGAAAAGACGGGAAGGCTGTTACTTCAATGCCAGTCACAGTAGTGAAAGTACGGGGTATATTTCTAGACAAGTCCGTAAAATCCAGGTGTTATTAGAGTACAAGATAAACGAACATGCCTACGAACATGTGTTTATAGTGTGAATGAAATCAATTTTGATATTATCTTGGGGATTGATTTTATCACTCACGTTGGATCTGTAAAAGACATGAAGAAGAGGATAATTACATTTAATGGGCAAATTGACACAGATATGGCAGAGGAGAAGAAAAGCGATAACATTCCAGATAAGGAAGTGCGTGAAAGGATTTTAGACCAACTTGTAATTGAAGTTGAAGCTGAGTCCAGCCATTATGTGCTGAAGGTGGACGGTTTTTCAGAAGTAGAGGAGAAATTTCAGGAATTAATATGGGAGTATAAGGGCATCTTTGACGACAAACTAGGGCTGATAAGTGGTTTCAAATACCAAATTCGGCTGCAGGATGAAACCCCATTCCAGAAGAAGACTTATCCGATCTCTGAAAAATACCATTCGCAAGTGGCGGAAATAATTAAGAATATGGATAGGGATGGAAATATCCGCAAGCAGGCAACATCGTACAACAACCCCATCACTGTCGTAAAGAAGGCGAACGGACAGTTGAGATTATTCCTAGATGTTCGCAAGATTAATTCGCTCATATTGCCCGAGAATGACAGGCCACCGAAGATCCGTGAGCTATTAAGGACGATCAAGGGAAAAACATGCTTGTCAACGATTGATTTAACATCTTCGTTTTATCATGTAAAGCTGACAGAAGACAGCTAGGCTTATACCGGCTTCTTATTTGATCAAATCAGTTATTTTTTCAACAGGTACCCTTTTGGTGTAATAAACAGCGGACCAGCGCTAATTAGAATTCTTGACAGCTAACTGCATGAAAAAGAAAAATGTCATTTGTTATATTGACGACCTCAAAATTTCATCGGCAACAATTGAAGAACACTTCATGCATCTTAAAGCATTATTTGAAAACTTGCGTGAGGCTGATATTAAAATGAACTATGAAAAAAGTCACCTTTTCAACGAGAAAATTAACTTTTTGGGGCATAACATAGACCAGGACGGTTACCACCCGAATCAGGAAAGGATTGAGGCGATAGTGAATTTCCCGAAGCCCACCAAGGTGAAGCTAATCACTATCCTAAATACTCAGAAACCATGGCACCAATGTGAGAGCTTTTGAAGAAAAACAACCGATGGAGGTGGAACTCAGAGACCAACAAGGCATTCGAGAAAGCAAAGGAAATGCTGGACAGTAAAGTCAAGCGCACATTTTATGTAGAAACCGACGCTTCTAAAGTAGGCATTAGCGCCATCCTTTACCAACTAGATCAAGAGGAAAACAAACACTACATTTCGTTCAGCAGTAGAAATTTAAAGGCACATGAAGTAAATAACTTAACAACTGAATTGGAAGCTCTTGCATTTGTATCAGCGTTGTAACAGTGGAAAAAGATTCTTTTAGGCAACCTAATTATTATAATAACAGACCATAAAACACTTCAGTTCAAGCTGAAAACCAACCTTTCAAGTGACAGACTTACGAGATGGTCTCTATTCTTACAGCAATTTAATGCTACCATCATCCACCGAACTGGCAGGGATAATATATTAGCAGATGTATTGGCACGTAACCCAATAGAGAACGTGGAAATTAACATGGTACATTTGGAACAAAAAGATGTGGACACTGTTAATAGATTGAAGAATATCGCAGTCAGTCAGAAAAGGCATACACCAACGAGGCAGATGTACCGATTCCTGAAAGGAAGGATGGACGATAGTGATCCTGATTTCAGGACCATTCATGAACAATCTAGGCATTATGTTTTAAGTGGGGAGAACGTATGAAAGTATGCAGATGCCGCACACACACAAATTAGAGTTGTTGTTCCTCCTAACCTAATTAACAATAGTATATGGCTAAGACACCGTAGCACTGGACACGGTGGTGTTGATGAGACTTAAAAAACGCTCCAGAAAAAATTCATTTGGATAAATATGAGAATTACTGTTGGCGATATTGTCAGATTGGAGCGATTGGAAGTAAATTCCAATCACGACCACAAGGGAAGATGAAATAGAAAAAAGGAGATTCGATTACTCCATCGATTTAATATTTTTGATAGATTCAGTTAGGGGTTGTTTTATTAATATTTTCAACCAGGATCACTTTATTTTACGTTGTATATTATTGTGTTAATCGAATAAATCTAACAGATATATTTTTACGTAGTTCTGACATTTTATAGAAAAATTGAGTTGTCATTTGCAGATAATTAGTGATATATTGTGTTATAGAGGTAAGATAGGACCTGTTAGCCCATACCTACTACCCAATTTCCCCGAGTGTTTAAAGGGTTTCTACTCTCCTTTTTGTTTGGGATTTCCAACCAACCCAGTAGAATAGTCCTGTAGTACAATGAGAGTTTGCCGTACCCCTCCTGTTTTATTTGTCAATAAATTCTTCGGAGTTTTTCTAACCGGGGACTACAAGTTGCTGCGATCCATCTCCATCTTCAGAAGCGTGCTTGCTCTTCTGGCAGTCATCGAACGATCTGTGGTATATTCCTTCTGAATATAGGCTACATTTAATCGCTCTTGGTATCCCCGCTCCTCCTGTGGGGGTCCGGGCGGGGAGACCAAGAGCCCGCTCATGAGCCAGCTTGGTGTCCTAGGCGAAACCCCACACAATACATGGCACAAACCTAGAAAAAATTTGAGTTTCAATTCACTGGCCGTGAAAGTCAAGTTACCATCTTTTTTTTGGAAGCTTTCATAGGAAGTTTATGGCTGCTTGAGCGTTTAGTTCTCGAAGTAGAGAGGCGCCGGTGCGCTTTATTAAAAAAAGGGCGGTAGCATACAGTTCGCTACTCCTGTGGGTGTCCGGGCGGGGTCACCTTGGTGTCCTAGGCGAACCCCACACAAGACACGGCACGAGCCTAGAAAAATTGCTGAGTTTCACGCAATATTACTTTCAAGATTGAAACAAAAATATGTCGACATATAAAGAGTTGCTAGCTTATTGTGCTATCACATAATTTGATATTCTTAAATTCCAACCACTACATAAGCTTATGAGCCAGATTAATCTTCGCCGTTTAGCTACCAGCATCTATTTAACACATTACATTGACCTTTTATTGGAGATGAAACGCTACAGTTGCGAAATAAGTCTTATTATTTTAAAATTTACCTTTGTATTTTCTCTTAATTGATATTATTAGTTAAGTGTACTGACAGTAGTGGCTACGCTGGCTAAAGCGCAGCGTTAGGCCATGGGGCCAAGCCCTCTGCTGACTCGGTAGACGCGTGGGTTCGAGCCCCACCGTCGGCTGTCCTTGAAATGGTTTTCCGTGGTTTCCCCATTTTCAACACCAGGCAAATGCTGGGACAGTACCTTCTGACAGGCCACGGCCGCTTCCTTCCACATCCTTGCCCACTTTCATCCATTCATCTCATCTCTCATCCCGACGCGCAGATCGCCCACGGGCGTCGACTAGAAAGACCTGCACTCGGCCTCTCAGGAGGCTACACAACAAAAAAAAGTTAAGTGTAAGCAGCCTAATTTAACCCTTCTGATGCCAAGCTTTATATGAATGGTTATGTTAAAAATGCAGAGCTCAGAGAAATTACAAGTCTTTCCTGAAGCAGGTAAATATATTTTAAGTAGCTAAATTTTATTTGTTTTAAATAAAATTATTTTAAAGTTATTTTTCATTTCAAATTTAAATCGTTAAGTTTTCTAAGTAGTTGTCATTATTCGAAAGAACACTCTCACACACTTGACTAAGCGTTAAAAATGTTACCGATTTATTCTCCCTTCAAAGAAATAGACATATTTATTTCCACGTATCTTAGTTAGCTCCGAGCATGAATGTTAATACTAATTCAGAAGATAAAGCACGCGGGAAGTAAGCTGATTCAAATAATGTGGAACTTATTACGAATCCAGTTGTTCACGGAACTGAAACACATCGATATATCCAGAGAGAGAATTATCCCTGCGTTGTCTTGGTCACAATAGTGACAGCACTGCATGTCTGGAAACTTTTTTTAAATATAAGAACAGGGCCAATAGATTAGCCCGTAGCATTTTTAGCAAAACCTCCGTCGGCCCATATATCAACCCCCTAGCACTAAAAGGGTTAATATTTTAATGATACAAGACAAACAAAAATACATCAGAAAGCTTTGCAATACCTGCATCCCATTCAGTGGTGGACGGTGACTCGAAATTATAAGCATGCAACTTTATATAAACAATGAGCATTATTGTGTTGTACTAATAAATCATTGGGCACAGATGTAACGCATAATGTAACAATTCCTCTTCATGGTAAAATTCCAATACACTGCCTGGAATCTCTACATCTAGAGAAGTTAAAAGGGATGTTAAAATCATTGTTGTATGAGGTCAGTCTCTAAGTGGCAAATTATTTCTGTTGAAAGCTTTTCTGAGCAAGCACCATGAAAAAGAAATTGTCACAGACCTAATCTTGTATGCTGCACAAAGCCATCGGCCTACTACACTTCATTAAATCTGTACTTGAGAAGCAGAAGGTAACAAGGTTGGGAGCATGATCTTGGGAAATAGTGCCTCGAATATCAGTATCTGCACCTGATTTTCTCACAAATGTGATCTGTTTTGCAGGTACTGAAATTTATTTCATGACTACTTGTTTATTCAAGGTTTACACAGTGTTCTGTTCTCACGTACACTCAACACGATAAATGAGTGTCCTGAAAAAGTTAAAGTCCAAATGTACAGTCATGACCATTATCACATGCAACCATTATGTTGTGGTTCCTTGTTTGATATTTGTGTTAGTTTGGAATAATGTTCTTGTTCTACGAGTATCAGTTCATGACCACTACTGCCATCTGCTATATGCGCATCTTGCTCGAGATGCATGTCTTTGTTTTGAGTAATCTTTGACTTCCATTATTGCAAGACAATTAGCAACCTTGCTGTGTTTTCATCGTGAGGTGTACTGCGCTAATCCTAACAGGTTATGGGCTCAGAACGCTTCCACTGCCCCACTCTGCTATATGCGCATCTCGCCCGAGAAGCATGTCTTTGTTTTGAGTATTCTTTAATTTCACTATTGTAAGACAATTAGTAACCGTGCTGTGTTTCGTTGTGTGGTGTACTGCGCTAATCCTAACAATTTGGGGGCAATGAAGCAATATGCATAACTAGAATATCTACAAGTTTGGGAAGCAGTTGAACAGCATCGTTTCCTATAAATGGCTCCAAATACAAGAGAATTGGAGGGCATCAGGCAGAGAAGTAACAGCAGCAGCTTAATGGTGTGCCTGTCAGTGCATTGATGTAGCTCAGTTGGTACTGGCTCTGCTTCACAGTCGATAAGTGGCTAGTTTTAATTAACTTGGGATATTTTTTTAATAATATGCTAGTGTACCCATTGCGTTATGGTTCCTAGCTTGATACTCAAGGACAAACAGTACAGGTTGCCATTATAACCAGAATATCTACGAGTTTAGGATGCAGTTGGATGGTACTGTCTCTTATAAATGACCCTCAATATGGGCAAATGTGAGCAAGATATACTAGAATTAATGGACGAAAGGTGGAAGCACATAAATGTAAGAGATGAAAGGGGAAACGCAGGATTCAGACGTCTGAGATATGAGGTTTAACAAGAAGTGCAAGGTAGCAAAATAAGAATGGATGAAAGAGAAATGTGCAGGTATAGATTAATTGTCTGAAATTATGAAAAGGAGATACAGCTTATCGAAGGATTAAGAGTACTTTTGGGGAAAGGAAGACTAAGTGCTGTAATATTAAGGACTGAGATGGAAATCCTCTAACAGATAGGGAAGAAAAGGTTGAGAGATGGAAAGCTTACATAGAGAGTTTGTATAAGGGAAAGGAGATTGAGAATCATATAATGGAAAGGGAAGAGGAAATTGATGAGGTTGAGAGAGGAGATTTAATATTGAGATCAGAATTTGACAGAGCATTGGAAGACTCACGCGGGAACAAAGCACCAGGCATAGATGATATGCCGATTGAGTTGCTACGCTGCATGGGTGATGAAGGTCTGATCAGGTTATTTCACTTGGTGAGTAGGATTTATGAGACAGGTGAGGCGCCCTCTGATTTCAAGAAGAATGTTATCATCCCTATACCAAAGGAAACAGGAGCTGACAAATGTGAAGATTACCGTACAATCTGCTTGATCACTCATGCTTCAAAGATCCTGATTAGAATAATTTACAAGAGGATGGAAAGACAGATAGAAACAGAGTTAGGTCAAGATTAGTTTGGCTTCGGGAGAAACGTAGGAACAAGGGAGCTGTACTAATACTTAGGCTGATTTTGGAAGTTAGAATAAGGAAGGATAAGAGATCGTTCATGGCAAATGTAGAATTAGAAAAGGCTCTTGATAACGTTGATTGGAGCAAGTTGTTTGACATTTTGAAAACGATTGGAATAAAGTACCATGATAGAAAGGTGCTCCACAATCTATAAAGAAACCAGACAGCAGTTATTCCAGCCAAAGGATATGAGAGGGAAGCTTGTTTTCAGAAAGGTGTAAGGTAATGCTGCAACTTATCACCCATACTTTTCAATCTATACATTGAACAAGCAATGAGGGAAATTGGAGAAAAGTTCAAACACACCCCACCGTCGTGGTCTTGGTGCAGCGTTCTAGCCCCTCAGTCAGGAAGCATGGGTTAGATTACCAGTATTGGCCAAGAGGTCTGGAACAGCGATGACCCAGAGTCGCAATGACAATTGGGGACCTACAGTTAGTATCGGCACCAGTTAGGAAACCAAGGAATGCGGCTGAGAGAAGCGCTGTGATGACCACATGACCTCCCTTCCTCTGTAGGCTTTGAGCCAGGCAGCAGCCGTCTTGGACGAGATGGGCATTAATGGCCTGCCAACGCAGTGTAGACTTTATATCAAATACAACACACTTATTATTATTATTGTCACTACCACTTAAATTGTCACTGGCTGCCATTGCCCCCAGAGTTTGACGGATAAGACTTTTTGGGTATTAGGATACATAACCTGACATGCTGACTTGAGTTGTGGTGGGTTTCAATGCAGCATCAGGACGATCGCTTGGTCTCCCAGGCCCATTTGACCCAATTTATGAATCCCGTACAGCTATGCCAGGCCACATGCTTTCCCAGCAGCTTGAGGACCATCTTGAGTTGCTTGGATGAGGCAGTGTTACAATCCTGTCGAGCAGCTAAGACACCAGAACTCACTAATGAACACTGGGTGTTTGCATATGCTGAGGACAACATGCAACAAAATTGGTCAAACGTCATCTTTTCCGATGAGTGTATATTTCCCCAGTAGGCCTACATGTGCGTCGACTGTTCTGTGTGTCTAGGAGAAGAAGACATCCTAAGACAGATATTCTAAGATAATGGTTACCATACACTAATAATTAAACTCGGAGATCATTTCACCCAAAAACCATCTCGGACATGGCAGAGAAAGAGCGAGTTACGTCAGCTGTGGTATTACCATGTGCACTTTGAAGAACATTGCCTGTATCCTGAAGAAGAGGAATATTATTATCAGATTCCACCCCCAAGAAAACTTTACAGCTGATGGGCAGTGTGAGAGACCCAGTCCTAGCTAATGAACAACCTGGAGTCTACAGTGTTCCGTGCCTTGAATAATATCAAGTGTATTTAAGGCAGACTGGCAAGACTGTTAAACGTGGGTATACCAAAATGGATATCGGGGTTTAAGGCTTTGTAGTATTTATTACAGTTAATGTACGATTATAAATAATACATCAAACGAAAGAACAACTCAAACAGTTTGTCCTGTACGTGTTCGTACCTGTGCGCATGCGCTGGTTCCTCTGACTTCCGTTAGAAGGGCTAGTAGCCACGAAGGCGACTAGGAATCAGAAAGCTTTTTGTGTTTTACGGTTTGCAAGGACTGAATCTGTAGTTACAGTGCAACGTGCGTTCCGTATTAAGTTCCATTGTAATCCTCCAAGTGGTAATAGCATTCGTAGATGGTATCATCAGTTTGAAGACACTGGCTGTCTTTGTAAAGGGAAGAGCCGACCCACAACGATTGAATAACGTGTTAAACGAGTGAGAGAGTCTTTCACGCGTATCCTCATGAAATCAATTCGGAGGGCTAGTCGTGAATTAGCAGTTCCAGTGATGTCGGTTTAGAGAGGTTTACGGAGACGCTTACAACTACCGGTACGTCCTTATCGTTTGCATTTGTTACAAGCTCTAAAGTCTACAGACTATGGTGCACGTGTCAACTTTGTAAACGATATGTTGCTGCATGATGATTACAATTTTCAGGATCGTGTCGTCTTCAGTGATGAATCGACATTTCTCCTAACTGGACATGTGAACACTCATAATGTGCGTATCTGTGTTCTGCCAAGTCTCCACGATATGGTACAGTTGCAACGAAACTCACCTAAATTAAATGTTTTTTTGTGCCATTCCCGGTGGAAAGTTTATGGGCTTTTCCTGTACGCTGAAGCAACTGTAACTGGTGTTTCTTATCTCGATGCGCTCTTTCCTCAATTACAAGAAGCTGAACCAGGGAACTTTATTTGGCAGCAAGATGGTGTGCCGCCTCATTGGCACACCTTAGTACGCGATTGATTAAACGACGTTGTACCCGACAGCTGGATTGGCCGCAAGGGGCAGGATGGCAGAGCTTGTTTCGCATAGCTCCACGTTCCCCCAATCTGACGCCATGCTATTTGTACCTTTGGGGGTTCGTAAAGGATCATGTGTATGTGCCTCCGCTACCAGCTGACGTATCCGACTTAAGAAACAGGATTGAAGCAGTTGTTGCAACAATTACTCCAGAGACACTGAGCAAGGTTTGGGACGAACTCGGCTATCGACTCGATGTGTGCCGTGTGACGAATGGTGCTCACATTGAACATTTGTAGGACGAACTGTTTGAGTTGCTCTTCCATTTGATGTATTATTTATAATTGTAAGTTAACTGTAAAAAATACTACAAAGCCCTAAAACACCCATATGCATGTTGATACACCCTGTATTACAGTTCAATCCTGCTTATATGAACAGGGATGACGGTTAACATTTGTAACATTTGGCGACCTATTTTGTGATCAGGAGGATGTAATTTATACCATGTGAATCAGCCGCCCCTAATAATATTGTTTTATGTAGCCCAACTAGCATTGTTATAAGGAAGATCAGTATTTCTCTGCTCGCGTCCCGTATGGTACTAAAGCACTGCAAGCATATCCTGCTAACGATATTGAACCCTATTATTTCCTCCTCGATGTGACTACAGACTAATGCGAGGGAAAAAATAGTGGTCAGTACTGTTTGTGGGATATGCTTGCAGTGCATTAGTACCATAATATGGGATGCAGGCAGAGAAAAATCGACCTTCCTGACAACACGCGTTCGTTGGACTGCTAAACACAATATTATTAGGGGCAGCTGATTCACCTGGTATACTAGTGCAATAGGCAGTCCTATTACACCAGCAGAGGATGTAACTAGGAACGAACCACGACTACCAGACTGCAAGTTCTGTCTGTCACCACGATACAAAGCCAATGAAATGTAAAGCTCACAATCAGTTTTAATCGATTGCCTGACGAAGTAGTCCCGTGGTAATGAAACCAGTTGTAAAGCCTACTAAAATTGGGAAGTGAAACAACATAACGTGGTGTAACGAATATTCTAGCTTACATGATGTTTAGCAATGTTGACTCAGATGTATTGCTTGTAAAATTATGCAATTGCTGAAGAAGGACCGATAATAGGTTCGAAACATGTACACATTTTAACCATATAAACATTATTTTATTGCACTTACAAGATGGAATAAATTCGTATTTCTTTTGGAAATAATTGATATAAAACTCCTTCATAAAAGACTACAAACTTTGTGGGAGACTCTCAACTTTTGCGACGGTGAGTATACATATTTTATCTCGTTAATGACTCTGTTAGTTGTTTATTCATGTTTATGTTCTGCTCTTAGTATATACTGTGTTTTTTCCTGGTCAATTTTATGCATAGTGAATTAAAGGTGCAGAGTGGTTGAATATTAATCCTTTCCAGTGGCTAGTGGAAGGGAAAGCTGTTCGCTCGCACACTCACAGCGAGAAACTATGCAGGGATGTGTTTGACCAGAGTAGTGGAGTGATGACAGTTCTAACGCACCCGGCGTTGCTCGGGCGGCGTCCATGTTAAATCATTAATATCTGGCCAACCCATGATCCGATTTTGACAAATGAGGTGTCGTCGGACTCGGGTTGACGTCCTCTTTTTATGGACCACTCATTTCAACCCCTAAATAAAACCTACCCCTACTAGGGAGTGAAATTGTAATTTTTTAGTGAAAGTCGCCTTTCAAATGCGACATGTATAAGGTGCGCTGCTAAAAAGAACTTAAACGTTGTTGCTCATATAGCGCATGCGTTTTTCTGGCTGCCGCTATGGATTAACATTTTTGTTTTTGTTTTTTGCGCATGCGCACTGGGGATTTTTGTAAGAGGGCGAGCTCTTTGAAAAAAATGGTTGATAAGAAGGGGTTTTGGTGGTGAGGAGAGAACCAGATAGTCGCCTACTTTCCTACGAAGTTTGCCGATATCTCTCGAACGCAAGGTCGAATTTGGACGTGTGACGTGTCAAATCGCTTGTCTCGAAACCCTATATATGTTATTAATAGTTTAAAGTTTTGAGAATGAGGGAAACAGGCTTTTTGGGGATAAAACCATGATTTTAGACTTTTTCCGATATCTCACGAATGCATGGTCGGATTTGGTCCTATGACGTGTCAAATGGCTTGTCTTGAAACCCTCTTTATTTTGGTAATAGGTTAAAGTTTTTGAGAATGAGGGAAACAGAATGTTTTGGTGTAAAACCGTGATTTTAGACTTTTTGCTATATTTCGCGAACCAATAATGCCAGAGGCGTGTACGACGGGTCCAAGGACTCGGGGTGACGTCCTCTTTGCTATGGACCACTCGTTATAATTTTTAAAAAATATTGGAAACTCGATTTTGGGGTAAACACGTGTTTTTTGTGATTTTTGCCGATATATCACGAACCAATAACGCTAGAGACGTGTACGAGGTGTCCTAGGACTCGGGCTAACGCCCCCTTTCGAGTGTGGTCCCTGTTGACAGGTCCTTTTGACTAATCCCTTTGGACCGGTCAACAGGGACCCGTCCACAGGGATCCGTCCACAGTCACCCGTCAGCAGGGGCCCGTCATAAATGACTCCCTTCAAAAACGACCCGTCCAGAGGGACTAGTCAACGGGGACCAGTCCAAAGGGGCAAATCAACAGGTATCAATCAAAAGGGCTTATCGCATCAAGCTCTGTCATACCCCCCTTTGATTATTGGTTTGCTTATCGACAAGCGCCACTTGGAATACTTTTTAATCACCCCTCGTGGGTCAGCCGCCATCTTTATAAAGGTCGTGGGAACTTAGGTGTTTACCAGCAGTCTTCGGCAAAAAGTCCAACAATACCTCAAGCAATGCCCTAGTCTTATTGGTTCGCGAGATATTAACAAAAGTGCACTTAGACCCTTTGTCAAAATTTCAAAAATAGATTCAGTGTTGTGCAATCAATAATAGCTACCTCTCTAACTATATACTTGTTTTTGTTGACCAAAAAGCCTTGAGTATCCATCATCAGTGTATGATACATGTTTACGCTCGCATAAATCAAAACCAACTGACTACTCATTACTTGGGTTTAGAAATTACATTTACTCAAATCACATTCTAGTAAAATTCATGCCTACTATAAGCGGCACCCACCTTTGCACCCACATTTACATCCAATTTTGCACTCACTTTTGCACCCACTTTTGTACCCACTTTTGCACTCACTTTTACACTCCCTTTTACACTGACTTTTTGCACCCACTTTTGCACTCACTTTTGCACCCACTTTTGCACTCACTTTTGCACTCACTTTTGCACCCACTTTTGCACCCACTTTTGAATCCACTTTTGCATTAACTTTTGCATTCACTTTTGCACCCACTTTTGCACTCCCTTTTACACCCACCTTTGCATCCACTTTTGCACCCACTTTTGCACCCACTCTTGCACCCACTTTTGCACCCACTTTTGCACCAACTTTTGCACCCACTCTTGCACCCACTTTTCCTCTCACTTTAAACTATTACTTATATTATCGAGTGAACTTTGCTAGAGATTAGTTCATGCTTGACAATTGACATGGAAGTATCAACAAATAGCAATGGTATGCCATAGGCATTCTATAAAGGATATACATATATTGTAAAACGATCCAATAAAAATGGAACTGTTATTTGGCGTTGTTCAAAACATCGTTCAAAACAGTGTCGAGGTGAGCTGAAAAGTAAAAATAGTAATGTCTTAAGTGTGAGTGATCATCAATGTAGTGTACCAGATAAAACATCATTGCTGTTTAAAAAACTCTTCAAAATGCTAAAACACTTGTCCCAGAAAAAGATATTGCAGCTCAAGATAGTGCATTGTTTGTTAAGAAGCATGTATCAACTCCTCAGAAAGTCGTGTTAGGACAGTTGTCAATGTCTGAAAAACTCCCAACATTATCAAAGGCAACACAGACTGTGCAAAATGTGGTATTGCAAAAGGATCAAAAAGGACTATATAGTAATACTGATGAGAATTATAGTGATCATGATGACGATGATAATGATGATGATGATAATGATAATGGTTATGATGATGATGATGTTGATGATGAAGATAATAATGATAATGGTTATGCTTTGTTTACACCTAAAAATCATTTGTTAAATTTGTCTACTGGAACAATCCAAGTAAGCTAATCCGGCGGCTTCAGCAACTGCATGTCTATAAACAGGCTGGTTATACTGAATATGAGGAAGAACTATTGGATATAGAAAATGAGCTTCGTCGTGCTAAAATTATTATGTAATGGATCCACATAACCGCTTAAACTATTTCTTAACAATACATGTTATATTTTCTACCACTCTGCTACCATTTTGCTCTCACTTTTGCTATCACTTCAAACTGTACATATTAAATATAAAAGCCAACGCTAAATGATTTTATTATCAGAACAGTTATAACCTTTGTAGTGAGCAAATCATACTAACAGGTTAGTTGCTACTATGGAACTTACTACAACTAACAAAGGTAAACAACGTGTACTCTATAAAGGCTACTCTTATAACTATAATCGTCAAAATGTAAAAGGAATAATATTTTGGCAATGCTCAAAAGAGAGGTAAAAAAATGTCGAGGCAATCTAAAAAGTAGAAATGGTAAGGTTTTAAGTGTGAGTGATCATCAATGTGGTGTACCAAATGAAACACTGTTGGTACCAACAAATAATCATGACAATACTAAAAAGCTTGTACAAGAAAAAGATGTTGCTACTCAAAATAGTGCAGTGTTTATTGAGCAACATTTAAACCCTGTTGTAAAAGTTATGTTTAATCCATCTTCCACATCTCAAGAGTCGTCAACATCACAGACTATGCAATAGGTTGTGTTGTTGTTGTTTTAAGGGGCTGAACTACAAGGTTATCTACCCTTCATATGCAAGAGAATCAAAAAGGACTAAATAGTAACAGAGAAAAAAGAAATGTATTTTGAATGTAACTATTGTACAAGTGAAAATGAAAATCCACAGCCTGCTTCCAGTCTCCGACCGGGTCAGGAATGGAATGAATGAAGCCCCCATCTAGCGGCGAGGATATGAAGTGTGCCGGCTGCCGAAGCCTGTCGCACTCCTCTGGGGCAATGATTAAATGAATGACAGATGAAATGAAATGATAGTGGAGAGTGTTGCTGGAATGAAATTGTGACAGGGAAAACCGGAGTACCCGGAGAAAAACCTCTCTGCCTCCGTTTTGTCCAGCACAGATCTCACATGGAGTGACCGGGATTTGAACCACGGACTCAGCGGTGAGAGGCCGGCGTGCTGCCGCCTAAGCCACGGAGGCTCATTGTACAAGTACTTATATTAAATAAATAAAAATATTGTATGGGGATTGTCTGTTTTTTCTTAATTGCTATACCCACGTCCTACTATATTAATGCCATTGTTAACCATCAACAGTCTCCACCTATGTTCAGAAAGAAAGTGATCTTTAACAATACACTCTATCTATGGTTTGTGTACCGAGTATCATAATAATACAGTGTCGTCAAGCCATGTTCGGGCAATAGTAATGTTAGGTGAGGGGTTCGAACCCTTGCTTCCTTGTACAGGATTAGTTTTTACTCAACAGCAACCCATAATACTGTACTTTGAAACATGTCACATCTCATTACAAAATGTCAACTGTATCGTTTTCTAAGACCCCAGCTGCTGGCTAGTAGCTAGCAGACTGTGCAACAGAAACAGTGTCACCATGTTCATCCTTTAAAAAAATTCAACATTTATTATTCTTTTTTTCTTATTATTGTTCATTAAGAGTAGTGTAAAGTTGTCTTTGTGACGTAACGGTTATAATAGTTAGCTGGCACTCTAAAGCTCTTGAGTTCAATTTGAGCTTTAACATAAAATTTTAAAAGTATATTAGGACTAAAACAGGTCTACTCAGTCTCGGGTGATCCAAATAAGTAAATTTGGTTTAATTCACACTTTAACGATAGAACACGACGGTTTTTTATTTTTTTAAATAATGATAGCCATTTGTTCATTTTTTTCATTTTCACATTTTACTCATGGCCATTTGTCAATTTTCCATGTACACGATTTGAAAATGTCAGTTTAAAGTTTTTGGATTTCATGATATGGAAACAAGAATTTTCCATTTTGTTGCTTACACATTTGTCAATTTCCCATTTACATTTTTTAAATGTCAGTTTTAAGTTTTTAAATTGTGTTGATATGGAAACATGGATTTCCTATTTTTTTCATATCACAGACGACACGTTTATGATTTAGTCCATGCTGAAAGTTTAGTTTTGTAAAACACACATTTGCTGATTTAAATTTTCTTGAAATCACCTTAATGGAAGTGCTTGGCCATGGCAATAGTGCATTCTCTTTCTGTTTGTTTCCAAAAACATATAGGCCTACTACTACTACTACTACTACTACTACTACTATTACTACTACTACTACTGTAGGTAAGACTGTTTTACAAAATAACACCTATCTACTGCTGCATTTAAAAAAACACAAGTGTTAAAAAAATACAGTATACTATTTACCATTTGCTATATACATTAATTACCCCACCATCCTACCTTGCCGTGTTTGCTTTGGTTGAAAAATCAATGCTACACACACACACACACAAGCTTTCTCTCTCACTCTCTATCATTCTATCTATAGTCATACATTCACACAACCATACCTGTCTTTGAAAAACAAATACAACCACGCTATTTATCCTTGACATGCACACTTATCCCAAATAAATTTTAGTTATACATTTAACATTTACTATTACAAAAAATGTTTCCACTATTTACAATTACAAAAATGAATATTTACAAATTACTAAATCTACTGGTTACAAAAAGCCATGTCTCTAAACAATAAAATATAAAAGTCACACCTCCACTTCGTGGTTATAACCCTATGGTAGGCTAATTCATAGGTCATTCTTCTGCACTCATTTGCTATCCATCAAGGTAAAAGTGCATTTTCTCTGTTCCACAAGATACAAATTTGATTGCTGGATTGTATCCTGCACTGTTTATGCGATATAGCTTTGCCAGTTCATAAAACCGCTAGGTAGTTTTCTACATATAGCAATTTTACTACTGCTCTACCTACGCCTTTTGCTATTTGGCTTTCTTACAGTCTAGTGTGTGATAGACAGCAGTAACTGTATATCAAACCCAGTTCACCTTTGTATTTGTAATCTAAGTAATAATTTGAAAAGACACAAATGTAATCAGTTTTAAACGTTATCTCTGATTTGTTTTGTTTAATATGTTTATGACATGCATATTAACCTGAAATCGAACCCTGGTGAAAAGGCTAACAGCTTAACCACTACACCACCATGCCCTTGTTTCTTAGTTTGACTCGTTCTAGGCCTCAGACCTGGAAATCGAGTTAAGACCACCAGTACAAGAGCTAAAAGTGCTTAACACTACAACACAAAATGGATAGCTGGTAACATTATACAACCGGAAATGATTATATTTCCGTTAGCAATGCATTTTGTCATCAGCCTACTGTCTGAGCACTGACAGCAACACAGTTTAGTTTAGAACAAGCGAGTGTGTGTGTATAGATTATTAGCCTCAAGTATTTAAAGCTTGTTGTGTGTAGCGATCATCTTGTCCCGGTAACCACTGAGCATTTTTTGTGTGTTTTAGCTATCCTCTTTAACCAATCAATTAGAGATAGTCTACTCTTAATTCTTGAATCGATAAATCAGAGTTTGTGTACACCTTTCGTCATTTATTAACCCATACCTGCAACCTATACTCTCTCTATACTGCAGTTTGATCTGAAAAACAAGTTTCAATGGTAAAAGACTTGTCAGTCACCATACATGTAGCCTACACTAATTCTTTCTCTGCCTAGCTATGTTTCATCACACATGGTAAACATCACACATGTTCGTACGCGAAACAAAAAGGAAATAAACTATATGTCAAATGGTTAGGGTTTAACTCTACGTTTAATTCTCGGATCAATAAATTACATGTTGTGTGAACCTGTGCAATTTTTAGTTTATTTATTCACACATTTTGTACACCACATATAGCTCTATGTGTACAGTCCTCAGCTCCACATATTTATTTCTCTTTCCACCTGTGTTCTCTCATACATTACCCCTCCCCCTCTCCCTCCCTTCACCTCCCACCGCTGATGTTCGCAGCTCTTGCCTATCTATTGGTTGTGACATCATTCCCACAAGTTGCATCATACTTTTTACTGATTCAGCGATTCCCACGCTTTGAACATTCTGTTATCAGGCACGTGGACAGCTAACGTCCAAGGTGAACACCTGCGGCAGATCAAATTTCACGTCAACTTGCATTTTGTCACGTACGAAGCAAACAGAATGTAACTTGTTAACAGTTATCGCGCACGTGGACAGCTAACGTCCCAGGCGAACACCTGTGCCAAGTCAAATTTCACATGAACTTGCATTTTGTCACGTACGAAGCAAAACAGGATGTCACTGATTTAGCCCTCATGTGGTTTCACATGTTTTCATATGCCTTTCGCGCTTCCCTGCCACCACGATGGTCAGATTATTTCACCTTCAAGCGTCATTGTCATTTTTCCATTGCACTTGTTGTCCAGTCAGATCAGCGCCTTCCAATAAGCTCAAATGACATTCACCTCCTGCTCGTCTGCAAGTTTGTTTTCTGTACTCACTTCGACCAACATAGAACCAAGTTCTCATCACCGTTTACACGTTAAAGGTAAAATATCAGAAAAACGCATGCTCGCTCTGTTATACACCGACCCGCCGAAATAGCGATTGTTCTATTAAGCATGGTCCTTGTGGTTAGCGACAGGTTCGTTGAAACACACACCCAGCAGTATCGTCTCTCTCAACCACCACGCTTCATGAACATTATAAACAGGTAAATATTTTTTTTTCATCATGTATGGCGTTAGGCCCTTTGTGAATTATCTTTTGAAAAAAAATCTACCACACTCGAAAGGGGGCGTTAGCCCGAGTCCTAGGACACCTCGTACACATCTCTAGCGTTATTGGTCCGTGAGATATCGGCAAAAATCACAAAAAACACGTGTTTACCCCAAAATCGAGTTTCCAATATTTTTTTTAAATTATGACGAGTAGTCCATAGCTAAGAGGACGTCACCCCGAGTCCTTGGACCCGTCGTACACGCCTCTGGCATCATTGGTTCGCGAAATATAGCAAAAAGTCTAAAATCACGGTTTTACACCAAAACATTCTGTTTCCCTCATTCTCAAAACTTTGACCTATCACCAAAATAAAGAGGGTTTCGCGACAAGCCATTTGACACGTCATGGTACCAAATCCGACCATGCATTCGTGAGATATCGGAAAAAGTCTAAAATCATGGTTTTATCTCCAAAAAGCCTGTTTCCCTCATTCTCAAAACTTTAACCTATTAATAACATATATAGGGTTTCGAGACAAGCGATTTGACACGTCACACGTCCAAATCCGACCTTGCGTTCGAGCGATATCGGCAAACATCGTAGGAAAGTAGGCGACTATCTGGTTCTCTCCTCACCACCAAAACCCCTTCTTATCAACCATTTTTTTTCAAAGAGCTCGCCCTCTTAGAAAAATCCCCAGGGCGCATGCGTAAAAAAAACAAAATGTTAATCCATAGCGGCAGCCAGAAAAACGCATGCGCTATATGAGCAACAACGTTTAAGTTCATTTTAGCAGCGCACCTTATACATGTCGCATTTGAAAAGAGACTTTCACTAAATAAATTACAATTTCATTCCCTAGTAGGGGTAGGTTTTATTTAGGGGTTGAAATGAGTGGTCCATTGAAAAGAGGACGTCAACCCGAGTCCAACGACACCTCATTTGTCAAAATCGGACCATGGGTTGGCCAGATATTAATGATTTAACATGGACGCCGCCCGAGCAACGCCGGGTGCGTTAGAACTGTCATCACTCCACTACTGACCAGAGTAGTTGCTTTGCCAGCAATACCAACCAAATAAATGGAAATCTTCATTGATCCTGTATTTGACCAAAGAAAATTACCACCAGCATCTTTCCCATGCACAACACTCCTTTAACATTTTTCTATTTTAAGGCAAATAAATACACATTCATCAGTCATTTCCCCAATGAAGGTACTCTTTGAAATGGCATACATACTGGACAATAATACACACAAATATTTCCTTTACATGTTAGCCAAGTTATAATTTGAATACTTAGTTATGTCTTGGCATATGGGCTCTGTACCCTAATTGGGGATAGGTATTGAGCCCGTATGAGCTCATGGTGGTGATATATTCTTTGGTAATATGTTAAACTGCATCTACGATGGATAGAACGTACCCTGAAACACGAGCAGGCTTCGCCAAACTCGAAGATACTCTTTTGACTCTGGAGAATTGTAAGAAATATTATTCCTGGGTATATTTAAACCATATTACCACTTCGCATATCCCAGGAATTCATAACATGTTTTTCTGCATAATTTGAATTAATGTTTAATAACAGGTAAAGTTATTTTCCTCGCAGATATGCGAAAGGAATGTAAGCAGTCGCTAAACGACTTTGGAAGTTACCAGGAAGCCGGAACGCTGTTCCGAGGAGAACAAACCACGTTTTGGATTCGTCCAAATAGGACGTTACGTCTTGGGTCTCTTGAAACCCACATGTATTTTGTGTAAACAAAAGTTTGGTGCTTTTCAGTCGGTCAACTCGAATTTGGGTACATTCGTGTTGACCGACTGAAAAGCACCAAACTTTTGTTTACTTAGGCAACACTGAAAAATGGCTTCAAACCTCACAATATTTTGTGTAAAGTTCACGTTATCAGTGATGTGAAGTATCCGCGAGCATCGCGCTGTTAAATACTACAAAGTATGCTTAAAGATTAAATATAACGCCGTGCCAGGAGCATAAAACAAAGTTCTTGCCAGATTTTCTTGAGATTGTGATTTTCTAACATTTTACTGTTAGCACGTGCTCAGTCAACTGCGATACCACGTTGCTTCCAGTGTATTCCACGAAGCGTGCAAGTTGCACAATTCACTGTATAAATATTCTACAAGCGCCAAGTACCCCACTTAAGGTGTGTAATCAACGAAAAGTTTGTTTCGAGATTTTTCACGTAAGATTGTGTACATAAATAGTGATTCTGTGAGAAGGTACTAGAATCAGTGCGTCAGATACCACCTGATGTGTCTTGTAAATTCTGAGGCAGATAAGGAAATGGCCCTTCTATTGATTGATCTGCAACTGTGAATAGAAGCTGTGTTATATATTTGAAATCTGTGAATAAGATTAAAATCTTAGCTACAGTTATATTTCTACGCACCATGGTTCATGACCACGTGTACGATATCTTTCTCCAATGGTATTCATCATGTACATAATGGCTTAAACACCCTAAGCATGGGGGAAATGTCAAGAGGATAGCGCTGCCATGGACAAGGTGATGACTTTTAAGAAGAGGAAGGCAGGACCAATGAATAGGATGATGTATAATAACCCTCCTTCCGACAGGAGACGTAGACCTCTCATCTCCAGGAAATATGAGGTGAATTACGAACAACCACAGTGAGTCCTGCATTTCTTTCTGTTAAGGTTAAGGATTTGGCAGACTAGCATTAGAAACCGTATTTTTGATAGCAACCAGCAAGCAGGGATTGTAGTTGTAGATTATGTCTTCTTTTTTAGATTTGAATCTGGTCGATTCATTGTGAGCCACCCTATGGCCGATTTCTATCGAGCCGGTTCAACTAAACTAACCTACATCCCATATGTGAATTAATTAAAACGTCTTAGCCCAGAAGAGCCATATTTCTTACCAGCATTAGCTGAACTTTAGGGATGATAAACTATCCAAACATTATTTAGGGAACACTCTGTGTCAAATTTTTCAGTTTACTTTGCACCACATTTATTGGGCGTATCATTTCGGTGGATTGAAGGCTAACCACCGCCCTTATTCAAAGATTTAATTTGATTTTATGTAGAGCCCTGACGCTACAGAATTCCAGGTAGGAATCACATAATAGTGTAACAATTGAGGCATCGTAATCCCCAGCATCGAACACCAGACACTACGTATCATTTTGGACAAGCCCGAGAGAGTAGACGTTGTCAAATTTTGTCTTTATTTTGTGCCGAGTTGAGGCGCACTTGTTATCCCAATGAAACTGTATAAGCAATTTAGTAGGAGTCTCTTCGAGAAATGCAAGGCACTCACAACATGTAGGATTATTTGTCGTTTAGAACTCTTAACTTTGGAAATGCGTGTGATATCTTTATAATAGTCAGGACATGGCAAATCAGTATGTTCATATTCGACATTTAAACGGACACATCCCAGGACTTGATTCATGTGAATTCCGTTAATATAAAACTGTTATTTGGACTTGCGAAGGCAAGGAGCATTTTGAGCGCTTTGTATTGCGCGGACATGTATAGCAGTAGTTTGAGGCAGGCTACACTCACCAAGGTCAAGCGGGCCATGTTATGAAACTGTACTGTACCCGTAAAAATCGAGAAGGTACTCGCTGGTCAATCCAAAGCAAAGCTGGATTATAAAAGGTGAAAGTCCCGGCTAATGAACTATCGCATTCACACCAACGAGTTCTTCAGGATTATACACAGTAGGCTTGGAACATGTTATGGATATAAACAAACTAGCTTTATACAGTAGAGTGCAAACTTACCTTAATATCTCAGGACTTTGATGGAAAGAAATAGACATCCTATCTATTTAGGCTGTTCCATAACACGTCTCCATTTATAGAATAATCAATGTACACGAGACAAGGCATATAAAAATATAAATTTATTAATAAATACTAAATAACACTTACTTACAAAATAACACCCTAATATAATCATTCATTCACGCCACTGCTGCTGGAAAAATTCCTTACACTCATGCTAACATACCTGGTTAAAATATAAAGATTCTGCCTTCTACAAAAATTATAAAATAATCTAAACTTTCTACTGGCTCTGCATTGAGACAGGCATTCCGGTTCATACGTTTACATTTCTCAGGCGCGTGCCTTCTGCATATCTGAACTGGTTATTAAATATTAGCTGTGACTCTGTTGCCAGATTCTTCTACACACGCACCTGAAATATCTCGGCTCATTTGTTTCTCGGAGTTGCTTATAACGGGGTGAGCTTGTCTGCCACCTGGCATGGACTACCCTCTTAACGCACAGAATGCGTAAAAATAAAATGCGATAAAGCATCTCGTATTTCAAACAATAACATTTACAAAACTTCCTCTATTAAGGCCATTTATCGTTTAAACACATCCATACCACACAAAATTCTTGCCAACACTTGCTTCCGTCGTTCATGATCGACGAAGCTTCAATACATACAACAAACATAGCTAACTTCAAACCCTCACTTCAAAAACATTCACTCTTCCAAACTATTATCTATCTCAAAAACATTTAAAATATTAAATATTATAAATAATGAAAACCCTGAATTTAAACAAATGGAAATACACTATTTACACGTCTATCGTTTCAAAAGCATCATTCTTTAACGATATGGCTTCGTTAATATAATTATTAACGCTTCCTGCAGAATAGTTATCTTCTGCTATACTTTTTCATTTGCAAATGCTATACCAATTAATGTCACAATCATGTTAATAGTCATCATCGGTATAAATATGACCAATCAGCAAAGATTATTTTATATTGTTGTTACGATTCCAGTTTTAATAGAAATTTAATAATGGTATAATAGACAAGGATAATATATCTTTTCCCGATGAATTTCCGCCTTCTAACGACTTTCGTGTTGCTGATCTAATCACATTAAGGAGTCTTCCAAAACTCTACTAATATACAACAATGCTTTCATTACTCCTACTGCAGTACTTCAATACAATTAATACGGAATCACCCACGTATTTCATAAATATCCATATACGGCAAGAAACCTTCGTATATCACATTACATTACTTAAATGGCATCATCACAATTGTTCTCAACATTTGTTCCACAGTACTGGCATAACTCCCTCCTAGCATTGATATTATTGATATTACAATCCATTCCTCACATATGAACAGCAATATCTGTTCTACTACTACAACTTATCGTTCTCAAACGATTATATTATTAGATCTCTGAGATTTACTAAACGAAGTTACTACGGTATAAAATACCATGTCTTTATACATTTAATAAAAATAATTACATGTTTCTTCATACTGGTCATTCTATATTATACACGGCTGCAATACTACATTGACAAATAACGTAGTGTTACATTTATGTATTTATAACAACTCGTGTTATTTCATCATTCATTAAGAATCAATCACGACCGGATGAGAACTTATCTAACTTTCCTATAGTCGGGTGAATTATCTTTCAAAAGATATGTCTCAAACAATTTACATTTAATGAAGGACGATGCCTTCCTTCAACTCAAGTTCGGTTTGTCATCGACAGAATGTCACTTCATTCTACACAAAGAATGTTCATAAAGGTTTAACTTCACGTCGTAATCATAACGAATATAACATGCCAGATCGACGAAATGTTTATAGTATTTGGTGATATTTCACAATATATCACGCGTAGATCTCTTCTCATAACTATATATTCTTCTTACAAAAAGAGTGCCCAATTCACTTTAAACAAAATGAATTTACAAAAATATCAAAGTCAAAATGTCTGGAATCTTGAATAAAGATCGAAAATCGTCGGATAATAACTTCTTTAAAGATTTTTCCAATGGAAAATATATTTCTCAAACAACTGACTTTAGTTCAGAAACTGAATCATTAATATTTCCAAGTATAGATGACCAATGACCATCATCTTATACGATCTTGTTGAATAAAACTCAATAAACATCGAAGTGAAAATACATGAATTAAATATGGAGAATTGTTTTTCACAAATGCCGTCATAAATACTCAAACTAATAAATAATGCAAAACATTTCTACCTAGGTATTGTAGACAACTGAAGTTCATCACCAGGTATTCGAAAATACCTGGCTGGATCATCTCCCAGGTATGAATTGTTGAAACCAAATCCGCTCAACGCCAGTGGACAAGAACTGCAACCTCGGGAACAGAAATATTTCCTTCCCGGCATATTCGTCTCCTCCGGACGTCGAACCTCGTTCCTCGAACATGGATACCAACTCGAACAATCATTGGGCCTCGTATCTTCTGTCTTCTGTCTTCCCGTTGATGATTCCTCAATCGCCGACATCTCTCGAAAGTTCTCCATCATTATCGAGCAATATATTCGTAATAGTTCCATCGTTACAAATAAATTTGTAAGTTGTACATCGAATCACTATCGTAGATGTTAATGTTCATTTGGTTGGTCAATGAAAGATTATATCTGTTCATAGTCGAAAATTAATGTACATGAATGTACATTAAATGTACTGGATGAAAGTGTACATAATGTATTATGTTGTCTCGGCATTCTATAATTCTTGATGTTATACATATTCTCGTTGATCATTAACGTTGTTCCATGTTGCTAATCACAACTCTGAATCGACATATCCCAATCGCGTAATAGTTTTAATCCATCATCTCACTCATACTCAACGCATTATAAACCAATTCCACTTTATACATTTCTATAGCCATCATAGTGTTCCAATAAAACAAAGCCTCAATGTTCATAAAATATCACTTTACTCACTTATTTCTGCAGCGTGGACTGGACTATGTTGAAGTCTCGCTGCACTAAAATGTTTCTCCCTCTGCGTTGAGATAAGCAACTTTCTTCTGCAATAAAAATTGTCCTATAACTGTCGAATTACTCGGTGAATTTTCTTAAAAACTTCTCATATTGAAGCCTTATAACTGGATGAATATAATGTATACAATTTACTTTTAGAAAAGTCGAACACTTGTTCGCTATTGACTTGTAATCCTTCGCTAAACTTCACCTAGTTTCAACGAGGCTCTGACTAACTATTGGCCGCTCTCGGCACCGTCCCTCGAGTAGCGTAAGACCGCACTCGGTATCGCGTCTACGGGAATGAACTACCCATGGTAATACGTCTTGTACCTTCAAAGTCTGCCAAGAGAAGAACGCTTCTACTAGCCGTCCCCACTCTTCCTTGCCTGAAATTCGGCGCCATTGATGGTCGCGCGTAGTTATTGGCGCGCACTTGTAATAAAGCTTATTACTGTGAATTTCTTCCCTTTTGCGACATTTAAAGTAGTACTAATATCTTCTTTTAATTTTCTTGATAATTTCAATGGAGTAAAATTTTTACATAGGGCTTAAATGGAATAGTAGATCACATTAACTAGGTAAACATCCATATCTGCTTCCCTCCTCTCATTGGCTATGAGCATATGTCCAATGATATATTTTATAACAATTAACTGATAATATTGCGCCGTAATGCCTTGTTGCTAGGCACTTTCCAATGATCGAGAATATTCTGGGGCGTCTCTGATCACGTGACTGGTTTCTTCCACTATCTGCGTTCGCTAACAAAGCTCTCTTGAGCCAACTTCCAGGATTTATATTGCAATGTTAAATTTTATCAAGGGGCTCGAAAAATATCATCATTTTCATCATGAAAATTCAAATTTCGGGTGCAGTACCCAGCATGCCATAGTAAACTCGTTTTGTGAGACAAGTATTGATTAATTTAGACGACAAATGACGTCACACTTCCTTACGGAATGTCAAAGCTATGTTGGAATGCTGTTCAAATATGGGTTATCAGCTGATTCAATGTGTTTTTTATGAAAGTGAGTTGTACGTCACAATATTTAGTCGACTGTCTAGCGACTGGTATTAAATGAAAGATCCATGCTTTTCAGGATAAGATAAAAGGTTTTCCCCATAATTATTTATGACTAATCGACCACTTTGTACAAGGCTAGTAAATTATGTATTTATAGTGTCCGTGGAGACATGTTAATGGGAGAGTTAGATCCCCACAACCTATTGTTGTATTCCGGCAGTACTAGGCAGCATTGCCTGGCTGACCGACGATTATATTTGCGAGCTATAGAGCCGCCCAGGTATTTGTTGTTGTTGGAGCATGGTATTAGGGTGACGAATGATGTCACTCTGTTGTAAGCAGAGACTTGCAGAATATATTCAGCCTGCATCGATTATGGTCAGTCTTCGAACGTCATAAAACATATTAGGGAATGTAAACCTGTAACCTAAACCTGAAATAAATCATGAAATGTAATTAACCTAAATCTACGTAACTAAATATTATTGAATAATGATTTGCTACTAAATTTGAACCTATATTTATGCCGGCTGACGGATGCATGTGTGCTAACCATTTCCGAGTGGAAATGACTAGGACTAGCTGACACTTTGACCGTCGAGAATTACTGGCTAACCATTAGTTCGTAACGAGTGGGCCGCTGTGATTCGAAGTGAAGTAAGGCGTAGTTCTAACTACGCGTTCGCCACCATAACTACATGCTGCAGATGACAATCGATTTGCGTATGCAGGGTTTTATAAATAATAATATTAAGTGTGTTTGATTATTTATTCATGTGTGTCACCTGATTGCCCCTGAATTTGTAATACATTTATGTTGTAATCAGATTGTTATTTTCTATTGGATAGTATGGTTGCTATCATAGCTTTTGAAGTAATTGTTGTATACGGATGTTTCTCGCCGTATTTTGCTTTAAGTCAGTATTTAGTTAGATTACATAAATTTAAATGTAAAACGGAAGTGGTACCATCATGTCTTAGGCCCTTGCTTGCACTTGATGTTCAATGTAATTCTGTTTAATTAATTCTGATTGTAGGTGTGTAGGGATTTACTTACGTGCCACGTTCCAAGCTTTGTTGTTGTTGTTTCGATTTCTTGTATTAAAGGACTTTCGAGAGGGCTAACTTAGTTTCAGTTAGGGCCTCATTCCTTTATTTATTTTTGTTTATTAGCTTTGCGGACAAGCCGAATTCAAGCTCTCCTAAGTAGGATAGGGGTTTGATTTCCCTGAATAAATAATTCATGAATTTTACGTTACGTAAAGAATTGCGAGTAGCTAGTAGGACTAGTACTACTATACTTCCTCGAGTATATCTCAGCTCTCACAGAATGTTGAGTTTCGGTTGACCAAAATCGCTTTATAAACGATTCTGAAAACTGCTCTAAGTTGTCAAACGTGTAACGAAATGCACGAAAACAATTTAAAGGGCGGTCTGCTAAATGCCTTTCTACAATCCGAAGCTCCCTGTCTCTGGCTACATGATGTTCCACAAAATAGTCTTGTAGATTTCGTATGAACTCGATCGGAGTTAAGCTTTCTGAATTAGAAAACTTTTTAATTTTCTCTTCATAACTCCTCACAATTGTGACATTAGACCTGTCGTTAAGTGTCGATGTTCTAAAGTCTCTAGGAGCATATTCGTGAGTACTCGTATTGGGGACCTCTATCCTTTGTCTAGGCTGTTCCACGACTCCTGTCCCATTTGAACAAGCTATGAAATTCCTTGCTGGGGACGTAGTATCTAACCCATCGCTAGGATTCTGAACTATACCTACCCTATCGGAATTCATAGTGCTTTTTAGTGACTCGAATTGTGCCTTAAACTCGCTTCTTAAAGCATTAACGTCAACATGTTCACTTAAGTTGAATTTGCATAACTCCTGCCTGATTTCATTCTACTCTGATGTCTTTTTTTCTCTCTCCGAATTTACATCTATCCTGACTTGATCTAACTTGAGAGCTACGTTCTCAACCTGAGATTCAAGATTTTCCCTAAGGTTATTTATTCTATCGGTATTTGTTATCTGAACTGAATCGCTCCTTTTATCAGCGTCTTCTCTTGCCTGAGAAATATCCTTATTCAACCTAACTTCGGCCTTAGCAACCTTTAATTCCAATTCGGATTTGACATTGTTAATAACATCTTCATTAATATTTGTAATTTCACCTCTTATTATTGTTACTTGTTCACTAACAATGGCCTTGAGATCGATTTCAAGATCCTTTCTCATAACCTTGTTGTGATCATCAACTTTTTCCCTTAAAAGAACCATATCACCCTCTAATTTTGATAAGATCCTTTGTGTGGTGATAGCCTCGTTAGAAAATTGTAACTGAAGGGCATCTAAGCTAGTTTGATTCTCCTTCTGATTGTTTTCCAGTTCCAGTCTAACATTTCTGACATCCTCCTTAATGCCAGAAATATTAGACTGCATGCTGGTTACAAGTGTTTCTGTGTTTAAAATTTTAGCATCAGTGCTAATGATTTTACTTTTAGTATCAGTGATATCATTTTGTGATAAATCAAGCTTAGCCTCAGTTGTTGCTACACTAGAGCGTACGTGGCTAACCTCTACATTAACATTGCTTATATCTAATTGTACAAGCCTTACGTCTTCCAGAACACTATCGACACTGGTTTCTACATCATTTATTTTTTCCTAAATTTCTTTGGATCTGTCAGAAATTTTGCGGTTACTATCCTGTAAACGCTTAAGGGATAAGTGAAGCTGGGACATGTCAGTTTGAACTGAGTTTGTATTTATAGTCACTGTTTCATTTAAGTTGTCCAAGGTAGTTTGAGCATTTGACTTAATATCCGCTAAGTCCTGCTCCTGTTTGCTTAGCCTTTCCTGCATGGCATGTAACAACGCCACGACATCGTCCATAGTCGCCGCACCTGACATCATACAATACTAAATGGAGAAATACTGGAATGCAACACATGTATATCAGAATTGACACACTCAGAATGACCCTTTTCACCAATATGAACAATATAGTTTGTTTTGCATCTATACTTATTAACTAATTTAAATCTATTATAAAATAGGAGGTATATGCGCATAGTGATTCATATTAGAACTAATTAAAATTATAATCGCAAGTCTAGCTTATAAAATTTATTATTAAATAGAAATGAATTTAGTATGGCTGATGAACTTCCAATTATCATCGCCGGTAACAAGCATAAAATGGCCGACAAGCATGGAGTGAAAAATGACCCCCATATCCTGCCCCATATGACCACGTTGATCTATAATAGTTTCCAAGGCGTGTCTCTTATGATCAAACCGTAATCATGTACAATTATATTTAAAGCAAAGCAGAAATATATAATGAATTTAAATTAACTGACGATAATTCTATCTGTATACCAGGTAGATTGAGTAAACTCAAGTCCACGTTTCTAAGAAACGCGAATTCCCACGAACTCTATAATCGTAACAGTGCCAAATTCAAATGCTGATGACTAGAAATTCGAACAAGTCAACTCGTTAACCGCATGAAAAATGGGTTCTTTTACGAAGATGACTATCCATTATAGTGCTCGAGAATGCCAACTCGAATGTCACAACGATTGGGTCTCCAAATTAATGTGCCCATCCACTACGGCATTCGAATTAAAGCAGTTCGATCGCCACAATAGTTGGGCCGCCATATTAATGTGCACCCGTATGCACGTGGTCTTACCTGGTGAAATCCGAAGAAAATGCAGGATCGTAGAATCTGGAAGCCCCGGCTGAAATAACCCCCAAGACACCACCACCAAGGATCGACCAAGGATAGGAATACCACAAAAATTAAAAGAATGTGATAAGAAGATGCCAGTGGTCGATGAAATAAAAAGAAAAATAGCCCAAAGTGAGCTAACAAGACTCTTAAAAATAATTAAATTAATCTAATCACGGGCGCGATATAAAGCATCCTAGCTAATGACCCACTGGTCCTCGTAGCACATCCTAGTTCGAATAGAAATCACTAAGTCATTCGTAAGAATTTTTAAAATTTAACAAGAGTTGATTAACTAAAACCGCAGTGTCGTGAAGTAGAAACCCCACTGAACAAAAGTATATAATATTATGCCTCTGCCGAAGCATGAAAAATGTGTTTAAGTGACAACCGCCTTAACTAGGCCACACAAACTGCCTAACGTCGCATCATTATCAACGAAGTTCAGATAAAAAAAATACACACAAAAATATTATAATATGATCGTAAACCCTTTTTGACACAAATATAAAATAACCTATTCAATCGTAGCAATTTATATATACATAATTTACATAATTACACTTTAATTCTGGGAGTTAGTTGCGCCTAGTTCTATTCATCTCTGTTACTTTCATGTATTCATATACATTTATGTGATTTCAATTTCAAGTCTGTTCCGTCCTAAACGACAAACAATTAAGTTAATCGGACGTCATGTTATTAATTATGATGATTATGTTTCAATTCACTTTCTCACAGATATTAGATTTTCCATCACTCAATATTTTAGTTATTAATATCTGAAGTTCATACAAGTATTCTTATATCAGTCTTTCCAATTAAACTCTACTCTAAAAACAATTGTTGCTAAATGTTTAACAAATTATTTACGATGTTGTTGCATTACTCGGTTTCTTAAATGTTGGATTCAAAATTGTACATTAGCTTTCCACTAGCAAAAATCGTGACTCTATTTCACGTTCAAAATAATACACCGTAGTGCACTCAGCAATAGCTCCATAGCTAATTCAGTGCTGGAAAAACTGATATTGACTATCCACAGATGTCTAATGTCTCCTAAATTGCAATTCAAATACGCAGACAAAATTCCATTCTTACCATATTATAGCTCAACAGCTCTTAATAATTTCCAAACATTTCTAATATTACACAAGTTTTTATACAATCATAGATAAATATGTTGCTTCATATTAGCCAAAAGTTAAAGTGTTGAGAATAATCTTTATCAGAACAGTGGTAAAATATTGTATTCACAAGTCTAAATAACTGTGTGAGAATTCGAAAAATCTGTCATCTCGTTTATGACTTACATATATTTTAAACATTTTATTTCCTTTCATTGCATATCATTACTAATTACACTTTCACAAACAAAGTATTTCTTTCAATATTTCTCGACCGACCACTGTGAAAAGAACGATTCAGTTTTCGCCTAATTGAAAATAATTCAACTGGAGATCCTCCTCTAAGGAAACACGTCAAAATCTACAGCATGGAGAAGAGCTTATCTTGAGAAGGTACAAGTTAACCATTAGATTTGAACGCTTAACCAAGTTGGAGTTTCTCATAAGAATCAACAAAAATTTTAAAAACTGAACGAGCTCACAAAGGGTGTCGAAATCAAAAAAAAAATCAAAAATCTGGATTACCAGAAATAAATTCGCACAATCGCAAAATAATCATACTAGAAATCACTATGTTCCATCTCTATGCTCAATTCGACAAAAATATAGACCTTCATATCTATCAAATAAACTTGCATGGGCTTTAAAAATATTCGATATCAAATTCAAAAAGTCCAGAGAATTTGTTCAAATCGAATTCACGTATACGTTGGATATGGGACATCTGCTTGAGTTAGAATTATTCTTATATAATTTTACCGTAGTCTTGTTCCTAAAATTTTCTCCTGTTGTCTTCCCAATAAACTACATTCTTCTATTTAATCCCGAATTATATCTTAATAAAGGCAACGTAATGTTCAAAATAACACTAAAATAACTACTAAATTGAACTACAAAGTGAAATACATACTCGGACAGAAATTATTAAAGAATCACCCTAGCCTTCGGCTGTACTTCTCAACTACTTTAATCAAAATTGGTGAAAAGGAGCACTCAAAAGCATGACAAATTCATACTGCCTACTAAAAGAAAACTGCTAGCTACCTGGTTGAAGTTCTACTTGAATTGAGTGAGAATGCTAGAACACATACTTCTGTCAAGGATCGAACCCTCATCTGCTCTGCTGAACCGGTCACGAAACGACTGGACATTAAGAAGACCCGATTACCGGTCGCGAACGAGATGAAGCTAACAGATGTTCGTTTGACAAATTTCATTGTTGTATCACTTAATAAAGAGTACGATAACGTTGATGTAGTAAGCCAAAATAGTTTCATTATGTAGCAGTACGAATTGTCATTCCAACTTTCACAATCTCTTCAATCTTCTCTTATAAAGCCTTGTGCTGTAGTTGCTCATATTGGGATCAAGTAATCATCCTGAGTATTCAATGCTGCTATGTGTCACATTCCTTGTCTGTATTTAGCCCATGTTCTGCATCTTCATAACGCAGCAATATCTCTCTCTTCTCATATCATTTATCACAATCATGGCTAATGCTGTTTGTACTGTACTGCAATGTAGAACAAGTTGTTATGCTATTGGTTTGAGAAGAAGTTATCATACGTGAATGCAAGTTCACTGTGCTCAAATTGAAGGTTAACACTGTCCGAAACTATAATAAGATCAGACGAAAATCCTATCACGTTTTGTACTGTAACACGTATACGTCAGTTCAACTCCACGTTACCGAACAAACACGATTTCACGGCGACGCACGCCCTTGTGCTTAGACCAGAGAGCTGTGACCCTCCTGGCTGAAATTGTGTTCTCTAATCAACTCTTCATCTGCTCCCGTAAATCATACTGTCTCCAGTTGATCCACATTGCACCTCGTTCTCTGAACGATAGTGACTATCGATATATACACATTGCCGAGTTCGATAATCACCTGTTATAGTACTGTATGCATTTATACTCATATAGAAGTTCTCAGTTATTTTCCTTTGTCCATAGGAAGCATTTCCCAAACTTTGTTTCATACTACAAAGTGTATATTACTTTACCACAGTGTGCAATATAACGACAGTGGTGCTGTCTTCATCTTGTATTCAATACAGGTATTACAGATGTCTGGCATGTGGTCATCACTTTGTATGGCGGGCTGCTGGCTGCTCCTAACCTCGCCACAGTCTCACCGCGCACCTGCATTTCAAAGAATGTCGCAGTACTGCCATCAGTGTTATTGCCAACTTAACCTAATTCCAACTAAATGCAAAATACGGTTTCATCTCTCTCCCAACTCAACAAATAAAAGTGTGACAATATTTTTATTTCATCTTTCTAGATATTCTCAATATGAACAGTATTTTGTCATTGCTCTACCTTTCTATGGTATTTCCTAAGGTTTTTCGCGTTGAACTTTCCTAATTCCACATCAGTAAGGATGTCTGGAATCTGGTAGCTATTGTTCCCATACACTCTGCCTACCTTGTAGGGGCCCATGTAAAGGTTACTAAATTTTGTATATATCTTCCTTGCTACATCGGTTTTAGTGGACTTAGGTATGAGAACTAAGTCATTCCGTTCTAGAGGCGGATTATAGCGCTTTCTTGCAATTCTTTTCTGCCTTCTTTCCGCGGCACTCATCAGGCTTTCTCGGGCATTATCCACCCTTTCCTGCTCTGATGGTTCGTCATCCTTAGTTAGGAATCGCGTTATGTCGTCCCACGCTCTCTCTGGCTATCTGTTGTGGTGGACTAACACTGGAATATCTCCTAAACTCTCGTGATGTGTCGTATTCAGACAAGTCTCCATCAGAGATATATACTTTACCCAACTGGGGTGATCATTTGGGCAATAAAGACGTGCGAGTTTGGAAATCTCAGACATCAGACGTTCTGAGTTTTTGGACCCTGGATATCTAACACTGGAAAATACATGGCGTATTCCAAACCTTTAAATGGCAACTTTGAAATCTTGTGAGGTGAACTGGGTTCCGTGATCTGATAAAATCGTCTCCGGCTTTCCAGCATTCTTAAAAACACTCTGCACTAAGCGACTGATAACCTGTGCTGATGTTGCGTTCTGCATGGGATCTAAGGACACGAACTTCGAAAATACGTCTACTGTGACCAGTAAAAACTGATTTCCTCTGGCACCTTTCGGACACGGCCCGAACAGGTCGCATGCCATCAGTTCATGGGGTTTATAGGGAATGATAGCCCTCGGTTCTTCTTTAGAGATAGCAGAAGGATACTTGCTTCTCTGACAGCTGTCACATGACCTTACGACTCTCGCAACAGATTGGCGTAGCTTAGGCCAGTAAAACGTTTCTTGGAGAGTTTTCATGGTTTTGTCTAATCCACCATGGCCTAAGGTTCTGTGCGCTAGCCAAATTAACGGTACAATTAATTTTGGAGGCACTATGATCCTAAGCTTGTTCTTATGCTTATCAACATATTTGCACACTACCTTTCCACAAAGAGCATGACGATCAGCACTTCGTCTGGCGGCAAGGTAGTTCTCATCCATGTCATCCATGTAGTTTTTTAAATATCTGTACTGTGCCCATTTCTCCAATGGGACAGGCGATCACCCGGCCAACATCCCGGCCCCATCGGAAGAAACGGCCAAGGGAGTGGGTAAAAAGGACTAGGGCGTGAATCTTGATTCAAACAGACAAAGAATAAAAGAAATGCTCCAGCGAGCCAGAGACAAAGGGTCTCGGGTCGTTTACGGGTTGGGATGGCAAATAAACTGAACCAGGGTTCAAAAGCAAACTCCCTAACTTGAATTAACAAATAGAAAAGAAAGCCCTCATAAAATCACATCTGCTCCTTTATTGGCCAAAGGATAAATAAACATGCAACCAGCCTAACACGCACGAGTATCAGAGTTAGGGTGGGACAAAGTCCGAAAATAAAAAAATAAAGTTCATAGTCCCTAAACAAAATAATTATACTTATTCTAACTCATGGGTGTCCTCTCTTAACGTTCCGACAAGGAGATTGCCTTTCAAAAACTCAATTAACCCTTAATTTATCGGTGCACACGCATGTAAACATCACTGGCCACTTATCACAAAGTTCACCTGCGGCAAAAACTCGAAGAAAATATCGAATATCTGTGTATATCACAACTGTCTACCCTTATACAGCTATGGACAGATCTCCTTTATCGAACTGCAAATTAATAAATAAGAGCATCATATCACATCAAATAATACTCAAACATCAACTCCGCCTCACATAATATGACATTTCAACAATTAATTATAACTTATCATAAATTATTAACACACACAGATTATGATCACACATTTACACTACTAATTCTTATTATTATTACCGATTTATATTCGCCGTTCCAACAACCTTGATCTAGACTGTCATATTTGTTATTGCAATTAAATTATAGCATTGTCTAACGTTTAGGAAAGGTTAAGAACCTCGTAGTAAGGCACCGTAGTGTATTTCATTCTCACAACGATCATTTAATCGCAATCCTTCCGTCGAACACTCTGTGTGAGGATCCGAACAATCTGACTGTAGAACGCACTATCAATTACACCTCTGCACTATTCAATATACAACTCATCGATAAACGTAACACGTTCGTCAAGAGTAAAGGACCCTGTCCTCACAAATTCAATTCAAGGATCATACGTCGCCCCGTGAATAACCTCGTCACACTTGACGGAATAATACCATATTTAATTATCACATTAACTTTATACAACATCATTACAAAAATCATGCACTATTAGCATGTCTCAAGAACCCACACTTCAGGGACACTGGGACTGAGTTTTAAGCATATTTTATTAAAAAAATCAAAATTTTCGATTTTGACATATTATTGTACCCCTGACCATAACGGATGATTTAGATGTATCATTTTCCACATTTCGCCTTTTTTTGAGGCACGGCGAGACGTTTAAATGCCGGCCGCACTGCCATTTAAACGCCCCTTTCTCTTGGTTCCTTACAGAACATTATCCTGTACACGCATTTATGCTTTTTTTTATCGGAGTTGTTGGAATACGGATTTGAAATTCCCTCTGGACTACTGGTTCTGCATTGTGCTACCATCTACCGATGAATATTGACACTATTTACTACGTAAGCTATACAAATACCTCCAATGTTTGAAAATAATTAAATAAATAAATATCTCAAACGGTCGACATGATGAAATTTTGCATTTATATCGTATTTTATAATTTCATGAGAGTTCCTAGTCGCTTATAGAATGTTAGTAGATGCATAATTTATCTTTATTTGATATTTGTGTTGACTTTAGAAGTGTAAGCATTGTCAACCTCTGTTTATGAACAAGTTATTGGACGCTAGGCTATCACGTTTTCGAAATTTATTGTGATTGTGAAGGTTCTGGCGATTTGTATTGCTTTCTGTGAGTGTATTACTTTTAGTGTATACAGAATGGATTCAGTCACTTCCCGCTGGCATAAGCCGAAATGCAAAAGCAAGAAGAAAACTGTCAAGGCTTTCAGACTTGCTGCTGCTCGTTGGAAAACGTTAGGTAAGGGAGCTGGTATTCCTGAACAAACTAGTAATGAACATGTGATCTCACCTCTTGTCACACCCACCAATTCTGAGACCACTGCTGATGCAAGAGATAACATTCGTAAGAGTGTACAAAAGTTAGGGTTATTTGAACAATTGGGTTCTGAAAGTAGGCCCAGGCCAAATTTACAACCATCAAGTGATGAATATTTTCTGGTGCATTCTTCCACTTTGTGTGAACTAGTGAAGAATATAAAATGCAATGAGTGTTGGGAAACATCATTAACTGTTCAAGTAAGAGAAAGGCATGGTTTAGCGCATAAGCTATGTGTCAAATGTACCCACTGTGGCTTTTGTCCAACTCAAACTTATTCAAGCACTCGGGTAGAAGATGACACTATTACACAGAGGCCTCCATTTGATGTCAATAGGAAGAGTGTCGATGCATGTCTCAGTTTAGGTGTAGGGCATCGGGGAATGGAGAAATTTTGTGCCACGTTAGGAATGTCGGGTATGGATTCGAAAACATTCACAAGACATATGACAGTTTTAGCTGCAGAATCTAAGACTCTAAAATGTCTTACTCTCTCCCAGTCTAGGAAGGTGGTACGTACGGCATATGATACACTTGATTGTAATCCTGAAGGTAGGCCTACTGATAATGATGTAATTGACATTGCAATCTCCTACGATGGGACCTGGCACAAGCGAGGCTTCAATTCTGCTTATGGAATAGGGATAGCTATAGATCTTCTCACAGGACTAGTCGTAGACTATGAGGTGGTATCCAAATACTGTCCTATGTGTATTATCACTTCTGCCGAGCTTGGTTCGGAGTCCCCAGAATTTAATGTGTGGCATGTAGGTCATAAGAAGAGTGGGGAGTGTCAGGTGAATTATGAGGGTAGTTCTGTTGCAATGGAAATGTTTGCTGCTGGAATTTTATGGAACTGTTCCATTTCAGACTGCCAGATGCGTTATACAACTGTCCTTTCTGATGGTGATTCTAAAACGTTCAACCATTTGGTCAGTACAAATGTGTATGGCAGCAACACAGTACTGAAAAAGGAGGAATGCGTGAATCACATATCAAAGAGAATGGGGACAGGTCTGCGACAGATGGTACAGAATTGGAAAATAAAGGGTGTCCAGTTGGGTGGCAGGTCAGGCGGGCTTACTAATGCTACGATTACCAAGCTTACCAGCTATTAAAGGAATGTCATAGTTTAACACACACCTAATGTTGAAGACATGAAAACTGCTATCTACGCCACTCTCTACCACTACATGTCCACTGACAGTAAACCCCAACATAAGAAGTGCCCCCAAGGCGTCGATTCTTGGTGCTTCTACAACAAAGTATAGCGACAGGTAAGGTACCTATGAGTCATAACAAAATGACTGTCAAGCTTTCGGAGTCATTAGTGTGTAAAATAATGCCTGTTTATCAGAGGCTGGCCTCTAATGAATTACTATTCCGATGTGTCCGTGGTGCCACGCAGAATCAAAATGAGAGTCTACATTCTACCATTTGGAGGAAGTGTCCGAAAGAAACTTTTATATCAAGAAAGAGACTTGAAATTTCTGTATGCAATGCTGTAGCAGAATTTAATATCGGATGCAGTGCTACAACAGACTTGCAGTCGGATATCAAAAGAACTTCAGTTCCTTATGTGACTGAACAGGCAGTCCTTAGGCGTGATGCTCGCAGGAAGTATGAGAGTCAGCGATCGTCCTCTGAGAAGAAGAAAGCAACTCGACGGAAGACTAAGGTCACAAAGATGAAGAAGGAGGTTGCAAAACAGAAGAAGGAAGGTGTTACTTATGCTGCAGGAGAGTTCTAATGGGTACGTTGAATGGAAATATTAAAATATATGCATGTTTTTAGAAAAATGCAGTTTTCTCAGTTTCACATTTTCTGATGTATAAAATATAGTACGCGTTACTGATGTAATGCAATTTTCTTGTAAATTAACATGCATGTTCCTTAGTACTTTATCCACAAACGTGTGCATTACTTTTTGGATTGGAGTTCTGGTTTGCCTGTAAAAAAAATTCAAACCTTCAAATTTCAAGAATTTTACAAAAAATAAACTTCATTGGGGAAAAAATTATATCTTCATAGTAAACAATACAATCTCAAATTCGATGCACTATTTTATTTGTATAAGAATAAGGTACTAGAAAAATAAAAATAAATTGTGCTATCTACATTAGTTTGACGCGCTTGACATTTTGAATATTTGAATAATTTGCATATAAATATTGGAAAATAATTAATTTCTATGCAGCTAGTAAAGCTACATTGATCAAATTTGGCACACATGTTTATACTACAGCTTACTACCAGCAAACAAAATATCAAGACTGTACCTTAATATTTACAGGATTTAGAAAACTCAGTCCCAGTGTCCCTTAACAGAGCGTATCAACTTTATCGGGACCACTAAGTCGTATGGTAATATGGCATCCTATCCAAGGAAACTTACTCGACAATCTCCAACCATATCCATTTTGCTATCCTTTGGCTATTAAAATCTATGCAATACATGACAAAGCTTTCAGAATTAAATTCATATAATGACCTCGGAAATCGAAATGCTAGAATCTCCCAGCAAAATGGGCAACTCTTACCATCGTTACCAAATTTCTACTTATTATTATTATTATCAGGTCTCAGAGAATAAATGTATGTCTTACTCCTACCATTGATACTATTAATTTATGTAAGTCAATACGACCCGAAAAGAAAGAAAAACAATATCTGTACAACCCTATGAGAAAATGATGCTCTTGTTCAATCTGGAATAAAGGATTATGAATGGCGTTAAGTTACACGATCTCAGGTCATCTCATAGCACGGCTATCCGAGGTAGAAGATCTCTTCTTCCTGATGAACAAGAATGGAAATGAAACGTCTTACTTTATATCCGGCGTCCTCGGAAACCGTCGGCGTCGTCTGCGGCATTTGGGCGGCGTCGTTCCTCCAGCGTCTCCGCGATGTGGTCTCCCAGTGAACTGGTAGAGGTATGCACCTCCGGCTCCTCTCGATCTCCTGGCGACGCCCATGTCCGCCCACCGTCAGCGACGGCGTCTCCTGACGTCCCATCCATGGTCCACGTGTCCATCTCGTCGCGACCGTTCATCCCATTGTGGCCCCTTTAGAGGTTCAGTGCAGCATAATTTGCGTATTAATATGCATGTTGATTCCCAGAATATTTGAGTCCATGGTTATAAGGTTCATGCTGCCATGTAGCAATATTACATTTCACTATATCAGAGCACTTTCACGCCCACGCACTATAGCGTCTAGTTCCTGGTTCACTTGAATTGTATGTACTCACTTTCCTCAACCAGTGACACACTTCCTTCTACGAGAAGCTATTTCGACCTGGCCTTGACCGACATATGAAGTAGCCTGCAGCCTGCAGTCCCGCCGCACAAGCTTAAAGCAGATATAGTCTTCCGTCACATTCTCACTGTGTCCCTTTAATGCCAGCCCTGCTATGATATTTTCGAATGAATGTCTGTCACAATATAGGGCCTCGTGATAATGCTTCGCCTCGACTATCGTTATTATTGTTCTTTCCCCGATACTCGTAATGTTCAACACCTCCTGATATTCATCTTTAATTAACATAAATTGTCGGCATAATAATTCAGTTTTTCATTACGACCTCCACTCGGACGTTCAAATGAGCACAATTTTGTCTTGCTATTACCACACTACATGCCTTCAATACCTTACTATCCGCTAGCTTAACCGGACCACGTGCATTAATCTTCGTAATCAAAATGGTGAAGTGCTGTATAATATGCCACGCGTCTTCACATATCAACAGCAGCATGTGCATGAATTTAACGGATCTTCGTTTATCAGTTCTGATTATTTCCTCACATACTAGAGAGTCCGATATCGTCTTGAAATTCACGATTATCGTTCTAGCGACACCTTACTGAACACTGTTCCAACGCACTTCACAAATTATTTCCATCCACCCCGACATACTCCTCGTATCAAATGGCCACGAGCACTGACCACTCACGTAAACCGTTCAAGTTCCCGATGCAAATTTCAGTCCACATGACATAGGCTACTCGTCCGTGCCACACTGGATAACATACTCGTCCGTGCCACGCTGACTAACTGAACATTCCGGAACTGTGTGTCCTCCTCTCGAGAAAATAAAAGGGAAGGGGTTGGAATCTTCTGGAGCATTCCCCTACTCTAGCGGTTACCTCGCTGCGTCATGCCATGACGTCACACTGACCCTCCGGTCTCGTCGTATCTCCAATCATCCGGGGCCGGTAATTGACCCTGACTGGATCGGTCACATCTCTCCCGCGGCCTTCAAAATATAAGCGGTGGGAACATAGCTTATATTTTTCCTCAAATGATGCATGTGAACGATCCTTTCAGTCATCTTCTCAATGTTGACTAACGGGCTTGCCTGTGATACTTCCGCAGATTCGCGGCATTGAAGTTCCCAACAAGTGCATTCGTGACGTTGTCAACCACCCTATAGCAATTGTTGTCCATCACTCTGGCAATCCTATGGGGTCCCGAAAATGGGCGCGCAAATTTCCCGTACACTCTAAGTGGTAAGTTTGATGACGTAGGTTTCCGAATCAGCACCAGGTCATTGACTCGAAGTGGTTCGCGAAAACGGTGGCCAGCCTTCCTTCTCTCCCGTTTCTGCGCCTTTAGCTGCATCCTCTCCCGAGTCAGTTCGTTTCTCCTTTGCACCGACGGCTCAATCTCCGGGGGTGCCTGTATAACAGCATGCCAAGGTCTACTTGATTTTCGTCCATTGGGCAGGAGACAAGGAATTTGTCTGGTACTTTCATGCGTTGTAGAGTTCAAGCAACGTTCAATTATGGGTACCACTTCCATCCATCTATGATGCTTTTCATGACAATAAATCCGGCAGTATTTTCCAATCTCTGCATTTACCCTTTCAACTGGATTTCCTTATGGGTATCTTATGGAGCTCAAGATATGCCTTATGCCGAGTCGTGCCATGCCTCTTGAAATTCGGCGCTCGTGAACTGCGTTCCGTGATCGCTCAGGAGGAACTCTGGCTTCCCTGCAGTTGGAATCACGCCGGTTTCAATCCTGCGAATTACGTAACGGGATGTTGCCTTCTGTATAGGGTGCCACATGACTAATTTGGTGAACACATCCATCGTCACCAAGATGTATTGGTTGCCCATGGTGGACCTCGGAAGGGGGCCATACAGGTCCGTAGCCATTAATTCATTCGGACGGGTCGGTATAATAGCCCTCGGCTTCTCCTTAGATACGTCCGATGGGAACTTGCATCTCTGACAGATGTCGCATGTCCTGATTACCGCTCGTATGGTTTTTCCCATATACTCCCAGGTAAATGTTTCTCTTATGGCATGTATGGTTTTATCACATCCTCCATGCCCAATAGATCGGCGAGCCAACCAAATCACTGCTGAAATCAACTTCGGCGGTATTACAATACGTAGCTTTGTGTGGTCTCTATCGATAAACTTGTGAATCACGTCACCAACATTGTGATAAAAGTGAGCAATCTTTGCCGTTCCAGCATAATCGGGTTCATCTCTACCCATGCGATTCTTCAAATACCGGTATATCCGTCTTAACGGAGTATATCGCCGTTGCGCCTGGCTTAGGCGTTTCAGACGCTCTACCGTTTACTGATCATCCGGTATTAGCTCTACCTGGTGCAAAACAGCCTCCTCACGTGGGTTTCTGCTCAAAATATCCGCTAGAAAGTTTTGCTTTCCGGGCCTATGAATAACTTCCGCATCGAATTGCTGCAGGAAAAGGGTCCAGCGCGTGACTCTTTCGCTTGAGATGTCAGACTTTAACATAAACTGTAACGCGCGATGGTCCGTCACAATCACGACCTTATGCCCTAAAAGAATCTTCTTCCACATCTGGAGAGCATAAATTATAGCCAGCGCCTCCAATTCCGTGGCAAAGTAATTAAGTTCAGGCTGTCACAATTTCCTACTGGTAAATGCAAGATAATGTTGTTTCTTCTCGTCATTCAAACTGGTACAACACAGCGCTCACTCCTTCCTTTGAAGCATCGGTGTCAACATAAAATGTTTTGGAGAAGTCTGGGTACTCCATTTTAACGTTGTTAAGGATTATGTGTTTAGCTTGCGTGAAGGCTTCTTCACACGCCTGATCCCACTTCAACCGATTGTTTTTCCTGAGCATGTTCTGCAGAGGGGCGACTACATCCGTGTAGCGGGGGCAATGACTAGAAAAGAATAAAGTCATTCCCAGGAACTGTCTCACTTGTTTTACGCTTTCTGGTCTGGGAAACTCAGCTATCGCCTCAATTTTCTCCGGGTTCGGCCGATATCCATGTCCGTCAATGAGATGTCCCAAAAAACGAATTTCTCGGTGAAAGAAATTGCATTTCTCCAGGTTTGCCTTAAATCCGGCCGTAAGGAAGTTCTCAAACAACAATCTCAAATGTTCCAGGTGCTCCTCTACTGACGTGGATGCCAAGATCAAATTGTCCTCATAACATAGTACGTGTTTCTTGACCTCTTCACTCAAGTTGCTGTCCAGCGCTCGAATCAGCACAGGGCCACTGTTTTTCAAACCGAAGGGAAGGCGGTTAAAGACATGGGACTTATGCTCATGCAGGAATGCAGGAAGCCAGTGTATTGCTTGCTGTTCTCGGTTAACTCGACATGATAATAGGAATTTGAGATCTACGGTTGAGAAATATTTTTTTCCCCTTAAAGCGCCTCAGCAGCTCTGTAATTTGCGGTGGGCGGTCGTACTCCGGCAAAATGCGTGCATTTATTCCACGTGCATCCAGACAAATCCTCAGACGACCATTTGGATTCCTTACAACCGCTAGAGGGTTTAGGAAAGAAGTCGGAGCTTTCTTTATTATGCCATCCTTCTCCATGGCGTTAATCATGGCCTTTACCTCCTCCTTCCATTTCTCTGGGACTGGATACATGTGTTTCCTGTATGGTGAGTCATCACTCAACTTGATATCGTACTGAAAGTTCTTGATAACTCCAGGTTTGTCGCTAAATACCTCCCGAAACTCCTGTATTAGGTCGTCAAACTGTTTCTGGACAGTTGGATCCAAAATTTCTTTTACACCAACGGGCATGTGGGTGATCGCTTCTTCTTCACGTTCCACGATATTCTCAAGAGTGTTCTCCAAGAAGAGCGTGCTCGAGTGCAGCCGTACTCCGAACTAAAGTCAACACCCAGAATTATTTGAAAATTGATGTTGGAGATGGCCACGAACACGTGCTCATAAAACCTCCGCGCAATTTTTATCATCAACAGGGCCTGCAGCTTGCATCTCACTGAGCGATCGGGAATTACACCTCTAACCTTTACATTTGCTACTGGTAGAGTATATTCGGGTCCTGCCTCCATTATCTCGTCCAAACATGACTGAGACACCACACTAATCATCGCTCCGGTGTCAATCAGGGTTTTTATTTGTTTACCGAGCACCTCTACTGTTATGATTGGCAAAGGATACACTTTCCCGCGGCGGATAACGTCTTCCTCATGAATCAAGTCTTCGTCGGTAGCCTGAAATATCTCTTGATTTTCAATCAGTTCGGGAGGACCAAGGTTTGAGGAATTTCTTAATTTGAGTTTTTTTTTGTGTGTTGATCTGACGGACTTGTGTCAGGTGGTCGGTCAGCTTCCCCCGGTGGTGCGGATGGATTACTCCGTAATTGTTGTAAATATTCCTGGCTCTCTCGATGTCTTTCCGTATAGATCGGCCGCGACCCCTGCGAACGAGAATCCCTATCGGCATTCTGTCTCTGATAATATTGATTTGACTGCCTTCGCTGATATTCACCATATCGTCCCTGCGTATTGTTAAATCGGGATCTCCTACGTTCTTCGTACGGTTTATTCCTCCACCTGGGTCGCTCGTCTGTTCCACCGTAGCTCCTATCTCGGCTCCGATTGTACCCTGTGTCTCTTGGCCTGTTCGACTCCCGCGGCGTTCGCCCTTCCGTCTGCGCAATTTTGTCAATCATGACCGTGTTTACATCTCTATTTTCCTGTCATCCGGACCTCGCCTGTAACTGTGCGCTAGTGTGGTCAAGTTTACGAAGAATCTCTTCACATCCCTCTAAAGTCTCGGCTCCTGAAGCTATTACACTCTTCTGGACCTCTACAGGTAATTGTCGTATAATGGCTTGGACCAATTCGTCCTCCGGCACTGGTGGAGTCAAATACTGTATCCTGGCGAGTTGCGACGCGAAGTACCCCGCATACCTAGTCGGATTGGACGTCGCATACCGTTTAGCGTATAGTTCCGCCCGTATGTTCAATTGTTCTCCAGGGCTCCAAATACGTTTGATTAATAGTCGTTCGAACTCGTCCGTGCTCGTGAACGTGTATCGAAATGCGCGAAACCAAGTTAACGCCGTCGATTCCAGGGACCTCTCAATAACTCTTAGTTCCCTCTCACGTGGTATCTTATTTTCTGCCATGTATTCACGGACCTCCCTCATAAATTCGATGGGTGTGACGTTATTAGTCCCATTGTTCCCCGAGAATTTCCTCGGCTGGTGGTCTATACTTCTAATTATAGTCAGGTGTCCCGCGGGGTTTTTACTCGGTATTCTCGGCGTTGCAACTACCTCTCCCGCCTTTCTAGAAGATGGTGTGTTTTCACTTTCCGTCCCGTTAAGAGGTGGCGTGTTTTCAATTTCGGACCATCTAATCCCTTCTGACTCCGATTTGTCTTTATCTGCGTCATTTCCGCCTCTAAGTTGCCTAATCGAGTGAGTTGCCTTCCCCGTTGAATAATGATCTTGTCCTCCAACTCGACAATGGAAGTGTGGATAGATTCTCTCACATGTTCGAATAATGTCGTTTGGGAATGAGTGATTTTCCTGTCATACGTGTCCTGGAATGATTCAACCTGTATCTGTATGTTTTTCACGTCCTTCGCGACCTCTTCTTTCCAACCTGACACGTCCTGTTTCAACTTATCCAGGGTTTCCTCGTTAGACTGACCAATTTGCTCAATTTTTGCCGTCAAATCTTCTCCCATGTTTTTAATATTACTGATCAACTTCTCCTCAAGACCCTCAATATACCCCCGAAGCGAACTCTGAGTATCCCTGATTTGCCGTGCCATAGAATCTCTGAACTCCACGGTGAGCACTTGAAATGTGGTTTCTACCTTTTTATCGAGTTGATTAATCTTATTATCTATAGCCTTTCCTGATAGCTTAAGATTACGTTCTACAGCATCAATGTTTTTCTGCAAATGAGATTCTAAACTCTTAAGATTAAATCCCATGACTTCTAATATGTCGGTTCTGAGATCATCTACTTTATCACTAACATCTTTTTTTATTCCTGCTATTTGAGTGCCGACACCCTCTTGTGTCGTCTGTAAGCGATCCATATCGCTCTTCATGTTTGTCTTAATTGACCCAATACTATCCTTAACATTATTCATTTCAGTGGTTAGACCATTTAATCCATCTTGGATTTGTTTTAATATATTAGCTATACTTTCTGCGGTTACTACTTGTGACATCTTACAATACAACTTAAATATAGGGGCCTACAGGGGAATGTAGGTCGTCGAGTATAGCCATGACCTGAGATCGTGTACCAACCCTGTCAAATGGTTCACTAAAAGCTCAGTGTGATACGAGGTCAATTTTACACAAAAGAGTTACACATGACAAGCATCTCGCCCCCCATCAAAGGCACGAATCTGACCACTCAGTATACTCCCATCACAACAACAAATGATTGAGTAAAAAGCATGCCCATGACGGAGACGACACCCACCATCGTCGTCGATCCCCACGGTGGGCGCCACCTCCCCCTCCCTGTGCCCGTTTCTCCAATGGGACAGCCGATCACCCTGCCAACATCCCGGCCCCATCGGAAGAAACGGCCAAGGAGTGGGTAAAAAAGACTAGGGCGTGAATCTTGGTTCAAACAGACAAAGAATAAAAGAAATGCTCCAGCGAGCCAGAGACAAAGGGTCTCGGGTCGTTTACGGGTTGGGATGGCAAATAAACAGAACCAGGATTCAAAAGAAAACTCCCTAACTTGAATTAACAAACAGAAAAGAAAAGAAAGCCCTCGTAAAATCACATCTGCTCCTTTATTGCCCAAAGGATAAATAAACATGCAACCTGCCTAACACGCACGAGTATCAGAGTTAGGGTGGGACAAAGTCCGAAAATAAAAAAATAAAGTTCATAGTCCCTAAACAAAAATAATTATACTTATTCTAACTCGTGGGTGTCCTCTCTTAAAGTTCCGACAAGGAGATTGCCTTTAAAAAACTCAATTAACCCTTAATTTATCGGTGCACACGCATGTAAACATCACTGGCCACTTATCACAAAGTTCACCTGCGGCAAAAACTCGAAGAAAATATCGAATATCTATGTATATCACAACTGTCTACCCTTATACAGCAATGGACAGATCTCCTTTATCGAACTGCATATTAATAACTAAAGAGCATCATATCACATCAAATAATACTCAAACATCAATTCAACGGTCATACGTCGCCCCGTGAATAACCTCGTCACACTTGACGGAATAATACCATATTTAATTATCACATTAACTTTATACAACATAATTACAAAAATCATGCATTATTAGCATGTCTCAAGAACCCACACTTAACAGAGCGTATCAACTTTATCGGGACCACGAGGTCGTATGATAATATGGCATCCTATCCAAGGAACCTTACTGGACAATCTCCAACCATATCCATTTTGCTATCCTTTGGCTATTAAAATCTATGCTACATGACAAACCTTTCAGAATTAAATTCATAAAATGACCTCGGAAATCGAAATGCTAAAATCTCCCAGCAAAATGGGCATCTCATATCATCGTTACCAAATTTCTACTTATTATTATTATTATCATCAGGTCTCAGAGAATACATGTATGTCTTACTCCTACCATTGTTACTATTAACTCATGTAAGTCAAAACGACCCGAAAAGAACGAAAAAAAATATCTGTACAACCCTATGAGAAAATGATGCTCTTGTTCAATCTGGAATAAATGAATATGAATGGCGTTAAGTTACACGTTCTCAGGTCATCTCATGGCACGGCTATCCGAGGTAGAAGTTCTCTTCTTCCTGATGAACAAGAATGGAAATGAAACGTCTTACTTTATATCCGGCGTCCTCGGAAACCGTCGGCGTCGTCTGCGGCATTTGGGCGGCGTCGTTCCTCCAGCGTCTTCGCGATGTGGTCTCCCAGCGAACTGGTAGAGGTATGCGCCCCCGGCTCCTCTCGATCTCCTAGCGACGCCCATGTCCGCCCACCGTCAGCGACGGCGTCTCCTGACGTCCCATCCATGGTCCACTCGTCCATCTCGTCGCGACCGTTCATCCCATTGTGGCCCCTTTAGAGGTTCAGTGCAGCATAATTTGCGTATTAATATGCATGTTGATTCCCAGAATATTTGAGTCCATGGTTATAAGGTTCATGCTGCCGTGTAGCAATATTACATTTCACTATATCAGAGCACTTTCACGCCCACGCACTATAGCGTCTAGTTCCTGGTTCACTTGAATTGTATGTACTCACTTTCCTCAACCAGTGACACACTTCCTTCTACGAGAAGCTATTTCGACCTGGCCTTGACCGACATATGAAGTAGCCTGCAGCCTGCAGTCCCGCCACACAAGCTTAAAGCAGATATAGTCTTCCGTCACATTCTCACTGTGTCCCTTTAATGCCAGCCCTGCTATGATATTTTCGAATGATTGTCTGTCACGATATAGGGCCTCGTGATAATGCTTCGCCTCGACTATCGTTATTATTGTTCTTTCCCCGATACTCGTAATGTTCAACACCTCCTGATATTCACCTTTAATTAACATAAATTGTCGGCATAATAATTCAGTTTTTCATTACGACCTCCACTCGGACGTTCAAATGCGCACAATTTTGTCTTACTATTACCACACTACATGCCTTCAATACCTTACTATCCGCTAGCTTAACCGGACCACGTGCATTAATCTTCGTAATCAAAGTGGTGAAGTGCAGTATAATATGCCACGCGTCTTCACATATCAACAGGAGCATGTGCATGAATTTAACGGATCTTCATTGATCAGTTCTGATTATTTCCTCACATACTAGCGAGTCCGATATCGTCTTGAAATTCACGATTATCGTTCTAGCGACACCTTACTGAACACTGTTCCAACGCACTTCACAAATTATTTCCATCCACCCCGACATACTCCTCGTATCAAATGGCCACGAGCACTGACCACTCACGTAAACCGTTCAAGTTCCCGATGCAAATTTCAGTCACATGACATAGGCTACTCGTCCGTGTGACGCTGGATAACATACTCGTCCGTGCCACGCTGACTAACTGAACATTCCGGAACTGTGTGTCCTCCTCTCGAGCAATTAAAAGGGAAGGGGTTGGAATCTTCTGGAGCATTCCCCTACTCTAGCGGTTACCTCGCTGCGTCATGCCATGACGTCATACTGACCCTCCGGTCTCGTCGTATCTCCAATTATCCAGGGCCGGTAATTGACCCTGACTGGATCGGTCACAGTACATATGTCTTATTGGAGTGTGTCTTTTCTGTGACACAGCTAACTTGCATAGCTTTTCCAGGGTCACCTCATCTTCCCCCTCCAATTGTACAATGTTTACTGCCAATTTATTGCATGGATTCCTTGAAAGAGCAGCTGCAAGGAGATTATCTTAGTCGGGCTGATGTCTAATGGTAGCGTTAAACTGCTGGATGAATAACGTCCGTCGTGTCAGACGATCGCTTGAGAGATCTGATTGGAGCGTAAACTGCAAAGCTCTATGGTCCGTTAAAATGACAATTTGGTGTCCCAAAAGTATCTTCTTCCACTTTTGCAAAGCTGAGACAAAGGCTAAAGCCTCAAGCTCAGTCGTGAAGTATTTTTCCTCGTGAGGTCTTAACTTTCTACTGCAAAAATCGATGTAGTGCTTATTTCCCTGTTCATCCTTCTGATACAGAACCGCGCTCAAACCCACTCTGGAGGCGTCTGATTCTATATAAAAAAATGCGGCTAAATTCTGGATATTCCAACTTGACACATTCCTTCAGCATAGTCTTTGCATTCTCGAAGGCCTGTTCAGTCATATCCGACCACTTCCATCGATTGTTTTTCTTAAGCAGGTCGTACAATGGGGCCATGGTCACTGAGTAACCTGGGAAGTGACTACTCAAAAATTGGCACATACCTAGGAATTGGCGTAGGTACTTGATTCTTTCTGGCCTAGGGAAATTCGCTATCTCATCAATCTTCTTGAGATTAGGATGGTATCCGAACTGATCAATGGTATGACCTAGGATATTGATCCTTTCCTTTACAAAATGACACTTGTCATAATTGACCTTGATATTTGCCTCACGTAATTCTAGGAATAATTTTCTGAGGTCAGCTAAATGTTCCTCCACATTCGCTGATGCAATTATGAGGTCGTCAATGTAACACGTGACATTGTGTTTTACCTCATCTGACAATTTGCTATCAAGAGCCCTGATGAGAGCCGGACCACTATTGATCATTCCGAATGGAACACGACAGAACACGAAGGTTGTTTGATCAAATAAAAATCCTGTGTATTTTCGGCTGTCTTCAGTAAGCTCTACTTGATAAAATGACGCCGCCATATCCAAGACACTAAAGCATGCCTTATCCTTGAATTTCCTCAGTAAATCTCTGATTTTGGGAGGTCGGTCCATTTCTAAGTGAATACGCGAGTTAATTTTTCTTGCGTCCAAACATAAGCGTAGCTGTCCATTACTCTTCTTAACCACGGTGATTGGGTTTAAATACGACGAGGCTTGCTTCTTAATTATACCCTCAGCTTACATTTTCTAAATGATGTCCCTGACTTCCTCATAGTATTTGTAGGGAATGGGGTATAATTTTGCTTGATAAGGAGAATCATCAATTAACCTTATTTGATACTTGAAATCTTTAATCAAGCCTGGCTTGTCGTCAAATATATCAGAAAATTCCTCAATCAAGTCATAAAACTTCTGTTCTACTTCCGCATATCCCTCGGCGTGTAGGGCATTATGCTCTCTCTCTTGCTCAACCTGATTTATCATATTATCCAAAAACTCTTCTCTCACTAAATTCTCTACATCATATTCGGGATCCATATCATCAAATGTTATCTTCCTTATAGCTTTTTCCTGGAATTTAATTATCCTCTTATTCATATCTATGACCATTCTGGCTCGAGTGATAAAGTCAATCCCCAGAATAATCTCAAAGTTTATGTTCTTTACAACAATAAAGATATGTTCAAACATTCTTTCATTAATCTTGAATTTTAGTAGAACCTGCAGTTTACATTTTATTGACTTGTCACGGAATAATTCCCTGATTTTGACTGACGAAGCCGGTAACATCTCGAATTGCTGTTCTTTCTCAAGTTCAATAAAGCAATCTTCGGACATCAAAGAAATGACCGCTCCCGTATCAATAAGAGATTTACATTCTTGATTTCCCACGGAGATTTCCATAATCGGTAATTCCGTTTTCTTTTCCTCATACAACAGATCTTCGTCTGTTACCTCGTAGACGTCATGAATTACAATGTTGAACGGAGATGAATAATCATTTACTTCCTCTTGGAATCTAAAATTGGCGTTTTTTTCATCGGGACGCCTCTCTTGCCTCTCAGCTTGTTGGCTCGTCCCTGGTTCTTGACCACTTTCCGTGTCTCTTCGTTTGTTGTTTCTCTCTTCCCTTCTTTCTCTGTCTTTTCTAGACTGTTGTTTTTCTTCTTGTGTCTGATAATTCTTATCACGGTAGTTTTTGTACCTTAAGTAACCCTGCTGGTTATTTTGTTGCCTTTGGAAATAGCCCTGTTTATCCTCATTGACATAGGATCTACCGTCATTATTCTGGTTTCGGTATCTATTATTTTTCTGTTGATTCTGTTCTCTGTCAGAATATCTGTTGTTGAATCGTTCATTCCTTTCCCTATCTTGATAAGGTCTGTATCTATCCTGGTCGCTATTATACTGATATGACCTTTGTTGACCTCGATATTAATTAGACTGATAATTCCTATATGGCTCTTGATTACTCCTATAATCTATCTGTTGGTCATAATACCTATTGTTCCTATTGTGACCTGTCCATTTTGACTCATTTTGACCTGTCTTTTCGGTTTGTTGAGGCCTGTCCATTACCACAGCGTTCACTGTTTTACTTTCCAATCTTCCGCTTTTTATAATCGTGGGTGGAATGGATGTATGATCCAGCCTACGAAGTAGATCGTCCATCGTGGCTAAATCGGCTACTCCAGACGAAACAATGTTACGCCTGACCTCTACCGGTAAATGTCCCGAAATGGTCCCTAGAATTTCTTCCTGGGTCAAAGGTGGTTCAATAAAACGGAGTCTGGCTAACTGTTACGTAAAGAATTCCGGGCAGCTAGTAGGACCTGTACTAATATACTTCCTCGAGTATATCTCAGCTCTCACAGCATGTTGAGTTTCGAATGACCAAAATCGCTTTATAAACGATTCTGAAAACTGCTCGAAGTTGTCAAACGTGTAACGAAATGCACGAAACCAATTTAAAGGACCGTCTGCTAAATGCCTTTCTACAATCCGAAGCTCCCTGTCTCTGGCTACATGATGTTCCACAAAATATTCTTGTAGATTTCGTATGAACTCGATCGGAGTTAAGCTTTCTGAATTAGAAAACTTTTTAATTTTCTATTCATAACTCCTCACAATTGTGACATTAGACCTGTCGTTAAGTGTCGATGTTCTAAAGTCTCTAGGAGCATATTCGTGAGTACTCGTATTGGGGAACGCTATCCTTTGTCTAGGCTGTTCCACGACTCCTGTCCCATTTGAACGAGCTATGAAATTCCTTGCTAGGGACGTAGTATCTAACCCATCGCTAGAATTCTGAACTATACCTGCCCTATCGGAATTCATAGTGCTTTTTAGTGACTCGAATTGTGCCTTAAACTCGCTTCTTAAAGCATTAACGTCAACATGTTCACTTAAGTTGAATTTGCATAACTCCTGCCTGATTTCATTCAACTCTGATGTCTTTTTTTCTCTCTCCGAATTTACATCTATCCTGACCTGATCTAAATTGAGAGTTACGTTCTCAACCTGAGATTCAGGATTTTCCCTAAGGTTATTTATGCTATCGGTATTTGTTAACTGAACTGAATCGCTCCTTTTATCAGCGTCTTCTCTTGCCTGAGAAATATCCTTATTCAACCTAACTTCGGCCTTAGCAACCTTTAATTCCAATTCGGATTTGACATTGTTAATAACATCTTCATTAATATTTGTAATTTCACCTCTTATTATTGTTACTTGTTCAGTAACAATGGCCTTGAGATCGATTTCAAGATCCTTTCTCAAAACCTTGTTGTGATCATCAACTTTTTCCCTTAAAAGAACCATATCACCCTCTAATTTTGATAAGGTCCTTTGTGTGGTGATAGCCTCGTTAGAAAATTGTAACTGAAGGGCATCTAAGCTAGTTTGATTCTCCTTCTGATTGTTTTCCAGTTCCAGCCTAACATTTCTGACATCCTCCTTAATGCCAGAAATATTAGACTGCATGCTGGTTACAAGTGTTTCTGTGTTTAAAATTTTAGCCTCAGTGATAATGATTTTACTTTTAGTATCAGTGATATCATTTTGTGGTAAATCAAGCTTAGCCTCAGTTGTGGCTACACTAGAGCGTACGTGGCTAACCTCTACATTAACATCGCTTATATCTAATTGTACAAGCCTTACGTCTTAACAGAACACTATCTACACTGGTTTCTACATCATTTATTTTTTCCTAAATTTCTATGGATCTGTCAGAAATTTTGCGGTTACTATCCTGTAAACGCTTAAGGGATAAGTGAAGCTGGGACATGTCAGTTTGAACTGAGTTTGTATTTTTAGTCACTGTTTCGTTTAAGTTGTCCAAGGTAGTTTGAGCATTTGACTTAATATCCGCTAAGTCCTGCTCCTGTTTGCTTAGCCTTTTCTGCATGGCATGTAACAACGCCACGACATCGTCCATAGTCGCCGCACCTGACATCATACAATACTAAATGTAGAAATACAGGAATGCAACACATGTATATCAGAATTGACACACTCAGAATGACCCTTTTCACCAATATAAACAATATAGTTTGTTTTGCATCTATTCTTATTAACTAATTTAAATCTATTAGAAAATAGGAGGTATATGCGCATAGTGATTCATATTAGAACTAATTAAAGTTATAATCGCAAGTCTAGCTAATTAAATTTATTATTAAATAGAAATGAATTTAGTATGACTGATGAACTTCCAATTATCATCGCCGGTAACAAGCATAAAATGGTCGACAAGCATGGAGTGAAAAATGACCCCTATATCCTGCCCATATGACCACGTTGATCTATAAAAGTTTGCAAGGCGTGTCTCTTATGATCAAACCGTAATCATGTAAAATTACATTTAAAGCAAAACAGAAATATCTAATGAATTTAAATTAACTGACGATAATTCTATCTGTATACCAGGTAGATTGAGTAAACTCAAGTCCACGTTTCTAAGAAACGCGAATTCCCACGAACTCTATAATCATAGCAGTGCCAAAGACAAATGCTGACGACTAGAAATTCGAACAAGTCAACTCGTTAACCGCATGAAAAATGGGTTCTTTTAAGAAGATGACTATCCATTATAGTGCTCGAGAATGCCAACTCGAATGTCACAACGATTGGGTCTCCAAATTAATGTGCCCATCCACTACGGCATTCGAATTAAAGTAGTTCGATCGCCACAATATTTGGGTCGCCATATAAATGTGCACCCGTATCCACGTGGTCTTACCTGGTGAAATCCGAAGAAAATGCAGGATTGTAGAATCTGGAAGCCCCGGCTGAAATAACCCCCAAGACACCACCACCAAGGATCGACCATGGATAGGAATACCACAAAAATTAAAAGAATGTGATAAGAAGATGCCAGTGGTCGATGAAATAAAAAGAAAAATAGCCCAAAGTGAGCTAACAAGACTCTTAAAAATAATTAAATTAATCTAATCTCGGGCGCGTTACAAAGCATCCTAGCTAATGACCCACTGGTCCTCGTAGCACATCCTAGTTCGAATAGAAATCACTAAGTCATTCGTAAGAATTTTTAAAATTTAACAACAGTTGATTAACTAAAACCGCAGTGTCGTGAAGTAGAAACTCCACTGAACAAAAGTATATAATATTATGCCTCTGCCGAAGCATGAAAAATGTGTTTAAGTGACAACCGCCTTAACTAGGCCACACAAACTGCCTAACGTCGCATCATTATCAACGAAGTTCAGATTAAAAAAATACACACAAAAATATTATAATATGATCGTAAACCCTTTTTGACACAAATATAAAATACCCTATTCAATCGTAGCAATTTATATATACATAATTTACATAATTACACTTTAATTCTGGGAGTTAGTTGCGCCTAGTACTATTCATCTCTGTTACTTTCATGTATTCATATACATTTATGTGATTTCAATTTCAAGTCTGTTCCGTCCTAAACGACAAACAATTAAGCCAATCGGACGTCATGTTATTAATTATGATGATTATGTTTCAATTCACTTTCTCACAGATATTAGATTTTCTATCACTCAATATTTTAGTAATTAATATCTGAAGTTTATACAAGTATTAATATTACAGTCTTTCCAATTAAACTATACTCGAAAAACAATTGTTGCTAAATTTTTAACAAATTATTAACGATGTTGTTACATTACTTCGTTTCTTAAATGTTGGATTCAAAATTGTACATTAGCTTTCCACTAGCTAAAATCGTGACTCTATTTCACGTTCAAAATAATACACCGTAGTGCACTCAGCAATAGCTCCATAGCTAATTCAGTGCTGGAAAAACTGATATTGACTATCCACAGATGTCTAATATCTCCTAAATTGCAATTCAAATACGCAGACAAAATTCCATTATTACCATATTATCGCTCAACAGCTCTTAATAATTTTCAAATATTTCAAATATTACACAAGTTTTTATACATAGATAAATATGTTGCTTCAAATTAGCCAAAAGTTAAAGTGTCGAGAATAATCTTTATTAGAACAGTAATAAAATATTAACTCCGCCTGCGGCAACCATGGGGTGGATTGAGTAGCTCCATGGGTGTCGTTGCCGGTCCCAAGCCCGAAGAAAGGAGGAGGGTTAGGGAGACCAGTCTCAATTCTCCCTGTAAAGAATTTGTGAGAGACATAGCAGACCATCTAGCTATAATGGCATGTGCTTAGGCCATAAGGTGGCAGCCCCACTAAAGCACTCGGGGACTGTGGGCTAACAACCTGCATCTCTTAAAATTTATTGTTAAAGAAACTTCAAGAAGCAAAAGCCGGACGGACAACAAGTTGACAACCTTTGGAATGAAATGGACCACGAGGATCGGATTTTGGAATGTACGGACACTTTACGAGAGTGGAAAGTTACATCAAGCTGTAGCAGAATTTATCAACTATAAACTAGACATAATGGGAATGAGCGAGGTACGCTGGAATGAATTTGGAGAAAATAAACTACCAGAGGGGATGACCTTTCTGTATTCAGGCAAACCCAATGCCGAGGGCGACCATGTGAATGGTGTAGGCCTAATTCTAAATAAAACGGCAAAGAAGAGTCTGCTGGAATGGAGACCTATATCAGACAGAATCATAACAGCGCGGTTCAAAGGGCAGGTACGAAATGTAACTATCATCCAATGTTACGCCCCAACTGAACAAGCAGACATGGATACCAAAAACTACTTCTATACAGAGCTGCAGGCAACATTGAATGGGGTGAAACGAGATATTGTCATTGTGATGGGAGACCTAAATGCGAAAGTGGGCTCCGAAAACCTTGGGATAGAAAATATAATGGGGAGACATGGAGTTGGAGAGGAGAATGAAAACGGAGGACTATTTAAGGAGTTCTGTGCGAGCAATGAGTTGACTATCGGAGGAACGGTGTTCCCACATAGAAAATGTCATAAAATCTCATGAGTATCACCTGATCACAGGACGCAGAATCAGATTGACCACTCTGCCATAAGTGGGAAATGGAAAAGATCATTGTTAGATGTCAGAAACAAAAGGGGAGCCGACATAGGTAGTGATCACCATTTGATGTTAGCCAAGGTGCGCATTAAAATCATAGCTGCAAAGAAGAAATTTGATGTTCCAAAAAAGCGGTTTGATGTTCAAAAGCTGAAGGACCCCAACGTCAAACAAGAATTTAGATTAGAACTGCGTAACAGATACGAAATACTAAATACAAGAGAAGATGGAGTAGAAGAAGAATGGCAGAAAATTAAAGGAGCAATCATAGAAACTGCAGAGAAAGTAGTGGGATTCAAAGATAACAAAAGGAAGGATTGGATGAGCCAGGACACCTGGGAAAAGGTGGGAGAGAGGAAGAAACTGAAAGCAAAGATGGATACCACAGAAACTAGGAGACAAAAGATGGATCTTCATGCAGAGTACACGAGAGTAGACCGGGAGGTGAAAAGGAGTGCAAGATCAGACCGAAGGAAGTGGGCAAGTGATCTCGCATCAAGGGCGGAGAGGGCTGCCAGAGAAGGAAACATGAAGGAACTTTACCAGACCACAAGACTGCTAGGAAAGAGGAAGGGACATATAGATCGTCCTGTGAGAAGTAAAACTGGAGCGTTGCTGACTACTGAAGATGAGCAATTGGAAAGATGGCGTGAACATTTTGCAGAAGTGCTGAATAGAGAGGTACGAACAGAGGAAGAAGAGCAACAGGACGGAGAAGAACAGGGAGGTGTAGATGAAAATGCAGAGGAAGATGGAAATCGAAATGAATGTGACGTTCTTGGTAGAATCAAGAATGGAGCACCTAGTAGAGAAGAGATCTGAGCTGCTCTAAAGCAAACGAAAAGTGGCAAAGCGCCGGGAACAGATAACATCCCGCCAGAGCTCTTGAAAGAAGATCTAGCAACAACAGTAGATTTACTGTACCCTCTGTTTGAAAAAATCTGGAACCGGGAAGAAATACCAGAAGAATGGAAGACCGGCACTTTAGTTAAACTTCTGAAGAAGGGCGACTTGACAAATTGCAATAATTGGAGGGGAATAATGCTGTTATCTATTCCTAGCAAAGTGTTGTCACGAATCATCTTCAACAGAATGAAGGACTACCTTTAAATCCACCTAAGAAGAGAACAAGGAGGGTTTCGCAGAAACCGATCGTGTGTCGATCAGATTAATACACTCCGCATTATTCTTGAACAGAGCATGGAATTTATGGCCAGTCTATATCTAGTGTTTATAGACTTTGAAAAGGCTTTCGATTCAGTAAACAGAAGAAGCATGTGGAAAATAATTGCAAATTATGGTATTCCGGGAAAGGTTATCAGAGTTATGCAAGAAATGTATAACGGATACTCGTGCAAAGTACTGCACCAAGGGAAATTGACACCATCCATTGAAGTAAGAACAGGTGTAAAACAGGGGTGTGTTCTCTCTCGATCAATCTTCCTAATTATGATAGATGAAGTGATGAGGAAAACAAATGAAGGTAAAAGAAGAGGAGTAAGTTGGAATTTAACAGATCAACTAGAAGATATAGATTTTGCTGATGATGTGTGTCTCCTCTCACAAAGCTTTCGGCACATGAATGCCAAACTGAAAGATCTACAGGAACAGGCAAGAAGGCTAGGGTTAACTGTAAATTCAGGGAAGACCAAATCGCTAAGTTTAAACGTAACAAGCGATAGGAAGTTTCAAATAAACGGAAGAAACGTAGAGGATGTTAAAGAATTTACGTATCTTGGTAGCATCGTTTCTAAAACTGGAGGAGCAGAAGAGGATGTGAGCAGCAGGATCAAGAAAGCAAATGCAGCCTTTATCCAGTTGCATCCTATCTGGAAAAGCAATGAGATTTCCACACGTACTAAACTCCGAATATTCAATAGCAATGTAAAATCAGTATTGCTATACGGATGTGAGACTTGGAAAGTAACAAAATCTATCATAAAGAAAATCCAGACCTTTATAAACAGATGCTTACGAAGAATCTTGAGGGTGTTTTGGCCAAATGTAATATCCAATGAAGAACTATGGAATCGTACAAACGAGAAGCCCGTGGACTTACAGTTGAAGGCAAGAAAGTGGAAGTGGGATGGACATACACTGCGCAAAAACCAGATGGCAATAGAGAGCCAAGCCCTGAGTTGGAATCCTCAGGGACATCGCAGAAGAGGAAGACCGAGGGAAACTTGGAGGAGGAAAGTGGAGAGGGAAGCTGCAGAAGCGGGGAGAACGTGGGGAGAAGTGAAGGCATTGGCACGCAACCGAGTCCGATGGCGATGCTTCGTTGAAGCCCTATGTTCCAGCGATGCGAACAACAGGACTTAAGTCAAGATAAAATATTGTATTCACAAGTCTAAATAACTGTGTGAGAATTCGAAAAATCTGTCATCTCGATTATGACTTACATATATTTTAAACATTTTATTTCCTTTCATTGCATATCATTACTAATTACACTTTCACAAACAAAGTATTTCTTTCAATATTTCTCGACCGACCACTGTGAAAAGAACGATTCAGTTTTCGCCTAACTGAAAATAATTCAACTCTAGATCCTCCTCTAAGGAAACACGTCAAAACCTACAGCATGGAGAAGAGCCTATCTTGAGAAGGTACAAGTTAACCATTAGATTTGAACGCTTAACCAAGTTGGAGTTTCTCATAAGAATCAACAAAAATTTAAAAACTGAACGAGCTCACAAAGGGTGTCGAAATCAAAAAAAATATCTGGATTACCAGAAATAAATTCGCACAATCGCAAAATAATCATACTAGAAATCACTATGTTCCATCTCTATGCTCAATTCGACAAAAATATAGACCTGCATGTCTATCAAATAAACTTGCATGAGCTTTCAAAAATATTCGATAACAAATTCAAAAAGTCCAGAGAATTTGTTCAAATCGAATTCACGTATACGTTGGATATGGGACATCTGCTTGAGTTAGAATTATTCTTATATAATTTTACCGTAGTCTTGTTCCTAAAATTTTCTCATGTTGTCTTCCCAACAAACTATATTCTTCTATTTATTCCCAAATTATATCTTAATAAAGGCAACGTAATGTTCAAAATAACACTACAATAACTACTAAATTGAACTACAAAGTGAAATACATACACGGACAGAAATGATTAAAGAATCACCCTAGCCCTCGGCTGTATTTCTTAACTACTTTAATCAAAATTGGTGAAAAGGAGCACTCAAAACATGACAAATTCATACTGTCTACTAAAAGAAAACTGCCAGCTACCTTGTTGAAGTTCTAGTTGAATGGAGTGAGAATGCTAAAACACATACTCCTGTCAAGGATCGAACCCTCATCTGCTCAGCTGCACCGGTCACGAAACGACTGGACATCAAGGAGACCCGATTACCGGTCGCGAACGAGATGAAGCTAAGAGATGTTCGTTCATTGTCCTATCATGTGCTAAAGAGTACGATAACGTTGATGTAGTAAGCCAAAATAGTTTCATTATGTAGCAGTACGAATTGTCATTCCAACTTTCACAATCTCTTCAATCTTCTCTTATAAAGCTTTGTGCTGTAGTTGCTCATATTGGGACCAAGTAATTATCCTGAGTATTGAATGCTGCTATGTGTCACATTCCTTGTCTGTATTTAGCCCATGTTCTGAATCTTCATAACGCAGCAATATCTCTCTCTTCTCATATCATTTATCACAATCATGGCTAATGCTGTTTGTACTGTACTGCAATGTAGAACAAGTTGTTATGCTATTGGCTTGAGAAGAAGTTATCATACGTGAATGCAAATTCACTGTGTTCAAATTGAAGGTTAACACTGTCTGAAACTATAATACGATCAGACGAAAATCCTATCACGTTTTGTACTTTAACAAGTATACGTCAGTTCAACTCCACGTTACCAAACAAACACGATTTCACGGCGACGCACGCACTTGTGCTTAGACCAGAGGGCTGTGACCCTCCTGGCTGAAATTTTATTCTCTAATGAACTCTTCATCTGCTCCCGTAAATCATACTGTCTCCAGTTGATCCACAATGCACCTCGTTCTCTGAACGATAGTGACAATCGATATATACACATTGCCGAGTTCGATAATCACCTGTTATAGTACTGTATGCATTTATACTCATATAGAAGTTCTCAGTTATTTTCCTTTGTCCATAGGATGCATTTCCCAATCTTTGTTTCATACTGCAAAGTGTGTATTACTTTACCACAGTGTGCAATATAACGACAGTGGTGCTGTCTCCATCTTGTATTCAATACAGGTATTACAGATGTCTGGCATGTGGTCATCACTTTGTATGCCGGGCTGCTGGCTGCTCCTAACCTCGCCACAGTCTCACCGCGCACCTGCATATCAAAGAATGTCGCAGTACTGCCATCAGTGTTATTGCCAACTTAACCTAATTCCAACTAAATGCAAAATACGGTTTCAGTACTGTCCCCGAATCCGGATTCTGAACGATCCGAGATCTGATCATTATTTAACCATGAAGTTTTGAAATGTTTGAGAGCTGGAAAGTTGACAAAGAACCAGTTTGGTCGACAAAATTCGCGGAGAAAAGGTGTTGCCCAATGAAGACTCGATTATGTAGCCAAGTGGGAATATTAAGAAAGGCGAGATATCATTGGACGTCCAGGGAGGTGGACCACATTCCCGAAGGATTTATTAATCCTAGGGTGATTGCCTGTTGCTAGGAGCATGTTTCCGGTTTGGCGAGAACCAGTGAGAAAATTCGAAGTATATTAACCGCCAAAGTATTTATGCTAATTTGAGTACTTTTAAAGCATTTGCGGTCTGGATAAATTCATGAGAATTATTTGAATATTTATCATGAAGAGATTTCCACAGAAATTTGGTTCAGAACGACAGAATTAATAATTAAGTTAAGGAACACCCAATTTACGCGCAATTACAAGGAGAATCTGGAAGGGGAAATAGGAAGAAGCTATGTCAGCCATTTTGGAGCAGGGATTCGCATGGGGACTGTTGAAGAAGGTGGACGCGTTAGTCAAATGCTCCAAGAAGCGGCATATAGTATTGCACAATTAGTGAAATCAGTGTGAAATGTAAGAGAAATTAAAGCAGGTAATAACAGAGTCACACGTGAGTACAGTGTAAGAATTACGAGTGATATAAGTGAATTTGGAGACTGTATCTAAGAAAGACTGACGCCGTCGCGAACAAAGAACGAACCCAGTATCATGTCGCGTCTATAATTTGTGTTGTATCAAGTGAAAAACAGTAAGAAATTCGTTGTGAATATCGTTAGAAGTGTGCAAATAAGAACAAAAATACCGAGTGAAAGTCGATATGGAAATTCACGCAGAACTGTATTATAAAGGACATATGAATTTGTAACGGAGAGATGAAGGCGTGCTAATAATGAAAAGGGAAATGTAGCCTAATATCATGGTCGTAAGAGTGCTGACACGTGACTACGGGTAGACGGAAGTCGAACCGAGGACCCGATATTTACAGAGGCTAAGAAAGAAGCAAGACTACATTAATCGAAATGATCCGAATAAGAACTATTGAGTATGAACGAGCGACGCCAAGAACTTCCAGTGTTCGGGCTGAAGAACAAGATCCAAGAAGAAGAAGCCCAGGATTCGATCGAGGGTCCGTTGACGAGGAGATGGAGGTCCCATTGGGTCGTGCAGAGAAGCTGAGGGAGGCAGCGCGGAGCGAGCTCGGGTAGCCACACCAGCTCGACAGAATCGAGTCGACGCAGAGATGTTGGGACTGTGGCTTCATAGCAGGGCGAGGCAGGAAGTTCCTCAAGGCAAGGACAATGGGACGTAGTGCAATGCGTTACCATTCACCGTTTGACAACTGTAACTCTATTCAAAGTAAGGGAAGATTTTCTTTACGTAGTTCGATATGTAGATACTTGTATTAGAAGCATGCCTATTAGTCTGTGACCTATTTTGAATTGTTATCTGATATTTTGTAGCGAGTTTAGAAACAACGTTTGATAGATTCACTTCGTCATCTTTGATGGCTGTTTTACTGGAAGCCAGTGCATTTTATATTGGAATTAGATACTGTCGTCTGGTGGAAGGTGATTAAAATTTATTAGGGGACTATTCGAGTCCCGCGTTCGACGCTTTTGCATTTTGGATTTCATTCTTTCTTTGAATTTATTTTAGGTATTTTCGTCGTAGTCCTGTTTTCTCGACTTGGGAATATTTTACATTTGATGGAAGATTTTCACAAATTTCATATTAAGGATTTTCACATGAGATTTTCCTCGTGTCCATTAAGGATTACCACTTCGTAGGATTGGATGGTCAGGATTGTTAGATCCTTATTTAGGATTCTTATTAAGGAGTTTCACGAAATTTCCAGTTATTGAGTTTTTGGTATTTTGGAATGAAAATCAGAATTATTTTCAATTTGAATTAAATTCTTTTTAGAATTTTAAATTAAAATCCTACTTTAAGATTTTTGAATTTTCAGAATTTCAGGATCAGGATATTTTCATTTTTAATTTTTGAATTTTCAGTATTTTGGATATCAGATTAGAGATGCTTTCGACATCCGATTATTTATTTTCATTCTTGGATTTAAAATTCCAGTTGGTATTTTATCCAACTTTTGGCGAATCCCGAATTTACTTGAAGGAATTTAACAATTCAGTGGATGTGTTTTCAAGATATATTTGCAATTAATCTAGATGGTATTTAGGATCTTGATGTTTGAATTCAAGACGTATGGCTATGTGAGATGGAACTGCTTTGGATAGAAACAGCTGATTGGCAAATTAAGGAATTTCACTTAAGAGATAAATGTTTTTGGAACTACGATCCTAGTTGAGTACGACATTGTTTGTTTGGATTGAAGGGAGGCTTATTGCATTATAGGATTGCTACTGAGTTATTATTATTTTTATTGAGTCTACCAATGGACATTGACGCTAGCTAACATCGTGCTGACGTAGAATTCAGCTGAGATTAAGTTTATTTGGCAACGCTGTGATTATTATTTTATATCAGGGGTGTGCGATGATCTCAGTTGCGATTTGGGCATCGAAAGAAGGTATTACCTAGACTCCCTTGCTCCGAGTGAGGTAATGAAGATATTCTGGTAGGAATTGGAAAGCACCTGGGAAATATTGGTGGAGCGAGATGTGTGAGATCTGACAACGTAGCTTGTGTTGGCTAGGTTCAGCACGGAAGCGATGAATGGAAAATGCCGTCTTTTATGACGAGCTAACTTGTATTTTGAGAGGAAGCTTGCGCTGGCAAGCCTTGTGTTGCTGTTTATAAATGGATGTCTGTCAATGCTCAATGTAGAGGTGGATTTGCACGCACTCTTGGGCGTGAGGGGAGGCGATCAGCTGTGCGGTGTCGTAGCACAGGCTGACCCGTACGTAGTGTCATTGGTATGATAAAAAAGAGAATCTGTTGTATTATTATTAATATTGTTATGTAATGAAAAAGAAACCAGTAGAAGTTACATTAACGGTAGTCTTAAATTAACTGATTGGACTATGATGCCCTATTAAGTCTTTTGATCCTTATATCGACATTATTGTTAGCGGAAGTCTTGTAATTTGCAATATAAAAATATATCAACATTGGAGAGTGTGTAAAAGTAATTTCTCGGTGGATAAATAGTTTGCGATGAAGATCATGTATGGCGAACAGCTGATAGTGTGTTCATAGATGGAATTTATGTTAGTGTAAATAATTCATGATTTTATTCGTCTTGTTTATTATAAATTATTGAGTATAGTGAGTGTAGGGAGTTCAGGGTCGCGATGTATAGAGTAATAGTTTGATATTGTAATAGCTAGAAGGCCTTCGCTAGTAGAGTGTATTTTTTGTCGTGATATGCGTGAGGTTAACGACCGTTCCTACGGTCCTGAAATCTAGGGCGGAGCAGGAAGTAATGATGACTTTTTGTTAAATGCATTTTATTTATTATTTGAGAGGGTGCTTAACGACCGGTGAGCCAGAGACGAAGGTTTTTGTCTTTTTATTTGTGTTGTAAACATTTAATTATATTCCGTTTTTCTGAAAAAAATTTAGCGAGCTCGTATTACGAATGATCGTCGTTGTTTTTATAGAACATTGTTGTTATGATTGAAGGGAAGTGATGACAAGTATATGCTATCGTCGGACATCAGAATCTCAAATCCAGTTACACATTTATAGTTTCTATATTGCCCCGAGATAGAAGAGTTTGTCGTGTTATTGTTATTTAGTCTGTTTGATCCTGTTGTGATGGACCATAGCGATTATTTACATAGATTAGACCCTAATACGATCCTTATTTCCAGTGAGCGATGTGCCAGTGGTAAAAGGTAGGTATTTTAGCCGGGTACTGCTGATTGCTGCGATCCATTTTTGATCCTGGGAATTTGGCTGTTACTTCAGTGAGAAATTAAGGGCACAGTACTGTACCCGTAAATTCGGGAAGATGCCTGTTGGGAATCCATAGCAAAAGTTGGATTGTTTATTTCTAAATGGGCTCCGGATAAATATCCATCAGAATTTGCTCCAACAAGGTCTACGGGAATCTACACAGTATTGATCAATGGTATCGTGAATATACAACAAAATACACTGGTTCAGAAGCACACCTACCTTTATTTCTCGGGGTCTCTGCAGGAACTTAGCTCCAACCTAAAAACGGATCCACGATACCACTGTTTCTATTATATTTAAAATAAATCACTCGAAGACGACAAAGAAAAACGAACTAAGTAAATTTATTTAACAATAGTAAACTAAAACTAATATTTAAACAATAAATAACAATAATTAATTAATAAATTAATACACACATTCATACGCACTCCTCTACTACAACAAATACACTACTGAATTTACTATGCTGTCAGTTAAATAGAAACAAATTTTTACTGCCCTGAGCCTACTAGAAGTATTTTAAACGTTTAAGACAAATACCTGCATGGCAAACATTCTTGAAGAGCTATTAAAAACCCGGCGCGCTTATCGTATCACACCTGGCCACGTGCACTCATTCAGAGAATGACACACTCGATCAGCCGTGAGGCTGTCTTGCTTCAGAAGGCTGTGGAGTGCTAACTCTCCACATTACGTAATAGACTGGCCTTGAGATCTCTAACGGGAATACACATCCCTTCGCATTTACTGTGACCGTGCTGTCAAGCGAACAGTCGCCTTGTTTAAATTTACATTTTCTCTTTATAAAACTCTTCATATCTCACGCACCTTTCAAACAAACACTTTCAGATTTTAACACTAGCATTCATGCGTTCTCTCACGCCATTCTAGATTGTCGGAGTTGTTCAATCACACTTAACAACTTTAAAAGCACTCATTCTAAAAACATTCATTCAGAAATACACTATAATTCAGAAAACATCGAACAAATAATTATTACAAAATTAATTCCCTAACTAAATAATGGCGAAAATATTTATAAGTTTTGGATCGTTATGTTTAACCTTATATACTGGAGTCTTAACACTCTTTCAACAATTATACTTCTCTCTCTTCTATATACAATGTGATCCTCACATATACTTTCTTAAACATTCACTAATGTTTGTCGTAATTAGTTTTATAGACATTATCAGTCAAATGCGTTCAACCACCAAAGGTCGATTGCACGTAAATACTCAACTCCGTGTTAATAAAAGTTAATAAAGTATTAGTTAACATATGTAGACAATTGCTTTCTCAATTTATTTTCCGCTTATCAACGCTCTTGCCAGCATTGCTAAGTCGAAAATTTACGTATCTGGGAGTTCTCAACACAATGACTCCCCTTCTATTAATGCCATGTTCTTATCAAAAGAACTATACTTCAGTAACTTCCCTCCAATGCGGTAAAACCTCGCATGAGTACACACATCTCTCCACATAACCTCATATATCCACAGTATATGGTATTAAAAAACATCTACTATGTTGAACAATTCTTAACACAAACATTCTTACCAACATCTCTTCTGTAGAACTTGCATTTAAATTACTGGCCTTATCATTAGCATTGTAACACTCAATCGCTGGCATATTGAACTCTTCCTTCTGTCCTAAAAGAAACTTCATTTAAATGACAAGACGATCTTAGACAAGTTGTGTATGACCTCCATAAGTTTACTTCATAAAAAGATACTTAATTGGCCACCGTATTGTCACATAAACAATTAATAAAAATACTGTTTCGTCCAGCTTTCTGATCTAGCTTTAAATTACACGCCTATGCAATGTCAGGTCCACAATACGACGTGACACTACATATAGTATATAAATAACCACATATGTTATTTGTCATGTCCATTAGAGTTCAATATTGATCAAGGTAAACCAACTTCGAATCCCTGTCGTAAGATAAAAATTATCTTCTATAAAGTTATATTTCCTAATACAATTAATTGATTAGAGCCCTTAGCTTTCTCAAATAAAGTAAGGATTGTCAATTCCGCAATGTGTCTCCATTCGATACACCGAAGTCTATGGGTAGATGACTTCTATCATATCCTGACAAATGCTTCTTGTCAGATACACGTCAAGTTCATAGTAATTATGATGATATAACAATATCAGTCGTGGTTTCGTCTGCTCTTGATGACTTCTTTATAATGAGGTGCCCAAATTAAATTACTTAAAAACAATTTAATTGGCATCTGCGACTTAATGTCTACAGCCTTAACTCGAAGTAAAATTCAAAACGTCGAAATTTAAAATGACTGGTCTTAAATAAGGAATACTGATTCCTTAAACAAATAAACATGTCAGTTCAGAAACTGATCCGTAGAATAAAAGTAAAAATGATGAAAGACGATCATCTCAAATTATCTTGTAGAATAAAATCTTGTTACACACATGAAAAATAAATATATGTCGAAACATTGGAACACATAAAATATGGAGTAAAACGTTGGCTCAGAATGTCACTAACTAGCTCTCAATATAAAAGTAAATAACACTGCTAACTTATCAGACGATATCTAGAAAATCAATATAAGTATTTGGGAAAATACTTAGATGCTCCTCAATCCAAGATACTGAATTGGACCTCAATTTGTTCCCTTGGACCAGCAATTTCGGATAAGGAAAGACGTTTCCTCTCCGATAATCACCAACCTCCGTCTGGCATCGAATTACATCCTTCTGTCATAATTCTTCTGGGTTGCCGGGAACTTCCCTGTTCATCTTGACAAATCTTCTTATGTTGCATCTTCTTTCTCCGTCATCGATATAGTTCAGTGTCATCGTTGAGTAATATCGTAGAAATATTCATATAGATGGTTAATGAAATATTTCTAGAGCTCGTTGTTGTTATATAAAGTTCGTGAAATGACGTGAATGCACAAGATGTAAGAGTACATAACGTCTACATTCTGAAGTATTCTGGTTAGCGAAGCTCCATGTTGCACCTAAATCTCTGCTTCACATATGTCCCTCACGCATAACGTTCTTATCTCATCATCGCAACATCGTGATAAATATCGAACAACAAGTCCTGATGAATATTAGCAGTCATAATGAAAATGCTTATATACTGCTCCAATGTGAAAGTAAAGACACTGTTACTCACTTGGCTTGCGTTTACTGCTGTCTCGTTTCAACTAAAATGCTTTTCAGCTTCGATGTCCGTCACTTTTCTAATTCACTTTTAATAAGTCTATAACTTCGAAACTATACAATCTGTGACTCTTAAATTTCCGCAAATACTAGTATACAGTTTGTACTGTATAATTATATAGTTGGCCGAAGTCTATTCTCAATTATATGTGAGTTAATGCAATATCACTAACTTGCAAACTTCGCCTAGTTTCAGAGCGCGGGGATCTCCTATGTCGACCCGGCGATAGCGCTGTCTCCACGAGTGGTCTCAATACCGTACTCGGATAAACCTTCGGGATCTCGGTTAACCTGGTAAACACATCTACACTCTTCGAAGTCTGTAGGAAAAAGAACCTCAATGCTTGGGTCACCCTCTCCAAGTCGAAATTTTGGCGGCCATTTCTGACTCCCTCCATAAATTTAGCGCGCACTTTAACAATGCTTATTACTAGGTAGTAGGACCTTTCGGCTCCTTTTAAAGTCTCTGTAATATTTTCCTTTAATATTCTTCTCATTACCAATGAATAAAATATCCTTCTTGCGGCCTAAATGCATAAATTCTCCATATAATATAGTTGAAGGCATTCCCGTCTTCAATGAGAGCTCTCCTCATTGGTTGGGTGCTTATGTCTAATGACATAAATTATAACAATAATTATTATATTCCTTAGCAAATTCACTGTTGCTATGTCGATTTTAATGTTCTAGAAGCCTCTATTGCGCAACATATCACGTGATCGGAATCTCCCTGCCTGCTCTCCTCGCTAACACGACTGGTTTGCATCATGTTCCAGCATTTATATTGCCATGTTAAACTGTATCATGGGCTTGGGAAATATTCTCATTTAAGTCCCAAATAATTCATTTTTCGGGAGCATTCTCCCTCCATCTCAAGTTAAAACAGTTCCTAAATTGTTTTTAATCATTCTAATTCAGGACCTTAGATGTGTCACTGAACTCGAATAATGAATTATTTTTCAGCCTACTTTCTTATGATATTTCTTCTCTCTTCTTCTCCTCTTCTTGTTCTCTTCATCATTCTTGGTTTAGTGCTGCAGTATAGTCTCTCTTCTCTTCTACTTTCTTTTACCTAACGGAGTTCCTCCATATCGTCTGTGAGAACCGTTTTCAGTATTTCCTTGCGGACTAATACTCGGCTTGGGATTGATAGTCGATTCCTTTTCTCCTCCGTTTCCATTCTCTTTATCTCTCAATTCTTTTAAATATTCCTTTCCTTCTCTATGACGTTCGTCATATTTTTCTTTCGTCATAACCCCATCTTGGGAATTCTTATATCGGTTATCCTCCTGATTATTCCGATTACTGCGATTGTAGTTACCGCTATTATTATTGTACCAGTAGTTGTTGTTGTTATGGTAATAACCATTTCTACGGTTTTCATTATTGTTGTTACGCCCTTGTTGCTGCTGATACGGACGACCTCCACGGAATCTCTTGTATCTAGGCTCCGGTCTCCTGTCTCGAAAATAGGTATTACGTTCTGGACCTATATTTCCTTTCTCCTGTACTTTCGGACTTTCGGTTTGCTGCGTTTGGTCAAGATATACAGTGTTTATGGCCTTGTATTCTTGCCTGTGATTTCTGGATACTACATTCGGCATTGGGCTCGTGTAATCCAATTTTCTAAGTAGCTCATCCATGCTAGCTAAATCACTTATCCCTGACGAGATAATAAGACGTCTGACCTCTACTGGAAGCATCCTGGCTATCGCATCTATCAACTGCGCCGTTGACAAAGGGGGCTGAAGAAATCTAAGTCGGGCAAGTTGACTTGTGAAGAAGTCGGCGTAACGTGTGAGTAATGTACCCGAGTATTTCTAGAGTATACTTCTGCGCATAAACTCTTCTGCGGTTCAATAGACCGAAAACGTTTTATCAGGGCTTCTGCGAACTCTTCAAAGTCCACAAACGTGTACCTGAAGGCCATGAACCATTCAAGAGGCCCATCTGATAAATAACGCTCTACTATCTTCATCTCTCTCTCACGAGGAGTATGAGCTTCGATAAAGTAATTTTTGAGGTTTCTTACATACTCAATTGGTGTGAAACTATCAAGGTTACTAAATTTCCTAGGTTTATCTTCAAAGTTTCCGATCACCGTCACGTTCCTAGGTTGAGAATCCTGAAGACTAGACCGAAAATCTCTAGCATCTCTTTCGGGCTCTTTACTTCTATCTTCTAGACCTTCAGTAAACCTGAATACCCTTTATTCTGGTCTGATTTCTCTTTCTTCTGCTCCTAGACTATTCCTTCTAGTATGATTTACATAATCTTCTAGATCTATCTTTTCTTTCTCTTCTATCTCTGTGATAATCTTCTTCAATTGTTGCCCTACTTCTATCTTCAACTCATCTTTGTATGTTTCAATACTAGCGACTTCTCCTAAGTTGAGACTTTGTAACTTTCTACTAATGTAATCTTCTAATTCTGTAGATTTACCCTCGTGAATCGCATTTACGTCATTGACAACCTTATTTATACGTTCCTCTATAGTTTATTTTTATTTTATAAAGATTCCTTCAAAATGTGCATATCCTTACTCGACTGAGTTCTATCGTCCACCTGCGTTTGAGTAAGCTGATCAATGCGGTTACCTAGGTCTGATCTAACACTAGCAACTTCACGATTGATCTCTAGCTGTGAACTGGCTATTTTTTATCTCTATATTATACTGTATCTTTTTTACATGCTCACTACTGGACTTATTCCACTCGTCCTTCCAAACGACTACATTTCCCTTCAACATTTCAGCAATGTCTTCTTCTATATCCTCTTTAAGGATTTTGTTATGGTCTATGACCTGAGTACGCAAAGTATCGACAATTTGTTTTTCACTCCGCTAAAGAAACAGTAGTCTTTAACGCATCATCAACAAATTGTGACCTTCCCTCCTAATTGTACACTAGCAACTTCACGATTGATCTCTAGCTGTGAACTGGCTATTTTTTCTCTATATTGTACTGTATCTTTTTACATGCTCACTACTGGACTTATTCCACTCGTCCTTCCAAACGACTACATTTGCCTTCAACATTTCAGCAATGTCTTCTTCTATATCCTCTTTAAGGATTTTGTTATGGTCTATGACCTGAGTACGCAAAGTATCGACAATTTGTTTTTCACTCCGCTAAAGAAACAGTAGTCTTTAACGCATCATCAACAAATTGTGACCTTCCCTCCTAATCTTATTAATGTCTCCCTGGACTTTAGTTACATCTACAAACATTGTGTTAACCTCAGTTTGTATATTACCGATATCAGTCTGTACACTAGTGATTTCAGTTTGTACATTATTGATGTCTACTTGAACATTTTCAACATCTGCCTGAACCTTAGATACATCTGTTTGGACATTATCGACCTTATTCTGTACTTTGGACACATCAAATTGGACACTATCAACTTTGATTTGGACATTATCAACTTTAGACTGGACATTGGATACATCTCCCTGAACCTTGTCAACATCAGTTTGGACATCTCCGACATCCGATTGAACACTATCAACTTTGGTTTGGACATTACCGACATCTGTCCGTACAACACTTACATCATCCTGTATCACCTTAGAACTGGCCTGCAATCGCGTTATATTTATGTTCATATCAGAGGCACTAGTCTGTAATCCATCCAAGGAAGTCTGAACTCCCTGAATTTCCTCCTTGAAACTCTCCTTAACACTTTCAGTAACTTTATCTGTAATGGACTCAACAACATTTTCAACAACCTTGACCACTACTGAGTCAAGATCCTCCTTACGTTCTCGTTTCAGCTGCTCCAAATCTCGTTTCGCTTCCTGAAATTTACATTGCATATCCTGCATATTCACTTTAAAATTCTCTTTGATTTCACCTTTTACACTCTTCATATTCGGGGGCGTGGTGGCTCAGCGGTCTAGCTGTATGCCTCTCACCAAGGCGGTCCGGGTTCGATTCCCGGTCAATGCATGTGAGATTTTCGAAATGAAATGCCATGTCCTGTGGTTCGGATTCCACGTAAAAAGGAGGTCCCGTGGCTCATGATCTCAAGATTAACGGTCACGTTAAACTACAAGCTTCCGCTTTACTCTTCATATTCTCCTTAATGCTAGCCTGTAGCGTTTTCTGCATCTCCTCCAACATCTTCCTGACAACCTCAGTTGCCATTAAAACAATACAAATTATCAAATCCTATAAGGGCATATTTAAAAACAGAGCAAGATAACAACATTCGAGCAACGCTTTCCTCCATATATTTGGGCACCTTAATGTCTATAGATAACTTAACATTATCTTAACATTAACTTAACAGACACCCTACGTTTAATAAATTTACCTATACAGCTCGTTCACTTGTGATCTACTTTAAATATACTAACATAAAGAAACTCTACATTTACTATCATTAAAACAAGTTAGATTTATATTACACATGACTGACAACTGCAATGAACCAGTAAAATAAAATAAAATCAAGATCATAGGTTGTTTTACGAAACTTTCCACCTATTATACCTTTCTCAAGTTTATATAAGATCTGATCTTTTTAGAGTGCAACCTTACTAAAATCAACTCAACATACTGTTGTGCTTCTACCCACCGTAATCCAGTTAACGAAACTGGTGTCAGAAGCCGGATTACGAACCCAAGCACAACCACCTGAAGGTCCTGGAGCAGTTACTTGCGTAAGTTCGAGGCGGCCTGTTCCATAAACAACTGGAACAGCACGGAAAAGGCTACAGCTCTCATTGTAGCGCTGAGAGGGGACGCCCTTAACGTCCTTCAGGCCATCCCGAGTGGATCCCAGGACTACGCTTCACTAATCGCCCATATGGAGTCCTGATATGGAGATAGCCATCTTCAGCAGGCCTATCAGATGCAGCTCCGGACCCGGGTACAAAAGAACCCGGAAACCCTGCAGGAGTTCGAGATGGCCATCGCACGATTCGTAAGGCTCGCCTATCCAACAGCGCCGGCCAACTTTCTGGAACAGATTGCGACGCAGACCTTCACCGACTGGCTACGGGACTCGGACACTCAACAGGTGCTGCGACTCGCGCGCAATAAGACCCTGGCAGATGCGATGAGCCACGCACTTGAGTTCCAGACGGCAAAACGGGCATCTAGAATGCACGCGTGGGTGCGTCAAGTGGACGTCAACGAACCGGCCAAAGCCAACGAGACCAAGCCCCTGGCCGATGAACTGATGGAGGCGCTAGGCCGGTTCTTCAAATGTCGCAGCACCACCAACAACGACGTAGCGGGAAGACACCCGGAGAGGCAGCCTGGAAGAGGACTACCGACCTGCTGGACCTACCGTAAGAAGGGCCACCTGAGCAAGGACTGCGGTGTTCGCCGCCGCCATGGGTTTCCGTCGGGAAAATCAGTCATAGGGAAAACGCAAAGCCCAGGAAAACGAGTACCAGCCAGCCTTGGGGGGCAAAGGTCGGCTTGTGACAGTCGTCAAGTCCTGGCAGTCCAAGTTCGTGTGACGAGGTTACGGAGGGACAATAGCAGCCTGATGGTCGACGGAGTCGTCAACGGAGTGAGCTGGCCCATGCTGATCGACACGGGAGCGTCGAGGACCATCGTCAATCCCACCGTGATCCCGAAGTGGAGAATGCAACCCACACAAAGGAACGTCCAACTAATAACCGCGACTGGAGAGACAGCACCGGTACATGGCGAAGCATCACTGGAGTTCGTCATTGGTCGAAGGGCGGTGAAGCATCCAGTGCTCGTGGCTGATGTAGCAAACGAAGTTATCATCGGACTAGACTTTCTGGACCAGAACAACATTATCCTGGACCTGAGTGCTAACACTCTCCACTACTGAGATGAAGAATTTGCTTTGCAACCAGCACACGAGGCCATCACCGCACGACGAGTAAGGCTGAGAGAGGACGTCACCGTTCCCGCCAGGACGGAGGTCAGTGCTACCGTAGTTGTCTCGGAACTGCTGAGGGAGTGGCGGCTGTCATCGAGCCAAAATATGAGGACATCCAGACAAAAGGATTGCTAATTGCCAAGACCCTCATCAACACGACGCCTCGGCCGTACGTCCGCTGTCCAACCTGAACGACTACGACATTACGGTTCACCAGGAAACCAACCTAGGAGTCGGCGAGCCCGTTACCTGGATTGCCCGCATCACAGACACCTCGGACGGACACCTGCAGACGGACAACCGAAGAAGACGCGCCCTGCCAAAAGAACTACAGAAGCTGTACCAAGGATCCCAGGACCATCTAGACGAGGAACAATCACGCCAACTTCGGGACCTGCTACACGAATTCCAGGATGTTTTCTCCGTGGGGAGCAAAGACTTCGGCAGGTCAAGCTTGGTCCAGCACAGAATCGATGTTGGGGGCAGCGCACCGATTAGTGCCCCATTCCGACGCGTCCCGCTCGCCAAGCAAGCTGAAGTCGACCGGATGGTGGAAGAAATGAAGGAGCAGGGGGTGATCGAGCCATCACATAGTCCTTGGAGCTCTCCGGTCGTGCTAGTGAAGAAGAAAGACGGTTCCACCAGGTTCTGCGTGGTTTACAGGCGGCGAATGACGTCACGAAGAAGGACAGCTACCCTCTACCCCGGATCGACGATACCCTGGACACCATATCAGGGTCAAGATTGTTCTCCACCTTGGATTTGAAGAGTGGCTACTGGCAAGCGGAGGTCAACCCTAAGGACCGCAAGAAAACTGCGTTCTCTGTGGGCAGCGGACTCTGGCAGTCCACCGTCATGCCATTCGGTTTGTGCAACGCCCCTGCGACCTTCGAAAGGCTAATGGAGTCCATCCTGAGGGGACTACACTGGAAGACTTGCCTGGTCTACCTAGACGACGTTATCGTTCTGGGGAGGAGCTTCGAGGAGCACTACAGCAACCTAGGATTATCTTCAAAGTTTCTGATCACCGTCACGTTCCACTATTTCTCCTGGCCTATCGCGCCGCCGTGCATGAATCCACCGGGTGCACACCAGCCCGGGCCATGTTTGGGAGGGAACTCCGTCTACCTGTCGATCTTGCCTTCGGCTGACCTGGTAATGATCCGGTCCCGGTAAGCCAGTATTGTCATGAACTGGTAGACCGACTGGAGGACGTGCACGCATTCGCCAGGAGGAGACTGCGGATCGAGTCCGATTGAATGAAGACCCGATACGACCAGCAGACGGATGCCGGCGGATTCCACGAGGACAACTTGGTCTGGCACTTCAACCCATTACGGAAGAAAGGCCTGTCACCCAAACTGCAGAAGTCCTGGGAGGGCCCGTACCGAGTCATGAAACGGATCAACGATATCGTCTACAGGATCCAGCGGAGCCCGAGGGATAAGATGAAGATCGTTCATCTAGATCGCCTGGCAGCCTACGGAGGGACACAGACGGACCAATGATTGATCGGGACGATCAGCCTTTTAGGAACGGGGGTGGTGTTACGGCTGTGAGTTTGTTTCGTCACCTCGCCGCGTGAGTCACAGCCTCCCCGGGCTATGCTCTGCCTCTGTGTGTTCCCTGCGCCTTACGCAACGGGGCTGCGAGGACAGAAGGGATGGACCAGAATATTCATGAACCAGCTAGTGATGGAAATCTCGAGAAGCCGTGAATCCTGGACGGGTCTAGAAGCATTCATTGAGTCACCAGCCTTCTATATAAAGTGGCCTCACCAGCGAGGGAGAACAGTGTGTTTTTGAGCGAGTGCGACAATATTTGGTAACGTGACGTGCGAAATCCAAGTGGGGATAATGCATGCGGTGAAGTGCTGTGTGGATTGCGAAACGCAGTGGCCTGTTTTCCTAGCCTGCATACGGCGAGACAGTGTACAATCAGAACAAGTGAGTGTGGCTTGTTTACTTGAGGGAGAGTGCCGTTACTTCTAGCCGAGGACACGGACCTCATTATGGTATGATTAACTGCATAACTGAGTGAAAGTGTGAGTCGAGCTCCATAGAGGCAGCTTCTGTAAGACAGCTAATTGTTTTCTATCTGCTTATAGTAAGGTGTATAATTCTGAACTGCAATAAACCTAACATTTCTTTAAAGTTACAATTGTGTTGGCTTCTACCCTCCGTAATCCAGTTAACGAAAAGTGCTACTAGGGGTGTAACGTTACAATACCTATATAATCAAACTCACATCCATCCAAAATTGGACTAGACATCCCACAAGTTTAGTAATTACTTCTTTCACTAGAAATGTTCAAACCAACAACTTCTTAAGGCTCTATGAAGCTAATTTCGTAGCCCCTTAGTTAGGGCGCCTTCCCTACTGTACCCGTAAATTCGGGAAGACGCCTGTTGGAAATCCATAGCAAATGCTGGATTGTTTATTTCTAAATGGGCTCCGGCTAAATATCCATCAGAAATTGCTCCAACAAGGACTTCGGGTATCTACGCAGTATTGATCAATGGTATCGTGAATATTCAACAAAATACACTGGCTCAGGAGCACACCTACCTTTATTTCTCGGGGTCTCTGCAGGAACTTAGCTCCAACCTAAAAACGGATCCACGATACCTCTGTTTCTATTATATTTAAAATAAATCACTCGAAGACGACAAAGAAAAACGAACTAAGTAAATGTATTTAACAATAGTAAACTAAAACTAATAATTAAACAATAAATAACAATAACTAATTAATAAATTAATACACACATTCATACGCACTCCTCTACTACAACAAATACACTACTGAATTTACTATGCTGTCAGTAAAATAGAAACAAATTTTGACTGGCCTGAGCCTACTAGAAGTATTTAAAACGTTTAAGACAAATACCTGCATGCCAAATATTCTTGAAGAGCTATTAAAAAACGGCGCGCTTATCGTATCACACCTGGCCACGTGCACTCATTCAGAGAATGATCCATTCGATCAGCCGTGAGGCTGTCTTGTTCCTGAAGGCGGTGGACTGCTAACTCTCCATATTACGTAATAGACTAGCCTTGAGATATCTAACGGGAATACACATCCCTTCACATTTACTGTGACCGTGCTGTCAAGCTAACAGTCTCCTTGTTTAAATTTACATTTTCTCTTTATAAAACTCTTCATATCTCACGCACCTTTCAAACAAACACTTTCAGATTTTAACACTAGCATTCATGCATTCTCTCTCTCGACATTCTAGACTGTCGGAGTTGATCAATCATACTAAACATCTTTAAAAGCACTCATTTTAAAAGACATTCATTCAGAAATACACTATAATTCAGAAAACATCGAACAAATAATTATTAAAAATTATTTCCCTAACTAAATAATTGCGAAAATATTTACAAGTATTGGATCGTTATGTTTATCGTTATATACTGGAGTCTTAACTCTCTTTCAACAATTATACTTCTCTCCCATCTATATACAATGTGATCTTCACATATACTTTCTTAAACATTCACTAATGTTTGTCGTAATTAGTTTTATAGACATTATCAGTCAAATGCGTTCAACCACCAAAGGTCGATTGCACGTAAATACTCAGCTCCGCGTTAATATAAGTTAATAAAGGTGTTAGTTAACATATGCAGACAATTGCTTTCTCAATTTATTTTCCGCTTATCAACGCTCTTGCCATTACGGCAAAGTCGAAAATTTACATATCTGGGAGTTCTCAACACAATGATTCCTCTTCTATTAATGCCATGTTCCTATCAAAAGAACTATACTTCAGTAACTTCCCTCCAATGCGGTAAAACCTCGCATGAGTACACACATCTCTCCACATAACCTCATATATCCACAGTATATGGTATTAAAATAACATCTACTATGTTGAACAATTTTTAACACAATCAATGTTACCAACATCTCTTCTGTAGAACTTGCATTTAAATTACTGGCCTTATAATTAGCATTGTAACACTCAATCGCTGGCATATAGAACTCTCCCTTATGTCCTAAAAGAAACTTCATTTAAATGAAAAGACGATCTTAGACAAGTTGTGTATGACCTCCTTAAGTTTACTTCATAAAAAGATACTTAATTGGCCACCGTATTGTCACATAAACAATTAATAAAAATACTGTTTCGTCCAGCTTTCTGATCTAGCTTTAAATTACACGCCTATACAATGTCAGGTCCACAATACGACTTGACACCACATATAGTATATAAATAACCACATATGTTATTTGTCATGTCCATTAGAGTTCAATCTTGATCAAGGTAAACCAACTCAGAATCCCTGTCGTAAGATAAAAATTATCTTCTATAAAGTTATATTTCCTAATACAATTATATGGTTAAAGCTCTTAGCTTTCTCAAATAAAGTAAGGATTGTCAATCCCGCAATGTGTCTCTATTCGATACACCGAAGTCTATGAGTAGATGACTTCTATCATATCCTGACAAATGCTTCTTGTCAGATAGACGTCAAGTTCATAGTAATTATGATGATATAACAATATCATTCATGGTTTCGTCTGCTCTTGATGACTTCTTTATAATGAGGTGCCCAAATTAAATTACTTAAAAACAATTTAATTGGCATCTGCGACTAAATGTCTACAGCCTTAACTCGAAATAAAATTCAAAATGTCGAAAGTTAAAATGACTGGTCTTAAATAAGGAATACTGATTCCTTAAACACATAAACATGTCAGTTCAGAAACTGATCCGTAGAATAAATGTAAAAGTGATGAAAGACGATCATCTCAAATTATCTTGTAGAATAAAATCTTGTTACACACATGAAGAATAAACATATGTCGAAACATTGGAATACATAAAATATGGAGTAAAACGTTGGCTCAACATGTCACTAAATAGCTCTCAATATAAAAATAAATAACACTGATACCTTATCAGACGATATCTAGAAGATCAATATAAGTATTTGGGAAAATACTTAGATGTTCCTCAATCCAAGATACTGAATTGGACCTCAATTTGTTCCCTTGGACCAGCAATTTCGGATAAGGAAAGACGTTTCCTCTCCGATAATCACCAACCTCCGTCTGGCATCGAATTATATCCTTCTGTCATAATTCTTCTGGGTTGCCGGGAACTTCCCTGTTCATCTTGACAAATCTTCTTATGTTGCATCTTCTTTCTCCGTCATCGATATAGTTCAGTGTCATCGTTGAGTAATATCGTAGAAATATTCATATAGATGGTTAATGAAATATTTCTAGAGCTCGTTGTTGTTATATAAAGTTCGTGAAATGACGTGAATGCACAAGATGTAAGAGTACATAACGTCTACATTCTGAAGTATTCTGGTTAACGAAGCTCCATGTTGCACCTAAATCTCTGCTTCACATATGTCCCTCACGCATAACGTTCTTATCTCATCATCGCAACATCGTGATAAATATCGAACAACAAGTCCTGATGAATATTAGCAGTCATAATGAAATTGTTTATATACTGCTCCAATGTGAAAGTAAAGACACTGTTACTCACTTGGCTTGCGTTTACTGCTGTCTCGTTTCAACTAAAATGCTTTTCAGCTTCGATGTCCGTCACTTTTCTAATTCACTTTTAATAAGTCTATAACTTCGAAACTATACAATCTGTGACTCTTAAATTTCCGCAAATACTTGCATACAGTTTGTACTGTATAATTATATAGTTGGCCGAAGTATATTCTCAATTATATGTGAGTTAATGCAATATCACTAACTTGCGAACTTCGCCTAGTTTCAAAGTCGAAGATATCCTATATCGACCCGGCGATAGCGCTGTCTCCACGAGTGGGCTCAATACCGTACTCGGATAAACCTTCGGGATCTCGGTTAACCCAGTAAACACATCTACACTCTTCGAATTCTGTAGGAAAAAGAACCTCGATGCTTGGGTCTCCCTCTCCAAGTCGAAATTTTGGCGGCCATTTCTGACTCCCTCCATAAATTTAGCGCGCACTTTAACAATGCTTATTACTGCGTAGTTGGACCTTTCGGCTCCATTAAGTCTCTGTAATATTTTTCTTTAATATTTTTCTCATTACCAATGAATAAAATATCCTTCTTGGGGCCTCAATGCATAAATTCTCCATATAATATAGTTGAAGGTATTCCCGTCTTCAATAAGGGCTCTCCTCATTGGCAGGGTGCTTATATCCAATGATATAAATTATAACAATAATTATTATATACCTTACCAAATTCACTGTTGATATGTCGATTTCAACCTTCTAGAAGGCTCTATTGCGCAACATATCACGTGATCGGAATCTCCCTGCCTGCTCTCCTCGCTAACACGACTGGTTTGCGTCAAGTTCCAGCATTTATATTGCCATGTTAAACTGTATCATGGGCTTGGAAAATATTCTCCTTTAAGTCCCAAATAATTCATTTTTTGGGGGCAGTACCTCCTGTAAGGCCACGGCCGCCACCTTCCCTCTTCCTTGCCTCTCCATCCTAACCTTCCATTCCCTTCCCTCATGCGGCCCCTGTTCGCTTTGCAGGTGAGGCCGACTGGGCGAGGTGCTAATCCCACCTCATCAGTTGTATCCACTCTGCTTAGATGTTCCCAGCTCTAGGACACTGCCTGACAATGGCGGTAGGCGTGAGTTCCCTCGCTGAGTCCGTGGGAGCCACCACCCTGGATGGTAAACTCGATTTAAATATATATATATAGTGAGCCTGATCAGCTCATGATCGATAATTATGAATTTGGAGCAAGATTGACTGCGGAGAGCCGAGAGCGCTAATCGCATCTCACGCTGCAATAGCTGCTTGATGACGTCACAGCGGAAGACCTAAACATATATTTGAAAATTACCACTGAAGAATCCTGGAAATTTATAAGTTGTTTCAAAATGTCATTATTATTATTATTATTATTATTATTATTATTATTATTATTATTATTTGGATTATGAGCATGATTCTTTTCCACCGAGGGAGAGTTCTACGACGTAAAGAAATGCATTAATTAAGAAGACCATTTGAGCCAAGAGTCCAATCTGACGTTTTGGGGGTGATCGACATTTTGTGGAGACTAGTTCTTGAATGGCAGTCACCTTGACCGGTAGATTTTTCTTTACCGACAGAGTGAGAGATCGTGTCAGAATAATATTCGTGTATTACAGTGATTTCGATTGTATAAGAAAATTGGTTACGATAAATGTGATAAAACGAACAGTGAATATTTAACCCCCGAGTAATAAAACTAGTAGAGAGGGTTTTGTGGAATTTTCGATGCCAGTGATTAGTGAGATGTTTTTTAGGATACGTGACATACATGTTAAAACAGTCTAAAGTCAGTGTGAGGAGCTACACACGTAGTTCAGTAAATTCTGTGGAGTGGATAGTGAATGGGCAATTTTGTATGTTACGAATCAATTCCTCAACTCATGTCTGCAATTCTAGAACAATCACTTTTATTTGTACCCAAAAAGCATCACTATACAGCCATTACATTCTGTTACTCGAGCCATGTTACATCTTGCTCATCATTGCCCCAAGGGTGCCAACTTACAAAAATCAAATTTAATTACAGAAACACATTCGCAACATTCTCCCACCTTGAAACGGTAGGTTTCAGCCGTTTCAACTAAAAGCACAAAGATAATACAAAACATAGGAATAAACATGGAATGAACAAATATTTACAAATTCAGTTTGGTTGGTCTTTTAACAACTCTGCCCCTTCTTGTCAGAGCAACAGCTTCACTCTCAACTACATGAGGGGGTTACTAGAGTCACAATCAGGCACCAAGTCAACTGCATTGGGACCACACAAAGAAACATCACTATTTCCATAAGGAGATCCAATCTCCATCAAGCACAAACGTTGGACTGGTCGCAACAACTCACTCTTAACTGTTTTTACCTTTGCCACTCTAGTTACTCCATCTTTACCATGGAAGATCTCAAGCACTCGAGCCAATTCCCAATCAATTCTCTTCTTTTGGTCAGACACAACCCTTACAACATCTCCCACCCTGACATTCTTAGAAAACTTAGCAGTGTTTAATATCAGAGGCCTTAGGTATTCCTGACGAAAACGTTCATTTAGGTTTATCCTAACCTAAGCTACATATTTCACCCTAGCAGAAAGACCATCCACTTCGTCAAGATTAGACACCTTTGTCTCAAACTGCTCCTGCAAAAACATAGCAGGCGTTATTGGTCTCAACTCATTAACATCTTCAAACATGTAGGTAACGGGACGTGCATTCATAACAGCTTCAATCTCGGTAATCAAGATCATTAGTTAACAAATATTCAATAACGCACGACCAAGGGATATTTTCAACAGTATTTTCATCACCCCAATAAGCCGCTCAAAAAATCCACCCCACCAAGAAAATGTGGAAACATTAAACAGCCACTGAATTTTCAATTCACGTTCAACTGTAGTCTGCTTAATGAGATTTCAAACTCCTACAAAGTTAGTACCGTTATCACTGTACATAGTTGTGATTCTGCCTCGTCTGGCGACCATTCTTCGTAGAGCTTGTAAAAACGATTCTGTATAGAGCGACTCTACCACTTCAAGATGGACTGCACGGTATACAGCACAGGTGAACAAGGCAATCCAAACCCAAGTACCATCTTTTATGAAAAGTGGTCCAGGCAAATCAACTCCGCATACTTGGAACACCTTTCCAAGATTCACACGGTTATTAGGTAACCCGACAGGTGGCGTTTTCACTGGTTGGGCTTGTGCCTAAGGCAACGAACACATTTACTATCAACACGTCGGGCTAATCGTCTACCTCTGACTATCCAGTATTCTTCTCTCAGGGCTCTTAATACAATACTTGCTCCAGCATGGTGCATTTTCTCATGACATTCTACCACCATGGACTCCACTAGTTCACACTGAGGTAGTAAAATGGGTTCCATGAACATGGGTGTGAACTCATCAGATAATATTTTAGTACGTACTCGAATCAAGCCATCATCGTCAGTTTTAATGTTGAAATTATTTACTTCTAGAGGGTAACTACTCAGAATCCACCGTACTAATTTTAATTCAGCATGTCGTACTTCTTTGCCAATCAACTCCTCTCCACAGTTTGAACTTTTCCCGCTAGCTTTCTCAAGAAATAGGTAGATTCATCCAACAACACGCACATTTTTCGAGAAAGAAGCAAAGTGTGTGAACATGTTTTCTCTTACGTCGCCTGTGTTGTACTAATTAACAGCCGTTTTCTTTGATTCCTCTTCCGTAGAGGCAATTTTCACAGTTAACCACTTATTATCATTCTCTAGGTGCCAGTGTGAACCCTCCCACCATTTTGATGCAATAAATTCTGACAACAAGCATCCTCGGCTGAGTATATCAGCAGGATTACAATCACCAGGAACAAATCGCCACTGCTCAGGTGACGTCAAGTGGTGGATTTCCTTTACCCGATTTCCAACAAAGGTATTCCATTCACCTTTCTTGATCCAGTAAAGAACAATCATAGAATCAGACCAGTACACAATGTTAGAGATATATTAGTGTTGCCGCTACAAGCTCCTTACGAGGGATTGACATGTCTTCCTTTGGTGCAACTCTGGACTTAGCTAAAACAAATCGAACATTAATGCCATCTTTGTTTTCATATCTCATAAAGGCACAAGTGCCCAGTCCAAGGAGAATAGCATCACTAAATACATGCAAACAAGCTGTGTCAGAGACACCTCTTATACATCTGGGCACCACAATGCTGTCAATCAAATCAAATTCAGTAAGCTACTGCACTTCATTTGAATTTCTTTTGGAAGGGGTGTGTCCCAGTGTAGTTTGAGGTTAAATGCCATTTGCAATGCAATTTTCAAATGGAGTAAAGGTGCTGAACAAACCCAATGGATCAAGCACCCTATTTATAATCGAAAGCAATTTCTTCTTAGTTAATTCATTGATTTTCTCTTTTGGTTCGAAGCTAAAGTTGCATCCCAACAGATAATCTAAAGCATGCCATTTGACACCTAAGACATTTTATGTCACATCATCTCCTGACAAAACCCACCCACGGAGTTGGACACTGGCTTGAGATATGACATTTGTAGCTTCGGACACAAATTCCTTGGCATCACTCAGGGACTGAAATGAACAAAGGCAATCATCCATGTAAAAGGAAGTTTTTAGTCTTTCAACTAAGTCACCACTTAGAGTATCCAAATGATGAGTGATGGTGGCATTCAGCGAAAATGGGCTACACACAACTCCAAAAACAACACGACAGTGACGCAGCGTTATAATATGCCCATCACGCCAGCACAAGAATGTTAAAATTCCTCAATCCTCAGGATTCAGTCCAATCATTAAGGAAGCCTGTTTTATGTCTCCCACAACACCGACATCCTGTAACCTGAAACGTAATAGGATAGGTACAATACTAGCAATCAAGTTGGGTCCCGTTGCTAAACAATCATTTAGAGAGACGTTTCCAATACTTTTCGCCGATGCATCAAAGACTGGGCGGATTTTAGTTGTTTTCCCATAATTTATAACTGGTCTGTGAGGTAGAAAGTGCCGTATGCTTTCATCAGATGTTATTTCTATAATGCCATCTGTTTCCCAATGTTTAAAAATAGTAGCATAGGCATCATTGAGTCCATTGTTATGTAAACGGCTTACTGTTGATTTCAGACGACTTTCAGCTATTTCACGATTAGTGGGAAGAGGGGGGGGGGGTGCGCATCAATCCAGGGCAATGTTACTACATACCGCTTACTGTTGATTTCAGACGACTTTCAGCTATTTCGCGATTAGAGGGAAGAGGGGTGGGGGGTGCGCATAAATCCAGGGCAATGTTACTACATACCGACAGTTTTCACCTTCGAAACGAATTGTGTCTTCAAAATTTCGCAAACATCTATCATCTACGTCCGACATTTTTGTTTCTGTCTGTTTCTCAATTTCAATGACTTCTAAATCCCATAAAGGATGGTGTAATTTGAGCAAAGAGGTCACAAAGTTTGTCATACTGCTTACATCTTGACTCTCTGCGGTGCCTAGGAGACACCATCCAAGCTTCGTCTCAAATGCTAACAGCTTAGAGTCAATACATTTCACACCTGTGACAAGTTTGCCCATAACATCCACTCCTAACAACACATCAATAGGTCGGTTAACTCCATCATCGGCAATGTAATACCAGGTGCAGCCACCTTCCGTAACAAATGCGGATCATTCACAGGTGGGATCAAAACACACATCTTCTTCTCCCTAAGTGCCATAAGAACAAAACCTTTATCACCCTGTAAGCTGGTTAGTTCAATTCCATGAATTGGATGTGATATTTCAGATGACACACTCCCTCCAAACAGCATATGACAAATATTTTCACGACCACATTCGATCAAAACCAATTTTTCACTTATAGCTTCCGAAATATAACTGCGGTGTGAAGCAGTATCTAGTAATATTCGAACAGTGATACCACTCAATTTTGCTACTAATGTTTTTAAAATGACAGTTCCACTAGGACCAGCAAATAACGATGCTGTTCTACAGGGTTCACCAACACACATGCTATCATAGTACCTCCCTTTACATTTACCACATTCTATTATTTTCCTACACTGCTGTCTCGAGTGACCTCCCTGCAAGCATGCAAAACAAGCTCGTTTTTGTTTTACAGTTTTACGACGGTCCTCAACCGACAGAAAACTTGTAAGAGGGATGGTTCTCATTACAAAACAGGTTATGGTTACTTTGTGTGGTCGTCCTGTTTGGTGATAACTTACCCGATTCTGCCTGACAGTAGGAGTGAAAGAAACGAGAGCTGCTGCTGTTGACTCTGTTCTGGGCCCAGTGAATTTATCAACCTCATTCACCTTAGCATGAGTATGCAGTCTTGGTTCACTCTCGGCGTCTTTGCCCAGAAAACACAAAAGTTTATACATTTTATTACCACCATAATCGTCCTCATCTGCTGCTTTTCTTTCCCATATTTTCAAAACGTCAATGGGGATACATTCTTCAATGAGTGGAACTAAGATTGCTACCCAATCATAATTCATGCCTAATGTTTCAAGCAATCTCAACTTAGTACTTATATTATCATACAGGTCAGTCACAGATAAATCTGAGCGAACGAATTGCAACAAATCTTTATACATACAATTTATAACCAACTCATATTTACCAAAACCATTCTTTAAATATTCCAAGACTTTAACATAATTCTCACTTGTGTGTGGATAACTGTCAACTAACTTCTTAGCCTGTCCCTTCACTGACATTTTCAAGTAACTAAACTTAACAACATTCGTAATGTTAGAATCCTCATGAATCCATTGAAATTGTGTCCAAAAATGTATCCAGTTACCTGGACCCAAGTCGAAACCTAAAGCGTGATTTTCGGTAGCCTTAACCTCTCTGACGACATGGATGACGACGCCGAATCTACGTTGCTTTGTACGCTGAGATTATCTCCTGCATCAACACAACTCGCAACACTAGATTTTAATCGTTCTATTTTATCCTCGGCTTCAAGACGTGCTTGCATAATGTCTTCTTGAACGGTAACACAGTACATTGCTTCTTCAACACATGCATCCTCGTTTCCGTCAACATTTAACGGTTCCTTCAAGATACTTTCGTCCAGTTTTTAACGTGTCCGCAATTGTTCGGAGAATATTTGTTTTCACACGTAATCTTTGCAAATCGACTTCAACTCTGACCGCTCCAATAGCTTTCGTCGCACTTGCCCGATACGTACTTCTCTTCTTTTTCAATTTTTCAATCGTGGCCATCGCAAGGCAACAAATTCAAACAAAATAGGGCAATTGTTTACCAAACCAACTTTTTCAATACAGTCTTGTCACGGTCGCAAAAATGTTACGAATCAATTCCTCAACTCATGTCTACAATTCAAGAACAATCACTTTTATTTGTATCCGAAAAGCATCACTATCCAGCCATTACATTCTGTTACTCAAGCCATGTTACAGTATATCTTGCTCATCAATGCCCCAAGGGTGCCAACTTACAAAAGTCTAATTTAATTACAGAAACACATTCACAAAATTACAGAAACACATTCACAACACACACAGTGTAAAGCCAGTTTATCTTTGCAACCTACAAGATACGGCTAAATGCAGTGAGAATACTTCATACCAGTAGGAATGGATTTAGGATTCGATTTCGAACCAAGAACCGCTTGGCGGAGACCATTTCCTATGGACATTGAAGGGATGAGCATGTACTAAACATCGTGACGGTGGGAGCTTAATGGGAACCTGCCAGGATGAACCCTGAAATGGCTGGACATGGATGGACGGAATGGGTAGCGTTGGGAGATCAATTAACTTCGATTTCATATCCTGCAGAGAACATGTGGGTTCAGGTTACACTATTATGTAGCTTGCTTTTGTACATGTGGTGTAGGTTTAATGGATCGAACGAACTGTTTCATTTTAGGTAGGCAGTGAATTATTTATTTGTTTAAGTTAACTAAGTGAAATTATGGAATTAGTTTTAGCGTATCGTTTCACGTCCGAAAGTAGAGGTAACATTTTGTCTTCGTTTGTAAGTGCGGAGAGACAGCACGAATGCAAGGAGTTTGTAGACCGTCGAGAATGTAGAATTCATGTGTTCGCTAAAGGTGGATACACACGTAACTGCAAGCTTGACAAGCATGCATGATCAATCTTGTTGTGCAAGCAGGCTTTAGCGTCTGTAGGATAATTCTGCGCAAGCATTTTAATATTGTACAAGCAGCTTGAAGATGGATTGAATTAAAATCATGCAAGCTTGTACAAGCCGCGTTTGCCAAAGTGAAACGGAGCTTGTGTACCACGGATGTGCCAGCATGTGCAAGCAAACGTCAGTCGTGAGTGAGCTCGACAGGGGGTAACATCATTTGGACCATGTTTAGTGATCTGAAGAAGGTCTACCGTCAATAACCATTGTTCGCTACTGACCAATAGCTGACGGTTCTTAAAGTACCATACTTCCTCTATCACTCCACGCGAACTCTAATGTCGCGCCCAGGCGACCAGTTCGCCTGTCACGCAGGTGTTAAGTGTCCAGTGTTGCACAGTTGCACACAGTTCTGTCTAGTCTCGCTGCTTGCTCTCAGCGGCTACGGTGTAGAGTCGGCAACACAGTGCCTCGCGCTAGGAAAGCCGTGATCGTATTCTTCTTTTAAATTAAATGTGTTATGAGTGACAAAAGGTTCAGATAAGTTTCTTTATTCATTCTGATATAATTAGCCTATGTCAATCACACGGATTTATGTTCAATTCACTCAGCAAATTAACGTGGGAATAGGTATTTCTCATCAATAACCACTCTTTGCACCACATATCACGCTTCTTCTTTCGCGGTTTCCTCATGTGGACAAGGCAAAGCCAAAACAAGTGCATCGTCTTCCAAGCTCGCCATAGTGCAAGCGCCAACTGGCGCTTGTTCAAGCATACATGTACCGTGTGGTGTCGTAGGGAAATTTTGCATTCCTGTACAAAAAGATTGATCATGCGTCCTTGTCAAGCTTGCAGTTACGTGTGTAGCCACCTTTAGGACAGCGAAAAATCGTTTCATTTTATTCAGGCTGAAGAGAGCCGCGTTTAAAACTGTACAGTATTATGTGAGTGTTAGTTATGCATGATTTTGATGATTTAGAATGCCGTGAGTCTTATTTATGCAGGTTTGATAAACCAGTTTTTTGTACACAGCTGTTGTACTGAAGGAAAATACGTATTGAATTAAGACTAAGACGACAGAATGACGTAGCATTTAAACAGGCCTAGTTTGTGGGAGGCCTGGGTTCATAATTCACATTGGTTGCAGCTATCAACTGATAAATAAACAAGAGAGAGAATGCATTCAGCCATGATTAGTAGGAATGATTATTATAGTTTAAAATAAAATGAAGGTTTCTATTGCTAACATGATTAAAAGTAGGTATAATAAGCCTAAGCTGGGTCAGGGGATAATGTGCAAGATGGCCGCCGCGCGCAACACACCGATGTTATTCTTATGGAGGGAGAGTCATAGCTGGGGCAGGGGCTTATGTGAAAAATGACCGCCGCGAGCAACGAGCTTAGGATTACGGATACCCTGAGCCAATAGAATGATGTTATTAATATTATGTATGAGGGTGAAAATGAAAGAGACCAGGAGGGAGTTGTTTAACGTCTAGTCACCTAGTGCATGAGGTTTTGATGATTGCCCTGATGGGTTAATGGGGAGAAAGCCACATCGTACCCTTTTACTATTGAACTTAGTAAGTCATCTACTTCTCCTCTCTCTCACACACACATGGTGGGATATGCTTCACATCCATACGTTAAGCCACCCAGAACATTAAAATGGTAGAAACGGCCGTTAACAACACCGCAAGGGTTGTAGCCTTGTCTTACAGAGATGTAGCCAGTACTCTACACCCCCTCTGTGAGGGGCTTAACCTCATCCAGTCAAAGCTTGAGTATGTCATGAAGCTGATACTCCAGTAAGTTACCTATAAAAGCTATACGTAAACTCTTATCGCAGGTGTATCTACAAGGTTAACAAGCTTGAATTACAAATACACCTCAAAAGTCTACTCTCCCTTCGTAAAGGGCACCGCGCATTATAGTTAAGTTTAAAGAAGTAAAAGCTTTTATGCCTCTCCTCTTTTCTCCGGGATTGAGACCGACACAAGGGCATAACCTTAAAGGCAGAGTTAACACACACACACACACACAGTGGCTAACGGAGACATTAATTTCGCACCAGAGGCCTTTTCATTCACACACAGCCTTACGGAGAAATTAATCTCGCACAGGAGGCTTTTTCATTCACACACAGGCCACAGAGAAATTAATCTCACCACATAGGCCTTTTCATTTCCTCGCAGGCTTACACAGAAATTAATCTCACGCCATAGGCCTTTTGATTTACTTACGGAGAAATCAATCTCACGCTAGACGCCTTTAAGCTTTACAGCCTTAAATTAATCTCACCTCAGAGGTCTTTTCAACTTAAAGTACAAGGCCTGAGTTTACGTGCGGTAAGGTAGCCACTTCCTTTCCGCTCCTAATTCCACCACAAAATCTGGTAGATTCCATTGAACACAACGAAGTTGGGAGACACCGTACCAGACCATACCATTGCTTTTATTGCTTGACACAGCGACTTTGCCTATGAGCAATGCTACAGTATAATTTGCGCCCGTTGACGCATGGTTGACGCATGTTTGCACAGCTAACAAAGACCAAGATCCATGCTGAAAAGTAACTGAACATACCCTGCGAGCGGCGGGAGGAAGCCGAAGCAATATCGCTTATAATTACAATTTTATGCACTTTAGACATTCCCTAAATTAACCATAATTTAATCAACGTAATTCTGCTTATTTAAAATACGGTATACAACGCTTATGAGCAAAACCGTCAATTTACGCGGCTAACTCATGTCCAGAGTGAACGCCATATTTTGTGAAGCCAGTACTTAGTCATCGTTTGCTGAAGCAACATGTATGTGAATGTGAAGCACAAATAAGGACACGTTCCGTGAAGGGAATCCATGTGCTATGGATAAATCCGAGTATATTTGTCGAATGGACAACCATCAGGGCATAAACTGATAATCGAATAATTGTGTGCAATTAATAATATTTAATCAGAAATATTTTGATTCACGAAGTGAAAATTATGGAAGCGTGCAACGCAAACTCTAAGACCACATGGTCGCATCCAAGTGTATTATAAACTGTGAATTGATAAACTGTGTAATTCTACAGGAATATTTTTAAGTTTTGCCAGATGGGCAGTAGTTATGATTTTATTTTGTGTAAATAATTCGTGAAAGTAACGAGTGAGCGTCGCACAAGCGATAACTTAACGCCAGTGGCGGAGTGAAAATGGGCAATTTATTACTGCACCTTAGCATCAGTGAGTGCAAGTTTTCTTTAAACATGTGTAATATTATCACCAACGGCAACATTATAATCCTACTGAAACGTCAAATCTTGGAATATAACCCCTACCACGCAATGCAGATGGATAGCTAAATCATGCGTGGGGAATTGGCAGCGGAAGGTGAAATTAAACAATGAGGAAATGATTTAAACCCGTAGAGGAGACCGCTTACAACATATCATGGGGGGTCTCTAGCCGACGGTCGCTGCATCTGTAAGTCAGATCTTGTATCAGTAGCGTTATTGTAATGAGTTGGAAACAGTAGATTTAATTTTAGTTTGGTTTCATTTCCGGTGCACAATGCAGGTAGCTTTTATAAGAACACGTGTGGAAAGTTACAATTTTGTTAAAAATATATAAACGCCAGGAAGGCTGTATTTTCAATGTCCATTTCGTATCGTTTCAAAACAGTTATTATCAACTATTATTTTGTCAAGCTGATGACAAAGAAACTAGTTTTGGCAGGTGTTAAAACAAGGCCAAGTTTACATGTATAAACCAAACCACTACACAGCACACTCGATTTTAGGCAGTGCATCTTTATTTATTTAGAAGGCTGTGAAATTCCTAGCATTATTATAAGCGGAATGGAGAGTTCCGTTATTCACATTTGTTGGCCAGATCAATACTTGAAAACAGGTTTATTTCTTTACAAGAAGCCAGACAAGCAATGAATGCAACAGTATTTTGTAACTAGAGAACATAAGGTTCGACCTCATTCAGGGAAGAGGCAATTTAATAAATGCACAATCTCACACTTAGTTTGTATCAGAAGCCTTCATGTTAATGCATAGCGTTGTTTGAATGTGTTTTACACAGGCATAATCTTTATGACCAGTATTTAAAACGTGTATAACTTAGGAATCCACACTTATTGTAATTAACATTATTACAGTATTATTGATATGAGTCGTGATGGTGGATCAATACCTCCGACATGGTATTGTGGTTATACCGGTGGTAACGAACTACTGCAGTCGTACCTAACCGAAGGGCGCCAGGATTGATGAATCCGTAATAGTAAGAGTGAGACACAGGGTGTCTAATAATAAAATGAAGTATTGGTGGAGACACAGGGTGTCTATTAAGTTATTATGTTATTATGCATTAGTTGGATACACACATTGCCTAAGTACACTGAACGCTTTTTAAAGGTCCATAAACTGAACAACTATACTGTGAGGAATAAATAATTGTGTGAAGCTTTAATAATCAAAGATAGGATTTTGTAAAACTAAACAAATCTCATAATTCCCCCTGAGCCTAAATAAAGATAATAAATAATAAAAATAAAATATTTTCTGGACCAAATGTTGACACTTAGTTATTGTTAAATTATTTATATACATTTTGATACATTTTCACATGAATAGTCGACAACCGATTGGTGATGTGATAACTGTACCACACACATCAGATTGGTAGCAATATGAGTCGATGTAATTGTTTAATTACCATCGCATTTGCAGGCTTTCCTATTTTTCTACTTTCCTAACACTTTGAAACCATGACCATTTGTTACAAACAGTAACAACTCGAGTACGCAGGCAGTGCCAATTGCACAACCATAGGAGTGCTGAATTATTGTATGCATTTGTGTTGTATTAGCATAGCTTTTTTTATTCAGCAACATTGTGCACATAGCTTGATTTTCTTTGTAATAAACGCGTCTCGTTTATTAATTAATGATATTTAGGACTAGCTAAACACTTAAATCTAAAGATAAAAGTTAGAGATGGCACCATCATAGCATAGGACAACTTTTCCCCTTGCTACTAAATGTAAATGTTTCTAGTATTTGTAAACAAGTAAATGTCTTGCTTTGTTGTAGATTCTTTTGATGTTTGATCCTCCCGTAGTCATTTCGATGTAATTGCTTAGGGCTGATCTTACGTGCCATTCTCTTAGCTTGTTCGTTCTTAGTCGAATTTTGTATTAGGACCATGAGAGTAATTTAGTTCTTGATTAGGACTGTTTTATATTTTCTTTCAGGGCAGAATAGTATCGGACTAGCCATTTGCAACTCTCATGCTAGGCTAGGGATCTATTCTGAATAAAATTTATTCGTGATTTTAACATAAGACTGACCTCTCTTTTCTTGTTTAGTTTTGTTATCGATGCATTCCTCTGAGCTGGTTAAAGATCGAACCTCACTAATTCCCGATATCCCCGAGTGCAGACATTGTGCTACACCAGCCTATGAATGTGCCGTCCCCCATACTTGTGTGTTAACTGGAAGAGGGTCTCGGAAGGGTCATTTGAAACTGGTGGCTCCCGAAACCTTCGGCTTGCGGGCACACATTATATGCGCCCAGTGTCGCGCTAGCAAGGCCACATCGATAAGAAACCATGCAGAGCATCTTTGACGCTGCGCCGAGAAAACGCTCTCTGCTACGTCTTTTTCGCCATGTCGACGAAGCATGGCCCCCTACATTTGAATCAAAGTAACGCACTAAGGCGACCGTGCTGTGGCATTTCTGACGCGACTACAAAGTCGCAAGCTTGGTCTCAGCCTTGAGGTTGTGGATCAAGAGTTACAAGACCGCCGCGACCTTCTTTTGCTAAGTTCTTCATCTGGACAGAACCACTATGTCTTTATCAAAGATTTTGATAAACTAGTAGGACATCAGATCACCCACCATAGACATACGATATATACGTGTAAACGGTGTTTTACTCACTTTGATAATCAATATGGTCAACGAGGGATGGATAAATTTAAATAACATAGAGCTTTGTGTGTCCTGCATGACATTGCTAGGGTTGAAGTGCCTATTAGAATCCCAATTCTCAAGTTCATAAATGTGGAAAAAAATGCTTAAAATACCGGTACCTTACGTTATCTATGCAGATTTTGAAAGTATACTCTTACCATACCAAACATGTCTACTTAATCCTGAGTCAAGTTATACAGTACCATACCAAAGTCATGTTCCTATGAGCTTTGGTGTACATGTTGAACCCTCACCAGCTGTGGAACATAATAAAGACAAACCTTCCGAGCAAACCATTTATTTATCGTGGTCCTGACGCTGCTGAAAAGTGTATGGTCTGTTTGATCTCAATAGCTAATGAAATCGATCGCCTTTACAGCTTAAATGTTCCAATGGCTTTATTTAACTCATGATCAAGAAGCAGCGTTCCAATCTTCTGAAACCTGTTATTTGTGCCATAAACCATTTACTAAAGAGGACTGGAAAGTCAGAGATCATTGTCATATTACAGGTAAATACCGTGGAAGCGCTCATAGTAACTGTAATTTGAGGTGTAAATACGTAAGCCCGTTCCTGTATTTCTACAAGAAATGAGTGGATATGATGCAAATTTCATTGTAAAGCAGTTGGGATGTACTACTAAAAGAGTGGATGATATCCCTAACTCTAAAGAAAATTACATCTCCTTCACCAAATATGGAGGAAATGTTAAGCTTCGATTTGTGGATACGCTTCGGTTGATGCCGAGTAGTATGGAAAACTTATTTACAAACTTAACATCATACCCTGAAACAGTCAAGTACTTTGGAAAGGAGAATGTAACGCTTATGACTCGTAAAGGTGTATTTCCTTATGATTACATTGATTCATGGGAAAAATTAAGTGAGAAGTGTTTACCACCAAAAGAGGCATTCTTCCACAAATTAAGTCAAGAAGATGTTGGTAATGAAGACTATGAACATGCCAAAAATGTATGGAATCAATTCAAAATTAAAACTCCAGGGGAATATAGTCACCTTTACCTAACATCAGAAGTACTCCTTCTTGGAGACAGCTTTGAAACTTTTAGAAACAAAACACCAGAGAAACACCGAGTGGATGCAGCACCCTTCTTTACATAGCCTGGTTTAAGCTTCAAGGCAATGCTTCTTTACACTGGAATTGAACTGGAATTGCTACAGGATTATGATCAAATTCTTTTAATAGAGTCTGAAATACGTGGAGGAATATGGCAGGTGTCTCATCGGTATGCTGAAGCTAACAATAAATACATGGAAACATATGATTCCGAGAAACCGTCGCCGTTTATTACCTATGATGATGCCAGCAACCAATATGTGCCTCTCCCTTCCTTACGGAGGTTTTCAGTGGGTTTCTCCAGATACCGTTGATTTAAAAACGCTAAAAGAAGACGACCCTGTCGGATACATTCTAGACGTTGATGTCGATTATCCAACCAACCTTCATGACCTACACAACGATTAACCTTTCCTATCAGAGTGTATACAACCTAAGGATTCGCCTCTCAAAAAAACTGATTCCTCATCTTGGAATTCGAAGGCGATACGTTGTTCAGTCCATGGCACTTAAACAGGCTCTATATCATGGACTAAAATTAATAAAAATTCATCGTGTGTTAAAGTTTCAACAGAGACCTTGGGTAAAGGCTTACCTTGAATTTAATAACCACCTTCGAAAACAGGACATAAATGATTTTGAAAAAAATCTGTACAAATTAATTAACAATGCAATTTTTGGGAAATCAATGGAGAATATTCGTAAAAGAGTAGATATACGTCTTGTAACTGATGGCAAAAAGGCTGAAAAGCTAATAGCTAAACCAACATTTATCGACAGAACAATTTATGGTCCTAACCTAGCTGCTTTCCACGTGGCTAAACGTAGCATTGTATTCAATAAGCCTATATATATATCTACTAGCAACCCGACCCGGCTTCGCCCGGGAACAACTATGAATGCATTACGTGATAAGCGCTTTTTTCTTCCAATTCCAACGAACAACCGTTTTACGTCTCGGCATGATGGGTTAAAATCACTGACTGAACTATAAATTATATTATCATGGAGATGCATGTGCAACAAATTCTTGTCAGACGTAATTTAAGAATGGCGAGGTGCATGAGACACAAATCCCACCTTCCGTCCAATCTTAACTTGACTGTAAATTTTGCGGAACGACAAGTTCACAGGCGAAATGAAGAAAAGCCGAGTTGCACTTCCAGGGAAACTCCAAAACACAACCACTCATCTCTAAAGTTTTCAACTCAACACGACTCGACAGTTTGCTGCTGGCTGTATCTAGGGCAATAAGCTCGTCCGCTAGCTAAGCTATAACTGGGGCGATAGACTCTCCCCTAGCTAGCTCGTAAACTGTCGCCTCAATAACTGAATGGAGATTGTTGGATGAAATGAAAACATAAAAACACTTATAGTAGGCGATGTATTGAAGATAGAGATATGCTCTCCCGAGCTCTTTTGTAGAACTTTCCATGCTGAACAATTCTTACACTCATAGTATATAGATATTTTAACGGTTTGCCCAGCGTAGACTAAGCTTAAAAAGCACACGGACGCCAGTTTTTTCGACCTTTTCACTGAAATCGTTAGTGCTTGACCTCCTTTGGTCGAAAATAAATAATTTTCTACAGAAACCTTCCTCGAGATATCATTTACAGAATGGTGAAGCCCGCATCAAAATCCACTCAGTGGTCCTCGAGACTACCCGTGACATCCAAGAATCGGCGACTTTGTTTTATACTAAGTAGAGATTATACGCCAATCAGTATAAATTAATATAATATAATCCCCCTTCCGTCCAATCTTAAATTGACTGTGAATTTTTCGGAACGAAAATTTCACAGGCGAAATGAGAGTTGCACTTCCGGGGGATGGCTAGGTGAACGAAACTCAAATCCCCCTTCCGTCCAATCTTCACTTGACTGTGTTTCACAGGCGAAATGAAGAAAACCCAAGTTTCACTTTCAGGGAAACTCCAAACACAACCACCCTTCTCAGAAGTCTTAACTCAACACGACTCAACGTTTTGCTGCTGGCTGTATCTGGGGCAATAGGTTCGCCCGCTAGCTAGGCTGTAACAAGGATGATAGACTCGCCCTTAGCTAGCTCGAAAACTGTCGCCTCAGTAGTTGCATGGGCACGGTTGGAAGAAATTATAACGTAAAAACACTTATAGTGGGCTATGTATTGCAGATAGACACATGCTCTCGTGGACTTTTCTCTAGAACCTTTTATGCTAAACAATCCTTACACTTATAGTATTTAGATATTTTAACGGTTTGCCCAGTGTAACCTTACAAAGCGCTCGGACGCCAGTTTTTTTTCGACTTTTCCACTGAAATCGTTACTGCTAGGCTTCCTTTGATCATAAATAAATTATTTTCTACAAAAATCATCCTCGATATATCTTTACAGAATGGTGAAAACCGCATCAAAATCCATCCAGTGGTTCTCGAGTTTACCCGTAACATCCAAGAATCGGGGACTTCGTTTTATACTAAGTAGAGATTGCAATGTGTACACTGGATATTTCAAAAACTCTCATGTATTCCCATCACTATGATGTCCTGATACCCTATTACGGCTTTGAGAATTTTAAGCTTATGTATATGGATACAGACTCGTTTATTTATTTGGTTAATACTCAAGAGGTTTATCAAGACAAGTTGAATTTTCTAGAACACCTGGACACATCTGATTACCCCATTAATCACATATGTTACTCTTCATCAAACAAGAAAACTTTGGGAAAATTTAAAGACGAGGCTTGTGGACGTATTATTAAAGCATTTGTTGGACTTAGAGTTAAAATGTACGCTTTAGACATAAATGGTATAGAAATAAAAAGGATTAAAGGTATTAGCAGAGGCGTTGTCAAAAATTGTGTAAGTATTCAAGATTATAAGGATTGTATCATGAAAAAACGAGGTAAAAAGAATACCGATGAACATTATTGCTTCTAAACAACATAACATATCATCTATAAAACTAAAGAAAATTGATTTGTGTCCTCGTGATGATAAAAGAGTAATTGATTCTAATGGTATAGCTACACATGCCTTTGGTCATTACACAAACGTTGACTTAAATGGTTAAGTTATACATATCATGGCAACAAAGTAATATATAGAAACTACTTATCAAGACCACCTCATGGTGTCGTGGATTGCGTTGTTAGTTTTCACAATTATGGTTCATGGTTCGATATCCGGCTGTGTCAAGCAATAAAAGCAATGGTATGGTCTGGTACGGTGTCTCCCAACTTCGTTGTGTTCAATGGAACCTACCACATGTTGTGGTGGAATAAGGAGCGGAAAGGAAGTGGCCACCTTACCGCACGTAAACTCAGGCCTTGTACTTATAATTGAAAAGACCTCTGGCGTGAGATTAATTTCTCTGTAAGTATGTGTGTGAATGAAAAGGCGTCTAGCGTGAGATTAATTTCTTCGTAAGACTGTGAGCAAATGAAAAGGCATATGCCGTGAGATTAATATCTCTGTAAGCCTGTGAGTGAATGAAAAGGCCTATGGCGTGAGATTCATTTCTCTGTAAGCCTGTGTGTGAATAAAAAGGCCTCTGGTGCGAGATTAATTTCTCCGTAAGCCTGTGCTTGAATGAAAAGGCATCTGGTGCGAGATTAATTTCTCCGTAAGCCTGTGTGTGTGTTAACTCTGCCTCTTAGGTTATGCCCTAGTGCCGGTCTCAAGCCCGGAGAAAAGAGGAGAGGCACAAAATGTTTACTTCTTTAAACTTAACTATAAAGCGCGGTGCCCTTTACGAAGGGAGAGTAGACCTTTGAGGTGTATTTATAATTCAAACTTGTTAACCTTGTTGATACACCTGTGATAAGAGTTTACGTATAGCATTTATAGTTAACTTACTGGAGTTTCGGCTTCATGACAAACTCAAGCTTTGACTGGCTGATGTTAAGCCCCTCACAGAAGGGGTGTAGAATATTGGCTACAACTCTGTAAGACAAGGCTACAAACCTTGAAATGTTGTTAACGGCGGTTTCTACCATTTTAACGTTCTGGGTGGCTTAAGGTATGTGGTATTTGTGTAAAGCATATCCCACCATGTGTGTGTGAGAGAGAGGAAAAGTAGTTGACTTGCTAAGTTCAATAGCAAAAGGGTACGAGGTGGCTTTCTCCACATTAACCCATCAGGGCAATCATCAAAATCTCATGCCATAGGTGACTAGACGTTAAAGAACTCCCTCCTCCTCCCTTTCCTTTTCACCCTCGTACATAATATTAATAACATCATTCTATTGGCTCAGAGTATTCGTAATCCTAAGCTCGTAGTGCGCTGCGGTCATCTTGCACATTAGCCCCTGGCCCTGCTATGACTCTCCCTCCATGAGAATAACATGGGAGAGTTGCGCGCAGCGACCATATTGCACATTAGCCCCTGGCCCAGCTATGACTCTCCCTCTATAAGAATGGCATGGGAGAGTTGCGCACGGTGGCCATCTTTCATATTAGCCCCTGACCCAGATTCGGCTTATTATACCTACTATTAAATAAAATTGAATATCCCATTTAGTGTGAAATCTTGTGTCAATTAGAGTAGCGTGATTGTACTGTCCATTCAGTGACGTATTCTAGAGCACGATGAAGGTGCTAAGTAATGATAGGACTGCTCTAGCAGGGTTTTGGAGTATATTCCACGTCTATTGGGTGACGATGATGATTCGTGTGAGCAATGGCTACAGGTGATGAATGATGAATATTTTTGAGGGTATTCTACCTTTTTGGGTGAGATTTGTTCGGTGTAAGCGATGGCTACACATGGGTATTGATGGGAATGAGGATGGATTCTTTCTACGCTACGATGTTTTCTACGCTGTTCTACGATTCTTTAATAATCAATTAACTAAATTAAACCAGGGATAAAAATCGAAACTAAACGTGATTTAATACGGTAATAAATGAAATGGCAGTTTTGCCATAATAGAATTTTAATAATAAAAACATTTTACGGTACGGTAACTTAAAAGCTGAAAGATAAACCGTAAGATTTCTTAAGAATCATGGGTAGGTTGAATGTGGATTCCTCACATATCTATGTTTGTCTATAGAACAGCAATTAACCATTTGCGAGACGACAGTTGCCACAACGTGAGATTTGTGTTGAATCACGGTTGTGTGCAATAATGCGTCTTAAGACATGAAAGGAATTTCTTGCAGTCACCGACATAATTTTCCTCTGTAACAGATGACCGTGTCTCACAAACAGTGATTTGCGCGTGTACGTAGAGCTCAAAGCGAGCAACCACTAAGAGTGTACCGTACGTTGTTGTAAACATTTGTGTTACCGGTATTTTTTAAAATATTTTTGATTTTGGCATAGTGTGAACTGGGCATACTTTTAGATTTGAATTTATTTTTCTTGTTCGACGCCTATCGTTTATTTACGGTAACGTCTTCATCACAGGTTTAGCTAGGAAACACTTAACGTAAAAATAAATGTAAGACGTGACACCGTTATAAAATCGGTATACTTATTTTTGCTATTATTAAATGTAACGGAATTTATTGTAGAAGAGAGAAATTTGATTTGCCGTAGGATCAGGTGTAATTATTATTAATGGAATTGTATTTGCGTAGGGAATATTTTTTTCGTGTCACGATTCTTAGCTTGATTTGCCATTCTTTTGTAAGTAGGATTTATAGAAGGGATTTTTAGGGAATTGTTAGCCAACGATTTTTGTATTTGAGATTAGATTAACTTAGGGTGGAATAGCCACCAGAACGCTTCTTAGAATTAGGCTAGGGATCTGATTTCTGAATAAACGCAGAGAATATTTACTTAATAAGCCTGGTACCTTATCATTGTCGATTTGTTTTTTCCTTCGGATATGTTCTTGGGGCTAGTTCAAACTACCCCCACCTTTTCTCCAAATCCGACACTCCTTGAGGTAGCAGTCTCGTGCCAAGCTGGTCAAAGGAACACGTCCCAATTTCTCAGTTACCGGTATGTGTCTTGTTGGAAAGGGGCCTCGTATGGGCTGGCTTCGATCCCCAGTTCCCACGATGTCTCGGTCTAACGGGCACATATGGGGCCTATATTGCAGAAAATTACCCAATTAAATATGTAACAATTATAATTAGGGAATATAAAATAATAATTGATATTGTAACTTTCCGTTGGTCAATACAAAATAATTCCAATTACTGGAATATGTGAAAAAATAACCTCAAATTAAATACATGTGAAATTTACAATACCGGTATCAATTGTTAATAAGGCAACACTCGGGAGAACCTGTAACCCCAAGAGGGCGCGCCCTCAGGTGGCGGATAGGTGAGCCCTAACGTAATATTAGGGTTCGTTCTGATACCCTCCAATAAAATCCACGGACTAACAGGCTTTACAATGCAGGGACACCCTCTCTCCAGGGGTTATAAATATGGAAGGCACAGCTCTAGGTTAAGAGGAAGACCTCAACGGTACCTGCAGTGGAAAAGGAGTGCTTTGGTACAGTGTAGATGGCGGAAGAGGCAATCCAGTGCTCGGGAAATGGAGGAATAGATACCGTATTTGTTTATAGTATGGTCAAATATCAGCATGTAGCGTCTGTACTCCAGAGGAGCGGCTACGACAGGCGTCTGTTCTCCATTTTAGGAGTGGCCTAACAAAATTCTGTTAGTACCGTAGCTCGTGATGATAGCCTATATACGATATGGCACTTGGAATTGAGCCTCGAAAAGGCTAGGGCGTTCCCTGAAAGAGACGCGCAGTCCTGAGGGAACTGTGAGAAGTGGGCGACCAGTATCCAACATACTGAAGGTGAGAATCATTAACGTTATGACTCTCTCGGGGAGTCAGAAGATCTTAATGACTTCATGGAGGACAACATAGACATGCTAGGGCTCAGTGAAGGCAAGTGGAAAGGACATGGAAGGAGGATAATGAGAACAGGATACATCCTACATTGAAGCGATGGGCAAGAGGCCAAAAATGGAACGGGGGTTATATTCAAAGGCACTCTAGAAGATTATGTGGAATCAGTGGAGAACATTAGTGACAGAATGTTGAAAATCCAGTTGAGGACCAGTACTGTAGTGGTGGATTTCATTCAAGTTTATGTCCTACAGATGGGAAATAAAGAAGAGAATATGGAGGAATTTCTACAAAAATTGGAAAGTGAAATCTCAGGTAGGAAGGAGGAGTTAATTGGACCCTACGGTTATGGTAATATGAACGAGGAAGGGGTGATGCTTGCCGAATTTTGTGAAAGGAATGGACTAATTGTGGGCAATACCTGGTTTCGGAAGAAAAATAGCCGTAAGATTACGAGATATGGGTGGGGTGCAAGGAGCACGAAGACAGTAATTGATTATTTCCTGGTGGAAAAGAAACATCGGCGACAGTTAATGGATGTTAATGCTTCTTGGGAGAAGCGTTTGATGTGACCATCGAGTAGTGATGGCTAGATTGATGATGGGTAAAATGGAAAGAATTAAGGAAGAAAGAGAAAGGAGAATGTGGAAATTAAGAGAGAGAGAGGTACAAGAAAGTTTTAAGAAGTAATTGAAGCTTCAAATTCCAAATACTGAAATGAGAAGTGTGGAAGAGGAATTGTGGAGTTCAAAGAGGCATTCAATCAAAGTACGGAGAATACTTGTGGAAGAACATCTGGTAGGAAGGATGGTTGGTTCCTTAGTTTAGGGGCTGCGACAACGTGGTCATGTTGCCCCGTGTACTTTGGGTGTGTGTAGAATTTGTCTGATAACCGGTGTTAATTGTGATGGCTGTATTTCAAGATTCTTGCCATCAATGGTAACATGTCCTTTCCCTTCCCTAAATCCTCTTGTTATAACCATTGTTTTACTCTTCTCCACACTGAACGCCATTCCATAATTGTCAATCGTTTTCGACAAAACGTCCAGTTGTTCTTGGACTTCTTCGCTGTTTGTTCCCCACACCACAATATCATCTGCAAAAGGCACAATTTTCATCTCCTTTCCTACATAGGATTCTTTTGTCTCTTTCAAGATATTATCCATTACCATTATAAAAATTATAGTGGTGACAAAACACTTCCCTGTCGTAACCCAATTATATTTTGGAACCAATCTGTTATTCCAATTTGAGTTTTCACACAGCTAAAGCTTTTGTCGACATAGCTTGTACAATTTCCATTGTCCGGTTCCCAACTCCCTTTCTAGCCATACCTTTTCTCTGGGAACACTGTCATATGCCTTTTCAATGTCTAAGAAGGTCATCGCCAGGTCTTTCCCGTACTCCCAATGTCTTTCCATCAGCTGACACATACTAAAGATGGGGTTCACTGTAGATCTACCACATCTAAAGCGATAGTGTTCCTCTTGCAACTGTCCTTCAACTTTTCCTCTCATTCTACTTTCTAGCACCCTCTCCAGTATTTTTGCTACCTGGGAAATAAAGCGTGATTCCACGGTAATTATTACAGACTTTTCTGTCCCCCTTCTTGAATACTGGTATTATGATTCCCTTTTCCCATTTATCCGGTACACATTTCTGACTCCAAATACATTTGATCACTCTATATACCTATTGAAGCCCAACAAGTCCAGCAGCCTTGATCATTTCCATGCCAATTTCATCAATCCCGGTGCCTTTCCCATTTTCATCTTTTTCACTGCTAGTTCCACTTCCAGCATTGTAATATCTCTGTCCTCTTCTAGGTCCACTCTCCGTATTTCCATCCTTCGTTGATCATTATTGTTGACATTTAATAATTTATCAACGTACCGGTACCATACTCTTTCCATCTTTGTTTTATCTTATCTGGGTTTGTTATTATTTCTCCATTCTCCTCCTTCACCAACTTAGTGTAAGTTCGTTCAGTCCTCTTACCCTTTATAAGTCCATATAGCATCCCTTTTTCCCCCATGGACATCATCTTCCAACTCTCTTGTGAAGTCCTCCCAACTTTCTTCCGTTCTTCAGCTACCACTTTCTTACATTTCCTTTTAATTACCTGATATTTCCTTTTATTGACCTCCGTTTATTCTCTGTTCCATTCCCGCCATGCCTTCTTTTCGCTTACTGTTTCCTTCACTCTTGCATTCCACCATGCTGTCTCCTTTTCTTTCTTCCTACCAGGGCGGCTTCCGTGGCGTAGTTGGTAGAATGCTGAGCTTCTAAGCCTAAGATCGCAAGTTCAAACCCGGCTGAAGTCATCGGATTTTTTAAGAGCGTTAAGAATCCCTCAGTATGCCTTCCTTCGGAGGAGAAGTAAAGCCGGCGCGGCGGTCCCATGCCATAGATTTATGGCATGAAAAATAACCTTTCACTATCTACACTTGTGGATGCTAAAATTTGTAGGTTAGTTTGTTAACGCTATATTAGTTCCAACGTTCGCTGCCAGGTGCTGACTGCGATGGCATCTAGTAGCCAAGTCCGCAGCTAGGTGTTGTAAACGGTAGCATTTGGTAGCAAAAGTAGGAACTACTTGAAGGATTGGTCGCCTGCAGTCCTTCTACCTGAATCACAGACAGCTTCAAATATCTAGGAAGGAAACTAATGCAGAACACAAGGATGGATGCAGAGCTTAGCAAAAGGGTACAACAGAGTAACGCATTTTATCAGAGTGTGAGGGACCTAGTTTGGAAGAAGGACGTTCCAATTAAATGTAAAGAAGTGATGTACAAGATGTACTATACTCCTATACTGACCTATGCAGTGGAGACCTAGACAGTGACAAGAAGATAGGAGAGTTATCTTTAGGCCAGTGAAATGAAGTTCTTACGAAGTATGATAGGAATAACAAGAAGAGATGAAGTGAGAAATGACGAAGTCAGGACAGTTATTGTAGTAGAAAACTTGAATGACGGAATCGAGAGGAGCGGGTTAAAATGGTTTGGACATGTCATATGAATGGAAGGTAGAAGAATACCGAAACACATTTTGGAGGATATATGGGAAGGAAAGAGAGCAAGAGGAAGATCGCGGGCACGATGGGTCGACTTGATTAAGTCTAGCATAAGTACCGGTAGACAGAATATGGACTGGAACAGACTTCTGGAAGAAGAAGAGTGGAGGGACGGAAGAAGGTGGAGGAGTACCGTAAACGCCCCGACCCGGCCTTAAACTGGATAAGGGGGAAGGATGATTATGATGTTGATGATGAATAAGGCAAAACTGAAAACTGGCTTCAAAGCTATCTTTGAGAAAATAACAATCCTACTGTGTAATTCTGAGGGAATGTGTCTATTAAGGTAGACAATGATTTATTACAGGCTATATGTATGTATATATATATATATATATATATATATATATATATATTCATAATTTTTTAAAGAGGGGGGATGTGATGGTCAACAATCAAGTAGCTTGCTCTTCACCAAGGCAACCTGGGTTGGTTAGTTAGTTATTGTTGTTTTAAGGCGCGGAACCATGAGGTCATCTGCCCCTAAAACCTGGGTTAGATTCCCGGTTACTTCAGATCAAAGGACCATAACAACATGTTTCTCATTCGAGAACATTGTTTCGACATATCGATTACCAAGGTAAGGTTTGCATTTGCTTTGGAAGGAAGGCTATACTTCCTGTAGTGCTTTGGCATTGCTCGTGACGTCGATACTACATAAGTAGGTAATATTAGGCGGTTCTGGCGTAGGGGCTAATGGGCAAGATGGCCGCCGCGCGCAACCAGCTCTATGTTATTCTTATCGAGGGAACAGTCATAGCTGGCGCAAGGGCTAATGGGCAAGATGGCCGCCACACTCTGAGATTGTGGATGACGTCATAGAGAGAGGTTGACTGTGTAACGTTGCTAAATGGAATATATTTCTTTATTAATTTATTATTTATATAATTTTTAATCATTTTTTAAATTCTTTATTTTAATATACAATTTTATTTATTTATTATTTTTATTGTGTTAAAGCACTAAACTGCAAGGTCATTAACCCAAAAATTCTCTAACCCACAATTACAGACACCTCATTTTAAGATTTAAATTAAATGCAATTGAGTTTTCTATTTTTACATTTTAAATTTTAAATTTTAGGTTTTAGTTTTTACATTATTTTATACTTTATATTTAAGATTTTAGGTTTTAGATTTTATTCGTTTTAGATTTTAGATTTTGCAAAAAAAAAAAGACTAAACTACAAGTTCTTAGACCTAACATTTTATCTTTAGATTTTTTTACTTCTAAATTTTATTTATTTAATAGTTATTTACTATTTTACACACAGGGCTAATGCACAAAATGGTCACTACACGCAACCACTTGCACATATGGCATACTAACCTAACCTAACCTAACTTTACATAACCTAACTTTACCTAACCAAACCTAACCTAACCCACAGAAACCTCATTTAAAGATTTAAATTAATGCATGTAAGATTTTCAATTTTTTACATTTTAGATTTTATTTTTTATTTTTAGATTTTAGTTTTAAGTTTTTAGATTTTAGACTTTGTTTTGATTTTACATTTTTAGATTTTTTTATTTTAGATTTTCCATTTTAGATTTTCCAAAAAAAGAGTGAACTACAATGTCACATACCTAACCTAACCTATCCTAACTTTACCTAACCCAACTTCACCTAACCTCAGTTTACCTAACCAAACATATCCTCACCTAACTTTACCTAACCTAACCTTTAAAGCTAAGCCGAAGGCTAATCAACACACCCAAAATATATAAGAGCACACGCATCTATCTTTATGCTAGTCTTATTGAGAGTAAGGTAAAGCTAACACCTGCACTGTAACTACTATGCAAGAAGTTCGCTACGCACAACCAGCTTAGCATTACAAAGTCAGTTATGTTTTAAAAAGTAAAAGCTTTTATTCATTGTTTCTTTTCATTTTTCATATTTCACACATTGCCATTTACCAATTTCCAATTTACAGTTTTTAAAAATGTCAGTTTATAGGTTTTGAATTTTGGATTTTCCAATTTTGTTGTTTACATGTTTTTGAGTTAGTCCATGTCGAAAGTTCATATTTGTGATATACACGTTTTTTTATTACATATAACAAGGCTGTACACCTTATTCCAAAGCATTTAGGTAATAAATGGGTTATACTATACTTTGACTACCTAGTTTTAGCTAACTAAGGGTAATTTCTGAAGATTATTATAGGTTAACAGTTGGATTGGGAGTGGCAGGTGGGTAGTAATTAAAATGTACAACCAGTGTCCATGCAATATTTTTATTCATTTTTAAATACATGTACAATATTTACACATAATACATTGTTTTCATGATAAATTGTGCAGTTGGTTTTATTTTTGTTTTCTATTTTTTTTATTCTTAAGTTAGAATACCATTTTTTTGTTTGCTTGATTGGTGTTTTTTTATTGTTTGGTTTACGTATTTGCTACATGGAGGTAAAGGATTTTCATATTGATAAGTTAACTCTTTAAGCATGGTCAGTGATTGAGTAATGACCATAGGCATGTGTAGCTATAACATCCGAATCAATTACTCTTTTATCATCACCAGGACACAAAGCAATTTTAGGGGCCGATAACCTAGATGTTAGGCCCCTTAAAACAACAATTATCATCATCATCATCAACAAAGCAATTTTGTTTAGTCTTATAGATGATATGCCATGTTGTTTAGAACCGATAATGTTCATTGGTATTCATTTTACCTCGTTTTTCATGATACAATCCTTATAATCTTGAAAGCTTTTACAATTTTTGACAACGCCTCTGCTAATACCTTTAATCTCTTTGATTTCTTCACCGTTTATATCTAAAGCGTACATTTTAGCTCTAAGGCCAAGGAATGCTTTAATAATTTGTCCACAAGCCTCGTCTTTAAATTTTCCCAACGTTTTCTTGTTTGATGTAGAGTAACATATGTGATTAGTAGGATAATCTGATGTGACCAGGTGTTCTAGGAAATCCAACTTGTCTTGATATATATCTTGGGTGTTAACCAAATAAATGAACGAGTCCGTATCCATATACATTAGTTTAATATTGTCCATTCCATAATAGGGTAGCAGGACATCATAGTGGTGGGAATACATTAGAGTTTTTGAAATATCCACTATACAAATTCCAATATATATAGGCTTATTGAATACAATGTTACGTTTAGCCATGTGGAAAGCAGCTAGGTTAGAACCATAAATTGTTCTGTCGATAAATGGTGGCTTTGCTATTAGATTTTCAGCTTTTTTGCTGTCAGTCACAAGACGTATGTCTATTCTTTTACGAATATTTTCCATTGTTTTTCCAAAAATGGCAATGTTGAATAATTTGTACATATTTTTCTCAAAATCATTTTTGGCTTGGTTTCGAAGGTTATTATTAAAATCAACGTAAGCCTTTAGCCAAGGTCTTTGTTTAAACTTTAACACACTGTTGTGTATTCGAACCCTCAGAAATGTATGTTTTAAAGAAATTTCATCCTCAACAGTTGGTAACACAGACACACCACCAGAGACTCAGTTATCGATTACTCGACCACACTAGAGCCGTTATTGTGGCGAACTGATCTGTATTGTTCTGTATATATTGTTTGGCTTCCTCATAATAAATGGTCAATCTTAGAAAACACATAAGTGGTGTCAGAAGTAGGATTGATAAATAACGTGTACGGTACCGAAGTTCAACTCCACGCAGTGAAACTTGTGCGAAATGTGCTACCACACGAAATTCAACTCCACGCAGGTTAGAGTATCAGTGAAGCATCTCCCGTCCTCATGGCAGAAGGAATATCCACAGAACTTCTTCAGACTCTTTCTGGGATTATTGCTAGCGCTCTCAGGGAATCCACCACGCGAGGCGGCTTCGGGAATGAGCCGATGTCACCGGGATGGCCCAGACCACCACAGTTCTCAATGTCAGCATACCACGCCGCTGATGGGACCACCATAGGGGACTATTTCACGCGGTTCACATGGGCGCTCGGTCTAAGGTCCCGGAAAACGAACACGCGCAGTACGCACGTGTCTACATGGGCGCCGAATTTAACGAAGCTTTGAAGATCCTAGTAAGTCCCGTCGACCCGGAACCTCTCTCATACAGCGAAATCCAGTCAAGATTGTCGAACCATTTCGACGCCAGCCGCAACAAATATGCAGAGAGCATAAAATTCCGCAACGTCATGCAGAGAGCAGGGGAGACGATCGCCAGCTTCACTCTCAGATTAAGACAAGCAGCAACACACTGTGAGTACTGAGAATTTTTAGACCGCATGTTAATTGAGCAACTGCTTAAAGGTTTGGAATCGAAGGACATGTGTGACGAAATTATTGCCAAGAAACCGGAGAGGTTCACTGCTGCGTACGAGATAGCCTGCGCACTCGAAGCCACCCGGAACACTGCTGACGAGGTTAAGAATTCGAATATAACCTCAAAATCCGAATCAGCCAATCGGGTAGGCTTCGAAAAGCCACAGTCGCGGAGGGGTGGCAACCAATGGCAACGTGGGATATCGACCAATTGTGAACAGAAATCCGACCTATTAAGGCCTCAACAAGGATTGCATCCAGCAAATCAGGGAACATCAAGTAACCAATCGTTGTGCGCCGGGTGTGGTGGGGAACATCCACGCAGTCAGTGCAGGCTCCTCAACGCTGAATGCCGGACACGTGGCAAGAAAGGTCACATTGCTAAAGTTTGTCGGTCCAAACCAAAGCAGCGGAATACAAATCACGTGACCGAAGGAGAACAACCTGACAGCGTTGATGTCATACATCATTTCAACAAAGTTGAGGTCATCGGAACAATGCAGTCTCCAGGGAAGCAGTTGATAGATGTCATCATAGAGGGAACCACCGTCAAGATGGAACTCGACACCGGCGCCCCCTGTTCGATGATGAGTAAACTGAGGTTAGGTATGATCAAATCAAATTGTGTTTTACAGAAGGTTGATCGTATTTTTGCGAGCTACTCTGGCCACCGTATTAACTGCATCGGGAAGACACAAGTCACCGCCACCATTGGCACCATCTCCAGGAACCTCGACCTCTACATTGTCGACGATGAATTCGAGACACTCCTTGGTTGAGAGTGGATCTCTGAGTTTGTGCGAGAGATCAATTTCGAGCAGCTTCTTGGAAAACCAGACCCGTTCCACCAACTCTCCGTCAAACAGCAAAAGGGACTTGACGCCACCCTTAAACGCAACCGTGATGTCTTCAGTGATACCCCGGGAAGCTGTCAGGTCCACCAGTGAAGATGCACCTGAAGGATGGCGCCAACTCAATCTTCTCCCGAGCACGTGACATTCCTGTAGCCCGGCGAGATGCCTATTCCAAAGAAATCAACGCAAAAATCGCATCTGGTTTCTACAAGAGGGTGGACTACTCAGAGTGGGCGTCAACAACACATGTCGTTGTGAAGAAGAACGGCAAGTTGAGAATCACGGGCAACTACAAACCAACTCTCAACCCGCGGATCTTCATTGATGAACAACCGATTCCGAAAGTGGAATACTTGTTCAACCAATTGCGTGGTGCCACCCTCTTCTGTCACCTGGACATAACAGACGCATACACTCATCTCGAGGTCGACGATGAGTTTAGCCAAGCCCTCACGCTCAACACTCCAACCCATGGCCTGATCCGTCCAACTCGTGCTGTCTACGGAGCAGCCAACATCTTCACTATCTGGCAACGGCGAATGGACACGGTTTTGCAGAAACTCCCAAATGTTGTGAGTTTCTTTGACGACACCATGGTTTTTGCCGCTAGTTTTGGCAATCTGATGGAGGCCCTCACCGTGGCACTAGAGCGCTTTCGCCAACACGGTCTCAAGCTCAACCGAGCAAAATGCAGCTTTACAGAACCTGTCCTGGAAGCTCTTGGCCACAAGATCGATGCTTCAGGTATTCATAAGTCTGATGCGCACATCCAAGCCGTACGAGACGTGTCGAAACCAACGACTCCAGACGAACTCCAGCTGTTTTTGGGTAAAGCGACATACTACAGTGCCTTCATCCACAACCTGTCAACGAGAGATCGACCACTCAGAGACATGCTGTTGAAGGATCCTCTTATATGGACACCAGACGGCAACAGGACCTACCAGGACATAAAGGACGCTCTAACCTCACCGCAAGTCCTTATGCAGTACGATCCAACACTACCACTTTTGCTGGCAACGGACGCCAGCAAAACCGGTCTCGGCCCCGCTGTCACACCGGCTCAGCAACGGACTAGAACGGCCTATCGCATATGCTAGTCGGACAATGTCATGTACGGAGCAAAGGTACCCCCAGTTCGACAAGGAAGCGCTCTTTGGGCAGTACAAAAGTTTTTCAACTATATGTACGCTCGACACTTCACACTAATCACGGATCCTACATCCAGAGAAGTCGCTACCAGTCCTGTGCATTAGTCGTATGGCCAATTATGCCGACTACCTCGCACACTTTAACTACACTGTGGTTTCTAAAACATCGAAGCAAAACGCCAACGCTGACTACTGCTCTAGAGCACCGTTACCATCAACCGTCAACAAGATCCAAAACTCAATCTCGCAACAGAGGGAGGAAACAGAGGATTACGACGACTTTGATTTTTTTACGGTTCATCAGACGCAGCAGTTACCCGTCAAGTCCGAAACCATTGCACGAGATACGAGGAAGGACCCTGATCTCGGTACAATTGTCAAACTTCTGGAAGGAGGCCAAGATCTCACCCGCCACGACCTCAAGGCACTCGAGGTAAAATACACGCTCGCTGCCAACTGCTTGATGTTCGAGCACAGAGTAGTGGTTTCACCTGCACTGCGAGATGCTATCCTCAACGACCTCCACGCAGCTCACCTGGGGATCGTCAAAATGAAGGGAATGGCACGTTCCTTTGTGTTTTGGCCAGGCATCGACTCCGACATCGAGAAGCTCGCAAAGCCCTGCACCACATGCGCAACCCATGCGCACGCTCCACCCAAGTTCCGCGAGCATCACTGGGAGTACCCGAAGGCACCGTGGGAACGCATTCACATCGCCTACGCGGGCCCAGTAGTTGACAGCATGCTTCTGATTGTTGTAGACGCCTACAGCAGGTGTCTCGAGGTCAAGACAACAACCTCCACGACAGCTGCAGCAACAATCGCCCTGATGGATGACTTGTTCACAGCGCACGGCACCCCAGTCACCGTCGTTTCAGACAATGGCTGGCAGTTCATCTCAGAAGACTTCAAGGCCTTCCTGCAGAACAGTGGTGTGAAGTGCCACAAGCTTACAGCGCCATACCATCCATCAACTAATGGCCAAGCAGAACGGTATGTCCAAACGGTGAAGGATGCCCTCTACGCGATGAAAACAACCAAAGGAACTCTGCAGACAAACCTGAACGAGTTCCTTCGCCAATTTAGAAGAGCACCGCTCTCTACCACCGGACAATCTCCATCTCAACTATTTCTGGGACGAGAACTTCGGACACGTCTCAACCTGGCGAGACCCGAAGACGTTCACACTAGAGTCTGCGAGAAACAGAAAGCAGAAATGGACTCGACATTCCGCACCTTCGAAGCGGGTCAGTCAGTCTACTTCCGCTCTGGCAACCCGAACCTGGACAAGTGGCTCCCCGGTACTGTCGCAGCCCGCATCGGAGATCTTCACTATGATATCAACTACCGGGAGAAACGAATAAAGCGCCACATCGACCAAATTAGGCCATTTACAGGAATACGGCCAAACACAGAGAACCAGGAACCAACCAGCGATGAACCTACCGAAATTCCTACTAGGCCACGACGTGTTCGGTTCTTCCCAGCACCAGCTACCGCAGTACCAGCCAAGAGAATGCCACAAGTGATCCGTGGAAACCGAACACCAACACCAGCTACTCCAGCTACACCGCGCATGTCTGCACACAAACGCCGCCCAGCATTAAGATTTTCACCATAGACATAACAAGTGCAATTTAAAAGAGGGAGGAAATGTTGTGTATTCGAACCCTCAGAAATGTATGTTTTAAAGAATTTTCATCCTCAACAGTTGGTAACACATACACACCACCAGAGACTCAGTTATCGATTACTCGACCGGACTAGAGCCGTTATTGTGGCGCACTGATCTTTATTGTGCTGTGTACGAAGTACGTCCAGAAAAAAAGTTCCGTTTGGTAATAACATTAAATTGTGTACAGATACAGAAAAAATATTTATTGCACAAAATTCTACAACCCTTAAACTACTTTTCTACATAACTGCCGAAATGTTGCAGGCATTTGTTGTAGCGTGGCACGAGTTTTTGTATACCTTCTTCATAGACGTGTGCCGCCTGTGTCTTCAACTAGTTGTACGTTCCGCTGCAGCGCAGTTCCGCATATGCGCGGTAGACGCTCTGTATCAAGAAGAAACGTGCGCCATTTGGAGAGCGCTGTCAGCCACGTACGCGTTGTTGTGCATGTTTACTCGTACAATGTCGGTGTTGATTGAAAATCCCGCCACTTGTGAAATCAGATCGGTGATTCGTTTTCTGAATGCTAGGAAAGTGAAACCAATTGAAATTTATCGGCAAATTTGCGAAGTGTATGGACAAAATGCGATGAGTGATTCAATGGTGAGAAGATGGGTCCGACAGTTCAATGAAGGACGTAGTGAAGTGCACGATGAAGAACGAAGTGGGCGTCCATCTTTGGTTACAGAAGAACTGGTTCACGCGATTGATGACAAGATCCGGGAAAACCGCAGGTTTACAATTAGTGCTCTCGCTATGGAATTTCTCCAAATCTCACGATCACTAATTCATGAAGTTGTTACCGAAAAACTGAACTTTCGTAAACTTTGCCGACGTTGGGTACCAAAGATTCTTACGGAGCAACACAAAACAAAACGGATGGGTAGTGCACTTCAGTTTTTGACCCGTTACAATGAAGGCGGGGAAGAATTTCTGACACAGATAGTCACAGGAGATGAAACTTTGGTTTCTTACGACACCCCTGAAAGTAAGCGGCAATCAATGGAATGGAGGCACACTTCATCCCCAGCAAAGGTTAAGCCGAAACAAATCTTGACACCTCGGAAAATGATGTGCACAGTGTTCTGAGACTGGAAAGGCATCTAACTCATTGATTTCTTACCGCGTGGTCAAACAATCAACGCAGATGCTTACTGCGAGACACTTAGGAAATTGCGCCGCGCAATACAAAATAAGCGCCGAGGGTTGCTGTCAAAAGGTGTTGTTTTTCTTCACGACAACGCACGACCACACACTGCAAATGTGACGAAAAACCTCCTACAGGGATTTGGCTGGGACGTGTTTGACCACCCTCCGTACAGCCCTTGACCTCGCTCCTAGTGACATTCATCTGTTCACACATCTCAAGTCTTTCTTTGGCGGTCAACACTTCAACAATGACGACGAGCTGAAAGAAGATGTTTCCAACTGGTTGAAGACACAGGCGGCAAACTTCTATGAAGAAGTTATCCAAAAACTTGTGCCACGCTATGACAAATGCCTGCAAAAGTTCGGCAGTTATGTGGAAAAGTAGTTTAAGAGGTGTAGAATGTTGTGCAATAAATATTTTTTCTGTATCTGTACACAATGTAATGTTATTACCAAACGGAACTTACTTTCTGGACGTGCCTCGTATATTGCTTGGCTTCTTCATAATAATTGGTCAATCTTAGAAAACACAAAACACACGATGAATTTTTATCAATTTTAGTCCATGATCTAGAGCCTGTTTAAGTGCCATGTAATGAACAACGTACCGCCTTCGATTTACAAGATGGGGAATTAGTTTTTCAGAGGCGAAAGCTTAGGTTCTGTACACTCTGGTAGGAAAGGTAATCGTTGTGTAGATCATGCAGGTCACATGGGTAATCAACATCAACGTCTAGAATATATTCCACAGGGTCGTCTTCCTTTAGCGTTTCTACATCAACAGTATCTCGAGAAACCCACTGAAATCCACCATCAGGAAGGGAGTGGCACATAGCCCATCCGTATTGGTTGTTGGCACCATCATAGGTAATAAACTGCGATGGTTTCTCGGAATCATAGGTTTCCATGTATTTATTGTTAGCTTCAGCATACCAATGAGAGACCTGGCATAAGCCTCCACGTATTCCAGACTATTAAAAGAATCTGATCGTAATCCTGTAACAATTCCAGTTCAATTCCAGTATAAAGGAGCATAGCCTCGAAACTTAAACCAGGCGAAGTAAAGAAGAGTGCTGCATCCACTCGGTGTTTTTCTAGTGTTTTGTTTCGAAAAGTTTCAAAGCTGTCTGCAAGAAGGAAGTTAGGTAGAGGTAACTATATTCCCCTAGAGTTTGAATTTTGAACCGATTCCACACATTTTAGCATGTTCATAGTCTTCTTTACTAACATCTTCTTGACTTAATTTGTTAAAGAATGCCTCCTTTGGAGGCAAACACGTTCCACTTAACTTTTCCCATGAATCAATGTAGTCATACGGAAATACCCCTTTACGAGTCATTAGCGTTGCATTTTCATTTCCAAAGTACTTGTCTGTTTTAGGTTATGATGTTAAGTTGGAAACTAAGTTTTCCAAACTACTCGGCTTTAACCGAAACGTATCCACAAATCGAAGCTTAACATTTCCAACATAGTTGGTAAAGGAGATGTACTTTTCTTTGAAGTTAGGGATAACGTTCACTCTCTCAGTAGTACATCCCAATTGCTTTACAATAAAATTTGCGTCGTAGCCACTCATATAATGTAGAAATTCAGGAACTGGGTTACGTGTTTTACACCTCAAATTACAGTTAATATGTGCACTTCCACGGTATTCCCGTGTAATTTGACAATGATCTCCAACTTTCCAATCCTCTTTGGTAAATGGTTTTTGACACAAATGACAGGATTCAGAACATTGGAACTCTGCTTCTTGATGCTCAGTTAGAGCCTTTGGAACATTTAATCTGTAAAGGCGACCAATTTCATTAGCTATCTAGATCAAACAATCTATAAAATTTTCTGCAGCGTCAGGTCCACGATAAATAACAGGTTGGCTTGGAAGGTTTGTATTTATGTGTTCCACAGCAGGTGAGGGATTAACATATATACCAAAGCTGGTAGGAACATGACTCTGGTATGGCACTGTATAATTTGCCTCAAGATTGGGTAGATATGTTTGACAATGGTAAGAGAATACTTTCGAAATCTCCATAGATAACGTAGGGTATTCTCAACATTTTTTCCACATTTAAAAATTTCACAATTGGGTTTTTAGTAGGCATTTCAACCCAAGCAATGTCATGCAGGACACACAAAGCTCTATGTTCTTTCAATTTTCCCATTCCTTGTTGGCCACATTGATTATCGAAGTGAGTAAAACACCGTTTACACGTATATATTTTATGTTCATGGTGGGTAATCAGATGTCTTACTAGTTTATCAAAATCTTTGATAAAGACGTAGTGGTTCTGGCCAGATGAAGAACTTAGCAGAAGGAGGTCGCGATGGTCTTGTAGCTCTTGATCCACAACCTTTAGAAGGAACAGTTTGTTGTCTTCTTCCAGTCCAAATACATTAATGGATATGTCGTTGGCTTTCTCAAATTTGGGAATGTCAGCTAGTGATGTAGGAAACGATATTACTGAAAAATCATACTTGTTTTCCAGGTCCGTGTATTTACTAATGCGTTGAGCATCCTTTTTAACCAGTTTTGCTAAGATGGCATACCTAGGTACAAAAAAAACTTTTCATCTTTCAAGTTTTCAGGATTAATGCAGGCTTTTCTTGCTTTTATAGTTGCTGGTAATGGAATATATGTGCTTCCACGCAAGGGATTGTACTTATTTATTTTCAATCGCACTCCTCCCACTGCTAAGAAAGCCCAATTACTCCCTTTTAGCTCAGATTCTTCCATTTCTGTAGTTAACTTTTTAAATTGTGTTTCCAAGAAACTACTTAAGTCTGTTTCCAAAAATAGGGCCTGATTTCGTGTTTAAAAGCACGATCTGTAATTTCATTGGTAGATGTATGAATGAATCTACATTCAGCCACAAGATTAACTTTTATCGACTTGTGTTTTGCTAGTTCATTCTGCAAAGCTTGTATTATTTGCTGTTTGGACTCTTAAGGTATGAATTTAAATCCTTACACGTATCACAACGTATACAATAGGATTTAAGACGACCATCAAAAGACGTTTCATATTCACTAAGTCCATTTTTGTCAGGAACCATTGACAGCAGGTTTTGTCGGCTCAGAGTTTTGTCTTTTAGATGATGACACAACATTACAACATTCTTTATGCCAACGTCCGTTGTACACATTGTAGAATTTACTACCACAGGTTTTGCGCTCATGGAATTCCCCACACGATACTTCATGTCGCTTCCTATATTAGTCTCGAAGAAAAGTCTTTTCACACTCTTTACACATATAGCTAGGAATGGTTTCTTCCATCATGGATGTTGATTTCTGCAAACAACAGCTGCTTACTGTGTATCACAAGGCTAGAGGCTGGTCAGTGAGACGGTCTTTCACGATGTGAACACTGTAAAGGGTAGTAGTCAACTGATTGTATTTCTGCTAAGAGACCTCTTATATACCCTATTTAGGACCATCAGCTACTTACCACGTAGTACAAGGCTGTACAATGGTCGGTGAGACGGTCTTTCACGATGTAATCACTGTCAAAGGTAGTAGTCAACTGAAAATATTCTTACACCCTACTCAAGGTTATCAGGTACTTACTGCATATCAAAAGGCTGTACACTTGTGGGTTGGACACTATTTCTTGCTAAAGACCCCTATAATCCCGACACAAGGCTCTACATGTTAGTTCTAAACACTTACTGTCGGCGCAGAAATTATGTGCACCCAAGTTTGAAGATACATAGCAAAATAACCAAAAGGCCTACAGAATAACAAGTAACATCACCAGTTTTCTCGTTTATTTCTGCGTTGATTGATGATAAAGGTATCTTTTAGAAACGTATTTTAATATCTTTTATCACAGGTGCAATGTAAAAAGTACCGGTTTTTGGCGGGTTTTGAGGGAAACGTTGACTGAAGACATTCACAACTCTCAACACCGTTATGCTAAAGTAACCAAATATAAACATGTGTTAGTCATATATGTTGTTTGTGTGTATGTGAAGTTTCCAACTTTTATCTCAAACACAAACAACAAAACAATCAATAATGTGAAAGGCTCGCATTTCGAAACCGGACTTCCGTAGAAGTTCGTTCTTGGGTGCGTTGTAATCCACATATACTAAGCGTTTGTGATATGTAACTATCCGTAGTGTAAATAAATGGGTTTATTTTATATGGATTGATATGTATTATGATGTTGGTGGCTGTTGTAGGCAGGCGAGATCAGCAGGAAAGTTGGTGCGCTGTTGCCGCATTCGCTCACTGCCTGATCAGCGCGTCCTCAGCACAGAGCATATTCAAGTAAAATGTATTTCGTTTCCACATTTACCATCATATTATCGACATTTTCGGAAATAGGAAATAATTTTTCAAAATAAAAACTGTGAATAGATCTATATTGTGCCCATTTACGATGATGTGGCCTGGCGTGAATTCGAAGGGAGCGCGCTATGACGTCAGCGAGTAGGTTCCGAGCTGTCAGCCCACCAGAGTTTGAAGGAGCCGCGTGTTTCACGTGGAACCAACGGATGTTGAAAGCTGTTATTCTTATAAAGCTTTTGTTATGGAAGAAGGTTATATCAGCACTTCAGAATGACGTTAGGAGTAATTCACCAGCTTATTCCTGATGTTTTGTTGGAATTTACCAACCTTCTGGATCCTTCTATGGATGTAGCCAATGGGACGTAAGATCTAGCAATACGTAATGCGAGTTCACAGATCGATATGTGTCCTTGGGACAGTATAAAAGCCAGCCCTGGCAGAGGTCGGGTACTCACAGTCATCGAACAGTCAACTAGTCGTCATAATAGTCCACGTGTGTGTGTGTCCACGACAGTAGAATACGCCGTTATTCTGAACGAGTGCTCCTTGGAGCTAGGCAACTTATACAACGCTACTATGCCCGAGTGGACATAGACTTTGTGCTACGTTTGTGGTAACATAACAGTGCTTCAAAACTTATAATATTCGCTGGTTGAACACTTCAACAAATTCCAAGTTATGTGAGTGACTTGTTACACAAGTATTTGACTTTGTCTTGTGCTATTCCCACCACTTAAACCAAATGTAAGAACTGGCACCACATTAAACATTTGCAAGTGATAGTAGGCTGCCCTATCAACTTACATTTTTACGGGGAATTATCACGCCAGATTCCGCCCTTGATTTATAAAATACATTATCACCAGGAACTGTAACTATTTACTTGTCCAGTCAGACCACTGGATTACATAAGTGGAATTCATTATTGGCAATGGGCCACGCTAGTAACATGCCTTGTATGCATGAAGAACAGCTCCATGATAGAATAATTTCACTGCCCCAGTTAGTGAATATGGCTAGCAGCTAAGGCGGCGGGATGTGAGAAGATCATGCCAGGATGACCCATTAGGAACGAGGAGCAGGGCCACCTGCGGCATATTTCTGTGGTTGACAGGAGAGCGGAGCGCTATAAGCATGTCCCATGCCCAGCATGTAGCATTCTCAGATCCGTGGTGCCCGGATTCGACCTGCACCAAGGGAGTTGAATGCTTTAACATGTCCCATGTCCAGCATTTTAGACTTCTCAGATCCGTGCTGCTTGGATTCGATCTGCACCGAGCGAGGTCAACTTGCCACGGAAATCATGATATCGTAGACTTCCGAAAAGCCTAAATAATTTCTAGAGCCATGAATTTTCCGCCGTTCCGATAAAACCAATTCACTTTCTCTATTATTAAGAAGCGCATTTATAATTATATGATTACACATTGTTAGGAGTAATTTTTCCTTGCAGTCAAGTTAGACTTGTAGCTGAGGTGCATCCTCAATATTTCATTTTTGATAATTCAGTAATAAGATGGGAAGTCTTACCCCATTCAGAACGCAGCAGATTTACGACACAGTTTATGAATTAATAATTTTTCTTCTGCAAGACAGAATATATTTTTCCAATAATAATAATAATAATAATAATAATAATTGTCTATGAATTAATATTGATAAATACTGAATTATATGAACAGCTATGGAAGTAATATTCCTTCAGAATGATAAATATGAAAGACTATGATAAAAGTGTTGAATATGATTAAACAATTAATTGTTAAGGTAAAAATTGAAAGCTTACGACTTGTTATCATCTAGGGTATTGTTAAATGAAGCTGAATTGATGTTATGTTGTGCCAATGCACTTTGTGAAAGAGGTAATAGAGGCTTTGATCCTCGTCTTTAGTGGACGTAGAGGGAGTCATATCCTGAGATCCACAGAAAGCTGTATGCTTTTTAATAGGAAATAAAATGGGAGATTTCGGGAGTCAGATCCTCTCCCATAAGCTTCAATATGTTTCAAATCCTAAAGATTTCCCCTATGATATTATCAGCTCCAATGATTAATTATTACAAGCAATGTTGTCATGCCAATTTTTTATTATGGCCATCTGAATTCATGTCCAGTGAATTAAATCCTGAAAATTATAAAAGGATATTCCAAGCTAACTTCAACGTAACCAAACATGATTATTATTATTATTGTTATAAAATGTATAATGTAAAGATTTAACTGCTGGGCCCAATATAGTCACTATGATGTGTATTTAACTGCGTTAAGAATTGTGTCGTTTCCTAAGGAAATCTAGAATCAAAATGTGAAACTTCGAGTGTGAAAATAATCCACGCTAGTGTCAGGATTGTAAATAAGTGAATTGTAAATAAGTGAATAGGATGATCGAACAGTACAACTTTATAGGGTAAAGTGAAATATAATTTTATGTCGTCTCTAAAGTGTATAGATTAACAAATGAAAGTGTAATTCATGAACATAGTCTAGCCCATCGGACAATCTTAAAGGAGACTGTAGTTTATTTTTATTTGAGAGACATAAAATCCAATAGGGAATGCGTGTGCTATTTTTTTGCTCTGCCAGTCAGCAGATATTTTCTGAATAAATTTTCTTTGGTGAATTGGTTTATTTTGAAATATGTTTTTAATTCTCTTGTTATATGTCATGACTCTTGCCTTTTCCTTTACGGGGAGCACGAATACAGTGTTTAGTAATTACAGCCAAAGCTCAGAACGCCCTGAGAGAGATCTCATGCTAACACTCTGTTTACTTCTACTTCGCATGTGGTTGTCTGTCATTCCAGGTGTACAGACGGGCACAAAATATAACTTCAATAATATTGTAAACTGGACAATGTGAATGGATGGTCGCCCTACCAACAGTCCTTTCCTCTTGGCCTGGTCCTGGATTTTCATCCCTCACAATCTCAGCATTCATCGTTTTAACCGTCCGACTCATTGCGTAGTGGCTTGCATTCTTGGCTGTCACCGCGAAGGCCCGGGTTCGATTCCCGGCTCTGCCAAGAAAATTAATTCTCGTCGTTTTCCCTCGCGAGGAAAAACTGAGTAGAGGCGGGTTTGATTCCTACCTCAGCCATCCTGGAAGTGATTTACCGTGGTTTCCCACTTCTACTCCCGGCAAATGGTGCCTAACTTAAGGCCACGGCCACTTACTACCCAATTCCTAATTAAATTATTACAAATGCATACACTAGTACCGACATGACAGTGACACAAGTTATCAGACGAATTCTACACACACCCAAGTACACGGGGCTGCATGATCTCGATGTCACAAAGCCCCTAAAAGAATTAACAACAACCTATTTAACCGAGCGAGGGGTCACTCCAAGACAATTAACAACTCGCTGGAGCACCGGATATCGCTCATCGCCATCTCACCCTCTAAATAGCACTCAAAGTCATACGAATTCCGCACTCCGTAAACAGGGTTCTAGGAGGCATTGTGAAGGTATCTACTCCACGATTTCCTGAGTGAAACTGGGAACTCCACATTAAGACAATATCCGAGATACATAAACAGTGACTCACTGATGTGTGTACGGATTTCTTTTGACACGTCTAAGGGCAGAGTTGAACAGTGAATGTTGAAACTGGCAAAGAATGCGATCCTTATCCAAGAAAGACAAAATTCTCTGATAATTTCTTAAGGATTTAATCATTTTCATTGGTTTACTTTTTCTAGTTAAATATTCAGAGTTTGTTTGAACTAAATAGTTTCCATTTAGTAAACATCAATAAAGTAATTTTGTTATGAACAGATAGGAGACAGAGACCTTGTGTTTCATACATTTTAAAGTCGGAGTGTCTTTTTAATATTTTAATTTGGTGTACAGTACGGTACATCACAATAATGTGTCTCTCGGTAGTGATAGAATGTTTAAAACACAGGGAAAGCAAGTCCCAGAAGCATGATGAGGCAATAAATAAATGAATTAATGATTAAGAATTACAAATAATTAATTCACAAGCTCGTGATACAATTAGTAAGAAAAATAAATTATGGGCTAGGTTGTTATATTGTCTCCTATCTGTTCATAACAAAATTATTTTATTGATGTATACCTTTCATCATATCGCAAAATTTCCTACAGTTGGCGCTGTAGAAGTATTTTCTAATACAATACAAATCTACTTAATATGGATGCTCTACATTCCAACAGATGTATTGCATTATGAAGCAGTGGGTACGGACCACTGATCAGACAGTGACGTTCTCTGACGCGCCAGAGGAAGCTTCGTTCTTCCATTTCTGACCGTCATGTGAAACGGTCACAGCCGTGTGTATCGGGCTTTCGCCCGTGCCCAAAGCAACTAAGCGTAAGTACGATTCGATCACTTGATTTATCTGGCATGCTATCATTTTGAATTTCTGTTTCACCATTTTTAATTCTGTGTTTCCATTTGATTTCCTTAAATTATTTTTCTCCCTTTCTTATGATGATGTGAATTCGATCCATGAACCCAAGTCCTTTCGCCTTTGTTTACGTTAGCTTAGCAAACTCTTTGTATTTTGTTATCTTTCTGCCATTTCATGTAAGCGATTTTATGTTTACTTAAATCTATGCTATTTTCCTGCGAGGCTTTCTAACGCTCTGTATTACGTCACAAATTGATGTGCACTCTTTCGAGGCATCTTTCATTTGATTGTCGTATCAGAGTTTGTTTTCTGGGTCAAGGTATCATTGGAGTAGCGGAGCCATGTCTCATTTCGCCTCCAAGTTGATCCTTCCCTCTGTCTTTGGAAAAGTGTGTGAGCAATGGTCTTTGTGTTAGTCACCGTCAATTCGCCATACCTTAATTCCTTTGCTTCTTCGTATGTCGTTGTATTTCGACATCTCTACCTCTATGTAAGCCTATATATTCCTACAAAGCATATTTCTTAACTGATTGATTTTTCCTTTCATTTCCTGTCCCGGTAATGTCATGCAATTTAATGTAACATTTCCTTTATTTTATGTGTTAATTTTGTATTGCTTCCTCAGACTTCGCTATATTACGTAATTCAGTGTCCCCCCCCCCCCCCGTTTCCTTGTTTTTCCTTTTGTTTCCTACCCGCGTCCACCGCCACTCCCCCCCCCCCTCCCCCACCGACACACCCTTCATCGACCGCCCCTTTGGGATTTCACAACATCATGAGCGTCTTAGTTCTGTTTTTTGGCGCTGGCATTCTAGTCCAAGTCATCCTCGTAAGTAGAGGTGTTCTCTTATTCGACTCCATGAGTATCATCCATACTCTTTATTTTTGGGTTTTGTCTTTTAATTTTGGTTATCGAGTCGCGCTTACGGTTTAGTTGTACATTAATTGTAAGTACCTTTTAATTTAGCTTGTTTCATCTTTGTTTGTACTTAAGTTCATTTATTCACTTTTCTCTTGATATTTTTTTTGTGTACCCCTTTTTTGGGTACCATAATTAGTCATTAATTTTATTTTGCTTGTTATTAAGTGATTTTGATGCCTCTTCACGTTTACCTTTCATTTTGTGTTTAGATTAATCCTTACTCTTATGCGCATTTGTTTTATTTTACTTTAAATACATTAGTAAGTAGTTCATTTTGGCTTCGTCCTCTTTCATTGGTAATTTTGAGTTCCCTTATCTCTCGTTCGATTTCGTCGGTCTTGGCTTCGTACTGTAACGCAGTCACGACCTACACGCTTCGGGGTTCTTTGATCAATTATTTAAATTTAATTCCTCTTTTTGATTTGCTTTAAACTATTCATTCGTATCCTTTTTTTGGAAATCATCTTTCTTTCGATCCGGAATCTTGAGCCCAGCACGCATCGAAAGAGACTTCCTTTCCCCCGCTCCTTAGCGATCCTGTTGTTTTTTTATTAGCTCCCACTGTATTATCTGTAACTATGCTATCTTTAGTAGCGTATAAGCACAGTCGGTGCAATATCAAGACAAGTTGGATTTCCTAGAACAACTGGACACATCGGATTATCCTACTAATCACATATGTTACTCTACATCAAACAAGTAAACCTTGGTAACATTTAAAGACGAGGCTTGTGGACAAATTATTAAAGCATTTGTTGGACTTAGAGCAAAAATGTACGCTTTAGACATAAATGGTAAAGAAATCAAAAAGATTAAAGGTATTAGCAGAGGCGTTGTCAAAAATTGTATAAGCTTTCAAGATTATAAGGATTGTATCATGAAAAATGAGGCATAAGGAATACCAATGAACATTATCGCTTCTAAACAACATGACATATCATCTATTAGACTAAACAAAATTGCTTTGTGTCCTGGTGATGTTTTTTGATTCGGATGGTATAGCTACACATGCCTATAGTCATTACTCAATCATTGACCATGCTTAAAGAGTTAACTTATCAATATTAAAATGCTTTACCTCCATGTAGCAAATACATAAACCAAACAATAAAAAAACACCAATCAAGCAAACAAACAAAAAATGGTATTCTAACTCAATAATTAAAATAATTAGAAAACAAATAAAACCAACTACACAATTTATCACAAAAACAATGTATTATGTGTAAATATTGTACATGTATTTAAAATCAATAAAAATATTGTATGGACACTGCTTGTACATTTTAATTACTGCCCACTTGCGACTCCCAATCCAACTGCTAACCTATAGTAATCTTGAGAAATTACCCTTAGTTAGCCAAAACTAGGTAGTCAAAGTATAGTATAACCCATTTATTACCTATATGCGTTGGTATAAGGTGTACAGTCTTGTTATATGTAGTGAAAAAACCTTGTGTTTCGCAAATATGAACTTTCGACATGGACTAAATCAAAAACAAGTAAACAACAAAATTGGAAATCCAAAATTCAACACCTTTAAACTGACATTTTTTAAAACTGTAAATTGGAAATTGGTAAATGGCAATATGTGAAACATTAGAGGTCTAGCTAATAAATGGATAGCGTCTTAGTTAACAAGGCGTAAACAAATAGTAAGCTTGAGACACAAGGATGATGGAACCAAATTAATTAATGAAACATTGTCCAATGAGGGAATTATTAAATTTGGAGTACCCCAGGGATCGGTTTTGGGCCCACTACTCTTTCTTCTATATATCAATGATATAACACAGAACGTTCATTCACATAAGGAAATTTTGTTTGCGGACAATACAACACTCGTAATAAAAGGTGAAACTGAACAAGTCATACAGCAGTCTGCTGACTCCGTTACAGGAGAGTTAACCAAATGGTCACAAAATAATCGGCTCATAATAAACTATAAAAAAAACCAGTATGTCTAAATTTCCACACTATACAGAATAGGAATCCTGCGAAGCCCAATATAACATTAAATGGTCATCAAATAGAAAATAAATCAGAAACAAAGTTTTTAGGACTATGGATAAAACAAGAATTGAAATGAAATAAACATATACAATTTCTGAATACTAAACTGAACTCGATGTGCTTTGCGTTACGTATTTTGAAAACCTGCACTAGCATGCACACATTAAGAAATACTTATTTTGCTTATTTCCATTCATACTTAAGATATGGGGTCATATTTTTAGGTATGACGCCAGATGTACTAAGCACGTTTAGGATACAAAAGAGGGCGATTCGAATTATGGCAAATGTAAACACTAGAGAATCATGTAGACCTCTGTTTAAAGATTTAAACATTCTCCCACTGCCCTGCATATATATCTTTGAAAGTATTATGTTTTTTTTTTTCAAATAATTTAATGAATAAGGATGTTTTTCTTAAAACAAACAATGATGTTCATAGGCATAACACAAGACAAAATCAAAACATTCATATTTCACGCACACACACAAGCATATATCAAAAAGGAACTCTTCACACTGGAGTTAAATTATACAATAAACTACCCCAGTATATAAAACTTGCCCCAAAAATAAAAACCTTTGATAGAATGTTGAACGCTTATCTGCAGTGCCATTGTTTTTAATCTGTAGTTGAATATCTTAGAGCATAGGAGCGATGAAATCTATAATTATATTTTACTTTTCTATTTTAATTGTAATACCTAGCTGTAAGTTGTTGTATTTATAGAATTAAGTTTTCAAATTATGATAATAGAGTAAGGTGTAAATAGTTGTCCAATAAGATTGTATCTCTTAAGATCTGTTATTATAATATGTTATAAATAGTTATAGTATTTGTATTATATACCTATTAGTTCTTTTATTTTATAGATGTAAATTCTGACATGTCCTATATCAAAAATGTATTGTATACATGTATTTGATCAAATGGAATTAATAAAATCTATCTATCTATCTATCATGAAAAATGAAAAGAAAAAAACTAATACCGGTAAATCCTTTACTTTTTAAAACTTAACTAGCTTGGTAATGCTAAGCTGGTTGTGCGTAGCGAACATCTTGCATAGTAGTCACAGTGCAGGTGTTAGCTTTACCTCACTCTCTATAAGACTAGCATAAATATAGATGCGTGTGCTCTTATATACATTGGGTGTTTTGATTAGCCTTTGGCTTAGCTTTAAAGGTTAGGTTAGAGGTGAGGACATGTTTGGTTAGGTTAACTGAGGTTAGGTGAAGTTAGGTTAGGTAAAGTTAGGTTAGGTTAGGTATGTGACCTTGTAGTTTACTCTTTTTGGAAAATCTAAAATGTAAAATCTTAAATAAAAATCTAAAAATGTAAAACCAAAACAAAATCTAAAAGCTTAAAACTAAAAATAAAATCTAAAATGTAAAAATTAGAAAATCTTACATGCATTAATTTAAAATCTTTAAATGAGGTTTCTGTGGGTTAGGTTAGGTTAGGTAAAGTTAGGTCAGGTTATAATGTCATTGGTTTTACGTCCCTTTTAACTACACTGGCTTTTAGAGACGCCGGGGTGCCGGAATTTTGCCCCGAAGGGGATCTTTAACGTGCCAGTAAATGTACTGACACGGCTCCCTCGCATTTGCGCACCCTCAAATGCCAGCTGACTGCGCCAGGTTTCGAACCTGCAACCTTGGGCTCAGCAAGCGAGAACGTTACCCCTGAGCCACGCAGCCAGACAGTTAGGTTAGGTTAGCATGCCATATGTGCAAGTGGTTGCGTGTAGTGACCATTTTGTGCATTAGCCCTGTGTGTAAAATAATAAATTAACTATTAAATAAATAAAAATTTTGAAGTTAAAAAATCTAAAGATATAATATTAGGTCTAAGAACTTGTAATTTAGTCTTTTTTGCAAAAACTAAAATCTAAAACGAAAAAATCTAAAACCGAAAAATCTTAAAATGTAAAGTATAAAAAATGTAAAAACTAAAATGTAAAAATAGAAAATCTCACATGCATTTAATTTAAATCTTAAAATGAGGTTTCTGTAATTGTGGGTTAGAGAATTTTTGGGTTAATTACCTTGCAGTTTAGTGCCTTGAAAGAATAAAAATAAAAAATAAATAATAAAATAAAGAAATTAAAAAATATTAAAAATTATATAAATAATAAATTAATCAAAAACAATTATTATTATTATTCCTTTTAGCAACGTTACACAGTCGACCTCTCTCTATGACGTCAACCACAGTCTCAGAGTGTGGCGGCCATCTTGCCCATTAGCCCTTGCGCCAGCCATGACTGTTCCCTCGATAAGAATAACATAGGGCTGGTTGCGCGCGGCGGCCATCTTGCCCATTAGCCCCTGCGCCAGAACCGCCTAATATTACCTACTTACATATTATAATGTGTATCAGGTGTCTTACATTGGCCTGCTAAGTGGGCATTATTCAGCGTATTGGTGAGGTGTACCATACTAACTGACGAGCCCAATGGTATACTGGTGCGAAACGCTGACACTATTTGAGCTTAGCCGGACCATTTAACATAATTTTGTTTCATATGGGATTTTCAAGATGAAATTTCTTAGTCTGGTGGCGTGGGTTCTATGTATAAAAGTTTCATGGTCGCAAAATTAAGTCATATTAAACATATTTATGTCTTTCCTATGTCCAATCATTGCATTACAGTATATTTATCCTCCATCCTTTGGTTCTATCTTGCAGTGTGATTCTACATTTGCTACCTTGCCTTCTATGTTAAGTTACCACCAGAATGGTACAACTGGACTCAGTGGCGTAGCCAGAGGAAGGGGGGACAAGGGCCCCCCCCCCCCCCTACAAAATAAATCCAAAAATTGGGGTGGACATAAGCCTTCATATTTTCTTACGGCTCGAACAAATTTAGAACCTACAACAAAATGGTTATACAGTAAATTCGTTGACATAGAATGTACTAACAATCTCTGTATGGCCAGTCAGCATTTCCGTGTCTGCACTGCTTGGAGGAGCTGAAATAACAGGGTAGAAATTTGGATTGTGAAGTGGGGGGATTTTCCAAGAACATTAGGTGCCTCAGTACTGGGGATACAACCAAGTGATGATGACAAATGTCTACCAAGGAATTATAACATTGCCAATTAGCAAGAGACCTCTCTGGATGGGGGCAGTTATAGCTTGTAAGCTTACACTCTCTTGTCAGCTATTAATTTCCATTTCCTGTAAACAGCAGTGTTAAAATATCCAGGCTACAATACTCGCGTAGCGTGGTTGAATGTCGCCACTGTCGGAATTTACGGTGGTTGTGTGTCTGTACAAGAGGAGTGATATAGTTTGTATGTGGTAGTATTGGGGAAGAGTCGCGAGTTGTTTCATAGTTGCTCTTTTCTTTTTGTCACATTACCGAATGTTTAGTAGATCGGCCGCTTTGTCTTAAAGAACTGGGTACATCTTCGGTAAGTTATGAAAAGTTTTTATTGTAGGTGTAGAAAATTAATGCCATTTCATTATATAGAAACAGCTTTTACAAATAATTTTCTCTGTACGAGAAAGACGCATTGCTTACTGATAGAATGTGCAGTTATTCGATTTTTTTATAAGTTCGTATTTATTTATTATTATTTATAGTGTGTTACAGTTTCCTCTAAATAATAATAATAAACAAGAATGAGGTCCACGGCAAACATTAGGTTTACCTTAAAACAGCACTGTATAAATTAGACTAACAATAATAGACCTAAATATTTTGTAACGTACCTTCTTTGTTTGATGCCTTTATGAGTATCCCTTCTTCCTGTTATCTCCTCATGGGTTTTTGGACATATTCATTCAATTGACTAAAACATTTCTGGTAAATAAACTATTTAATAAACACCAAGAAATAGTGCGGTATTAATGTAAAGAACATTCTGAACTGAAACGTGTGAATATGCCATAATAGAAGTATTCTGATTACTGATGATTGAAAATCGGAGCGGCAGAGACATATATAGACAATGACACAGCAGTGAGCTGCCTCAAGATAAAGCAACGCAGGACGGAATTCAGACAGACATGAACAGACTGAAGATTTTTGTCCTAAGCTAAAAATTAACCCTAAAATGCTTATAATCACAAGTAGTTCCGTGAAGAACCATATAGCCTATTTTCATATATCCTACAGGTCATCTTTATTTTTAAAAATCCTGCCTATGAAAAGGAACACCATGTAGGATTGTTCTGTATGTAAGCCATAGACTTATGCACCATTAGATGAAAATTATAGCTTAGGTTCATTATTCAAACGTTCACTTCGATCGCATGATTAGGACACAAGAACTAAATTTTAAAATATCGCACGGCAGCCATCTTGGGGTAATGAAACAATTGAAATTAATTAGATGCCAGTAGATTTTGTATGCACTTTTACCGTACTGTTTCACTGTGCTCGGATAATTAAATCGCAAGTCAATTCCATTCAAATGTTTTAACTTCGAAAATTATTGCCTAGGTTGATTATTCAAACTTTCACTTCAATCGCATGATTAGGACACAAGATCTAAAAACTTAATTTTAAAATTTTTCACAGCCGCTATCTTGAAGTTATGTAAACAATTGAACCAAATTAGATGTCAGTAGATTAGAATTTGTATAAACATTTACAGTTTCAAGTTGCATTGCACTTGGATGGTTAAATCGTGTGACGTATCCATTACAATGCTTCAAGTGATTAATAATCCAGAGGAAATAGCAAACACTTTTAATGACTATTTTCTGGAATTTTCACAACAATTATTAAATAAATCACAGGTAAATACACTAAATTCTAATAAAAAAAAATATATGCAGTGATTCTTTATTTATAAATCATGTCACAAGTGAAGAGGTAAGAATAGTTATAAAAGAGCTAAAAATAAATTCGGTGCTGGCATTGATGGCATCCCTGATGCAATTTTAAAGAAATGTGCAGAAGATATAATAAATCCACTTACGCACCTAATAAACAGTTCAATTCTCTCAGGAACTTACCCGGATATTTTGAAGTTATCAAAAGTAATTCCAGTGCAAAAAAAACGGTTCAAAAGATGAATTAGATAACTATCGTCCTATTACCTTACCAACTGGTATTGCAAAAATTGTGGGGAAAAAATCATGTATAAGAGACTGATAAGTTTTATAGAAAAAAAATATTATCAAATTCACAACATGGATTCAGAACGGAAAAATCTACACAGACAGCAATTTACGAATGTAGTAATAGTATACTGAAATTAACTGACAATAAGGAACATGTAAGTGGCCTATTCTTGGATTTATCGAAAGCATTTGATGTTGTTGACCATAAAATCCTCCTTACAAAACTAAATCAATATGGTATTAGAGGTCTAGCTAATAAATGGATAGAGGCTTACTTAACAAGGCGTAAACAAATAGTAAGCTTGAGGCACAAGGATGATGGAACCAAATTACTTAATGAAACATTGTCCAATGAGGGAATTATTAAATTTGGAGTACCCCAGGGATCGGTTTTGGGTCCACTACTCTTTCTTCTATATATCAATGATATAACACAGAACGTTCATTCACACAAGGAAATTTTGTTTGCGGACGATACAACACTCGTAATAAAAGGTGAAACTGAACAGGTCATACAGCAGTCTGCTGACTCCGTTACAGGAGAGTTAACAAAATGGTCACAAGATAATCGCCTCATAATAAACTATAAAAAACAGTATGTCTAAATTTCCACACTATACAGAATAGGAATCCTGCGAAGCCCAATATAACATTAAATGGTCATCAAATAGAAAATAAATCAGAAACAAAGTTTTTAGGACTATGGAAACTGCAAGACTTGAAATGGAATAAACATATACAATATCTGAATACTAAACTGAACTCGATGTGCTTTGCGTTACGTATTTTGAAAACCTGCACTAGCATGCACACATTAAGAAATACTTATTTTGCTTATTTCCATTCATACTTAAGATATGGGGTCATATTTTGGGGTATGTCGCCAGATGTACTAAGCATGTTTAGGATACAAAAGAGGGCGATTCGAATTATGGCAAATGTAAACACTAGAGAATCATGTAGACCTCTGTTTAAAGATTTGAAAATTCTCCCACTGCCCTGCATATGTATCTTTGAAAGTATTATGTTGTTTTAAAATAATTTAATGAATAAGGATGTTTTTCTTAAAACAAACAATGATGTACATAGGCATAACACAAGACAAAATCAAAACATTCACATTTCACACACACAAGCATATATCAAAAAGGAACTTTTCACACTGGAGTTAAATTATACAATAAACTACCCCAGTATATAAAACTGGTCCCAAAATAAAACATTTGATAGAATGTTGAAAGCTTATCTGCAGTGCCATTGTTTTTACTCTGTAGTTGAATATCTTAGCGTATAGGAGCGATGAAATCTATAATTATATTTATCTTTTCAATTTTCATTGTAATACCTAGCTGTATGATATTGTATTTATAGAATTAAGTTTTCATATTATGATAATAGAGTAAGGTGTAAATAGTTGTGCAATAAGATTGTATCTATTAAGATCTGTTATTATAATAAGTTATAAATAGTTATAATATTAGTAATATATACCTGTTAGTTCTTTTATTTTATAGATGTAAATTCTGACGTGTCCTATATAAAAATGTATTGAATAAATGTATTTGATCAAATGGAATTAATAAAAATCTATCTATCTATCTATATCTATCAACTTCGCTTGGCCGCCATGTTCGTTTTGTATTTTACAGGTTTTATAAAGTCAAATAGGTAAATCTTTTAGTAGTACCCTTTATCACTGTAAAAAATTTCAGTGTGATATCTGTTACAGTTGCGGAGATATAGAATGCCTGTGAAATAATTCGCGTGGCCCGCATGTTGGATTGGTGAAACGTATCAAAATTTGAAAGGTACAGTTGAGGTCGGTCGAGGTAGTAGTGTGTGCTTACCGAGTTTCACTGAAATCGCCCTGGCCGTTTGCTTTTATAAGGAGGGGGTGGGGGTGCACACTGTTCTGGTTTTGATATTTTAGTAAACTGATTCAGTCTGCTTACTCTAATTTATAATATTTTAGGTTTCACTGCATTCAATGATTCACACACCATTTTCACTTGCAAGGCAGAGCAGTGCACTACTCTTTTATTTTTCTTGAAAACAAAATACATACATAATAAGTACCAACATAACAGAAAAAACATTTGGTTATAACCCTTGCCAACTTAACATGTTTTAACACACTCCCGCAAGGGTGTAATCAAATAGTTTTTTGTCTTTTTTGTTTTTGTTTTCCACTTACATAATGGAAATGACACTGATAAACTCTAAAAATCACACTTTAAACATAACACGGTTTTTTAGATTTGCAAATTTACCAGGAAGAAGAGGTTTAGTTAAAATGTCCGCAACATTTTGATCACTAGAACAATACAGGATCTTGAACCATCCTTTCTTGTATTCATCTTTAACCAGATGATATTTAACATCAATATAGATACACTTTCTGGTCAACTGGTTTGCTTGAATCATTTTTATGCAGCTGGTATTGTCCACATGCAAGTTTACGTTGATAGTTTCTTCCAGTAGCTCCTCAAGTACAGATTTCACATATTTCATTTCCTTGCAGCATTGGGCGGCTGAAATGTACTCAGCTTCAGTTGATGATTGAGCTACAATAGACTGTTTACGAGAGCACCAAGCAATTGGACCATTAGCGTAGTACATTATGTAACCTGAAGTACTCTTGCATCCCTTTCTGTCCCCTGCATGATCAGAGTCGCAGAATACTTCTAGAGTATGTACATTCTTGACATTGTTTGAGTAGTGAATACCTTGTTCCATGGATCCTTTTAGGTATCTTAGTGTCCTTTTGATGTTGACAACGTCTTGCTTCGTAGGACTTCTTGTGTATCTGCTGGCATAGTTGACAGCATAGCTGATATCTGGTCTTGTCTTGTCTTGCAGGATAGGTACAGCAGGCTTCCCACTGCTTCTTAACATGGAAAGCTGGTTTGGGAAGTTTTGGCATCATCATGAGAATTATCTTGATGTCTGAGATTGGAGTACTTGTTGGTTTTGATGTTTCCATGTTGTATTTTTCAATGACATGTTGAGCATATCTTTCTTGACTGATGAATATTCCATCTTTGTTTTGAGAAATTTGCATTCCCAGGTAGGTCTTGGGTTCGAGATTTATGGAAGTCTCGAATAGCTTCTTCATTTTCGTCATTAGTTCTATAATCTGTTGCTCATCTTCTCCTATCACCATCCCATCATCCACATGGATAGCAACAAATAATTTCTTTCCTGAAGTGGACTTGAACACACATTGGTCTGTTTGAGTTTGTTTCAAACCTTCGCTTTTGAGCTAGTCCGTCAGACGTTTGAACCATTGTTGGGGTGCCTGTTTGAGACCATATAGTGCTTTTCTTAGTTTACATATTTTTCCTGAGACATTAAAATCTTCTGGAAGGCGCATGTATATCTCAGTTTGTGAGTCACCGTACAAGAAAGCAGATTTGATGTCATAGGTTGATGTCTTAAAACCTTCTGAAGCTGCTATAGCCAATAACATTCTCAGAGTGTTTGTTTGTACTACTGAGCTGAAAATGTCCTCATAGTTTAAGCCCTTTTTCTGTTGGAAGCCTCTAGCAACCAATCTTGCCCTATAACGACCGTCTTCTTTAACCTTGAACAACCAGCGACTAGTAACGATTTCTTTACCTTTGGCACATTCTTCATTGACTAAATCCCAAGTTTCATTTTTCTTGAGGCAGTCCTTTTCCTCTTGTATGGCCTTCTTCCATTTTTCTCTATCTTGACTCTGCATGCAGTCTTCATATGTAAGAGGTGAGTCATCTGTAAGCAATGCATAATCTTCATATTACTTTGGCATTTTTATGTCTCTTTTTGGTCTTTGGTTTGGTTGTGGATTTATTGGTGCATCATCTTCATCACTTGAGGGTTCATAATCCGATCCAGTATCTTCATCTTTTGCTTCCTCACTATCTGTTTCATCTTGACTTTCATGGTTTATTTCATTTTCCTGGTTGTCTTCATCTTCAAGTAAATTTTCAATGGTGATACTTTGGTTTTGTAATGCAGGCTTCTTGCCATTTTCTGTGTCAAAGAACTTCACATCTCTGGATACATAGAACACCCGATCTTCCTTGTCCCAGATTCTGTATCCATTATTGGAGTAGCCGACAAAATAACCTTTCTTACCTCTAGGATCTAGTTTCTTCAGATGCCCGAGACTCTTGGTGTAGACCACAGAACCATACTGTTGAAGGCGAGAGAGATCTGGTTTTCTGTGGTACCATTTTTCGGCAGGAGTGGTGTCACAACTGTTACCGTTGAACTCCTGTTTTGAAGATAGGCAGAAGTTTCCACTGCAGTTCACCACATTTCATTGGGAAAATTTGCATCATACAGTAGCCCTCTCATTTTGATTCTTAGAGTCAGATTCATCCTTTCAGCAGTGCCGTTCAGGTGAGGTGTACGAGGTATGGTATAGTCTAATTTGATACCTTTACCCTTACACCAGTTCTTGAAGTCATTAGACAGATATTCTCCACCATTATCAACTCTTATTTCAGACACTTTTAGGTTATGATTGTTTTCTGCTTCAGCAATATAGTCCTTTAAAAAACCTTCAGCTTCGTCTTTGGTTTCTAGCAAATACACTTGTACAAAATGGGTGAAATCATCTATACATACCATAAAATAGTTCTTGTTGTCAAAGGTTGGTGGTTCAATTTTACCACACAAGTCTGTATGTATAATTTCCAAAGGTCTCTCTGCTCTTTTTCGTACTGTGCTAAAAGGATTTCTGTTGAGTTTAGCTATAGCACATATTTCACATCTAGGGTTAACTTTGGATTTACTTAGAGAAATCGGCACTCCCTGACATAGGTTAGGAAGTTTCTGTAGATTTCCAAAGCTAATATGGCCTGATTTCTTGTGCCATACCATGTGTTCTTCTTCAGTTTGGGTTAGGAGTATTTCTTCTTGATGTTGAGCGATTAAGTCCACAACAAACAATCCACCTGGAGTTTTCTTTCCTGTAAGCACAACTTTATCATCCTTCAAAAACAAAACTTCTTTATTTTTGAATCTTACCTCTCCATTGTTTTCAGTGATGGCATTGACAGAGAGTAAGTTTCTGGTAAGTTTTGGCACATAAGACACATATTTAAACAACACGTTGTCAGTTTCAATGTCTCCTGACAACACAGCGTTCATTGTTTCACCTCTCTTTGCACTGTATATTTTAGCTTCTGATGATTCAGTCACGCTTATTTGTCAGATGTGATGTAGAACCAATGTCTACCACAAACATATTTTCATTTAGTTTTTCACAGAATAACACTTCACCATACTGTTCAGATTCTGCAAAGAAGGATACTTTGTCTTTCTTCTTTTCATGTTCTTCTTTGAACCAGCAGTTGTCAGACACATGATTAGATTTCTTACAGTAAATGCATTTCTTACTGTCAAGCACATTGTTTCTTTTCTTGAAGCATTCTTCTTCATTGTGAGTGTCACGTTTACAGATCTTGCAATATTTCTTCTTTGGACATCTTGTTTTAATATGCCCTTCTCCCCCACTTTTATAACACTTCACTTGAGACCCTTTTGACCCCTTGTATTTATTTTGTGCACCAAAAACAACACTTGTCTCTTCTCACTTAGGCCTACTTGACAACTTGTAGTCTTCTTCAACACAAAGTCTAGCCACAAGATTTTCAATGGATCTATCTGAAGTAGGTGTAGATTCCCATGCACTTAAGAAATAGTGATATTGCTCAGGCAATGAAAAAAGGATTTTTGCTATAACCATCTCTTCAGATATTTCTTGTTTGAATTGTTGTAGTTTGAAGACAATATTTCTTAGATGGCTGATGTTCATCATCATTCCTTTAGTTTTATCAAACTTAAAACCATGGAAGTCCATGAGCAGCTGTTGTTTTTGTTGACTGGTATCTCTTCTGAATACACCTCTGAGTGCTTCATACATTTCTTTGGAAGTAGTACATGTCAGAATATGATTTTTCACCACCTTGTCAATTGTTCTCAGAATATAATACTGAGCTTTAGCATCTTTGGCCAACCATGCCTTTCTTCTTTGAGCTGCATCTTGTGGTATTTCAGTGAGAGGTTCTTGTCCATCAACAGCTTCCCATACTTGCTTGGCTTTAAATAGAATTTGAATTTCAAAATCCCACAGTTGAAATGTGTCAGAGCTGCTGAGTTTTTGTATGCTGTGTAGTTCACTATCTTCTGATGCCATTGTTTTGCTTCAACACGCTGCACAGTTCTTGATTATTTATCTAGTTTCACAGTTTACCCATTGCATTTGGCGCATCTGGGCCCATGACCTGTTCTGGTTTTGATATTTTAGTAAACTGATTCAGTCTGCTTATACTCTAATTTATAATATTTTAGGTTTCACTGTACTCAATGATTCACACACCATTTTCACTTGCAAGGCAGAGCAGTGTACTACTTTTTTATTTTTCTTGAAAACAAAATAACATACATAATAAGTACCAACATAACAGAAAAAACATTTGGTTTAACCCTTGCCAACCTAACATGTTTTAACACACACATGGACAAAAGATGATCTCATAAGCCTCTTTTTTTTTCATAAATGAAAATACGCTAAAATATATGAACTCCCGCAGTAATAGATGAGGACCTAATGGGACCCCTCCAAACAAAAATCCTGGCAACGCTACCGTACTGCAACTGGTGACTTTATTTTTAGACACATATTATTGAATTATAGAGAAACCTTGTTAGATTTCTTTAAAACAACAAATTTGCCAGCAACTTTCAAAAGTTCATTGAAGCACCAGTTAAATTATTCTTTAATTATTAGGCCTACACCCACAGTACATTTCCTTGGCTTCAAGATTGTTTGTGTTTTAACCCTTTATAGGTCCTTGGGATACTATCTTCCCACCATGTATTTATTGAAAAGTGTTAGTGAGAGACTCGTCCCACCCCTTTCATTTCAAGCAGTCCCATATGCATCCACAAGCTAGATGCACAGAAATATTGAAAACCCATTAATTTGATGTATACTGTCATCAGAAACCAAAGGTGGGAAGCATATATCCCAGTGGTCTCCACAGTGCACGTGCCCGCCAGTTCGATTGTGTTGAGTGAAAGAAATGCATGTTTTACAGAAGAAGGTGTTTCTTATTGAAGATAAGAGATTTGTAAACGTTGGTATATAACTGAAATACAATGTTAATAATGGTTTTGGTCACTTGAGTAAATATATTTCAGCTAGAATGGAAATAATTATCCTGCTCAGAGTGTTTGCCATAGAATAGAAGATTTTTTAAATTAATTTTTTTGTGTTTTTAGTAAATATATTTTGAAATTATTGAATTATATTCGAATATACTAACTTTTTAACATTCCAAAATCAATTTTACATTTTTTGTGCAGATTTCGGCAAAGATGATATAGGTCACTGACTTTGTGTTGCGTGGGAGTTACGTTTTCTTTTTAAATTATAGAGCGTGATGGGTGTTTTTATATATGATATCCTGTTAAATAAACCTCATTATTGAGTGATAACCAATGAATCATCATAATTTGGAGGTGGGAGATTATTACCCCATTGCTCATTAAACAAACATACTGTCAGATGTGGGCAGTGGGATAATAATTTCCCACCCCATATTTCATAAAATAGAATCTTCACCCATAAAATTGTTGCATATTCCTACTCATCTATCATCCCCAATTACAAATGCGCAAAAAAAAACACAAATATTTTATACCCCCAGTCTTTTGCCCTATAAATGGTTAATAATTATTGCTGTCAGCTCGATGTCATGATCATGGGAGTTGACAATAATACATTTCATACTACAAGTCCCTTCCTCATAGCACTGCCTTCGTAATGTAACAGGCCGTACTGTAGGAAGCGCGCGAAGGCAATCAGCTGATCGATTAAGGCGAATGTTACGAGTTGTTTTGTGGGTGTAATGCGAAGTTATTGGGAGCTTTTTGCGAATAATTGGGGTTGTTGGGTTTCAGTTATTTATTTTTAAGTATGTTAAATGCCCTTTTTCTAAATTATCGTAATTTATCACATCAAGATGCACATAAATATCTGTAATTGAAATAGTGAGGCTATGCCGTTTAGGTTAGGTATGCTATCTCCACGTGGAGAGTTGAGTTAATTCAGAGGACATATTGCTTCTTGTATATAATAATTGAATATTTACTGTATAGCACTGTTTTGTGTAAATACAATGTGTTGTGTGTAGAAGTGTGTGTGAAAACAAGCAAGTGTCACTATGCCAAGAATTTGTTGTGTGCCTGGATGCAAATCCAGCTACACGGTTACACAAATATTTTCATTTCCTTCCTACAAGGAAAGAGTTAATCTATGGAAGAGGAAAATACCAAGGGAAAATTTATCAGTTACTAGGAATACGGGAGTATGCATCATTCATTTTCCTCAAGATCAAATTGAGAGAGAAATCAGAGCAACCCGTGCTGATTGTGAGTCCTGCTTTTGTCTTTGTTGTTGTTGTTCAGATTTATAGGAAGTTAGTGAGTTTTATGTGATACAGAACAAGCTTACAAGTAATTAAAAGGATAGTAACTGAGCCTGAATTTGTAGTGTTCCATGGGTAGGGAATATTGAGAATAAGCTGCCTTTTTTCCCTGAAGCTAAGTAAGATTAAAAGACAGCTTAAAATGTAGAACTAATTTGGGCGAACATATTCCTAAATAACTATAGTAAAATTCAAACAAATGTTTGTGTGGAAGAAAGTGGCTCATAACGATCTTGAAAGGATAATGCCGGAAGTTCCAAGAAGAAAAACAGGAAAGCTGCCGTATTTATGGACATCTAAATGTATGATGGTAATGCTTTATATTATTATACTTTTTTTTGCATTCGTTGTTTCCATGCTTTTATTAATTCATAATAAGATTTGTTAGGTGGGCTCACAAGTAAGACAATCGTTATCTTTTGACTGTCCTTATCACGTTTTAAACCTAATTCTCCTGAAATTATGTCGGCCTTATTTACTATATTTCGAAAGATCACAGTGTTAAGGTTTTCATTTGTAATATTAATGCAACATTCGTCAATATTTCTTAACTGAAATACAAATTGTATCGCATAACTACGATGTTTGCTTGCATTGAGCGGGTCTAACGGAGCTAGCTGATCGCCTCTTTCGGTGACGTCACCGGAGCTACAATACGGCCTGTACATTACGAAGGCAGTGCTCATAGTTATCATCACATGTAAAACAACATGGCGCCTGGTGAAAGCTGTGCAAATAGTGCTGTAGTAAATAAGCTTAAAATTACTGGTAAATTGTTGTGTTCGAGGTGTAAAAATATAGGAATGGACTCCAAGTTGTGTCCATCTTGCGCCATAAAGGTAAAAAACGCGAATGTTGTGGTGACTAGGGCCAAAGAAAAGCTAGTTGAGGAAGCCACGTGTGAAAGCATCACAACTTGTGAACACGACTGTGATTATCAGGAGCTTAAAAATGAACTAGCGTCTAAAGATGAAATAATCAGGTTACTGAAGGAGGATGTGAGTCGACTTGTCGGAAGAGAAAATACGTTTAAGTATAGACCAGGGCGAAAGAAGTGAAAAGTGGACTCATGTTGTTAAACGTGGTACTGGATCAACTAGGCCAGATTTTAGGCCTAAGATCGTGGACAATAGTGTGTGTGTGCCGCTTAGGAACTCATTTGGGGGACTCCAAGAAGTAAGGGACGATAACACATCAGTGAAAAAAGTGTGCCTAAGCCTACCAAACAACAGAAGAAAGTAGGTAAAATGTTGATTTATTCGGACAGTCACGGACGCGGAGCAGCAGCGAATATATTGGCGAGGGTAGCACTACAGAACAGGAGACCAAAGGTATAAAAAAATAGGTAATGAAATTTGCCGAAGTACCTTTAGTTATGGTATCCGGAGATGTTAAAATAATAGATGTTGACTCGTCCGCTGCCATAAACCCACCCAGCCTTCCCAAATAGATACACGACTTATATAGCAGAAATGAATTCTTTTGTAGCCATCTTGCTTACTAAGTCAGGAATGCCAACCCCACGCATTTGGTACTATTTCACATCGGGTATAGAACGAGTAAACAAAAGAGCGTCGATAAAGTAATGTAATGAAAAATTGCGCCAATTGTCAGTGTTTATTTATGTATTTATAATGTTTTACATACAAAAACAGACCTAACCTGGGGCTTACGCCCCAGACCCCCTTGCTTGTGGTACTAGCAGTAATTTTCGACCAGGCAGTACCTAACCTAGTAGCGGACATAAATTCTATCTTGTTAATGTTTTACATACAAAAACAAACCTAACCTGGGGCTTACGCCCCAGACCCCCTTGCTTGTGGTACTAGCAGTAATTTTCCGCAAGACAGTGCTGAACTTAGTGGAAATTTGTAACAAATTCAAACTTTACGTGTCATATGGTGAATTTTGTATTGGACATGTTGGTAACGTACTCAGATGTTCGTTTTTTTTGGTGTCACATGACGTAGGACGTAGTGTCCAAGATGGCGTCCATAGTGAAATGAAGACAATGCTAAAAGCATTATTTTCGTAAATAATCAATTAAAAGGAATTATTCCGGTGCAGCAGTGGCAATTGAGAAAGTGAAACGACTCCCAACATCTCTGAGAAAGGTTTGTCAATCATAAATACTATATTTTCAGTAATATACATTTTTATTTTCAGTAACACCTTGTTGAAAGTTACGACGACTTGGTCTCCTGTTCTGTAGTTTTAATGATTCGGTATCTTCGAGTGATTTTGTGGTGATCGTTGGCGGCTCTAATGATGTTTCAAGAAATGAAGGTAAAAATGGGATCAGCTCTCTGAAAGGAACTCTATCTTCGCTCACCCACACTAACGTCGTAGTTGTGAACCTTCCCCACAGGTATGATCTAATGGAGAAATACTGTGTAAATGAAGCTGTAAAAGACACGAATATAGGGATTGCGAAGGTGTGTAAGCATTTTCGCAATGTTCAATAGCTAGATGCACACTAGGCACGCTCAACATTTGAATAAGCTATGTAAGGACGTCTTAAGTTGTGAAATAAGTAAAATTATAAACATGAAGTTAAAAGAAAAGGTAGACATCATTACATTACAGTGGGCACTTGGGTATCAGAATCAGGGAAACTGTTAGAAGAAGCTGGATCTGAAAAACAGATTCAGCAGGTGTATTCAGAAACCACTAATAGTTAATTAAATGGGTTCAATATTGATTATAATATGCATATCTACCATCAAAATGTTCAACATCTAAGTAATAAAGTAGATCATTTAAATAACCTGGTAAATTCAAAAAACTACAGTGTTGCTGCACATTGGTGTGAGAGGGAGGAAATAAAAACCATGCATCCAGATAATTATATACTAGCCAGTAGTTACCGTCGAGAAGAAATTAAAGGTGGGGGTGTGAGTCTGTACTGTAAAATAAATGTTAGATCAGGGGCGTATATAAGGGGGTCCCCCCGAAATTTTTGTCACATATAATATTTGTTTATGAATTCAAACATTAAAAACCAATATTATCATGTACTATTGTTACTAAGTGACGTATGGCAATGTTGCAAAGCAAGGCGAAGGTAGAGCAATGTAAACAGTGTGACAATCAGTTTGCTCTGATCTTATGAGTAACAACGTAACCTCTTATTACTCTCCAGTGCCTTCGCTCTTATGAACGAACAGAAGTTTTTTCAATAAATTGTATACCCTTATCAAACTTTTGGCAAATTTGCCTCTCTCTGTAGCTACCGGTACTGCCGAACGGAGTTTGAGTTGGTTGAAAACATACTTAAGAAATTCTACTTCTGAAATGAGACTCAATGGTCTAGCATTGTCATCTATTCACAGAGACATACATCTCACTGACGAAGTTATGAACCGATTTGGCAATGCTTCAAGAAACCTTGACTTTATATTATACGGTAGTGTGAGTTGTAATTTAAAACAGTAATATTAATTCTTTGGATGTAAATACTATCAAGTGAGCAAGATTATTGTATTAATAAAAAGTTGTGTTTGACATTAACCAACCATAAAACATCACAATAAATTGGTTGAAAAAGTGATGTCAGATAGCCTTAAAACTCATCATTTTGCACCAAATTATATAAAAGTTTCCCGGACCCCCTATTCTTTGGGCCTATGCCATGCCCCCTAACCCCCGGATGGGCACCCCCTGAAATAAAATTCTATATACGCCCCTATGTTACATACCAGGAATTGGGGTGGGTTAATAGCTATGGAAGGGATCATGACTTTGAGGTAGCAGGTATTTTAATTCAGCGGAATGATGATTTTGAAATATTTATAGCAGGAGTATACAGAGCCCCGAGTGGAAATATGGAAATATTCCTAAGACAGTTTGATTTACTTCTGAATAAAGTAGCCTAAAAATATAGAAACATAATAGTAGTTGGTGATTTCAATATAGACTGGTTTGCACACGACAGGTCCCTCGAGACATTCATAGACATTGTATTGTCATTTGGCCTTAATAATCTTTTAACAACAAATTGTATATCCGCCTTAGTCAATACATAAACGAAAATAAATTATAATTACACTTGCTCCTGGTACATGTTTCGGGGATTAATTGCTTTTATCCCCTTCATCAGCCAAGACAAATATCCGAAGAAAGATATAAGATAGCGTAGCACTCAAAAAATAAATAGCTATTTAACTTAATATGGTGCACCATATAAGTAGGTCACAGGAAATTGTTGAGCAAAACTAAAAACATATATGTAACAGCGATGATATTCAGCCATCAAAACACAGAGAATCAGTGGACAGTTAACTCGTAAATCCGCTCCAAAACACTGGTCGAAGCTTGAATTGGCATAAATCACAATACTTCACCATATGGACACAACCAATGAAGATGCCTTATGCTCAACAGGTCCAAAATCAAATGCCTGCATAAGAATTAGATGAGCGTGGAAGGAACAACTTCAAATAGCAATGAGGTTAGCTCAATGCATAACTTCAGGTTAAGTCAAGGTATCAATTATGAAGAGATTGTCTTATGTTTTAAAACATAAGACAATGTTTTAAAATAGCTATGTTTTAAAACATAAGACAATGTTTTAAAATAGCTATGTTTTAAAACATAAGACAATCTCTTCATAATTGATACCTTGACTTAACCTGAAGTTATGCATTGAGCTAACCTCATTGCTATTTGAAGTTGTTCCTTCCACGCTCGTCGAATTCTTATGCAGGCATTTGATTTTGGACCTGTTGAGCATAAGGCATCTTCATTGGTTGTGTCCATATGGTGAAGTATTGTGATTTTTGCCAATTCAAGCTTCGACCAGTGTTTTGGAGCGGATTTACGAGTTAACTGTCCACTGATTCTCTGTGTTTTGATGGCTGAATATCATCGCTGTTACATATATGTTTTTGGTTTTGCTCAACAATTTCCTGTGACCTACTTATATGGTGCACCATATTAAGTTAAATAACTATTTATTTTTTGAGTGCTACGCTATCTTATATCTTTCTTCGGATATTTGTCTTGGCTGATGAAGGGGATAAAAGCAATTAATCCCCGAAACATGTACCAGGAGCAAGTGTAATTATAATTTATTTTCGTTTATGTATTGACTAAGGCGGATATACAATTTGTTGTTAAAACTATTTAGTACGTCAATACGGAACCATCATGGAAACTAGTTTAAATAGTAGACTTGTCAAGGAGCCAACTAGGGTAACTAAACATTCTGAAACATTAATCGATTACATTATTACTAACATGCCAGAAGAATTAAGTAATTGCACTGTTGTGGAAAATTTTATATCAGACCATCGTGGCCAGGAATTAAAAATTGCATATCCTCATGAATCTCAATGAAATCAGTCTACATGGAAGTACACTCGAAATGTATCTAATAATGTAATGAAACTCGCAGAAGAACTTGGTAATGTTGATTGGGGGGAAGTGAGGAATATTAGGGATGTAAATGCTGCCTGGAAAAAATTCTGTTCTATTTTTAAAATGTGTCTTAATTTATCCTGCCCATTAGTTAAAAGAATAAGTACGAATCACCAGAGCACTATAACAACTAAACTGTCTGATCTGTGCCATAGGAAAAAACAAAACATGATTGATGCTTTCGATAGCTACAAGCAAACAGGATTGAAGCTTTACAAAGATAACTATAAAAAATTTAAAGTAGAATATTATGAAGAAATAAAAAAAAAATATAGCACAAGAATATGAAAATAGAATAACAAATTCTAACAACTTTGCCAAAGAGTATGGCAAATAGCTAAAGATATTTCAGGTCTTAATAAAAGCAACACATGGGAAAATATTTCGATAAAAAACAATAACAATGTTGTTAATGCACCTTTACAAGTAGTAACAGCATTCAATGATTATTTCATTCAGCCACCCATTAGGAACAGAGTGAATGTAACAGTAATAGAGCAAAATGTAATGATCATAATGTTGTAGGAAATAAATGTGGTAATAGCAGTATAAAGCAAATCACTTGTAATAAGTCAATCTTCCTGAAACCAACTACCAAAGATGAAATAAGTACGATAGTCAGAAAATTAATAAATAAACATAGTCATGGTTGGGATGAAATTTCACTCTGGTTGTTGAAACAGTGCTATGGTCTAATCCTAGACATTCTTACAGAACTGATAAAATATGTCTCTCTTCAAGGGCATCTTCCCAGATATACTAAAGCTATCCGTTGTTAAACCAATTTTTAAAAAGGGTGACAGACATCAACTAGGTAACTACAGACCAATCACCCTTATCTCTACATTTTGTAAAATTTTACAGTACCGTAGGTGATTTACCATAGAATAATTGAGTTTATTGATAAGAATGATTTAATAAATAAGAATCAGTTTGGTTTCAGGAAGGGCTTATCAACTATAAATGCCATTGCAGAATTTTATGAAACTGCTTGCTTCTCTTGATGATAATAAATTTGCTGTTGGGGTTTTCGTAGATTTGACAAAAGCATTTGATACAGTAGATCATCAATTATTATTGGATAAGGTAGAGGCTTATGGTAGGGGAGTAGCATTAGAACTGTTAAGATCATATTTGAATAATAGATGGCAATTTACAGAAATTCCTTTTAAGAATGGTGAAAATATCTCCAAATTCCAATCCACTCCTGGTTTAGTTAAAAAAGGTGTACCTCAAGGTTCAATCCTTGGTCCCCTCCTTTTTATTCTCTATGTAAATGATGTACCACAGTCAAAAAATAGTTTGATTGTTTTGTATGCAGACGATGCCTCAATTTTGAACTGTAATAAAACAATTACTATTCAAGAAACTCAAAATAGTATTGATCTTCTCACTCAATATTTTAATGAGATAATGTTAACGAGGGAACGGTACTAAGTCGGACGGCGAATTTTGGTTTTATTTTTACATAGTCGTGAAGGTCTTTTTACGCTGAAAATGGTAGTGGAGGTCTAATTTTTCGCAAGTCCTTTTTAAGGGGTCATTTGGGAGCTCAAAGTTGGTGGTGCGTGCTCTAAATTGTACAGTACATGCCAGCACACGTCAGCGCGCACAGCCAGTGGCTGTCTTGCCACGCCTACCCTCTCCACTCGTTCTGTTCTCCACTATCCCCTAGCACATACTGCTGCCTACAGTTGTGTTAATGGGACGGCGAATCCTATTCTATACGGTCAAGTTATCCACGACCGATGGCTATTCCACATACAGGCGATCGCATTGGAGTCTTTGTGTTGTAATGACCGCTTGCAACATTATTGCAGCTCTTATTAGTGCCTACGGTGTTAATATTCAGGAAGCTACAGAGCTATCTGATAAAGAGCAAATAATGTACATACATATAATGACAATGTTTGATGCAACTTTGGAGGACAAATGCAAACTTATTCAGGAGGAAGAAGCTTTCTTCGTTGATTCAGAAGACGATGGCGGCGTTGAGGAGGGGACACAACCACCGAAAAAATGTAAACAAGGAGATGAGTTTAACAAAGAGAACATGTCGTGTGATGGCCGAGGAAGACCCTGTAAGTCAGTGGAAGATTATGATTCCGAGTTATTGTTGGACATTTATGAAACAATAAAGGATCAAGGACACATGTACGCTGTACGGAAGTATAAGAAGACTCGGCGACAAATTTACGGAATCTTCAACCACGTTGAACACAATGGAGAAATTAGGAAATGTGCAATGGTTCGAGCGTATATGAAGGAGGAGGGAGTTCACCAAGGCAAGGATGCGTTATTTATGTCACAAAATCCGACATTGAGCGCTGGATTGGTGAGGGTAGAGAATTGTTTTGCCCCAAACACTCTCTCCAGAGCGACTCCTACTTGACAAACCTTAAAAGGCATTTGAAAATTCGGTTCCGAAAAGTAACCAAACTCGTCGGTAAAACTTTTAAAACAGACGAAGAAGTACGACATGAAGAGGCTAAAAAGTTTGTAAAATTCATTAATGAATTGCAAGAAGAGAAAGAGATCCCGGATGCCAATATTTGGAATTCGGACCAGTCCCGATTCGAGTACGAAATGGCAACACAGAGAAGTTATGATTTTCGTGGTGTGAAAGACGTTCTTGCTATGCTTGTTTGCCGAAATAGTTTTACACACTCCCACACAGCGCAATATCACATTTCGAAAGCCGGAGAAATGGGACATTTGTTCTTGATCGTATTCCATGAAATTAATGGAAAGTTTGGACCTAGGGTACAAGAAAGTATCAACGCCCACATGGATGTCTTTAAGTATGTCGTCATTGATTGTTCATCTTCCGGGAAAATGGGGAAAGGGCATGTACGTGCCTGGTTCCAAAACGTTTTCCAACCGCAATTACAAGACGACGCACGAAATCTTCTTCTCCTAGATTCATTCAGTGGCCAGGGCAAAAATGCACAACTTGAATCTCTGACGGACAAACATGTACAAATTGAATACATACCGAAAGGAACTACGTATCTTTGCCAGCCGTGTGATCTTGGACTCTTCCGACAACTAAAATGTTTAGTCCGTCGAATGGGAAACATTTGCCGAGTAAGGAATTTACACGGCCAGTCAAATGCTAGCGCATAACCAATTACAAGCTGATTGTTTTGTACCAATGCTGAAATATGCTTGGAAAGTGGGTGGTTATTCCATTACTGACAATACACCGGAATTTCATACTGTCTCGCAAACTAATTTTCATAATTTGCTTGATAAAAAGTGTGCTGGAAATGATTGTACCAATTTTTCTTTTATAAGGTGTGCACATTGTTTTCTTGTGTTCTGTTATTCACATTTTGTGTTAGATTTTCACTATCATGCCATAAACAATGCACCCATGCTAGACTGTGTTAGAATAAAGGCATTTCTTGAACAGTTTGAACGGCATGATGATGATATGTGATTATGTATTATATGTTTGTAAACCATTGTTATTGTTCTACACTCCACAATGAATTCATCTTTGTAAATAAAATATCCCAACTAACGTCAGTGGAGAACCGAACGAGTGGAGAGGGAAGGCGTGGCAAAACAGCCGCTGGCTGTGCGCGCTGACGTGTGCTGGCATGTACTGTACAATTTAGAGCACGCACCACCAACTTTGAGCTCCCAAATGCCCCCTTAAAAAGGACTTGCGAAAAATTAGACCTCCACTACCATTTTCAGCGTAAAAAGACCTTCACGGCTATGTAAAAATAAAACCAAAATTCGCCGTCCGACTTCGTACCGTTCCCTCATAAGTGTAAACCCTTCAAAAACCAACTTTGTAATATTTAACAAGCATAAGGGAACTAATTTAGAAGTAGATCAAAATCCTTACTGTGGATCTGATGATATTCAACAGGTAGCCTCAGCAAAATTTTTGGGTATTACAATAGATCATAAATTATCATGGGAAGAGCATATAAATGAAATCTGTAAAAAAAATAACAAAAACTCCTTTGTTTTAAAGAGAATTTCAATATACTTATGCAGCGAATACCAATTAACAGTCTACTATGGATTAATACATTCACAGATATCATACGGTATTGAGATATGGGGTGGGGCAGCAAATAGGAATATGGAGAGAATATTTAAACTGCAGAAACGAGTGATACGATACTTGTTTGGGTTGAAATCGAGAGAATCGTGCAGAGTTGCATTTAAGAAGCATAATATTTTAACAATATTTTCTTTGTATATTTTCAAAGTTATCTTGCTTGTAAGGGAAAATCAACATAAAGTAGTCACAATCAACAATGTCCACAATCATGAAACCAGAGGGCAAAATTACTATTTTCAAAAGAGGGTAAATTAACAATATGCAGAAAAGGATCCTTTCAAAAAAGGAGCTATCTACCACAATAAGCTTCCAAACCACTTAAAATCTTTGACTGGAACTGGGTTCAGAAAGTCTCTCAAGATATACCTAGCCCAGAAAGTGTTGTATTCTTTAAGTGAATTTTAAAGAAACATGTAACTGTTTAATTATGTAAAAAAAGTTGTAAATATGTAAATTTAACTGTGGGTATGTTGTGTGACGTATCCAATTCTGTATGATGCAGGTTCTGGAAATAAAGAGTATTGTATTGTATTGTACAAAACATGAATTTATATAAGCAAATAATTATGTGCTTTAAAATCAGATATGTCATTTTCAAATAACTTAGTAATTTATTGTCAGCTTCATATGGAGTAGAGGACCAAAGATAATAAAGATTTCTTCCATCCGTGAATTTCTGAGGTTTGGTTGAAATATCACTAAAGATTTTCCAAACTTGTAGTGAATACAGGGAGAATTTGTATCTTTTCAATCCTGCTGTTGCTTATTTTAGAGGCTAAGATCAAAGCAACTACGAGCCCTGTGCACTTAACGTGTGTTGTGTGATCAGTCTTGTACAATTAACTTAAATCGTAATTAATTATTTTGGGGCTAGGATTGGGAAAGGGTGCCCAGCATCACATATTATCGAACTCTGTGTGAAAAAAGAATAGTTTTCTTTTTCAACTTAGTACCCAGTTCTTGTATTGAATTGGAAATTTATCTTTATTTGGTATACTGTAATAATCCACATTTCTAACACGGCCATAAGTGTTAATACATTGATAAATACTACAAGGCATTTCCTCTAATTCATACCGTAGGCTACAGTAATTAAATTATCAACACAGAGAAAACCGATTTTCACACGTCAACACACTGTAATGTGAAACAAATACAACGTGATAGTCTTGCTTGTTGCTTATGTTTGGAAGTGTAGACCAAGTGGCTATGTTTTTTATTTTTATATACAGGACCTACTCCGGTGCTGTCATGTTCAGAGGACAGCTACTGCCACAGAAGCAAAAGATATACACTGTTACAAAGTCATTATTAATGATAACAACCAAACAGATGCTACTGATATATAGAAAGAAATGTTCATAATATCTGCATGCTTTAAAAAGCAGTGAAGGCAACTGAAGAGTAATAAATTAAATTTTGACAATATGCAATTCTGTCAAGACTTCAGTGTGCTATTTGGTATCACACATCTATTAAGTTATTGAATAAGGAAAAGTTTATACAGGCCAGGTTTTCAATGAGGGACAATTACAACTACAAATTTTTGTTTGTTTTTATCAATAGGCTACTTCTAATAGTTGGCACAAATATAAATCTTACGTACGGTATACCGGTACTCCTCTTGAATAGGAAGGAGGAATCTGTATAGTAAATGCATATGGTATACAGCTGCAAACTAAGAAGCCTCCTCCTGTGATATCAAAGACTATGCAGTCTTGCAGAACATTTTAATCTGAACATAACAGTATAAGGAGTAGTGTCCCCATTTTAAAGATTTACAGAAGAACCAAATTCCAATCTTTTGGTAATTATAAACTAACCGTGATTTCAATTGAAGATGTGTGATACTACTACCATCAACAGAACATCTAGAACTTATTGTTCTATTTACAAGGTAGCCAAAGGACTTACGTCTAGTATTCTAGGCCATGAAAGCCTTCATCAAAGCACTTATTTTGTGCTATGTCTTACTGCACAGTATGTCCTTGTCTCTGAGCCATTCTTGTCTTTTCTTCTTTAGCTTTACAATGTTGCCTGTATTCTGACTTTGAAAATTTCTTCCCCATAATATATCAAAGGAAGAAAGCCAATAGCAGGGATAAGATTGTACCGTTTATGGTTAATTATAAAAAAATTGGCCAATACTGAGTTCTTTCATTAACATTAGGGTGACCAGATGTCCTCTTTAAAATGAGATTGTCCTTTTAGTAACTGGTCACATTGTCCCTACAAAACTTAAAATGTAAAATAATTGTATATAGACTCAACAGTATTTTATCTTGCAAAAATGAAGATAAAAATGTAGGCTATGTATGCATGGGATGCAAAGTATCCCATTTCATGCAAATTTCATTACTTGATTTAGAGACTTGTGGCATTTATGGTCATCAGCTTATTACTCAGCAATGACAGCAAAACGTTGATGTATAGAGAATAATACACTCTGTACCAGCCATGAATGAAACTGAAAGGCATTCCTAAAATTATTCATACAGGAACTTTTAATAAGACAATTTCAGAGGAAATATAGGAAGTGGTATAATATAGAGGAAGATTCACAATATTGGGCAAGTTTCAAGATCTGGGAGTTCAAACTATTCCGATTGGCTCTGGTACATATTACGAACCTGCCAATTCAGGAACTGGCATCATGAGCATGTGATTACTAGTCATCAGGTTAGCATAATCAACTCTGAATTATATGAGGAAACCAAGAGCTTACACAAGTCTTTATCAGAATAAAATATGACATATACAGGAAAATTCAAGAGATACTTCTTTTTAGAACCTTGAATGGTTATGTAGAGAATTACGGTACAGTATAATCATTAAAGTTACAAAACTCGCAGGGATACTTTTGATGCCCTTCAACCATTTCTCGAAATATGGAAATGATGATGGTTGTTTTCAGAGGTCTTACTTCTACGTTATTAGCCCAAAGATGAAAATAAAAATAACATCTTCACTGCTAAAGGCATTGTTTATCAAGTTGCTGCTTCCGTTCTTTAGTTGCAATCACTGTATAGTCATACAACATACCAGAAAAGATATGAAACGTTTAATCTCATTTCTCAGTTGGCTACATCCTTGTGCTGATTGAATTATTCATGAAGGGCAGCTTATGATGGCCAGTTGCAGGTCCTCCAAATTTTGATTTCTTGACAATTACAAAACTTACCTTTTATGTCTGTGCTGGCCAGAGAAAAAGACCACTGATTTTATATACCCAACACAAAAACTATCACTCAAAATAAGTGAAATCATACTTTCAAACAATACATGCTATGCACTAAGAGAAGCAAAACCAATATCAATAAGATTATTTCATCACTAACATGCCCAAATTGTGATAACATTTTACAACTACTGAAATAATTTGGGAGATAGGATAATGATGCACCTGCAAAAACAGGTATGTACATTTTAATTAAAATAGTGAATTTATTCATTAAAATACGAACAAACATACTCAGAAGGAAATAAAGTTCCTAAAAAGGATGTTTCTCATGGTTCTTATTGGAACTGCAACACATAATTAAAATATATAGGCCATTGTTTAATATGTCCATACAGGTACTGCAACTATTTTCAACTCTACATGCTTTTGGGACAAAGCAATTTATACCTAACATTTCAATAAATTTCCAATTTCCATTTATTAGGCAAATATATAGCAACAAATATTTAGAGAAGGGAGCTACTGGCTTACTCTACCACACTAACTTCTCAATAAAATGTATGGCCTGTTCATAGTAAACTGCTTCATGAGAAGCTGAAGGGCGAGTTCCAACGAAGTATACTTGTGTTGTATTCCAACACACACACAAAAAAAGAGGGTAAATTTTCCCAAATTTACATCCAATGTGATATCAGACTATCCTGATCAAGCATGACATAAAAGCCTTGCTTCCTAGAAAGTTCTTTATTTTTTTAACAAGTCGGTGAGACAAGTGAGCCGAATAAATTGAGTCCAAGATCAACTTAATGTTTCATTACAGCTCTGAGTTTTCAATACAGAGGGTTGATTATTGAAGTTACTCGCTTAATACCTGTACTACATTACAGAATATTTTCACAGGAAGATAAGTGCATACGTGCATGACCACATTAGTCTGATCTTTAATGAAGGGATATTTGCATTCGATGGAAACAAATAATTACTAATTAGGAACCATGTATAATGCTCACACCATTTATAGATTAGGAAACTTTAAGACGTTATAAGCAACCTATAAACATATCAAGGAAGCAGAGTAAAATAGATTTAGAAAAAGTACTAATTTATCACTGGTAAACTTCAACATATTATTCACTATGTTACAGCACAGTGTTCCTCCACTTTGTAACGTTATCACTTCTGCCACTATCCAAAAGATTTTCCTGCCATAAATGAAGACATTCCTTCCACAATCTATTACAGCATTTCAGACCAAATCTCCCCTCCTAGCTTTCTTCCATTGCCTCTATTGACTTTTTATTTTCCAAAGTACTTTTGCAAGTATACGGTAACTCATTTTAATGGGTATTCACACAATTTCCACTCTTGCTACATATTCTTAAGACTTGAATCCAGATTTATATCCTGTCCTGCAAGTCTGTCCAGCCTGCATTTTTACTCTACTTCTTGCTTTCAACATCTTTGCACAGTGTCCTTTTGGTGTGATACTCTGTGATATGGAGTGACTTAGGACAGTTTTGGAATGCTTAATTACATCAGCATTTGTGAACTTCATCCTATGATAGACAACTGAGATGCTGACCTTATGCTTGCAACACATGATGATTTTTGACTTTGGTAGATTTCAAACATATACATGGGATGTTCAAATTAAACATAGAACAATGTCTAAAAATGAACACAAAATGCACTATATTACAATAGCATATTGATGATAGCTCAAGTGAGTCTACCCTCTTCAGGCTCCTGTCCCAATGCAGAACAAGTTTTCCCATACCATCTGTGAAGGACGATGCTGGTTAGTGGTGAAATCACTCTTACAGTCATGATATCTCTCCTTGCAACTTGTTAATTCATTTTTAGGAGCTTGGGACAACTTGGTCATCAGCCCTGTGTAGTTGGGTGTGTTGAATTTGTCTGATAACCTGTATTTATGTGATGACTGTAGTAGTGTGTAGCTGTATTAAGGACAGGGATGGGGTAGGTGCCCCAGAACTTGAAATAAGGTATTATCTCTGCATTTACCTCGAGGGAGTGTGGAAAAACCCAGGGAAAACCACACTCAGGATAGCCGCTGTCAGCGCTGGGATTAGAACCTATGATATCCGGACTTGCTACAGCTACTCACTGCGATTGTGGATGACAATTTAATGAGCACGGGTATGCTGCGGGACAATCCTTGCAATCCTTTAAGTTCCTGGAGAGTAAGCATTTCATTGTTGATCAACCAGTCATGATGCTATGAAGGGGGGCCGATAACCTAGATGTTAGGCCCCTTAAAACAACAATTATCATCATCATCTTCTTCTTCATGAAGGAATAGGGATACATGTTCAGCATTGGGATAAGTGGCTGATAAGTAGAGGTGAATATTTGTAGACTCACTCAAACTGCCATCTGTATGCTATCATGATACATTGTCCAATACAGATTATGTTGGTTTCTAGACATCAGTCTATGCTGCATTTGAACAACTCTTATAAGACTAGCTAAGCATTGAGGGTATAGAAAAGTGCCAGCTGGCAAGACCATAGCACCTATATATCATATACACACATTGTAAAAAGTTTTACACCACTCCTTTATCTTATGTAGGTGTTCATTAGTCCCATCACCAATGTTTGTGTTGATGAGCATCATCCTTGAAACTTCTCACATCAAAACAGCTGACTGTATTCTTACACTGAACATAGGATTTAGACCTTGGTAGACTCCAGTCAAGTGCAGTGTAACTGTACTCCCAAGTGAAACAACACAGCTGATATGTCCTGTTCAGTTTGTCACTGTCATTGGCCGAGTACTATATAATGAAGTTAGAACAATATAGTGCTGCATAAAATATTAGATTTTTCTTGGGAGTGGTTGCCCACAGTCAACAAAAGTAGTTGACAACTGACATCTGCAAATTATAGCTAGCAAGAACCAAGAGGACAGCAACAGTAACAGTGCTGAACTATGCCTTCCTTGAGGAAACTAGCAAGGCTTTGGAAAACATCTCCACATGGGCAACCTACACTCCAGATGTTTCGGGCCAATACTGGCACTGAACCACTGGAACGGACCCTGGCAGGATGACGTCAAGTCCTTGTCACCAATAAGTGCAGGACTTGTGTGATACTTGACAATCATTGAAGTAGAGCGTAGAGAGAGTGGGATAATGCCATGTGTCTCATGTACACCACCCCATGAGTCAGAACTGTCATATTTTGGTCCAGAATCATGCTGTTCATCACCATTCAGGACAGATGAAGGACTGTGCATGGTTGAGGCAGGTTATAACTACCGTAGAACGGGGTGAAGTCTATCAATGTGACGTCGCGATATAATTTCCGTACTAACACCTGGTGGGTATATGGAGAAGTAACGATTTAACCTTTAGAATGTTGAAGCTCCGTGCTATTTATATGATATTATTTGTATGTTATAACCATAACACGTTAAGTGTGGTTAAGATTTTACAAAACCTTGGTCAGCAGTCATCCACTGGTTTCAATCGGTACCCTAACTTCTTCACCGACTTCATTTGATAAGTTGATGTGTTGTGCTCTAGCGCTGCCCTTTAGACCACACCTAATTTATGCCGCATGCAAGCAATAATGTATTATACCGAATGTTTACATTTTGTAGGGTGAAGTCGATCATGGTACGAATATATCAGTATATCTGCCGGCAAACGATATTATAATGTTCAGTATTCGAACAATGCTGTGCAAAGAGTAAAAAGGGGCAAAAATAAGCTTCAGAAAAGCCTCTGAATGATATACTAACCTAAATGATTCGGTCAAAGGTAAACACACTGAACGTTTGGAGGACAACCTGCATTGAATACCACTGATGAAAATTGTTTGATGGAAGGTTTAAGTGTTCAGAGTGGGGGTTTCATCTGAAACGTACTGAGGTACGAAATGTAGAGGGAAAGAAGGAGACAAATTGTCAAGCCATTTGTCTCTGAATGTAATTCATTTTTGCAAAGAAAATAATAATTAAATTGCTCTCAAGGAGTTTAAAAAGGGTATGCTACCTCTTCCATAGACTATCTCATAAATGAACATAATTAATTGAGATTAAGTGATAGCGAATCTTTGTATTAAGAGTATGCTTTAGAGAGTAAGCCCGCTAGCATTAAATATTAGTAAAATGTAATAATTTTGTAATTTCTGTATGTTAAATCATGATTAAAATATTTTAAAAACTAAAATGATCGATTTGCCCCCATATGATATGTAAAGTCGTTTCTAGGCTGAAATAAACCTGCGATGGACTTCACCCCACCAGGTGGGGTGAAGCCGATCACACTTCAAACAGTAATAGTTTCGTAATATATGGAAGTTGTCATGTTGTTATGGAAGCATTAGATTGATGAAGCTTCATTACACATATATATATATGTGTTTTAAAAATTGCATACTGTAATATGTCAAAAATACTTATTTTTGAATCGACTTCACCCCACTCTACGGTACTCACTGTTCAGCCTTACCCCCGACACAGGGAAGGCATCAATGTTTAAGATGACAATGCATGCATCATCATGTACCCCTTAGATCTTGTGAACAGCTTCCTCCAGGAGGCTGAAATCAATGGTATGGAATGAGCTGCAATGTCTTCTGACATGAACGTTATTGAGCATGCCCGAGACCAGTTGTAAGATGCTACCCCGTAGCCTGGAGGAACTATGGAGGGCTATCCTTCGAGGAGTAGGCCTATAGGTATCAAAAGTTTGTTCTTTCATACCCTCACTGCTCTGTAGGAAACCAGTGAGTATGAAAACTAGGTTAGTAAAATACTTTTTTCTTTGTTTTGTGTGTGCATATCCACACAGTGTCCCAAAATTTGCATCCCTGACTTACACCAAGTGAATTCTGAATGAAATTGAAGAAAATGTGAGAAAATGGTATTGACAAAATTTCACTAGGTTAAGCTAACAATAGGTGGCAATAATGTAGCCTATAGCATAGAATAACATACTACTTCACATATAGCACGCAGTTTCTACCATGCAAACATAGATCAGGCTGTGGAAGTGCAACACCAGTACATGAAAGCTGAGTCATGGTTGAAAGAGTGTAAAAACATGAAATAAACACTCTTTTCCATACACAATAATATAGGTTTAACATTTCTTTCATCATTGCATCAACTTTTAAGACACACTGAAGGAGGGGAGTTAGATTATACCCTGAAGGGGATCTTTAGATGATACCTCGCATTAAAGCAACCTCACATGCCAATCAATTGCACCAGGTCTTGATTCCATAATTTTAGGCACAGTAGGTGAGATTCTTGCTACACTAATCAGCCAGCCCCTTCTATCTGCCGTTTAATTCTAGTGACATTTTATAAGATTGAAATTATTCATCAACATTTTCATTTCCAATTTTGAGCAGAATTCCCATGGCATGTATGATTTTTCGAACAGCCTGTACAATAATAAAAACAAAAAGTTTCTGAAGTTATGCTCCTATTGGGGCAACTTCAGAAACTAATACAATATTATTTTTTGGGGGGTGGAGTAACAAAAGTGAAATGACTTAAGAACAGCAGATTCATATTATGAAAACTAATAATCAGTACAGAAAAATAATAATATTTTTAAGTGGATTGCAGATAACAATGCAGACACAGGGTATAAAAAATGCTTCATTTCATAACCCTTTCCTGCTGCAGATTTTATATACTTGTGGCCAGCAAAATAATAAAATTATAGTCATAGGATGCTCTGTAAGTAAAGTACTTAACATATCAGTCTGCTAGTAGAGCAATTAGTTAAGTCTCAAGTTTATCAACGGAATGAATCAAGTAAATTTGTAAGTACCGTACCAATCTTTTCAGAGATTTCAGTTTATAAGACTGCCTGTTAAACCAAAATTACTACTAAAGGAGCAGATGATGTCGAAGGGACTTTTTGAACTGAACACTGGAAAATAAAATATACTACAACTTATTTCAAGAACATTACAGTATAAGCAGTTAAGACATCTAGCTAGGTCTGACATGACAACTGGGAATGGCCATCTGATTCCCTAGTACACTCAGTAATATTTGAATATGTTGTTAGTTTCACTCTTCTAAGTTTATAATAATAAATAATAATGTTATTGGTTTTACGTCCCTTTTAACTACTGTAGCTTTTAGAGACGCTGGGGTGCCGGAATTTAGTCCCAAAAGGGATCTTTATAGCGCCAGTAAATCTACTGACACAGCTCCCTCGCATTTGGACACCCTCAAATACCAGCTGACTGTGCCAGTATTCGATCCTAAGTTTATACCTGTGTTAATATCCTCCTGAATGTTGTATCTGATAATATGTAAACTGGAAACATAACCATGAAGTTCAAGCTACATCAAGTTGCTCCTCTGAATTCCAATTCCCCACCATTCAAGCAGCACCGAACTACAGTTGAAGAAAAGAAGTAAGGTTGAACTTTATATGTGAACATTTTGAATATGTATTAGGTGAATAAGTGTGAAAAAATATAAAATGTGTGTGTTATAGTCATTTCCCACTGATTCGCACGGGACTGTATTAAGACTGTAGCTGTATGTGATAGGTTCAGTTGACTATCCGCTACCTCCACCAACTTGTTGGCAATTAAGGCCTTTATGTTACACTATTTGGAATATTTCTTACGTTCATTGTAGACTTCTAGCAGCTGGAAAGAAAGCCAACAAATTTGTAAAGAAACGCCTTCTACTGGAGAAATGTGCAGGGAATGTCTCGTGTGAACATGTAGGATTGGACAATGGAACACTGGAAGATGGTTCATTTCTCTGGTGAGCCACTTTGAAGAACAGGAACAGAGGGTGTATTAAATCCACTTCTCAGTGGTAAAGTCGCAGTTTTTAAAATCACTAAAGGGGAAGTCTGTTTACGATCAAACTCCCAATAATGTAAACATACCAACCCACCCAAGAACAAGGTAATAAAATGGGATACCACATCAGGCAATTGAAAGTACCGAGGGGGGAAATAAAAATAGAATAAATAAAAAGTGCCAAATGTGCAATAGCACCAAAAATAGGCCAGAACACCCAGAACATGCAAAGTAAGCAGAAACAAACACCTCCTATATCACCTGTTTCCACATGAATCACATATAAAAACTGGATTCCAATGAGTACTTCAAATATACACTCGCACAGAAAGCCTGACAAAAGTCTCCCAGTTTGGAGTAAGAAGATCAAATTTTGAAAAATTGATATGAAACACAGATTGACGAGTTACATTTAGGTGAAGGGGAACATCAAACTTTTATGAACAAATTTGATAATTCCGGCAAATTAATGTAATACAACAGATCCGCCCAGCTGGCGAGACAGTGGACGGAGTTTCCTGGGCCGCACCCCTCGTGACTGCGGGGCCGTCCTTGCAAACAAAGGCACACAAGGTCATTGGCGCGCCGAATAGTGATGGTTTGTTCTACTTCTGGAAAGCGAGCCGCCAGACAGTTGAGACACAGTGACAGTGACGTCACCCAATAGGTTTGGAATACCCAAGAAGCTACAAGAAGTCCCATTAACTGGCATTTTAAGACCAGCAAGTGGGAGTGGAGTCGAGTCGAGTTCCGGCAGTGACAAGTGAAAGTCCATTACAGTTCTGAGCAGTGTGCGTCTTAGAGAGAAGGGTTGAGCCAGTACACTTGTGAGAGTGTTATGCCATGGCGCATGCGAGGGTAGGAGCAGGATGGTGCTGAAGACCTTGGGTGGACTTGGCAACCTTCTGCATGAGAATGTACAAGTGTGTGTACAGTAGCCGTAATAAATTTAATGTTTAGTAACGCATGCTACCAGTTGTGTTGTGATCTAGTTGAGTGAACCCAGATTCCCATCCCAGTTAGTTGATTTTTTCCCCCTAGATCAACATTTTTCAGTCATATTATTTACATTATTGTAGTTTTATAACGAAAATATTGTAGCCCACTTGGCTCAGTGTTTGTATGATTTGTGCCACTGGGTTATAAACAGATTTCGATACCATTGAAGATCTTGCTGATGATCAAGATTTGAACTGAATACTATTGCTGAGTGTGCTGGTGAAATCTCCCACACAGCAATGATTTGACAATGTAATTTATTTGTGTGTTCTAGGATTGAATTTATAGAGCCTTGTGTTATTAAGTTTCAGAGTAAAGCTACCCGAATTAGTTATTCAACAAAGAATTATGAACATTTTGTGATTATTTTTGAAATAAATTATATTTATCTTTAAAATGTTATCCGATTTTATAGCAGATATATTGTTAGGTACCCTGAACACTTCCAGAATTGTCAGAAAACTGGGGCAAGTTAAAAAAAAAGGAAGGTTTCGGTAAAGAGGTATATGCGTGATCAACATTAACTAAGCGAGTTTTTCTGATTGTACTCTTTATGAATTCTTTGACAAGTTAAAGACAGGGACAGGTCTAGGATAAGAAAGCTGGGCATACTAGTACTCGGTGACTTTGTTCTAACTTTGAACCCACTCAAAAGAGATGTTTCTCATATTGATATGCAATATTTGCGGAATAAAGTGAATGGAATGGAAGCATACCTAAGTGAACATCAGTACGATGCAACAGCGGTTTGTGAACATTGGTTGGAAGAAGAAGAAACAGCTTATTACAATATCAGTGGCTATTATATTGGCAAAAGCTATTGCTGCAAACATTACAAACAGAATGGTCTCACCATACTTGTATCTTCAAGTGTACATTGCTAGGTTGCCAAGGTAAGTGCCAACTGGATGCAGAATTCACTGCAGTTAAGCTGGACTTACTGGACATGGTTTTAGTGTCTTATTTATCGTTGCCATATATTTCTTAAGAGGCTTGAAAAGGTCTGAGATACTCCTAACACGAAAACAAAGGCAATAGTTTGTGTTAATATTAATCATCAATTTGAATTTTAAAAGCAAGGCTCTCAAGGAAATATTAAAATGTCCTGTGGCAGTTTAATTTGTACTATGTCAATACAGTAGTTCACTAACACACCTTGAAGTATGATTGGACAACATCCAGACAAATTATAATGTGTGCGAATACTCGTACAGCATCACTAATCCTCTTTTTAAGTTCACTCAGCCATTTGGTTCAGTGTACACACCATAGTTGGTTTGAAAAATGAACATAATGTTCCGAGGACGACAACGTGCTTAATTAATGCTAAATGTGTATCAACACGCAAACATCCTATGTGCAATCGATTGGCTTGAACTATTGGCATATGAAAATGGGAAAGCAAACTATAACTTATTTTGTGATATGCTCCTATTACACTGCTAGCTTTAAAATCTGTTGAGGCAAAGGACAGATCGACAGATGTGAAAGCTTAGGAAATCTTGGTATGCAACAAAGCAATGTGTAACCAAATGAAATTAAAAAGAACTTGGGCAAACTTCATAGCACAGAAGAAACTAGAAAAGGTTACTCTGACAGTAAGAAAACCTACAGGAAGGAACTAAGAAGTGCCCATAATGAAACTCCTATTTTCAATAGGAAAATAATTAATGAAGTATAAGTAAACTTGATCCTGTAGCAAAAACTTTCACTTTGCAATATGTTAGTCACCCAGATATTCTTGAAATAGACATGGGCCTTCCAATTCATGTACTCTGACATTTATGACTTCTCCAATGTTCTGTTCAACAAATGTGAACCCTAGTTGCTACCATTAACCAGTGTCTCAGACAAGGAGTTTTAGTAGTCAATACATGGCCTGTGTTGAAAGGAGAGATGTACTGCTGATTTCTATTTTTTTAAGTTGTTACATTAAAGCAAGTTGTAAGGTACTTTGAATAGTTTGAATCACGGTATGTGAGGGATGATTTTGATTCAGGTCCAGCAAATTGAGAGTTAAGCTAGATTCTTTCTAGAAGCCTTTGAGAATAAACAAAGATATGTGGTTTTATTACATGATCTCGCAAAAGCCTTTGACAGACTGCAACATACTGTCATGCTGAAAAAGTTACGGTACTAGGGTTGTGCAGGGTGAAGAAATATCTGCACGACAGCAACAGGTGGCTGAAGTGAATCGGGCTCACTTGCCCTTATATTGTTTCTTGATCTGTTTGGGTCCTGGGTCTTTCTGTTCATCCAGCAGTCAACAGTTAATCACCAGTCACTCCAGCAAAAGCAGTATCATACGTTCATGATCCTGAAGAGGTGATATAATAGACACGGTATACGAGTGGTTTTCAGCTAATACACTCTTACTGAACACCAACCTCTAGTCAGAGAAACAATGAAAGTTCAGCTGAGGCAGTGAAAATATTAAGCTTTTATCTGGATGTGTAAAGTGGTAGTAAACTGTTGTGGGAAATTCATATTGAGGAGCTATATAAGAAGCTATTATGGCCAATTTTCCTATTGAAAAAATTGTAAGACTCCATTAATTAAGCATTGCTATATGAGGCGCCTAGAATCAAAACCCGCCAAATCCACATTTTATGAAAATTGAGATAAGCAATGTTTCATATAGCTTTTGCTGCGCTGAATTCATTAAAACTATTATTTTGTTACAAAACCCGCTACATCCTACTGTAAAACGAAGTCAAAGTTGAGGCTTAGTTGCAATATCCGCCAAGTCCAACGACAGTTTCGCCATTTTTTGTCACAAAACCCGCCACATCCACATCAGCCAATAGGAGCACCCAGATCCGCCATCTTACCTTCCATGATGCTTTGCGAAGTGTGTACTCTTTACCTATGTGCATTAGTCAGAGAATGTACCCCTGCCTGACATGATTAGAATGGTTTTTGTTGTTGTACTTTCTGATAATAATTTGTTTTGGATAATTTTGACAAAGAACGAGAAGAACGATAACATTCTGGTCTGGGTGATGTTTTCCACAGAACTGACATTTGCGAACACACGAAACCTGATTTTGATATGACTCACGTAAAGCCAGAAGCCATAAACAGAGGGATTGTCCTTCAGGCACAAGAAGTGAAAGATGTTTCGAGACTGCTTTCGAAGCATTCTGGAGAAAGATGGAGGGAAAATGTAGAGCTGCAGTTTTATTGCAATCTGCAAAGTTGTGGCAAACACTAAGAGAATGATGATGATTGAGAAACTACTATTGAGGATGAGGTAGAAACAGAAATTGTGTAGCTATAACTTCCAGTAAAGAATGTGATTTAATAGTTGAATGACGATAGTTTTGTCTCTCAAGGCCTGGACCATAGTAATTGAATATTAATTTAATTTGACGCTTTTCCTTATTCTTATTATTGTTCAGTACTGTAGGCTACAGTATTGCCGGCCCCGTGGTGTTGGGGTAGCACCTGCCTCTCACCCGGAGGCCCCGGGTTCGATTCCCGGCTCCGTCAGGGATTTTGGAAACTGACGTGAGGGCTGGAACGGAGTGCACTCAGCCTCGTGAGGACAATTGAGTAACTAACAGTGAGGCAGGACCCCAATCACGAAAACCAAGATTAACGGCCGAGGGAACCCGATGTGCTGGTCATGCGGCACCCCAATATCTGCAGGCCAAATGGCTGGGGATTAGGCCCTTCACGGGCTGTAGTGCCAGGGGTTATTTACTGTACAGTATTATTACCCTTTCAGGAATTGATTGCCGGCGGTGGAGATGGGAACTACTCTTTATGTAATTGTGTCACACGTCAGCTTGCTTCGTTGACAGGTACAGTTGCGCGTGTAGGATATGACTCAGCTCCAGTTTTGGATTTAAATGTCCAGGGTGACATGAGCTCCTGTGACCCTTATCTGACGCAATGCAGCGTGACCTATGTGCAGATTGTACTTTGTCATCGCTGTGTCCTCCGCTTCGCCCCGCAGAGCTCATGCTACAATAAACATAAACGCTGGCACAGCCACACTCAGCGGCAATCAAATCTCGAATGGGTAATATGAGTTTTAATCTTTTTCTGTTTATTCTAATAAAACACAACCGCCCCTTAAAACAACAATAACAACAACAACAAAAATTATACGATTTTTTTATTTTATAACCTATATTTAGTTAACTTTCATTCAAATATTAATTTCTGAATAAAGCTCACGCAGTTTCTACAATCTCTTCGCAACTTCAAATGTATTAGGGCTCTTTGGTACCAAAACCTGCCAAATCCAAATCTTAGTAACAAACCCCGACAAATCCGAATTATTGCTTTATATTTTTCTACATACATTTTTAACTATATCGGGGATCAGCTTCATACTTCGTCACTGTTTTTAAAAATAATTCATTCATTTTTTAGTGAAAAAAAGTATTTCGTTTTGGGTATTGGTTCGTTTGTGACAGTTTTTGCCACTTTGCCGAAAAAGTGAAGGAATGGATTTGGCGGGTTTTGATTCTAGGCACCTCATATGCATAATACCGTTTCTTTCATTATAATGTAAATTATGGACTGTTGCTTTGGGGTAGCTGATGATGTACTTGTATTGTAGAAAGAAAAAAAACAGCCACTTAACTGCAACAAAAGGTGCAAGGGAACACTGTGGATCTAAAATCAAAGAACTTGGAATATTAAACTGTTCCTTCTTCATATATGCTCCCAAATACAATTTAGTGTCATTCAGTGAATTACTTCAAACCACAATTCACTACGGGCTTCAATGTTATTCTACAGAGGAAAATAATCTTTAAAGAATTGAGGGCACACACATGCACAAAGTAAATATACCACAATGTCATGTGTTGATGCCTAATACAATGTAAATTTTCAAATGGCAATAAATTATTACTATATTATTACTTTGGGTTAAATACAAAAAATTTAGTGGCCCCATTAAACAGTCATTCATTAGCCTATCAATAGGAGACCCTGTGCTGGTTGAAATCACCCATTTACAAGGTTGTCTTTGTCAATGAATCATAACCCCTTTGAAGAAAAATTTGTTCACTTGGTTTACCAACAGAATACATGATAAATATGAAGGTAGCATGTATAGCAACATTGACAGTGTTTGAATTACCCTTTGTGTCACTGGAAGATGTTTTGGACACCTTTGATTACATCACAGAGAACAGTGAAAAAAGCTTAGATGATTTCATTGAATACGTTGAACAGATGTGAGAGGTAGACATGGAAGAGGGAGGAGACGACCTGAAGCATCTTTATTTCAATTGGCAGCCGGCCACACTCGTGAGCCCACTGGCCTGGCACACCACCACTTGGGTGATTTGCATGTTGATACCATTCCAGTATCTCATACTAGAATCCATTTCTTGGCAGCGCCAGGTATCCAACCCACCCCTTCGAGGTAGTAGCCAACAGTGCTATTCACTACACCACAAGGCATATAAGACTCTGCTGATTATTTATATAAAGTATAATAACTAATTTAAGCAGAAAATGATTTTCCTGTTAGGAATGAGCAAGGACGAAGGTACCGTGGGTGATTCAAGAATTAACCTATTTCATACTGATTGAATGACTGGTTGTTGTTTTCATTAGTATACATATATTCAGCAGTATCGTCATTACAAACAAAAACATTTTCTGTAAGGGATTTGAATGACAGATCAGTACTTTGACTTTGATGATTATTGTTGTTTTAAGGGGTGGAACAATGTCATCTGCCTTGATTTTAGTAGCTAATGCATGCTGTAATCTATTAATGTAAGAAACATAAAATAATGAGATGTATAATGTTCGTTTATTAACTCTTGTTATTTTGTTCAGAGGTACAGTTATTTTCTTCAGTCCCATGAATTTATGCTAATTTATTTATTTTTGCCCCCATGCATTGATACTTGTCCAACATAATGTACGATTCCAATATGTTTTTAGAATTCTCTTCAAGTTTAAAAGTGTAAGAGTTCCTCTGAAATAAGGCACCTAATAAGTGATTAGGCTCTTAACATAGCTATGTGTTGATGAATTGTCAAAGAATGAAAATCTGTCTGATCTACCATCCCACTTCGTATTTTAAACAAAGTGGTCATAAAACACCAAATTTTCAACTGGCCTTGTATGGATCCGGCTACATTATGCCTGGACGGACCACTCGCAATATGGTATTTGTTGCCACTGCAGTAAGTTTCCTTGTCTCCATCAACAATATACAGCCGACTCTCGGCATCTTGCCTACTTAATACTGTACCAATACTTTTCCCAAAGCTTTAACAAGCGGGCTCTTGCTACAACCCTATCTGGTATTTCAAAATATTTTATGCATATCTTGTACTTCTGGCACATGTGGAGCCACAATTATAAGGTACAGTACAGTATTGTTAATACGTACTGTACATATTGAATACATTATCGGAAAAAACTCTTTAACAAACGGGACACAGAAGCCCTCTTTCAGCGCTCACAAACAACAATGAACACACGTAGAGAGCAGCTCTGTTGGCAACTCTGTGTTCTTTGATCTGTCAGCTGTTTATCGGAAGTTCAAAGTGCGTAAGGGGAGGGACATTGCATCACGGAAGAGGGCTAAAGCAGGGAAGCAGTCATCTATCCAAGACTTTCATAAAACCTCCAACCTGTAAGTTTCGACTTTTATGTTAGACCTGCCTTTTTACATGTGTGTAACGAATATGTTTTAATAATTTTTGTAACAATTGGGCCTATGTCTTCCATTAATGTTTTATATATTTATTTATTTATTTATTTTAAAAGTGTTATTCATATGTACTTTGCAATGCAGATAGTTTTGTTTCCTGTAATAATTTTTGAAACGTGCAATACATTACATGCATACATAATAATTTTATTAATGCAGCCAATGGCCATGTATTTTTCATTTCAGGATGGGTCAAGGAAGGGATTATGAAAGGAAATTGGCCGTGGACCTATTGAAAGGAACCGTCCTGGCATTTGCCTGGTAGTGAAAATGGAAAACCACGAAAACCATTTTCAGGACGGCCGAGGTGGAATTCAAACCCACGCTCTCCCGATGCCAGCGAGACACGAGGTAGCGCGTTAGCGCTCTCGGCCACCGTGGCCGGTTAAATGCATACATAAGAAACACTACTTAAAAACTAGTATGTACTACGTACGAAGTTATAAAATAATTAATAAAATTGGGTGTTTTTAATGGTACGGCTTGGATCGGAAGAGAGAATAAAGAACTTCGGCCTATCCAGCTTGACCTTCCGCCACATTAGGCCGGATAGCCGAGAGTCTACTGTACTCGAAGACAAGGGAAAATATTTCTAGTGTCGGTCATTACTTTATAGTACTTAATTATCAGATGGTGTGTTCCACCAGTAGAATACTTTCATGGTTTTAGATAATAAGGAATATAATAATTGGAAAAGTACAACAATTGGTTCCAACTTGAACTCCCTGGAATTCACATTTTGCATTATTGTGTACATAATTTTCATATCATGCTATCTGACATTATTTAAGTGTAGTTAGTGATTTACTACATAATAAAAGGTCTGAAAAATACAGCCTTTATGATTGGGTTTCTATAGCATTTGGTAAACCTCAACCCAATGTGTTTCATTTTACATTAAACTAGTTCCACCTTGCTCTTCCTACTTCTTTGAAATTACTCACGAGAAAAGTGTGGAATTGGTTAGTACCGAGTCGACCGGCCGCCACTGTGTATAACTCTGCGATCATTGGAGAACACACAAGACACAGAAGTATGGCATGGCCTCTAATTTGGAAATTCATTGACATTTTAAAGGATGAGCAACAGAGTAATGAGGAGAAAATCACACAACATTTTGGTGGTCTTACTCAAGTATGTAAGGGAAATGGTGCTTTAATACCAAGAATATAAAAACTGTCGCATTGATAGGTACCCAAAATTAATTCAGATAATTATATTCTATATAGTATGCTGAAATGAGAAGAATAAAAAATGAATGTTGAATTTATCCATATGGACATTTTGGTAAGGACCTTCTGTCCCACTGACAAGAGTTTGTGGATTTCAGCAGTGATATTCGATACAGAGTTGGTCCAAAACTAGACAATTGATGTATCCTTATACATATGGATGTTAGCAATTTTGAATTTGCAATCAAGTATAGATATAGGTTATTTTGTCATATATTCCAGTAATTGGATTCATATTGTGTTGACAGACTAAAAGTTACGAATTAATCTGCAATCAAGTGCAAAATTGGCTCAAAATGCAAGGTTTTGCTTTTCCTTTTCTGCTAAATGTGATATTTTTTTTCTTTCAGAAAATTAATTTTATATTTTTTTAAGTAGCACCATATCTTTATTCATAAAAAAAGAAACATACACTGCCGGAAAAAAAAGGTCACCTGAAAAGACGACGTTGATTTTGATCCGATGACTGCAGATGCCAGCTGGGGGATAGTAGATGTACTGATAAAGGTTTCAAAGTTGTCCGCCAACAGATAGTGTAGTGGCATACCTACCAGAGCACCATCTGTATCTACCATTTAATAGGGAAAGCTCACAGCCATACGGCTCGTTGTGGTGAAAACAGGTGAAGCAAGCCGGTACAATGCCACGGAGACGCACTCGTTCTTCCTACAGCCAACTGAGCGAGTTTGAAAGGGGTCAAATTGTGGCCTTCCGAGTGGCGGGATGGTCCTTTTGGAGAATTGCCACACAAGTTGGACGTGCTGTGTCCGTTGTGCAACGATGCTCGTATCAGTGGTCATGTGAACATTCTCACACCCGTAGACGAGGTTCTGGACGTCCAAGCAGCACAGACGTCCACCAGGATCGTCGTATTGTAAGGGCAGCAGTGGCAGATTCATACAGCTACCACAGCACAGATACAAGGGTTTGTGAGCCCAGAAGTGTCAACACGAACTGCTGCTGTTGTTGTTTCCTATGGCTAGCCCGGATTCCAATCCATCAGCTTTCTTGCGTTCCAAAAGAGTTGTGTGAGGTTTCCAGAAGTTCTAGCAGTCACATCAAGTTTGTTGCAATGTAGCAGGTGTCCCTTATCCATTTTACTTCCAGGTTCGTGACAAAGTGTGCATTCTTCAGATCTCAGGATGTTGATTCGTTTCAGATGAGCTGCAAGGCAGTCGTGGCCAGTGTTAAGTCTGAAGAAGGCTACAGCTTCTTTTCTTGGTGTTAATTTATATTGATCCCTTTTAGCATCAATGTCTTTCCATAATTTGGTTTCTGCTGTTTTCTTTGCCATTTCTTCATACCTGTTTTTGATAGTATTTTTCAAGATCCTTTTTGCTGACATAAAATCAGTCTGACTGACAGGTTGTTGTAGTGTGGTACCTTTTTTGCTAATCTGTCTGCCTCTTCATTTCCTGCTATTCCAACATGAGAAGGGATCCACTGAAATGAGATCTGTTTGTGGAGTCTTTGAAGGGTTTTTATCATACAAAAAATTTCTTTCAGTTCAGTCCTGGTGGACGTCTGTGCTGCTTGGACGTCCAGAACCTCGTCTACGGGTGTGAGAATGTTCACATGACCACTGATACCAGCATCGTTGTACAACGGACACAGCACGTCCAACTTGTGTGGCAATTCTCCGAAAGGACCATCCCGCCACTCGGAAGGCCACACGAACTGTTGTGAACCGGTTACTGGCAGTGGGACTACGGGCACGCACACCTTTAGCCCATCTTCCACTCAAGCCACAGCATCGATGTGCACGGCTTGACTGGTGCCGTCAGAGGATCACATGGAAGATGGAATGGCACGCTGTGGTTTTCAGCTATGAAAGCAGATTCTGCCTGTATGCAAGTGATGGTCGTTGGCGCGTTCGACGTAGACCTGATGAGCGTTGTCTCGTTGAGTGCATTCGTCCAAGACACACCGGCCCCACCCCACCCCAGGCCTTATGGTCTGGGGTGCGATAAGCTACAACTCTTGTTCACCTTTGGTGTTTGTGGAGGGAACGCTAACTAGCGCTCGGTACGTGCAGAATGTTGTTACACCCGTTCTTTTGTCGTTCTTGCAACAGGAAGGGGATGTGTTGTTCCAACAGGATAATGCTCGCCCACACACTGCCCGTGCAACTCACCGTGCACTGCAAGACGTGCAACAACTTCCCTGGCCAGCACGATCGCTGGACTTGTCGCTAATCGAGCACATGTGGGACATGATGGGCCGACAAATGGCTCGTGCGACTCGGCCACCCACAACTCTTACAGAACTGTGTGAACAGGTCGAGCAGGTGTGGAATAACGTATCCCAAGACAGTATTCGCCATCTGTATGATCGACTGGATGCAAGAGTCAGTGCCTGCATTGCCGCCAGTGGAAGCTACACCTCGTACTAATATGGGTGTTTCAGCATGGGTCAATACCTGGTATCTCTGAACCACTTGACCTATTGATCTGTATATTTAATCATTTCATGTACTTCATATGCACTGTTGCCACAATAAATCTTGAGTGAATTGGTAACCTCCAAAAGGGTGACCTAATTTATTTATTTTCCGGCAGTGTATTTAAAAGCATTTCCTCATTACCAAAAATGTCTCCATTTTAGATCCATTGTGATTGGAGGATTTAGATGGAAGGCATCTCTTTTCCAGATAAAGACCAAAATTGTAATTTGTAATCACTAAATTCAATGTTTGTCTGCTTTCCAACCAAAATGCTACAAAATATAATCTAAAAAGCTTCGATACTACAAAATGCAAAATTTGGAATTGAAAATGTTACATTTTGGATTTTTAAATGCTATAAACCACAAACTCTACCCAATGGGCATTATTGATTATGACTTCTATGTCTTTAAGCCTTCAATGGTACAACTCCATTACCACCAACAACAACAACAACAACGACAACAAAATTAAGTTTCCATTGAACAATGTCAGGATTTTAACTCTGCTTCTCAAAGTGTGATTAGGCTACTAACTCTTACACCAGAAGTCTGTTGCAGGTCACCATTTTTTGAAAGCACACAAAGTAATGGGATGCAATCCAAGGGTATAATACCTCCTTAAAATTCACTTTCTCCATTCCAACTTGAACTTCTTTCCATTGGACTTGGGTGGCATCAGAGATGGAAAGTATTGATTGACCAGCTGCTTATAAAACACAAAGTTCAATGCAATTCTTTTCTTTTACCATTTGGATGGTATTACTTGAACATGGGTGTTTGCAAAGAAAACAAAAAAGCTACAAGGTTCCTAATTATACAGCATAAAAATCTTCATATACTGTAACTTAGTGTACTGTTCATTTCAAGGAATTTGAAGGTAGATATAGTAAATTAAAATAGGATACAGTCTGCCACGAACAGTGTGGCTAAATTTTATGTTTTGCAGATTCCAAAACAAAATACATAAGTACTTTACTGAAGTTAACATGAATAATTTAGTAAATAGGAGTGGATAGATTTTTAAAAAATCGGATAGATTTAAAAAAATCCTAGACAACAATCAATGAAACGAGTCAGGGTAACCCCAGAAGAACCAGATAATGGTCATTCAAGGCAGTCATGAAGAGTGGATAGCAAGAGTTTAGTGCTTTTCAGTAAGCACTAAACTCTTGTTTACTAAGGCAACACTGAAAATATGGCTTCAAACACCACAAAGACTGGATAGACAATGCAATAAGAGTGCGATCTCTGATATATTCAGAGTTGTTTAAGTGGTCCTTGAAATGTTGGAGGTAATATTCATGGGGTTCTGAGTAAGGCAGCTACCAGCTTCACAGACATTTTCCCAAACCTGCAAACAATGTCTCAGAAAGTTTCAAACTTAGGTTTTGAAGATCAAGGACTTAACCGGGTTGGAAGACATTTTTCAGTGCCGCCTTAGTAATCAAAACTTAACATTAAATTTTGATCAAGGACTTCTTGGTAAAGAACTATCAATGAAACATTATTCAATGAGGTATGACTAATACTCATCGGGACTATGGAAGGAAACAAAGAAAGAGACTATCAGCTAACAGTATGAGACTGGGTGTTCCAAGTGTAAGTGAACTTGTTTTTTTTTTTTGGGGGGGGGGGGGAATAATATCACAGTATTTTCCTCATATGCACACTCTGTGATGGTGCTGCAACTCAACTGGAACTAGAGGAATGGGGATATGAATGTAAACAAATGGCTGCTTTTAATGTGCATTTTGGCACATTGACAAACCTAGTTTCTGTTTCATAAAATAATGATGGATAAAAGGAGAAGTAATAGATATTGTACAGTGCTGCAGTGTTTTATTAAGTCAGCAAAATATTTCCCCGTATTATTTTCCGGAATATACGAGATTACAAAAAGAATGAAGTAGAGTGCTTCAAACCACTTCACCAATTTTGGAGTACACATTTTATACAACGAAGGATAACATATTTCCATGGCAATAAATATAGTTTTGTATCTGTAATGTAAAATAATGCATTTACTGGGTCTAAATAAACAACATGTCATGACTTTTTTCTTTTAGTATTAATGGCTCACAGTAACCTGCCTACAAAATGAAAGAGAGAGTGAGTGTGTCTTGTGATTTAAAACTTGGGTACTTAATACTCTATATTTATATGCTGAAAATTCTACAATTTTTGAGAATTACCAGCCAGACTCATGAGCCTAAATGGAATTATAATTTTTGTGACAGTGTCAATCTCTATTTGAATTTCCAAATGTCTGGCTGTTAGGATAATCAATAAAGTTGGGCATAATCTATATTCTGAGAAGCTACTTTGCCACGAGTAAATGCTGCATAACCAAAATTGCCTGCCTTTCAAGGAGGATCAATTGGAATCGCATACATGACGAAGTTCATCCCAATTGTGTCAGTCATTTTGTCTCGACTCGCCTGCTATCTACATTCGATTTAGAGCGCAAATTTCAGGGCAACGTATTCTCAGGCTTTGTAGAAAGAAGAGTGAATTCACTGACAGAGAATAAGATGGATGAAAAGAAGTGATTTTTTAGGCCTGATTTTCAGTATGGACGAAGCACCATGAACTGGGGTACCACTGATGAAGAAAAATGTATTATAGTCCTCCCTACAACTGTTCAGAATCCCCAAAATATATTTTGGAAGAAGAAATCATTCTGCACAGTTTACATTGTACAGTTTAGAAGCCATTCTTTTAGTGTTGCCTATACAAACAGTCAGTTGTAACTCTACAGTCGGTCAACACGAATTTGCCCAATGACTGGGCGGGGTAAAATGTATATAATATATGAATAATAAGTAAATATCACTCCTGGAAGAATTACATGTATTAGTTATGCCCCATTATAATGATCATAACTAATACTAATAACTAACTGCAATATGTTTTGAAAGAAAAGATTCCACTTACAAGTAAGAGTCATTGACATTTTAGCTTTCTGAAAATATAATCCTGAATAACAACCAGATTAAAACAAAACGTTATGCCCATTTGAAACAGCTGATGTGAACAGCAAAGAGAAAAAAAAACTCATTCACAATAAATTCTGCAAAGAAAATTAGCAACCAAGTATAGGTGTCTGTGATCAAGGTCACCCCAGGTCCAAGTGTTAAACAAGAATAGTCATTTATTATATATTTCATAAAATTAGATAAAGAATATAAGTGCATGAATATGAAAAGGGGCCAGTTGTTGGGTTTTGAGTTAGCACCATTTCAGGGATATATACAAGTACTCAACTTAATGGTTGTTTCTCATCGAGAAAAAATGAACAACTTTTACCTAGAACTACAACTTATAAGTCTCCCACAGATCTGACCCCTCGTCCTCGTCGTGGGAGATGGGCAACGTAATTAAGTAGGGGATTGCCTGTAGGGGTGAAGTACAGTGGGGACTTTGTGTGCCTCAAGACCGCTATGGTAGCTGTGAAGGCCCTACAGGAACCCTGAAGAAATTACGGCTAACGGGGCTCTGGCGAAACAACTGCTGCCTTGTAGTTTGGAGTTGGTTCTTCAAAGGCTAAGGGAAGAAACCCTGACAGAAAATCAGCCTGGTGCCTCAGGCTTAAGGTGGCAGCCCCTCCAAGGCACTCGGAGGCAGTGGGTTAATCACTCGCTCCTCTTAAATAAACTGATTACGGAAACTGAAGCGAAATTACAAAACCGGACGGATAACTTGATGACGACTTTTGGCATGAAGAGGACTACAAAAATCGGTTTCTGAAATGTGAGGACCTTGATGGAGAAAACCAGACTGAAACAAGTGACACGGGAGATGAAGAACTAAGGGCTGGATATCCTAGGATTGAGTGACGTGAGGTGGCCAGAATTTGGTGAAATACAGACAACAGACGGAATTACATTTCTCTATTCTGGGGGCGATGATGAAGAACACAGAGATGGAGTGGGGTTGCAGCTCAACAGAAATGCAAAGAGAAGCCTTATGGAGTGGAAGCCAATTTCTATTAGGCTCATGTTTGCTATGTTCAAGACAAGGATCAGAAATGTGATCATCTAATGCTATGCGCCTACAGAACAATCGGAGCCAGAAAAGAAGGAAGAATTCTACCAAATGCTGCGAGATGTCACAAGACAAACAAGAAGGACATTCTCATTGTTATGGGAGACTTCAACGCGAAGGTGGGCTCAAACAATGAGGGGTTGGAGCAGATCATGGGTAAACATGGCCTTGGTGAGATGAATGACAATGGGGAGAAATTTACGGAATATTGCGCCAGTCAGGATTTGGTGATGGGTGGCATGGCGTTTCCTCATAGGCGGTGCCACAAGGTCACCTGGGTGTCTCTTGATCAAGTCACAGAAAATCAAATTGATCACATCGCGGTGAGCAGGAGGTTCAGAAGAAGCTTGGAAGATGTTAGGAACAAGAGAGGAGCGGACGTTGGTAGTGACCATCATCTTGTGGTCGCCAAATTCCGCATGAAGATCGTGGCAGTCCGCCGAAAGTTTAACACTCGGCACAACAAGTTTGATGTGGGCAAGCTAAAGAACCAGCAGAGATTGGACCAATTTAAACTAGAGCTCAGAAATAAATTCCAGGTGTTGGATTCCGAGACAGAGAAGGATCTGGAGACTGTGTGGAGCGAGGTAAAGAATATCTTCGTGGAAACCAGCGAGATTCAGCTCGGGTACAAAAACTACCTGCGCAAAGAATGGATATCTGATCACACCTGGGACAAGATAAATTATAGGAAGGAGATTAAGGCCAAGCTCAACACCTGCAAGACTAGGCAGCAGAAGGCTCACTCACAAGCAAAGTATTCAACAGCAAACAGGGAGGTAAAGAGGAGTGTGCGGAAGGATCATAGGAGGTGGATTGATGAGCAGGCGGAGAAAGCAGAAGAAGCGGCAAGAAGGGGGGACGTTAAGGTGCTCTATGGCATCACAAAGATGCTTTCGAAGAAAGGTTTTAATAAAACTAGGCCTGTGAAGAGCAAGACGGGTGAGATCCTCACGACGTGTGAACAGCAGCTGACTAGATGGAGAGAACACTTTGCGGAGGTTCTTAATAGAGATAGAGGACCAGAAAGTAAGCAGCAAGGAGAAGATGAAGAGGAAGCAGAAAGTGACCCGAGCATCAGCCTCGACTCCCCAACTCGGGGCGAAATACAGACAGCGTTGAAGCAGATGAAGTGCGGGAAGGCACCAGGTCTGGATAATATCCCAGCGGAAGTACTGAAAGCAGACCTGGATATTACGATCAATCTGCTGCACCCGCTGTTGGAGAAGATCTGGAAGGAGGAGAAAATACCAACTGACTGGAAGAAGGGGTTGATAGTCAAGTTGCCGAAGAAAGGGGACACAACAAACTGTAACATCTGGAGGGGGTATCACCTTGCTGTCCATTCCAAGCAAAGTGCTGGCGAGAGTCATCCTGAATTGTATAAAAGACTGCGTAGAAAAAAGGCTTCAGAAGGAACAGGCTGGATTTCGACAACATCGCAGCTGTGTGGATCTCATCAACACCCTCCGAATCATCCTGGAGCAGAGTGTGGAGTGGCAGAATACCCTTTACCTCACATTTGTTGACTTCGAGAAAGCCTTCGACTCCGTAAATCAAAGAATAATGTGGAAGACCCTCGAGGAATATAAAATTCCAACAAATATCATCAGAATCATGAAAGAGATGTACGAAGGGTATGAGTGCCAGGTTCTTCACGAAGGCAAATTAACAGAAAAGATCAAGGTCAGTTCCAGAGTGAGACAGGGGTGTGTCCTTTCCCCCCTCTCTGTTCCTGTTGGTCCTGGATAGTGTGATGAAGAAGGAAATGGGAGGACGGAAGAGGGGTATTCAATTGGGTATAAATGACAGGCTTGAAGATCTGAATTTCACTGACGACATTTGTCTTATGGCACAACGGTACCGAGACATAGAAGATAAGCTGGGGAGGTTGCAGAGAGAAGCAGAACGTGCAGGACTGATGATCAACACCAACAAGACCAAAGAGATGAGGATAAATTCTGACGTCACGACTAGCTTGACAGTCAACGGAAAGGAAACTGAGCGAGTTGAGTCCTTCCTCTACCTTGGAAGTATAGTCACAAATGATGGGGGAGCAGAGGAAGATGTTCGAAGCCGTATCAGGAAGGCAAATGATGCCTTTGTCCAGCTCTACCCCATCTGGAGAAATAGAAACATTTCCAGGAAGACCAAGCTCTGCCTTTTCAATAGCAACGTTAAGTCGATTCTTCTCTATGGCTGTGAAACATGGAAAGTCACAAAACCGATCAACAACCAGCGACAGGTGTTCATTAACAGATGTCTGCATCGCATCATGAATGTGAGGTGGCCGGACATAATCTCAAATGAAGATCTTTGGACCATCACCAATCAACAACCGATTAGCATCCAGATCAAGGAGAGGAAATGGCACTGGATTGGTCACACACTAAGGAAGCCGGACCGCGCTATTGAGAGGGCGGCGCTAGACTGGAATCCTCAAGGCGCCAGGATGCGAGGTTGACCTAAGAAGACCTGGAAGAGGACGATCGAAAATGAAATTGCAGAGGTGGACAAGAACTGGAGTCAAGTGAAGAGAATGGCCAGGAACCGTACTGCGTGGAGAAAATTCACCAAGGCCCTATGCTCCGGAAGGAGCGGCAGGAATTAAGTAGCGTCCCTAAAAGCCAGGGTAGTTACAAGGGACGTAAAACCAATAACATTATTATTATAGGAATTAAGTAAGTAAGCAAGTACAACTTATAAAATATGGGGAAAAATTAACTTAAATACCTTAATTTTATGTGTTGGCACTTTCCTTTAACCTTCTGATTCCATCTGCATTTAGTTCTGAGGGAGAAAAATGCAAATACATACAAGATTAGATTTTTCAGTTTCAATTATAAACTGGATCTCCTTAAATAGAGCACAGAACGGGTACCTTTTCATATACATGGGTTGGTTTTTTAGTTTTGGCACCAATGCTTCAGTGCCAAGTTGCAACAATGTTGGGCGCTGCCACTTTTACCGACGGTTGCTGCCCTGCATCCCCTCCCTCAGAGCACATGACCTCGCCCGTCCTCACCACCGCTCGTGCGCAGTCGCGCCTGTTAGATGAGTAGTGTGAGACCAGCGCTCGCGAAAGACAGTCGCAATGTTTTCCAAGCAGGAGCAGATAATGTGGATAAAAATTCAGTGTGCTAGGGGTCGCAGTGCTAAACAGCGTCACCGAGGATTGCAGGAAGCGTGCGGTGCAGCTGCGTTACCGTTCAGAACGGTAGCAAGATGGGTTGCAGCCTTTCGAGATGGGCGCGAACGTGTGGAGCACATGCCTCGATCTGGTCACCCGCCAGTAAGTGATGACAATGTACAGATGGTGTCTGCGTTATTAGAGGTGGATCGGAACGTAACGATTCGTCAATTAGAGCAAGATACCGGACTGGCGCATTCAACTGTCCTCCACATCCTGAAGGACTTGCTGAAAATGAGGAAGATTGCGTCCAAATGGGTTCCGCATGACTTAACCGACATGCACAAATGGCTGCAATATGACGCTTGTCGTATGCACTTGCAGCGTTATGAGCACGAAGGAGAGGCCTTCTTACGGTGTTTCATAACCATTGACGAGACGTGGGCCAGATCTTATGAGTCACAGTTAAAACGCCAATCGAAAACGAGTGGCGGCACCATGGATCACCACGGAAACAAACCGTCCGACCAACCCCCACCAATGTGAAGGTAATGTTGATTCTTGCCTATGATTGGGATGGTGTGATCATTCACCATACTGTTCCCCGAGGGCAAACCGTTAATGCGGCGTACTATTGTTCGTTTCTGCAAGACCATCTCCGAGGAGCTCTGAGAAGGAAACGGCGCCACCACATGGTTACACCGCCCATCGTTCTGCATGACAATGCTAGGGCACACACAGCAGGCGTTGTGTCGGCATTGTTGGATCGCTGGGGCTGGGGCTGGGAGGTCCTCTATCACCCCCCATATTCTCCCGACATCAGTCCCTGCGACTATGATCTCATCCCGAAGATGAAGATGACAATGCGTGGGGAGCGCTTCCGTACCATTGAAGACGTTAAGCAGGCTGCCGAGCGCTCTCTTCGTACCATCAATAGATTGGGCAGTGCCAACGGGATCCAACGACTTCCGCATCGCTGGGAACACGTTGTACGCAACGGTGGGGACTACATCGAGGGCCTGTGAAACTTGGAACCATCTAAGTGAGTTATTAATCCAGTTATAACTCATCATCATCATCTTGCACAGTTTCCAGCCACTGGCCGGGTCTGTTTGGAACACAAGCCTCTCCAACGTCTTCTGTCTTCCCACCATCTCTCAGCCTCCACCCTTGTCCAGTCTTCTCTCTTCTTCACGCTTTCTTGCACCCCCTTTAGCCACCTATCTCTCGGTCTCTTTCCTTCCCAGTTCGTCTCGTGTACCCTCCTGGGTATCCTCTTCTCCTCCATTCGTTTTACATGTCCATACCATCTAAGTCTGGATTTCTCTATATCATCCTGTAATGGTTCCTCCTTCATTAATTCTCTGGTCCTCTCATTTCTTATTCTGTCCATCTTTGTAGCTCCAATACTGCTTCTCAAGAACCTCATCTCACTGGCCTGTATTTTGCTCTTCTCCCTTCCTTTCATAACCCAGGTCTCTGAGGCATACGTCAGGATAGGGACATAGTACGTCCGATACATGATCTTTTTGCTGTTCTGAGGGACATCCTTGCTCCATAACATGCTTCTCACACTCCTCCGGAATGCTTCTGCCTGTCTCCCCCGCTCATTTATTTCTCTATCGTTTCTTCCATTATCTTGTATCGGGCTTCCCAGATACTTGAAACTCTCCACTTTCTTCAGCTGTTCCCCACCAATTGTTATTCCCGTTGTGGTTCTTTCCTTCTTCCTGGTTGTGATCACCATCTCACTCTTATTTATGCTAAATTTCATCCCATATCCTTGTATTATTCCTTCCCACACGTCCAACTGTTCCTGTACCTTCTCCTCCTTGTTTCCCCAAATCATCAAATCATCTGCAAACACCATTGCTTTCATCTTTCCTTCCCCAATTACTTGTGCCACTCGGGACATTATGTCATCCATCACCACAATGAAAAGTAACTGTGACAGTGCACTTCCTTGTTTCTGGCCGTTTCTCTGTTCCAACCAGTCCGATCTCTCTCCTCCCACTTTCACACAGCTCACACTTCCCTTGTACATCTCCTTTATCCTCTTTATAGTCCATTTCTCTACTCCTCTATCCTCCAGGGACTTCCATACTTTGTTTCTGCATACACTGTCGTATGCTTTCTCAATGTCCAGGAAGGCCATCAGTAGATCTGTTCCATACTCATAGTGCTGTTCTTGTAACTGCCTTACAGCAAAAATCAAATCCACTGGGGACCTTCCTGCTCTGAAGCCATGTTGCTCTTCCCTCATCCCTCCTTCTATCCTTGTCCTAATCCTCCTTTCCAGTTATAACAAAGGTGCCAAAACTAAAAAACCAACCCATGTATATTAGATGCACACATGATAAGAAAATATATTGAGCTTTTCAAGGACTGTACCATGGAAATATTGTTAAAAGCAATCAAATGATATTGATGTTGAAAATCAGGCTGGATTGAGATTTGATGATAGAACGAGTTCTTGATTCACAGAAGATGCAGAAGTTGGGCATTTGAATTAGTAGGGTGGGATTCAGCTAGATAGAAAGCATGCAGAGAGTTTTTAGCTTATGTTAATTACCTGATTGTAATAACAAGACTTTGTTAAAGGCATACACTCAACAGGTTAGAACTTGAAGTGATATCAAGAGTATGGGATAAAAATCAGCATTTCAAAGTTGGTGGTGGTGATAGGGAAGATGATTAAATGCCAGGTAGGAACTACTTAATTGGAGCAGATTTTAAGTGCTTGAGCATTGTATTTTCTGAGGAGTGTGAGAGACAGAGAGAGATCAATTGTGAGTTTAACAAAACTAGTATTATAAATTGAGCTCTCATTTTGCAAGAAGGAAGTTAATTTCCCACATTAATTCATACATGGTTCAGAGTTCAGACCACTCAGGTATACTTGGGAAAAAGCAGAGTGGAATCAAGATATATTATTAACAAAGTGGAAGTAGAACATGAAAGAGGTGGGGATGATTGCTTCAGGTGACAGCAATGATACGAGGGTGCTTATAATTAAGAGACAAAGGACAAGTTGGGAATAAACATGTTGGATGAGGCAGTTCATTGGAAAAGATGTTGGGAGACTAATAAACTACAGAAACAGGAGGAAATTGTTTTAATTCTGGTGTTTGATAATTTTAAAGTGAGGGGGATACTATCATGAGGTTGGAATGCTAAATTGCAAATAGGAACTCATGGAAGTGCTTTGTTCATTAACAAGAGATTCGCACAACACATGGACCATTAAAATTGGTCTTCTGATCTGAAAAAGAGCCACTTTTCTTCATTAACTTCTGTAAGACCTGATAAAAACTGGAAACTGATGGCAGACATTGTGATGTTTATAATCGAAGACTCTTGCAACATCTTCAGAAATTGTGCCTGCACCCTTCAGATCTACCGTATCAAGTTTCACATTTTCGTGCTTACCTATGTACCGGGTATGTACAAAAATTAGCTCTTGTTTTTCAGAATGAAACAAAAATGTCAAGTCTTATACAGAACAAATATATCTACTAAGCTAATTTTTATGGATTCCTTATGCATAGCTTACAAGAAAAGTGCACCTTAATATGTCCACTGGATCAGTGGCCAGAGGCAGCCACATTTAGCTGTAACCTGCACCAATGAATACATGACACAGTCATTGCAACATTGTACTCTGCAGTGATGTTTGACCATTACCACTTCACATTGTTAGTAATGGCTTCAATGGAAAGACTGATCGAAATGGCAATCTCTCTATATAAAATTGTCTTTCTAAATGTACAATTCAAATATTGAGCTAATACTCTGTATTTATCCTGGACGGGTGTATAATGATCAAATATACCCACGGTATAATTTTCATCTGTTTGTTTACTGTATAGTTTGGTGTCATAACCAGAGTGAAGGGCATTATAAAATTTGGGTATTTAAGTAGAAGATATCCCCAAAAGAAAATTAGACTACAAATTATGTGTATAAGACTGAGGGATGAGTGGGCTACATGACCGCGTTGTCGCAGCCCCTAAACTAGGGAACCAACTGAGGGATGAGGGAGTCAAAGCCACTTCAACATACAGCCACTTCAACAAACAGGAGAACGAACCAAAGAATTCTAAGCCAGAACATACACACGTACAGACTATGCTAGTGATATTGGAGATTTTCATCTGCATGCAATATGTTAGTTGTCAATGCAAACTTCTAACATGCCTTGTAATATAGGATATTTTTCTATGTATGGACCATTTATTATAGAATGCTTTTTCAGGGGGGGGGGGGTACAAATAATTAAACGCCTTAACCTGAAAGAAATAATACATGAATTATCACCATTACCGTTTTACAGCATTGTGTTGGTGTGAAAAGAAATTGTTCTATGAATGGTCAATAACATGGCAGCTTCTTGTGTGCTTTGTATAACTCTTGACCAGATATTATGTGGAAGTAGTGATGTATTTCCTCGCATAATCGTCGCACCCTACTTTTCAAACACTAAAATAGGTTTATAAAATTTCATCGCATAATCGTATTTGTGCGCCAGTCAGTTGCACATGCTGCTGCGACTTTGTCAGAAGAAAAATATCTCGTCCTTATGCTTGCGGGCTATGAACTGTGACGCGAGCGGCAAACTTAGCGTATTCCGTGAACGTATAATCAGGCGTGATCTTCTCAGCAGAAAGTAATCTCGTCTTTATGCCTGCGGGCTATGAACTGTGACGCGAGCGGCCAGCGCACATTCCGCGAGTTTATAGGCCTAATCTCGTCTTAATGCCTGCGGGCTATGAACTGCGACGCGAGTGGCCAGCGCACATTCCGCGAGTTTATAGGCCTAATCTGGCGTGATCTCGTCTTTATGCCTGCGGGCTATGAACTGTGACGCGAGCGGCCAGTTTCGTCACTTAGCACATTCCGCGAGTTTATAGGCCTAATCTGGAGTGATCTTGTCAGGAGAAAGTAATCTCGTCTTTATGCCTGCGGGCTATGAACCGCGACGCGAACAAGCAGCTTTGTCAGCACATTCAGCGAGCTTTAACCTGTCGTGACCTTGTTAGAAGAAAGAAGCCTGTCTCTGACTGCAGGCTATGACTCACGCTACGCGAATGACTGGCCCGTGCAGCAAATAATGATACAGTATATTTCTTGAACTTAAATATTCTTTGCATAATCGTCGCACCCTGCTTTTCCCAAGAATTTTAGGCTAAAAAAGTGCGATGATTAGGCGAGGAAATACGGTCACACCATTACCGTTTTACAGCATTGTGTTGGTGTGAAAAGAAATTGTTCTATGAATGGTCAAAAACATGGCAGCTTCCTGTGTGCTTTGTATAACTCTTGACCAGATATTATGTGGAGGTAGTGATGAGAAAGATTCAAGCTATGATGAAAGTATTAGTGATTATGCACAACAGGAAAATAAGTGTGGTGTAAATAGCTATATTAAGGACAGCCCACTTGAGTGGTCATGGGCAGGCTACCTCTCGATTCTAAATTTATGCCAGCAACAATCCTGTTTATGGGGGAATGTGGCCTGACTTATGTAAGAGTTTTGGATGGTTTTGTATGTTTTATTTTCTATGAAGTGTTATTGGATGATGCAATATTTGGGCTGGTATGAGAAATTGTGATATTTTTCAAAAATGTATTACTGCTGTGAGGTAATACTTGGCGAACTTTGAATAACGCCTTCAATGGTTAAAAGTTAGCCAAGTAGTAGAATGATTTTTTTGCTTTCTTATAAAATGTATGTAACAAGAGTTATTGGGCTCTTCACTGATGTAGGAGATTTAACTGGCAATTCTTGCCCAGGACGAAAGAGATTTAAAGACAATCCACATTGAAATACATCAGTTGAAATATTTTGCCATAACATGCAAACTATCGGGCCAATATTTTTCGAATTTTGAAGAAACATACTTGCAGATTATGATAGTATTTGTTAAGTTGATGCAGACTACACCTTGTCTTACAAATTCACAAAAATATCATTTGTTTGTACTACGTTCTTTGTCAACATTTGTCTGCGATAACTTTCACAATAGCAACGTCATTCACATCACTTGAACCACTAGTGTAATTTTCAGCAATATCTCAGTCACTAGATATATCACATTTATCTAAAACATTATTGCATTCGTGTGGGATGGCCCAGCTACCACAAGCCTTCTGTGAGGCGCAACTCATCCGTACAATCTGTGCGGAGGTCAAGGCCATAGGAAAACATAATACAGGGATTCCTTTATGATGTAATATATCAATAAGTAACTTAAATAGTAGTCTTTCAAACTGTGTGACCAGATCGCAAGCAGTTTAAATCTGTCTTTAGATTGCAGCACAGACTGCACCACTCGTAATCAAGAGAGGAACTAAACTTAGCAAAGCCAATATACCAACAGAGGAACTGTTTCGAGCTTATCATTCCGCTGGTGGTGACATATTAACATTCAAAACCATCACAGAGGATGTCAGGGGAAATATCACTTATACTAAGGATAATATTAATAATAATGTTATTGATTTTACATTCATTTTAATTACCTAGGCTTTTAGAGACCCCGGGGTGCTGGAATTTTATCTCTCTCGCATTTGCGCACACTCAAATGCAACAGACTGTGCCAGGATCCCATCCTACAACCTTGAGCATAGCAGACTAGAATGTTACCGCTGCGCCACACGGTCAGTCATACATTTATTCTGAAAAGCCGTATGAACTTTAAAATTTTGACCAAGAGAGTGGTTTGAATGACGCATTGTGCAGGTCCGTACCTTGCAGAGAGACTGGCATCAAAAGTTAACATTTTCAGCCAATAATATTTATGATAGAACAAACCTTTACAGAGATACATTGAAAAGCTGTCCAGGAAAGTTAGACAACTGCACAATGTGCATTAACTTTTCTCAGAGACGAATTGGCTGTGATGACACACTTGGTGCATCATGCCATCAGTCAGTACATCATGGTGATAACATGTAAAGGTGAGATGGACGTGACCTACAAATATGTGTGTCTTAACCAAGTGCCTTACTTCTTTAGAAACTGCGTGCTGGCTGAAAGTTAATTTCAATGTTTATTCATGACACCGTAACAGTCACAGCTGTGATGAGTATGCTACAGTAGTAATACAGAGATCCTGAGTACCAAGGTGTTGTTTTACCTTAAAACATTTCTCTGCATAGAGATGTCTCCCCCTAATACACTTGGCAAAAAATGTTTTAGCATCACCCCAATATTTTGTGCTGTTATTGTGACTGTTCCTATGCAGATCAGAAGTCCACCCTGACCTACAAATATGTGTGTCTTAACCAAGCACCTTACTTCTTTAGAAACTGCGTGCTGGCTGAAAGTTAATTTCAATGTTTATTCTTGTCACATACTCACAGTTGTATGAGCTCTCTCTACCTATGGGTAGAAAATCACACTCAAATGGATTGTAGCTTTCCAACTGAAGGACGGACGCCTAAGAGTCGTGTTCGGAACAGTGTAATACTCTTTGGCCATGCCACGAAGAACACCGTGGACCATTGATCAGGTTTGTACTTATCATATTACATGGAGAACCAGGGAAGTTTTCCAACGTGTGCATCTATAGAGCGTCTCTACCTTAAAAGACAGTATGGGATTAAATGTAGTATTTGCCTCACTCGCAGTCATATGTCCTGCAATTAGCTTCATCCTCTTCTACCTCAGCGATGTTGCCTTTTCCCAATAATGCAAAGGGATATATCTAAGAAAATGTTTGCATGGTCTTATTGAGAATTTTCTGCTCTTTATGATGTAAAATTAAAAGCCAATTTTCACAATTACGATATTTTTGCGCGAATCTATTTTTATGCACACATAAACTTATAACACCATAGCTAATGAACTAATGATTACAACAGATTAAGAAATTATTTTTATATGGCCTGAAGTTGGTAGAAGATAATCCTATTCCTCAGGGCAGTAATTTGTTTCATAATAGGAAAGTTATAATTTTTTTCTTAAATGTTACTTGAAAATTATAGGATGGTATCACAGAAAAGTTAGCTAGCGAGAAACTTTTTTGCTGTTGAATTTAAGTCGGTGACTAAGCGAGAAGAAATGTTCATTAATGTTTGACATAGTTTTTAAAACAAACCACAGCTCGGTATCAGATAGCATTCATAAGTTATCGCACTTAGCGTAAAGTCCCCGCTCAGCACTAATTGACGCTGTGATATTTTGCTTATTCAGGCGGGCTCGTTATCTTCACGACTGCGTTTGATGAGTGTAGGAAAAGATTCTGTGCTACCCCAGAGCTCAGTGTTATTACATTTGTTGTGGTGTGAAGTTAAACTGTAAAGTGAAGTGGTCCTTGTGTTTTTTATAAATTGTGTTAATTATTATATTTATTATTGTAATATTCACTATGAATACAGCAACTAGAAAGCGGCATAGTATTGGCAAATTGCAAAGTAGAGAACGGATTATAATACTGAATATATTTAATTATTTCTTAAAGAACATGAACGTTACCGAGGCAGTTGAAAAGACAGCAGAAGCTACCGTATGTTCAAAAAGTTTAGTATATAGAATAAGAAAGGGGAAAAAAAAGAAGGTCCCCTGAGAACGCCAGCAAAATCAAAACCTAATAGAGCGAGTAAATAAAAACATGCTACGTTAATAAAGTATGATGGAATAGTACAAAGCGGAATCCATCGCATCGTTCATTCATTGTTCTTTCAAAACATACCACCAACATTAAATATAGTTTCGAGCAGAGTAAACAGTGATGATAACCTGCCAAATTTTTCGAGGTCCACTTTAAATAGATTTCTTCATGACATAGGGTTTGAATATGTAAGAAGAGCCAACAAATGTGCTCTGATTGAAAGGGATGATATAATCAGTTGGCATCATAAGTATCTTAAGGACTCGAAAAGATTTAGGAATGAAGGCAAATCTATTGTTTTACTGATGAGTCTTGGGTGAACATGGGCCACACCGTGACAAAAGAATGGAGATACTAAAATTAAAAGTGCTCGTCAGGCAGCAATTGAGGGTGTTAGCACAGGTCTTAGGCCACCTACGGCTCGTGGGTCGAGGTTTCCTTGGTTCATGCCGGGAATGAACAAGGGTTTGTTAATGGTGCCGAGTTAACTTTTCTGTGCGAAAAGAAAATGGCCGACGCCCACGATGAAATGACAGGTGAACTGTATGGAAAGTGGTTCGCCGAGCATTGTTGCCCAATCAGGGTGTCTACTGTAAGGATGAAGTAAAAATTAGTTACTTTTTAGGTACCTTTTAGTTAATTTTAGTTACCTTTGAATTCAAGATACGTCTGCGGTCAGCAAGCAAAGGGGCTCATCACGCAGTGAAGAAAAACAGCAATGAACTGTGTTTAAAGCGGTAAATACAATTCACTTAGGAAGTTATAAAAAATTTAAAAATAATAAATAAATACTAGATATTTATTATCAAATGAGTTGTTTCAGCTAAAATGTCGTCTTGTGCACAATGCATTTTTATAATTGCCAAGAGGTTGCTCTGCTCTTGACCGTTTGGCGAGATTTCCTTTGTTCCCGCGGTAGATCACGAAGAAATTTATGGGACGTTACGTGATTGTAACCGAATTCTGTCTTCGCAGTCAAGTACGGAGAAACTTCCAGATGTTACACGATCGGCGCTGGTCTCACCCGTTTGTCGAGAATCCCGTAGTTTTCGCGATAGAACACGGATAAATATCGCGATTTAGATAATCGGTGTCACTTTTAGTCGTTCGACGAGATTTCAATTGTCCATGAGGTCGGGAACGAGAAAATATAGCATTATTACGCAATCGGTGCCACTTGCTGTCCGTTTGACAAGAATCCAGTTGTCCTCGTCATTGAATGCGGAGAAATATCGCGATGTATCGCAATCGCTGCCGCTCTCGGCCGTTTTACGAGATTCACGTTGTCCTCGCGATATTATGCATACCGCGCCGCATCCGGCCGTTGAACGATTGTCTATTCGTCCTGACAGAATGGTGGATGTAAGCTCAGGGTTGGGCATGGTTAAAATTCACGACTAGTTATGGACAAGTTGTATGGCCGGCGCCGTGATTCCCGCTTCCTATGCTGGGGTTGGGAGCCATCAGTTCAGGGTGGATCACGAGGAGAAATTAGTATTGCGATGCTACGTAAGCTGTCATTTCTAAGTGGGTTGATGCACTTCTCGCTCCCCGTACGCTTGTAAGTATACGGTCATGGTAAAAGTAGCGAGTAGGTTTCAGAATGTTGCGTGATTGGTGCCCAATCACCTTTGACGGGATTCCCGCATCCTCGTCGACACAAGTTCACGATAGGGGACGGGTTTTATGATTTTACACTACTGACGTCGATCTCGGCCCATTTAACGAGATTCCCGCAGGCAAGTCGTGCGGTCAGCCGGCCGTCTTGAGTATGAATGTTCGAAGTAGGTATCAAATATTAAGAATTATTCTGAGAGGATTGCACGAATAATACGACTAGAGGACACGTTTTCTTTCGAATGCGAATCACGAATTATACAAGTTATAGCCTACAAGTTTTCGAAATAACCGGTAGATTATAATATATCCGATGGAACCAAAGTTCGAAGGAAAAAATCGACATATAACGAAATTTCGAATTAACCATACTGGATGTCGCAAATTTACGACAGATGTTTAAAATAAGTTATAGCCTATGTATTTCGAAGCTTTTTCAAAATCCTTTTTCGAAACTGTAACATTTCGCAAGATTGTGACATTAAATTATTTTGCGTAATTTTTGGACTTCAATTTGACATAGTCTCCAAATAAATGCGAGGTTTCTGACTAATTTCAGAAGTTTTCGCTAATAAACGTCTCGCGAAAAGTCAGATTTGCTAATAACAGAGATAAATATTTCACACAAAACTAAAGTCATCTTGATGCCGAAAATATACGCTGAACGATGTATACCACTCAGGGTATCCTCAGTATGCATTTCCTCGAGGTCGGGTACGGAGAAATATAGCTTAATATGCAATCGGCGCCGCTTGCGTGAAACTCGCTCCATCGCAATCTCTCAGCCTAGAGGCGCGAGTTTAAACGATTCAATCCGCCTTCGGAAAATTTTCGTTACCCTTATGTAAAATTCGTTACTTTTTCGTTACCCATTTGTAAAATTCGTTACTTTCGTTACCGGTAGACACCCTGCCAATGTTCCCGAAGGATCTATCCTAGTAATAGACAATGCAGGCTATCACAGTCGGAAAAGCGAACTTTTACCTACAACGTCATGGAGAAAAGGCCAGATTGTAGACTGGCTCACTCAAAAGGGGGTCCCCTTTCGAAATGATATGCTAAAGCGGGTGCTTCTTTTTATTGTAAATCAAAACAGGGAGAGATATGATAAATACGTCATTGACGAGATGGCCAAATCAGCAGGACAATATGTTCTTCGCTTGCCACCATACCACTGTGAACTTATATCACATCGAAATGGTATGGGCGCAAGTGAAGAACTATATAAAATTGAACAACGTCTCATTCAAAAAACAAGACTTTAATTTCAGCTGCATACCTCCACGTGACCACACAAAATTGGGCAAACTACGTGACCCACACCAAAAGAATCGAAAGTGAACTGTGGAAAGCAGGTGAGATTCAAGATTACGAGGAACAATTTTTCTTTATCATCATCTTCGTCTTCTTCCACTTTCGATGGATCGCCTACTGGTTCTGATTCGGCTGAAACTGGACCATCTAGGGACACGGAGGAATTTATAGAAGGGTTAACACCACTACCAGAGGATAGTGGGCAGGCCTGAAGGTATGTGATGTGTTTTTTTAACCCTCTCAGAGCCACGCGCCGATCAGATCGGCTCTCGCTGCTCGCGCCAAAGCCGATTGAATCGGCGCGCTGTTTATCTTATATGTATAGATTTCTGTAGGCATATGTCCGTGATTATTTCATACCGTTGGAAAGGTGAGCTTTCAAGCTTGCCTATGCGGTGTTTACATTTTTCCTTCGAAGTCCGTTACGCGATAGGTTTGAGTTTGTATTCACGCCCTCAGTTTGCGCTCCCCCAATTACGCGCGTTCCCGCTAAAATTACGGTGCAGTTGTTTTCTTCTAGTTGACGTTTTCTGCCTATAGATGAATCTAAGAACTTTCTACAGCTGGAAACGTAGTTTTTTTTTCGAATATGACTCTTAGGTGTCCGTAATTTAGGCTCAAAACTGATTTTTTCCAAAAAAAAAAAATGAACAACGATGAGAATAACCTCAATTAAAAAGGGTTAAATGCCGTATTTACTTTTATGAACATAATGTATGAAAGAATGAGGTGTTGGTTATAATGCAAAGCAAAAATAATGATTCTATAGTTGGAAATGTGGTATTTATGATTTCTTTTCGAATAGTCTGCATGACCATTGAAAATGGCTTGGCATTCTTGGCAAGTAATTCAGGAAATGGCTTGGCACTAAGAAGGTTAACTTTCAATTTTCTGATATTATTATATTCGTGGAAAATATCATATTATTATAACCAACTGTATGATATTCGAGTAAATGTAATATTATAACATCATATTCGTGAATAATTGAAAATTATAAATTATAATGTGTGCATTAAAATTGCGCTGAGAGGTTTGGTGTATCATATCTAAATTTTGTACCATCGACAAGAGTTTAGTGCTTTTCAGTCGGTCAACACGAATGTACCCATCTCATTCGTGTTGACCGACTGAAAAGCACTAAACTCTTGTTTACTAAGGCAACACTGAAAATATGGCTTCAAACACCACAATGTTTGTACCATCGTTCACTGCAAGGCATGAGGTACAGTTATATACAACAAACAAATATTTCGGAAATTTCGCGAGTTTTGCGTAAAACCATGCCTGTATACGAGTAATGTTAACATCATGTGCCTGTCCTTGCAGAACTTGTATATGCAGCAGATATGGCATCAGCGCGCCCCATTTAACGCGTACTGTCTTTTACGGTAGAGACGCACTACAAGTCAAACTGATGAGGCGTGAACATGGAATTGGTTCCAATTTACAACTTGTGTTGAGAATTTAGCCCACACAGGCCATCCTCGGTTGAACTGCATGTGATAAATCTTTAACTTGGAGAGAATGTGGGCAAAGTGCTCAAGAATTGCATGCGACGATCGTAGGGGATATAGGACTGTCTCTCTTATCGAACTGTTAAGAGAAGGTTGCATGATGCAAATTTGTATTCCTGATGAGCATTGCAATTTCTATGTTATACACCACTACACCACAAATGGGCAAACAATTAATATGGATGTCCTAGGATTGGTGTAGGATGTTATTCAACAACCAATGATTGGTCTGTTCGACCCCTGATGTATGTACACTGTATAACAACAACAAAAACTACGCACCAGGAAGGAATTGTCCGATGGCGATAAGAATCGGTGGATGTAAGGAACAGACATAGAACAACAAATGATCAAAAGTGCAGAACAATCGAATGATTTATTGCAGAGTTAGAGCGTTACAAAGTGAGGACGTCAATAAGGTGTTGGTCTACCCCTGGATGGATGCAAGCTATCACTCGATGTGGCATGGACTGATAAAAGTTCCCGGATGGTGTCCTGCGGAATTTCGTGCCAAATGGTCTCCAACTGTTGGGCTAAATCGGCGACATTCCGGGATGTTCGCAATCGCCTCCCCATGACGTCCCAAATGTGCTCTATGGGAGAGAGATCAAGCGACCGAGCTGGCCAAGGAAGGATAGGGCAAGCTTGAAGACAGTCCATAGCAACACGCACCGTGTGCGGCCGGGCATTATCCTGTTGGAAAGTAAGGCCTGGATGTCACTGAAGGAACGGTAACACAACCGGCCGTAGAATGTCATCAACATACCGCTGTGCTGTTAGTGTGCCAGGAATGACTACCAGAGGGGTCCGGCTATCAAAGGAGTTGGCACCCCAGACCATCACCCCCTGTTGTGGGGCTGTGTGGCATGCGATAGTCAAGGCAGGATCCCCACGCTGGCCTGGACGTCTCCAAACATGTCTGCGGTTGTCGTCAGGGAACCGTTGGTAACGGGACTCATCACTAAAGACTAGACGTCCCCAGTCAGTGCAGCACCACTGTAATCTGACTTGACGGTGAACAGGCGTGAGTGGTAAGCGGCGTAACGGGCTGCACGAGCGCAAATTCCTGTTGCTCAGGTGACTGTTGATGGTCATGGTGGACAAATGTCGGGTCACACGCTGGATCATCTATAACGATGTGACAGCTGTTCTGATAATCGCTCTGTCTTCCCGTGCTGTTGTGGCCCTCGGTCGACCACTGCCGTCCTGACACTGATGCTTGCCGTTGCCGACCCACGCTTGCCAGCATCGTCTGATCGTCGCATCACTTTGACCCAAATGTCCAACGACAGCTCGATTCGACCAACCAGCTTCTTTCAATCCGTTCACACAACCTCTTTCAAACTCTGACATCTGCTCGTAATGAGCACGAATCCTTCGGCGTGGCATTCTTACAGCCGACGTTCAGATATCGCAGTCAAATGCAACAGCTACTTTGAGTATACGCTTCAGAATTGCGCCTTATATAAACCTGATGCATGCACAGTTTGGATGCGTGGGAGCCCCTGATATTCATTCATTGGGCACGAAGCTTTAATCAGTTCGGTCCGAATGTCGTTGCATACGTAATTTCCTTACAATCGGCCACCACCTTCCCGGTGCGTCGTTTTTGTTTTTATACAGTGAATGTACTCTCATGCAACAGGGCCAGTTTTCAGCATAATGAACTAAATAAATACACGGGTGATGCAAAACTTTTGTATGTTGTTTGCATGCAGTTTTGGAGAGTCACTTCTCTTCTTCGTCAACTTATAAAATTACTGATCCATACAGCCCCCCTTCCTCATTATATAATTTACCTCTAGCTGCCTATCTACTAACTGTCTACATTCCTTTCCTCTTTCTTTGGATCCTCAGATAGCTCACCTGTATTTCACATTCATTTTCTTTACTGCATCCTCTGAACTGAAAAATTCACTGCTTGGTTGTTTTTCAAATATAACTAATTACTGTCACATAAATTTTGTGCATCCAATAAACCCTTCCTTGATTATCTCTTGCATTCCATTTCCTCTTCTCAGTTTGCTTTTAGGTCAGCCTTCTTTGTAAATTCACTTGATTCATTCTCACTGAATGTTTACACCTATATTCTGCACTCCTGAATTCAGATTAAGTTTACCCCATTTCAAATACAATTCACTCACATTCATTGCTAGATGTCATTTGCAACTATTGTGTCTCCTAATTGTGACCTTTAAATAAGATCATGAGATGCAATTATTCTACAACAGTGGATTTGAATTCAAGAAACTATACCTCACCTTCAGGTGACAATTTTGTGACAGAAAATAAAATTTTAAGATATTACCTTATACCTAACAGAATAACAAGATTGAGTAATTAATACCTGAATTTACAAATTATAATATCAGCCAGAGCCTTTCTCCTGGTGCTCTCTCTCCTATGCACATTTCAATCATTCCAATAATTATAACACTATTACTTAAATACATGTGTAAAATTTTTAATCAGTCTGTTTTAATTAGGTACTGAACATTGAATAAATTATTAACCGACTTTCAAACTACAGAAAAGTAATGTAATAAAACAGAGGTATAAAATAAAACCAGACAAGGGAAATATAATTGAAGTATTTCTCTTTACCTAATATCAAAGAAAAAGGAAAACACTTTCATACAGAAAAGAACATAAAAATACACAGATTGAGATACAGTTTGCCAAGACTAAATACATTTGTGAGAGTAATATCAACTATACCTGGGGACTGAACATCACAAAAGAAAATGTAACATTATGAATACCAACATTATCTTAACTTCCATAATTAACGATTTCTTTAAATAGGAAGTACGTAATTTACAGAAATGATCTCCCTGAAATAACAAAATACTGATCGTTTCTGAATAATAACAATATGTGCAGCATGAAAGAAGGTTGAAAGGTACACTCACAAGAAGTTCATAAATATTTAGCAATAGAAGTAAAAGAAAACTTAATATTTTGAATCCTGATAAGCTAGATACCATAATGAAAATATCTTTCTGGGCATACAATGCACATTCTGCAAATAATTATGCTACACTGCTGCAAAAAGTATTTCTAGTGAGTTACCGACTTCATCCTCTTCCCTCAAGCTGGCACATTTTGTACTCCAGCATCTCTGGGTATGAGCAGGCTTGACATATGGCAGTAAACTCCAAATGCTGTTTATGTTTTTACATATAGCCTATTTCCATCTTATGAACTGTGGTAACTTATAATCTATGAGTATTACTGAACTTCTGAATTAGTAAAAAAACAGTCCATTAGAACATTAAAAAACGTCAAAAGTGACTTTTGTATACATCAATGAGTGTGGGAAAGAATGTAAAGAAAAAGGGATGCTACAATGAAGGATGCATTCAGAGCTGCCCAGTCTTCGATCATGGTGATTAAGCTCTGCAGGCCATGAATGAAATGAAGAAATATAAACACAAACAACTATACACACAGGCATACAATGAGAATTTAAAAAAATACCTCTATAAATGCTAGAAATCACAAAAATAAAAGGTATAAATGCACTTGCAATAAAGAATTAGCTCTAGTCTCATGTAGATCATTACTTCTCCTTACAAATATTCTATGAACATTTTTTCCCCAATGGACCGTCCAAAACTTTTTTGAATAGGGTCTGTAACTATCTCCATTTATATACTTTTAAATATTTTATTCCGAGTAATCCTTAGAAATCTTGAAGTTGTATTATCCCTGTTTTTAAAACATAGACACAGCTAGAATTTTAAAATAGCTGCCAAATAACTTCGTCTTAGAATGGCTGCCAAACAATTTAAGTCTTAAAATAGCTGCCAAGCCCAAACAAACACAGTTTTAAAATAAGAACGAGAACAATATGGGATTCTCTCATTGGTGATAAAATAGAAGCAGTGGGAAATAAATAACAGTGGAAAGACTGATAGAAATACATCCTGAGAGGTACATAATGTGAATAAAAGCAATGAACTAGTTTGTATGTGAAACTTCATTTTAGTCAATTTTCTGGTTTAATATGTTCAATGTCTTAACATCAGGGTTCAATTAACTTCAAATTCTCTAAAGATACAATAACATTGCAAATTATTAAAGAGCGCCGGATGATGCTAACTGAGGGTGTACCGAAAACAAAAAAAAATTTAAAAAAAACAACACGCAACTCACTACTTTCAAATAGTGAAAGAACATTACTTAGAAGTCATTCCAACACAGGTTTCATGGTACCAGCCACCATTAGTCCTACCTGTGCATCATTTCATTTAGATCCTGATCTTCAGGGTCTGCCAACGTACGAAATCTAACAAAACCATTCTCTGCAACCAACATTGACGGAGATACTCTTTCACGTGTTGATGACAATGTCTGAGCACCACACTTATGCTGATTGCTGGGGGTTCTCCTCTCTGAATTCAAAGACACAAGAGTACCAGATTTCTTTATTGAATGACGAACATCAGAATTAGATGAGAAAGGATAGTTGGATTCTAGAGCACTGGACTTTTTCAGCGACCGTCGTTCTGCAACACTGTCGTGTGGACTGGATCCATCAGGTCTCTCTAAATTAAGTAAAATGAGAGTTCCAGAGTTTTTTAGAGAGCGTCGAACTTCCAATGTAGACGAAAATGGGAGATCAAACTCTGGTCTTTCTGAACTCAGAGTACCACTTTTCTTGACAGACCTCCTTTCAGAAGGGCAACTTTCATTTAACGGAAATGATGCATCATGAACTGGGTACCCCGATTTTCTTAATAACCTACGTTCAGAGGTAGAAATTGAAAATGAGGACTCGGGCAAAGGGAATCCACTGTGTAGGTTATTCAGGGGAAAGGAATCATCATATACCTTTTTCCCTGTGCGAACTGTATAATCATGAATAGCTTGATTAGTCACACAGACTGCTGGATAGATGTCATCAGCTGCCTCACTATTTTGGGGGGTATTTGTGCACTGACGACAACGGAACAACGCAAATCCTGAATTCTGAGAGTCTTTTTCCTCTTCGACTTGATCTTGACGCAGTGGTTGAACGCCAGCCCACAAAAACAAGAAACACATAGATATTTCAATAACACGCACCGAAAATTGGTAGCCCCACCATAGCCATGGAGGAGGTTTCCCATTAAGTTTTGGTTCATCATACACTCCAAATATACCATACAACTGTACAGCTGCCATTAGCAAGCATAATAATGCTGTAGCGAGAGTTGTGCGAACAGCAGTTGCTAACGTTGGACGGTGGAAATTCGTGAAAGCACTCCCGAACACATTCTCCTGTTTTCGAATTGCAGATTTTGCTAGCACTCTGTATATATACAGATAAGCCAGCCCCAAGCAAACACATATTACGACAAACAAGCACTGACAGATAATAGGAAGGAATGTTGTATTAGGTGCAATTCCAGTTGCAAGGTCCAAACTGATACATAATATCACATGAAGAGTAATGAAAATCGCAACAATTGCTGGTCTTTGCAAGTTCACACTTAAGACATGCACTTTAGCTGCTTGGAGAAGGAAAAGGAAGAGAATTAAGAATGCAGATGTTATGCAGGGTGACACAACATTCAACATTAAAAGCGATATTGGCTCAGGAAATGACCTGTTTCGGTTGTATGCATCATAAAACAAATAAACTCCTCGCAAGATGCCAATCACAAACAGCAGACCATGCAGGGTAATGTAATATCCATGTGAAAGCAATCTTTTGCATGCATTCACACGAATTATATTAACAATTGAGTACAGACTAAGAATTGAGAAGAGAGTGCCAGTTAAATAAACATGGATGTCCCATGCTAAATCCCATTTGTCTCGAAGGTCTTTGTGAGCAGGTGTACTGGGAGAGATGGCCACAGGAATAGAATTATCGTCTGTTTTAGGAGGCTGAGGCTGGGGATCAGGTAACTGTTCAGCCTGTCTCTCTCCTGCAGTATCTACAATTATATCTACATTCTCTGATGTATCAATAATACCAGATAGCTTGTCATTTAACTCAGGAACCACTGTTTTATCCAATTTTGACTGTTCTGTATCAGCTTTAGGTAATGTTTGTAGCACATCCTGTTTTGCTATCCATGGGAAATTGGAATCGAATTCACGCTTTGGATACTTTTCTGGTAACTGTGAAACTTTGGATTCAGCATCAGGCTTATTGATGATATCTGGGATGGCCTGTTTGCGTCCATTACTGCCTGATAATATTCTAGAAACGCTTGGATGATACATGATGGGTACGAAATCAAGATCAGTATCATTGACCGGTCTTGCATGAGGGCTGGTACTGTCCACTTCTGTGTAGGGAGCTTCCGGTGACCTGTTGAAGCTGGGAGTATTCAGTGGTTTCTTACGATCAACAGGCGGTGAGCTGTAAATTTAAAAAATATTTTAAAAATTAACGTAAAAAGAGAACATAATAGAGAGCAGATTTGTATAACATGTAATATTTTAAACCATAGGTAGCAAGGTGCTTCGAGGACAAAAGAAAATAAAGGGAAATTTTTCAAATATTTTATAATTTTCCATTATTGTAAATACTGTAATTTAATAAAGCCTGTTTATTGATATCTGTTGAATCCCAATCTCTTGTAGCAATACCCATGCCAGTACAAGTAGCAATAGTAATGATTAGAGCTGGGATTTTTATGTAATTACATATTTTACATATTTTTTCATATTTGTGGGTATTCTACATATTCTTAGTGATATTACATAAAATTACATATTTCAGAGTTTTCCTGTTTTTATATGAAATAAATTGCTGAACTGAATCTTCACACTTAATGTGGGGCTGTTGTCTGTCCTCTCAACAGGGGGATTAAGGTAATTATGAGTGACAGGTATTTGAGAGGATGATAGGATGATAAGGGCTGTGCAAGGAGAAACTGGTGCAAGTGTATTGAGTAAATTGCAAAAAGTGTTGAAGAGAAATCCTGGTTATTCAACATTTCACAGTGTGTGCCGAATTCTAAATGGAGATGACGTTGATTCTCCCGAGAACATTTCTCCAGCGAAAATTCCTCTCCTAAAATTTGCCCCAGTTACATCTTGTGATGTTGAAAGATCTTTCTCTGCATATAAGAACATCCTAAGTGACAAACTCCTTTCTATGACCCCAGAGAACATCGAAAAATACTTAATTGTTCACTGTGCTACAAAATGTAATATAAAGAGTGTTTAGTGTGTTTTACCTGACAAAATGGTAAGTTTATATTAATTACAGTATATGATATTACATATTTTGCCCAATCTACATATTTTGGTGTTTTGTTACATATTTATGTACATATTATGCCACTTGATATTACATAAAAATCCCAGCTCTAGAATGATGGAAGACAAAAATCACGAAGTTTATACAAAAATTTAAACTCAGTAGTGGTTTACAACAAAATCTTACCAAAACTGCCTCTTTTAAATAGTCTTAGTTCACATACTTTCAGGATCTCTTGGAACGTTTAATGGGAACTTGGCAGTACTCAATATGGAGATGACTAGATGTTACTATCACTATGTATTAATATCAAACCCCCCCCTCTTACCCATCCTTTACCATATCTGGAAGGACCCATATATACAATGATTTACAATGATTAAGGACCATGCCGCAGTTCCAGAAACTAAAATTTTCCCATTTTTTCTTTTTCTAAATTGGGTTATGCTGAACCAAATTCTTTAAAAGGTATCCCCAACATGCCTGACACACCATATTTTCATTCATCTATTCATTCATTTTCACTTGAGATGGTTTTGCCTTTCAGCATACAGTCTAGTTTGCAAGCTCTGTTTGCAAACCAGTCACCTCCATGATCCCCTATTAGCAGTTAGCATGAAGCCTCCTGGGCTTCTACATTTATCACCTTGAATTTGTTCTACACTGAATCTAACCATCACCTTCAAGACCCACCTCTGTTTCTCTTACCCTCTATATCTGAGTTCACAGTTACCTCCAGCTTAAGCGTGAGATAAGCTGAATCTACCCAGCTCTCACTCCTATTAAGCAAGGTAGGCCTAAATACGGAGCAATGTAGGGAGACATTGGGTGCTACACTAACTTCTTTCTTGCAGAATACAGTAGATTGAGGTGATAGAAGCCATATTTCAGTGTTGTCTAATTCTATTAAAGAAAGCTTTCCAGTTGGTCAACACAAATTTAATAGAATACAGTAGATTGCAACTGAGAACTCAGTGCTACCTTGAATATCCCGATCACTACCATCCTGAGAGAATGCACAGCCCAAGGATATCTTTTCGAATTTATTGAAGCTCCACTCACTAGAGCAATGGTTGCCAAACTTATGAAGCTTCTGGGCAACCATGCTGTAATTAAATCCCACAGTGAGCTACCAAATGAAACCAGGACTGAAATAATAATATTGTTCCATATCTTACATTTGCTTATTGCCTTCAAAATAATAACCCCTGGCACTACAGCCAGTGAAGGGCCTAGGCCTACCATGCGACCGCTGCCCAGCCATTTGGCCTGCAGATATTGCGGTGACGCTTGATCAGTGCATCAGGTCCCCTTGGCCGTTAATGTTGATTTTCGTGATCGGGGCGCTGCCTCACTGTCAGACAGCTACTCAATTGTCCTCACGAGGCTGAGTGCACCCCGTTCCAGCCCTCACGTCAGATTCTAAAATCCCTGTCGGAGCCGGGAATCGAACCCGGGGCAGGCGCTTATTGCCTATAAACATATGAAATCAATTTTAATAAAACTGTATGCAGAGTGATCCACCATCAGAGAAATGCAACCAAACTAATGCATATATCATAGTCATCCTAAAAACATTAGTACATGCTCCTTTATGGCCTTAGTACAACTTTCATGCTCGTGAATATAGTCGAAATCATTAGCAGCAGTGTTATTTCAATGATCTCAACTATAATGCATGTTTAAAACGACAGCTCCAAATAACACTACCTTGCGTTCGGACAGGAAGTGTCTATGAAGGCTACGAAAACATTCAATACGTGCGAGCATCATGCCATGGCTCTCTGTAGCTAAGGTGGCTAAATCATGCATTGCTGCTGTTGTGTCAGGAAAGCTACCTGGTAGCAGGTTCGATCCCCGGGCTGGTACATATTTTTTTGCTTAATGCCGTTTACAGTGGATGTACAATGGCCACATATCTACCTGTTATAACAAGTGAACTATTATTTGGGCCTGAAAAGGACAGTTTTTATCCGATGGTATGTAGCCAGGTTGGACGATGACAGGAAGTGTCTATGAGGGCTACGAAAACATTCAATACGTGCGAGCATCACACCACAGCTCTCTGTAGCTAAGGTGGCTAATCATACATTGCAGGGTACCCTGCATATTCAGTATAGCAAGTGTTCGAAATGTTGACCACCTTGGTTTAAAGGAAAAATCAGACTCTCTCAGGCCACTGCACGTATCAAGTCAAAGCCCTCTGTAACCCCAGGATGTAAACTATTCCTCAGTTTTATATTCGACAAATAAAAAACAGTATTAATTTATCCACTGATGAGGAATACTGTACCGTATTGAGTTCATAGTTTGTTAACATAACTTTTATCACTGAATGACCCTCTGTGGGTGACCTGCGCGTCGTAATGAGGATGAGGTGATGATGAAGACGGCACATACACCCAGTCTCCGAGCCACGGGAATTAACCCCAGAGATTAAAATCCCTGATGGCCCGGCCAGGAATCGAACCCAGGATACGGCGGGCCCAAACCTAGCGCGCTAACCATTTAGTCACGGAGCCGGACACTTTCATCACTAAAGATAAGGTTAAGAGAGAAACTGAAGTTATTAAAAAAGAATGCTACTGATCGAATTAGGCCTGCTGAATGAATTTTCATGTGAGATTATTCGAATACAAACAAAATAAAGTGTGTTGGGATGCTTGTGGAATTGCTTTTCAAATCTTTATCATCTACTCGACACCAACCTAAATCATCCTGGAAGTGGTTTTCCGTGGTATCACACTTCTATTCCAGGTAAAATGGTTCGATATTTAAGACCACTGCCACCTCCGAAACACTCCTACCTTCGGTTACAAATACACAAACTACTACTGACACAGTAATAACAAAGGTTATTAGACAAGTTTAAACACATACAAGAACAAAGGAACGTGATGATCGCGATGTTCAAACCCCTACAGTTTAAAAAGAAACCTCAAATATCGACGCCATGGAGAACAGACAAAAGAAAGTCCCGCATGCATTGGCCCATGTCTTTGAACCTTCCATTAAAGAAAGCTTTCTTTAATAGAACTAGTCAACACTGATAAAAAGACTTCTATTACTTCAATTTGAACCTTCCACCTTGTAACTGGTTGTTCTTTGAGGCAACTATATTTCGAAAATTGGCTACGATGGTGAAAATACACTTGCGGAATATGTCACAGGATATATATACATGTTTCAGAATAATGGACATGAGCGCAGCATTGTATGCTTGTAGTTTCTCTTTTCTCAATGAACTGCATAAATCTATTTCAATCTCCTGAAGATTGTAATTTTCTGCAGTAGTTCAGTGGCTGTTACTACATTGTTTAACTTTATTTCTTTTTAAATTTTTTAAATCGATTTTACCCTCTAAGTTGGTGTTTTCCACGGACTCAGCGAGGGAACTCACCATTACCGCCTCTAAAGGCAGTGTTCAAGAGCTGGGAACATCTGGTCGGAGTGGATACAACTGAGGAGGTGTGATCAGCACCTCACCCAGGCGGCCGCACCTGCAAAGCGAACAGGGGCCTCATGAGGGATGGGAAAGTGAGGAGAAGATTGAGATGGATACGCCAGGAAGCGGGAAGGAGGCGACCATGGCCTTACAGTAGGTACCATCTCGGCATTTGCCCAAAGACGAAGTGGGAAACCACGGAAAACCACTTCCGAGGATGGCTGAGGTGGGAATCGAACCCCCTCTACTTATTTGGGCCACCCGAGGCTGAGTAGACCCCATTCCAGTCCTCATACCACTTTTTAAATTTCGTGGCAGAGCCGGGAATCGAACCCAGGACCTCCGGGGCGGCAGCTAACCAGGCTGACCGCTACGCTATGGAGGCGACATATTGTTTAACTTTGAACAGCATTAATCATCATTCTCAAGGCCATTGAGAGCTAGCATGACATTTCAACTGCTACCCTTTTTGCAGATGAGAGTGCCACAATCCTACATTTCTTGCCTCACTATTCTGGTTGTAGAACATGACTTTCAATGAGGGTTCAAAGACTAATTTCCACAGATCCCTTCTATAATCCAAAGTTATTCTTTGTGAATTTACCCTGATTTTCACCTTTTCTTCAGGTTTGAGACTGCTGATTGTGATTAGGGTTACCAACCGTCCGGCTTTTGCCGGACATGTCCTGCTTTTCAATCATTTTGGTTATGTCCGGCCGACATTTCTAATTTATCGACATTGTCCGGCATTTTTCGTTACAAGATTGCTCACTTAGGTTTTAGGCTGAAGACAGCACGTTATTGTATCGTAGATCAAATCCATGTGCTCAGGGCGCTACTTCTGAGGGTGGAAATAAGTAATACTAAGGTAAATGCACCAATGGTCGTCATGTTAAGGGAGATTTAGACAAGAAATCATATACACCGTACACAACATTTTGGTAAATTTAATCAACAAAAGCACTGTACCTAACCTCAAACTCGACTCAAACACTAGGAAAGACCAAATATCAAAGATATTCGTTTTAGGAAAAATGACGTATTTTTTAAAAAAGTGTGTTTTTGCGCCAGTGTTCGGCACGATGTATTTGGATTTTTCCTATATTCGTCACCCGTTTGCACCAATTGCCGTCACATTGTTAATTTTCCTCGTCTGCTGTTTATAATGCATTTCTGTCAATTGTTGCGTAATACACCGATTTATCGACTTGGAGGCTAACATTTACGAATAAAACAGTACCAGTAATTATGTTTTTTAATAAAAATGGAATAAATAAAAGAAAAGACGGCAATGGGAAGCGGGATTGGTGGGTAGAAGACATACGAGTAGGAAAATATCGTAATTCTGCTCTAAACAAGTGAGACCACGGCATAACAGCCCGGAAAATGACCATTCGCCGAGGCCTAACACCAATTGTTGCCATTGAAAATTCGCCACTCATGTACATTTTTCTTCCAGGCAGTCTTTAGTAGCTTAAAAACCCCTACATCCTTAGGTTGAAGTACGTGTGTGACATTAGGTAGCAAAGCGACCAAAACAATTCCATGATCCTCACAAAATTTACTAGTATGTATGGTCAAGTGTGAGAAATGCCCGTCTATGAATAATGTCAGGGAGAGGAATCTCCTTCTCAACCAACCCAGGATGAAATATGTTACTGAGAAATTCGTAAAACACTTCCCCCCGTCATTCACCCGTTTGGCGATTTGCCAATGCCCCAGTGTGCTGGCATTGAGGCAATAATGATGTTTTGCGGCAGACGTTCATACTTGAACACTACAAGGGAAGGAGAAATATCGCCGTGGGCATTGCCTGTTAGAAGTACCGTCAAGCATTCTTTCTCATCCGAATTCACTTGCTGATATATTGTCTTGTAACCGCTGTTCACCAGCACTTTGTTACCTTTCGGATTGAGAAAGAAAACCATCTCGTCAGCGTTGAACAGTCGCCGAGGGTCTGACAAAATAGACTGGAAGTCGTTTTCCACTGAATAGCTGTAGACTTCTGAAACCCAGGTTTTATTTTGATGTTCTGTAATTGCAGCACGGCTTACTGTCAAATTTTGAGGGGTTCGTAAAAGATAGACCTGGATTTCTTTTTATGAAAGATTCACGCCATTTCCTTCCTGGCGGCCATCTTTGAAAGGAAAGTCCCTCTTCAATTCTTGTGTAAGGCACTGGACGCTTTTGCAAATCGTCCTTTGTTACCGGGACCCCGCTTTTCGTATTGAGATTACCCATTGAACTAGCATAGCCTCAGCTTCCTTTGTTAAAATGGAACTTAGCCCCATTTTCCTCTCTCTAGGAGATTTTCCTTTAATTTTGTCCGAGAGGGTGTTTCTCGGAACATTCCTCTCCGCGGCCTTTTTAATACTCATGCCGTCCTCCACAACGGCCTTAATAGCAGCTTCCATTTGCTCAATATCATAATTCAGAACTGTGCGTTTCGACATATTGCCTGGGGCAGATGACCTCGTAGCTCCGCCCCTTAAAACAACAATAACTATCTAACATATTGCCTGAAAGCAAAGATTTAGTCTTAGAATAATATATTATTTATCATCTCAATAAAAAATAAATAAATGCTCTGTAGCACGCCTAGCCCAAAAAACCTAGGCCTACTGAGGTGGGGCCGTCAAGAAGAGAGACCTACGTAATAATAACAATACCCTGTAAATGTTTATTGGTTGTGAAACGTTAACACAAACATTAACATTATCGTGCACTAGTGTTCGTCACGAATGTGCACTTAAGTTCGTCAGCTATGACAACTATTGGACAAGATGATCAAATGATAATTTAATTAATACAGGGTACTTTAGAGCTACATTATAAGTATATTGCCGCTGTTAGTTAGGTCTTGCAAGGAGAAATGACAATGTGCCAGTTTTCGTCACAAATGACGAGCATTGGTCAAGTGCCGTCACCGGCATTTCTAACAAAACTAGGCACGTGAGCACGAAATAACAAATCACATATGTTACAGAAACAATTACCAACTATATCACACACTTGTAACATTTTAAAATGTCGGAACATAACACGCATGCACATAATTAACTCGCGCGCGTGCTTAGCACATGCGAGAAGCAAATGGCGCATCAAGACAGCTCAGCTCACAGAAGATGTTTGACGCAGGGAATCACCTATTACATCGCAGGCATGATTTCGCAAAGTTGCTCCTTATCGGCAAGGAAGGTATGACGCATCTCTTAAGACTTTGTGCGTTGAGAAAGACCCGTCGACATGTTTATTTTTTGTACTTATATACGAGAGTGACGAAGACTGGATCAGTGACGAAAACCGGTACAGTTATCTTAATATTAGATATATTGAACTCGAAGTCCAGGCATCGATCAACCAATCAACGCTCTTCATTTCCACGTTTATGTTGAGAGAAACCGGAAGTGTCGAGAGCTACAGTTTGCAAGTGCTTGCCATATGATTTGCAGCTATCGTGTTTGGTTACCTGGTTGTCGCCGTAAATTATAGTGCGAGTATGCAGTGAATGGAGTGAAATATTAATCCCATTGCATCCTATTACGTACCGGTATGTCATCTTTGCAACCTGAAAGGAGTGAATCTAAAAAATACAGTGTAAATTTTTGGATGAACTAAAACATAAGTATCCTTGCTTTACTCATGGACGCAGTGAAAGTGAAGCGAAATGTGCAGTGTGTGATAGTTATGTTAATGTCGGATACAAAGGTGTTGGTGACTTGGAAAGACACGTTAACAGTGCAAAAAAAAAAAAAAAAAAAACACACAAAAAGATGGTGAGAACTAGGTCAATATGTTCAATGTTATCATTTGCCACTCCCAAATATTCACCAGATGAAAGAAAAAGTTCAAGCCGCAGAAGCTACAATGTCATTTCATACAGTTTTCCATTACCAGTCGTACAAATCAATCGACTACACCTAAATTGAATATGAGTATGTTCTTAGGTTCTGAAGTAGCACAGAAACTGACCTGTGCAAGAACTAAAACAGAAGCCATAATAAATAATGTTATTGCTTCTCACTCGACAGATATTATAATTGAAACTCTTAACCATCAAGTTCCATTATTTGGCCTAGGAACAGATGCAAGCAATCATGGTGCACTAATACCGGGTGAGTTAGCCATGGTGGTTACGGCATGACTGATGGCAGTCGCTCACATCCGGGAGGCGAGGAGGTTCGAATCCCCCCGCCGGCAACCTTGAAGATGTCTTCTGTGGTTTCCCATCTTCCTTCCAGGCAAATGCCGGGGTTGGTCCTTAACTATAGGCCACAGCCGCTACCTTCCAACTCCTTGTCCTTACATTCCAATTTCCCTCCTTCCCTCCCCAACGGTACTTGTAGCTCACCCATTGGGTGTCCGTCTCGAAGCAGCTACAAAAACTGGCGAGCCGAACATGTCCTCGACACTCCCGGCACTAAAAGCCATACGCTAAAAAAAATTAAAAAAAAAATAAAAAAATTAAAAAAAATGGTGCACTAATGTTGTATCCAATTGTCATCCAATTCTTTGATTACAAAACTAATGGCATTCAGATAACAGTTCTTGATTTACAAGCATGTCCAAATCATCATCATCATCAAATTCCAGCTCCAGTCGCCCGGGTGCTGTTAACGAGCCCTCGCCACCTTTTCCTGTCCATGAATAGTTGGTCTTCATGGGTCCTTCTCCAGTCTAGCCCTTTGTCTTCAAGATCATCCTTGATTTGGTCCAACCATTTCTTCTTTGGTCTTCCTACTGGTCTTTTTCCTGGGATAATCTTGTTGAAATAAGCTTTTGGTGTCCTCTCATCTCCCATTCTTTGAAGATGCCCATACCATCCTAATCGTTGCTTCTGCAAATATTTTGTAGCACTGATATCTATGCCAGCCTCTGTCCTGCTTGTTTCGTTCCTTACTTTGTCTCTCCTTGTCCTTTGAAGCATTGTTCTTATAAACTTCATTTCGGATGCCTGAATCCTACTTTCTTCTCTTCTGGACAGGGTGCATGTTTCTACTCCGTAAGTTAGAATTGGGATGTAGTATGTCTTAAACAGTATATGTTTACACTTCCTGGGCACTTTATTATCCCACAGTAGTGTTCTAACTTGTGCATAGAAGGAGGCAGCATTACTAGTTCTATTTGTTACTTCACTGTTGTTGTTGTTGTTATCCTTACACACTGTGCTACCAAGATATTTAAATTGATCAACAATTTGTAGAGGCTGATTATTCAGGTAAATGGTTGCATTAGACAGTCCTGTTGTCATCACTACTGTCTTACTTTGGCTGATTTTCAACCCATACTCCTTGAACAGCTTATCCCATGAATCCAGTTTTTCTTGAACCTCTCTGGCACTTTCTCCCCAAATCATGACGTCATCTGCAAAGACAAGGGCATTTGTTTCATTACCCTGTTCTTCTTTTATTCTCTTCAGGATTATGTCCATCACTGTGATGAAGAGTAATGGAGACAGTGAACTTCCTTGTTGGACTCCTTGTTTTGTTGTGAACCATCTGCTTTCCCCATTACCTATTCTTACACATGCCCTTGTGTTCTCATACAGCATTTTGATCTTGTTTATCAAGCCTTTTGGGACATTGTGCCTTTCTAAACATTCCCAAATTTTTGATCTTGCAATGCTATCATAAGCTTTTTCTATATCTAGAAATACCATTACTAATTCTTTCCCTTTTTCAAGATGTTTCTCAATAAGCATTCTTGCAGCAAAGATCAAGTCAATAGTACTCCTTCCTGGTCTAAAGCCATGTTGTTCTTCTTCTAAAGCCTTTTCTAAGTGTCTGCGCAATTATTTTTTCCAAGATCTTTAGACCATGGGATAACAAAGTAATTCCACGATAGTTCTCACACTTTTTCCGGTTTTCTTTTTAAACAATGGCACTATTACACCTTTAGACCAGTCATCAGGGATCTTATTGTCCTTCCATATAGCATGTAATACCCTGTACAACCAATGTATCCCATTAATTCCTGCTGCTTTTATCATGTCTGAACTTACTTCATCAACTCCAGTGGATTTCCCTTTGATCATGGCTTTTAAAGCTTCTTCCACTTCAGACCAGGTTGGGGGTGGTTCTTGGTGGTTTTCATCATTGGCCCCTAAATTGATGTTCGTGTCCCCACTGTCATTATTAGATGCATCATTTAACAGTAGATCAAAATACTGTCCCATTAATTTCCTGATTTCATTAATGCTTCTTATCACTTCTCCATTATTTCCTTCCAAAGCTGTAACTGATTCCTGATGTCTTTTATTGTTTTTCACCGTTTTATATAGTAATTTCTTATTACCTTGTGTATCTTCCTCCAGTTTCTTCGCAAATTCATCCCAAATCTTATCCTTCTCTTCATTAATTATGCGTTTAACTCTATTTGTGCTCTCGATATTCTTGAGCAAGTGATCTGATTTTATCCTCATTTCTGTCATTCTTTTGTCTCTCCACTTGTCCAAATGAACGTTCTTAATGTATTTCCTCCTATATTTCAGATACTCTCTAAAAGCATAACATTACTTCTAGATGCATTGCATTTTCTGGAGACAATGCCAATGTTAATTTTGGAGGCCTTGCACGCAGGGAAGGGAAGAATGTATTCTCTGTTCTCAAAAAAAAAAAAAAATGAATGAAAACATAGTAGGTGTTGGATGTCCTGCTCACATTCTACACAACTGTTTGCAACATGGACCAGATGCTCTTCCTGTTGATATTGAGTCTGTGGTGATGAACATTTCCATTTTCTTTCATATATATATGCATTGCACACTCAGGAACTGAAAGACTTTTGTGAATTTGTTTATGCAAATTATCTGCAGCTTTTAAATCATTCTAAGACTAGGTGGTTAACATTGTATCCAGCCGTTGAAAGAATCCTGCAATTGTTCCCAGCTCTGAAATCCTACTTTCTTTCTCAGGGTAGGAAGTCAGTGCCTTCATCAATTAGAAACTTCCTTGAAAATGACTTTTCAGAGCTCTATCTTTTGCTTCTTTCCTCAACCATGCACATTTTTCACTATAAAATTTTGTCACTTGAGAAAGAAAATAATTCAGTTGTAGAAGTGCTTGAGCTATTAGAATCTGTCCAATCTTCATTGAAAGGCAAACTTGAATGTCAATTCATTCCCCTCAAAATCAGACAGATGTTAAATACATTTTCAGAAGATGGTTTGGATAAAGAATGCAAAGTGTTTATGGAGAATGTATCTTGTTTCTATGAAACCTGCACTGAGTACTTGGATAAATGGATGCATCCTAGAGAAATTCAAGTGTTTCAAATCGTTGAAACTTCAAAACATTAAAGACCTCAGCTTTGATGATATTGTACCATGTATTCAGTACTTACAGTCAAAAGGTGTAGAAATAGATGATTCAAAATTATTCGACCAGTTCTGCAACGTAAGGGCTTATTCTAAAACTTCAACTTTGGATAAAAAGATACAATACTAGACCAACAATGGTCAGTTTTTTTTAGTAAGTGCCAGAACATTGAGGTATTTTCTGAACTTTTGAACATTTGTCAGTTTTTCTTTGCCATACCAGGCAGCAATGCCTCCACTGAATGTGTGTTTTCATTCATAAATGCTCAATGGACAAAGGAAAGGAACTGTTTGTTGGTAGAATCAGTGAAAGGAATGTTACTTGTGAAGTTCAATTTCAAAGATGTGTCATGTGAAGAATTTTATAAATATGTACTTCAAGAAAATAACTCGCATCTTCTTTCAAAAGTAGGTTCTGTTGAAAAATACAGCTTCAAGAAAATGAACTGCAGCAAGGACTGATCATTAAGCAAGGTGTTTCCTTTTGTAAAAAGTTGTAATATATGTTTAATTTTGTTGTCGATTGAAATTGTCAGGCATTTTTCTTAAATGTCCTGCTTTTTGCTAAGCAATGTCCTGCATTTGGAAATTTTCAGTTGGTAACCCTATTTGTGATGAATGCCCAGGATGGCTGAGGTGGGAATTGAACCCATCTTACCTTAGTTTTGCCTCACATGACTGAGTGTATCCTGTTCCAGCACTCAGAGCAGAAATACATTTCTTGGCAGTCAGGAATCAAACCCGCACCTCCGGGGTGAAAACCAAGAATGCTAGCCGCGACAGCATGAAGTGGTCAGGAAAATTCCATGAATAGCGATTTATGCAGAAATCCAAAGCACTTTGAACATACAAACCACGAATGACTAAAGAGTATTTTGAATGGATATCAAAACTTGAAGAACACTGATCTTGGCGACATCGGTGGCGTAGTTGGTAGCATGCTGAGCTTCTATGCCCAAGATCAAGGGTTCAAACCCGGCCAAAGTCGTAGGATTTTTTAAGAGCGTTAAAAATCCCTCAGTATGCCTTCCTTCGGAGAAGAAGTAAAGCCGGCAGGCCCAATTCATATTTTTATGACATGTAAAAGAACCTTCCACCAACTACAATTGTGTGAAGCTAATTTTGTAGATTAGATTAATGCTCTAAAAGTTCCAACGTTCGTCGCCAGGTGTTGTGGCATCTAGTAGCCAAGTTCACAGCTAGGTGTCATTGATGGTAGCAGTTGGTAGCAAAAGTAGGTACTACTTGAAAATGATTGTCAGCAGTACTTACCTGAATTACAGATAACAAACACTAATACAGCCATCACAATTAACACCAGTTATCAGACAGATTCTGCACACACCCAAAGTACATGGGGCAACATGACCGCGATGTCGCAGCCCCTAAACTGAGAAACCAACCAACAACGCTGATATAGTTTGACTTTTGCAAATAGTGTATTCTGAGAGGTCCAGATATTCACGCCAAGGTTCACCTACTGGAGAGCAATTTTAACAATACTGATATTCATTTACGTGCTTTATCAGTGTTCTGGGTGAGAATATTCTTCCTGAAAAATTATTCTGAGACTAGCTCCAGAATTTACATGACTGGATCAGTAACTATTAATCGAACCAAATTGATGAAGATGTAGTTTGTTATGTCCGTTAGGATTTCCGTAAACTTAATATTCTGTGAATTGATTAACTTGCTCATTCCATTTACAACAGGATCACTGAAAATATCAATCAACAATCACAATTTCCACATATAATTCTTACAAATTTCTCAAAATTTGTGGATATACACTAGAATTAATTAATGCCCAAATAGTTACAAAATTTGCATTTAATTTTTGTGCTGAAATGCCTGAAACAAACATTTATAGTTACAACAACAGATTTCCTGAGCAAATTATTTTGCTTTGCTTTCAGTATCAGTTTCTTCTTTTCTCTTCATTTTTTTCTTTTGTACCTTTAGGCATCCAGATATAAATTTAATTCCATAAACTCTTTGAGCAAGATATGTACTATTTAGTTATTTGCATTAAATTTAATTCAATCGAAGTACTCACCCAGCAGCCCCCCTATCAGAGTTGGCAGCAAGATCTGGAGGCCTTAATGGAATGCGTTCTCTTCCTGTAGAAGGTCGTTGGGGTGGAGGGATTGGACGTCTTCCTACTGCAGAATTGCCAGAATCTGAATAACTTCCACGTAAGGTAGGCTTGTCAGCAAATGGATTAGCATAATGTGGTGGAAGAGGGGGAGTAAAGAAAGATCGAACTGGAGGGACATACGAAGGAACATCACGGGAAGAAGGTGTAGTATATGTTAAAGATATTTTAGGAGCCATCAGTGGTGAGAGAGTTATATTCTGTCTTCCAACAGATATCACTGGAGTAACAGATTGTGTTTCATGAGATGTTGGAAAGGTGTGTGGAGTTGAAGGAACAAACGATTTTGATGGGACTGTAGGAATAGAGATTCTCGAGAAAGGTGGTGCAACTGTTGTAGATGTTCCTGATGGTGGCATATATTTTGATGAAATGCTTCTTTTTGTAGTAGTAACAGCCCCATATGCTACTTTGTTGAATACAGCTGCAATATCTTGTTCATCAAGGCTTCCATCCAGATAAGAAAAATCAGTCCCCGCAGAAAGTGTTGCCAAGCAGAACAGCACTAACAACAGTGCTGCCATCTTTCATTGGAGTCAAGATATTCACAGGTGAGAATGCCAATATCTGCACTTCATCACTGCAGCTACGAATGTTCAGCTACATTTTCAAGAAGTGGTCATCCTTTCTGAAATTCAAAACAATACAAATTACTATATTTTCAGAGTCCGTTACAGCACTTGACGGACAAGGGCTAAGAGGTAATACATTAGCTCTGTATACTTATTGTGTGTGAAAGTTATTTTGTATGCGTATGTATACTTATTAAGCAGACCCGACCAGCGGTTGGAAACTGCTCAAGATGATGATGATGTATACTTATTATGTAAGAATGTTGTTGTTGTGTCTATTCCTGTATAGCAAGAGAGCTTTTAGATTTATAGGGCCCCTAATCTTGCATCATATGCCACAAAACCTCCATTTATGTGGAATATGAACCATTGGATATGACTTTTCATTTGGAAAATTGTTCATGCATTAGCCCTAGAAAGCTAATGCGTTGTCAAATTAACACCGTTCACATATATAATCTTGCCCTCCCCCCTCTTCTCACAAACTGGGCCACTTTGCAATTTCAGCACCTTCACTTGACCTTGGGCTATGGTGGAAGCAACATAGGTTGTGAAGCATTCGTATGGTTGACGAGTTATTTGTTGTGCATAGCAGTTCAGATGAAGCATTAGCTAAGGGGGGAGGTAGGCCTACACCTTAACAAGTGTAAAAACCACAGATATTTAAAATAGTTTCCTCGGTAACCCTTTGTTCTGTTTATATGAAAGTTTGCCCACTCCTAGAACTGTTCTTTATCTTTAGTTTTCAACTTTAATATTTGCAATTAACTTTTCCTAGTTATTAAAAAAGAAAATTAAATAAAATGGACTAATTTATACAACAATCTTGCTTTTCCTTGATAATATCTACAAAACTTCACATTTCTGGAAGATTATTGTTTAGAATGTTAATAATGCTTGTCTTAAAAATTTGAACTAACATCTACTGCCTATTTTTGAAATAATATTTTTTCTCCCTTTCTTTCAAAGAGTAGACATTTTATTCACAATTTAGTGAGCTATGTTTACTCAGAAAATACAAAACAACAAATGTTACAGCAATGGTTCTAGTTCACATTCTAAAGATACAAAAGATACATGTGAATACACAATTTCACTTTTAACTACTGAGACTTTTAGAAGTGCTGTGGTCCCGGAACTCTAACCCTGAATGGATTACTGGCATGGTTCCCTCACATTGGCACACCCTCAAATGCAAACTGACTGTGCCAGATTTCGATTTCGCTACCTTGGGAACAGCCGGCGAGAATGTTACCATTGCACCACGCAGCCAGTTTGCACACATTGATGCTACATATCTTGTCTGCAGTGCCCAGTAGCCTTTCAACCCCCAATGAGGACATGAAAAGGCTGAGATTGGCTCCACAACACCAGGAGAGTCCAGCAATATACAGATCTTGTAAGGTAAAAGTACTACTGTTTATCAAATTATAGTGGACTTGGTCCACTTTGGTTGTTAACCCCTCATATACACTGACCGGCAAAAAAAGTGGAACAGTTGAAAAAAGTAATATAAATAGTATAAATCTAGCCTTGAAAAAGATTTAATCACATTTTAAAAGCTTTTCATGCATTAGAACAAACATCTGAAACATCCGTGAATAGAAAATGATAATATGACATTTCTTAGGGTGGTTTATTACCACCAATTACCCCCAATCCTCGCTAAGCCTATCTTAATGGTTTTATGGCGGGAAGCGGACTGGAAGCGTTTAAGGTTTATGAGTGTTGCCGCTCGCTTATTGTTGTTCTAGGGATAACAACTGGCACTTGTTGAACACATGTGAACCATTGTCACACATTTTAGCAAGTTATCCATTTGCAGTTCACACTAAAACATGCCTCTTAGCCGTGAAGAAGCTGCACAGGCAGTTGCATTGGTGGAGGATGGCCGCAGCTTCCGTTATGTTGCTGAGGTCATTGGATCATCTCTCGGTAGCATACATCGTGCAGTGCAACGTTACAGAGAGCTCCGAACATACGACAGGAGACGAGGGTCAGGCCGTAGAAGAAGCACAAGTGCCAGGGATGACAGATTTCTCACCCTCCAAGTTCTGGGTGATCGGCATACCACAGCAGTTCAGGCACGAAATCAACTGGAAAATGTCAGAAATGTGAGAGTGAGTGAGCGAACAGTAAGAAGAAGGTTTGAAGAAGCTCATCTTTCGTCCAGGAGACCTGCACGTGGATCCGCACTCGAACGGCATCACAGAGAGGCGCGTCTTCGCTTCGCAAGGCAGCATCTGGGATGGACCCACGAGCAGTGGGCCTCTGTTCTCTTCACTGACGAGAGTCGCTTTAACCTTAGATCTCCTGATGGAAGAGAAAGAGTGTGGAGAAGGCGTGGGGAGAGGTACAGCCCTGTTGCTTTCTCCTCCAGGACTCCATTTGGAGGTGGCTCGGTTATGGTGTGGGGTGGCATCAACGTTATGGCCCGCACCGAGTTGGTGTGCATCGATCACGGGACGCTCGATTCCCAAAGGTACATCGAAGAGATCCTGATGAACCATGTGATGTCCTTTGCGCCATTCATTGGTCAGAATTTCATGCTGATGCAGGATAATGCCCGCCCTCATACTGCTCGCTGTGTTGTACAATATCTGCAGGAAGTGGAGATTCAAACCCTGGACTGGCCAGCTCGTAGTCCTGACTTGAACCCCATCGAACATGTATGGGATACGCTTGGAAGGAACGTCAGACAGCATGACCACACCACCTTGGCACAAGTGAGAACATCGCTGCTGGAGGAATGGGATCGCATCCCGGCAGATGCCATTCGACGAGTTGTGAACAGTATGCCTGAGCGTTTACAGGCTGTCATAGACGCTAAAGGTGGAAACACCCGTTTTTAGTCACCAGTGTTCTCTTGCAGTGCAGTGCAAACATTAATACTGTTTTGTTTGGCAATACATTTGATAAACACCAGCCCAAAAAAGCATTACTAAAAAATAGAAAATTGTAAGATTTGCAAAATGTAACGAAATTAATTAAAGTGTTCCACTTTTTTTGCCGGTCAGTGTATATATTCCTTTCTCTCAAAAACTAATTTTGAACTTCACTAATTTAACAACCGATTCTGTGAACAACAACAATAATTTCAACAACCCATTCAGGTGAACCAGCTGAACACCACCACTGGGCATCACTCACAAGCCGACTGCGATTCTCACCACCAGTAAACTAGCACATTCGTGGTAAGATATACATTTCACCGGCCAATAATTTAGGCACAGTTTTAGTGGCTGACGGAGCTTGTATTGCGATATTACGGTGAGTGCATACCCAGAAACAAGCCTATGTGAATCTCAGCACCGAAAAACCTAGTAAGTTTTCAGTAAAATATGCGCTCTACTGGCCAATATTAGGCACAGTTTAGGTGGTAGCAGGAGACATCCTGTGTCAAGAAATTAGGTCTGCATCACTCACGAGCCTAAGGCGAACGTCAACACCGCAAAACTTAGCAAGTTTGTGGTAAGATGTGTTGGACCGGCAATTAAGGGCAGTAGCATTGTGATATTACGGTGCATGCATGCCTAAATATAAGTTCATTGTCACTCACGAGCCTATGACAACAGGGAGCCTATGGCAAATTTTGCCACTACTAATTTTTGAAGTCTGCAGCAGACATGCAATTCACCAGTTGCTATTACAGGGCAGTTTCAGTTTCTGCGGGAGTCAGGTATCATGGTTTACTGAATTCACCAGTTGCCTTTACAGGGCAGTTTCAGTTTCTGCGGGAGTCTGGTAACGTGGTATTACTGTGTGCACCGGTCCAGAAATGCAGTATATCGCGAGTGATGGTTCAAGGACTACATCAAAATTCAGATGGAGTTTGGTACCAACCTCGACTCAAATACTACCCATTTCAAATTTTCGGAAAAAATATGCAGGTAGTAGGCTGGATTCCACTCACAAGCAGCACATGGTACTGTGAATGACTAGGGAAAGAACGAACACGAACATGTGTCTACGAGCTTCCCTACTACATCAGTATATCGAATCTTTAATCTTTTCACTCCCATGTGCGAGTTAACTCAGAAACCTGTATGACTTCCGGTGCCCCAACCACAAGTTAACTTGTATTTCAAATGTCACGCTAACATCTAGTCCCGAGTTTAGTTGGATGAATCAATTCTGTTGTTCAATGTGAGATGGCAATATCTCTCAATACTCCGAGAAGAACACAGCCATCTATAGAGCATCCAGCGTTGAGAACAGACTGTGGAGCCATATAGCGACAGAGTTGCTTACTCTAGGCAGAGGTAGCGCTGAAGTCATATGTTATCTTCACCCGCTTTGAGTACTGTGCTTTCATACGTTTTAGTACACAACACAACCCCAGCAGCCACCTGAAATAGAACACACCCAGGAAGGAGCAGTTTTGCAGGTGTTAACGGATTGGACCAGTATTTAGGATACGCGAAGAGAACCAATAACAACATTCATTTCGTTGTGATATGACGCATTACTGATTGACAGATGTCGAGAGCACAACCCTTCCTTCTCGGATGTATGCTGACGATATTAACAATTTTTAAGTCAGCAATACTGTTGATTATCACTTTTTTTTTTATTAGTTAGGCTATCCTATAACTTTCTTTCAATTATATTCTTGATGATGTTGTTTTGTTTAGATTAATATTTGCAATATTGTAGCGAGTTAGTCGTGCGGTTAGGGGTGCGCAGCTGTGAAATTGCATTCGAGAGATAGTGAGTTCGTACCGCACTGTCGGCAGCCCTGATTCGATCGAACAGAAAATAAAACAGACACACAACAGTAACACCAATGACGGATAGTGCTCCAGAACTTATGCTGCCGGCGGAACTGAGCACGTGCTCCACTCCAGGCGAGCATGCAGCACAGGTAATCTCGAAAAATTTTAAATTACTAACACACAATATAAACAATACTTGTATGCAATTGGCAACTCCAGCTATCTGATATGACATCTAGCGGTAAAAATGAGTAAGTTACCAAGTAGGGTACATTTGTCACGTGGTGACTGTTTGTATAAGGTTTCTTGTATTGGTAAACAGATCGTGGTAAATTGTTCGTGTCTTTATACATAAGTAATAAGTTTTACTCGTTGATAGAGTGAAAAATGAGTAAAAGCAAAGTGTATTGCTCAGTTTACGGCTGTAAGTCGATGTATAAGAGGGCTGCGGACATACGTTTTCATCACTTTCCAGAAGATGCAAATAGCAATAGCCGAAATGTGATACCTAATAATTCCTAATACCTAATAATAATACCTTTCCACCCCGGGAAGGATCTAACACTTGTTGAGGTAGACAGACAGAAGACCTGCGACGTCAAGCCAGCGAAGGTTATTCAGTTTAAAAACAGCTGTTACGATGGGCGCGCTGGTAAGATTGAAGTTACTTGAATAATTAATTAAATAATTAATTATTGGCTGCTTGGTAGGGAGACGGGATGAGTTTAACTTGTATTAAAACTCGGGGGGCGACAGGAATTGCTTGATTTGGATGGTTAAAAGGTGGGTTTGGTGTTGAATATTTGAATGGTAGCGGAATCACTCATTCTACAGTGCCCACGGGGTGGCAAATTCGGCCTATATGACTCGTAGTGGAATAGCTCGAATATCGAAGAACTTAGCGATTACGAGGTGTAGGCTTGGCGGAAAGGCTGGCGGATCATCAGTTGGACATCAATTCACGATATAAGTCGGAGCTTGGAACAGTGCGTCTGGTTTGCGTGGATGCTAGTCTCGGAATGATAAAAGTAGCACAGCTTCGGTGTGTTATTTATTTGTTTATGTACCGTATTTCTCTATTTGAATGTCCTCGGCGTTGACTCAGGATCGGCATTTACATTATATTGCGCATAATAGTACCGAAATAATGTCCGAAGTGTAGCTCTGTGTAAATTTGAATCAGCTGATCTACATCACCCATAAAAACTGATGCTTGATAATATGCAAATGACACCAAAAAATCCAGTGGAACACACAAATTAGATCACGTGTATCGCACAGTTATACATATATACAATTAAAAATAACACTGTCATTACTTTAGAGACCATATTTACTGATTATAACCGAAAAATAAAAAGTGTTCCATATCAAACGTGTGTTATTGAGTATTTTAAACCCTACTTATTCAGACCGACCGCAGCGCCCCAAGTGTTAGTTTGAGTTGCCAATAACAAAGGTAATCAATTGGCAGATAATTGTAGAAAGCTATTATAATGAAAAATATATAGGTTCAGAATTCCTTCATGACAAAAGGTGAGGTAACAAAACCAGTGTAGGGGGGGGTCCGTTAAAAGTAAAAGCCCGTAAGACCCATAGTCTTTTCTCAATGCTGGATGCTCTATAGATACATTGCGAGTGCCATATTTTTACACTAATCTCATGTGTTATATGTGGTTTGATGACAACAATGAGGAAATTCTGTCTCTCATCAATGCCAAAAGGAATGCCTATCTTGCCCATCTTCAAGACCCAACTTCCAACACAAAGAGAGATAAACTACTGGAACTCAAGGGTAAATGCCAGACGCAGATAAGGCAGATTAAAAATACTTGGTGGCAACAGAAGGCTCAGGAACTGCAGAGACTATCGGATGCTCGAGACTTGAGGAACTTCTATGCTGTACTCAAGGAAATATATGGACCATCTCGCTCATCATCAGGTACACTGAAAAGCGCTGATAATTCTACTACCTTTACTGATAGTCAAGAAATCTTGGAACGCTGGAAGGAGCACTTCTCCAATCTCCTAAATCGTTCATCAGAAGCTGCTGAAGACTTCCTCTGTGATGTGCCGCAACAACCTGAACAACTGTGGTTGGCAGTACCTCCTACTTATCATGAATTCAGTGCAGCTCTCACCCAATTGAAACCCAGAAAAGCACCTGGCCCAGATAACATCCCTCTGGAACTAATTCAAGCCGGAGGTCATTCCCTCAAAACAAGAATTTTCATCCTTATCCTCAGAATTTGGGAATCAAGAAAGGTACCTGGAGACCTAAAGAATGCCACTATCGTCACTATCTTTAAAAAGGGTGATCGCAGTGTTTGTGGCAACTACCGTGGTATATCACTGCTATCAATTGTGGGGAAGATTCTTGCAAGAATTCTACTTAACCGCCTCAAGGTTATCTCTGAGAGGATCCTCCCAGAGTCACAATGCGGATTTAGAACTTCCAGAAGCACAATTGACTTGATTTTCTGTGTGAGACAGCTACAAGAAAAATGTAGAGAACAACAGAATCCACTCTTCTTAGTCTTTTATGACTTGGAAAAGGCATTTGATTCGGTTCCAAGACCAGCCATGTGGGCAGTGCTGAAGCGGTTTGGTTACCCTCAGCGTTTTGTAGATCTAATCAAAGCTCTCCATGATGGCATGACAGGTCAGGTTTGCCATCAGAATAAGATGTCCGATGAATTTCCCATTACCCATGGACTGAAACAAGGATGTGTACTGGCTCCAACGCTTTTTGCGCTGTACTTGGCTGCAATGCTTTATGATTCACCCACAAACATCCCAGGTGTGGAGATCAAGTATCGTTTTGATGGAGGGCTTTTCAACCTAACTCGTCTCCGCTCCTTGAGGAAAACTCAGGTTACTAAGGTTACTAACATGTTGTATGCAGATGATGCTGCGTCACCAACTCTCACACCAGAAGAGCTGCAAGAGTCAGTTAACTGTTACAAAAGTGCATGTGATCGCTTTGGTCTTACCATAAATGTCAATAAGACTAAAGTCTTGGCACAACCTTCACCAGGCACACCTCTTCCTCAGTTCAATATCTCCATTTCAAATTTGCCATTAGAACAGGTTGACCACTTCTCGTACCTGGGCAGTACCATTTCTGTGAGCTGTACCTGTGAGCAGGATGTGGATAAGAGAATTGGCGCAGCCCATGCAGCATGTGGACGATTAGCGCACCGGGTCTTCATGAATAAAGATCTATCCATGAGTACAAAGCTTATGGTGTACAAAGCAGTAGTCATTTCTACATTGTTGTATGGCTGTGAAACGTGGACCCTTTACCGACGTGATCTTAGGAAGCTTGAGCGTTTCCACCTACAAAAACTTCGATCAATCCTGAGGATTAAATGGGAAGACCGCATTACCAATATTGCTGTTCTGGAAAAGGCTCAAATCAACAGCATAGAATCATCCATAATAGGTCACCAATTTAGATGGATTGGTCATGTCCATCGGATGGATGATGTGAGATTACCTCGTCAAATGCTATATGGTGAGTTATGCTATGGCACCAGACCTCATGGTGGTCCTAAGAGGCGCTACAAGGACCAATTTAAGCAGACCCTGAAATTGACAGGTCTTGATTCACAAACCTGGGACATGCTGGCTGAAAACCGCTCAACTTGGCGCCGTACCATCTCGGATACTGTAAAGACGTTTGAAAGGGATCGACGCATACATGAAGAGGCCAAGCGTCAAGCTAGGAAACTTCGAGCAGCCCAACCACGTCCTCCTCCAGCAATACTATGCGACTTGTGTGGTCGCTTGTTCCATGCCAGGATTGGACTCTTTAGTCACCGTAAACACATCCACAAACTGGACTGAAGGAAGAAGATTTATACTCGGATTCGAGTTAAAGCCGATGATGATGATTAATCTTTGACAGCTATCTTTAGTCGCTCAACATGGTTGCTTCCATTAGTAAACAAAGTTTGGTGGATGATGTTTTAGATGTTTAGGTAATAATGATGATGAGCCTGACTTTTATAAGGAGAGTGAAAATGATGTCTTAGTGAATGATTCTGTGGTAAGGAATGATATATTTTATGTGGAGGTGGGTGGGTGGGAGTGAGTATGTATGGTGGTGGAGGGAGCCAGGAAGAGGATGAAGCAGAAAATCAGTCTGATCACATGGTGAGGGGAACGACCAAGGTTAGTGCCACGAAATACAGTTTTGCATAGAATCTGGGTAAATGATGAAAATTTTACACCAGTGAAACATGATTTCAACCGAACCCATATTCACTTAACCACAATGAACATCATACTGTATATGAAATATTAGTTATCCTATTTATAATGGATTTGTTTTCCACTTCCTGTCTCCAATTCCAGCTACAGAAATGAAGAAAGGTCCTACGAGACAGACAGACAGACAGACAGACAGACAGACAGACAGACAGACAGACAGACAGACAGACAGACAGACAGACAGACAGACAGACAGACAGACAGACAGACAGACAGACAGACAGACAGACAGACAGACAGACAGACAGACAGACAGACAGACAGACAGACAGACAGACAGACAGACAGACAGACAGACAGACAGACAGACAGACAGACAGACAGACAGACAGACAGACAGACAGACAGACAGACAGACAGACAGACAGACAGACAGACAGACAGACAGACAGACAGACAGACAGACAGACAGACAGACAGACAGACAGACAGACAGACAGACAGACAGACAGACAGACAGACAGACAGACAGACAGACAGACACACACACACACACACACACAGACAGACAGACAGACAGACAGACAGACACACACACACACACACACACACACACACACACACACACACACACACACACACACACACACACACACACACACACACACACACACACACACACACACACACACACACACACACACACACACACACACACACACACACACACACACACACACACACACACACACACACACACACACACACACACACACACACACACACACACACACACACACACACACACACACACACACACATCATGTCGGCCCTTTACACACACAAACATCACAGTCTGTCCTTACACACACACACACAGTGTCCATATAGAGGAATCACATCATTGGTTTTGTGAGTGACGACTTTTGAAATTTAGAAGAGCGTGCCGGTGGGATGTTTCGAAGATTCGCCGTGAAATTGTGAGCGGAAAAAGAGCTGTAGCGCCTAGTGGCTGTTCTAGGAGTGATGGTTTTTCTACTTGTCGCATAAAATGAAGAGGTGGAAATGCCACAATATCGAAGGAATATCCGCAAAATTTTTCTACTATTTTTGGATTTTGTTTCAAGAAATCCATAGAGAAACTCCGGAGTTATATATGTGATTATGTGGAGATGCGTGGTGTTGCTGTGCGCACATTGTCTTGTGGGAGCGCACATGTTGTCATGTTGCGACCGCTTGAGCTGAGGAGAGGACAGGACAGTATGACTTGAATTGACTTCGAGGCCAGGCTGACAGACGCGCCGAATCACATGCCATTTTACTGCGCCCAGGCACTAGTCCAGTGTCGCGTAAGCGAGCTTGGAACAGCATAGCAGTTTCATTATCTGCGGGTACCCAATTCTTGAGCTGAGACCTTTCCATAGCCGACGTTGGTTTGAGTCAAGTTGCTTGGCAGTTCTGATTTATGGAGAATATCCATTCTCAACATTATTTATATGATGGGTGGGACCAGATGTTGTGAATGCAAATCTGTTTCGGAGCATATCCAACCCACAGCTAGTTTAGTCTACGATTCTGGGCAAATCAGTGGGACGGATTTTGCGAAGTGCATAACTTCTGACCAGTTAAAATGTTTAGTCAACGATATGGGACCGGCTATGCCTAGCGTGTCGGTTGGAAGAGTATTCCTCGCCCATGATAGGCTCCGATCTGAACATTTGTTTTCTAGTATAGTGGATAGCAGACACAATAAATATATGGAAAATATGCCCATAGAATAAATCAGAGTACCGTGCCAGTAAAATGACTGTTACCAGTAAATTGTATTGGACAAAGAAAATCCAAAAACAAAAGTATTTGTTTTATGGACTTCGTGAAATTTCCGGAGTGAATGTGGAAGTATCGCAGATAGTCATGCATCGAGTGTTTGCAGCGGCAAGGTTCACGAGTGTTCAATGTCGCATATTGTAATATGGTGTCGGACAGTCGTCGATATTTACGTTTATGGTACCATGAACAAAACCCAGAATATGGAACACTAGAGGAATTGGGTTGGAAATGGCCGAGGACGTGAAGTAACTTCGAGTTGACGAGCAAGGATGGGTGAGCAGCGCCAAGTACGAACGATTGTGCCTACGCGATGTACAATGCAGGAGCATTGTATAGCCGGCAGGGGCATTGCACTGAAAATGGATCCTTGAACCATGCCGTCATCAAACTGTAAGCGACCAACTTAATTACTACTAGTTTTTGTATTTGAACTGTAATATCCGACTATAACTTCCCAACATGTTAGAATTTTCCGTAAACTGAAGATTTTGAGAGGCCAGGATTATTTTTGGAATTATGCTGAGGCATGTTTTTCCAGGACACGTTTGAGGTTGCACATTCTTTGTTTCTAAAAAATGGCATATCCACGATGACAGGACGTCTTTTGAGTAGTATTTGAGTCATTTCTATATTTCTTTTTGCCGAGGGTTCTGCCGTACGTCATAATGCGTTTGGATGTTTGTTAGCGCAAGAGTTTTTGAAAATGTTGAGAATGGGGCCATCACTCATTTTTATAAAAATCATGGTAATTATTGTCATTCTAAAACCGGATTTCACTTTTCTGTGATTTAATCAGTACTGTAAATATTTGTGAACTATTGATAATAATAATAATAAGGAAGCAATATTTTATGAAATTGTTTAATTATAAAGCACACTATTGCAGACTACTTCCAGATAATGATGTTGACGACTAATGATCGTTGTCATTAAAATCAGGTCCGATAACGATTCCTGGTGATTAATTGATGAAACTAGTGGGTCTTTAGAAAACGGTTTTGAATGCGGAATATTATGTGAAATATATATAAGTGTGTTATTAGGAAATGCACATGATATTTAAATGAGGTCTTGATAATGTAGAAACGGAACGGCTATCCTAAATATTAAGCGTGCATCATCCAGGAAAATTATTGTAACATGGTAACAACGTTTAAAATTGTGAGTACAATGGGAAGAAATGTTGATGAAATCTAACAACTATGTGATGGAATATAGTTAAAATATAGTTAAATAGGGTCACATGCTTGTGATTGATCCTCTGATAAATGCTATGGCAAGCCATTTGATATAGTCAGTGGAGCTGTATGGCATTATTACGAAATAATGTGATAAAAATATGAGAATAGTACATTATGCAACGAGCCTATAATGGCTATAATTAAGACATGAGTATCTTTATAAAACGAGCGTATGCGAGTTTTATAATTTCCATAAGAGTGTCATAATTACCATTATAGGCGAGTTGCATACGACTGTTTATGTTCGACGATAATTATAACTTTATTATATGTTTTAACATAAATATTCATAAATATCTGTGGGATTCAGTTAATTCAGTTATTAGTGAACAAGGCGCGCTGCGCTGGCTTTGGTGACTGAACAGAGCGCATGCGTGGTCAAGGCACTCCGGAAGCAGAGACCATTCACTTTGCTTGACAACACAGAAATATGTTGGATTTTGAGCGCATGCGCGAAGGTATCCTTATCTAATTGGCCACACAACTGTTTCTTGAATTCTGATTGGTGGGAGAAACTGTTTCATAATGAAAAATAGTGTTATAATGAGCCTCATTATGATACAGTTTTCCGACACAATGTTTACATTTCGACATTGTCGAACATAAATATAATTATAAGATAGGATGGAAGAAATAAATATGAATGTATTGTGAGGGTTGAGTTGTCACCCCATGTCACTATTAAAGAAGGGTTGGACAGTTGTAGTCGCCCCAAATTTACGCCAGATTACCAATCATCAGTAGAATTTGTTACTCATGAATTCCATTACGATAGTAATAAAGAAAATGATGATCTGAAATAAATTGTTTTAGTCATTACCGTATTCTGGTCTTTTGGAATGATGGTGTATCTACTAATTAAAAATTCTATGTGTGTGTAAGACATAAAATTTATTTTTCCTCTAGTGTTATAAATGTTATTAAATCAGTTCTTTATAAATGGTCTGATATAGTCGCATATTGTAATAATATTCTCACCGGGAAATTAAAAATAATAATAATAATTTAGAATGGATGATCCGATGACTATTTTTGGGAAAGTCTATGTGAAGTAAAGGAAAAATTTAACCCAATGAGCAGTACTGCCGTCTATTTACGGCACTGTTGTGCGTGGCCCACGGGAGTACTGCCGTCTATTGACGTTCTCGAAGTTCGCGCCTAAACAGTACCGCCGTCTAATCACGTTTCATGGGGAATGTTTGAAATTGTTGCCTGACATTGTACTGGCGGGTCTTTAGAACAATGTTGGAGGATGTTTGACAGCTTCAGCGAACGTTATTCCGTGTTTTATCACATCTCGTATGTTCTGTGATGAAGTTCTGTCCAGGCATCTGCAGTCACGTAACCTAACTTCTTACGCGATTGTGCTACGAAGTACAACACACGAGAACTGTTTTCTATTGTTGTTTCCAGTGAGTGCACTGCACAACTATTTCTTGACAATACACATTATGTTTCTTTTCCCTCATCTCGGGTTTCCGTGGAAACAAACTCCATTACTCTCTGATTGTCAACATATACACGTGCTAAATGGCGGGATCTAGTCGAGGAGGCGCGCTTGCTCCGCAAGATATAAGTAATATTTTGACTAATGAGGAGTCTGACGATGAAGTTGATATTTATGATGGTGATAGTGATTGTATTGTGTCCGATGTGAGTGAAATTGGTCATTCCTCGGAAGACGATGACATAGAAATTGAGGACGAAGTGCAGCCTGCTGTCGCAAAGAAGGCTAAGCTGTCAGCTGTTCACACTGAAGGAAGAAAGTGGACTTCTATAGGTAGGTTTCTTCCTACGCTTTCTGCTAATTTTGATGCATCAAATTCAGGCGTTAGTGATAATCTTCATGTGAATGATAATGACAATGATTCAAGAATTAAAGTGTCGATTTTCAAAGAAGTTGTTGACCGTAATATTATGAACTTGATAGTGTCAGAAATGAACAACTACTACATATTTGTTATGGAAAATACGGACGTAAAGGAAAAGTCGAAATTACATAAGTGGCAAGGCATAACCGTAGAGACTCTTTATGTTTTCCTGGCAACTGTATTGTTGATGGGCCATGTGAAGAAAAACAGGATGAAAGACTATTCGTCGACAAATAAATTGATCGAAACTCCGATGTTCGGTAAAGTGGTCTCTCTCGACAATTTCTCCCTCATTCTAAGACTGCTTCACTTTTCTGACAACAATCTTCAACCCCCAGGTGACAGACTTTATAAAATTAGGCCTATAATAAACTATTTGAGAGAGAAATTCCGATCTATATTCTATCCCTTCCAAAAGATCTCTATTGACGAGAGCCTAGTTGCTTGGAAAGGTCGCCTAAAATGGAAACAGTACATTCCATCAAAGCGACACAGGTTTGGCATAAAGGTGTTTATACTTTGTGACTGTGAAACTGGGTTTATCAATGATTTTATTGTTTATACGGGAAAGGATACGGAAATTGAACATGAAGAAAAACTTGGAGTGTCTGGGTCAGTTGTCAAAACTCTAACAGCACCTTACATTGGTAAAGGCCACAACCTGTATGTCGACAACTGGTACACAAGCCCAGATCTTTTTGAGTACCTACACAAGGAAAATACTGGAGCATGTGGCACAGTCAGAAAAAACAGATAAGGGATGCCAGACTTCCCGAAGAAAATTCAAAAGGGGGAATGTATTTCACGGCACACCAATGATATGCTGGCGCAAAGATGGCACGACAAAAGGGATGTTACTATGCTTACTACCATACACGAGAACGTGATGGTAGAAACCGACAAAACAGACCACGCCACAGGTCAGAAGAAAATGAAACCTTTGAGTGTACTGGATTATAATGTGAACATGGGTCCAATTGACAAAGCTGATATGCAAATCAGTTTCACTGCAAATGTCAGGAAAACACTGAAGTGGTATGTCAAGTTGTTTTTTTACTTGATTGACATTTCAGTGCTGAACTCTTACAATATTTACAAGATGAAGACTGGAAAAAATCCACAGCTTAGTGAATTCCGACTCTGCCTCATAGATCAGCTTCTAGAGGAATTTGCAGTGGAGAGGAAGCCAACAAAAGGAGGTCGACCACCTTCAGGAGGAGACTGCTTGAGACTTTCTGGACGTCATTTCCCTAAACCAGTACCTCCAACACAATCAAAGCAGAAGCCGCAACGGAGATGGTTTGTGTGTCAGCACACAAAGAAGAGACCGACCAAAAGAACAGACACTAAGTGGATGTGTGTTGAGTGTGATAGACCCCTATGTGTACACCCCTGTTTTGAAGAGTACCATACCCTAAAGGCATTTTGAAAGCCTAGGTGAAACTGATATAAAATTAAGTCGTGTTGTATGGGATACAAACTTGATCAAATATAGAAAGTAATTATGTTTTTCAATTTCCTTTCAGTATTTTTGAGAAAAATATTTTCTACGCCCCTGGTTTCAATTAAATTGAGGGTATCAGTTATGTACCATCAATGTAAATTTTGTAACTTTATTAATAGAGAAAAGTTAGACTCAAAATAACTTAAAATTGAGAACTGCAATTTTTCACCAAAAAAAACTCACTCCTGGTGGCCTGTAAGTGTCAGCAAATACTCACTGATCAAAAGGTTAAGATGCTCCTTTTAGATATATCATTTGTTTGGATAAAAATGAGAAGTGGATAATTAATAAGTTTTGATGGAGGAAATTTATTTCCTGAAATTAAATATTTGGGATAATTGATTTATTAGAATCATTTTTGGATCTAATTAAGAAAAATGAGTTTAAAAAGAAGAAGAAAAAAAAGGACTTTATTCTCCTAGTGGAAAGATTGTTTTTCCTCTGGATTAATGTGTGACAATTTAAAATCATATTTGGAAATATTAACTTCAATGGTTACAAATCGACTTGTACATTTTTCATCCAGAGGGCAGATGGACTGATAATTTCTGTACTTCTGGGACAGTGAGCATTTTTGTAATTAACATGATTGATTGATACCAGGGTGAACTGATATTTTTCCGGGATATCCAAATAAGTAAATAGGATTACGTTTTGAGTGCGGATTTATGTTTATTTTGTGTGTTGCCTCCTATTTGTGTGATCCATAGAAGATTAGGGGCCCAGGGAGCTACTAGGATGTATTCTCTTGCAGGACTGGTGTTTGTTAATTCTTTTCATTACTAGTGCATGAGACAGGAACCTGACTTTCACAGTTTCACTTACATGGTAAGTGATAATATTTGATTTTCATACCTTATCAGGGGTTCCACGGGACATTACTTATTGAAATTGTCCTTCATTATGACAAATATATTGGAAATATGTGCTCAATTACGTAATTATGTGAGTTTCCTTCTTGTTGAATTTGAACTACGGCGGCCATATTGCTCACTCCAGCTGCGTGAGACATAACGAGATATGACGAGACATGACTAGACATTGATGCCACGGCAGTGCGTCCAACATGTAAGATATAAAATACACCACCACTAAGAAATATGGACGAGTAAGGCTGCAACCATTGTCAAAATCATTGATCTGGACGCGTTAGGCTGTAACCATTGCCAAAACGATTGATCTGGACGCGTTAGGCTGTAACCATTGTCAAAAACCATTGGATTGGACCGGGAAGCTAGCGAGGCAAGGTTTACAAAAAAAACATTGATCTGGGCGGGTTAGGCTGTAACCGTTGTCAAAACCATTGGATTGAACAAAACGAAGGTTAGGTTAGGCTAGGCGTAATCTTCACACAAAAAATTATGAATTGAGATTGTCGTTCTTTTGTTTTAGAAAACCGCCTAAATTAGTACCGTATGCGTGGGGTTGGCACTACTGTTCCAACGCCGAAAATGGATGCCAGAGCTGGAATTTTTGCTAAATAAGTTATGTTATAATTTGGGAGGGTTGGTGGTTTATAGACAGCCGAGGAGTGAACTACATCATTTCCAGATCAATTTTGAATCATTAGAAAAGGTATTTATTGCAAATTTCACCAGTTATTTCCCCCCTCCTGGGTTCATGTCTCCTGCACTGTTACCTTCTTTTCCCCCTGCGGAAACCAGTATTTGTTTAATGTTAGGATGTTGGAAGTTTAAATTAAAATGAGATTGTTTTTAGAAATCTGTGTTATTCATGGTTCTAACGTTTCCCTCTGTCCTGCTATAGTGAGGACCTCGATGTCAGCCCTTCTAGTTTTGAATCGATATTTATTTATGTCCAGGTTGACCCCGAGAAGTTTTGAGTCTCGTGCTCTGCTGACGTCGAGGTTTACGCTAGTGTGGTCGTTGGACATCAGTCAAACGGGCACAACACAAACATCACAGTGGGTCATTTACACACACAAACATCATCACAGACGGCCCTTTAGACACACAAACATCATAGTTGGTCCTTTACACACAGAAACATATCACAGTCGGTCCTTTACACACAAGAATCATCACAGTTGGTCCTTTACACACACAAAAATCATCACAGTTGGTCCTTTACACACATAAACATCACAGGCGGTCCTCTACACACACACACACACACAAACATAATCAGTCGGCCTTTTACACACACACAAACATCTTAACAGTCAGTCCGTTACACACACACAAACATCACAGTCAGTCATTTACACACAGGAAATTCACCATAGTCGGTCCGTTACACACACACAAACATCATTACAGTTGGTCCTCTACACACACAAACATCATCATAGTAGGTCCTTTACACATACAAACATCATCACAGTTGGTCCTCTACACACAGAAACATCACCACAGTTGGTCCTTTACACACAAAAACGTCATCACAGTTGGTCCTCTACACACAAAAACCATAACAGTCGGTCCTTTACACACACAAACATCATCACAGTTGGTCCTTGACACACACAAACATCATCACAGTCAATCCTTTACACACACAAACATCATCAGTCAGCCCTTGACACACACACAAACATCATACCAGTCGGTCCATTACAAACACACAAACATCACAGTCAGTCATTTACACACAGAAACATCACCACAGTTGGTCCTTTATACACACAAACATCATCACAGTGGGTAGTCTACACACACAAACATCATCACAGTCGGTCCTTTACACACACAAACATCATCACAGTCGGTCCTTTACACACACATACATCACAGCCAGTCCTTTACACAAACAAACATCACAGCCGGTCCTTGACAAACACGAACAATGTGCAGAATAGATCTGAAAACTTTGTTCTTCAATCCCAAGGCCTTTTGTGAGGTGGCATCTTGTATTCTTTGGCAGGTAGTGCTGTATATTTGCAATCGCCACAGATTTAATTCCAGGAAGTTCAAATGACAGACACAATGTCAAAATAAATTTATGATACAGTGGAGAATACGGTCCAACTTTGGTGCCTATGGTGCCTTACGGGTGCAAACATACTGTAACAAGGGGTAGAGCGATGACCTTTTTTCAAATTTCCGTATTTCCCGTACGCAAAGCCACCAAATTCCCGCATATTTTAGAACTCCCTAAGACTAGAGTTTGCATACCGAATGGCTGAAAAATGAATCTTAAAGCGCGAATCAAGATTTTCTGGCGTAAGTGTAACTGCATTTTTGGAGATACTTCCGCAGCCCACGGGTGATGGCAAGATTTAGGCCTAATCCGTAGCGTGAGCAAAGCGCGCGCGCGAGTGAACTCTCTCGCAGATGGGATGAGATGCTACGAACACAAATGAAATACCGTTTACCTGAGGAGAGCTGATATAAATGACTGTTTTACCGAGGAGGGTTGAGAGAGTTGAGAATAGGAGTGTCACATAATAAATGTTTATGGAAAGTAACTGAATCGTATGGTACCGTAACCGTATAGAGCTTCCACGAGTTAAAATGGCACCGCAACACTAACAATAACAAAACGGCACCGAAGCTTATGCATAGCGAACTTCCGGTCCGCGAATCTCCATTTGATTTTCATTGGCAGTGAATCGTTTGTTCGTGATTATCTTCTTTATTACTTCGGATTGTGGTTTTGTTTTTACGCGTTCAACTTATGAAATAAGGGTTGGTCTTTCATGAATATTCCAAAGACAAGTGTCTCCTACAAGAGTAATTAGGAACACTTCGCATCAGAGACGACCATAACAAACAGCTTGCCTACTAAGTGTGCGATTTGCACATTTGAAACGGCAGTTCTAACATATCTTAGACTACAATAATTAAGTTGGTGCAAATTAAATATGTTATAAGTAAGAATATTATTATAATTTGCTATCCGGTTGTTATATTAGTATATTATGCATTAACGTGACCCGTTTAAATGCTAAATTCTGACGGAAGCTACGAGTTATAAGCTATTCGCCGTACCGGTAGGCCTAATATTTACTAACAACACATCGTTTCTTCTTTAATATTTATTTAATCATTATATAATTCTATACATATTCCAGGTATTGCAAGAAAGCGATATTTGATAGCACATACGGTTCCACCTGAAAATCCAACCATGCCTAGTTTTCAGTACCTATGGAAAATATTACCATAAGTTAATAAACCAAACAACTGGTGACAATTGTTTTTAAAATGCTCATTTACATCTTCACCCTAGTCTACGTAAAGTACCATACGGTAATCACTGAAATGGTAGGGGGGTTATGACCTCAATTTCACCAACGAACGAACCTCATTTTGCATGAATTATGAAACCCGAATCCTAATGGAGGTATGGATTGTCTGCATTTAGAAATATGTTAGTCAATAATTTAAAACAAGATGCCAGGAAACTAAATACAAAAATCTGCATGCCTACTACGGTGTAAAGTTGCTCCGTGAAAAAAATAAACCTCGCCAAGATTATACGACGTGCATACAGTTAAATACAATCATCCAATTGGAGAAACACTTTCTTTGTCACGATCTTATAAGCAATTCAAACATAAACTGCTGTGATTTACGGGAAAATGTGAAACATTTAGAGACTACGAGTGTTGTATGTGGCACAACGTTAGCTGACATTTCGCATCATTAATACATAAGGAATGAACAGATGCAGAGCTTTCTCACTGCACACAGCTGAAGATCATACATATCATTCGAAGGACACAACACGAAGGACATATCGGGAGCTTAGAACAGCTGAGCTGTGTTGCTAAGTTTTTAGTGTTGTTGTAAATCAACTGATTCGAATAATACACAGCGCTACACTTCAGACATTATTTCTGTACAATTATACGTAATGTATTTTAAAAAACTATCCCGAGTCAACCCCAAGGACATTCAGAGAAATACGATACTTTTAGATGAATAAATAAATTACACACCGAAGCTATGATACCTTTATTATCGGTATTCAATTCAATAAATACAACAAAGAGGGCAAACACTCTACAGCTAATGAATATAAAAACACTCACCATGCAAAGATTATCCTTTAACATGAAACAAGAGTCCGAGTGGCGGTCGTTCACAGCTTACTACAGTAGTCAACAGATAACACCATGCACACTCACTGAATCGCGACTCTCTACGGTTAATATTAGCTTTCGTGGTAACACAAAAGTAAAGTTAAAGTAAAGACATATTTAGCACTGAGGACTAAAACAAGCAGCTCTGTGGCGATATTATTGCCGTGGTTTTATATTGTCGAGTTGTAGGCTATTGAATGAAAGACGGTATTTTGAACACTATGACCGGAAGCAATAGGCTGTGCTCTATTATCGATTGACGCAAGCGAACTGACACCAATAAATAAATTATCCTCAGTCACTTGGCAAGGGTGTCTTTGACACCCTCCATCCCTTCACTGTCTTCGTCAGAGCTTGATGAATTGCCAATTCCATCCACCGCGATATCCAGACCGCCTTCAGTATTTTTTTCTGTACATGCTGTACGGGATGTGTCCAGACCTCGGATCGAACTTCGGCGAAGTAAAAGTAACGAAACAATGACAATAAAAGGAAATTCGACACAGTGGTTAACAAGCGACTGAAAAAATGCCTGCCCATACGATAAGAATTCTGTCACCTATGTGGTGAATTTTGTTGCCACATGTGGGCGACGGGTGTTCGATAGTAAAATGTCTAGAGCTGTGAGACATTGCTTGTAGTTTTTGAAATTTATGCATGTGTGACGCATTTGCATTGAGTGTTTGCATGGACTTTAAATCAATTTGGTATGTGCATCTCCCCTGCAAAAGAAGACCATGGAAAGGCTAAAAACAGTAAAATACCACACGCGACACGCCGCGAATACTTTTTAATTTAAATTTATTTTATCAAAGTAGATAATAGAAAATAAAATAATGCAAAACTAAATTAAATAAGACACTTTGACAAATACAAGATTGTTACCAGGAACTTCAGTTATACACAGCACAAAATTAAGTTCTTATGACAGTAATAATTTCTGAATAGGAACTGTAGGCTAGTCATACACAAAATAAAATAAGTCACTTTGTTAATACTAGATTGTTGTTAGGAACTTTAGTCACACAAAATAAGATAAAACAAACAATATTCAAGGATTTATTAATTTAAACCTTCACTAGGGAACTCATCTTCTCTTCAATTTTCTCTGCTTCAGAACGGGCGTCGTTCAATATCTTCTTTTTCTTTTATTCCAATTCCTGGAGATCTTTCGTGGGTTTTCTTTCCACTGCCACCTTAGCCGTCGCTTCGCACCTGTTTTGCTTCCTTGAACACGGCGTTGGAGTTTCGTACAGTATGGACTCTTGCTCACGGTTATCTTTCCTACTCCACCAGCTGCCATCACAGCATCCTGATTAGTAAGCATTCCAATCAGAAAGATGGTATATTGGCTTTCACGGCCGGTGTATTAAAACTCAGCAATTCTTCTAGGTTTGTTCCGTGTCTTGTGTGGGGTTTCGCCTAGGACACCAAGCTGGCTCATCGGCGGGCTCTTGGTGTCCCCGCCCGGACCCCCACAGGAGTAACGAACTGCGCACTACCTCCCTTTGTATAGAGTGCAACTGCACTACTTTACTGCGAGAACTAAAAGTTCAAGCAGCCTTAACCTCCCTATGAAGGCTTCCAAAAAGATGGTATATTGGCTTTCACGGCCGGTGTATCAGACTTGCTTCTTTGTGATTGACGATCATGCACTCCTTGTTCAGGGAGAAACCTCTGTCTAGAGCTGCACTGTTGTGATAAAAAAATCAGTATCATTTTAACGAAGGTTGTGAGATAGTTTTTGGCAGGAACTGAGGAAGGTGCTGAAGCCACTAATTCAGAACACAGCACGTCGAGCTGTGGCTCTTTTCCGTCGAACTGTTTCAAATGCAAAGTGACGGAGGGCAGTCTCAGAAGTGCGGAGTAGCTGCTCTTGATGCGGTCAGCCATTGCGCCAGAAATCAAATTCTTCTGATTACAAAGAATTTCCAGGGCAATGACGATCCTAACTTCTTCCAACTTAGGAGTCTCAGCGACCCCTATAGGGTCTAGGCAGGAAATAGCACGGGTCATCTTGTGAGCAAGAGGTGAACTCTCTTAGATTTTTTCAGCCACAGGATACGAATGTGCGAAATTGCAGCACATCCGCACCTGGAATTTTCTGAGATCTTGAGTTGTTAGCTTCTCTAAGGGCTGCTGTTGTCGAGAAACCCAGGTCTCCTCTGTGAATAACAACGCGGACTGATTCCTGTATGTCATTGTCAGCAACGAGCGCGGCGCGCGTAGCCCTGCGCGGAGAGGGTACGGCCGGTGGTCGGCCAGGCAAAGGATGCATTCGACGTTGGCTGGGTTCTCATCCCGCTTAGCGATCTATCGGTGGCGCAAATTGCGAGTGGCAGCGTGGTCTGCAGGCGAAATAGAAGACTGAGTGGGAGGACTCTACCGAGCGTACGGGGCTAAGAAGTCAGACATTATGAAACTTTTCAAGATTTCCCGTATGAAGTGCGAATTTCCCGTATTTCCCGTACCGCTCGACACCCTGCTGTAATGGGTCGGTTAAAGTGCCCTTCGATGTGGTGGCAAATGTATCGGGTCGGTTAAACAAACAAGATAATAAATACACTGTGGTGTGCATTTACCTTTGATAGTATAATAGGATATAATTAGGGTGCCAGGTTCAATATTTAAGATATAGAAACAAAATGTATAAATATATCAGACAGTCAGCAGCAGAGTTCGAGACCACTTACCCTGGCTGTAGTGTGACAAAGTAGGACTAACCATTCAGTATTTATTTAAGGAGTATGATTGATGAAAGTACTTTCTAACTACCAAAAGCAATAGATCAGACATAATGTTAAAGAAAATGAATTTATTAAATGCAAAAACAAAATATTAATAAAACAGAATTGAATTTAAATTTACTCAATGCGGCAATTAATTTAAAAGAAAATAAACATTAATGAATTGAATCTATCTTGAAGTTACATGTTAATAGAGACGTGGGATATTTAATTGCTTGCTCACCCAGTCAAAGATTCGTAATATATAAGGTTCTGACAGTGACAGATCACCTTAATATTCCGTCACGTATGTAAAAATGTTGTGATATATCGTAAGATACAGCATACCACGATCCATTCTATTGCCTTCTATAGATTTATTGTAGTATTGAACTATAAGCTATTGTCGGATTCTGTATATATCTTGTCAACATTGTGGTTATTATGTCGAGACATGATGTATGCTAAAGCTATGAATGAGCTTTCAGGTAGCAGTCGGTGGACCTCAGTCGCTGCTCCCTCTCAATAATCTGTCACTAATGACTTGTCGTTCACTAATGACTCTGTAGACGCGGGTTTGGGTTTAAATCTCTCTTCCGTCACGTGGTCTCTCGACTTCCCTCTCTTCATTGTATATCGCCCACTCTAGTGTTCATTCACTCACGAGACAGTATTGACGCGTTTCTTGCACTACGAGTTGAAATAACTTAGCAGCGTACATTCAGTGGTGACTTGCTACTTTCACAATAAGGTGAAATATCAAGCTTCTATTCCTTCCAGAAGAATCCAGATGGTCCACACGTGATTCCTTAGTCATGGGTTCCCATATTCCCGTGACAATGACTGCCTACCGTGGTGAAATAACTACTGCGTCACTGGGGTTTATACTATTGCACCAATGTTTCTGGTTGCAATATATTACAATATCTTATATACATCTCTTTACAAGTGAATAGTTAAATACAAATCTAACTGAATAAAAGAATAAAAACCGTTTACAATTTATATGATATAAAACCATCAATCCAGATGCAATAAATTTATAATAATAATGACATGATAATAAATGAATAACTCAATAAATCTAACAGCTATGGGATCGAATCGTCACAATACCTTCAAATCCTCACACAGAAAGCACAATAACAATTCATTGTAGGGTCTGCCATTTTTACCCCAACAAGACAACTTAGTAACAGAAAGGAAAGTTTCACAAAGATTTAGGAAGGATATTTACAGTTTTTACATCTGCTCACTATTTGTTTATTGTGAAACAAGCTTGTGTATGAAGAGCCAAGCTGTCAATGCCTGTTTTCTTTGTTAAATTATTGCACTATTTATTTTACAGTAGGCCTACATGGCGCTCAGAAATGCAGACAACTTCAAGAACGTGGGTGTGACTCACAACATCAGTATATTGTAAAATATGATTGTTATATTTAAGGATTAAAAAAACAACTTTACTGTATACACTTTGTACTCTTCAAGGCCTTTCTTCCCTAAAGAAACATTAATGCAGTTATTACAAGAAGAAACACAGTACATAAAATTTTCAAGAGACCTCTTTTTCATCACCGGAACACTTTCACCAAGTTCACTTGCAAGGGATAATTCCTCTTACAGACAAAACTCACATTGTCTAGGAAATTTGTGAATCTACATTACAGTGTCAAGCACTGAAAGGGACACATTGCTTAGGTAACCTTTGACCGAACCTCATTATGATGGAAAGTAGTACAGATTAGGATGAAAGTGACCATATACTATTCAAATTACAGTCCCATCATTTTTCTAGAGATACCTTGAAAAATAACAAAAGATATCACCGATATCCGACAGTGGGATTTGATCGTGCTTGTCTCACAGATCCAGGCAAATTTGTATAAATTATTTACTGTACATATCTTAATGATGTTGATGCTGTAGTTGTTTGAGTCTTCAGTGTTTTGACTGGTTTGATGCAGCAATCCATGTCATGAGCTAACCGTTTCATCTCTACATAGCTACCATATCAGAGGCAATATTCTAACCTTGGTCTACCCCGACAGTTCTTATCTTCAACCCTTCCTTCCATAACTAAGATTGCTATTACTGGATGTCTTAGTATGTGTCCTACAAACCTTTCTCTTCTCTTCATTAGCAGTCATCAGAAACATCTCTCCTCGCCCACTCATCTTAATACCTCGTCATTTTTTACTCCTGCCCATCTGATCTTCATCATTCTGTAACACCACATTTCAAATGCTTCTATTCTCCTCTCTTCTGCTGCAACAACAGTCCAAGTTTCACTTCCGAGTGCCACGATCCAGACAAAGACTTTCAAAAATTACTTCCTAACATGTAAGTCTAAATTTTATGTCAACAGATTTCTTTTCTGTAGAAATTCTTTCCTTGCTTGAGCCAAACTACTTTTTATATCCTCTTTGCTCTGTCAAGCATTGGTTATTTTGCTTCATAAGAAACAAAAGTCTCCTACTTGCTTAGTTTATTATTTATTGATATTATTGGAAATAGTTTTCACTTGCCCATTTGATGTCCATAGGTGTTTCTTATTTATTTCAGCTGCATTCCAATATTTTTGTTTTACATTTATTAATTTTCATCATGAATTCCTTCCTCAAGAGTCCATACCATTTAAAATTCATTCAAATCCTCTGGTGAATTGGCTAACATGACAATGTCATTAGAAAATCTCAAATAATCTCAACGGATTATTTCTCCTTGAATCTTCACTCTTCTTTTTAATTATTCTCATAATTTCCTTCATAGCTTGTTCAATGTATGGATTTAAAAGTATGGGTGATATGTTGCATCCCTTCCTTACACCTTTCTGAATGCCAGCTTCTCTCTCATGTCCTTTGGCTCAAATAATAGCCGATTGAAGATTGCGAGTTAGATTATTAGACTACCAATAATAACAATGTTACCGATTCAACATTCCTTTCACTATGATATAATTATATTTTTTTCCACTTTTCAATACCAAAAAGAAAATTAAATAAATAAATAATATTGTATTCAATCAATACGGACAAAAATGACGCACGTCATAGATATACATTTCTTTCATTTTGCCCAGAAGATCTTCATGATGCACTTGCCGTGGTAATTTGCTCTCTCTATTTTTCTGTTTTCATTTATAAACCAACCTTTCAAATGGCAACCCTAATGCATTTCACGAAAATGAGATTGACTAGCTATCACACTATGAAACAGCAGAGCACAATGAAGAACTAAATCCCAAACTGTTCAAGAAAAGGTTAACTATATGACTACTCACCCTTTCCAGTTATAATATTTAGATGAAATAGTGCAACTCTCAATGTGTGACAATACCACACAGATGTCTGGTACTACTGCAAGGAGCATTGTTGCTTCTTTCAAAATTCTCCATGCCATCCATCTGAAAACAATTTTCAAGAACAAAATTTTAGTATCACATACAGGTATCTCAGTGGAAAACATTATTAAACAAAATGTAATACCTTTACATACATAACTTGTTGCTAACTGTAGAGGCTTGGGACATCAGCCCTGTAATGCATAGTTCAAAACTACTGAAAATTTTGCTTAGATGTGACCTGTCGTCTGCCTGTGGGGTCTGAGATAGTCATCCTAAAAGAAATGGTGGTGCATCATCTTGATAAGTAGGGAATGGAATTTTGGGTGCTAAAAAATTGAAAATTATTTATTTCTCAAGTGTTTAAAAACTGGTAAATATTTGCTTAAAACCATAAATATTTGCTAAAAATGTACAAATATTTGTTGGAAATATTTTCTCTAATTTAACATTAACACATTGCAATATGAAATTTGAAGTAGAACAGAGGTGGCCAAACAGCACGCAGCGTGCTTCTGACCCGTACAGCCTCGCAATGATAGTGGAGAAACACTGAGAAGACTAGTCTGTCTCTCTCGCCCTCCTCTCGTACTGCCTTCAGCCCTTCACTGTGTTGAACATCAAGCGGTCATGCACCGGTGTCCTTTATTTTGCTAGCTGTAGTGTCACTTGACATTTGATCGTGGGGATATGTAGCGTAATGTTTGATTATGGCTGTTCGTTTGTTTTTCTTTCTAGCAGATTTCAAGAATTTATAAAACTTTGATCTGCTTTTTCTTTGTTCGTCAAGCCATTTGCAATGTAGCACTCGACTTAAGGATATTTTCAACTCTGTGAAAAATCTGCCAGATATCTATTCAAAATGTCCACCTCGTTACGTAGTAGCTAGCACTTTTGGAGGTCACCGCGGTGGCCCGGGTTCGATTCCCGGCTCTGCCAAGAAAATTAAGTCTGGTCTGAGGTCTGGAACGAGGTATACTCAGCCTCGTGAGGCAAAAGTGAGAAGAGGCGGGTTCGATTCCCACCTTGGCCATCTTGGAAATGGTTTTCCGTTGTTTCCCACTTATACTCCAGGCGAATGCCGGGATGGTTCTTTACCTAAGGCCAAGGCCGCCTCCTTCCCAATCTTCATTTGAACTACAAATACACACACCAATACAGCCATCACAATAACACAGGTTATCATACAAATTTCACACATACATACCCAAGTACACGGGACTACATGACAACAGTGTTGCAAAGCCCCTAAATGAATCAACAACAACATGTATTTGAAATTACCTCAGGAAGAATATCTGAAATTGCAGAGGCGTGTTATCAATGTTTTGGAGCAACGTATGTCTGCGAAACATTTTTCTCTGCATTGAAACTTACAAAATCACGGCATCGCACTCTAATGTCTGACGATAACCTGTGAAACAGCCTCCGGTTGATTGTTTTTCAAACAATCATACCGAACATTGAGCATATTGTAAATATGAAAACAAATTGAAACAAATTGAAAACAAGAAAAATAAGAATGTGACCGAAATTGCAATGTCTTAAATGACTCCCATGATACCTTATCAATATTTCTGACCGTTTTAATGCTACGCACGTCATCTTCAAGTACTGGTACATGGAGAAACTCTCAAAACACAATATACGTATGTCGGACAACCAACGCATTGGACGGACAGTTTGTTTACAATACGTCCGGTGCGAAGGCGATCCCAACTTGACACGGTCCGACTCCCCGGCAGTCAGCCCAGCCAAGAGAGTCAGAAGACAGCATGCCGCCGTCACAGCATAGCTGACACACCGATCGAGCAAAGACTGATTGCCCCTGAAGTAGAATGTGGAGCCGCATTAATGTGTTTCTTGCCTGTTAAATGCTGCATACCTAAAGAGCATTAATCAGCTTTTATCGACGTCTCACCATTCCATTCATGTTGAATGTCTTTAAATTCTTCAACATACTGTGGTACAAAGTGAAAATTATTTGTTTAAAAAAAAAAATAATAATAATAATGAAAGTTTACACACCGATTGAGTGTGAATTTTGGGTTTTGAACATATATCAATCAATTTGTCAGCATTTCACCCTGGTGTGCCATTTGGCTCATCAGTTGGTCTGGTATACCTCATAAGGCACCGACTCTTAATCAGGGTGTAAAATTTCTAAATTCCTTTGGAAACAAAGCATTTTCACTTTAAACTCCAGACAATTTTTGAGAGTGTGAGATTTTTATCTCCACAGTACATTAGCACTGCTAGACATTTATAAATGTTTAAGCGTGGCTTTCTAAGTATGTACTAGCCAGCGCCGTGGTGAGGTGTATGGACCACTGATGAGCTCTATGGTACACTGGGGTGAAATGCTGGCAAATAAATCGAGATGTCTGAACAGCATTAATTCTGTGAACACTGTTGCAATCAGTAACTCATTCTAGTTCTATTTATTGCATTCTGGCAAGAACATTGCAGCCACATGAGTCACATATTAATGAAATATTAGAAGCCATTGTAATAAGTAATCTTTAGAATCGCTTTTCAGTCTGTCAAGACATGTGTCAACAATTCGATTGGGCGAGGAGTAACAATTGATTTTATCACCTAGTGCCTGAAATAAGTACATGAATTATTTATACACTTAATACAACACTTCTCAAACAAATGGGGTTTTAATTGGACAACTTATTTTGTTCGTCGTAGCCTCCGTGGCTTAGGCGGCAGCACGCCGGTCTCTCACCGCTGAGTCCGTGGTTCAAATCCCGGTCACTCCATGTGAGATCTGTGCTGGACAAAACGGAGGCAGACAGGTTTTTCTCCGGGTACTCCGGTTTTCCCTGTCAAAATTTCATTCCAGCAACACTCTCCACTATCATTTCATTTCATCTGTCATTCATTTAATCATAGCCCCAGAGGAGTGCGTCAGGCCTCGGCAGCCGGCACAGTCCATATCCTCGCCGCTAGATGGGGGCTTCATTCATTCCATTCCTGACCCGGTCGGAGACTGGAAGCAGGCTGTGGATTTTCATTCATTTTTCATTTTGTTCGTCAAGTGACCATCTCGTATGTGCAAGACAGTTATGTACAACAGAATTTACAGTTATTTACGGAGGTTTTTAATTAAGATGTTTAACGAGTTAGATTTCTTAACTAATTAATTTTATTCCATTAGTCTATTACACTCCTGTAAGTGTTCTGTTTTTTTGTTGTTGTTAGTAGCCTACTTCTTAAGTGTTTGAGGTTAGTGACTTGAACGAACACTAAAATATAACTGAGTTGATAATGTGGTTGTGTAAATTTAGCTATTTCCAGGATGTTCCTGTACCAATGTCCACTTCACTTCCACAGAAGTGTAATAGGCTAACTGAATAAACAATATTTGGGGAAAAAAGTCTGACTCGTTCAAAGTTTAAATAAAAACTTCTGTAACTTAATAATTTTAAATACTGTATATGTGTTATATACGTTTCCATCAAACCTAAATTAAGCCCAAGTCAGTCCAGCCCAAGCGAGATCAATTAGCTCTGGGAGTGCTCATAACTTTTGGGGGCAGAGCAAAAACCGATGAGTGACTGTCATATGGACAAGTGACGAGCATGCTGTGACATCACAGTGTAGGGCTGACCATTGGGTAAGTTGCTGAGCAAGAATGTGGCATGTTCACACCATAGGAAAGATGATGATGACAATAATAATAATAGGCTTGTGAATCATCAAGCTGCATCTCAAGTTTTGTCAGATTATTAAGTAACATTGTATATTCCTTTTTGGACAGATGGCCTAGATGATTAGGTGCTTAAACTACAATCACCACGACTTGCTTATTTTTATAGATCATTTTTTTATTTTGACATACTATTTTCGCTCTTGCACTATGACTTAATAGAAGTATAGCCTATAGCTTCCAGGAAGTGTATTTCTTTTTGATTTTTGGTCGAGTGTGGAACAGCGGTAACGTTCTAATCTGCAGTGCCTAAGGTAGCGGGATTGAATCCCAGCCAAGTACGTTGGCATTTGGAGGTGTTTAAGTGCGAGGGAACCGTTTCATTAGATTTATTAGCACGTTTAAGATCCCTTTCAGGACAAAATTCCAGTACCCCAGCACCTCTAAAGTCACAGTGGTAAAAAGGGACGTAAAGCCCATAGCATTATTGTTGTTATTGTTTTCCGTTTGATTTGTGATTCTGATTTGCTGATTTGATGTATCTATTTTGTACAGTAAAATAAGGACACTAGTGTTGGAGCACCAGGTTGTTCTATTAATGGTGAACATAATCAGCATAGTGGATTCACAAAAGTATAAGCGTTCGATGAAATTCTAACAACCATGTCTCTAGGTTTAACAAAGAAATTACTTACATATACAAGAATATTTACGCCATTTGATTACAGAAAAAGTGAAAATACAGCATCGTCTTCTCACTACGTGACATTGGTTTTATTGATAGAATAGTGCATTCATGATTAACTGTTGTTTCATTTGATGAGCTTGGGCGTTGTGGTCAGTTAGCACTGTGTACTTGGGTGTGTGTAATTTTGTCTGATAACCTGTGTTATTGTGATGGCTGTATCAGTGTGCTTGTTTGTAATTCAGGAGAGGATTGGGAAGGTGGCGGCCGTGGCCTTAAGTTAGGAAACATCTAGGCTTTCGCTTGGAGTAGAAATGGGAAACCACGGAAAACCACTTCCAGGATGACTGAGATGAGAATTGAACCCACTGCTACTCAGTTTTGCCTAACGAGGCTGAGTGTACCCTGTTCTGGGGGGCAAATAACCTCGCTGTTTTGCCCCTTAAAACAACAATAACTTACTACCCCATTCCAGCTCTCAGACCAGAATTAAATGTGGTGACAGCGAAGAATGCTAGCCGCTACACCACAACATTGTCATATTCATGATTAACATCTTTGCAAGTTTGAAGAGAATTATTTAAATCATCTTTGAAATATGGTTGTTTCTAACTCCACACTCATTATATCTCGTAGAGATTATTCATGATACTACACTCAAGTGACTGATGTTAATAGTTTCCATATAATATAAGCATTAATTTCCAATAATATCAATAAATAATAATGTTATTGGTTTTATACTCATTTTAAATACTGCGGCTTTATGAATTTGAATTTATTCATAGAGAACTGCCACTGAGGCTAAAGAGCCCCCCTTATGTAGCGTATACAATGTTCTGGCTTGAAGTAATGTAATAAGAAACTAAACCTAGCATAACAACTAATAAAACAAAATATAAATGACACTTATAACTAAACAAGCCAATTAGCAAACATGTCGTATACAAGATGAATAATACAAATTAGAATATAATAATTAAATAAATAACCTACCTAATGTATTATTAAATCTATTGAAATAAAAATAATTAAAGTAAGTTAAAAAAGGACTACAATTTGTATGTAAATTATAATATGATCTATTATTAAAGCAAGTACATGAGTGACATGATTACTCGTACTATCAATTCCACGGAAGTTGTATCTTGGATACTAAAAATAATATAAAAAACTGTATATTTCTTAAATTTTGTATGAACTATTTATATTTTTGACTAGCAATAGTGCCGGCTTCGCCCGGTGGATTTGTTTGTTTTATGGATGATAATGAATACTACTACAGAACTGGCACATAATACTTAAATTAAAAGAAAAAAGTATTTTAAAAATATAACTTTTTGTGGTGATGGTGGGGGTGATAAGTAGTACAGTATCATAGACGTAACATTCAGGTCATTTTTCCGTAATGATAATGACAATAATGAATAGGGAAACGTCTATTTACTAACTAAAGTACTGACACATGTAATTTACAAACGAATTGAAAAATATGATTAGAAAGAGGAGTATGTGACATAAAAGACACTGGCTAGGGCCTATATCTCATTGGCTGTTAGAAAAGTAGAAATCAATAGTGACGTCTTTTGTCACATAGTGCCATAGGAAAATAATCAGAGCACTTTGGAAAACTTCGGCTGTCCCGAGCTTCTGAAGTAGCAATAGTGTCATGTATCGCCACATACCGCTCAAGGATAAGGATCTGAATAAATGAAAGTAAATTTGAAAGCACCAACGCTTATTGCAGCTGATTACCTCTATGTACTGCACCAACACCATCACACTTATACAGAGGCATATTATTTTCATGATGATAACTGTTTTACGGGGCCTAAGAAATCATCTTGCAATAATTACTCCCAGTGACTCCAATTTATAAGCAGCGCAAGTTGTAACTATTTTCGCAATTCTGGTAGGGGTGACGTGATGCAGCTCGCATTGCCATCCAACAATCGACTTATTTAAATATTCTTACAGTTACACTATACGGACATGAAAGGTTCTAGGACCTTAAAACGTAGTTTTCAAGTTCATTTTGTCTGTTCTTCTAAATGTAGGGAATGGAGAGAGTTATTCAAAATATCAAGTGGACAGTGTTACTCGTCGGGTTCCAAAGGGTAGGTATGTAAAATTTGGTTCAGATCGGTGAAACGGTGTAGATTTGTGCCAAAGGGCCTAAATGTAGGGAATGGAGTGGTCTGTCCGAAATTTCATGTAGACAGTGTTACTCGCAGGTTTCCAAAGAGTAACAATACTCATTTTGGTTCAGATCGGTGAAACGGTGTAGATTTGTATAAATAACAGACAGACAAACCAACATTGAGCTTTATACCGTACTAGCTGTTACCCACGGCTTCGCCCGCAATAACATTTGTAATCCTGTTATAACATTAGTTAAATAGATAGATAAGCATGGGTCCTAGTGGAAAATAATTCTATCACCTGAAACCAAAAAGGCATGGGACGAAAAAAAACATCAAAATATCATGTTGGTTTCGGACCCTAAAAGACGTGAAAAATATAATAAAAGTATTAAAAAAACTATTTTTTGAAATTTCATTCGAATCAATTTTTATGTCATTCCTGGGGCTTAGAAAATTCCGGCCAAAAAATACAAAATCATTAATAACTCCGTAAGTATTTGTCGTATGATGAAATAGCAAGAGACAAAAAAGATGTAATGTGTTATTGTCTACAACATAGGCCATGTATAATTTTACATTTTACCTGTTTTTTCCCCCCCAGAATTTCACCCCTCCCCATGGGCCACTTAAATTGGATTTATGAAAAAACGGTGAAACACCTATTTATTTATTTTTTATGCTGATTTTTTTCCGCTGAGTTTCAAACTCCTTGCCTATGTCGTTTAAGAGATACACGCTCCGTTAGGATTCCTTCAACCCCCACTTTTCACCCCTTTCACCTCATAATATACACCACATCGAAAAACCCTCAGACATGTGTCTTCTTATTTTCAATGATGAGTTTATATGCCGAGTATCACATTCCCCAATGAAACCAATTGGGAGATATTGTTATTCAATGAAATGCAGGTCTACCCCCTTAACACCCTTTAGAACCTAAATATCCAAAAATCCTTTCTTAGTGGGCGTTTGCGGCCCTTGAGGAAGCTGCATACCAAATTTCATTCCAATCCGTTCGGTGGTTTCTGAGATTTCGTGATGAATGAATGAGTCAGTCAGTGAGTGAGTGGTATTTGAGCTTTATATAATAGATAAGCATGGGTCCTAGTGGAAAATAATTCTATCACCTGAAACCAAAAAGGCATGGGACGAAAAAAAACATCAAAATATCATGTTGGTTTCGGACCCTAAAAGACGTGAAAAATATAATAAAAGTATTAAAAAAACTATTTTTTGAAATTTCATTCGAATCAATTTTTATGTCATTCCTGGGGCTTAGAAAATTCCGGCCAAAAAATACAAAATCATTAATAACTCCGTAAGTATTTGTCGTATGATGAAATAGCAAGAGACAAAAAAGATGTAATGTGTTATTGTCTACAACATAGGCCATGTATAATTTTACATTTTACCTGTTTTTTTCCCCCAGAATTTCACCCCTCCCCATGGGCCACTTAAATTGGATTTATGAAAAAACGGTGAAACACCTATTTATTTATTTTTTATGCTGATTTTTTTCCGCTGAGTTTCAAACTCCTTGCCTATGTCGTTTAAGAGATACACGCTCCGTTAGGATTCCTTCAACCCCCACTTTTCACCCCTTTCACCTCATAATATACACCACATCGAAAAACCCTCAGACATGTGTCTTCTTATTTTCAATGATGAGTTTATATGCCGAGTAGCACATTCCCCAATGAAACCAATTGGGAGATATTGTTATTCAATGAAATGCAGGTCTACCCCCTTAACACCCCTTTAGAACCTAAATATCCAAAAATCCTTTCTTAGTGGGCGTTTGCGGCCCTTGAGGAAGCTGCATACCAAATTTCATTCCAATCCGTTCGGTGGTTTCTGAGATTTCGTGATGAATGAATGAGTCAGTCAGTGAGTGAGTGGTATTTGAGCTTTATATAATAGATAAGCATGGGTCCTAGTGGAAAATAATTCTATCACCTGAAACCAAAAATGCATGGGACGAAAAAAACACATCAAAATATCATGTTGGTTTCGGACCCTAAAAGACGTGAAAAATATAATAAAAGTATAAAAAAAAAACAATTTTTTGAAATTTAATTCGAATCAATTTTTATGTCATTAGTGGGACTTCGAAAATTCCGACCAAAAAGTCTAAAATCATTAATAACTCCGTAAGTATTCATCGTATGATGAAATAGCAAGAGACAAAAAAGATGTAATGTGTTATTGTCTACAACATAGGCCATGTATAATTTTACACTCAGACATATTACGTTTACCCCCCCCCCATAATTTCACCCCTCCCCATGGGCCCCTTAAATTGGATTTATGAAAAGACGGTCAAACACCTGTTTAGTTATTTTTTATGCTGATTTTTCTCGGCTGAGTTCCGAACTCCTCGCCTATGTCGTTTAAGAGATACACGCTCCATTAGGAATCCTTCAACCCCCACTTTTCACCCCTTTCACCTCATAATATACACTACATCGAAAAACCCTCAGACACGTGTCTTCTTTTTTTTAATGACGAGTTTATATGCCGAGTATCACATCCCCCAATGAAACCAATCGGGAGATATTGCTATTCAATGAAATGCAGGTCTACCCCCTTAACACCCCTTTAGAACCTGAATATCCAAAAATCCTTTCTTAGTGGGCATTTGCGGCCCTTGAGGAAGCTGCATACCAAATTTCATTCCAATCCGTTCTGTGGTTTCTGAGATTTCGTGATGAATGAATCAGTCAGTGAGTGAGTGAGTGAGTGAGTGAGTGAGTGGTATTTGAGCTTTATATAGTAGAAGATTTACACATGCTAGTGCAACAATCACAATAACGCAGGTTAACACATAAGTCACACCCATGTACATGGGGCAACATGACCACGATGTCTAAGCCTCGCAAATGAAATATTAACTGTGCATACGATAGCATAGAGAATACTACAGTCCAATACAATCCTTGATTGTCAATCGGTCAGTTTTCCAGTGTCCATTAGCAAATTTTACCGGACTATCATAATACAGAGTAAATCGTTGTTGCCTAGTGACAACCTGTCCATCAATGGTGCGGCGTTGACTATCATGATACAGTGTTACTCGTTGTCGCCTAGCGACAATATGTCCGTGAAGTGAAACGGTGTAGACTTGTGCAAAACGGCCTAAATGCGGGGAATGAAGTTGTCTGTCCGAAATTTAACATAGCCTAAACTATTCCTCTTGAAACAGTCTATCATATACAAAAAGAATTTTTCGAATCCGACTGGTAGTTCCAGAGATTAGCGCGTTTAAACACATAAACACACAAACTCTTCAGCTTTATTATATTAGTATAGATTGTAAGCATATTCGTGGTTTACGAATTCAACAACTGAGGTGTTTCGTAATCTTTCAGGAATCTTGACATTAGGTATTTCTTGAGTTGTGTAGTGTTACAGAGTTTGTAAATGAGTGAAGGTGGAATGTATTCAAGAGCTGTGAAGCTGTGCAAAGTAATGATTTATTGCATTTAGTTGTACTGTGGACAGGAATTTGTCGAGTAGAATTAGTAAATCTATTTTCTCTGTTGTGGACGGACTTCATTAGAGATAACCACGGGATTTTGTACACAATATTTTCTGGGTTAGGATCGCAATTGACAGCTGCCTACGTTCACCAAGTTTCAACCACTGCATTTGCACATAATGATGTGTAATGTGTATATCTCACCTGACGTCTAAAATGTAACGAACATACGCATTTTGAACTCTCTGTAATTTTATGTTAAGTGTTTCTGATAAGTCGTTATACACTACCGATCCGTATTCGATGATAGGGAGTATCAAGTTTTGGATTAAAAGCTTGCGCATTTTTGACGGCGTGTAAGGGAAATTCCGCTTCAAGATATGCATTGATGATATAGCTTTCTTTATTACAGGTGCAGTTTGCTCTCCCCAAGATAAGGTTCTATCAAAAATTACTCCTAGGTTGTTCACATAGTTGCTGTAGGGGATATCATTGTCTAGTAATTTTATCGGTGGGAGCGAGTCAAGAAGTTTAGTATAGCCAATGCATATAAGTTGAGTCTTAGTAATATTTAACTTGAGGTTATGGTTTAGGTTCCGCTGATGGAGGTGAGCGATGTCTTCGTTGAAAAGTTCTATATGGTGAGGCGCATCAAAGGGACGGAAATGGAAGTAGGCCTGAAGGTCATCAGCGTACATATGACAGACTGTTCTTGAATACACTGGACATATCATTTATAGCAAGCGAGAAGCACAGTAGTCCAAAAACCGACCCTTGGGGTACTCGAACAACTATCAATTCCACGGAAGTTGTATCTTGGATACTAAAAATATTATAAAAAGCTGTATGGCACGGATGTACTTCAAAAATTTAGTATGAACTATTTATATTTTTGATTGTAAGCATATTCGTGGTTTACGAATTCAACAAGTGTCACTAAGATAACTGAACTGCAGTACGCGGATGACACTGCATCACCTGCCCTTACACCTGAGGAGTTACAGCAATCAGTTAATAGTTACAAGAATGCATGTGATCGTTTTGGCCTCAGCATCAATCCAGGCAAAACAAAGGTACTTGCTCAGCCTGCTCCTGGGTCTAGCATTGCAGAATTCAACAATTTCAACATCTCCATCGCCAACACAAATTTGGAACAAGTAGACCATTTTACATACCTAGGGAGCATCTTATCTAAGAACTGTACTTCTGAACAAGATATAGAAAACAGGCTTCGAGCTGCTCATGTGTCATTTGGTCGATTATCACACCGTGTCTTTAGAAACAAAGATCTTGCAATTCGCACGAAACTCATGGTATATCAGGCAGTGGTCATCTCAACTTTACTATACGGATGTGAAACGTGGACCTTATATCGTCGCAACATCAGAAAACTGGAGCGTTTTCACCAGCAAAAGCTCTGTTCGATCATGAATATTAAGAGGGATGACTATGTATCCAATCTTGCTGTCCTTGAAAAAGCATGTACCAAGAGTGTAGAAGCTATCATCTTTGGTCATCGACTAAGATGGACAGGACATGTCTGCCGCATGAATGACACCAGGTTGCCACGCCAATTCCTCTACGGAGAACTTTGCATTGGCAAAAGGCCACAGGGTGCACCTTTAAGGCGCTTCAAAGACCAGCTGAAACAAACCTTCAAGTTGACAGAAATTAACCCTCAAACTTGGAAGGCACTGGCTGAAGATCGTGTACTTTTGAGGCAAACTATATCTGCTTCGGTAAATCATTTTGAACAGGAACGTCGCAGACTGGCAGAAATGAAGAGACTCCAACGCAAGCTTCGTCAAACCCATCCACGCTCTCCTCCAACTATAAGATGCTTAGAATGTGGGCGCATGTTCCATGCAAGAATCAGCCTGTTTAGTCACCAGAAATTCATTCATAAAATGCCCTGATGTTGGAAGTGTATTGTCAGAAAATTGTATACTCGGAAACGAGCTGCAGCCGACGACGACGACAAATTCAACAAATGAGGTGATTCGTAATCCTTCAGGAATCTTACTGATTGCCAATTCGATGAGGAGCCATCGAAGAAGACCACTCTCTATTGCCGACCTGTTAGGTACGATTCAAACCAGGACAATGCATTCTGCGATAAGCCAATGGAGTGCAGCTTCACAAGGAGCTACTCATGGCTTACACAATCCAAGGCCTTACTGAGATCAAAGAGGCATAGGATTGTAAGCTGTCTTTGGTCAATTGCTGAGCGTATGTCGTCCGTTATTTTTAAGAGCGTGGTAGTTGTGCTATGACCTTTCGTAAGTCCGGATTGATGAGGGTTTAGGATGTGGAACTTGGTAAAATATTCACAGATTTGTCCATGCACTATTCTTTCTAGAACTTTGCATAGAGCACAAAGTATGCTGATGGGCCTGATATCACCGCAAGACACAAGTATTCTCTTCTTAGGCACTGGGCATATATTCACACACTTCTAGAGTGCCGGGTATATTCCGTTTTGTAAACAGAAGTTGAACAAGTGTAAAATGGCAGGAAGGAATATATTGAGACAATTTGAGAGAAGGGAGATTGGAATGTTGTCCGGACCTTTGGCTTTAGTATGAATAGACCTGATCGCTTTCAATATTTGTTCTGGGTATATGTACTTGAAGTAGGAATTTTTCATGGTTTGGCTGCGGAAGAAGTCTATAAAATGCTCTGCGGTCTGGGATACTCTAGTTGTGTTACTGCTGGGAACTAAGTTTAAGTAATATCGCTCTGCTTGGAGGGGGAAACTGGCATTTGGCTATCATGTGGGGGTGGGGCTGGCACCTATTCCAAGGGATTTTGCAGCTCTCCAGGATGCTGCAGTATTCCCACAGTGTCTGAAGAGGTTATGTGTAGTTTAGCATTTCTTATTGCTTGTTTTGTGTTATTCCGTAGAATTTTGAATTCTTCATAGTCCGGAAGTTTTGTCTTTAAAAATTCCTTGCAGGCTCTGTCGCGAATCAAGTCTTGAATTGTTCTGTTAAACCCTGGAGTTGAATGGTGTTTAACGTGTACTATCTTCTCATCTTCTCAGGGGCACGTTTGTCATACAGAAAGTAGATGTTTTGGTTCAAGAGACCAACCGTTTCGTCTACATTGTTTGTTTTATAAAACTGCTTTTCCAAGGGAGTAATTCTGCATCCGCACTAAAATCACTTGAACTAAATTTACTGAAATGACGCACTAGGTATGTCTTGGACACACCACGGTGACAGAATTGTCACGAAGGGGGATTTTTAATGTGCCAGAAAAATCTACTGACATGACTCCCTCTCATTTAAGCACCCTTAAATGCCAAATGACTGCATTGGGATTCGAGCCCACAACCTTGCCAATAACATTTCAGGGCAGATGATCTAGATGTTACGAGCTTTAAGACAACAACCACAAACAATGTAATAATATGTTATTACAACCTCAAGCAGTTATAATACAACACAGTGATTTAAATATCTTGTATGGCATTCAATGATGGCATGCACCGATATGGAACACTGGTCAGTACTGCCAAGCATTGCCGATACCCAGCCCACTTCCCCTACCTTCACGGGAAAGCTAACCAGACCGATGGGCTCCCAAGCTCCCCCTACTTCTCCGGGAGTGCTCTGCTGTGCATCAATGGTCTAAGTGAACAGAATCTGATGATATTCACTTGACAAACAAAACTTGTCATCCAATTTAAAAAAAACATTTATGTGAGAAGTGTCTTATTTAGTGCATAAATAATTCAAGAATTTATTTCAGACACTATGTGATTAAATTAATTGTTACTCCACACCCAATCTAATTGGGCACACTTGTGTTGACAGATTGAAAAGCAATTCTATCAGGGGTGGTGCGCCATTAAGGGCCGAAAGGGCCCCGCCCACCCAGGGCCGGTATGCATAGTCTATTGCACAAAATTTGTTTAATGAAGTCTTTAAAAATTACTTTAAATTACTGATATTCTACTTAAAATAGGTGGTTTTCCCATCTAGAATCTCCAAAAGGAATTCAGTATACATAACTCATCCCTAGCTTAAGATTCTAACAGTCTTGTATGGTGTATTGTCATAGCGAGGGCCACTCTACATAAAGTCCCATGTAAAGTATATGGTTTGATGGGCCGGGTGAGAAAACTGTAGACATAGCACTGTCTTGCATGCAAATTCTTCTGTGCAATGAAGGGATTTTTCTCTCTCTTCAAGGGCCAGCAAAATGGGCCCATTACGTTGCTTTGAAGCGAAATAGAAGATGTCTCCGTTTCACTTCCTGCTTCTGTCTGTCAAACCGGATTACGGGAGAAGGGTCAACCCTACCTCATTAAACAGCCATTGTTCGCAGCTGCCAGACTTAAGACAAAAATATATTTATACATTTCCAGCTGTATGGTGTTTCAAGTACAGTGTAAGTGTCTTTCTGAGTTCTGTGGATGAAGTTAATTTCTATAAATTAATGTGTGTTTAACTTTAGTGGAAGTACGTAGTTAGTTCATACACTGTGTGTGACATAGGAAAATGATAGTGGAATTTGTATTAGTAACAATCTATTTTCTTCTATAACTCTGAACACAAAGTTAGAAATTAAAAATATGGACCTCATCAACCAAGCTGAGAGATAAATTTGCTTTATTCAAGCACAGGAGTGGAGAATAAATTTACAAATAAGGAGCCATAGGAGTACAGATTTTAATGCCTGAACTTTTTATTAAAAATTGTTACAAATGTTGTGTTGTGTGGAATTATGATAATGGCAATATTGGCAACAATGAATGCCAAATATAAAACAATATTTAATATGAAACAACAATAATATCATCTGACCCACCCTAAAATTTTAGTCAGGAGCCACCCCTGAATTCTATTAATCATCATCATCATCTTCATTTCCCCTTTTCCAGTTGACACTGGGTGGGGGCAAATATGGTTCCTCTCCACTTTGCTCTGTCGTTCCACCATTCCTCCTCCGACACAGTGTTCGAATCCAGGTTCCGTTTTCTAATACTGTTCTCCACCGAGTCCATCCAACGCATTCTTGGTCTTCCTCGTCCTCTCTTCCCAATCATCCGTCGTTCCAGTGCTCGTCTTGGTAGCCTTACTTCATTCATCCGTTTGACATGTCCAAACCATCTCAATCTGTTTTGCTCCAGTTTGTCATTTAGTTTCTGTACTCCCAGTTCTTTCCGTATATCTTCATCTCTCACTCTGTCCCGCCTCGTTTTCTGGACCATACTTCTCCGGAATCTCATCTCAGCTGCTTGTACTTTGCTCTCATCCCTCTTAGTCATTGTCCAAGTTTCTGCTGCATATGTCATTATAGGAACATACCGTAATATGCTTTGTACATAACTTCTTTAGCCTTAATTGGTATATCCTTGTTCCATACTAATCCCCGTACCTGTTCAGGGTGTCGAGCGATGACCTTATTTCAAATTCCCGTATTTCCCGTACGAAAATACACCAAATTCCCGTATATTTTAGAACTCGAAGACTTAAGAGTTCGCATACCGAATGGCTGAAAAATGAATCTTAAAGCGCGAATCAAGATTTTCTGGCGTAAGTGTAACTGCATGTTTGGAGATACTTCCGCAGCCCACGGGTGATGGCGAGATTTAGGTCTAATCCGTAGCGTGCGCGCGCGAGTGAATTCTCTCGCAGATACCGTTTATCTGAGGAGAGCTGATATAAATTACTGTTTTACTGATGAGGGTTGAGAGAGTAGAGAATTGAAGTGTCACATAATAAATGTTTACGGGAAGTGACTGAATTGTATGTTACCGTAACCGTATAGAGCTTCCACGAGTTAAAATGACACCGAAGCTTATGCATAGCGAACTTCCAGACCGCGGATCTTCATTTGAGTTTCATTGGCAGTGAATCGTTCGTTCGCGATTATCTTCTTTATTATTTCGGATTGTGGTTTTGGTTTTAGGCGTTCAACTTATGAAATAAGAACTGGAGGGTTGGCCTTTCATGAATATTCCAAAGACAAGTGTCTCCTAAAAGAGTAGGCTAATTAGTAAAACTTCTCATCAGAGACGACCATAACAAACAGCTTGCCTACAAAGTGTGTGATTTGCACATTTCAAACTGCAGTGGTCTAACATATCTTAGACTACAATAATTAAGTTGGTGCAAATTAAATATGTTATATATGCGAATATTATTATAATTTGCTATCCGGTTGTAATATTAGTATATTATGCATTAACGTGACCCTTCAAATTCTAAATTGTGACAGAAGGTAAGAGTTATAGGCTATTCGCCGTACCGGTAGGCCTAATATTTACTAACAACGCATTGTTTCTTCTTTAATATTTATTTAATCATTATAATTATAATAGCCTATCTTCAACACTCATTTAACCAATGATCATTTTATAATTTTATACATATTCCAGGTATTGCAAGAAAGCGATATTTGATAGCACATGCGGTTCCACCTTAAAATCCAACCGTGCCTAGTTTTCAGTATCTATGGAAAATATTACCGTAAGTTAACCCTCTTAGTGCCAAGCCATTTCCTGAAATACTTGCCAAGAATGCCAAGCCATTTTCAATGGTCATGCAACTATTTGAAAAAAGTCATAAATACCACACTTTCAAGGATAGAATCATTATTTTTGCTTTGTTTTATAACCAATACCTCATTATGTTATACATTATGTTTGGAAAGGTAGGCCTAAATACTGCATCTAAACCTTTTTAATGGAGGTCTTTCTGATAATTGTCCAATTCTTCAATTTTTATTGTAAAAATCAATTTTGAGTTTAAATTAAGGACCCTTAGAGTTATATTCGAAGATATACTACATTTCGAGCTGTATAAAGTTCTTAGTTACATCTGTAGGCAGAAAACTTCAACAAGAAGAAAACAACTGCACCGCAATTTTGCCGGGAACATGCGTGATTGGGGGAGCAGTAAGGGAGGGCATGAATACAAACTCAAACCTATCGCGTAACGGACTTCGAAGGAAAAAGTAGACACAGCACAGGCACGCTTGGAACCTCACCTTTCCAACAGTATGAAATAATCACGGACATATGCCTACAGAAATCTAAAAATATAAAATAAACAGCGCGCCGATTCAATCGGCTTTGGCACTTTCGGCGCGAGCAGCGAGAGCCGATCTGATCGGCGCGTGGCACTAAGAGGGTTAATAAACCAAACAACTAGCGACAATTTTTTTAAAATGCTCATTTACATATTACCCTAGTCTACGTAAAGTACTGTACGGTAATCACTGAAAGGGAAGGGGGGTTATGACCTCAATTTCACAAACGAACGAACCTCATTTTGCATGAATTATGGAACCCGAATCCTAATGGAGGTATGGATTGTCTGCATTTAGAAATATATTAGTCAATAATTTAAAACAAGATGCCAGAAAACTAAATACAAAAATCTGCGTGCCTACTACGGTGTAAAGTTGCTCCGTGAAAAAAAAATACACCTCGCCAAGATTATACGACGTGCATACAGTTAAATACAATCATCCAATTGGAGAAACGCTTTCTTTGTCACAATGTTATAGGCAATTCAAACATAAACTGCTGTAATTTACGGGAAAATGTGCAACATTTAGAGACTACGAGTGTTGTATGTGGCCCAACGTTAGCCGACATTTCGCATCATTAATACATAAGGAATGAACACATGCAGAGCTTTCTCAGTGCACACAGCTGAAGATCATATTCTTGGTGCATTTTACGTTCTCTTAACAACAATAATTTGCTTAGTTACATGCAAGGAAAATTGTAGTAAACAGTTCCCATTGCTTCCATTACCGGACTACTAAACCAGAAAATGGTAATGCATAACCATACGCCAGTGCCGCGTCCTATGGCAAATGAAAGATCGAAAGAAAATGTGAGCTCTATAGGAGCCCGGAACAAGGCGATACAATTTTCTACACTACTGAAAATAGTCAAAATACCCTTTGTAATAATGAATAATAATCCTGGGGGTCATGTAATAAGATGTTACCCACCCATTATCCCTTTTTAGATCACGACTTTTATAGTAAAGTTGGAGGTGTGTCCGCTATCATACGCGTAAATTATGGGACAAATACAGTATTGCTAACCCCATGAATTCAGTACTAACAGCCTTCCTGTCACTATGCCCCGCTTTTCCTCTCCGCAACCCACGGTCGCCACATAAGAAGACTCTACGTCCAACCTCCACACGACATGAATTCTGAGCATGCTTCTCACTTACACACTGTATTTCGAAGGAAACAACGGGAAGGATATGTCGGGAGCTTGGAACAGCTGAGCTGTGTTGCTAAGTTTTTAGTGTTGTTGTAAATCAACTGATTCGAATAATACACAGCGCAACACTTCAGACATTATTTATGTACAATTGCCGGTATACGTAATATACTTTAAAAGACGATCCTGAGTCAACGCCGAGGACATTCAAACAGAGAAATATGACACTTTTAGATGAATAAATAAATTACACACCGAAGCTATGATACCTACATAATCGGTATTCAATTCAATAAATACGACAAAAAGGGCAAACACTCTACAGCTAATGAATATAAAAACACTCGCCATGCAATGATTATCCTTTAACATGAAACAAGAGTCTGAGCGGAGGTCGTTCAGAGCTTACTACAGTAGTTGACAGATAACACCATGCACACACACTGAGTCGCGACTTTCTACGGTTAATATTAGCTTTCGTGGTAATACAAAAGTAAAGTTAAGGTAAGGTGAAGACATATTTAGCACCGAGCCGCTCTGTGGCGATATTTTTGCCGTCGTTTTATATTGTCGAGTTGTAGGCTATTGAATGACAAGACGGTATTTTGAACCTCAATGACGGGAAACAATAGCCTGTGCTCTATTATCGATTGACGCAAGCGAACTGACACCAATAAATAACTTATCCTCAAGTCACTTGGCAAGGATTTCTTTGACACCCTCCATCACTTCACTGTCCCTAACATCATCACCACCATCATTGTCTTCGTCAGAGCTTGATGAATTGCCAAGGTTAATAATCATTTCATCCACTGTGATATCCAGATCGCCTTCAGTATTTTTTTCTGCACATGCTGTACGGGATGTATCCAGTCCTCGGGTCGAACTTCGGCGAAGTAAAAGTAAGGAAACAATGACAATGAAAGGAAATCAGACACAGGCAGTGGTTAATAAGCCACTGAAACAATGCCTGCCCATACGAGAAGAATTCTGTCACTTGTGTGGTGTATTTTGTAGCCACATGTTGGTGACGGGTGTTTGATAATAAAATGTCGAGAGCTGTGAGATATTGTTTGTAGTTTTTGAAATTTATGCATGTGTGACGCATTTGCATTGAGTGTTTGCACGGACTTTAAAATAATTTGGTATGTGCATCTCCCCTGCGAAAGAAGACCATGGAAAGGCTAAAAATCAGTAACATTCCACACGCGACACGCCGCAAATACTTTTTAATTTAGATTTATTTTATCAAAGTAAATAATAGAAAATAAAATAATGCAGAACGAAATTAAATAATTCACTTTGACAAATACAAGATTGTCACTAGGAACTTCAGTTATACACAGCACAAAATTAAGTTCTTTTGACAGTATTAATTTTATTTTTTCCAATTCCTGGAGATCTTACGTGGCCTTTCTTTCGACTGCCACCTTAGCCGTCGCTTTGCACCTGTTTTGCTTCCTTGAACAAGGCGTAGGAGTTTCGTGCAGTATGGACTCTTGCTCACGGTTATCTTTTCTACTCCACCAGCTGCCATCATAGCGTCCTGAACAGTATGCATGCCAATCAGACTTGCTTCTTTGTGATTGACGATCATGCACTCCTTGTTCAGGGAGAAGCCTCTGTCTAGAGCTGCATTGTTGTGATACAAAATCAGTATCATTTTAACGAAGCTTGTGAGATCGTTTTTGGCAGGAACTGAGAAGGTGCTGAAGCCACTATTTCAGACCACAGCACGTCGAGCCGTGGCTCTTTTCCGTCGAATTGCTTCAAACGCGCAGTGACGGAGGGCAGTCTCAGAAGTGCGGAGTAGCTGCTCTTGATGCGGTCAGCCATTGCGCCAGAAAGCAAATTCTTCCGATTACAAAGAATTTCCAAGACAATGACGATCCTAACTTCTTCCAACTTAAAGAGTCTCAGCGACCCCTATAGGGTCTAGGCTGGAAATAGTACGGGTCTCTTGTGAGCAAGAGTTGACCTCTCTTTGATTTTTTCAGCCATAGGATACGAATGTACAATTTTCGGCAGTTGGTGCGAAATTGCAGCACATCCGCGTGTGGAATTTTCTGAGATCTTAAAGTTGTTAACTTCTTTAAGGGCTGCTCTTGTCGAGACACCCAGGTATCCTCTGAAAAACAATGCGGACTGATTCCTGCATGTCATTGTCAGCAACGAGCGCGGCTCGCGGAGAGGGTACGGCCGGCGGTCGGCCAGGCAAAGCATGCATTCGACGTTGGCTGGGTTCTCATCCCGTTTAGCGCTCTATCGGTGGCGCAAATTGCGGGTGGCAGTGCGGGTGGCAGTGCGGTCCGCAGGCGAAATAGAAGACTGAGCGGGAGGACTCTACCGAGCGTTCGGGGGCTAAGAAGTCAGGCATTATGAGACTTTTCAAGATTTCCCGTATCAAGTGCGAATTTCCCGTATAATTCCCGTATTTTTCCCGGGTCACTAAAATTCCCGTATTTCCCATATCGCTCGACACCCTGCTGTTGGTAGAAAGCACTCCTGAGTTGTATTCTTCTGCTAATTTCCAAATCTAGTCTTCCATCTTCAGTCGGTTCACTACCCACGTATTTGAAGTGTTTCACACTTCCAATTCCTGATCTTCTACTTTGATTACTCCTTTTCCTTCTTTCTATTAATATACTGTATTAATATTAGTACCAGCCGACGGGATGATGGCTCCAGACCATTACATCCAAATACTACAAAGGAGATCTGTTGGGAAGCTGCAGAAGAGATTTCCAGATGGTGATGGAATTTATCACAGCAAACAATATTCGTGTCTTAAGAGTTACCATGAAACTTCCCTAACATGAGTCCAATGGAAAGCACACAAAACTTGATTGTTGCACAAAAATACACATGATAGGAGTTTCTAGTTACAGTGTGATTTCATAATGATGAACTTAAAGATACGTGCTCAAAGCTTGTGGAATTCATACCAAATCATGAAAGCAACTCACGAAACAAAAAGGTGGTTGTTATCGATTCTTTAGGGGCTTTGCGACATCGTGGTTATGTAGACCCATGTACTTTAGGTGTGTGTAGAAGTTGTATGATAACCTGTGTCACTGTGACAGCTGTACTAGTGTCTGTATTTGTAATTGTGGTAGGATTTGGGTTGGAAACGACCGTGGCCTTACATTAGGTACCATCCTGGCATTTGCCTTGAGTAGAAGTGGGAAACCATGAAAAACCACTTCCCAGGATGGCCGAGTTTGGCATCACAAGGCTGAGTGTACCCCGTTTCAGCCCCTAGACCAGAACTAAATTTCATGGTAGAGTCGGGAATCGAACCCAGGCCTCCGTGGTGACAGCCTAGAATGCTAGCCACTACGCAACGAGGCAGACTTTGACATTTGAACTGGTATTAAACTGGTATGGACTTGGCAATACAAATGATAGAGGTCAACACTTAGTAGACTTCTGTAAACAAAATGATCTCATAGTTACTAATACATTGTTTGAACATCCTGCGAGGCGACGGTATACGTGAACTGTCCCTGGCGATACAGCATGTTACCAATTAGATTATATAATAACAAGAAGAAGATATGGCAACCAAGTCAAACAATGTAAAAGCTATCCTGGGGCGGATGTTGCGAGTAACCACAACCTTGTTTTAATGAAGTCTAAGTTGATCCTCAAAAAGAAAAGACCGATTATTCAAGGCCGTAAAATGTTCGATGTCGGCAAGTTTAAACATGCCAGCATTAAGTTGCAATTCCAAGACCAGATACAGGAAAGAATAAAGGATATATCCGCTAGTACAGTGAATGAAAAATGGATTGGCTTCAAACAAACAATTCTTGAAGTGGCTGATAAAACAGTTGGAAAGATGAAAGCATCACCTCAGAAACCTTGGATCACTGATCGACTACTTGAGCTTATAGAGGAGAGAAGAAAGTATAAAAACTCTAGAAGTGATGAAAGAATTCATCATTACAAGAGCCTTCGAAATATCGTAAACAGGGAAGCTAAGAATGCAAAGGAGGATTAGATAATGAGACAATGCTTAGAAATTGAAGATAGTTTGAAAAATGGACAAGTAGAGAAAGCTTACGACTTGATTAATAAGCAATTTAAAAGGAGAAAGGGTCGTAGTGTTTGCATAGTGGATGAATATGGGAAGCTAATGATTGAGAGCAAGGACGTAGTAATGAGGTGGAAGAATTATTTGGAAAATCTGTATGCAGACCCCACACAATTGACTGAGCTGGAAAATGGAGATACTATTTCGCATGATAACTTAGGACTATCCATTCTTGAATCAGAATATTTTCATGCTGTGAATGAGCTGAAATCACATAAAGCCCCAGGATATGATAAAATAACAGCAGAAATGTTACAAGCATTGAATATTCTAGGACACACAAATATCTGTTTGGGTTGATCAGTGAAATATATAACAATGGAGAAGTCCCAGACGACTTTACAAAGAGTCTCATGATACCAATACCAAAGAAACAGGGAACACTGAAATGTGAGGAACATCGTACCCTTAGCATCGTATCGCATGGATCAAAAATATTGACTAAAATAATTTACAGACGAATAAAAAACAAAATAGAGCAAAATCTGAATGAAGATCAATTTGGCTTCAGGCAGAACAGAGGAACAAGGGAAGCCATATTACTAATTCGAGAAATAATTGATAAAATAATGGATATAAGGAAACCACTTTACATTGCTTTTGTGGACCTTAAAAAAGCATTCGATAACGTGAATTGGAATATTCTCATGGAAATTATGACAAATATTGGCTTGGATTACAGAGATAGGCGGATAATCTATGAACTTTATAAAAACCAAAAAGGCATTGTGGACATATGTGGAGTAGTGCAAGAAGTTTGTATTCGCAAAGGAGTTAGACAGGGATGCAGCTTATCGCCTGCACTTTTCAACTTATATATTGAGAATGGCATTGAGGAATGTAAGACAGTTATGAGAGGAGTTAAGATCAACGGAGTAGCAGTCAAGACAATAAGGTTTGCAGACGACATAGCAGTCCTGGAAACCAGTGAAGAGAAACTGCAACATGCACTCACGGAAATGAACAGGATTCTACATGAAAAATATAATATGAAAATCAATATTAAAAAGACGGAAATAATGGTATGCGCTAGAGAACAACTTAATGCAGCTATTCACATAGCTGGTGCTCCACTTAAGCAAGTTAACACTTTCACCTATCTAGGGAGTAAAATTACTTCCACTGGAAAAAGTTCAACTGATATTCAAGCTAGAATTGCCCAAGCCAAAATTGCATTTAACAGCAAAAAATCCCTTCTGACTTCAAATAATATATCTATTGAGACCAGGACTAAATTTATAAAATGTTATGTGTGGAGTGTAGCCTTGTATGGCTCAGAAGCTTGGACAATGGGATGTGCTGATAAAAGAAGACTTGCAGCTTTTGAAATGTGGTGTTGGCGGCGGATGGGAAAAATTCCATGGACCGCAAGAGTGACGAATGACGAAGTGCTCAAAAACATTAACGAAAAGAGAGCATTTCTCAAAACAATACGGAAAAGACGAGACCAACTGATAGGACATCTCTATCGCCACAATGACTTTATGGTAACTGTGTTAAATGGCAAAATTCGGGGCAAGAGGGGAAGAGGGCGACCGAGACTGCAATACATCAAGCAGATCATAACAGATGTTAATGTCCATTCATACAGAGACATGAAGAGACTGACTGGCGACAGGGAAGAATGGAAGAGGAGGATTGCTGCCGACCAATCTACGGATTGAGAACAAGAATGAATAAACAGCTCAATTGGGGTGTAAAATTTTCAAGTTTCTTCAGAAACGAAGATATTTTAATGATGAGGATGATTATAAGACAAAAAACTGCATGTTGGCTATTAGAATTTAGATGGCTGAACCAGAGGGTATGCCTCATATGTTCCTTCAGCCTGGCAGCCGACAATGTTTAGACTGACCCATATACATTTTGTAAAAGCTAAGTGGAATCCTGTAACTGCCGGGAGAATGGAGTGCCAAGGTATATTTAACAGGGTGTAGAAGACGACTCATATTGTTGCTAGTGCTGAAAACAGTTGCCGAAAATACTTGGTAAGGTCAAATGTTGGAGAACAGTGAGTGCTTACGACCTGCCTCAAGGGAACATTATCTTACAAGGGAAAGATACGATGCATGGGTCACCGATTCAAACCATCTTTAGTACACGTGTAGGGCATGACCAGGCATATACCGGGTGCAAGTAGTAAGGTGCGCTTCTCAGCCGATTCCGAGAAATTAATTAATTATTAATTATTCGTAATTGCTGTACGGCGTTCATGTGCGTTGTACATTAACATGAAGCCAAGGAGCGCATGGTGCAGCGGTAAGAGCCTTGCTTCGTAAGCTCGGGATCACTGGATCGAATCCAACCGGTGTGTCTTTGGATTTTCTTTTGTAAACATAGGCAATTCGTACAACGGTAGGTGTCGTGAACCGGATGCGCACGGCTGCGATCAGCGCTAGTCACAGTCGGCTTAGCTTGCCGTGTTTACTGGCGCGCACACACATAATGACCCTGTATGTGTCATTATCGTATCTTCGATGGGCGTGGTCCCATGTGTGTATTTCTGTCAGGATGGCTGACTTATTCACTCCGTAGACAATGATGAATGACTGCTTGGTATGGATTCCAGGGCACTATGATGAATTGTGGTTTTATTTCAGATGGGAATAAGGACTAAGCTTCGATTGTGGAGAGTAGCCAGGTGTTGCACTCTGCTGAAATATATTGAGTTACTGGCACAATTGCTCCATATTTTTTAATCAGCCATGGAACGAGTTTCTTCACGTTATGTACGAGTTTTAGTGAAATCACTGACCCAGACAAATGCAGTAGATTAGATAGCTGTCACTGTCATTTTGTCTTCTTAAAGTATGCCGATACGTGCAATCAGCTGGTGTATTTTGAAGTTGTTTATTTTGGTTCGATAGTTTTTGTTTAGACACTGGTCCAGTAAATTTGGTGATCCGAAGGTTATATTTTGCTCTGGACTTAGTGTGTGTGATTTGTTTATTTTTGATCTTTGGTTAGTTGTGAGGGTTACACGAGTTCGAGCCACAGCTCATGTAGTTAAGTTGGTGTTTGTTGTTAAGATTCGTTTGGATTTGGATTGTTTTGTCTACCTCAGAGTTGTGACTGTCGATGGATTAGTGTAGGTGATACGTTATAGAATTGACATTATATTTGTTGTGAACCTATGTTCTGAGGGTTGTCACACTAGTGACTTCATAATTCAGATATTCTTGTAACGTTAATGTTTCTGAATATTCACGGGTACGAGCTTACATATTTTATCATGCACATGTTGATAACTTGTCAGGTTAGAGGCATGTCATTTATATAATTATAGTGTAGTTATTTAGCCCTGAGTGGAAGGGCAACATAACATGGGTTCAGATTCCAGACATCTGTGCTGGCTGGAAATGAACCTGACATATGGTTACTCATTAGTGCTTCAATACCACACCGAAAAATAGTAAGGTTTGTTTCATTACAGCTGGAAATATGAGATTGAACACTGGTAATTTTGATCAGCTGTTAATTATTGCTGTAATGTTAAATTTACTGCCTTTAATGTTTGTTTTGGTTGGACACTTTAATGTTATTTTTGTGTGACTACAGGTCAGTTCATTTCTGATCTTTTGAGATCGTGATTTGATTCTCAACGTTAGTGGGATTTTTATGTCCAATCTCATGTTTAAGGGTTATTTTGATTTCAAGTTTTCTTTATTTTTGTATTGTATTTGTGAATAAACTTGTTGTTCAAGATACCCATGTGTGTGGCTTGTAGTCAGCCCCTATGATCTCAGAAAAGAAATACCTAGGATAGTTTTAAAATGTCAAGTAGTGAACTGAGCGCGACCCGAGGAAAGAGTCCTACCCTAGAAGGCCCCATGCAAACGGGTACAACATTTACACATGCTTTATTTTAAAACAATGCGAAGAATGGGAAGAATTTAGAAATTTATTACTGTATGAATCCTAAGACATCTCAGTAGATCTGCACGTTTTTAAATACAGATGGCTGCAGTAAATGAGAAAATTACTGATAGAGATGACTTCCTGAAGAGGTTCACCATCAGGTTTCAGAGGTTATGGACCGTGAACAGATGATCATATCATAGTGAATAAACAGTATACTGATAGTGCATGCAAGGCTGGCCTTTGAGGACAACAATGTAGTTCATTCATTTTCCACAATTATCAAAGTTAGTACTTTGATGCATATTAGCTAATTATTTTCTATTGTAATACAAAGATACTTTAAGTTATGTCCAAGATTCAACATCTCTCTCTTGTTCACAACCAAGTTTCTTTAGTCTAAATGTGAAGTTGTCACAAAGCACAAGAGATAGATTTCTTACAATAATAAAAGAGTGAAGGGGGAAAATAACTTCATCGACTATATAAACAGCCGTCTTTTATATAAACAAACCTTGTTGAATCGCAGAATTTTATTCCTTGATGGTATCAGTGTGTTCCAAATTTGTCCATCGAATCGACTAGATAGCAAAATACATGTTTCAGACTCCTGTTGTAGAAATATCTAAAAGGTATCGAATAAAAACTTGTCATACTTATTAGTCAACAAGGCACTGAAAGATCTATTGTTTAAGAAATAACTAGGTTAAAGAAGAAAAAGAGTTCTCAAAGGACTGTAATGTACGTGTCATGCGCAGGGTTTGGGCATAACACATTACTTGCAACACCGCTACAATTTATGGGTACGAGGTGGTAATGATGTTACTAATTAAATTAATTAACTAGATAATAATGTTATTGGTTTTACGTCCCTCTTAACTACTGAGGCTTTTAGAGCAATGCTACTTTTAACACTAACATAGTAACGATAATGCACGTCACATTTTCAAGATGTAGTAATCAAAGTCACTGTGTTTCTCATTGTAACTTGGGGAACATCCTAGATGCATAAAATGGGCAGAGAATTAAGCTCTTTTTCTACAGAACACATTACTCGACAAAACATTAAGACAAAGCAGGCCCGAGTTGTTTATCGTCTCATTTAGGACCCGCATCAACCTCGGTAATTGAATGTGTGTGGTGCATTAATGTAGTGACCGTACAAGTACGTGTACCTGTGATTGGGGGCTAGAGTTCTAAGATTGAGAAGGAGGGAGCCATGACCTGAAATTACCATGAGAAATCATGGCAAACCATTTCTATGATGGGCAAGAGTAGGATGTGAATCCAACACTCACCACTCTTCTCAACGATCCAAGAGACTGGCCAACCTCATATCAGGATTAGAATTCTATTTCATGAAAGAGCCGGGAATCGAACCCTGGCCATCTTCGTGGAAATCTGTTTGCAACCTTAGCAAGGCGTTATAATACAATGTATGGAATAAGAAAACTGCCAACGAGTAAGCTGCATTTCCAGTCAATGCAAAAAATTTACCACATATACACTGAAGAAAATGGAAATTGCAACATCATGAAGGCATTGGTCGTTTGTGTTGATTTTCAAGATATGGAACGATGCCACGTAGGTATGTAAACTATCAAAGTTTCAGACCCATTGGATTGTTGCTACGGGTCTCCCCACGTGATTGGTCGCGGAGGAATCAACTCCAGTATACGGACTCTGGTGTAGCGTAGTTGACTTGCAGTCTGTGCAGTGAAGTGTTCCCCGTCAAAGATGCCTCGGCGAGAGAGAAGAGTACGCTATCAACAACTGTTGCCATTTGAGAGGGCTCGGATAATTGGGCTGTGTGAGGCTGGATTATCGCTAAGGACTGTCGCTGCACGTGTTGGCCGACAGGCATCTACGGTATAACGTGTATGGCAGCAGTGGTCAAATGAAGGTACCCACACTCCTAGACCTGGCACAGGCCCAGCGCGACAGACAACTGTGAGAGAGGATCGCCGCATCATTCGGATGGCCCGGATGGAACCCCATGCAACAGCAGCACAAATTCGAACAGCTGTGGCACCCCACGTTACCCAACAAACAGTTGGTAATCGCCTGCGTGCAGCTGACTTACGATCCCGTGTCCCTGCAGAAGGTGTTCCATTGACCCCACAACAGCGACGTGTAGGGCTGGCCTGGTGTAGAGAACGATCGACGTGGGTCGACGAATGGCATAGGGTCATCTTTAGTGATGAATCGCGCTTCCGTCTTGCCCGCAGTGATCGCCAGAATCGTGTGCGCCGACGTACCGGGGAGAGGGGCCGCCCTGACCTTATTGTCGAGAGGCACACAGGGCCAACACCAAGCATTATGGTCTGGGGAGCTATTGGCTTTAATGTGAAATCACAATTAGTGCTTGTTGAGGGCACTATGGCTGCTCGACAGTACGTTGATAGGGTACTCAATCCAATGGTTGTCTTTATGATGGCGAACATTGCTAATGGGATGTTTCAGCAGGACAATGCCCGGGTTCACGCTGCACGCTGCTAATGGGATGTTTCAGCAGGACAATGCCCGGGTTCACACTGCACGCATCTCCAGAGAAGCTCTCCATGACATCACAACCTTAGAATGGCCCACCAGATCCCCGGACCTCAGTCCTATTGAGCATGTGGGACATGATGTGTTGACAACTGGCCAACCGTCCTCAGCCACCCACAACTCTGAAACAACTGACCCATGCAGTGCAGCAAGCACGGGCCACAATTCCTCAGGAAGCGATCCAGGGCCTTATTGTCTCCATGCCTCGCCGAATTTATCAATGTATTGCAGCTCGTGGTGGGCACATCCTATATTGATTGTTGTCCAAACTTGCGGTCAGAGGGACCTGAAAGTGTAATCATCGAATCGCAACCGAACACTCGTCCTGCATGTTCAAGTGCAGCAATGTAGCACCACTCCTTCTGGGTGTTGCAATTTCCATTTTCGTCAGTGTATTTTACGTGTGAGGTTTCTCATTCACATTAATTTTACCTAGGTATACAGGAGGTACTTATTCCTGTGATTGGGCCTAGAACAGCAGTTCTGAACCCGTAGAAGTCTGCGGACCACTCAGCCTGAAAATTGAATCATGTACGGACCGCCCGCTCTCCCCTCCTCCCAATACACTTCATCAGTTGTAACCCTTCCTCAATAACACTTCTTTTAACGATATTTCAAATAAAAATCTGATAGTCATCGCCGCGAATACATTCGGACGATTTTCGTTCAACGCACATCATTTTCGAAATCCCCATTTATTGGCCACTTTTTATACGTGCTGGTGGACCCTTTTCTCCCGCGGACCACCGGTTAAGAACCACTGGACTAGAAAGACTGTGTGCATCCAAGGATTACTGCAACTCATTCATAGTCCGTGGATTATGTGGGACGTATGGACAGCTAGATGACATCCTCATCTGCATAACCTTGGTTTTAGGTTGTAGGTTGCTACATAAATGTTGAACATCTACCAAGTTGTCCCCATCATTCCCACCTTCACACAAGATCTTAAATCTCTGGCGGAATCAAGTTCAGGGCTTCCTAGGTAAGAGACAGGTATGCCACCCTTACACCACAGGGCCAGCTGTTTTACATTAAATATGTTATATCTAAAAACATAGAACTAGCATGTGGGAATGGAAACCAACAACATTCCTTCATAAACCTGCCCATCTTTAAATTCAGCACAAATGGTGCGAATATTACCGATTAGATTAGTACTCCATAAAACATATTCTTAAGGAAAGCTATACCTATCAATAGCATGTGGGAATGGAAACCAACAACATTTTCCCGTGAACTAGCCCATCTCTAAATTCAGCACGAACAGTAATCATAAACGAACCTCCTTTGGTTAATTTATGACTGATCTGAGAGGTTTGAGCACCTGTGCCTATCCTGTTTCCTTTACTGCACACACTGCTCTGGTGCCATAAACATTCCAAATACTCTTTGAACCAGAATAATTCGGACATGACTATAAGCTACACATTTTACAAGATGGCCTGGTAATAGAAAACTCCACACAATCCTCTATAACGCATTTCTGAATAGTGTAAAAGGTCTGGAAGAGACTAGATCCAAATCCTCAATTACGATTTATAAAGCGTCCGGAAGTGTCACAAAACTTATAGCAGCTATATTTTGAACATTTTCTGCATTTTCTACCTGAGAGCCTGGGAACAGAAAGCAACCTTTTTTGATTTGCTTCTGAGCTATTTAAAAGGTTCGGGGGAGGGGGATGCAGGGAATGGAACTGAACTCTGCAATCATTTATGACGTGCGCCAAGTAACTTAAATCACCCGTGAGGCATTACGTTGCTTGTGAGCTTGAAGTTTAAACATATGTGTAACTAGCGGTTGTGCAATTGTCTTACGGAGCAGAAAGAAGAGTATGTGATTTTTGACTGGTATACAGAAATATATTTGATTTATTAAAATGAGATGGGAAGAATGGCACCTTTGAATGTGAAGTGTGTATAATTAGAAAGAAAATGTGAAGCAGTCGCACAACCAATTTAAAGAAGCATGTACAGGTAATACACAAGTAATTCTATGGTTTGATATTATTCTTATTTTGGGTATGAAACATTCTATAGTTTAACTGCATACTACAGTACTTAATTTTCACGAACTGAAATATTTTAAAGGGGGGAGGTGTGCTACCCTATGACTAGCTCTAGCTCTTTTATTGTAGTGATGAAAATGGCACGGGGCCTCCTGGGAGGCTTGGTACAGGTCTTTCGAGTTGACGCCCATAGGCGACCTGCACCTTGCGATAAGGAAAAATATATGATGAAGGTGTTACAAACAAACAGTCTCTGATCCCCTTGCAACAAAGTTTAGCACTCTATCCACCTAGCCATGTTGTAGTGATATTAGATTGACAGCATGTGAGTATGTAATCTTAAGTATCTGTGATATTGTATGTAACTTAGTAGTACTGGTCATTACAGACAAGGTCAGAAGGAATAGTCAACTCACTGCAAGTCACTAACAAGATTGCCCATTTCTTATCATGGTCCAGAACTTGTTCCTTTTACAATCAAAATGTATTTATCAATTACAAATTGACAATATGTATGTAGACTAAGCTTTTCCTTATGTAGCACTAGCAAAGGGAAGATCAAGGATGAGCATTTTTATGGATATAACATGAGCTACAGAATAATATCCAGAAGGACTATCGCAAACGAAGAAAAGGATATTTTAAAAAATCCTGGTACTTCATGAGACTGGATTACCAGCAGCATATTTCAGCACCTAAAGAGAAAGTCCTACATAACTGGCATCGGGAATTTTGGTCTTATCATCGCTTTAGTTTCAAATCCAAATACTGGGCAAATATTTATACAAAATATTTGTTCGAATATTATTTTTTATTATCTTTATTGAAAAGTTATTAACACTTTTTCCCTGAGGTAAACATTAACAAGCACTTAAGGACTTTTTGAAATTTCTGTTTATTGGGAAAGAATAACATCTTACCCCTTTATCTGGCATTGTCTTGGGGTGAACTTGTTATTCTAGATCAGAGATACCACTAGGTGCTTGGATAAGGTTAGACAAGGGTTTAAGTAGGAAGTGGTTTGTGGGTTAATGGGAAGGTTAGGGACCAACAATTTTGACCCTAAGGAATTCAATTATGAGCCATACATCTATGGAGAGGAGGCTAGTAGAATAATCATTAATTAATAAATATGAATTACACATTGCCAATTCATTTGTTTTTCCATAATACTGGAATCCATTGTTCCATTGAAATGAAGAAATTATAGGAATGGGCAAAGTATTATGAAGCAACTACATTTTTACAATCCTCAAACAAGAATTAAGTGTGGCAAGCTACTATAATATGATGGCAGTATGCCAGTGGCAAGAAAGTCATGTCAACTTCACTGGCCTGGTTTGCACACGAGTGATCCAAAGGAGCTGCCAGTATGTTTGTGCACAAACCTCCCCAGACCAGTTATCAGCTATATGGACCAATGAAGTGGTAACCATCACTCAAGAGTCACTTTATTATACTTCCTCACTAACCAAGTTCCACTTTTGATCTACAACATGACAAGGTATGAAAACTATTTTCAGAATACTGACTCTTGCTGCACCCTGTGACACAACAGCCATTTTGGAACCCAGAGCCTATAATCAGCAACTACCTTAGTTGAAATAGAACAGGGAGTACATGATATATAATATATCTGTTGATCATGGTAGCTACTGTTTTCTTTTTAATAAAAAATCTAAGCTACTGAATTGTCCTTCCTCATTCCAGTCCACCTGTCTATCTTAAATCTTGGTAAGGGCCAGGAATCGAACCTGGGTCAACCTGGACAGAAAGCAGCAATGTTACTTCTTCACCATAGTGACAGCAGAGTTACAACAACATAATACAACCCCTGGCACTATACAGCCCATGAAGGGCCTAGGCCGACCAAGCGACCGCTGCCCAACCATTTGGCCTGCAGATATTGGGGTGACGCGTGATCAGCGCATCGGGTCCCCTCGGCCGTTAATCTTGGTTTTCGTGATCGGGGCACTGCCTCACTGTCAAACAGCTACTCAATTGTCCTCACGAGGCCAAGTGCACCCCGTTCCAACCCTCGCGTCAGTTTTAAAATCCCTGACGGAGCCGGGAATCGAACCCGGGGCCTCCGGGTGAGAGGCAGGCGCGCTACCCCAACACCACGGGGCCGGCACAACAACATAATACACCTCAACAAAAGGAGCTGCCAGTATTTTTTGGCACAAACTTTACTGTTTGCATCCAATGATATATGTACACGAACAGTATGGAACAAAATTAGCATCTTGCATACGGATTCAGAGTACAATACATGCAGTGTCGAGGACAATATGGTATGAAATATCTCCGACAAAGCTTCATGAGAGTATTCCAAACTTTCTGTTGTTGCTGATTAATTGAGGGGCTTTGCGAAATCGTGGTCATATAGCCCCGTGTACTTCTGTGTAATCTGCCATAACCCGTGTTATAGGGAAGGAGGTAGCCATGGCCTTAATTTAAGTACCATCCCGGCATTCATCTGAGAAGAAGTGGGAAACCATGGTAAAACCACTTCCAGGATGGCTGAGGTGGGAATCAAACCTGCCTCTTCTCATTTTTGCCTCACAAGGCTGAGTGTATCCCGTTCCAGCCCTCAGAACAGAATTAAATTTCATGGCAAAGCCGGGAATTGAACCTGGGCCTTCCACAGTGACAGCAAGAAGTGTTGGCAACTACACAACGAGGCGAACTCTCCAAACTTCTGTTGAGATGTCTATATATAAATTAAACAATAAGATCATAAGAACATTCTCATCACAGAACTTAATACTTAAAGACCATTCGTGAAGTCAGCAATTGGTATAATCAGGTTAATTCTTTCTATTCTAGCACATGTCCAATAAAAAGAAAGAACATATAATATCAAGCAGCAGAATTCCTCATAAGGTAAGGGTTTTAATAGATAGAACTGTAATGATGGCATACCTTTACTGGAGCTCTATTCCTGAGACATTGAAGAGATCAGCTTTCACTTGGGGAAGATATTAACATCTTCTTCAGGTGATGCAGGTGATCCTCCTTCAAATGAATTTTGCGACATGATTTACTTATGTACCTGAGATAGAAAAAGTAGTAATCAGGCACAAAAAAAAAATATAATATATATATATATAAATAAAACAAATTAAGACATTTAATGAAAAGGTTAAAAAGTAATGAATTATACCGCAATTATTTTCAAGTTTAGTCCCCTACCTCACTCCCCACAGATCAAGACGTACAGACATGTGGCCAAATGGAATCCACTCAGCGCTAACATGAAAGTAGTGAGAATGCTTTGAGACCATGTTTCTCAGTGTTGCAGTGTTACCTTTTATTGGTGAACACACATTATAAATATTACAATTAACAAGTACTGTACAAAGTACCCTAATATAATGGGTATAAGTTCTGATTAGTGTCAGATATGTGAGGAAGTATGTCTTACCCTGAAAGGCTTGATTGCTGGGCCCACAAACTGATATTTTCTCTAAACTTGTACCCTCATGCCTTAATAACAAATATACACAGGCAGAAAATAAAATCTAAACACCAAGAAGGAGTTGTGCAAGATAAACAAAATTTGAGAGGAGTGTTTGAACATTTAAAAGACTATGCCCATTAAAATTTGCATGCTAGTGGACGAAAAGTGGTGCTACTAACACCACTATGACTTTGCAAAGCATGTTTGCTTTGAATACATGGTCTACACTTTGTGAGCATTAAGTCATTGTCTGGTGTTGATGTTGGGAGGTAAGCGTGAGTCAAACATGCCTTAAGGAGACGAAGATGGAAGTATTAGCAGCTTGCCGAGTTTGTACTGGGCTGTATAATAGGGCTCCAAGAAGGTAGATGTTCTTTCCGTGATATTGCAGAAAGACTTGGCAGGGCTGTATCTACAGCGCATCGGTGTTGGCAACTATTGTCACGGGAAGGCCACTATGGAAAGGGAAGACCACCATATTTGTCAAATGACTGTGGTGGATCGTACTGCATCTGCAGTAGCCATTAGAGCTTCAGTTGGGATCAGAGTGGCACAGCGAACTGCAACAAATAGATTCATTTAGGGACAACTCCTAGCCAGACTGTAGCGTTCATGCCACTAACTCCGAATCACTGCCATCTACGGCTTCAGTGGTGTTATGTTGGAGCTCATTGGAGGGTAGAGTGAAGATCTGTTGGGTTCTCTGATGAGAGCCGTATCTGTCTTGGTGCCAGTGATGGTCCTCTGTTGGTAAGGAGGAGGCCAAGCGAGCGCTTGGATTCAAGCTGTCTGCGGCGTCAACACACTGGCCCTACACCAGGAGTTATGATCAAGGCTCTTGGGAGTGATTTCATATGATAGCAGGAGCACTCTTGTAGTTATCCCAAGAATCTTTACAGCACATTTGTACTTCAGACAGGTGATTGAACCAGTTGTGCTGCCATTCATGCCATTCATTCTCGGTATTCAAGGGGGTGTTCTCCAAAGGGATTACACTCTTACCCATGCAGCTGCTGTCGTCCAACATGCTCTAAAGAACATCGACCAGTTGCCTTGGCCTGCGAAATCACCAGATCATTCACCCATTGAGCACGTATGGTATACTATGGGGCGACAAATCCAGTGTAATCCAATACCAGCATTAACTTTGCTGTTTTGACAGCTCAAGTACCACAGGAATGGAGCTCCATCCTACAAAATTACTAATGACACAATGCATGCTTGCATTCAAAATTGAGGCTAGTTATTGATGCACCACCATGGCATGCATATACTGTACTTGAATGTGTGTCCTGGAAACTTTAATCAAATAAATATGTTACTTACACAACTGCTTAGCCTAAATTGCATTCCTCTAAAATAATATCTTCTTGTTGTTGGGATTTTATTTTCCACCAGTGTAATTGCATTTCAATGGGGGGGGGTAGGCATTCCAAAACAGAAACACAAGCAAAGGTATGAGACATTCCTTTAGAACAAAATAATGGTGATGAAAAGACAAACAATTTCCCATGACTGTAATGACCCACTAGGGTTCCTGGTTAATTTCAGGAAACAACATACAGGGTCTTCCAGACCTTGTCGAGTACTTCCAGGAGTTGGATGATGCCAGTAATGCTGTTAAGTATTTCCATGACCTAAGCAGTAACTAGCAAGGATTTGTGTGAAGCCAATTATACGAGGGAACATACCTCTTTAATTTCTGTTTTTGTAACAGCACTTGAAGGATCTCCTTACCCAACAGCTAACAAGCCTATTCCTAAGCTTAACATCATACTCGGGTGAACGAGCTTATTCTTAAGCTTAACATCTTACTTGGAGAGCTTGATTTAGTTCAGAAGTTACTTGTAGGTGAGAACACCACCATTGTACTGAATCAACTTTCACAAGTTAGAAAGAAAAAAAGAAAAAGATCAAGAATCTTGCAGACAAGAGCAAAAAGAAATTGGAGAATATGATGAACAAGAATCCAGCTGCCAAAATATTCCAAGCCAGTGGAAAACACTTTTTTTAAATCTAGGTACAAAATTTGCTCAGTGCTGAAATAGAATCAAACTTCATGCACATACTGGAAATCTTACTCTTCATAAGCAGTTATTGTTTAATTTTCATTTGAGGGGCTTGGACATCGGTGTCATTTAGCCCTGTGTACTTGGGAACTTCCTAAGCAATATCCCTAGAGTTAACCTTCAAGGTTATATTGCCTTACAGTACCGATCAAAAGAATGTGCAGGTTGAGTAGAAAAAAAAAGAAAGAAAAAAAAAGGAAAGAGGATTGAGTGCTCTCAAAGTATTAGGAGTGTCTGCTAGGAGACCATGGTGAATTTGCAGCATAATGAGACAGTGTGATTCCCAATATCCAATGTGGACAGTGAAAAGGTTTTTTTTTTGCATACATGAAGATACTTACGGACTGTAAATCAGAACTTTGTGCAGATAATATTGAAACTATGCTCAATGTGTTTAGGTGATGTATTCCAATGCTGAGAACATTGTTTTATGCCTTAATGAAGGGAAAATTTGGCACTGAAAATATTTGTTGATGTTGAAACAATACTTAGCCTACTGTGCGTTTATATTTGTATAATAAATAGAATTTGGTAATGAAAAATATTCGTAAAAGTGGCTATTGTATTTCATGAAATAGATCATTTGCAGCACAGCCATCTGTGATCTCTGTCTTTGTTTCTATTTTCACTTACACAATTAGACCAACTACTTTTGTCAAGAAAGTATATAATTAGGATTATGACTGTATACTTTAATAAATAAAATAAATAAATTCATGAACCTGCTTTATGACATCATACTAAAATACTAGAACGAAACCAGGAGTGGAGTTCAGTGGTTGAGGAAGGATGGTAGACAGAGTAAAGTGGAGGGGTGTCATATTTGCTCCGACTTGGCTTAGGCGGGAAAACGGAAATTGATGATGACTAAAATATGGCTAAATCAATTATTTAATTATGCTCAGCCATTTAAAGGATGATTCCAATCAAAAATGCACTTCAGTCGGTCAACCTGTGTAGGAAAGCCCAATTACCTTGGGCTATTAATGTTAATATATTCCTCACATACCTGAAATAAAATACACTTACAAATTGTAAACTTCACTTCTTAAAATAATTCGTGAAGTGTACACCTTGCATGTATTTTATTTCAGGTTTTTGTTAGAATATATTAACATTAACCGTCCAACATATTGGCTTTCCAATTTGTGTTAACCAACTGAAGAGTTTTTACATAGAATCGATAAAGGTAACTCTGGACAAATGGCTTCTATACTTTCTACATTTAAGAATGTGTTGTCAAGTCATTTCTACTGCAGATTATTTTAGAAAAGCATGAGTAAATTAGCAGTTTAAAGGAAGAAGGCACAGACTTTGAAGATTGTTGCTTTAAGTGGCCTCACTGATAGGTTATCATCCTAAACTCACGGACAGATAGGATCAAAGAGCTAAGATGTTATCAACAATTCAAGGGAAATGAAGTAGAAGAAAATATTAAATATGGTACAGAAAATTAACGAAAATAATCCGACACTGGAGGAGCACATAGAAAAGAGAGAGAAGGGCAACAACATTGTGGGCTAACGACCAGCCAAAAAAAGAAGTGGAAAGCTGGAAACCACTTCAAAAATTTCCTCCAGCAAAGTTTACAAATCATATAGTTTAATAGGGAAAGCTGTTACAAAATCAAGTTATGTCTGACAGCTGATTCCTAGTGTAGCACGAGACTAACAGAACAACTTTATTTTTCTATGAATGAACAAATAGGAAAATAAACCTTAAATACATTGTACTGTAGGAGTGCGTAACTACATGTAAACATAAGATTTCTACAGTACAATGTGCTCTTGTTAGGGTAAAGGGTAAATAAGTCAGAATACTACAACAAAGTTATGACAATTTCCTACCAAACAATTGCATAATCTCAGTTTTGGTATTCTTTTGACTTACACCCTCTTGCCCTAACAAGAGAGAAAAAAAAACCCTGTGGCAATACAGCCCATGAAGAGCCTAGCCTACCAAGCGACCGCTGCCCAGCCATTTAGCCTGCCGATTATGGGGTGAAGCATGGTCAGCGTGTCGAATCCCCTCAGCAGTTCATCTTGGTCTCCGGGGCGCTGCCTCACTGTCAACAGCTACTCAATTATCCTCACGAGGCTGAGTGCACCCTGTTCCAGTCCTCACGTTAGTTTCTAAACTCCCTTACGGAGCCGGGAACCGAACCCGGGGCCTCTGGGTGCTAGGCAGGCATGCTACCCAACACCACGGTGCTGGCTGCCCTAACAAGAGCGAATGTATTTAAAGGAACAGTTTGAGTTAGAAATAAAATTTTAACAGACTATCCGAAAATGTGAAGAAAGTTAATACAATATCAAACAAGTTTGTCCCACAGCAATCAGACCAGCCACTCCATGATACTTTGTTACATTCCAGGTGATGGCATTGGAACAGGGAGCAGAGAGTGGCTAATATAAAAACTGCAGGTACAGTGTGCTCCAAATATTCATTTAAAACACTCTCAGCAGGGAGCAGAGGGTGGCTAATATAAACACTGCAGGTACAGTGTGCTCCAAATATTCATTTATAAATACTATCAGTATCAATAGCGTCTAAATTAATCCTTATCAATGGAGTGTGTAATGTTATACTGTGGCTTTTAGAGATGCCGGGGTGCCGGAATTTTGCCCCGAAGGGAATCATTAACGTGCCAGTAAATCGACTGACACGGCTCCCTCACATTCGCCAAATGCCAGCTTACTGCGCCAGGATTCGATCCTGCAACCTTGGGCACAGCAAGCGAGAACGTTACCGCTGAACCACGGAGCCAGCTGTGTGTTATGAAGAAATTGCAATGGAACTAAACTGTATATTTTTATTATTACTTTATTTGTAATTCCCATTGGTATTTAAGTTATGGTTGTTCTCACAAACTGTAATAACTGTTAATGTTGAACCTAACGTTTTTCAAGTAACTGCAGAAGCAGAACAACTATTGAATACAAAGCACACACATGAAAAGAACAAACCCCCACTTAAAAAAGACACATCCAAAGTCACTTTGCAGTTCAGGATCTCTCATTAAACTTTTTTTGACTTCTAATATTACTAGGCACTGCAAAAGTATCTAAATCACGTGGTACATAGTTAAAGTCATCTATAATTCAGAGTATTTTATTGCCTGGTTCAATTTCATTTTTCATCAAATTCCATTTCTTGATCATCATGACCAGTCAGGAATATAAGGTGCCACTACAATTTGCTAGCATTTTTGTGGTAAACTGGGTAAGACATTTATGGAGACTGTTAGAGTAGACGCAAGAAACGCTTGCCAGTGCGAGTTGCACTTGGCTAATGGGCTCTACTTCTGCCCCGCAAACAATTGCTCTGGTACACACTGGTGAAATTGGCAAGCTCTTCTTACGGCTACTCTAGTTTGCTATGCCAAGTATATAGGAAGGAACCAATGTCCCAAACACAAGTTCATGTGAGTGGCACAAACAATAATTCACATTCAGGAAAACCCAGATCAGTAAGAAGGGAAGAAATGATCGCCAGAGTTCAGGAAAAGGTCTGACAAAACCAGCAGACAGTTGATAGATTACGTTGCAAACACGGCAGGACTTTCTCATTAATCCAGCTCACACTATCCCCACAAATGATTAACACGTGCTATGTGTATGCGAGCACATTGTTCCCAAGAAGTTAACCGATGAGCAACGGTAGGAGCATGCGCTCATTAGAAATGATAAAGACAAGGTAGATAAGGATCCAGATCACATGAACGGAGTGATTATAGGCGATGGGACATGATGTTTCCTGTGCAATCCACAATCCAAACGGGATATACGTGTTGCTATTCCTTGTCATCTTCGAAGTACAGAAAAGGCCTCAGTTGTGGAAAAGCAAGAACTGGGTCCTTCACAATGAAAATACCACCACAGACTTGTTGCTCAAGAACAAATACTGCACAAAGCACAACGTTCCTGCCCTTCTGCAGCCTCTGTACCTGGCCCTAGCTGATAATTACCATCTTTTTTGAAACATGAAACAGCAGATGAAGTCAAAGCATATGCGATGCACGATCTGAAGGAGGCGACCAAAGATTGCCTTCACTGCTGTTTTGAAAAGTGGTATGAACACTGGCAAAAATTAACTGCCCAAGGAGAGTAATCTTCTGAAAAAGTGTATATGCAATAAAGATAAGTGAGAAAGATCGGTTTATTGATGTGTAACATCTTTCCGCTCGGTTGCTGGATAGTTTTGTGGGAGTGATTTTTAAAATTGGGGACGGAAGTGGATCGGAACGATCGAGCTGGCAGCGGTGGATCGAACGGAAGTATGCACTGCCCGCTCGATCAATCGAACGGAAGTGTACTAGCTGGCAGTGGTGGAAAACGGAAGTATGCACTGCCCGCTCGATCAATCGAACGGAAGTGTACTAGCTGGCAGTGGTGGAACGAACGGAAGTATAAGCTGCACTGCCAACTCGATCGATCCAGCGGGCAGTGGTACGAGAAACAATGAGCGCGCGGTGTCGGAAATTGATACCATGACGTACTCTCGGCCATGTGGAATGTATATGACATACTGAATGGAAAACGCTCATGCGAACTCTGGTGTCAAGTGATTGAAACAAATGACATGGTACATGTTCAAAGTCTTCGTATCAGTATTTAAATGGTAAAATGCCTTAATATCAAACATTGTAAGTAGTCGGCATTGCCGGTATTATGTTTCTGCACAATGGCTATTCAAATATTAACCCACATAACGGTAATGCAGTCATCAATATAATATAATCGTTGTGGTTATAAGAGAATTGAGCAAGCCATCATGAACTATTACTGAATACATTCTCTTTACTCACAAGAGGGCCTATTCATAAGGCATTTTAAACTCAATTTCATGCAGGAACATTATCGAAACGAGCAAAATATAAATGAAACTTAATTCCGTAATGCAGTATTATCGGAACGTGGAAATAAGTCACCATCATGTGCACAAAATTTGCTTAGTCGAAATAGCCGTGGGGTTAGTGCTTATGACTGTGAATCTGGAGATCTTGGGTTCGAATCCCGGACGGGGTAGATATATTTGCTACCAGATTATCATTTTAATAACCGATATTTATCATAACAATATGACTCATTTTAACAGAATCCATAGGAAATTACGTGTTGGTCTGTGAATGAAGAGGACCTGTTTATAAGGAATTTAAGGCTATGAGCGGTGTCACGTCTATTAATCTAGTTGATCCATATCGTATTCTTTATTTAGGCTAGTGCTGGTGGAAGCTACAAATCATCTAATAAAATGAGTTCCGTATTATAAACTACAATATCTGTAAAACACTCCCTTTTACAATAGATAAATATTTGTGCCAATAATAGTATAAAATACCGGTGTATCAACAATTTCACGTGAGGTTTCTTCTATGTCAGATGTTACACATCATATGCGACTACTGTAGGCCTAAGGCTCGTCATTTTTTTTTTTTTACTAGCAACCCGGCTTTGCCTGGTATCTTTAACGGTTTACCCAGCATAAACATAAAAGTCCCACGGATGCAATTCGTAAAACCAAGGTGAACAGCGAAACTCCAAAAACATACTGTATACTCGTCTCTGAAGTCTTAACATCCTCTCTTTAGTGTATTTTGGCCTAATTCACCCTGTCTTATCATTTGGCCAGATCTCATGAACAGAGTGTTTACAGGAGATGAGACAGTTTGATGCTAAAAAATTTGAAATAAGAAATAGAATTTGTCCTAATGTGGGCATTCTCCTTTAGCGCACCATGGATTTGAAGATATGCAAGTAGGACAAGCACAAGATGCCAAACATCAGGTCACTATATCAATAGATCGATTCCCACATCCCAAACATTACTACTTTATAGAAATCCAACATGGTTAAATTAATATGAATCTGTAAAATCGATGTCATAGAAACATGTCATTGGAAACTTTGTTCATTTGTTCCTCTTTTTTAACTGTGTATTATTTGAACACAATTCATGTTATGTTCTTTGAGTACATAAACTAGGGCAATATTTAACAAAAGACAGTCAAGAAAAGGTGCACCTAATACATGCAGTGACAGCATATCAGTTTTTAAGTGCTTCAACAAAAAATAATAAAGTTGTTTACACACACGATGACTTCTCTTTCATTACATGACATTGCCACAAATCGCTCATACCACAATCCTACCTCATATTGTAACAAGACAAATTCTTATGAACCTTATTGTATTTAATCTATGAATAATCATGAAGTAATAAGCGTACTTGTTTAGGTTGTATACTAATAAATTTTATTTCTTCCTAACTATGTTATTCTTTATATAACACGAAACAAGAATATTACCTGGAATGCGATTCGATCCACCAACCTTGTATTCCTGAGTGTAGTGCCCTTTACACTGAGTTACTGGTGACCAAGGCTTATAATTATCCACAAATGAATGAATGGATGGATATTCAGGCCTATTTCTCAGAAAGAGAAATAAAAGTGTGCCTTTATTGGTGGTCTGCATCGGGTGTATCTAGTTGGTACTAACTTCTTTACATTAGTCAAAGAATAATGCGAACAGCAACAGAGCTGACATGCTATGACTACTTGTGTCATTTTGGGCAAGCCCGTTAGTCGGGTCAGAGCTCCACTGATAGCTCTTCACTACATTGGAACAAAGGCTATTTCATATCCTGAACAAATACAAGATAAGCCTGTGCTTAACATGGGGAAATAATAAGCATGACTAACGCCAGTTTGCGAGTGTCAAGCAAACTTTAGGACCAATTCGAAGTTTTAGCAGACAAAAATAATAATGATTATCCCAGGACACATACAGTGTCTCAAATGTAATCATATACTGGGGTACAAGTCCAAATCAGGAAATTCCAATTTGACTAGACATGCCTCATCTGATACTTGAAAGATGAAATCCTTGACAGCGGAGACAAACTCGGATGGCAGAAATGACAGGTTCATGGGGCATATCATTTTCTTAAAACATTGCATTAGTTACATTAATATTTCTAAATTTTTATACTAACTGTTTGTGCCCGTGCCATTGAGGTGCGCGAGTTCTACAAGAATGCTTCCGGAATTAGCTCTTGTAGTGAAACATATTTTGTATATTCCTGCCACTAGCGAGTGGGTTTTCAGTGCTGCAGCAAACGTAGATCAAGAATAAGCCCGGTACATGTAGACGAACTTTTGTTTCTTAACAGTTACTACAGAAGTGCTATGAAACCAGAACCATAGAAGGGAACCAAATAGCAATGCGTTATGTGCACTATGTGGACATTTTGTTAGGTTTAGTAATACTAACACTTAAGTGCTTTTTATTTTCTAGAACCTTTACTTTTATGCCTGGAGCTGGACACATTTTTATTTTACAGCTGTCTTCTGGGTGCTAGACAAATTGTAGATACTTACGATTGTATATGTCTCGTTCTTTCCTTATGTCTTTCTTTCTAAATTATATAAAGAAGTCTATGCAGTATATACCTATTTTAATGGAATATGGTACATTTTTTGCAATATTGTTTGAAGTAGGCCTACTAATTATGATATGTTAATGTAAAAAGCTATATACTGTATTTTCAAGTGATTTCTACTGGAATTCTCTTCTTAGCTAGAAAGTATGGGATATCACTTTACACAGTTTTGTATATCCAGTTATTACAGAAGTGCTATGAAACCAGAACCATTGAAGGGAACCAAATAGCAATAATTGCAATAATAGGACAAAAGAATCTATGAAAGTTTCCACTCACTCCTTCAGAAGAGCACAAAAGCTAAGAAACACAACGCACTCCACGAGTACAAGAAAGAGAGAAGGGTCCATTCAACGGCATCACTGAATGCAGGCCGAGGCGCTGATTAAATCGCGTAATAAGGAGGGTGTGGGCATGTCTCAGACAGGTCCAGACCTGGCTGTGTCGTCACATTACCCGACCAAATCCATCTGATGCAGACCTCCGGCTGCCTTCGGATTCCATGTAAAAATGAGATCATGAGATTAAGAGCCATGTGATACTACAAGCTTCCTTTTCTTTAGGGTCGAAGGTGCCATGGGACTTTAAATAAGGTAACAGGAAGGAGCATTACACTCATTTATGATCCATATTGACAAGATAAACTGGTTAATTCGGTGTACAACAACTATTGGTCAGGCAGGCCAACAAGCTGTGGCATACATCACCCAATCAGATATTCAAACCACAGACCCGTCAACTCAACCAATAGATTACTTCGAATTGTAACACAACTAGAAGAAGACGACTCATTTTTGGACCCAAAGGCAATTTCCGCAAGACATGAATGCATAAAGCATACAAATCGATGAATACCACTTTTCTATTGCAATAATAAGACAAAAGAATCTATGAAAGTTTCCACTCACTCCTTAAGAAGAGCACAACAGTGAAGAAACACTATGCACTCCCCAAGTACAAGGAAGAGACAAGGGTCAATTCAACAGCATAATAGGAACAATTCACCAAATAGTATAAATAGACAATACATATCCATATTAGGTTTTTCCTACACTTTAATATGTAATGTTCACACATAAAAGAACATTTTAACTTAACAATTACCCAATTTTAATTTAAAGAAAATGTTCACCGTTTGTTATAATTTTTATTTCTAACGAATCAACTGTCATAAAGCAAAATAACAGTTTTAATTCATTTAGCAATTTTTAATCACGAGGGATCCCTTCAAAACCAAATAGACCTGAAGTAAGACATCCATGAAAATATAACGTATTGCGCTCGAAATCATGTCTAGTAGAGAGGAGAAGACAGGATGAGGTATGAACCAAGGACCATCTCAGAAAAATGGCAAATTTTAAATTTGGAATTTTCAACTAAATTAGCAGTCCAGATGGAAGAGAACGTTAATACAAGCATTTGGGAAAATTTTCGTCTGAAGAAATATTTTTATTTCATGTAATAAGGGAGATTTTATGATTTGGTAAATTTTTAACCATGAGTGAATGATAGAAATACTGTACTGGAAGTAGACACTTTTAGCGAGATTCGTGGTGAGAAACCAGTTTTTGATCCGAGGGGAGAGCGAAGGGGGACCAGAGGTCAGACGCACGCCAGTATCAAGAGTGGGAGAAGCGAACGCGTGTCTGAAGCGCGCCACTTTTAGGCGAGAACCAATAAGAAAATAGTTTGAATACTGAGGAAGGAACAAATATTAAAATCATTATTTTAATATTTTATAAGAGTGTTGCATATTGAATTCACCAGCAGAGAAAAGGAAATTTAATTGGCAAAACGAATTTTAAATTAAAAGACTGAGAGAGAAGTTATGTATGAATTTGTCAATATTCATAGCGGTTGGAGGCTAGTTGATCAGATTTGCGAGGGAAATCTAACCGAGGAGGCTAGGAGACGCTAACAGACGAGGCTTTTTCTACATGGACCGTCGAGAAGACAATACGTAAATTGTATTCACTCTTCAAAAAGTATTAGACAAAGGTTTTGTGAACTGGAGACTTCAAGATGAAGCAAGTAGTAATGGAAACGAACAATAAATATTACAAATCAACAGTATTGAGAAAAGTTATTCATCGTATTTAAAAGAAGAAATCTATGACGAGATAAAGCATTGAAAGTTACAGACTGAACATCGAACACTTAACTACGTAGAAGGAAAGTCTGAAGAAGGGAGACTTGAACTATTGGAAATTCAACAATCTAGACAAGAATGAATAAGAATTTAGGTCGGAAGGGAAGAACTATGACTACAAACAATTGCGCGGTGAGAATGATGTTTTAAATTCACCATGATGGGAAGATAGAACTATACTGAACCGGTGAGATCCAGAGATGACCAGGATGACATAGTAGTATATGAAGAGCGAGCTGCAGACCACCGCAGTTTTCGCTAACATAAAGTCACAAGCTACTACAAGAGAAATTCACGACATGGAGGTGATTTTTCATGATGGAAAGAACTATGCAAACTACCGACTTCAAAGAACATCTAGATCTGAGAAGACGACGAGCGGATTCGTGATGGAGACGGCGAGGAACCCAGGACTGGACGCGAGGCAAGCAGAGCGGAGGCGAGATCGTGTCATCATCCTGTACGAGAGAAGTGAGTCGACAAGCGGGGAGCCAGCTGGTAACCTGTTTCGAGACAGCACACCAGGTCGTTCACCTTTACTGCAGTCCACTCAAGGCCGAGGTGACATAATGCAGCCAGTTTGGAGCAGCACGCTGCATTCCAGAAACCACACGGTGAAGTTACGAGGACACCGGAGTCATCAGTTCTGTCACCAACGATCTCAGAAAGAAGGTAGAAGAGTGCATTTTTCATATCTGTAGTTAGATTTTGTTCACGTTATTCCAGAATATTGACCAACATATTGGCATTTATAACCTATATTATTGTATTGTCTTGAAAGTTTAGTAAGTTTCTTGTGATTGCGATAGTTATTTTCATACGTCACTTGGACGTATTTTGAAGTCTTGATCGATGATATTAGACATCGTTAGTATTTTTCATTGTCATGCAAGAAATGTAATGACACTGTAAAACCCAGAATTTTGATGTACGGAAAGGAACAGTATGCGATAATAGAAGGCATAACTGAACGAGAAACTTTATTATAAAATGTTATGGATGTATATTTATCATAAAACGATACTGTAAGATGGAAGGAGAGATATAAACATTTATTGTGAACATAAACATGAGGGAAGGTTATTGTTATTTTTATAACAGACACAAGCAGACTTGAAATTCAGAATTAAGCGATAAATTGTAACAAGGAAATATGTGAAGCGAATGAGGAAGTATATGGAAAGTATTTGAACATAGCACGAGATGTATAATCGATAAGAGGAGTTTGTAGGAGGAAGTGAGACGTATTCATGAACGTTATTACAGTTGTAATTTCTAGTAGGAATACTAAATATCATACTTTGATGAAAGTAGTTGATATGGAACGGTAGAAGTTTTGTGAACGTGCTAAGAGAAGAAAGGATGATGAAATGCATTTGTCTTGATGAAGGCGTAACTAGAGACGCGATAATTTGCAACGAGAGTTTATGAAGAAAGGTTTTGTAACAATTTGTGGTGAGTAAGAGAAGTCATAATGTGTATTTGGAGAAGAAAGGAGTGTGGGAGTGAGGATTCATGCCACACACACTCGATATTTGGTTGAAGAGCTTATCTGAACAGTCGTGCATTGTTAGTTTGTTTTATTATTAATTATTGAAATACCCGAGTTGTACACTGTCGTGATGAAATATTAACTTCACTGTTTGTATTCATGATTCACATGGAATTGACACACAAACACCTATTTTGACTAGTTTATTGTGTGAAATACGGAGAAAGATGGTGATACACGTAAAGAAAGATGATGAGACAGGAGGAAAGTGGTGGAATGAACTCTAATAAATTAGAGACAGCTGTTTTTATATCGTGCGGGTCGCGATCATGTATAAAATGTAAATACGTTATTATTCTAGTATTAATTATTGCTTTTGTTATATTTAAGAACTTAAGATCTAAATTTGAAGACTTTAACGATTGTATTACGTAGGGAGTATGTTTGTTATGATGAGCATTAAAGCATAATTTCAGTAAACAAGCAGGACAGACACTACTGTCATTAATTAAACTATGTGTTTATGTAAATATTATCAAGCAAGAGATACATGTTGTATTCGTGTAAAGATGCAAGAAAGACACTTATTAAGCGCATCAGGCCTCAGTGAGGCACAGATAAATATTTTATTTTATTCTTGGTGAAGGGAACATAATTTTTGTCATGTTATATTCTTTATTGTCAATAAATGGCAAGTTAATTTTTATTCTTGCTGAGTTTTTTAGAACTGTTTCTTTGATTCAACGCTTAATTACACTAGAACGATACCGCTAGCTAGATGCAGATAGATGATCGACAACTTATCTTAACGCCCGAGAGCAGAGTTGCTCGTTAGTGCTCTACTTTTATTTGTTTTTATTTTCTGTACTGTATGCAACTAGTTAGTAGTATAGTTAGAGATGTATATGTGTGTTCCTAGGGTTCCCTAGTCATCAGTCCAATGAGGGTTGTTCGACTCTGAGCCGGGTGTTGACATTCTCACGATCCTTTTACCATCTGTGCGGATTTGGGACTGTTCTCTAGAGGAATTCCGGCGCAGTAGAAACAAATGTATAATTTAGAAAACATGTAGGCCTACATATATAGTTTTTAAGAAAGTTTTAAAAGGTTTTTATATTTCTTAAATGAATGTATCTCGTCGATATACGAGTCATATGATAAGCTGAGGGAGGGAACTAGAGTTCTTGAAACATGTACTCTTTTGAAAGTTCATAATAAATAATGTATTGACTAGGGAGAATTCCTTCATTAGGTGTTATACACAATATTAACCATCAGGAGGGAGTTTAGGAAAACCACACTCAACATGGCCGCTGTCAGCGCAGGGCTTCAAACCTCAGTTGTGGTGCATGTTTTAAGATGTTCCCAATATTGTTCTCAACCTTAATTCACCCATGTCACTAGTAACTGTCATAACATTAATTATTTAGGGAGTTTGGAACATCAGCCATGTACTTGAATGTGTACTGATATTACAATAACCTGTGCTTTTTTGATGACTGTAATAGTGCGAGTAGCTTACATTATTAAGTCAAGGATTGCGGAGTGAGTGCCTCAGAACTTGAAATACGGTGTGTGGAAAATAATAGTGAAAAATTGTCCCCAGGATGGCCAGTAAGTGTAATGATTCGAATCTACAATCTTCAAACATGCAGTTCCTCATTGCAATCGTCGAGAGCAACTTAACCGGTTCGGCTACACTGCTGGCACTAATGCTCACATTACCCACCTTACCTTCTCAACCAAACCACCTACCACTGTTTCTTTCCCACCTATCTTTTAATTTTAATTTTGGGGCCGACAAGCTACACTTTAGGCCCCTTAAAACTACAATCATCACATAATTTCAAACACACTGCTTCTATTAGTGTCCCATAGTTAGCTTACCCAAAATCTTAGTTTTGTCAGCATAACTGACTAATTAATAAACTAATAATAATAATAATAATGCTATTGGTTTTACGTCCCTTTTAACTACACTGGCTTTTAGAGACGCCGGGGTGCCGGAATTTTGCCCCGAAGGGGATCTTTAACGTGCCAGTAAATCTACTGACACGGCTCCCTCGCATTTGCGCACCCTCAAATGCCAGCTGACTGCGCCAGGTTTCGAACCTGCAACCTTGGGCTCAGCAAGCGAGAACGTTACCCCTGAGCCACGCAGCCAGACAATAAACTAAAATCCATTCCCACATAAGGTGATTTTTATCCAAAACAATTTCTGGAGGCAAGAGGACTGTACTTGGATTAGTTTTGAAATATTAAAAGAACTATTTGTGAACTGAAAATCAAAGCCAAGCTTTGTAGATATAAGAGCATTTTGCAGAGTGCTGTATAACTTGCATTCAGGTGGGCCAGTCCCAGAGAATAAAGAATCATGGCCTTCCTGTCCAACTCTCCATCTGCCAAAACAATGTGTCATGTCATTAGAAGTCTTCTTAGCCAATGTTAAAAGTATTTACTTATTTATGCTTCAAAAAAACCTTGAGCCAAGGCTCATGATAGGGACAGTATATAGGTAGATGGCAAAAAGAATGCATATATTGTTTTAGCAAAATCAAATAATTGTAACTTAATTTTGTACCAGTAAGAAAAAAATTAAATTTTGTGAGATTTTTAATGCTTTTACCTCATTTGCTCGACTATAAATATAGCATGGAAGCCATGTTCCAGATCTTCTTGTTGCTGATTTTATCAACTTTGTTTAAATTTGAGTAGCCTACACGATTGAAATACATTAATCAAAGACATATGCATATATTCCCTCCCTTGTAATTTTGTGTACAAGTGTATTTTGAGTTAAATGTTGTATTCCATAGCCTACATTAATAATTATGGCCTACCTTTGTATTAATTCAAGTTCTTCAACCTGATTATGGTGTTTGAAGCCATTTTCCGTGTTGCCTTAGTAAATTAAAATTTGATGCCCTTTAGTCGGTCAAGACGATTGTACGCAAATGAGATGGGTTATTCCCTAATCCTGAAAAAGATTTACATGAGATTAATAAATACAATGTATTAATCTAAATATAATTAAATACAATTTATTAATCTCATGTAAATCTTTTTCAGGATTAGGGAATAACCCATCTCATTTGGGTACAATCATGTTGACCGACTGAAAAGCATCAAACTTTTGTCTTCTACCCGACATTTAAATGCTGTTCCAGTCCAAGGTTGAGCTAACCAGTTTGTATAGGCTGTTAATGAAATACTCCAGGTGTACTTGTTCTCACAGCAGAACAATTAGGCCTAAGAGTTAACAAAAAACAACCTGTGACACAACCGCTAATGTTATCCCCTAGGACAGGCTGTTCCAGCAGAGTAACTCGCCCGTGAGCAGCGGAGCACTCGCCGCCTTGGGTGAGTAAACCTGCAACGTGCAATACAGCTCTGCTGTGGGGGGCTGCCGTCACTTCGCGGTGGATACATCATGACTGGCAGCAAGCGCATGGTCTTGTGCTATAACCTTCGCCCAGTGACGTATTGGCTCTCACCCCCAGTCCCTCTCCAACCGTGCTCCGAGCAACACTGCTGAGTACTCGCGTGTACACGAACTCAAACTCATGGATTTGGAACAGCCTGCCCTAGGAGCTAGCCCCATGGTGTAGGGGTAACACACCTGCCTCTTACCTAGGAGATTCCAGGTTCAATTCCCAGCTCTGTCAGGGATTTTAAAAAATTGATAAGAGGGCTGCACTAAAACTTGTGAGGGTAATTGAGTTGCTGATTGATCAGAGGGACAGCGCTCCAGTCAAGAAAGCCATGATTAATAGTCAAGGGGAAACATCTGACTGGCCATGTGTCTCCACACGATCTGCAGGACAAATAGCTGAGCAGTGGTCACTTGGTAGGCCATGACCAACACCAGCATACATAGTGAAAACACAACATGGCACAGACTGTTATAACTTTGAGAGCAGTTTCAACTCAAATGCTCTTGCACAATATCTTCTTACAAGGCGGTATATTAACTCAGGTGGTGCAGTGGTCAAGCTGCTCGCCTCTCACCACGGTGGACTGGGTTAGATTCCTGATCAATGCATGTGAGATTTTCAAAGTGAAATATCATGTCCTGTAGCTCGGATTCCACGTAAAAATGGAGGTCACGTGGTTCATGATAGCGAGATCAATGGTCACATATAACTATAAGCTTTCTTCCTTTTTCCCAGTATAAAGTGATACAACAGATTATAATTTCAATTTGAAATTAGATGTAACACAGACATCTAATACACTATGCCAATACACTGACATGGCCACCTGTGAGGTTATGGGGTGGAAAGTGAGTGTGTTAGATTTTGTACCTTTAATTAATACCTGATATCAGTAATGATGCCACTACCCACTGATAGACTAGATCATCTTCCCTGAACTCATACCGTAATACCAGTGTATGTTTGTTGAATTGAAATTGAAGAGAATTTTGGTACTGGTAATTAAACAGTAATGAATGAGGTGCATACTTATACAACAGGGAGAAATTATATATATCCTCCTCCGGTTAGGTTACAGAAAACTGAAACTGGCTCCAGTTTTACAGGAAAAAAATTGTTTAACCGACTCCTTACAGATTTTAGGGAAAAGCCAATAAAAATGTTTAAAGGCAAACTTGCCAAACAGTGAAAACAGCATGTACAGTAACAAATCAGAATCTGAGGAAAATTTGGTCAAGTCCATGTATGAATGTAAATAGGTTACTTTGCATGTGTGTACAAATTTCTTTCTCTTCATCTGTTGGTTATGTATTGTTTGTAGTGGATGAATGATGCTGAAATATTTTGTGGCAACACATGCACTGAAAATATGTGAACCACAATGGTAATGTCTGAGCCCCCTTCAGTAGAACGCAAATTAAAAGTTTAGAGAAAGTACAAAACAAATTCCTATGAATTTATGTTGCCACACCCAATAATTGATAATGACTACTCTCAAGTAATGACTCGATTGAAGCTACCAACTCTAAAATCCTGTCGTGATAATTTCTATATTATTAACTAGTACGAGGTTGTGAACTCTCACATAGACGGTCCAGAATTGCTCTATGAAATGTATAATGTATGTGCCTTACCGTTTGATGCACATATGTTTTTGAAACATACTGGCATCCCACTAATTATGGTCTAAATGGTCCCATTGACAGAATGAAGCGGATATACAGGAAATAATAATAATGTTATTGATTTTACGTCCCTTTTAACTGCTGTGGCTTTTAGAGATGCCGGGGTGACCCAAAGGGGATCTTTAACGTGCCAGTTAATCTACTGACACAGCCCCTCGCATGTGCGCACCCTCAAAAGTGCCAGCTGCCTGCACCAGGATTTGATTCTGCAACCTTGGGTACAGCAGACGAGAACATTACTGTTGAGCCACGCAGTCAGACGATGCGCATATCAAATGGGTCAGTATAAATTTGTTTAATATCGATCAAAAACCAATTAAACAGCACCTGTTTTCTAATGCATTAAAAGATTTGTATGCTTCAGAGTGCACATAATGTGTGCTTTGATATACTATTTTGTAAATAGATTGGTCATATTCCCGGATACCCAAAATGTCTTTTATCCTGTATGAAAGACAATGGTTCAAGCCGTCAATAAATATGTATGGTATAACAGGTTTTCTGGTCTTGGTATATATTTTTATGCGTGCATCATTTGCGCACGTAGGGTGGTTGTATGTTGTGTTTAGTATGAACTGTATAAACCATGTGAAGAACCTTGATTATTACAACTAAAGGTTGTTGAACAAGAAGAAGAAATAACTCTTAATTCACTTGCTACTGTATTCATAACTAACACCTAAACAAGCTCCTTTGGGGCAAAATTTCAACACTTTGGAGTGTCAAACCCATTAATAGCTGATGGGATATTATTCTTGTTGTATTATTATTATTATAATTTACAATATCAATTTTAACTGTTAAGGAAGAGAAGTTGGGGTACAAGAATCTTACCATAAAGGGGGGGACACAACTCTTATAGTTAACACTCAGTCTCATGCATTTAAACATCTTTAAATGCTGGACACAATGAGTCATCACCATATTCATCTGACACAATTGCCATGTGTCTCCCACAAATTCAACCCCTCGTCCTCGTCATGGGAGATGGGCAACGTAATGAAGTAGGGGATTGCCTGTAGGGGTGAAGTACAGTGGGGACTTTGTGTGCCTCAAGACCGCTACGGTAGCTGTGAAGGCCCTACAGGAACCTTGAAGAAATTACGGCTAACGGGGCTCTGGTGAAACAACTGCTGCCTTGTAGTTTGGAGTTGGTTCTTCAAAGGCTAAGGGAAGAAACCCTGACAGAAAATCAGCCTGGTGCCTCAGGCTTAAGGTGGCAGTCCCTCCAAGGCACTCGGAGGCAGTGGGTTAATCACTCGCTCCTCTTAAATAAACTGATCACGGAAACTGAAGCGAAATTACAAATATCCTAGGATTGAGTGAGGTGGCCAAGATTTGGTGAAATACAGACAACAGATGGAATTACATTTCTCTATTCTTGGGACGGTGAAGAACACAGGGATGGAGTGGGGTTGCTGCTCAACAGAAATGCAAAGAGAAGCCTTATGGAGTGGAAGCCAATTTCTAGTAGGTTCATGATTGCTAGGTTCAAGACAAAGATCAGGAAAGTGATCATCATCCAATGCTATGCGCCTACAGAACAATCGGAGCCAGAGAAGAAGGAAGAATTCTACCAAATGCTGCGAGAAGTCACAAGACAAACAAGAAGGACATTCTCATTGTTATGGGAGACGTCAACGCGAAGGTGGGCTCAAACAATGAGGGGTTGGAGCAGATCATGGGTAAACATGGCCTTGGTGAGATGAATGACAATGGAGAGAAATTTACGGAATATGGCGCCAGTCAGGATTTGGTGATGGGTGGCATGGAGTTTCCTCATAGGCGGTGCCACAAGGTCACCTGGGTATCTCCTGATCAAGTCACAGAAAATCAAATTGATCACATCACGGTGAGCAGGAGGTTCAGAAGAAGCTTGGAAGATGTTAGGAACAAGAGAGGAGCGGACGTTGGTAGTGACCATCATCTTGTGGTTGCCAAATTCCGCATGAAGATCGTGGCAGTCCGCCGAAAGTTTAACACTCGGCACAACAAGTTTGATGTGGGCAAGCTAAAGAACCAGCAGAGATTGGACCAATTTATACTAGAGCTCAGAAATAAATTCCAGGTGTTGGATTCCGAGACAGAGCAGGATCTGGAGACCATGTGGAGCGAGGTAAAGAATATCTTCGTGGAAACCAGCGAGATTCAGCTCGGGTACAAAAACTACCTGCGCAAAGAATGGATATCCGATCACACCTGGGAGAAGATAAATTATAGGAAGGAGATTAAGGCCAAGCTCAACACCTGCAAGACTAGGCAGCAGAAGGCTCACACACAAGCACAGTATTCAACAGCAAACAGGGAGGTAAAGAGGAGTGTGCAGAAGGATCATAGGAGGTGGATTGATGAGCAGGCGGAGAAAGCAGAAGAAGCGGCAAGAAGGGGGGACGTTAAGGAGCTCTATGGCACCACAAAAATGCTTTCGAAGAAAGTTTTTAATAAAACTAGGCCTGTGAAGAGCAAGACGGGTGAGATCCTCACGAAGTGTGAACAGCAGCTGAGTAGATGGAGAGAACACTTTGCGGAGGTTCTAAATAGAGATAGAGGACCAGAAAGTAAGCAGCGAGGAGAAGATGAAGCAGAAAGTGACCCAAGCATCAGCCTTGACTCCCCAACTCGGGGCGAAATACGGACAGCGTTGAAGCAGATGAAGTGCGGGAATGCACCAGGTCTGGATAATATCCCCGAGGAAGTACTGAAAGCAGACCTGGATATTATGATCAATCTGCTGCACCCGCTGTTGGAGTAGATCTGGAAGGAGGAGTAAATACCAACCGACTGGAAGAAGGGGTTGATAGTCAAGTTACCGAAGAAAGGGGACACCACAAACTGTAACAACTGGAGGGGTATCACCTTGCTGTCCACTTCAAGCAAAGTGCTGGCGAGAGTCATCCTGAATCGTATAAAAGACTGCGTAGAAAAAAGGCTTCGGGGGGAACAGGCTGGATTTCGACAACATCGCAGCTGTGTTGATCTGATCAACACACTCCGAATCATCCTGGAGCAGAGTGTGGAGTGGCGGAATACCCTTTACCTCACATTTGTTGACTTCGAGAAAGCCTTCGACTCCGTAAATCAAAGAATCATGTGGAAGTCCCTCGAGAAATATAAAATTCCAACAAAGATCATCGGAATCACGGAAGAGATGTACGAAGGGTATGAGTGCCAGGTTCTTCACGAAGGCAAATTAACAGAAAAGATAAATGTCAGTTCCGGAGTGAGACAGGGGTGTGTCCTTTCCCCCACTCTGTTCCTGTTGGTGCTGGATAGTGTGATGAAGGTAATGGGAGGACGGAAGAGGGGTATTAATGGGGTATTAATGAAAGGCTTGAAGATCTGGATTTCGCAGGCGACATTTGTCTTATGGCACAACGGTACCGAGACATAGAAGATAAGCTGGGGAGGTTGCAGAGAGAAGCAGAACGTGCAGGACTGATGATCAACACCAACAAGACCAAAGAGATGAGGATAAATTCTGACGTCACGACTAGCTTGACAGTCAACGGAAAGGAAATTGAGCGAGTTGAGTCCTTCCTCTACCTTGGAAGTATAGTCACAAATGATGGGGGAGCAGAGGAAGATGTTCGAAGCCATATCAGGAAGGCAAATGGTGCCTTTGTCCAGCTCTACCCCATCTGGAGAAATAGAAACATTTCCAGGAAGACCAAGCTCCGCCTTTTCAATAGCAACGTAAAGTCGATTCTTCTCTATGGCCGTGAAACATGGAAAGTCACAAAACCAATCAGCGAGAACGCTGCCACTGAGCCACGCAGCCAGCCATGTTTCAAGAGACACCGAGACAATCATAGGACAGGAAAAGGGATGCCTTCATACATTTAAGCATCCCAAAATTCCAACCGAGTGTACTGAGATTCAATACCAAAAATATGCACACAGGAGCAACCACACAACAGGCTCATACCATAACTAAACAATGACCTCACACTGAGGATACCAGAACTTTAGACAGAAATGGCACTCATTCACTGAAGAAATCAATTTCAATGCTTTAAAATGAGACCTTGAATGTGGCAGTGACAAAAGAACAGAAACAGACATCTATTGATTTTCCTCAGGTTTGAAATTGTTTTATTTATGGACCCGGGACATATTAGTACTTGAGAACATAGTTGTATGTCAAACATAGAAAAGATATAAGAAATTAACATTTGTCTAAAAAACTTGAAGCAGCTGACAACCATCATCTCAACTGTGGTTTACCATACTTATTTCATGCAAATCCTGAATAGGTACAGTGTTGCAATTTTTGAGCCACCTCTCCCAATTCTCTAAGGCCATATAATTAGTTACATAACATAGTCCAAGCCATGTTTCATATGCAATAGATGGATATGTCCATGTAAAAATAGGATAACTGGTTATACAAAGAATAGGCCCAGTGACCCTGGTATAAATGTAGGTAATTGGAATTATTTTGGGCTAATGTCATTAGCTAATCAACAGCCATGACAGGATAATAAGCAGCCACTGACTAATTATGATATATTTTCCAATTTATTATTATAACAGAAACACACCTTCACTCTTTAAGCACCCTGTGGTTCATTTAACACCCTCACCCCACTGTGCCTAGTAGGCCTACAGCCAACACACAAATACCAGAAACTTGGGCCAAGAGGGTTTGCCTGTGTAGCCCATTGTGCTAGGACAGTGGTATTCACAGAAAATTATGCTGGAAAACTTGGGAAAATCCAGCATACTCCTGTTTGTTGTTTCCATGAGTGGGTGTCCAGTGATTTGCACTGGCTCAATCAGCCATGCTCAAGAAGCCCTCTTGCTTACAAACATTATGAAACTGGACGGGAGAGGCAGGGGGGAAAGAAAGCAACATGACATGCTATAATTATGCTGCACAGCACAAAATCGACTGTCCAGTCCTCAAATTTGAGAGCTTCGTTACTAGACTGTTTAGAGACAAGAGGACTGAATCTGGTGTTGATAGCTTTTGTCCTGAGTGAGATTTTCCACACTTCCTTCAGGCAAAAGCCGGGATGATCCTTTCAAAGTCATGGGGCACCCAACGCAATCCTAGATACAAATAATCAGAACTCCACACTTCTATAGAAACTGTAATAAGGCCATCAGTATTATTTCACATTCTTCCAAGTACATGCAGCTGATGACCATGGTGTCCTTTAAGTCCAAATTAAGCAACAATATAACCTCTTACTTGGAAATGTCCTAAAGCAATTCTGGAACGAACTAAGGATACATCAGAGTGTTCTATAGAGTGAAGATAATCCTTGCCAATATACTGACCGCAAATGCCATGCCGTCCACAATTTCATTGAGGGAGTGTGTGTGCATGTTTCTACTGTCCGATATCAGCAATGATGTCACTACCCATTCGACTAAAAACCTAGAAACCTGCCACCCTATATTGTTCTCTGCTATGAACTTTTTTAGAACTTTAAAAGGAATGACACAGTAATTTGATATTAACGAAAATAAAACTCTACAGATGGACTTTCGCCAAGGGGGAAGATTTCACCCGAATGATGGCTTCAGGCTAAATGGCTTTCCTTTAGAAATAGCAAACAGCTTCAAATATATGGGAGTCTCCCAACAACCAACAATCTTGTCGTTTAAGATACATATACTGTACAGGCCAGAATAACAGCTGTTATCAAAGCCATAACTTACTAGCACTTGGTATTGCAATGAACTTGTTCCAAGTGAAAATATCACCTTTTGCTCTAGACCTAGGCCTGTATGGAATAAAATTAGTATGGGAGAGGCAGAAAAAAAGTGACCTTGCCAGGCTGGAAAATTAAAAGGGAGATATCTTAAGAAAACTCTGGGCATAGGACAAATCACCAAAACCCGGCTAATATATGCACTTGCCAGAGAGACCTTTTTCTTGCAGGACATCCAGCTGACATATTTGCTACCATCTACCGGTACGTACATTACAATAATTGAGGAGAGAGATGAAAAGGGTCAAGATATTCCCAAAGATTTCTACAATTCATGTACTATGCTGGACATATCCTTGTCCAAAGAAAATGAACCCCGGAAACATGTCATTATAAAATTAGCGACCCATGGTTTTCATAATGTTTCGTGCAAGAACAAACAATACCACGAGCCTTGTGAAGGCTGTATAAGTGAATTGTGTGAAAAACAGTGTGAGAGGTATCAAATACTGATATGTATCGACAGAACAAAGTCTATCTCTAAGTACAGTGAGAGCAAAAAGTGACATGTTGTATACTTAGTGCCTATTTTGTTGCACTCTTTTCCATAATAACTATGTAACTACTATTGCAGAACTACTAACTATTGCAGATGTTTAATAATAATAATAATAATAAAAAGCAATGACATGAAATGATTTGGCTGTAGCTTATCACAAAATAAAAATACAATGTTACCTTTTACTTAACAGCCTGTATTCCAAATAGAAAATAACTTTGTTTCAGCAGCATGGCAAACATCTTTTCTTAGAAAATGACATGCCCAAAGCAGTTCACCAATTTCCGAGCAAAACTAATTTGGCTTAGGCGTACTTAAAACATTATGAAGATTCGGTCACATTCGCAATCGCATACCGTGACAGAAGTGCTACTATAGCAACTCTGAATCGGAAAAAATCGACTTAACACCACACTCTTAAGTCTCAATTTCCAAACTTCAAAACACTATCCTACAATGAGACTTATGGAAGAAAAAGGGGTGGATCTGTATGTGTAGATATAGCATGTGCAAGCACCAAGTATTGTGTATACAATAATTCTGAACTTCAATTTCAACAAAACTAGAGGAACACCAGTATGGTACTTCAAACACCGTAACTATAATATATAAGTTACACTGGGCTCAAACTAGTACGGTACACACACTTACTCTTGTCATTAAATATTCACCACTCATTATTTTAGTAAATGTCTTCTGAAACTTACAGAGTGATAGGAATCCTTTAATAAAATGCCCTGTTCCTGACAACGACAAAGTAAAAGGGCGTTTATACAAACAAGAAACAAAACACCCAGGGCAGCTAATACTCGAATTACATTACACTTCGGAAACCATCACACTTTTACGGTAAACATATTTCGCACGTAAAAACATCGATGTCACAAACTAACAACAGGATATTATGGTTAAAATTCACCAAATAGTGCTTAAAACCAGTAACTGCGACTGAGAATATAATAAATCTTCCCATGCAACTGTATCAAAACCGGGCAATGACAAACTGCCAACTAACGTATTATCGTTCAAGCTTAAGAGGCAATTCTGGCGTTCAGTGAAGTATTCACTGGACAAACATCCATAATAGTTAAATGTAAATACTAACACTAGGCATCAATACAAAAACAAGTGCCATTGTATAACAACCTAGTATACGTACTTCGAAAACGTCAAAATACACCATTGTAATGACAACCAGACGATGACGGTGGATTTGAAGGTTTTCACGGGATTTTTTGCATTTTCTGACTCACTGCATTCGGCATACCTAACAGCGGAATATACACATCCATTTAATCAGTCTTTCCAATAAAACAAGTTCTTTCAACTTTGGCCAAACCCAAACTCCCCGACACAACGGCCATTTTCTTCTACACACACTGTATCATAACCAGAGATGCATATGTAACAAGACCTGCTCACTGGCACTGAGACATCGTAAACGAAATCGTTAAAACACGTGACATCAGAAATTCTTGGCACGGTCTCACGGGTTCTCTATCTCTCTCTCTTCGTTTCTCTCTCAGACACCTTCCAACCCAGATTTGTGGAAGTAAGTATAGCGCAGGGTTGGCGTGTAACGCGTTACTTTTTCAAGATGGTGCACACAATTGTGTCAATACCACGCGGGAATGCAACCAACAAATTTCAACACACGCAATAACCATTATATTTTAATAACCCCTGGCACTACAGCCCGTGAGGGCCTAGGCCAACCAAGCGACCACTGCCCAGCCATTTGGCCAGCAGATATTGGGGTGACGCGTGATCAGCGCATCGGGTCCCTTCGGCCGTTATCTTGGTTTTCGTGATCGGGGCGCTGCCTCGCTGTCAGACAGCTACTCAGTTGTCCTTACGAGGCTGAGTGAACCCCGTTCCAGCCCTCACGTCAGTTTCTAAAATCCCTGACGGAGCCGGGAATCGAACCCGGGGCCTCCGGGTGAGAAGTAGGCGCGCTACCCCAACACCACGGGGCCATAAACGAACTGTAAATTTACGACAGATTTGAAACGTTCGAGTAGCCTACCTGAGCCTATCTGTTTACTTAACATATGCCCGCACTCGTACCATAAATGTTCCAAATGCTCTTCGAGCTGCAATAATTCTGACATATCTCTGTGTAGACCATTTATTTCATGGACTGGGAATTTAAAAAACTACCCACCGTCTTCTGTGATGCACTTCCAGGCTATGCTAAAAATCTTTAAGAGGTTAGGCCCGACTCAATGAGGGTTTACGAGCCATTCTCGAGTATCACAAAACGTGCCAAATAGCTACTATTCGCGACCTCAATCGAATGTAGGTGGCAGGTCGGTCGCGAAAAAATGGTGGACGCAAGGGTGATAGACTTCATAATATATGTATTGAATGTTGTTGGCAATTCTAGAAGGGCTCTCGTTGGAGGACAGGCAATTTTACATGCCAAACACATAATTATGTGCCTCGGGAAAGTCCAAGAAACACAAGATTTTATGAAACTTGAAGCTTTATTCTTACAAACTAGTAATTTAAAAGGAGTACCTCACCAGATTCAAAGTTAAATTCGGTGACCAGTTTTTGCCACATGGAAAGAACAGCTGTCAAATTGACCCTGCTAAGTCGCCTAGTTTGTAGTGCAGGGGAGAATGTATGGTACTGGTTATTGTAAGAAATTCATTATTATTTATTAGTAAATAATATTTTCCTTTGTAAGATGCCAACCGCATACGATCATATACTTCGAAATCGGCTTTGCTACACGAAGTAATCGAGTCCATTCCGACAGAAAAGCTTTCTTCTTGCGGAGGTCATGCATTGATATGGCAATTGTTGAATTTGAAGAGTACAGCGGTACTGACCAATTATTGCACCCTTTGAAGAAAATAATATACGGTCATACTTCGCTTAGCTCAATCGATTCGGGGTTGGTACATTCATTTCCCACGATATGACACATATATGTTGGGATCATGAGCACACAGGTCAACACTCAAAAATAAAAATCTCACAAAAACATATTTAACTATAAACTATACGGCGCTACAAACCAATTAATAAACACAAATAAATGACATTAAAATAAACTCAAAATCTACAATGACAATCAACTTATTCCATAATCAAAGGAATCTTCACTATACACATCTGTCTGACCAAAGTTATTACGGCTCTACCGAGCCTATAACGTCAGATTTCACTTCCATATGGCATCTCCACAATTGTCTATTTTACTGAGTTCTAATGACTCCACAATACTTGGCAATCATTATTATTCATTTACAAATGATTTAAATTTCAATTCTTTAGCATTGGGTTCCTCAAAATGTGTAACCAGCATTTACCTTTAAGTTAATAATAATCTCAACTTTGGTTAACACTAATCCAATTTTCTCTCTCACATTCAATATGCTAAGTACTACTTCATAGGTCGTCGTGCCATCCTTCAATTAACAAGATACTGACTGAATCAATTAGATGGGCCTCCCCGACTCATCTATATTTGTTTTATCAAAATAACACCTCTTATTTTCGTATGTCACACATGGGAATCTGTTATTGCTTTAGGACATCACATTCCTAATAAACGGCGTTTGAAACGATATTTTAGCAGGGAATATTTCTTATGACATGGGCTACTGGATTCAAACCTCCAAGCCTTCATTTATATTGTCATATAATTATTTAACACGGCTACTGGATTCAAACCTCCAAGCCTTCATTTATATTGTCATACAATTATTTAACACCTCTGTGTGTAAATTACCAGTCTGCACGCCAGAGCAATTTACAGGCCAGTGACCTTTCCTTAATGGGCCAGGCCCTTTACATCAAATTTATGACTCTAGTCTCCCTTTTAAATTGTCACGTGGGGATACTCCTCTAAGAACCACGGCTTGGCCAGGCTTCACACTACAACTCTCTTCATTATGAAAGGCTTTAACATTTGCATACCTATCAGTAGAGAGGTGCTAAGTGCCATTTTTATGAACATTGAGTATTATAGTAAAACATGTTTAGTCAGTTTATTTGTGAGTATTTATTCTTCTAATTTGAATAACATACAGATATAGTATTCCTAGCTATCCAGTGGCAGATATAGGTTCATAATGCGAAAACTGTGGAATTATTTTTGAGTGAAATGTTAGAAGTTGTGAAATGTGCCAAGTCCATTAGTCTTTACGAATGTGCTACGTGCTAATTAAACGAAGATGACGGCTTTCCGACAAGCAAACACGTGACATACAGTTGTCCATGCCCGAAACACGGAAACTTCAAGTTAATTCCACAAACTTCCAACGACTCACCTTGTGATTTGTTGATGGCCATTGCGAAGGCCAGAAGCATGGGAAATTGTAACCGTTTAAAATCGAATGGCACGTCCGGTGGGATCATTGGGATGCGCGGTATCAAAACTACTTCTCCATAGATGACGTTGTTCATTTGCTTTTCCACAGCCAGTCGTGTACCATTGCATAGTCGAAGTTGATTGATGTTCCGCAACATGATGATGACTGAGCCTACTTTCAATTGCAAATTGTGAGGTGGTAATCCAGGCAATTCCAGCGAATTCAAAAATTCTGAGAGATGGCTGACAACCTCATCCTGGTTGATAACTGTGTCAACCGATTTGAAGGAAAACAACAGCTCTCCCGGAATGAAATTTTGAATGGACACATTGGGAACTTTATTTTTCGCTGCCAATATGGCTCATTCGCTCAGCCAATTATGGTTTTAGAAGTTCTGCGCTACGTTCGGAAAAACACGACGAATGAGTTCCTTCTTTGATTCGGTCAACTGACGTTCCAGGTTCATAGGAGCATCGCGTCGGCGCAATCGGTCATGTCCATTGTGTCGTGCTTGCTGGCGTTGTGTTTGATATTCACGAACTCGTTGCATTCTGAATCTATTCGCTGTTCGTTCATTTTCAGTCGCTCTCGAACATATGTCAGACATGCCCATACGACTATTTTCATCATCCGTCGCTCTTTGGTCATCAGTGCGGTTTGCACGTGAAGTATCTCGCCGCGCATTTAACTTGCTTCGACGACCTCTGTCAGCTCTTCCTCTCCTTGGCATTGTAATGGACACTGTAAAACGACACGGAAGTTTAGTAATGTAATGGGCACTCTTAAACGACACGGAATTGTTTTCATAGTAACTCAAATCTATCGAACTTACCTTGAGAACTTGACAATATTGACATCCTTTCCGTTAGTAGTACGTTCTCACATTAGATATGTTGGTCGAAACACATTACCGTGAAATGTAATATTATTATAACATACTTTAATATGCTGTAATTGGATTATACAGTATGATTCTGTTACGTTAATTATTATTTTATTGCACGTATTGATCAAAGGGTATGGTATGGTATGTTATCTTTGCTAATAGAAGATTTTGAAGTGGATGCACTGTGTCACCATCTGTCCGTCAATTTATTAGATTCAATATTGGCGTGGCTTTTTAATGTAAATTAATTTTAAAATACTGCCAATTCGATTTCGTTCAAATCACTTTCTACACACCGTCTAGCATAATGAGAACAAATTGTAAAATTTTCATTGAAAACGGAGTAGTAGTTTTCGAGATTTTGCGAGACTAATGCACGGCCAAGTCGCTTGTCCAACAGGAAACAAACTGTGCTATCCGTACACAGGTTCCCACCAGTACGAACTGCTAATAATTCAGTATTCTAAGTTCCTTGAACAGTTCTGTCAACGATGCACATATTGGAGGGAAATTTTAACAAATGATTGGCACATTGCACCTTTCTTCTGAAAGAGCTGCAGGACTTACACTAGTGCCATCTTGTGATGCTCTTGGAAGGTCCTTCGAAACCACTGAGGAGTTAGCCCTTTTGATATGTAATGCTACATCGCACATAGCACAATTCTAGCAAAAAAGGACGGCTTTTTTTTTCAAATAATGGCACTTAGCACCTTTCTACTGATAGGTATCCATTTATGTTCCTACTGCTATTATTACAGTTACTTATTAGCCAACACATAGCTCATACAGGTAATTGAATCAATCTATGGGCGTCAGCATTGCACGGAAAAATATGCGGTCTTTAATTTCGGGGGCTAATCAACTTTTAAACCACCTACGGTTTAACGTATAATCAATCCCAAAAGTCTAACCTTTTATACTGGGAAATTCAAAGATACCGAGGAAGGAGGACACACCACAACCTTCCCCAAATGGGCGGAACACGTCTCAGTCCCCATAACGGTAATTAATTCATGAAACCAGAGCGGGACTCACGCCAGTCCTCTGTGCGAATACATTTGCTCCCCAATTCCAACGGCGACATAGATCCGTCATATTCTTGCCGTTGCAACTACGCTCATAATTGAACATTCCTGATCATATTCATGGTAAAATCACTATTACTCCTCGCTTATTTCAGTGGTATCAATCAATATTTCTCCTTTAAAGCATTCCGTGAAGAACAATTACTCCTTTAAGTCGTTCTTACTCTTCCCACAACTAACTTTACTTTATCAACTCAACAAACAACTCATCTGTCATGTACATAACAATTCCACACTTTATTTATCTTTAACTTAAGGGATTCCTACCCTTATCACAATAAACTGGGTATCTATCATTTCACAAATTCACAACTTTCAACTCGTCCTGCTAAACATCAATTCAAATCCGTTTCCTACACAACATTTTACACATATTTTATCATTTCCCGCTAACTTGTGACATATCGGTTTTAAGGATGCACGACCCCCAAAAACACTTCATAATGTAAAAGTTAGTACTCACATAACAGGTGGTTTCCGCCAATGGTAATGGATCTTTTCGTCCACCATAATGGTATTTTAACCTTCCATACTCAACATTGCGACACTTTTCACATACGTTTTCATTCCGCAATTTACAAATTTTACACACATTTCCATTTCACTTGATTTCCCTTTCTTAGGGCATTTGAACATATTGAATTATAATTATACACTTACAAAACACTTATAAACCACTTATAAAATGTATTTACACAAAATTTTCACTCTGACATGAAACAATGCCTTTCAAACACATGTGGTTATATTTCCGTAATTCACTCCTTTCACACTCTCTTCATTCGTCACATCCAAGAATTGTAGGTATTAGCGTATTTCTACCCTGGTCCTAACATCTATTTGAACGAATGAGAGTCTCTGAACTCCTACCCGTCGGTTCCCTGTTCACCTCGGTAAGTTCTATTTCCAATGTCTATATTCTGGTTTCTATCGGCACTGACTTTACTTGTACTGGCGCGATGCTTTTCGCTGCGGCTACGTTAATGTTCTTTTGCCCTGTTACTCTTTAAACAACGTTCCTCTAGAACCGCAGTCTAGTCTTGAACTGGCACTTCGCAATGCGTGGTCCTCACTCTAGTTCCACGTATAAATGTTTATCACTTGAAATCCTCACTAGGATTCTTACAACTTAATGTTCTGAAGTCTAAAACTAGCTACGATCTGTTACTGCTAATATTGACAAAAGAACAAACGTTTGGTGCTTTTCAGTCGGTCAACACGAATATACCCAAATAGAGCTGGGTTATGCCCTAATCCTGAAATAAATTACATAATATTAATAAATACACTAGGATGACCAGTTTCGATCGTCAAGAGATCATCATCAGATCCATTACACTTAGGCTATAACATCTAACCTTGAGACTACAGGTGAAAAATATATACAATATGTACAATTATTTAGTTGCAGTGTTGGTAATGCAACAGTCGGTGTATGCTAAATGTGGTATATCTAATGTTAGGTGAACTTCTAAAATAGAGATAAAAATCAGGAATTTGTCTGTTAGGGGTGATTATATGGTTATACAAAATCAACTATGGTTATACTGTAATAATACAGGCTTATACTTATCGGGTTGTCTCCTTAACTGGAACTTGAAGCAGTTGCGTGTTCACTTAGGCACCAGTTATGGTCGACTACCCCGGGTGTTAACTGGGTGGAACTGGGTTTTCCCCTTCTCCCCGTTCAGTTGATATGTTCTTTCTGAGGTCAGTGCCATGTTTATTTGTGTGACGTTGCCAAATCTAAATTTATGCTAATGACTACAGGATTCTGCAACTATTAAAGACCGTGGAACTATCTTCGCCACGCGTGGATTAAAAAGCCATTCAAACTAAGCGGTACACAGTCTATTGAAGACGTCCCGGCACCTTTAATACTGCCGCGGATACCGGCCTAGGTTTATTGCAGAAAATGTAAAAAAGCGAAGGAAGCTTGTAGTTTAACGTGACCGTTAATCTCGCGATCATAAGCCACGGGACCTCCGTTTTACGTGGAATCCGAACCACAGGACATGGCATTTCACATCGAAAATCTCACATGCAGTGACCGGGAATCGAACCCGGCCCGCCTTGGTGAGAGGCATACAGCTTTACCGCTGCGCCACCACGCCCCCCCCCCCTCCCCCCACAGAAAATGTACATAGTACACCTGTTCCAAATAACATTTACCTATAACCACCGCTATTTCCCCCCCCCCCCTCCTTTTTATCTAGCTTGGCTGTATTGCTAAGTTGTGTCCTGTTTTCGACAGGGAGTGTTTTTTAGTAGAGCGAAAAGGGGTGAACTCTCCATAAAAGTGTGTTCATTTAGATTGTTGGGATTGTTTTGTTTGGCTAGGTGAATTTCGATTGCTTCCTTTATGTCGAGAGCTCTGCCCTTCGATTCGTGATGAATTATTTTTAGGTCAGTCTCGATTTTAGTAAAGCTGTGCCACGTGTCACACATATGCTCGCATACGGCTGAATGTGTTCCGTATCTTATCGCATTCCTATGTTCATTATAACGTGTATCTACTCGTCTTCCGCTCTGTCCAATGTAATTAGCTTGACAACCAGTGTCTTGGCATGTAATAGAATATACCCCTGACTTTGAATACGGGTCTTGTTTATTTAGATTACTATTTTTCAGGTGCCTCCCGGTCGTATTATTCGTTGTGAATGCTATTTTTATGCCTAGCTTGTTGAATAGATTAGTGATTTTATATGTGTTCTCATTCATATAGTTGAAGCGCGCGAATCTTTTCTCATTAATGTCCGGTTTTGGAATCATTTACCTTTATTTTTATGTTTGGCTACAATTTGGTCTCTTTTGCTTGGTGGGAAATTGTTTTCCTTTGCTATTTGTTTAATGGTTCTTATTTCCTTATTATAATTGTCTATTGACATGGGTATGTTTAAAGCCCTGTGCACCATTGAATTGAACCCCGCTAATTTATGCGTACTGGGGTGATTAGACTGATTGTCGATTGCATGCGAGGTTTGTGTGGCTTTTTGGAATATGGAGTATGAAAGCTCGTTGTCTTTACGTTCTATAGTTATGTCGAGATAATTTATTTTTCGATCTGTTTCGGATTCCTTAGTCAATTTGATTGAGTGGGGTAGGCCATTAATAGATTGGAGAATTGTTTCTTCGCTTGTTAATTCAGTATAGTAGATGCAAATTACATCATCTACGCATTTTTCCATATTACTATTCCCTTTGTTGATGTCTTTTCTAAAAACTCATTTTCTAGTGCATTAATGAAGATGTCAGCGATTAATCCGGTTAGTGGTGATCCCATCGCTAATCCTTCTGTTTGTGTGTACATTTTATTGTCGAATTGAAACACGTTTTGGCCGAGGACGACCCTCAGTAATCGCACAATCTCTTCAGTTTCTTTTGCCGAATTGTTGGATTTTAAGTTATTTTCGATAGTGTTGATTGCATCATTAATAGGAAAATTGGTGTACTTGTTAGTTAGATCGAAAGATACAAGCCTCATGCTTTGAGTGTAATTGTTTTCGCCCTCTCGTTTGAGAATTTTTTGGCTTCGTTTGTGGCAAGATTTTTGGTTAATTCCCTGTCATCTGCTGGGAGCTTGTGACTGGCTATCTCGATATCTGTGATTAACTCAGGTCCAAGATGATGTTGTTCTGGCCCAGGAAGTCCAGTCCGATGATCACTTCGTTTGATACATCAGCCACGAGCACTGGATGCTTCACCGCCCGTCGACAAATGACGAACTCCAGTGATGCTTCGCCATGTACCGGTGCAGTTTCTCCAGTCGCGGCTATTAGTTGGAGGTTCCTTTGTGTGGGTTGCACTCTCCACTTCGGGATCAGGGTGGGATTGACGATGGTCCTCGTTGCTCACGTGTCGATCAGCATGGGCCAGCTCACTCCGTTGACGACTCCGTCGACCATCAGGCTGCTATTGTCCCTCCGTAACTTCGTCACACGGACTTGGATTGCCGGGGCTTGACAACTGTCACAAGCCAACCTTTGCCCCCCAAGGCTGGCTAATACACTTTTCCCTGGGCCACGCGGTTTTCAGACGACTGATTTCCCTACGGATACCCTTGGTGGCGGCGATCACCGCAGTCCTTGCTCAGGTGGCCTTTCTTACCGCGGTCCAGCAGGTCCGTAGTCCTCTTCTGGGCCGCCTCTCCATGAGTCTTTCGGCTGCGTCGTTGTTGGTGGTGCCGCGACTATTGAAGAACTGGCCTAGCGCCTCCATCAATTCATCGGCCAGGGGCTTGGTCTCGTTGGTTTTGGCTGGTACGTCGACGTCCACTTGACGCACCCGCGCGTGCATTCTAGATGCCTGCTTTGCCGTCTCGAACTCAAGTGCGTGGCTCAGCGCATCTGCCAGGGTCTTATTGTGCGCGAGTCGCAGTGCCTGTTGAGTGTTCGAGTCCCGTAGCCCGTCGGTGAAGGTCTGCGTCGCAATTTGCTCCAGAAAGTCGGCCGGCGCTGTTGGATAGGAGAGTCTTACGAGGCGTGCGATGTCCGTCTCAAACTCGTGCAGGGTTTCCGCGTTCTATTGTACCCGGGTCCGGGGCTGCATCTGGTAGGCCTGCTGAAGAAGGCTATCTCGATATCGGGACTCCATATGGGCGATTAGTGAAGTGTAGTCCTGAGATTCAGTCGGGATGGCCTGAAGGAAGTTAAGGGCATCCCCTCCCAGTGCTACAATGAGAGCTGTAGCCTTTTCCGTGTTGTTCCAGTTGTTTATGGAACAGGCCGCCTCAAACTGACGTAAGTAAGTACTCCACGGGACCTTTCCGTCGAAGGTTGCTCTGTCCCGTACCTGAAGTCCCGGTGTAACTGTGGGCGGGCGTCGGCGCAGCTCGGCAACTTCCTCTTGTAGGGCGTTGAATCTCTCTTCCACCCCCGTCGGCGGGCGTCGGCGCAACTCTGCAAATTCCTCTTGTAGAGCGTTGAATCTCTCTTCCACCCCCGTCGGCGGGCGTCGGCACAGCTTGGCATTTCCTCTTGTAGAGCGTTGAATTTCTCTCCCACCCCCGTCAGCGGGCGTCGGCGCAGCTCTGCAACTTCCTCTTATAAGGCGTCGAACTTCTTTTCCACTGTCGTGACTTCCTCACGTAGGCCCTGGCAGACGGTGTTGACTTCCTCCCGCAGACCCAGTTCTAATTTCTTCAGGTCCTCTGTTAACTTATTCTGACCGTCTTACATCTTCTTCAGGCCGTCCTCTAATTTGGAAGTTAGGTCCTCAGCTAAATTGTTCTGACCGTCTTCCATCTTCTTCAGTTACTCCGCTAACTTATTTTGACCGTCTTCCATCTTCTCCTGGCCGTCTTCTAATTTGGCAGTTAAGTTTTCGGCTAAATTCTTCTGGCCGGCCTCCATTTTGGTTTCCATGCCACTTAACATTTCTAGTAGTAGTTGTATTTGCGCATCCATTTTAGTTGTTTGTCTTGTAATGGGCATGCACTCACAGGAGAATTAGAGAACTGTGGTAAAATGACCTGCTCGAGTTTTGAACCAGGACCTTCAGGTGTTGTGTTTGTGCTTCGGTTCGTAATCCGGCTTTTGACACCAGTTGTTACGTGCTACCCCCCTGTAGCACCTTCGTTAGTTGGATCAAAGTAGGTAAAGCACAACACAAATGGTCCTTTAAAGAAATATTAGCTTTATTGCAGGTCTAGAAAGTTACACCACACAATAAGCAAATAGAAGCAATTAGCAGTCTTATTCAAGTTTGCTCCTTGCGGAGAACACTCACCCCTTTCACTTCTCAAGCAGCTAATCCTCCACTAATTAGACCCGTCCTCGCTAGAAATAACCATAACTCCTCCTCAAGTTCACAAGCCACAGTCTGTCACTCGCTGTTCTTGAATACTACACACTGTTTCGCAATTCACACGTCCCCGTAATACCACTATCGCACAGGTATAGACACACTCCTCAAAACTCAGTCCGTTCCTCGCTGGCCAGGTCGCTTTATATAGCGGGGCTGGTGACTCAATGGATGCTTCCAGAGCAGACCAGGATGCACGGTTACTCGAGAATTCCATTATCGAGTGGGCCGCGAAGGTTCGAGACGGTCTCTTTGTTACTGCCTGTCTTCTTGTTGCGCAAACCGCTGGTTAATACAGAGGCAGGGGGTAGCCCGGGGCGGGCTGCGAATCACGCGGCGAGGTGATGAAGCAACCGCGCAGCCGTAACACTAGAATATACTAAGGTGGTAGGATCATTTATTCAGTGTTTATGGGTTCATCTATATTCTTCAACGTATTGTTTCAGGAAGTATCTGCGTGCTTCCTTTTTGAATTTGTTTAAGTTTACAATTTGTCTCAGTTTAGGAGGTAAGTTCTTATAAGATGTGCAGGCTGAATAGGAACTACTTTTAATACCATATCAAGTTGTGTTTGTTGACTCCATGTATAACTGGTTTGCGTATCTTGTGTTATGGGTATAAATGTCTTTCCTGCATTGAAGTTCAGTATTAAGACTAATAAGACCTTGTTTATATCTGAACATAAATAAAGCTTCAGAGTATTTGAGCTGGCTGCGTAATAGCAATATGTTTGTCTCCTGAAATACTTGTACAGTTGATTTCCTAAAATTGTAACCATACATGATTTTAATTGCTCTTTTTTTTGGAGTACTTTGAGCTCATTTATTCATTCCTGTGTACATTTACCCCATATTATGTTCATGTACATAAGGTGAGAATGAATAAGAGATGCATATATGCTCCTTAAATGTTGATTGCTTATTCCATTCTCCCTCAATCTATTTAGAACACCAATTACACTAACAATTTTCTTTTTCACATTTGGGACATGTTCATTCCAACTTAGGTTATTGTACAAAGTTAGGCCTAAATATGTGTACTGTTTCACCCGTTCGATGGGTACTGCCCCCGTAATTGAATTATATAGAGACCACGGTGGCTATATTGAAATTTATTAGGAGAGTTATGGTTGTCATAGTTATGACGTGGGTAGTCATGACGTAAGCACGGATGACGTAAATGTTATGCCAGCAAGCTACTTGAGCTGAGATTCTCAGTGACGTCAGCTTTTAGTCGAGAATGTTCCAAGATTTACGACGCAGTCGCGGGAAACGAGGAATTCTGCTGAGGAAGAAACTATGCTATTGGAGGAGAGGCATGAACCAATGAACGATAGTTTAAAGGAAGACGGAGATTGCTGAAACTATGGTATTTTTATTACTTTTGGAATGCAGAATTGTGGAAATCCATTTGCAGTAAAGGCATTGATTTGGAATTTTGGTGAAATTTATTTTCAGTTTTTGAATTTTGAAAATCCGTCATGTATTAACGAAGTTGGAAGTTTTAGCGATGACGTAGTATCACGCTTTGGAAGGGATGGAAACGCCCCTCGAGAAGTTAATAAAAGGGCTTGCGCAGAAGAGAGGAGCCTCTTTCGTTCTCTGATCATTCTGAGATCTCATTCTCAGATCATCGAAGTCTATTGTGAAAGTTCTTTTCTTATACATTCATTATAGTGAGACGTCGAAGTGAACAGCAGTGAAAAGAATCGTCTTTATAACGCGTGGCGAGGCCACTATATTAACGAGATCCAGGTCAAACTAGGTGAAGTTGAAACGGACCTTAGAAAGCTTCTACAAGTTTAGCTTCGAACAGTTAGCGGTCACCGATAAGATAATGGTATTGTGCAGTGCTACATGCAGTTATAGAGAAAAGCTGAACAATTTCGACCGATTAGTTTAAAAGATATTAGCAGTTATATACGACTGACAAAAGTGATTATCTCGCCACTAGAGAAGCACTTTTGTATAGCCAGAATCAACGCAACGGCTGACGCTGCGAGTGGAATAGAAAGACTTCAGATTGCTTGGTTACAGAACGATACAGTATAATGGAGCAATTGAATACGGCAGTTTGTTCTTCTGACACTACAACCGAAGAGCAGATGGAAGGCTAAAAGGGCTTATTGCAATTGGGACATACTTCAACGGAGTAAGATAGCGACATGGAACTTCGCTAATTGCTATTCCACAAGAGCGAACATGCGGTGAATACCATCTACACCCATGTTTCGTAATTAAAGGCTGAATACCATCGAACAGCCATAGAAACAATTTCATACTCTGAATATGAATAATTTCTTCGGAAATTTCTACAAAACTTCATGGCGATTGTCTACTGGAACTTCAGGGAATTTTTCAAGAGAGGTCAGGGATATCCCGACTCACAAAGAAGATTATTGCCGGAAGGATGTCTATTCGTCTTCAAGGAGCAGAGCGATTCACGGAGAAGGAAGCAGTTCGATTCTCCGAGGGTGCTATTTCCTATTTCGAGGATGGAGCTCAACTTTAACGTGGTGAAATGGATCCATCAGCAGTCTTCTTTGGGGAATTTTCCTCTGGAACGTCAATCGGCAGATAAGGTAGTCGTGAACGTTTATTGTATTTGAGTTTACTAATAATGTTTGAGCAACCATTTTTCCCATATTTTTATCCTCATGTTTTTTGCCCTATTTTCTTGTTGAGATTCTTATTCTCAGTACACCTTGATGAGTTTTGCATTTTTCGACGATTTATTAAGACATTGTTATGTCATGGGCATAGTAAACGATTTTGAATCAGTTGAGACTGATATTTGGATTTTTCAGTAATTAATATTTTTTTTGTAGTCACGATTTGACTGTAAGTTAATGATTTTTATGGCAGATTTAAATTCAGACAGCGTGTCACTTTATTAAAGTAATTCTACCCTAGTTTAATTACTTTGACCAATTTTCTGTCATCATCAAGAAGGAAGAACATTTAAATGATTTTAGAGCGTTAAAATCTCTTACGTTGTCGACGATCTTGGAAATACTAGTCGTTATTTGAATTGATTGCAACACAGACATTTATCGTCAGTTATGAATGAACATTGCATTATAGACACTTTTGTGAAAGAGTAACTTTAATAAGGAATTTTTGAATGCATTAAAGTCAAGTACTTTTGTTAGGAGTTTTTCTCAATTAGAGATTTATAGAACGATGTTTGCATTCCCCAGTCTAATTGGATTCTATTCGACTACTTTGCATTTTAGTCGCACTTTATTTGAAGATAGTATTTTTATACTGCAATTTCTTTTAAGATGTTAATCTTAAATTTTGATAGACCAGACAGGCGTATATAAGCGTATTCACTATTAAATTTGTTTGTGATTGGCAAATTTTGACTTCATTTCAGTTCATGAATGAAATCCACGAAGGTTAAATAGAAAAACAGTTTTGAAACAATTAATGATTATAAAAAATTTTAAGTGGAACTATGAATGTATAATCGCTAGTGCAGCGCGTGTTGAAAGTCGCTGAGGTATAATGCCCTTGAATATGAAGGAAGTTCCCACAGGAATAAATGTTAAAGAATTATTTGTGGAAGTTTTGTAAGTTATGTGGAAGTTTTTAATGCCATATAGATTAATATATGATGATTTTGGGCATATTTTTAATGCAGATTGTGCATTAACTTGTTAGCGAAGGATTTTCCGCTGGAGTAAGATTGTTATAGTTCGTTGAAAATTAATCAAGTGAGTTACTGTTATAATTAACACGAGTTTTGAAAGAATTTGAGATAAGATTTTGAATGAAGGTTGCCGTCACAAATCATTATTAAAAACTTTATTAAACCAGATTGTGACACTAATATGTATAACTAACCTTCATTGGTCGATTATATTAATCACGATTATGAAAATTACCAACCGAATGAACATGTGGCTAATGTATTTATTAAATTAATAATTTAAACAATTTAAATGTTAATATTGTAAATAATTGCTGTAAATATTTTTGAAAATAATGTGAAACGAGAGTGATGTTAAAGGCGTGCTTATAATATTTTTTTTTGTCTTTGACAAATATTATAAACAATTTCTAATTGTTATAAATAATTTATGTGATTTTGTTATAAACATTTAAGAGCTAATTAAACATTTGGATTGAAGTTAACAAGTTTAAGAAATTAACATAATGATCCAATAGGATGTGAGCAAAGTACTTGAAAGATTTGCGTAAATATAATGTGAGTTGTCTTATAGACATTTAAAAGCTTGAGAGAACAAGCTGTATTCTTACGTAACATAGCATGTGAGAAGGGAGTGCATTTGACCAGTATGCAACAGGCTGAGGGTGGCCCGCAGCTGTGCCATCATCTGGTTCTCAGAGAGTGAGGTCGTACACACTCTGGCCTTGCGACTATAAATACCATTCTCATGTTTATTAAAAGGAAACCAAATGCTCTATATATGTCACACCCTGACGTCCTTCTCCAATCCAATAGTGTTATGAATATTACGTTATTTGGAGCTCGTGGGAGCTAAAATGTTCGATATCATGTTGTATGATAATTTTTGCAAGTCCTACTGGAGGACGTAGTCAGATTGACTTGGGCTACTGATAGCCACGTTGTTTTTGTTGTGTTAGTAAAATCAGACCCTTTATTAGAAATAAAGCTTTTGTACAGTTCAAAGTTCTCGTCTTCGTTTTTGGTTCATTTTTAAATGTCATGGTGGAGGTTATTGTGTGAACAGACTTTAGTGATCCTGTTGTCAACTCAAACCCCGAGATAATTAAGAGGTAAGTAACGGTAAGTATGAACCCCCGTCTATTTTGGTGTGTTCCACAATGATTTCCTGTGAATTTCTGTGCTCTTATCTCGATAGTATCTGTCAGTGCCATTTTCATTGATGTAACTGTGCCGGTGCGATGGATAATTGGCAATCCGATTGAGGGGGCGGATATCTGACAGCCTACTATCCAGGTAAACGGGGACAGAAAGATTGGCGACCCAAGAACGTGGGGCTGAGTCAACAGAAAGATTGGCGCAGTCAACGTGTGGGGCATGTTCAACAACACTGGATCACCAGGTTGAACAATAGAAAGATTGGCGCACCTAAAACGTTGGGGCTCGATTCAACAAAACTGGATTACCAGGTTGAACGCCAGTAAGAGTGGCAAACCTAAAACGTGAGGTTCGATTAGACTCAAATAAAGAGGTTGATTCTTTGTTAGATGTCTAGGCCAACTGTAGTATTTAAGAGTGTGATTATATAGGAATTAAATGTTGTATTGTATTAGGAAAATTACACTCAGAAAAGATCAGATCTTATACAACTTGAGAAAGGTTAAATAGGCTGGAAACTTAGAAAAATCGCCTATAATCTGGAATCTTATTTTATTTGACCGGCTTATGACATTTCAGTCATATTAAAGATAAAATTAATTATTTGGATTGTAAATGTAAATTATTTGTGTTAGGATATTTTAAAATGAGCCAAAGAAATTTGAACATGTGCTTGAGTTTGTTTCAACATGAAGTATCGTCGAAGGTTAATTATAAGGTAGTTATAAGTTAGATTTAAGACAGAAAATTGATCAAAATTATATATGGTGAAAAGTGTTGCTCAAATGTCGTTATTTTGCTCTTTTGATGTATGTCCCTACAGCAATCCATTTTTGAATAATATTGTAATGGCAGATGAAAGTTTGAGGTTGATGCTAGAGGAGATGTCTGCTAACTTGAAAGCTAGCATGAACAATAGTATGAAGCAGATGCTGAATGAAAGCATGAAGGAGAATAATAATCGAATGGAGGAGAATGTTAGTAATTTGTCTGCTAATTTGAATGCAAGGATGGAGGAGAATGCTAGTACTTTGTCTGCTAATTTGACGGCTAGCATGGGTGAAAGTTTAAAGGTTCTTCAGACTAGTGCTGCTAATTTGGAGGATAATATGTCGCGTTTACAGATTAATACCCTAGGAATTGAGAATACTGTAACGGACATGCGCACAGAGGTGTCTAATGTCCATAAAGATGTGTCTATTGTGCATAAAAGTGTTGATGATGTTAAATTTGATGTGTCTAAGGTACAGAAAGACCTTACAATGTTAAATCTAGATGTAGCTAATGTCCGAGGGGATATTTCTTGTGCTAGAGCCGAAGTAGTTGTTGTCAAAAACGATGTTGCGACTGTCCAAGACAAGGTCGAGGAAGTCCAAAAAGAAATTCAAAAAGCTAGAACTGATGTATCCAATGTTCAGGTAGACATTAATAACATTCATGCGGATATAACTGAGGTGCAAAGTGACATAACTAAGATTCAGGTAGAGGTCAACACAGTTTTCGTAGATATCACTAAAGTCCAAACTGATGTAAATAAAGTCAGGGAAGAAATCGAAAACTCAAAAACTCTTTGTACGCGTAATATAACCGCATTAGCGACTAGACTAGTTGATGAATCAGTTAGAACAACAACGTCTTTAGCAGAGTTGAAGTATGATGTAGAGGTCATGAGAACCCAGGTATTAGACCACAATAGAGTATTAAAAGAGGATATCGAAGTAGACATAGCAGAAATGTTAACAGCAAACGTAGCGGTATGGAAAGACGAGTGGAATAAGTCAAGTGGGGAACATGTAACCCAAATTCAGGAAAGGATTGAAAGAAAACTTGCCAGTACGCAGATAGAAATTAACAATGAAGTAGTACAGATTAGGAAAGATTTAAGCGTCAGGATAAATTCGCTATCCGAAAAACAAGTTGACGATAGAACACAACTAGATCAGGATATGCAAACTTTAAAATCTACATTAGAGGATCAAATTCATAAAGTTGTCTCGGATGTAAATGAAACGACGAGTAAACTGAAAAATTTGAAGTTAGGAGAGGCTAGTTTAATGCAGGACTACAAAGAAGAGATAATCAAGAAAGTCTTAACAGAAATCACCGACAAGGATACAGAAGGCTTAGCTTGCGAATTGAATAGGAATTATACTAGAAGACATAACCTAGAGCCAGAAGAAAGAGACGTGACTCCTGAAGAACGTGTATCCAGATTCAGAGAGGAGGATGACGAGAGGAATATGGAACCTGAGTGGAACTATCGAGATAGTGGGAAAAACTATCCGGATTCATATCCGAGGAACGTGACGGTCATCAGGAATTTCGAAGACAAACCACAAAAATTCAGTAACACTGATAGTTTGACACCTATAGAGTATGTAAGGAATCTCAAAGATTATTTCATCGAAGCTCACATTCCCAGAGAGAGAGAGATGAAGATAGTAGAGAGATATCTGATTGGAGGACCCCTTGAATGGTTTTGCGCATTTAGATACACATTCAGTAACTTTGACGAGTTTGCAGAGGCATTAATCAAACGATTTTGGTCCATAGAAGCGCAGAATTCGTTAAGAGCGGAGGTGTATTCAAGAAAATACTCAGGTACTCTTCCAACGAGGTACGCTGATTTCTTTACGAGTCAGTTGTCCCGCTTGAGATTTTTGCAACCCCCATTGTCCACGGAGCAACTAATAGATGCGATTTCTCGTATGCTGCCAGTTGAGGTGAGGAGACTTATAATTTCGTCCAACATCAGGGATTTATCCAGCATGGATGAATTACTGAGAAGATTAGACTACACAAGTCCAATGCCTAACGTAGTCCAGAAAGGTCAAAGGCAGGAGTTTAAAGAAATCAATACGGTATACATGGACCAAGTCCAACAAACTGACAAGCCAGAGCAGGAGAAAACTGACAATGTAGGTCCTCACAGGAATAATCAGTTTAGAAATTACAGATCACAAGGTTACCGACCGTATCTACAGAGAAGAGGTTGGAACTACAACCGAGGAAACTACAATGGAAGAGGCAGATATTACAACAATAATGGGTATAACCGTAACTATAATAGGAATAACCAAAACCAAAATAGAAACCAGAATACTCAAGGTCAGGTTATGACACCTGATCAGTATCAGCAAAGAGAAAAGGAAAGCCAGCAATACTTAAAAGAATTAAGGGATAAAGAAGCTGACAATCAAAAGAAAAGGCAGGATGTTGTAATCGATCCTGGACCTTCTACGAGCCAGCAGAACTTAGAAAATAGAAATACTGGTCAGAAGAGAAAGTAGAGAGGAAAGAATACATTAACCACACACAACCCAGAGTAGAAGAAATTTATGATTAAGGAACATAGAGGAAATATCATACTAGAGTAAGCCAGTAATAATTCAATTTCGTGTTCAAGAGAGTTGAGATACTTGTAACATTGAGTTTAAAAACAATTTGCAACTGTTTTTAAAACGTGGTGAGAGGAGAATGCCCCCGTAATTGAATTATATAGAGACCACGGTGGCTATATTGAAATTTATTAGGAGAGTTATGGTTGTCATAGTTATGACGTGGGTAGTCATGACGTAAGCACGGATGACGTAAATGTTATGCCAGCAAGCTACTTGAGCTGAGATTCTCAGTGACGTCAGCTTTTAGTCGAGAATGTTCCAAGATTTACGACGCAGTCGCGGGAAACGAGGAATTCTGCTGAGGAAGAAACTATGCTATTGGAGGAGAGGCATGAACCAATGAACGATAGTTTAAAGGAAGACGGAGATTGCTGAAACTATGGTATTTTTATTACTTTTGGAATGCAGAATTGTGGAAATCCATTTGCAGTAAAGGCATTGATTTGGAATTTTGGTGAAATTTATTTTCAGTTTTTGAATTTTGAAAATCCGTCATGTATTAACGAAGTTGGAAGTTTTAGCGATGACGTAGTATCACGCTTTGGAAGGGATGGAAACGCCCCTCGAGAAGTTAATAAAAGGGCTTGCGCAGAAGAGAGGAGCCTCTTTCGTTCTCTGATCATTCTGAGATCTCATTCTCAGATCATCGAAGTCTATTGTGAAAGTTCTTTTCTTATACATTCATTATAGTGAGACGTCGAAGTGAACAGCAGTGAAAAGAATCGTCTTTATAACGCGTGGCGAGGCCACTATATTAACGAGATCCAGGTCAAACTAGGTGAAGTTGAAACGGACCTTAGAAAGCTTCTACAAGTTTAGCTTCGAACAGTTAGCGGTCACCGATAAGATAATGGTATTGTGCAGTGCTACATGCAGTTATAGAGAAAAGCTGAACAATTTCGACCGATTAGTTTAAAAGATATTAGCAGTTATATACGACTGACAAAAGTGATTATCTCGCCACTAGAGAAGCACTTTTGTATAGCCAGAATCAACGCAACGGCTGACGCTGCGAGTGGAATAGAAAGACTTCAGATTGCTTGGTTACAGAACGATACAGTATAATGGAGCAATTGAATACGGCAGTTTGTTCTTCTGACACTACAACCGAAGAGCAGATGGAAGGCTAAAAGGGCTTATTGCAATTGGGACATACTTCAACGGAGTAAGATAGCGACATGGAACTTCGCTAATTGCTATTCCACAAGAGCGAACATGCGGTGAATACCATCTACACCCATGTTTCGTAATTAAAGGCTGAATACCATCGAACAGCCATAGAAACAATTTCATACTCTGAATATGAATAATTTCTTCGGAAATTTCTACAAAACTTCATGGCGATTGTCTACTGGAACTTCAGGGAATTTTTCAAGAGAGGTCAGGGATATCCCGACTCACAAAGAAGATTATTGCCGGAAGGATGTCTATTCGTCTTCAAGGAGCAGAGCGATTCACGGAGAAGGAAGCAGTTCGATTCTCCGAGGGTGCTATTTCCTATTTCGAGGATGGAGCTCAACTTTAACGTGGTGAAATGGATCCATCAGCAGTCTTCTTTGGGGAATTTTCCTCTGGAACGTCAATCGGCAGATAAGGTAGTCGTGAACGTTTATTGTATTTGAGTTTACTAATAATGTTTGAGCAACCATTTTTCCCATATTTTTATCCTCATGTTTTTTGCCCTATTTTCTTGTTGAGATTCTTATTCTCAGTACACCTTGATGAGTTTTGCATTTTTCGACGATTTATTAAGACATTGTTATGTCATGGGCATAGTAAACGATTTTGAATCAGTTGAGACTGATATTTGGATTTTTCAGTAATTAATATTTTTTTTGTAGTCACGATTTGACTGTAAGTTAATGATTTTTATGGCAGATTTAAATTCAGACAGCGTGTCACTTTATTAAAGTAATTCTACCCTAGTTTAATTACTTTGACCAATTTTCTGTCATCATCAAGAAGGAAGAACATTTAAATGATTTTAGAGCGTTAAAATCTCTTACGTTGTCGACGATCTTGGAAATACTAGTCGTTATTTGAATTGATTGCAACACAGACATTTATCGTCAGTTATGAATGAACATTGCATTATAGACACTTTTGTGAAAGAGTAACTTTAATAAGGAATTTTTGAATGCATTAAAGTCAAGTACTTTTGTTAGGAGTTTTTCTCAATTAGAGATTTATAGAACGATGTTTGCATTCCCCAGTCTAATTGGATTCTATTCGACTACTTTGCATTTTAGTCGCACTTTATTTGAAGATAGTATTTTTATACTGCAATTTCTTTTAAGATGTTAATCTTAAATTTTGATAGACCAGACAGGCGTATATAAGCGTATTCACTATTAAATTTGTTTGTGATTGGCAAATTTTGACTTCATTTCAGTTCATGAATGAAATCCACGAAGGTTAAATAGAAAAACAGTTTTGAAACAATTAATGATTATAAAAAATTTTAAGTGGAACTATGAATGTATAATCGCTAGTGCAGCGCGTGTTGAAAGTCGCTGAGGTATAATGCCCTTGAATATGAAGGAAGTTCCCACAGGAATAAATGTTAAAGAATTATTTGTGGAAGTTTTGTAAGTTATGTGGAAGTTTTTAATGCCATATAGATTAATATATGATGATTTTGGGCATATTTTTAATGCAGATTGTGCATTAACTTGTTAGCGAAGGATTTTCCGCTGGAGTAAGATTGTTATAGTTCGTTGAAAATTAATCAAGTGAGTTACTGTTATAATTAACACGAGTTTTGAAAGAATTTGAGATAAGATTTTGAATGAAGGTTGCCGTCACAAATCATTATTAAAAACTTTATTAAACCAGATTGTGACACTAATATGTATAACTAACCTTCATTGGTCGATTATATTAATCACGATTATGAAAATTACCAACCGAATGAACATGTGGCTAATGTATTTATTAAATTAATAATTTAAACAATTTAAATGTTAATATTGTAAATAATTGCTGTAAATATTTTTGAAAATAATGTGAAACGAGAGTGATGTTAAAGGCGTGCTTATAATATTTTTTTTGTCTTTGACAAATATTATAAACAATTTCTAATTGTTATAAATAATTTATGTGATTTTGTTATAAACATTTAAGAGCTAATTAAACATTTGGATTGAAGTTAACAAGTTTAAGAAATTAACATAATGATCCAATAGGATGTGAGCAAAGTACTTGAAAGATTTGCGTAAATATAATGTGAGTTGTCTTATAGACATTTAAAAGCTTGAGAGAACAAGCTGTATTCTTACGTAACATAGCATGTGAGAAGGGAGTGCATTTGACCAGTATGCAACAGGCTGAGGGTGGCCCGCAGCTGTGCCATCATCTGGTTCTCAGAGAGTGAGGTCGTACACACTCTGGCCTTGCGACTATAAATACCATTCTCATGTTTATTAAAAGGAAACCAAATGCTCTATATATGTCACACCCTGACGTCCTTCTCCAATCCAATAGTGTTATGAATATTACGTTATTTGGAGCTCGTGGGAGCTAAAATGTTCGATATCATGTTGTATGATAATTTTTGCAAGTCCTACTGGAGGACGTAGTCAGATTGACTTGGGCTACTGATAGCCACGTTGTTTTTGTTGTGTTAGTAAAATCAGACCCTTTATTAGAAATAAAGCTTTTGTACAGTTCAAAGTTCTCGTCTTCGTTTTTGGTTCATTTTTAAATGTCATGGTGGAGGTTATTGTGTGAACAGACTTTAGTGATCCTGTTGTCAACTCAAACCCCGAGATAATTAAGAGGTAAGTAACGGTAAGTATGAACCCCCGTCTATTTTGGTGTGTTCCACAATGATTTCCTGTGAATTTCTGTGCTCTTATCTCGATAGTATCTGTCAGTGCCATTTTCATTGATGTAACTGTGCCGGTGCGATGGATAATTGGCAATCCGATTGAGGGGGCGGATATCTGACAGCCTACTATCCAGGTAAACGGGGACAGTACATTGCCAATTTTAACTATGTTGCAAGTGCTTGAACTGTAAGCTGGTTTATGAAATAGCATGTATTTTGTTTTTGAGCGGCTTATGATTAATTTACATTTTGAAAGCCATGTTGTTAGTATATTTAGATCCTTTTGCATGTTCTCCATAATCGTTTGTCCACAGGCGCTCTCGTAAAGTAGAAATATATCATCTGCAAATAGAAATATTTTACCAGTAAACTCTAAACAACCTATATCATTAATACATATAAGAAACAGCAATGATCCGAGCACTGTCCCTTGTGGGACGTCGCATTTAGCATCAGAAATGGACTCTTTAGTTTTATTAATATTAACATACTGCTTCCTGTTAGACACGTAGTTTTTAAACCACTCAAAGTCTATTGCTCTATTTTCCTGCATTTGATAGTTTACTAAGCAACAAGGTATGGATAAAAGTGTCAACTAAGCAACAAGGTATGGTTAACAGTGTCAAACGCCTTAGCTAGATCTATAAATAGTCCTGCTGCAATTTTATTGTTGTCTAATGCTTTATTTTATGTAACTACAGCGTCACTACTATTTTGACGCGTAACTGTAACAGTACCTTTGATAATATTTTGGCAAGTAAAGGTACGTAGGTACTTTTGAAAAGTAACTTGCCTAACCCCGCTATATCCCTAACTCACCACCCAGCGTGCTGGGAGAAAGTGAAAGCGCTGGCCGCCGGTCACAATTTGCGGGCAAAAGAAGCAAACGTTTTAATGCGTGGATCTCGAGAAGAAAAGATTTACATCCATAGTTACTGTTTATAGTGGGAATAATAAATCTCTCTGTGTATAAAAATGAAATTTTGCCCTATTTTTATGAATTTCCACGGGGTTTAGCGTTATTCACGCATTTCAGACCGTTTTATGACGAATGTGCGCAAGAATGAAATTTTTGACTGTTTGTTTGCACGCCTATAATTCGAGAATGGCTGGGTGAATCAACGTAAAATTTAATATGGATATTCATCACAGGCCAGGTACCAATCTCTTACCCAACCCTTTACCATACCGGTCATAACATGGGGCTATGGGCGGAAACCCCCTCAAAGTACGTGATAAATAGACGAAATATCAAAGTTATCTTAGAACGACGAGACAAAGCTCATTTTGATCCCCTCAACGTGAGAAACAAAAACATGGAAGCTACTCCTCAAGCCACGTTTTAAGGCCCTAGAACCAACCGTTTCCGAGATATCTCAAAAGAATCCCCGCTGTTGGTGGTCACAACTTAAACGTTGGTGGTCTTTGGAGGTCTCTTCCTGCCAATCGGTTAGACTGTTGTTAGAACGGATTGCACCATCAGTTTTGGATTTGGCGAGATCAATAAGTTTGGTCCTATGATTTTTTGTCGTATCTTAGTCGTTTATACCTTACACGGAGCCAGATTTTGATATTTGTAATTTCTTCTACATGTTTAACAGTTATTTCCCACGCTTAACTGATAGCTACATACTCCAAACTTGGAAAGCCAGTCCAAGTTGTAAAGCTCTACAACTTTGACCCAATGCCTTTCTGTCCTATCTCCATCAATCACACCTTAGATTACGCTAAAACGTAGATTTTGAGTCATATTTGGTATATATTTGTCACATTCTTTTTATGTGTTCTTACTTGTAAGGCTACAACAATCGTGTAATTGGGCAGGCGCTTTGGTGTATCCAACTGCCACATGCATGCCAAATTTAATTATTCTAGCCATCCCGTAAGTGTGTCGAAAAGGTAGATAATATGTGAAGAATGTGCAAATTTTCGCACCTATCATATATCTACAGGCCGCATGTGGAACCTATCTATAAGAATTCTAATCTACCGCCTGATGAGCTAGAAACGTGACATTTGGCAAACTCAAAATGGTGGACGTGACTTAAAACTTGATGGTATATTACTGCTAAACAGTAAGACTAATCTAAAAAAGATTACACGATTTGCACGGGATCGGATTTACGAGATCTACAAGTTTGGCCCTATGACTTTTTGTTGTATCTCAGTCGGTTATTATAGCAGATGACCTCGTAGTTCCACCCCTTAAATCAACAACAATCAGTCGGTTATACCTTAGCCAGAGACAGATTCTTAGCTACAGCTTCCAAACTTGGCAGCCCAATTCAAGTTGTAAAGCTCTGCGATTTCGGTCATATGAATCTCCATTGATTATCCCTTAAATAGCGCGAAACCGTAGATGTTTCGTTAAATTTCAATTGTACAATTCCGAAATGTAAATAGCTACAGTATTGTAACGGATCTTACGTCCTCTACAAAGGCTCCCATCCAGGGCGACCAGACGTCCTCTTTTTCGCGGACATGTCCTCCAATTTACGTCTCTGTCCTCTGTCCGCGAACAATTTTTAAAATTGTCTAAATATCCTCCTTTTTATTAATTCGCTATTCATTTGGTATATATACATATATATATATATATATACATTCGTATGAATGTATGTTTTAGTTTTTCGCAGGTTATATTGGCGCCATGGCAATAGTTTATTTTTTTACCGATGTGCAGCGCTACTATTTTTGTTTCCGGTCTACGCTGGGTTTGGGAATGTGTTTCAGTGTTTGAGCTCCGTTGAATGGCAGTCTTGTGGCGTTGTTGTGTTTTTGCTAGTTTAAAATTTTCTCGCATTCAAGATGCCTAAAAGAAAGTGCAAGTTTACAGATGCTTTGAAAACCAAATATCCTGCTTTCAAGCTCGGACGTAATGATTTTGAGGCAGAATGTAAAATTTGCCCAACTGCAACTTTCGTCTCGGTAGCAAATCATGGATAGTTCTATAATTTATTGTTTTGGTTAATAAATTACAAATATTAAAACAGCGTTATTTATATAAAATTTTCATTTAATTTCGTAGGTTCTCAAGATTTGGATAGCCACATTTCTTCAAATAAACACAAAAAAAAGGATACAAGGCTGTGGCAGTTCGCAAACTATAGACAAGCTTTTTTCCACATCAACTACAGCATTAACGAATCGCGTTTTAGCTGCGGAAGGAGCATTAGCATTCCATACCGTTCGTCATCATTCCTCCTACAGATCAATGGACTGCACACCCAAATTAAACCAGACAATTTATTATGATTCTGAAGTGGCCAAAAGAATTTCTTCAGCTAGAACCAAAACTGAAAGTATAATAAACAGAGTAATAGGCCAACATGCTGTTGATATTACAGTAGAATGTATGAAAGGTATATCTTGTTATGGAGTGTGTACGGAAGGAAGTAATCATAGAAGTCTGAAAATGTTACCTAGTCTCATTCAATATTTCGATTATAAACTAGGTGGTATTATAACTAAGGTTGTAGAACTGAAGACAACTCCTAATGTGAAGGCTGAAGTATATTGCAGGGTATATTAAGGATACCTTGTCTAGTTTAGGTATTGTAGAGAAATATGTGGCCTTTGCTGGTGACAACACGAACACTAACATTGGTGGTTTAAATCGTAGAAAGGGTAAGGATGTTGTCAATAGGAATATGGTAGGTATAGGTTGCCCAGCTCATATATTGAATAATACAATTCAACATGGAACTGATGTTTTATCTGTGGACATAGATTTCTTATTGTTAAGTTGTATAATTATTTCTCAATTTACACTGTAAGAACTGAACAGTTGAAGTGATATTGTGAATTTGTTGATACCAATTACAAACAATTACTCTCCCACAGCAAGACAAGATGGCTATCTCTGTTCCCCGCTGTTGAGAGATTATTGGAAATGTTTCTTCCCTTGAAGTCTTACTTCTTGTCAGTGCCAAATCCTCCAAAACTTCTGATTTTTTTTGGAACTCGTAACTTGAGTGAAGCTTATTTGTGGCACCTGCATTATGTAATGTCAATAGTTCACTCAAAGACTTTGATATTAGAGAAATAAGAGAGTTCTGTGTTAAAAATCATGAATGTGTTGGAAAGTGTCAAGGTTATGCTTCAAAATAGATATGAAGGTTCTTTCATTTCGTTGAAGGTGAAAGATGTAGTAGAAAATGTTCGAAAAGAGGGGTATGATAAGGAAGCAGATTTATTTATGAATGAAGCATTGATGTTTTATAAAGTATGTTTGGAATATTTGACAAAATGGGTAAAATATCTTGATGATTTCAGTTGTTTCATGTGGATGAGTTTAACTTTATAGAATATGGAATACACTGATGTTGAAAAGAGTATTATGTATTGTGCCCTTTTGGCACTAGGCGCAATGGATTCGAATCCCGAATTACTTGTGAGTATGGAAAAGTTAAACCCTAGGCTCAGAAGATTCTAAATGAAGACTTGAGTGAAGAGATTGGAAATACATGCAGCTGGCGAACTCGCATAGGATATTGTAAGTAATAACTCAGATAATACGATATGACGAAGCGAGGTTCAGATTAAATTAAATCCAAGTTACGATATGTGAGGTCATGCATGAGTAACACAGTGATTCTACGAACTGCTCAGCGATTTGAAGAGCTATTAAAGTCTAGATAAGCCCGGACTTTCTTTAGTGACGAATAGCGTCGAACTAACGCAGGGAACCCCTGGATGAAAGCACATTCAGCAGTTAACGTACTGATGTAATTCGTGGGAGGAGCCTATAGGAAAGGAAATTGCAAGTATTTCATGAACTGCGCAAAATTAATAAAATATGAATATAGGCTACCACAGTGGTGGATAATTGAAAAGAGAATTTTAGGAAGGATAAAACTGTGTAATAATTGGATAATTAAATACTGCCGATTCAGAGCGCGGATGAGCCTGGCAAAGCACAGTTTGGCGTAGAGATATCTGCAGACGTCATGAGTTTTACACCGCCCACGTTATGCAAGCTGCACTTTTACGAATGTTTGAAGAAAATCTGAGCGATCGGAATTGGATTAGCAAAGGATATTTAAATGTTTTTCAATGCACTGCGAGCATTGGAACAGATACTAAGTTTAAGGAAGATGGAATGGACTATCTTTTTAGCCAAATCAAATATACAGGGTGATTCACCTAAAACTTGCACTGTAAATATTTCTGAAATGGAAGGTGATATTGATATGCGGTTTTAACCTAATGAAATTGTAACCAAGGGCTCGTATTTGTAGCTGATACACTGATATTTATAATTTTTAGAAAGTGGTTTTATTTACAACAATTACAATTTTTTAAATGGAACAATACCCATTGACATTAAAAAAATAAAAGTAGAACAAATTAGAATACCAATGGTGTTTTGTGCACGATTCTAGTGCAAGTAGTTTACGAGATATTGATTGTTATTCGAAAATTGTACGCACTAACAACCAAGTGCTTAGTGGCGAGGTTACGATGTTGTTATGTTTGTTGAGGTTGTGGTTTGTGTACACTGAGTGCACTGCGACTTTCCAGTCAGTTATTGTGTGATACTTCAAGTAGTAGGACGTGCTTGCAGGATGAAATTTACCATTGCAGAAAAAGCCGACATGCTCATGGTTTATGGCGAATGTAGGAAGAATGCCGTTCGTTCTTGTACCGTGTACGCGGAAACATATCCCATTAGACGTCAACCATCTCGGCAATTATTTGTGAACCTTTTCAATCAATTACGGAAAGTGGTAGTATAACGCCTAGAAAACGTAACAGAGACAAACAAGTGACTGGAGAAGAGGGAGAAATTAAGGTTCTGGCTGCTGTTGCAGTAGATCCACAAATTAGTTCCCGTGCAATTGCACATGGAAGCGGCATGAGTCAGGCAAGTGTACTACGCATTCTCCACCGTCATAAGTTCCATCCGTATCACATCTCTCCCCATCAAGTGCTGCATGGTAATGATTTTGAGAATCGTGTTAACTTTTGTACATGGGCATTAAGACGTGTTACTCCAGATTCGTCATGTATCTTGTTTACTGATGAAGCAACATTTTCTAATCATGGCCAAGTCAATCTTAGAAACATGCACTATTGGTCTGTTGAAAATCCCCGTTGGCTGCGTCAAGTAGAACGACAGCGTCCATGGAGTGTAAACGTCTGGTGTGGAATAGTGAACCATCACTTCATAGGTCCCTTTTTCGTAGAAGGAACACTGAATTCGTGCAAGTACCTCAACCTCCTAACAGACCATCTTCCACAGATGTTAGAAGCCGTTCCGCTTCAGACTAGGAGGAACCTGTGGTATCAACATGATGGCTGTCCGGCCCATAGTGCACGAATTACTACAGATTATCTTCACGGATTGTTTCCAAATCGTTGGATTGGACGAAGGGGACCTGTACTTTGGCCGGCCCGTTCACCAGATTAGACTCCTTTAGACTTTTTCTGTGGGGGGAGCTAAAAGACACTGTCTACAAGGACATACCAACTACACCAGATGATATGAAACGGCGTATTACTGCTGCCTGCGCTGAAATTTCCTCTGAAATGCTAGAACGTGTGCAGCAATCTTTACATAGCAGACTGGAAGCTTGTATTGAGGCTGGTGGTCGTCATTTTGAACACAAGCTTTGAGGGTACACTGTACTTGTCATAAACCACAGATTTACTTCATTCACATTTGTTTTTCTTTAGTTTGTCCTAGGCATTGTCCCATTGTGTACAAATAACAATATCTCGTAAACTACTTGCACTAGAATCGTGCAAAAGACACCATTGGAATTCTAATGTGTTCTACTTTTATTTTTTAATGTCAATGAGTATTGTTCCATTTAAAAAATTGTAATTGTTGTAAATAAAACCACTTTCTAAAAATTATAAAAATCAGTGTATCAGCTACAAATACGAGCCCTTGGTTACAATTTCATTAGGTTAAAACCGCATATCAATATCACCTTCCATTTCAGAAATATTTACAGTGCAAATTTTAGGTGAATCACCCGGTATAGGCCGGGGAGCCAGAGCAAAAGTCAGTCATTCGTGAACCTAGGAAAGGGTCACGCTGGTTCAACAGTCCATCGAGAGCCCGGGAGGGGCACGCTACGCTACGTAAAGTCGATCTGTAACCACAGAGGGAAACGCTACGCAAGTCGAGGCCCGAGTAGGTCATCACGTCAGTACGCAAGTCGAATTTTTGCCCCTGTGAGGGAACGTTATAGTAAATCTTTGAGCCCTGAGAGAGTTCATGTTTGTTGAACATCGAAGACTGGTGATAGTTATATACCGCAAGCCGCGAGTTGGAAGTTACAGTTCGAAACAGAGTGAGGTCTTCAGAAATAGGCAATTATATAATAATCCCGGTGAGGATTACAAGTTATAAACAATTATTCGTGGGACCTGAGTTAGGACCACATATTGTAAAGTTATTCGAATGGTAATACCATATAGGGCAAGTTACTAGTTCGAGGCTAGGCTACGGTTCTAAAGGAACTTTTATGTAAGTAGAACCGCGATGAATGAACGTTATTGTAGCAACAAGGAATAAGTATCGCGCCGACATAAGTAAGTTTCGCGCCGATAGAAACCAGAATATAGACTTTGAAAATAGAACTCACCGAGGTGACTAGGAAACCGATGGAGTTAGGAGTTCTGAGACTAGCATTCATTCAAGTTAGATGTCTGGGACAGGGAGTAGAAATACGCTAATACCTGCATTTCCCGGACGAGACGAGTGAAGAAAAAAGTGTAAAAACGTGTGTAATAGACAGGACTATAACCACATGTGCTAGATAGTATAGAAGCAAGGCATCAATGGTATGTCGAAAGTGAAATTTGTATATTTTTACAGTGTTAAGATAGAAATTTTAGAAGTGTTAACGTATGTGTTAAACATCCTAAGCAAGGATGATATCCAGTGTAGGCGTATATTTTAACATAGGAAGTGTCTTACAAATGAATCATTCACCCGAACAACTTTGTAACCAACAGTTCTGTTAAAAGAGTGTTAAGGTTGGAACAATGTTGTCACTGCTATCCTACATGCGATGGGAAACTTTATTCTTGTTGGAAATAACAGTTGGCACCATGACGAATATTTCCAGCAAGAATAAAGTTTCCCATCGCTTGCAGGATAGCAGTGACAACATTGTTCCATCCTTAACTCACTTTTAACAAAACTGTTGGTTACAACGTTGTTCGGGTGAATGATTCAAATGTGTATTAAGTATTGTCAAAAAATGTGTCGTAGTGAAAGTTATAAAATGGTGTTCTAAGTTCATATGAAGATGGATGAAAGGTTCAAAAATCATTGGCGGCGTCCGCCCACAGATATGTAAGTAGGAAATACTTCATTATGAATATTACTAGGGATCGTGCACTCCTGATGTACATGTCTCAGCATGTGGAGGGTAAAAGAAGGTTTAAATAATTGTGTTTAAATGCTTTGTGTGTGTAATGTGTACTTGAAAGTGTATTATCAAAAGACAGGAATATTTTAAATTGAATAATATGTTGTTAAATGTTGAAAGAAGCCATTGTAAATTCTGTTTGTCGGATAAAATGGACGGCCTGGAGAAAATACTGAATTCTTTAAATGAAAGGGTTTGAAGGCAATATATGTTGATAAGTTACCGCCGAATGGGTGAAAAGGTAAATGTAGAAGCAAGTGATTTTGCGATGCCAATTAAGGAGGAATCATTCGTTGTCGTAATTGTCGAGACAATACTATGATGGTCCAAATCGTGGTGCGTCTTGTGGGCGTTTTGGTGATGATATGTGTATTTCGCAGAGGAGTCAGTGGTGTTTCTCGCCCTTGGTGCAATAGTTGTATTCTGCAGAGGAGTCAGTGGTGTGTCCCACCCTTGGTGCGATAGTTGTATTCCGCAGAGGGTTCAGTGGTGTGCCCCGCCTTTGTTGCGATGATTCGTCGAAAAACCCCAGAACGAGGTGTGTCCCTTGGGTGGATTGTATAAGGTGCCGTAGGTAGAGCACATTTTATTGTTGTTAATAGTTAGTTAGTTAGTTAGTTAGTTAGTGAAGCCATGTGGATTGGTCCAAGTGTCGAATCCATACCTTTATATGTAAAAAGGAGAAGAAATAATGCAGTCTTTAGAATGGATTTGTAAAGAATTTTAAAGGGTTAATAAGACGTTGGGCTGTTACAAGGTGACGCAAGCGCGAGTGACCACTAGTCACGCGAGCATGAGATCACGGCTGACGCGGCGATAAGAGGCTAGCGCATGATTATTAATAGAGCTGGTATTTTTTCCGTTGTGAGTGACAGAGAAGAAGTTTCGGAAAAAGATCTTTTTCAGCGATAAAAATGACAACGTAGGAATGACGCAAGAAGAGAAATAATTAAAATTAAGCCATTTGCAAGCATTTAATTAATAAAATGAATCCGTCACTGTTGATCATCCTGGGAAAGAGATTTTTGTGTGTGGAAAAAGTTTATAATAATTGCACAGGAAAGAACTGCACACGCGGCATGACGTCGATAGTTATTCCCCGAGCCAAAAGCTAGCAGAGAGGGAAAATAAAACCACAATACCCACGCATCTGAGGAGTCCATTTATTTAATATCTGGAATTGTGTGATCGATTTTCGTGATTAGAAGAACCCTTTTTTACATTTAAAACGAGAGCTTTTAGGAGACATATTTTTCAGAATTATACGACAATTATTTTAGAAGTTAGTGTTGGAGAAGAAACAAATCTGATCTTTTTGTGGCGGATTTGAATATAAACCCTGGACGCGCCTGGAAGAGTATGCAGTATTCACCAGACCGTGATAGGTCGTGTTACTCTGTATCGCAGACGAGCACCCCGTATGGGAGTCGCCGTCTAGTATCGTCAATAGTATCGCCGTGCGAAGACGCATCAGAATCCTAGTTATAGGAAATATTTCATCAAGCTTCGGACTTTATAAATTTCGCCAGTACGGTCAGAGTCATAGACGGTGGACTTAAGCAATTACCGGCGATAGGTACTCGAAGCTAAATAGTTCAGTTAAAGAACCGCAGCATCCTAGGATTTCGAAGTACCCAAGAACAGTGAACTATACAATTCTATCTCTACGTTAAATAACCAGATCAGGGTAAAACGTGATAGTAACGCCTAGTGTTCCTGAACTGAGGAGACTAGAGCGGAGTGCGATAGAATTTAGGAATCGAGATTCCAGGCTTTGTCTATGTGTAGACAAATGAACAGTCAGACATTGGAATTAGTCCAATAGTTAAAGAACCGCAGCATCAGAAAGTAAAATCCACGTGTGGATTACCAGAGAAGGAAATTACTAGGTCGCCGTTACATTAGTTCGAGCGATTCTAGAAGTAAAACGTCAGTGACAGACTTATATTAAACGAACAATTTAGCGTCAAGCAAAATACGATATCGTGCATTAAAATCATTAAGCCGATAGTCAAACCCGGAATAAGAGAATCAACCGTTCCAGTGAGGGTAGTTCGATCGAGACTTTCAATTATCCCATCGGATTAGGAAGCCGACGTAAATAAAGTACAACCCTTGGAAACGGGAAAAAATAAGGAAATCACGTGTGTTAAGGCAAAGTGATAAAATTTTATGTAATTCAAGTTTAGTGAAAATTCTGAGTGTAATATATCTTTTTAGTGAAATTGTATTTGTTTTTAAGTGAAAATGAATCCCAAAATGGTATTCTTTAGATTAAATGTGATCAGTGTATATGTTTTATGTGATGTTAAAAAAGTGTTACCAAGTGTAGATATGATCATGAATATGGCTTAAGAAGCAGTAAGTGGGTGAAATGTTTCATCGATGGAGAACTCGGTCTCTGACCGGAAAATCATGTGAGTACTAATTTCAGTATTATGTGTTTTGGGAAGATTTGCGTAAAATCCTCAGAAGTGGAAGTAGGGATGTTTGAAAACATGTGAAAAATAGGTTGCGCGATCTGAACGATTAATTTGATTGAAATATAAGTAATTTGAAGTATTAATGAATCCCTTGTGGAAAATATTCAGTGGAATATCAGTAATATGGTAAATAATATAATTATGGTAAAGCAAGCGCGATAATAATAATAATAATTAAATAAATTAATTATGTGATGAATTTCATATTGAATAAGTGGTAGCTGCAAGAGCTCCTTAAATGAATTGTTAATATGTTGTGGAACCAATAATGTTCTTTATGTTATAAATAATTGTTGTTGATGGAGGTTAGGGCAGAATATATTATTTTCGAGACGAAGATCAAATTTTGATTTGTATTCATTTATTTATTTATTTATTTATTTATTTATTTATTTATTTATTTATTTATTTATTTATTTCTTTCTTTCTTTCTTTCTTTCTTTGAAAGGCAACTTGGCTATTTTATGTAATGAGCGCCATGTCGCGCAATTGAAATAATTTTTCACGCTAGGAACGCGTTGAAATGCTCGGTTAATATAATTATGAGGGACAGTTAGTAGCGGTAATGAGTTATGTTGAATTGTGGTACTATGCTATACTGGAAAAGGGTGCAATTTATGTTGAATTATGAGCGCTGGTTGCGTACTATACCTTCCCTAAGTCGCTAATGTTGTAAGTCCTCAAAGTTGGGATACGGTTCCCGAGGCAGTTTTAATGGATTGAACTCAGAGTCTCCCACGTCGAAGCCCCTTATATATTTGTTGTTTTATGGATTCTCTTACCCGCTAATGAGGACACTTCATAATTATACTTCACCGAAGCTAAAAGAATAGGTCTGTAGAACCTAATAATATCTTGTTGTTAATTTGTACTATAAGCCTTGTCTTTCAAAAGAAATGCATTAAAGCAGCTGGTAGTAAACACTGTATAGCCCGTCTCTCGAGGGAGCGAGACGTTGGGTCCCCCTCCTTCCAAAGCCATAAATCAGCCAAGTATTGAGACAGACCCTTACATACTCTCTTATAGAGAAAGGTCAAGAACGAGCTGTCTGGTTCACGTTACACGGATGTGTTTAAGATTGTTTTAACGACCCAGTATTTGAACTGAGGTCCTTTTATGTTCATTATTATCGCTTGCAGAGTTCAGATCGTTGAATCCTTAAGATATAATGGTCTTTGAAGAAAATATAATAAATTCCCTAACTTTATTAGTAAATGATTCAGTTGATTCACGAGTTATGATGAAAATGTTGAGATTTTGGGAGTAATCTTAAGTTGACTTGGTCAGTAGTTTTCTATAACTCGGGGTTGCGCAAATTTTTCCCAATCACGGTAGTGAGTTGGTAGCTTGAGAAGAGAGATGGTAACAAATGAACATTGTGGGAGCCCAAAATAATTAAATAGGAGCCATACTATAATATTGTAATTAAAGCTAGATATACTCATGTGAAAACTAAATGGTGTGTGTTTAATTGTTAACACGATGCATGTAAGCTTTACCGAGCCATTTGGATCTCGTTTTTAAGGAATTAGGATTTGTGTTATATGGGAGTGAAACTCAGATGAAGTTTTTGTTTGGATTTTGGATAACCATTAATTATTATTTTGTGAATATTTAATTTGAATTCCTTGTTCATCTTTGGACAAGTGTGAAGTGTAGTGTCAGTGTTTTATGTTTATTTTGTAGCGCCATATTTTGAATAATTAAATGTTTTGATAGTAGGATTTTGATTTTGTTGATTTTTGGAAGTGTATCCTATGCTTAATCCAGAGTGTGTAAGTCACAGAGTGGGAGAACATACCATGAACCCCGATACTCCCAATTGAGCACTGTTGGTGAATTGTGATTTGCATATTTCATTGTTGAAATGGGCACATTAGTTAGTTCGTTCCTATTGTCCCTCGTGGAACATAGGGCATCAATGAAGAATCTCCATCTGGTCCTGTTTGCTGACAACCTCTTCACCTCGCTCCAGGTCTTACCTTCCTCTATAGCCTCCAAGTGGACAGATCTGCGCCACGTTTGCTTGGGTCTCCCTCTCCTCCTCGTACCCTTTGGGTTCCGATCTAGTGCCTCTCTCTCAATGGCTTCATTTCCTTTCCTCAGTGTATGTCCGATCCATTTCCGTCGCTTAATTTGTATGGCCATCTCCGTTTCACCCGTCCTTCTCCAAAGTTCTTGTTTGGAGATTACTTCCGACCAGTAGATGTTTAAGATCTTTCTTAAGCAGCGGTTGACAAAGGTCTGCAGCCTGGAGGTGATTTCCTTAGTTATCATCCAAGTCTCAGACCCATATATCAGATCGGACCTGACATTACTCCGGAAGATACGAAGTTTGGTCTTCATGGATATTTTTCTGTTCTTCCACACCGGATAGAGCCGCACAAAGGCACCGTTTGCTTTTTGGATACGTTGGGAGACATCCTTTGCCGCTCCTCCATCTTTGGTCACCACACTGCCCAGGCTAGTAAAGCTATCGACATCCTCTATAGGTTCATCCTTGAAGACAAATGGGTCAATTCTGTTAGTGTTAGTTCTCAGGGCCTTGGTCGTTTTAGAGTTTATCGTTAGCCCCACCTTTTTCCCTTCTACAACCAGGTCTTCAAGCTTTGCTTGCATTGCACCGTGTGCCTCAGACAGGAGACACAAATCGTCAGCAAAATCCAGATTTTCCAGTCAATTTGTGAATCACCATTGGATACCACGTTTCGCATTTCTAGTCACATTTCGCATCACCGCATCAATCACAATCAAGAACAGGGTTGGCGACAGGATACAACCTTGGCGTACTCCTGAACATACAGATATAGTCTTAGATACACGGCCCTCATGAATGACCCTGCATGTGTGCTCCCGGTATGTTTCTTGAATGAGGCTAATAATCTGTGATGGCACTCCATAGCGCTTCACTTCCTTCCACATGGCTTCTCTATTGATCGAATCGAAGGCTTTCTCAAAGTCAACAAGCACTGCAGAGGCGAGATGACCATTCCGCACACTGCTCCAGAATTAACCTCAAGGTGTTTATTTGGTTGACACACGAACGATTTTGACGAAAACCTGCCTGTTCTCGTCGGAGCCTTCGGTCAACATATTCTTTGATTCTGTTTAGCAAAACCCTCGTAAAGACTTTGCTAGGGATTGAGAGAAGTGTAATGCCTCTCCAGTTATTACAGTTTGACGTATCTCCCTTCTTTGGCAACTTCACCAGCAACCCATATCTCCAGTCCGCCAGCATTTCTCCATTTGTCCATACCTTCTCAAATAGCGGCTGCAACATATTTGCTGTGGTGTCCATATCAACCTTCATGACTTCTGCTGGAATATTGCCAACTCCTGCTGCCTTACCAATATGCAACTCTCTCAATGCTCGTTTGATTTCCTCCACGGTGGGTATGCAGCTTTTAATCCTTGGATCATGCTGGATCTCTTCTTCATCTCCTCCTTCTCCCTCTTCTAGTTGATCTTCCAGGGAGCGGTTTAAAACTGCACAAAAATGTTTCTGCCATCGCTTCAGTTGATCCTCAGGGTTTGTTTCTGACTGGCCGGTTTCTCTGCATCTGCTTTCTTACCAGTACTAGGGTGATTGTATATAGTTCTTTAAGATTTCCCTTCTTAGCTGCCTCTTCTGCCTGTTTAGATAGGTCATCTATCCAATTTCTTTGATCTCATCTTGCACCTCTCTTAACTTCCTTGTCCTTTGCAGCATATTTTGCTTGTAATTCTGCCTTTTTTGCTCGTGTCCTACATGCGTTCATTTCCTCCTTTATCTGTTTCCTTTCTCTAATGATATCCCATGTCTGTCCAGTCATCCATACTTTTTTCCGACTATCTTTGAAACCCAGGATGTTTTCACTTGCTTTGGTAAAGGCAGATCTAATTTTCATCCAATTTTCCTCAACAGTTTCATCCTCCACCTGAGCAAGTCTTTGGAATCGAGTCTTTAACTCTATCCTAAAGGCCTCCTTCACCTTTATGTCTTCGTTTAGCTTTCCCACATCATACCGGTTCCTTTTCTTGTCCATCCTCCTTTTCTGTGCCTGAATCTGTATTCTGAAGGTAGCCACAACAAGGTGGTGATCACTGCCGATGTCCGCACCTCTCTTATTTCTCACATCCAACAAAGAACGTCTCCATCTCCTTTCAATCGCTACATGATCTAACTGGTTTTCTTTCTTATGAACTGGTGATACCCAGGTCACTTTATGGCAATCTTTATGCGGAAATACAGTACCACCAATAATAAAATCATGGTTGGCATAGAAGTCCACAAAGAGTTGTCCATTTTCATTTCGATCTCCTAAACCATGCCTTCCCATAATATGCTCAAGTCTTTCATTTTCCTGGCCCACTTTTGCATTCAAGTCTCCTCCAACTATAATGATATCCTTCCTCTTCTGTTTCTTAATTGTACTGTCCCCGTTTACCCGGATAGTAGGCTGTCAGATATCCGCCCCCTCAATCGGATTGCCAAGAATCAATCGCACCAGCTCAGCTACATCAATGAAAATGGCACTGACAGATACTACCGAGGTTTGAACACAGAAGTTACCAAGAAAAATTATTGTGGAACACACCAAAATAGACGGGGTTTCATACTTACTCTTACTTACCTCTTATAAATATCTCGGGGATTGGGTTGACAACAGGATCCATAAAGTATGCTCTCACAATAACCTTCACCATGACATTTAAAAATGAACCAGACCGAAGACGAGAACTTTGAACTGTACAAAAGCTTTATTTTCAAATAAAGAGTATGATTTTCACAACTCAACAAAATAAACGTGGCTATCAGTAGCCTATGTCAATCTGACTACGTCCTCCTAAAGGACTTGCAAATTATCAAACAATATGTTAGCTCCCATGAGCTCAAAATAACGTAACATTTTAAAACACAATTGGATTGGATGAGGAAGTCAGGGTACGACATATATAGAGCATTTGGTTTCTTTCAATAAACATAACACCTTTATTAATAGGCACAAGGCCGGAGTATCGACCTCGCCTGCTAACCAGATGTCGAGCCAGCTGGTCTACTCCTCAACCTGACGCATGCCCGTCAAATGGGGCGCACTCCTCTCCCCACACTTGCGTAAGAATACAGCTCCTTTTAAAGCTTTAAATGTCTACAAGACAACTCATACATATTGACGCAAATCTTTCAAATGTTTAACTTCCATCCCACTGGATTATTTTAACTATCCTTAAACTTGTTAAGTTATCATCCAAATGTTTAATCAGCATAGTTTAGAGTATCAAACACACTCTTAAATGTTTATAACAAAATCACATAAATTATTTATAACAATTAGAAATTGTTTATAATATTGTCGAAAATAATTACAAAATTTTTAAACACGCCTTTAACATTACTTTCGTTCCACATTATTGTCAAAGATATTTACATTTATTATTTACAATATCAACATTTAAATTATTTAAATTAATAATTTAAGAAATACATTGAACCACATGTTTTATCCGGTTGGTAAATTCAAAATCGTGTTTAATATAATCGACCAATGAAGGTTAGTTATACATGTAAATGTCACAATCTGGTTTAATAAAGGTTGTAATAATTTTAATTATTCGTGACGGTAATCTTCATTCAAAATCTTATCTCAAATTCTTTCACAACTCTTGTTAATTATAACAGTAAATTCACTTGATTGATTTTCAACGAACTATGACAATACACTCTAGCGGAAAATACTTCGCTTACAAAATAATGCACAAACTGCATTCAAAATAGCCCAAAATTCATCATATATTAATCTATATGGCATTAAAACTTCTACCGAACTTACAAAACTTCCACAAATAATTCTTTATCATTATTAACTACTGTGGGAATCTCCTTCATTTATTTAAGGGCATTATACGTCAGCGACTTTCAACATGTCCGCTGCACTATCGATTATACATTCATAGTTCCACTTAAAAATTCTTATATCAATAATTGTTTCAAAACTGTTGTCATTTAAACTTCGTGGATTTCATTCATGAATCGAAATGAAATAAAAATTTGCCAATCACAAACAAATTTAATAGTGAATACGCTTATATACGCCTGTCTGGTCTATCAAAATTTAAGATTAACATCTTAAAAGAATTGTAGTATAAAAATACTATCATCAAACAAAGTGCGACTAACTGCAAAATAGTCGAATAGAATCCAATTAGACTGGGGAATGCAAACATCATTATATAAATCTCTATATGAGAAAAAACCTAACACAAGTTTCATGAATTTAATGCATTCAATAATTCATAATTAATGTTCATCTTTCACAAAATTGCCTAAGATGCAATGGTCGTTCATGACTGACGATAAATGTCTGTGTTGCAATCAATTCAAATAACGACTAGTATTTCCAAGATCGTCGACAACGTACTGGATTTTAACGCTCTAAAATCATTTAAATGTTCTTCCTTCTTGATGATGACAGAAAATTGGTCAAAGTAATTAAACTGGGGTAGAATTACTTTAATAAAGTGACACGCTGTCTGAATTTAAATCTGCCATAAAAATCATTAACTTACAGTCAAATCGTGACTACAAAAATAAGCAAATTACTGAAAAATCTAAATATCAGTCTCAACTGATTCAAAATCATTTAACTATACCCATGACATAACAATGTCTTAATAAAACGTCGAAAAAGGCATAACTCATCAAGGTGTACTGAGAATAGGAATCTCAAACAAGAATATCGGGCAAAATATACATGAGGACAAAAATATGGGAAAAATAGTTGCTCAAACATTGCTAAGAAACTCAAATACAATAAACGTTCACGACTACCTTATCTGCCGATTGACGTTCCAGAGGAAAATTCCCCAAAGAAGACTGTTGATGGATCCATTTCACCAAGTTAAAGCTGAGCTCCATCCTCGAAACCAGAAACAGCACCATCGAAGAATCGAACTGCTTCACGAAGACGAACGACATCCTTCCGGCAATAATCTTCTTTGTGAGTCGGGACAACCCTGACCTCTCTTGAAAAATCCCTGAAGTTCCAGTTGAAAATCGCCATGAAGTTTTTGTATAAATTTCCGAAGAAATATTCATATTCAGAAAGTATGAAATCATTTCTATTGCTGTTTGATAGTATTCAGCCTTTACTCACGAAACATGGGTGTAGATGGTTATTTACCACATGTTCGCTTGCATGGAATAGCAATTAGCGAAGTTCCATGTTGCTATTTTACTCCGTTGAAATATGTCCCAATTGCATTAAGTCCTTTAGCCTTCCATTTGCTCTTCGGTTGTAGTATTAGAAGAACAAACTGCCTTATTAAATTGCTCCATTATATTGTAGCGTTGTGTCACAATAGCAATCTGAAGTCTCCCTATTTCACTAGCCCTGTCAGCCGTAGCGTAGAGTCTGGCTATACAAAGTGTTTCTTCTGTGGCGAGAAAATCACTTTTGTCAGTCGTCTAATTTTGTCAATAACTTCCAAAATACTTCTTCGAAATTGTTCAGCTTTTCTACAGTCCTTACTGTAGTAATGCACAAGAGAATTAGCTTATAAGCGACCGCTAACTGTTCACAGCTAATCTTGTAGAAGCGTTATAAGTGTCGTTTCAACTTCACCTAGATTTACTTCACAGTAAACCTGCACTGCTTGTATGTTCGACTAGTGGCTTCGCCACGCGTTACAAAGACGACTTTTTCACTACTGATTCACTCGACGTTTCACTGAAATGCTTATTTGAAATCTGACGATTGATTTATAATCTGAGAATGAGGAATGAGGCTCCTCTCTTCTGTGCAAGGCCTTTTATGAACTTCATGAGGGGCGTATCTATCCCTTCCATCGCGCGTTACTGCGTCATCGCTAGAAGTTCCAACTTCGTCAATACATGACGGATTTTCATAATTCAAAAACTGAAAATAAATTTCACCAAAATTCCAGAACAATGCCTCTACTGCAAATGGATTTCCACAATTCTGCATTCCAAAAAGTAATAAAAATACCATAGTTTCAGCAATCTCCGTCTTCCTTTAGACTATCGTTCATTGGTTTAAGTCTCCCCTCCAATAGCATAATCTCTTCCTCAGCAGAATTCCACGTTTCTCGCGACTGCGTCGTACATCTCGGAACATTCTCGACTAAATGCTGACGTCACTGAGAATCTCAGCTCAAGTAGCCTGCTGGCATAACGTCTGCGTCATCCGTGCTTACGTCATGACTACCCACGTCATAACTATGACAGCCATAACTTTCGCTATAATTTCCAAAATAGCCACCGTGGTCTCTATATAATTCAATTACGGGGGCATTCTCCTCTCACCACGTTTTAAAAACAGTTGCAAATTGTTTTTAAACTCAGTGTTACAAGTACCTCAACTCTCTTGAACACGAAATTGAATTATTACTGGCTTACTCTAGTATAGTATCTTTTTAAATTTCCAGCATTGAACTTGCCGTAAATGACGTTATTCTCATCATCGTAGAGTTCATAGCAGTTGTTTCCATAGGCGTTCGTAATCCTAAACGGCCCCATGAATACATTTCCAAATTTGGGGTATATTTTCTTGCTCATATCAGCCTTGACAGGTCTGCGTAATAATACAAGATTTCCAACTTGTAAGGGTGCACCAAAGCGTTTTCCAGCTACTCTTTTCAATCGTTTCTCTGCTGCTTTCTGGAGTTGTTCCTTCGCCTTGTCAATCCTCTGCTGCCTTCCTACGTCGGGATCTCTAGGAATGTGGTTGAAAAGATTATCCCACGGCCTTTCTGGGTTTCTTCCAAGATGAAGTCGCATTGGCACTTCTCCTGTGCTCTCCTGCACTGTAGAGTTCAGACATTCCTCTATAAGGGGTACAAATCTCACCCAACCAGAATGATCATTTGGACAGAAAATTCGACAGAATTTTGAAAATTCAGCCATATATCTTTCTGAGGAATTTGATTCTGGGTAACGCACGCTTGAAAATAAGTGCTTAATGCCAAGCCTTTCCATATCCGCTGCAAATTCCACGGATGTAAATTGCGTTCCATGATCTGACAGTAGATATTCTGGTATACCAGCTTTAGGAAATACAGCATTTTACAGTCTGCTTACTACGTTCCTTGTGTTAGCTTTCTGCATGGGACTCATTGTAACAAATTTTGAGAAAACATCCACGGTAACCAACACGTACTGGTTACCCTGATATCCCTTCGGACAGGGGCCAAATATGTCCGTCGCCATAAGTTCGTTTGGCTTAGAAGGAATCATAGCCTTCGGTTTTCCTTTTAATAAAGCAGAAGCATACTTTGCTCTTTGACATTTGTCACATGATCTAATGACCTTGGCAATGCTGGAACGCATGTTAGTCCAGATAAATCTCTCTTTAAGAGTATTAAGAGTCTTATCTAAACCGGCATGTCCAGTTGCGTGATGAGCTACCCACACTAAATTGACAACAAGTTTAGGTGGCACGACTATTCGGAGTTTTGTATGCGCAGAGTCAGCATACTTGCATACGATGTCTCCACTCAAGACAAAGTGTCGTGAATTTCTGCGTGTAACTGCATAGTCAACATCAGTATTGTCCATGTAACCCTTGAGGAACCTGTACATTTTCCTTATTGGAGCGTGTCTCTTCTGTGACACACCGATTCGGGCTAATCTCCTAACGGTTTCTTGATCTTCTTGCTCCAATTGTACATGGTGTATCTGCACATTTTTAATAGGGTTACGTGATAGAGCATCAGCCAGTAAGTTATCTTTCCCAGGCTGGTGGACGATAGTGGCGTTAAACTGTTGGGTGAACAAAGCCCAACGTGTCAATCTATCACTCGACATGTCAGTTTGCAGCATAAACTGTAGTGCTTTATGGTCAGTAATAATGATGACCTTATGTCCCAGGAGTATTTTCTTCCAGGCTTGCAATGCTGTTACAAAAGCTAACGTTTCAAGCTCCGTCGTGAAGTAATTTTCCTCGTGTTTCTTCAACTTCCGACTAGTGAACGCAATGTAGTGCTTGTTGCCTGCCTCGTCTTTCTGGTATAAGACTGCACTAATGCCTACTCTTGATGCATCAGACTCAATATAGAACACCTTCTCAAAGTCTGGGTACTCCAGTTTCACATTATTTCTGAGCATTTCTTTTGCTTTCTCAAAAGCCTCGTCTGCAGCGGTACTCCATTTCCATCTGTTATTCTTCTTGAGTAAGTCATACAGAGGAGCCATAATTTCCGAGTATCTTGGACAGTGGCTGCTAATAAATTGGCATGCTCCTACAAATTCTCTGACTTGTTTCACCTTAGTTGGCTTTGGAAATCTCGTGATCGCATCTACTTTTTTCATGTTTGGATGATATCCATCTTTATCAATAGTATGCCCCAAATAATTTATTTCTTGCTTCAAGAATTGACATTTTCCAAAATTCACCTTGATATTGGCCTCCCGTAAATTCTCGAACAACTTTCTCAAGTGCACTAAATGTTCTGCGGCGCTGGGTGAAGATACGATTAAATCGTCAATGTAGCAGATTACATTTTCTTTCACTTCGTCAGTGAGCTTACTATCAAGTGCTCGAATAAGTGCTGGTCCACTGTTAACCATACCAAAAGGCATTCGGACAAAGACCCATGACGTCTGGTCAAATAGGAATCCAGTGTACTGCATACTATCTTCTTCTAGCTGAACTTGATAAAATGAAGACGTCAAGTCAAGAACGCTGAAACATGCTCTCCCTTTGAATTTTCGAAGCAGATCTCTAATCTTGGGTGGTCGGTCATTTTCTGGAAGAATCTTCAAGTTAATGGTCCTGGCATCGAGACAAAGACGTATCTGACCATTACTTTTCTTCACTACTGTGATGGGGTTTATATAAGACGACGCCTGTTTTTTAATAATTCCGTCTACCTCAATTTTTCTGATTAACCCTCGTACTTCTTGATAGTATTTCTCAGGAATGGGGTATATTCTCTTCTGGTAAGGGGTTTCATCTGTCAGCCTTATCTTGTATTTATAATCCTTAATCAATCCAGGTTTTTCATCGAAAATATCTTGGAATTCCTTTATCAGATCCTCAAATTCCCCCTGAATTTCTTCGAATCCTTCAGTTTTTCTACTGGGTATTTCTGCTAAATTTTCCACTTCATTAACTATAGTATTCAAGATTTCTTCCCTAAGGTCTATTTCCAGACTGTTTTTCACGTCCTGTTCTTCTATCTCTTCTGTGATTATGTACCCATCATTAAAGCTAATACTTCTGTTCTTCATGTCAATAATAGCTCCGACCTTCGATATAAAATCGATTCCAAGCACCATATCAAAATTGATCTTGCTCACTACAATGAAGATCTGTTCATAATTCCTTCCATTGATCTCAAAGTTCAATAACACTTGAATCTTGCACTTCACTGCCTTATCTTGGAATATCCCTCTCACTTTGACGGTAGAAACAGGTAGAACTGTCATGTTCTCTCCTCTTAGCAGACTTTGATAACATTCCTCTGAAATGATGGAGATAATTGCACCAGTATCCATCAGGGCTTTATACTGTTGTCCATCTATCCGTACAGAAATAATAGGTAAGGCACATGGTCTTTCCTCTTTAACTATACCCCTCTCTTCTAGCAAACCTTCATCAGTCACTTCATATATCTCATTAATCGTAATCAGGTGTGGTGTGGTAATGTATTTACAGGTTCTCACTGACGTTGAGAAATCGGCGTTTTTTTTTTGTGTTACCGACCTCAAAATTCTGTTGGCTCGTAGAAGGCCCAGGATCGATTACAACATCCTGCCTTTTCTTTTGGTTGTCTGCTTCTTTTTCCCGTAATTCTTTCAGGTATTGCTGGCTTTCCTTCTCTCTTTCCTGATACTGATCGGGTGTCATAACCTGACCTTGAGTATTCTGATTTCTGTTTTGGCTCTGGTTATTCCTATTATAATTCCGGTTATAATCATTATTGTTATAATATCTGCCTCTTCCATTGTAATTTCCTCGGTTATAGTTCCAGCCTCTTCTCTGTTGATACGGTCGGTAACCTTGCGATCTGTTATTTCGAAACTGATTATTCCTGTGAGGACCTACATTGTCAGTTTTCTCCTCATCTGGCTTGTCAGTTTGTTGGACTTGGTCCATATATACAGTATTTATTTCTTTATACTCCTGCCTTTGACCTTTCTGCACCACGTTAGGCATTGGACTCGTGCAGTCTAACCTCCTCAGTAATTCATCCATGCTGGTTAAATCCCTGATGTTGGACGAAATTATTAGTCTTCTCACCTCAACTGGCAGCATACGAGAAATCGCATCAATAAGTTGCTCCGTGGACAATGGGGGTTGTAAGAATCTCAAGCGGGATAATTGAATCGTAAAGAAATCAGCGTACCGCGTTGGAAGAGTACCGGAGTATTTTCTTGAATACACCTCCGCTCTTAACGAATTCTGCGCTTCTATGGACCAACATCGTTTGATTAATGCCTCTGCAAACTCGTCAAAGTTACTGAATGTGTATCTAAATGCGCAAAACCATTCTAGGGGTCCTCCAATCAAATATCTCTCCACTATCTTCATCTCTCTCTCTCTGGGAATGTGAGCTTCGATGAAATAATCTTTGAGGTTCCTTACATATTCGATAGGTGTCAAACTATCCGTGTTACTGAATTTTTGCGGTTTATCTTCAAAATTCCTAATGACCGTTACGTTCCTCGGATATGAATCCGGGTAGTTTTTCCCACTATCTCTATAGTTCCACTCAGGTTCTATATTCCTCTCGTCATCTTCCTCCCTGAATCTGGATATACGTTCTTCAGGAGTCACGTCTCTCTCTTCTGGATCTAGGTTAAATCTTCTGGCATAATTCCTACTAGTATCGCAAGCCAAGCCTACTGTATCCTTGTCAGTGATTCCCGTTAAGACTTTCTTGATTAACTCTTCTTTGTAGGTCTCCATTAAATTAGCCTCTCCTAACTTCAAATTCTGCAGTTTACTCGTCGTTTCATTCACATCAGAGAAAACTTTATGAATCTGTTCCTCTAATGCAGATTTTAATGTTTGCACATCCTGATCTAATTTTGTCCTATCTTCAACTTGTCTTTCGGATAGCGAATCCATCCTGACGCTTAAATCTTTCCTAATCTGTACTACTTCATTGTTAATATCAATTTGAGTACTGGCAAGTTTCCTTTCAATACGATCCTGAATTTGGGTTACATGTTCCCCACTTGACCTAATCCACTCTTCTTTCCATATTGCTACATTTTCCGTTAACATTTCTGCTATGTCTAATTCAATATCCTCTTTCAATACTTTATTATGGTCTAATACTTGGGTTCTCATGACCTCTACATCAAACTTTAAACCTTCTAAAGACGCTGTCGTTCTAACTGACTCATCAACTAGCCTAGTCGTTAATGCACTTATATTACGTGTACAAAGAGTTTTCGAATTTTCTATCTCTTCCCTGACTTTATTTACATCAGTTTGGACTTTAGCAACGTCTACGAAAACTGTGTTGACCTCTACTTGAATTTTATTTATGTCGCTTTGCATCTCGTTTACATCCGAATGAATGTTATTAATATCAACCTGAACATTGGACACATCAGTTCTAACATTTTGGATTCCTCTTTGGACTTCCTCAACCTTGTCTTGGACAGTCGCAACATCATTTTTGACAACAACTACCTCAGCCCTAGCACAAGAAATATCACTACGGACATTAGCAACATCTAAATTCAACATTGTAAGATCTTTATGCACATTAGCAACATCTATTTTAACATTGGACACGTCTGAGCGGATGTCAGTTACAGTATTCTCAATTCCTTGGGTATTAATCTGTAAACGCGACATATTATCCTCTAAGTTAACAGAACTAGTCTGAATAGCTTTCAAACTTTCATCCATGCTAGCTTTCAAGTTAGCAGACAAATTACTAGCATTCTCCTCCATTCTTGCTTTCAAATTAGCAGACAAATTACTAGCATTCTCCTCCATTCTTGCTCTCAAATTAGCAGACAAATTACTAGCATTCTCCTCCATTCGACTAGTATTCCTAGCTTCCATCTCCTTCATACTCTTTTCTAAGTTAGCAGACATCTCCGCTAACATCATCTTCAAACTTTCATCTGCCATTACAATATTATTCAAAAATTAGACTGCTGTAGGGACATACATCAAAAGAGCAAAATAACAACATTTGAGCAACACTTTTCACCATATATAATTTTGATCAATTTTCTGTCTTAAATCTAACTTATAACTACCTTATAATTAACTTTCGAAGACACTTCATGTTGAAACAAACTCAAGCACACGTTCAAATTTCCCTGGCTCATTTTAAAATATCCTAACACAAATAATTTTACATTTACAATCCAAATAATTTAATTTTATCTTTAATATGACTAAAATGTCATAAGCTGGTCAAATAAAATAAGATTCCAGATCATAGGCGATTTTTCTAAGTTTCCAGCCCATTTAACCTTTCTCAAGTCGTATAAGATCTGATCTTTTCTGAGTGTAATTTTCCTAATACAATGCAACATTTAATTCCTATATAATCACACTCTTAAATTCTACAATTGGCTAAGACATCTAACAAAGAATCAACCTCTTTATTTGAGTCTAATCGATCCACACGTTTTAGGTTTGCCAATCCTACTGGCGTTCAACCTGGTGATCCAGTTATGTTGAATCGATCCCCACGTTGGGCGCCAATCCTTCTGTCCCCGTTTACCCGGATAGTAGGCTGTCAGATATCCGCCCCCTCAATCGGATTGCCAAGAATCAATCGCACCAGCTCAGCTACATCAATGAAAATGGCACTGACAGATACTACCGAGGTTTGAACACAGAAGTTACCAAGAAAAATTATTGTGGAACACACCAAAATAGACGGGGTTTCATACTTACTCTTACTTACCTCTTATAAATATCTCGGGGATTGGGTTGACAACAGGATCCTTAAAGTATGCTCTCACAATAACTTTCACCATGACATTTAAAAATGAACCAGACCGAAGACGAGAACTTTGAACTGTACAAAAGCTTTATTTTCAAATAAAGAGTATGATTTTCACAACTCAACAAAATAAACGTGGCTATCAGTAGCCTATGTCAATCTGACTACGTCCTCCTAAAGGACTTGCAAATTATCAAACAATATGTTAGCTCCCATGAGCTCAAAATAACGTAACATTTTAAAACACAATTGGATTGGATGAGGAAGTCAGGGTACGACATATATAGAGCATTTGGTTTCTTTCAATAAACATAACACCTTTATTAATAGGCACAAGGCCGGAGTATCGACCTCGCCTGCTAACCAGATGTCGAGCCAGCTGGTCTACTCCTCAACCTGACGCATGCCCGTCAAATGGGGCGCACTCCTCTCCCCACACTTGCGTAAGAATACAGCTCCTTTTAAAGCTTTAAATGTCTACAAGACAACTCATACATATTGACGCAAATCTTTCAAATGTTTAACTTCCATCCCACTGGATTATTTTAACTATCCTTAAACTTGTTAAGTTATCATCCAAATGTTTAATCAGCATAGTTTAGAGTATCAAACACACTCTTAAATGTTTATAACAAAATCACATAAATTATTTATAACAATTAGAAATTGTTTATAATATTGTCGAAAATAATTACAAAATTTTTAAACACGCCTTTAACATTACTTTCGTTCCACATTATTGTCAAAGATATTTACATTTATTATTTACAATATCAACATTTAAATTATTTAAATTAATAATTTAAGAAATACATTGAACCACATGTTTTATCCGGTTGGTAAATTCAAAATCGTGTTTAATATAATCGACCAATGAAGGTTAGTTATACATGTAAATGTCACAATCTGGTTTAATAAAGGTTGTAATAAATTTAATTATTCGTGACGGTAATCTTCATTCAAAATCTTATCTCAAATTCTTTCACAACTCTTGTTAATTATAACAGTAAATTCACTTGATTGATTTTCAACGAACTATGACAATACACTCTAGCGGAAAATACTTCGCTTACAAAATAATGCACAAACTGCATTCAAAATAGCCCAAAATTCATCATATATTAATCTATATGGCATTAAAACTTCCACCGAACTTACAAAACTTCCACAAATAATTCTTTATCATTATTAACTACTGTGGGAATCTCCTTCATTTATTTAAGGGCATTATACGCCAGCGACTTTCAACATGTCCGCTGCACTATCGATTATACATTCATAGTTCCACTTAAAAATTCTTATATCAATAATTGTTTCAAAACTGTTGTCATTTAAACTTCGTGGATTTCATTCATGAATCGAAATGAAATAAAAATTTGCCAATCACAAACAAATTTAATAGTGAATACGCTTATATACGCCTGTCTGGTCTATCAAAATTTAAGATTAACATCTTAAAAGAATTGTAGTATAAAAATACTATCATCAAACAAAGTGCGACTAACTGCAAAATAGTCGAATAGAATCCAATTAGACTGGGGAATGCAAACATCATTATATAAATCTCTATATGAGAAAAAACCTAACACAAGTTTCATGAATTTAATGCATTCAATAATTCATAATTAATGTTCATCTTTCACAAAATTGCCTAAGATGCAATGGTCGTTCATGACTGACGATAAATGTCTGTGTTGCAATCAATTCAAATAACGACTAGTATTTCCAAGATCGTCGACAACGTACTGGATTTTAACGCTCTAAAATCATTTAAATGTTCTTCCTTCTTGATGATGACAGAAAATTGGTCAAAGTAATTAAACTGGGGTAGAATTACTTTAATAAAGTGACACGCTGTCTGAATTTAAATCTGCCATAAAAATCATTAACTTACAGTCAAATCGTGACTACAAAAATAAGCAAATTACTGAAAAATCTAAATATCAGTCTCAACTGATTCAAAATCATTTAACTATACCCATGACATAACAATGTCTTAATAAAACGTCGAAAAAGGCATAACTCATCAAGGTGTACTGAGAATAGGAATCTCAAACAAGAATATCGGGCAAAATATACATGAGGACAAAAATATGGGAAAAATAGTTGCTCAAACATTGCTAAGAAACTCAAATACAATAAACGTTCACGACTACCTTATCTGCCGATTGACGTTCCAGAGGAAAATTCCCCAAAGAAGACTGTTGATGGATCCATTTCACCAAGTTAAAGCTGAGCTCCATCCTCGAAACCAGAAACAGCACCATCGAAGAATCGAACTGCTTCACGAAGACGAACGACATCCTTCCGGCAATAATCTTCTTTGTGAGTCGGGACAACCCTGACCTCTCTTGAAAAATCCCTGAAGTTCCAGTTGAAAATCGCCATGAAGTTTTTGTATAAATTTCCGAAGAAATATTCATATTCAGAAAGTATGAAATCATTTCTATTGCTGTTTGATAGTATTCAGTCTTTACTCACGAAACATGGGTGTAGATGGTTATTTACCACATGTTCGCTTGTATGGAATAGCAATTAGCGAAGTTCCATGTTGCTATTTTACTCCGTTGAAATATGTCCCAATTGCATTAAGTCCTTTAGCCTTCCATTTGCTCTTCGGTTGTAGTATTAGAAGAACAAACTGCCTTATTAAATTGCTCCATTATATTGTAGCGTTGTGTCACAATAGCAATCTGAAGTCTCCCTATTTCACTAGCCCTGTCAGCCGTAGCGTAGAGTCTGGCTATACAAAGTGTTTCTTCTGTGGCGAGAAAATCACTTTTGTCAGTCGTCTAATTTTGTCAATAACTTCCAAAATACTTCTTCGAAATTGTTCAGCTTTTCTACAGTCCTTACTGTAGTAATGCACAAGAGAATTAGCTTATAAGCGACCGCTAACTGTTCACAGCTAATCTTGTAGAAGCGTTATAAGTGTCGTTTCAACTTCACCTAGATTTACTTCACAGTAAACCTGCACTGCTTGTATGTTCGACTAGTGGCTTCGCCACGCGTTACAAAGACGACTTTTTCACTACTGATTCACTCGACGTTTCACTGAAATGCTTATTTGAAATCTGACGATTGATTTATAATCTGAGAATGAGGAATGAGGCTCCTCTCTTCTGTGCAAGGCCTTTTATGAACTTCATGAGGGGCGTATCTATCCCTTCCATCGCGCGTTACTGCGTCATCGCTAGAAGTTCCAACTTCGTCAATACATGACGGATTTTCATAATTCAAAAACTGAAAATAAATTTCACCAAAATTCCAGAACAATGCCTCTACTGCAAATGGATTTCCACAATTCTGCATTCCAAAAAGTAATAAAAATACCATAGTTTCAGCAATCTCCGTCTTCCTTTAGACTATCGTTCATTGGTTTAAGTCTCCCCTCCAATAGCATAATCTCTTCCTCAGCAGAATTCCACGTTTCTCGCGACTGCGTCGTACATCTCGGAACATTCTCGACTAAATGCTGACGTCACTGAGAATCTCAGCTCAAGTAGCCTGCTGGCATAACGTCTGCGTCATCCGTGCTTACGTCATGACTACCCACGTCATAACTATGACAGCCATAACTTTCGCTATAATTTCCAAAATAGCCACCGTGGTCTCTATATAATTCAATTACGGGGGCATTCTCCTCTCACCACGTTTTAAAAACAGTTGCAAATTGTTTTTAAACTCAGTGTTACAAGTACCTCAACTCTCTTGAACACGAAATTGAATTATTACTGGCTTACTCTAGTATAGTATCTTTTTAAATTTCCAGCATTGAACTTGCCGTAAATGACGTTATTCTCATCATCGTAGAGTTCATAGCAGTTGTTTCCATAGGCGTTCGTAATCCTAAACGGCCCCATGAATACATTTCCAAATTTGGGGTATATTTTCTTGCTCATATCAGCCTTGACAGGTCTGCGTAATAATACAAGATTTCCAACTTGTAAGGGTGCACCAAAGCGTTTTCCAGCTACTCTTTTCAATCGTTTCTCTGCTGCTTTCTGGAGTTGTTCCTTCGCCTTGTCAATCCTCTGCTGCCTTCCTACGTCGGGATCTCTAGGAATGTGGTTGAAAAGATTATCCCACGGCCTTTCTGGGTTTCTTCCAAGATGAAGTCGCATTGGCACTTCTCCTGTGCTCTCCTGCACTGTAGAGTTCAGACATTCCTCTATAAGGGGTACAAATCTCACCCAACCAGAATGATCATTTGGACAGAAAATTCGACAGAATTTTGAAAATTCAGCCATATATCTTTCTGAGGAATTTGATTCTGGGTAACGCACGCTTGAAAATAAGTGCTTAATGCCAAGCCTTTCCATATCCGCTGCAAATTCCACGGATGTAAATTGCGTTCCATGATCTGACAGTAGATATTCTGGTATACCAGCTTTAGGAAATACAGCATTTTACAGTCTGCTTACTACGTTCCTTGTGTTAGCTTTCTGCATGGGACTCATTGTAACAAATTTTGAGAAAACATCCACGGTAACCAACACGTACTGGTTACCCTGATATCCCTTCGGACAGGGGCCAAATATGTCCGTCGCCATAAGTTCGTTTGGCTTAGAAGGAATCATAGCCTTCGGTTTTCCTTTTAATAAAGCAGAAGCATACTTTGCTCTTTGACATTTGTCACATGATCTAATGACCTTGGCAATGCTGGAACGCATGTTAGTCCAGATAAATCTCTCTTTAAGAGTATTAAGAGTCTTATCTAAACCGGCATGTCCAGTTGCGTGATGAGCTACCCACACTAAATTGACAACAAGTTTAGGTGGCACGACTATTCGGAGTTTTGTATGCGCAGAGTCAGCATACTTGCATACGATGTCTCCACTCAAGACAAAGTGTCGTGAATTTCTGCGTGTAACTGCATAGTCAACATCAGTATTGTCCATGTAACCCTTGAGGAACCTGTACATTTTCCTTATTGGAGCGTGTCTCTTCTGTGACACACCGATTCGGGCTAATCTCCTAACGGTTTCTTGATCTTCTTGCTCCAATTGTACATGGTGTATCTGCACATTTTTAATAGGGTTACGTGATAGAGCATCAGCCAGTAAGTTATCTTTCCCAGGCTGGTGGACGATAGTGGCGTTAAACTGTTGGGTGAACAAAGCCCAACGTGTCAATCTATCACTCGACATGTCAGTTTGCAGCATAAACTGTAGTGCTTTATGGTCAGTAATAATGATGACCTTATGTCCCAGGAGTATTTTCTTCCAGGCTTGCAATGCTGTTACAAAAGCTAACGTTTCAAGCTCCGTCGTGAAGTAATTTTCCTCGTGTTTCTTCAACTTCCGACTAGTGAACGCAATGTAGTGCTTGTTGCCTGCCTCGTCTTTCTGGTATAAGACTGCACTAATGCCTACTCTTGATGCATCAGACTCAATATAGAACACCTTCTCAAAGTCTGGGTACTCCAGTTTCACATTATTTCTGAGCATTTCTTTTGCTTTCTCAAAAGCCTCGTCTGCAGCGGTACTCCATTTCCATCTGTTATTCTTCTTGAGTAAGTCATACAGAGGAGCCATAATTTCCGAGTATCTTGGACAGTGGCTGCTAATAAATTGGCATGCTCCTACAAATTCTCTGACTTGTTTCACCTTAGTTGGCTTTGGAAATCTCGTGATCGCATCTACTTTTTTCATGTTTGGATGATATCCATCTTTATCAATAGTATGCCCCAAATAATTTATTTCTTGCTTCAAGAATTGACATTTTCCAAAATTCACCTTGATATTGGCCTCCCGTAAATTCTCGAACAACTTTCTCAAGTGCACTAAATGTTCTGCGGCGCTGGGTGAAGATACGATTAAATCGTCAATGTAGCAGATTACATTTTCTTTCACTTCGTCAGTGAGCTTACTATCAAGTGCTCGAATAAGTGCTGGTCCACTGTTAACCATACCAAAAGGCATTCGGACAAAGACCCATGACGTCTGGTCAAATAGGAATCCAGTGTACTGCATACTATCTTCTTCTAGCTGAACTTGATAAAATGAAGACGTCAAGTCAAGAACGCTGAAACATGCTCTCCCTTTGAATTTTCGAAGCAGATCTCTAATCTTGGGTGGTCGGTCATTTTCTGGAAGAATCTTCAAGTTAATGGTCCTGGCATCGAGACAAAGACGTATCTGACCATTACTTTTCTTCACTACTGTGATGGGGTTTATATAAGACGACGCCTGTTTTTTAATAATTCCGTCTACCTCAATTTTTCTGATTAACCCTCGTACTTCTTGATAGTATTTCTCAGGAATGGGGTATATTCTCTTCTGGTAAGGGGTTTCATCTGTCAGCCTTATCTTGTATTTATAATCCTTAATCAATCCAGGTTTTTCATCGAAAATATCTTGGAATTCCTTTATCAGATCCTCAAATTCCCCCTGAATTTCTTCGAATCCTTCAGTTTTTCTACTGGGTATTTCTGCTAAATTTTCCACTTCATTAACTATAGTATTCAAGATTTCTTCCCTAAGGTCTATTTCCAGACTGTTTTTCACGTCCTGTTCTTCTATCTCTTCTGTGATTATGTACCCATCATTAAAGCTAATACTTCTGTTCTTCATGTCAATAATAGCTCCGACCTTCGATATAAAATCGATTCCAAGCACCATATCAAAATTGATCTTGCTCACTACAATGAAGATCTGTTCATAATTCCTTCCATTGATCTCAAAGTTCAATAACACTTGAATCTTGCACTTCACTGCCTTATCTTGGAATATCCCTCTCACTTTGACGGTAGAAACAGGTAGAACTGTCATGTTCTCTCCTCTTAGCAGACTTTGATAACATTCCTCTGAAATGATGGAGATAATTGCACCAGTATCCATCAGGGCTTTATACTGTTGTCCATCTATCCGTACAGAAATAATAGGTAAGGCACATGGTCTTTCCTCTTTAACTATACCCCTCTCTTCTAGCAAACCTTCATCAGTCACTTCATATATCTCATTAATCGTAATCAGGTGTGGTGTGGTAATGTATTTACAGGTTCTCACTGACGTTGAGAAATCGGCGTTTTTTTTTTGTGTTACCGACCTCAAAATTCTGTTGGCTCGTAGAAGGCCCAGGATCGATTACAACATCCTGCCTTTTCTTTTGGTTGTCTGCTTCTTTTTCCCGTAATTCTTTCAGGTATTGCTGGCTTTCCTTCTCTCTTTCCTGATACTGATCGGGTGTCATAACCTGACCTTGAGTATTCTGATTTCTGTTTTGGCTCTGGTTATTCCTATTATAATTCCGGTTATAACCATTATTGTTATAATATCTGCCTCTTCCATTGTAATTTCCTCGGTTATAGTTCCAGCCTCTTCTCTGTTGATACGGTCGGTAACCTTGCGATCTGTTATTTCGAAACTGATTATTCCTGTGAGGACCTACATTGTCAGTTTTCTCCTCATCTGGCTTGTCAGTTTGTTGGACTTGGTCCATATATACAGTATTTATTTCTTTATACTCCTGCCTTTGACCTTTCTGCACCACGTTAGGCATTGGACTCGTGCAGTCTAACCTCCTCAGTAATTCATCCATGCTGGTTAAATCCCTGATGTTGGACGAAATTATTAGTCTTCTCACCTCAACTGGCAGCATACGAGAAATCGCATCAATAAGTTGCTCCGTGGACAATGGGGGTTGTAAGAATCTCAAGCGGGATAATTGAATCGTAAAGAAATCAGCGTACCGCGTTGGAAGAGTACCGGAGTATTTTCTTGAATACACCTCCGCTCTTAACGAATTCTGCGCTTCTATGGACCAACATCGTTTGATTAATGCCTCTGCAAACTCGTCAAAGTTACTGAATGTGTATCTAAATGCGCAAAACCATTCTAGGGGTCCTCCAATCAAATATCTCTCCACTATCTTCATCTCTCTCTCTCTGGGAATGTGAGCTTCGATGAAATAATCTTTGAGGTTCCTTACATATTCGATAGGTGTCAAACTATCCGTGTTACTGAATTTTTGCGGTTTATCTTCAAAATTCCTAATGACCGTTACGTTCCTCGGATATGAATCCGGGTAGTTTTTCCCACTATCTCTATAGTTCCACTCAGGTTCTATATTCCTCTCGTCATCTTCCTCCCTGAATCTGGATATACGTTCTTCAGGAGTCACGTCTCTCTCTTCTGGATCTAGGTTAAATCTTCTGGCATAATTCCTACTAGTTTCGCAAGCCAAGCCTACTGTATCCTTGTCAGTGATTTCCGTTAAGACTTTCTTGATTAACTCTTCTTTGTAGGTCTCCATTAAATTAGCCTCTCCTAACTTCAAATTCTGCAGTTTACTCGTCGTTTCATTCACATCAGAGACAACTTTATGAATCTGTTCCTCTAATGCAGATTTTAATGTTTGCACATCCTGATCTAATTTTGTCCTATCTTCAACTTGTCTTTCGGATAGCGAATCCATCCTGACGCTTAAATCTTTCCTAATCTGTACTACTTCATTGTTAATATCAATTTGAGTACTGGCAAGTTTCCTTTCAATACGATCCTGAATTTGGGTTACATGTTCCCCACTTGACCTAATCCACTCTTCTTTCCATATTGCTACATTTTCCGTTAACATTTCTGCTATGTCTAATTCAATATCCTCTTTCAATACTTTATTATGGTCTAATACTTGGGTTCTCATGACCTCTACATCAAACTTTAAACCTTCTAAAGACGCTGTCGTTCTAACTGACTCATCAACTAGCCTAGTCGTTAATGCACTTATATTACGTGTACAAAGAGTTTTCGAATTTTCTATCTCTTCCCTGACTTTATTTACATCAGTTTGGACTTTAGCAACGTCTACGAAAACTGTGTTGACCTCTACTTGAATTTTATTTATGTCGCTTTGCATCTCGTTTACATCCGAATGAATGTTATTAATATCAACCTGAACATTGGACACATCAGTTCTAACATTTTGGATTCCTCTTTGGACTTCCTCAACCTTGTCTTGGACAGTCGCAACATCATTTTTGACAACAACTACCTCAGCCCTAGCACAAGAAATATCACTACGGACATTAGCAACATCTAAATTCAACATTGTAAGATCTTTATGCACATTAGCAACATCTATTTTAACATTGGACACGTCTGAGCGGATGTCAGTTACAGTATTCTCAATTCCTTGGGTATTAATCTGTAAACGCGACATATTATCCTCTAAGTTAACAGAACTAGTCTGAATAGCTTTCAAACTTTCATCCATGCTAGCTTTCAAGTTAGCAGACAAATTACTAGCATTCTCCTCCATTCTTGCTTTCAAATTAGCAGACAAATTACTAGCATTCTCCTCCATTCTTGCTCTCAAATTAGCAGACAAATTACTAGCATTCTCCTCCATTCGACTAGTATTCCTAGCTTCCATCTCCTTCATACTCTTTTCTAAGTTAGCAGACATCTCCGCTAACATCATCTTCAAACTTTCATCTGCCATTACAATATTATTCAAAAATTAGACTGCTGTAGGGACATACATCAAAAGAGCAAAATAACAACATTTGAGCAACACTTTTCACCATATATAATTTTGATCAATTTTCTGTCTTAAATCTAACTTATAACTACCTTATAATTAACTTTCGAAGACACTTCATGTTGAAACAAACTCAAGCACACGTTCAAATTTCCCTGGCTCATTTTAAAATATCCTAACACAAATAATTTTACATTTACAATCCAAATAATTTAATTTTATCTTTAATATGACTAAAATGTCATAAGCTGGTCAAATAAAATAAGATTCCAGATCATAGGCGATTTTTCTAAGTTTCCAGCCCATTTAACCTTTCTCAAGTCGTATAAGATCTGATCTTTTCTGAGTGTAATTTTCCTAATACAATGCAACATTTAATTCCTATATAATCACACTCTTAAATTCTACAATTGGCTAAGACATCTAACAAAGAATCAACCTCTTTATTTGAGTCTAATCGATCCACACGTTTTAGGTTTGCCAATCCTACTGGCGTTCAACCTGGTGATCCAGTTATGTTGAATCGATCCCCACGTTGGGCGCCAATCCTTCTGTCCCCGTTTACCCGGATAGTAGGCTGTCAGATATCCGCCCCCTCAATCGGATTGCCAAGAATCAATCGCACCAGCTCAGCTACATCAATGAAAATGGCACTGACAGATACTACCGAGGTTTGAACACAGAAGTTACCAAGAAAAATTATTGTGGAACACACCAAAATAGACGGGGTTTCATACATACTCTTACTTACCTCTTATAAATATCTCGGGGATTGGGTTGACAACAGGATCCTTAAAGTATGCTCTCACAATAACTTTCACCATGACATTTAAAAATGAACCAGACCGAAGACGAGAACTTTGAACTGTACAAAAGCTTTATTTTCAAATAAAGAGTATGATTTTCACAACTCAACAAAATAAACGTGGCTATCAGTAGCCTATGTCAATCTGACTACGTCCTCCTAAAGGACTTGCAAATTATCAAACAATATGTTAGCTCCCATGAGCTCAAAATAACGTAACATTTTAAAACACAATTGGATTGGATGAGGAAGTCAGGGTACGACATATATAGAGCATTTGGTTTCTTTCAATAAACATAACACCTTTATTAATAGGCACAAGGCCGGAGTATCGACCTCGCCTGCTAACCAGATGTCGAGCCAGCTGGTCTACTCCTCAACCTGACGCATGCCCGTCAAATGGGGCGCACTCCTCTCCCCACACTTGCGTAAGAATACAGCTCCTTTTAAAGCTTTAAATGTCTACAAGACAACTCATACATATTGACGCAAATCTTTCAAATGTTTAACTTCCATCCCACTGGATTATTTTAACTATCCTTAAACTTGTTAAGTTATCATCCAAATGTTTAATCAGCATAGTTTAGAGTATCAAACACACTCTTAAATGTTTATAACAAAATCACATAAATTATTTATAACAATTAGAAATTGTTTATAATATTGTCGAAAATAATTACAAAATTTTTAAACACGCCTTTAACATTACTTTCGTTCCACATTATTGTCAAAGATATTTACATTTATTATTTACAATATCAACATTTAAATTATTTAAATTAATAATTTAAGAAATACATTGAACCACATGTTTTATCCGGTTGGTAAATTCAAAATCGTGTTTAATATAATCGACCAATGAAGGTTAGTTATACATGTAAATGTCACAATCTGGTTTAATAAAGGTTGTAATAAATTTAATTATTCGTGACGGTAATCTTCATTCAAAATCTTATCTCAAATTCTTTCACAACTCTTGTTAATTATAACAGTAAATTCACTTGATTGATTTTCAACGAACTATGACAATACACTCTAGCGGAAAATACTTCGCTTACAAAATAATGCACAAACTGCATTCAAAATAGCCCAAAATTCATCATATATTAATCTATATGGCATTAAAACTTCCACCGAACTTACAAAACTTCCACAAATAATTCTTTATCATTATTAACTACTGTGGGAATCTCCTTCATTTATTTAAGGGCATTATACGTCAGCGACTTTCAACATGTCCGCTGCACTATCGATTATACATTCATAGTTCCACTTAAAAATTCTTATATCAATAATTGTTTCAAAACTGTTGTCATTTAAACTTCGTGGATTTCATTCATGAATCGAAATGAAATAAAAATTTGCCAATCACAAACAAATTTAATAGTGAATACGCTTATATACGCCTGTCTGGTCTATCAAAATTTAAGATTAACATCTTAAAAGAATTGTAGTATAAAAATACTATCATCAAACAAAGTGCGACTAACTGCAAAATAGTCGAATAGAATCCAATTAGACTGGGGAATGCAAACATCATTATATAAATCTCTATATGAGAAAAAACCTAACACAAGTTTCATGAATTTAATGCATTCAATAATTCATAATTAATGTTCATCTTTCACAAAATTGCCTAAGATGCAATGGTCGTTCATGACTGACGATAAATGTCTGTGTTGCAATCAATTCAAATAACGACTAGTATTTCCAAGATCGTCGACAACGTACTGGATTTTAACGCTCTAAAATCATTTAAATGTTCTTCCTTCTTGATGATGACAGAAAATTGGTCAAAGTAATTAAACTGGGGTAGAATTACTTTAATAAAGTGACACGCTGTCTGAATTTAAATCTGCCATAAAAATCATTAACTTACAGTCAAATCGTGACTACAAAAATAAGCAAATTACTGAAAAATCTAAATATCAGTCTCAACTGATTCAAAATCATTTAACTATACCCATGACATAACAATGTCTTAATAAAACGTCGAAAAAGGCATAACTCATCAAGGTGTACTGAGAATAGGAATCTCAAACAAGAATATCGGGCAAAATATACATGAGGACAAAAATATGGGAAAAATAGTTGCTCAAACATTGCTAAGAAACTCAAATACAATAAACGTTCACGACTACCTTATCTGCCGATTGACGTTCCAGAGGAAAATTCCCCAAAGAAGACTGTTGATGGATCCATTTCACCAAGTTAAAGCTGAGCTCCATCCTCGAAACCAGAAACAGCACCATCGAAGAATCGAACTGCTTCACGAAGACGAACGACATCCTTCCGGCAATAATCTTCTTTGTGAGTCGGGACAACCCTGACCTCTCTTGAAAAATCCCTGAAGTTCCAGTTGAAAATCGCCATGAAGTTTTTGTATAAATTTCCGAAGAAATATTCATATTCAGAAAGTATGAAATCATTTCTATTGCTGTTTGATAGTATTCAGCCTTTACTCACGAAACATGGGTGTAGATGGTTATTTACCACATGTTCGCTTGTATGGAATAGCAATTAGCGAAGTTCCATGTTGCTATTTTACTCCGTTGAAATATGTCCCAATTGCATTAAGTCCTTTAGCATTCCATTTGCTCTTCGGTTGTAGTATTAGAAGAACAAACTGCCTTATTAAATTGCTCCATTATATTGTAGCGTTGTGTCACAATAGCAATCTGAAGTCTCCCTATTTCACTAGCCCTGTCAGCCGTAGCGTAGAGTCTGGCTATACAAAGTGTTTCTTCTGTGGCGAGAAAATCACTTTTGTCAGTCGTCTAATTTTGTCAATAACTTCCAAAATACTTCTTCGAAATTGTTCAGCTTTTCTACAGTCCTTACTGTAGTAATGCACAAGAGAATTAGCTTATAAGCGACCGCTAACTGTTCACAGCTAATCTTGTAGAAGCGTTATAAGTGTCGTTTCAACTTCACCTAGATTTACTTCACAGTAAACCTGCACTGCTTGTATGTTCGACTAGTGGCTTCGCCACGCGTTACAAAGACGACTTTTTCACTACTGATTCACTCGACGTTTCACTGAAATGCTTATTTGAAATCTGACGATTGATTTATAATCTGAGAATGAGGAATGAGGCTCCTCTCTTCTGTGCAAGGCCTTTTATGAACTTCATGAGGGGCGTATCTATCCCTTCCATCGCGCGTTACTGCGTCATCGCTAGAAGTTCCAACTTCGTCAATACATGACGGATTTTCATAATTCAAAAACTGAAAATAAATTTCACCAAAATTCCAGAACAATGCCTCTACTGCAAATGGATTTCCACAATTCTGCATTCCAAAAAGTAATAAAAATACCATAGTTTCAGCAATCTCCGTCTTCCTTTAGACTATCGTTCATTGGTTTAAGTCTCCCCTCCAATAGCATAATCTCTTCCTCAGCAGAATTCCACGTTTCTCGCGACTGCGTCGTACATCTCGGAACATTCTCGACTAAATGCTGACGTCACTGAGAATCTCAGCTCAAGTAGCCTGCTGGCATAACGTCTGCGTCATCCGTGCTTACGTCATGACTACCCACGTCATAACTATGACAGCCATAACTTTCGCTATAATTTCCAAAATAGCCACCGTGGTCTCTATATAATTCAATTACGGGGGCAGTACTATTTAGATGCCCATAAAACGCCTGCTTATCTTCTTCCTGCATTGCCTCTCTGGGTGCATAGCAAACAATCATCACAATGTTCCTAATATTGGACTTAAAACGTGCCACAATTATCCTTCCCGACACTGGATACCACTCTATAAAGCTCCTTTGGCCTCCTTATCCATCATTATACCTACACCTTCACAATTTGCTCAATCACCTTCGGGTCTTCCAGGGTATATAAATATAACTCCATCGTGGGTGGCCAGCTCCAAAAAATCCCTCCATCTTACTTCACTCAGTCCCAGGATGTTCAGACCGCAATTCTTCATACATGCCACTGCTTGACGTGGTCTTCCGCTTTCCCGCAAAGTTCTCACATTCCATAATCCAATTTTCGTCAACCTTTTCAAGCCAAAAGTCATCGTATTAGGATCAGTCCGGTTTCTCCTCATTGATATTTCTTTAATACGTTGTTTTAAGGTGTGCGAGTTATTTGATTGTTGGGATTATTAATTTGGTTAGATAAAGACATTTATATAAAATTAATGGTTAGGTTTTTTTTGGATTTAGTCTTTTTTTAATATTATTTGTATAGATTAATCAAATCCTATATTGATCAATAACAACAATTGTTATTTTATTAACATGAAATGGCCCACAGCAACCGATCTTGGTGGTGGGGCTGCCACCTGCGCCTCCAAGCTTGCGGTTTTCTGTTGGGGTTTTTCTCCCTTAGCCTTTGAAGATCCCTCTTCACCACCAGACAGTGGCTTTCCTCCTTGTTTACCCCAAGAGGGAGAGTTGCCTTCTCCGACAACTTCGCCTTACCAAAGGTCTCCTTCTCCGCCTCCGTTGCGCTTAAGGACTTCGCCAGAGCCCCGTTAGCCATTACTTTTCAGGGTTCCTGTAAGGCCTTCACAGTTACCGTAGCGATCCTGGAGGCACAAGGTCCCCACTGTATTTCACCCTTACAGGCTATCCCCTACTTCATAATGTTGCACGTCCCCCACGACGTGGACGAGGGGTTGGACTTCTAGGGGACATTGTTGTTAATGCCCCCAGTAAATAATGAGACCATATAGATTCCCGGCAGTGGTGATGGCAGCGAATAGATCACCCTACTTTTGTGAGATGATAATTCCCATTCAGAAAAATGATTACCCACATATTCTCCCCCATTGTCAGTAATTAGACATTTTACCTTTAATCCAGCCAGATTTTCAGCAAAAGATTTGAAGCTCTTGAATTTATTCAATCCTTGATCTTTGCTATGAATGAAATAAACGAATATTTTTCTGAAATACTCATCAGAGAAATTTAACAAGTATCTAGCCCCATTATAAGTGTCTTCTTCCATTGGACCACACAGATCTGAATGAATAACCTCTAAAAAATTCTTGGCTTTATTCCTGCGAGATTTAAAGGGTCTTTTTTTGTCTGCAAATTTACCTTCAATACAGGGGACACAATCAATTGAAAAATCTTTATCAGAAAAATCCAAACCCTTACATAGACCATTCCTAGCCAGCTTCAAACAAGTTGGGTGAAGATGACCCAATCTACTGTGCCATTGTTTGTAACTATTTTCTGTATTTGCCAAATGTATTGTCTCAGGTTCAACATGTAAGTAATAAAGATTACCCTGCTTAGAAGCAGTCGCTAAAACTGTTCCTTCCATTTTTAAATCAGCGTTACTTATTATTGAATAACTTTCCTTTCCAAATACAACAAAAGTACCCTTATCAACCATTTTACTAACTGATAGTAAATTAGCAGTCATTTCTGGCACAAGCAATACATCAGTTATTTTGTATGCACTATCATCCCCTTTTAGGATCACCTGAATATCACCTTTAGTTTGACACTTTAACTCCTCTGTACCTGCTGTGTTAACACTCATCCTACCTACCTTTTCACTTACACATTCACCCTTAAGCCAATTTTCATTGCATGTAAGATGACCTCTTGCACCAGAATCAATTATCCACTTCCCACTTACTACATCCGTCAAAAATGTTTTCGGACCAGTCTTTTTCTTTTCTTGATGTTTCTTCTCCCCAGGATTGAACCGACATTCCTTGGCAGTTGATTGGTGTTGGTCTTTCTTCCTTGGACAGTCCTTTTTGAAGTGAGACGTTGAGCCACATCCATAACAACTGTAAATGGGCTTTTTGTGAAATCCGGGATTGGAATGTGAATAAAATACCGTATCCCTTGGTGAGTGGACCGCGCTGTCGACTTCATACTCCATTAATTTCTTCGCAATCATGTCACCGGTTATTTCCATTCCACAGTTGTCGTATGTTTGTCTCATTGGCTCGAAACGTTCAGGTAAACCCGCCAGCTGTACTTGCCTCTGTAATATAGGGATATCAAATTGGGTTCACCATAAGGCCTATTTTGTTCAGAGCTTTTGCGTCCTTCTTTGCCCCGTTGACGTCCGACGTGGAATCTCCACTCGGATAACCGGCAATGCTCTCCCGGACACCCAAGTCTTAAAAAAAGTAATTTCAGATTTCCAGTCCAAATAATTAGATCACCGTAAAGCCGAGCGATCGGCGGCAGTGACGCCATAGCACTATTTCCGCTGTTGGCCATTATTGGTAAAATAAATGCACAAAATACGTACAGCTTAATGTTCACTTTATTCCTATAATAATTACACATCATGGAACGGCCTGGGCCCATAACCTGTTAGCATCGTTATGGAATTGATGATCAGAACACAGAACTTGTCACTGCTGGAATGCCATACTTGTTTATTGGTTTTAAGAAGAAATAAAAAAAAAACAGAACATAATCAACAAGACGTAGCCTTCTACAAAGAATCTAATGCTTACACACTAGTGCCAACCTTTAAATTACAATCTACAACAAAATCAAACAGAAATATGGAAGACCAAGTGAAAAAGGGAAAGCCCCACATACATATTACATGTTTCTATAATAGACCTGCTGCTATTTTATTGTTGTCTAATTCCTTACAAGTAGGGGGATGATAGGGGTTCTGCCCCACTTCAGAACCCCCCTTGCTCTACTACTAAGCCTCAGTCATGTTAAATATCTCTTGAACGCATGGTCCGATTTTGACAAATGAGGTATTGTTGGACTCGGGCTGACGTCCTCTTTGCTATGGACCACTCGTTATATTTTTCAAAATTTTTTTGAAAATTTTTGTTTTCGAAACTATGTGATAGTTTGAAAACCAAACAGGATAGAACGTTGTGCCATGGCTCAAACGAACAGTCTTTATGACCTTTATTTTTTGTAATAAAACTTTTTTATTTTTTATATTTTTTTGAAAACACTCGAATTTTGAAAATCCTATATTTTGGAAACTAGGAACTCTACAAAAAAAATTGTTTAACGTAAATCAATGGTCCCTACCCCCTCTACCCCCAAAATAAATTTCAAGTCTCTAGAATGAAAACCTGCAGTAGTGTGGTAGTGGGAAAGCTGCTCTACTTAGGAAGTTGTGAGCCCCTGCGACCTTGGAATGGAAGGAGCCATGCTAGGAGGGCGTGCTTGGATTCGTTTTTTTCGTCTCGTCGTGCTCTTTACGGGAATGTCGGTGTCGAAAATGTGAAAATCTGGAAACACAGTCTTTTTGGGGTAAAAACGTGATTTTAGACTTTTTGTTATATCTCACGAACCAATAACGCTAGAGGCGTGTTCGACAGGTCCAAGGACTCGGGGTAACGTTCTCTCTCCTATGGACCACTCGTTATAATTTTTAATAAAATTGGAAACTCGATTTTGGGGTAAACACATGTTTTTTGTGATTTTGCCGATATCTCACGAAGCAATAAAGCTAGAGGCATGTACGACGGGTCCAAGGATTCGGGCAGACGTTCTCTTTGCTATGAACTACTCGTTGTAATTTTTAAAAAATTTGGAAACGCGATTTTGGGGTAAACACGTGTTTTTTGTGATTTTTGCCGATATCTCACGAACTAATAACGCTAGAGACGTGTACGAGGTGTCCTAGGACTCGGGCTAACGCCCCCTTTCAAATGTGGTAGATATTTTTTTTAAAAAAAGATAATTCACAAAGGGCCTAACGCCGTACATGTTGAAAAAAAATCATTACCGTTACCTGTTTATAATGTTTATAAAGCGTGGTGGTTGAGAGAGACGATACGGCTGGGTATGTGTGTGTTTCAACGAACCTGTCGCTAACCACAAGGACCATGCTTAATAGAACAATCGCTATTTCGGCGGATCGGTGTATGACAGAGCGAGCGTGCGTTTTTCCTGATATTTTACCTTTAACGTGTAAACGGTGATGAGAACTTGATTCTATGTTGGTCGAAGCGAGTATCGAAAACAAACGAGCAGGAGGTGAAGGTCATTTGAGCTTATTGGAAGGCTCCGATCTGACTTGACAACAGGTGCAATGGAAAAAATGACCAAGACGCTTGAAGGTGAAATAATCTGACCATTGTGGTGGCAGGGAAGTGCGAAAGGCGTGCACACATGTGAAACCACAGGCACGCTAAACCAGTGACATTCTGTCTTGCTTCGTACGTGACAAAATGCAAGTCCATGTGACATTTGATCTACCGCAGGTGTTCACCTTGGACGTTATCTGTCCACGTGCATGATAACTGTTAACAAGTCACATTCTGTTTTGCTGCGTACGTGACAAAATGCAAGTTCATGTGAAATTTGATCAGGCACAGGTGTTCGCCTGGGACGTTAGCTGCCCACGTGCACGATAAGAGAATGTTCAAAGCGTGGGAAAAAAAAAGATTATACATGCAATGTGATATATAAAGACACGTCGCTGACATTTCCACTCGCACTTATGTGACTACTTTTGAACACGCTACAGCGTTGTGTGAAACACTTGGCCTTGTTTAACAGTTTTGGTGTTGGTGGAAAATACTTATTCTTGTTGTGAGGTAGGTATATATTTATTTATTTATACATTTATTGATTTATATATAAATACATGCAATTATTTATTGATTAGGTAATTAATGATTTTATTTATTTATTTGTTTGCAGATAACCGGCATACCTTACATGTCAGAGGGAGAAGAAACTATTGCACTTTTGAGCCCACTAGAAGGGAAGAGTAACAAGTCACTGCAAGTAAAGGTGAGATGATTTTTTTTAAACTAACTTGTTTCATTTTTTTTTTGTTTTATGTTTTATTTTATGAAATGTATGTATTAACCTGAATTTAGGTATTTATAGCGGTTTATTTTATTTATTTTTAGAAACTTGGAAAGAATAGCCTTACCGCCGTAGCAGTCGCTGAAAAAAACCAGAAACGCACTAAAGCGAAACCACTGCCAAAGAGTGAACTGTTTAAAACTCAGGTAAGTCCAACTTAAAAATGCTATTCCATTTTACCACTACTGAAAACTCGTAGACAAAAAAAAATTCATTACCTGTACATGACTGGGACAATGATTGCTTTCTTGATTAATGGCTATGTTGTTGTTGTTGACTGGGAAAAGTACAAGGCCATGTTGGATTTTCTAAAAATAAAATAATAAATTTAATTTATGAGTGGTTCCCTATGGACTCAACGAATATCCACAGGTTTGAACATGATAATGTGAACAAAATGACATGACATTCATTTTTGTTTATATATTGGTTAAAGGGAGGGTGGGGGAATGTAAATGACTGTAGCTTTATAAAAAAGAAAATAAGTACATGGGTTACTGTTTGTGCCAACATACAGTTTATTTTTAATGGTGTTTTGATATATTAATGCCAATTAACGTTAACGTTTTATTTACAAGTATTGATTGATTGATTGATTGATGGGTTATTTTGTTTGCTTTTAGGTGTCGTCATGTGCCATTAACGTAATGAACAGACAGTGAACAAGCATGCATTATGCTTTAAAGTACTCTGTGCAATGTTAATAACTTACAATAAGAAAACGTTTTATTATAACACATGGCGTTAGTACCAAATACAACAAGTGAGCAAGTTGGTTTACCACGTGGGTTAAATTTAAAATCAGAACATGATCGATGGTTAACATTTGAATCCTGGCCTGTAGGCTTTTTGTCGACGCATGAACTTGCAAAAGCCGTTTTTTTTACTTGAACCGAGGAGATGTGGTGCGCTGTGTGTTTTGTCGTATTGAACTTTCACACTGGGAAGAAGGGGATGATCCCCTTAGAGACCATTTGCGATGGTCTCCTCACTGTCCTTACATGCTTGGAAAGCAAGTGGGTAACCTACCCGTGCATTCATTTTACCGAACCACAAGGCCTATGGCCGCTACTTACGTTGCTGAATCACAAATAAATAATAATAATGATGTATTACCAGCCAACGGTAGTGTCGATATATGTGGTCCATATGCCATAGACAGTGTTGAATTGGCGTGTGCTTTTGAAAAATTGGGAGTTTGCAAGACTAAAGCACTAGCACACCCAGAGTACAGCTCTGTTGAAAAACGTTTCGAATCTTATAAAAATATTTGGCCATTAATATTAAAACACCTTACCAAACAGCTAAGTGAAGCTGGATTTTTTTATACTGGTGAAGGGGATAAAACAATATGTTTTTATTGTGGATTTGCTTTAAAGGATTGGCAAATGACTGATGACCCTTTTGTGCAACACGCTCGTTGGTTACCAAACTGTAAATACATGGTGTTGCTTAAAGGTCAGGAATTTGTGAACACTATTCGTAAAGAAAAAGTGATTGCAGCACAAGACATAAAAGTGCCTTTAGAGTTAGAGCACGCGGAGCAAATACATAAGGCTGAAAGAAAAGACTTGTCTCACGAACAGATACAAAAGTGTGACCAACAATTATGTAAAATTTGTTATCAAGATGAACTAGGTGTTGTATTTTTACCCTGTGGACACATGATAGCCTGTGTCAAGTGTGCATTAGAACTTAACACTTGTGCTATATGCAGAAAAGTAGTATCTGCAACAGTTAGGGCATTTCTTGCATAACTAGTATAATTTATTCGCCATGGATAGTGCAAAATCCCTAATTGCACAATATTATTAAAGCTGTTTTAGAGTGTAATAGATATGCTTTTGTTTTGTTTATAGACTACTACAATGAATGTTTTGAATGCTGTGGGACAATCATGTGGCTTAGAGACAAAGAAGCTCAGTGAATTGCCAATGCATATTCCATTCCGCATTATCAAGATTCGGAAATTGAAAACAGCATATGGTGATCGTGTACTTTGTGTATGTGAAAACTTTGAGACATTTCTGCCTATACGGTTTAATGATATGTCGGAGAGTGTTTTTGATGAAGTCAATAATGCTGTGCAACCTGTACACTTAATTTATGAAGGTTTTAAAAACAATAGGTGCATGGTTCGTTTTAATTAAATAAATAAATAATGTGAAATAATAATGGAAATTATAAGTAATGACAATATACTGAAAAAGAAAGAAAATATGTGCATAGAATAGTAATGTTTTAGTGTTTAGTGTTGTCTTTAAAAATATTATGATGAAACCAAAAAAAAATGTATATAAAGTTTGTAAATAAATGCAAAATGATGTTACAATGCTGTTTTATTTTATACAAAGTTAGTATATTTAACATTGCAGAGTATACATGATTATGACAATAAATGCATACTGAATACAAGCCTTTCTCACATTACAATAGTCTGTTATAGTTTTAAACACAAGGCTTGTTGTAGATCATTTTATAGCAATGTCCCTTTAATGTTGTTTTCGAAAAGTGGGGAAGCCACAATGGTTGTATTGACATAAAAACCTTATGGTTATTACTATTTAGTCACTTTGATCCCCTTGCAGATCAACAGCAGATGACCTAGTTGTTCCACTCTTTAAAACGACAACAACACCACTACCTCTTGCATAGTTTGTGATGTTGATGGCTCTTGCGACGTGGAAGATGGATTAAAAATAACTTTGAGAACAGGGGTTAAACGTTGATCATTAAACAATGCACTATTTTGAGTAGCAATATGGTTTTCTTGATTTTTTGTCGACGGCAACTGTGTTTCATGCGGTACACTACATTGATGATCACTGACACTTAAAACCTCACTATTTTTACTTTTTAGGTCACCACGACAATGTTTGGAACGTTGCTTTGAACAACGCCAAATAACAGTTCCATTTTTATTGGTTCGTTTCACAATATATGAATATCCTTTATAGTATGCGTAAGGCTTACCATACCTAGTCACTGATACTTCCATATCAACTGTCGAGCATAGACTAAGCTCTAGTAAAGTCAACTTGGTAATAAGAATACTAGTTTAATGTGAGAGCAAATATGGATCCAAAGAGTTCAGGTAAAAGTGAAAGCAAATAAGCAAATATTAGAAACAAGAGTTGGGGTGAAAGTGGTCGCAAAGTGGTAGACCCATTACACAATAATTTCAGCACGACGAAGCTCTTGTTCAATTTCTTTGATTTCCCAATCGTGACCAGTATGGCCAGATTGACGTGAGGCATGCAACAACTGTAGCCGCTGGACGAGCTTATTGGGATTGTGCCAGTATACAAATTTAACAAATGGATTTTTAGGTGTAAACAAAGCATTACCATTATCATGATCATTATCATCATCGTCATTATCATCATCATGATCACCATTATCATCATGACCATCATCACTGTTACTATATAGTCCTTTTTGATCCTCTTGCAATACCACTTTATTTATAGTCTGAGTTGATTTTGACAGTGTTGAAGGTTTCTTGGACGTTGACAACTGTCCTAACATGACGTTTTGAGGACATGATAAGTCCTTTTGAACAAACACTGTACTATCTTTAGCCGCAATATCGTTTTCTTGAACTTGCTTTTTAGCATTTTGATAATTGTTTGTAAACAGTAAGCGTGGTTCGTTTCGAGCACTACATTGATGAACACTCACACTTAAAACCTTTCCATTTTTACTTTTCAGATTGCCTCGACATTTTGTTGACCTCTCTTTTGAGCATCGCCAGAATATTATTCCATTCACATTCTGGCGATTATAGTTATAGGAGTAGCCTTGATAGAGTGCACGTAGCCTACCTTTGTTGGTTGTAATAAGTTCCATAGTAGTAACTGACCTGTCAGTACGATGTTCACACTACAAAGGTTACAACTGTTTTGCTGATGGAGTGACCTACTATAAGCTTATATATTGGCTTATGTGTTGGCTTTTTGTGTTGGCTTTTCGTGTTGGCTTTTGTGTTGGCTTATGTGTTGGCTTTTTGTGTTGGCTTTTTGTGTTGGCTTTTCATGTTGGCTTTTCGTGTTGGCTTATGTGTTGGCTTTTTGTGTTGGCTTTTTGTGTTGGCTTTTGTGTTGGCTTATGTGTTGGCTTTTTGTGTTGGCTTTTTGTGTTGGCTTTTTGTGTTGGCTTTTTGTGTTGGCTTTTCGTGTTGGCTTTTTGTGTTGGCTTTTCGTGTTGGCATTTCGTGTTGGCTTTTGTGTTGGCTTTTCGTGTTTGCTTTTTGTGTTGGCTTTTCGTGTTGGCATTTCGTGTTGGCTTTTCGTGTTGCCTTTTTTTGTATTGGCCTTTCGTGTTGGCTTTTTGTATTGGCTTTTCGTGTTGGCTTTTTGTGTTGGCTTTAGTATTGGCTTTTGTATTGGTTTATTTGACAAGTTATTTGTGTCAATGTATTTAGTGGATTTTTTCTTGGTGTTGGAAAGTAGTTGAAAGAGAGGGAATATTTAAAGACTTAACCTCAGCTCACTAACCTAACCTAACCTTTCAACTCTCAGATGTTAATTAAATTCTGTGCATTGTCGAGTTGGAGCCCAAGACCTCAGGGGTAAAAAAAACAATTATTTTTGACGACTTATTTTGGTAACTTATTTTAATGGCTAACCTAACTTTACCTAACCTAACCTAACCTAACCTCAGCTCACTTTGGATATTACTAGTAAGTGTTCATATCCTCTGCTAGGTAGCATGCTAGTAGTACAGGTAGTGCTCATATTTACCGCTAGATAGCGGAAACATACTTTGCATGTTGCATGTGACACTTGTGAAGTTTAACCACATGCAAGACGTGCTTGTATAAGTTCTCTATTTAAACTCAATATACAATTAACCACTAAATGTTCAGAACTAACATGTATAGCCATGTTTAGGGTATATAGGAGACCCTTAGCAAGAAAGGCTGTCTAACCCACGAGTGTACAGCCTTGTCATACGCAGTAAGCCCCTGTTGGCTTTCTCAAATTGTTGTTGTTGTTGTTTTCTGCCAACAGGGGCTTACTGCGTATGACAAGGCTGTACACTCGTGGGTTAGACAGCCTTTCTTGCTAAGGGTCTCCTATATACCCTAAACATGGCTATACATGTTAGTTCTGAACATTTAGTGGTTAATTGTATATTGAGTTTAAATAGAGAACTTATACAAGCACGTCTTGCATGTGGTTAAACTTCACAAGTGTCACATGCAACATGCAAAGTATGTTTCCGCTATCTAGCGGTAAATATGAGCACTACCTGTACTACTAGCATGCTACCTAGCAGAGGATATGAACACTTACTAGTAATATCCAAAGTGAGCTGAGGTTAGGTTAGGTTAGGTTAGGTAAAGTTAGGTTAGCCATTAAAATAAGTTACCAAAATAAGTCGTCAAAAATAATTGTTTTTTTTACCCCTGAGGTCTTGGGCTCCAACTCGACAATGCACAGAATTTAATTAACATCTGAGAGTTGAAAGGTTAGGTTAGGTTAGTGAGCTGAGGTTAAGTCTTTAAATATTCCCTCTCTTTCAACTACTTTCCAACACCAAGAAAAAATCCACTAAATACATTGACACAAATAACTTGTCAAATAAACCAATACAAAAGCCAATACTAAAGCCAACACAAAAAGCCAACACGAAAAGCCAATACAAAAAGCCAACACGAAAGGCCAATACAAAAAAAGGCAACACGAAAAGCCAACACGAAATGCCAACACGAAAAGCCAACACAAAAAGCAAACACGAAAAGCCAACACAAAAGCCAACACGAAATGCCAACACGAAAAGCCAACACAAAAAGCCAACACGAAAAGCCAACACAAAAAGCCAACACAAAAAGCCAACACAAAAAGCCAACACAAAAAGCCAACACATAAGCCAACACAAAAGCCAACACAAAAAGCCAACACAAAAAGCCAACACATAAGCCAACACGAAAAGCCAACATGAAAAGCCAACACAAAAAGCCAACACAAAAAGCCAACACATAAGCCAACACAAAAGCCAACACGAAAAGCCAACACAAAAAGCCAACACATAAGCCAATATATAAGCTTATAGTAGGTCACTCCATCAGCAAAACAGTTGTAACCTTTGTAGTGTGAACATCGTACTGACAGGTCAGTTACTACTATGGAACTTATTACAACCAACAAAGGTAGGCTACGTGCACTCTATCAAGGCTACTCCTATAACTATAATCGCCAGAATGTGAATGGAATAATATTCTGGCGATGCTCAAAAGAGAGGTCAACAAAATGTCGAGGCAATCTGAAAAGTAAAAATGGAAAGGTTTTAAGTGTGAGTGTTCATCAATGTAGTGCTCGAAACGAACCACGCTTACTGTTTACAAACAATTATCAAAATGCTAAAAAGCAAGTTCAAGAAAACGATATTGCGGCTAAAGATAGTACAGTGTTTGTTCAAAAGGACTTATCATGTCCTCAAAACGTCATGTTAGGACAGTTGTCAACGTCCAAGAAACCTTCAACACTGTCAAAATCAACTCAGACTATAAATAAAGTGGTATTGCAAGAGGATCAAAAAGGACTATATAGTAACAGTGATGATGGTCATGATGATAATGGTGATCATGATGATGATAATGACGATGATGATAATGATCATGATAATGGTAATGCTTTGTTTACACCTAAAAATCCATTTGTTAAATTTGTATACTGGCACAATCCCAATAAGCTCGTCCAGCGGCTACAGTTGTTGCATGCCTCACGTCAATCTGGCCATACTGGTCACGATTGGGAAATCAAAGAAATTGAACAAGAGCTTCGTCGTGCTGAAATTATTGTGTAATGGGTCTACCACTTTGCGACCACTTTCACCCCAACTCTTGTTTCTAATATTTGCTTATTTGCTTTCACTTTTACCTGAACTCTTTGGATCCATATTTGCTCTCACATTAAACTAGTATTCTTATTACCAAGTTGACTTTACTAGAGCTTAGTCTATGCTCGACAGTTGATATGGAAGTATCAGTGACTAGGTATGGTAAGCCTTACGCATACTATAAAGGATATTCATATATTGTGAAACGAACCAATAAAAATGGAACTGTTATTTGGCGTTGTTCAAAGCAACGTTCCAAACATTGTCGTGGTGACCTAAAAAGTAAAAATAGTGAGGTTTTAAGTGTCAGTGATCATCAATGTAGTGTACCGCATGAAACACAGTTGCCGTCGACAAAAAATCAAGAAAACCATATTGCTACTCAAAATAGTGCATTGTTTAATGATCAACGTTTAACCCCTGTTCTCAAAGTTATTTTTAATCCATCTTCCACGTCGCAAGAGCCATCAACATCACAAACTATGCAAGAGGTAGTGGTGTTGTTGTCGTTTTAAAGAGTGGAACAACTAGGTCATCTGCTGTTGATCTGCAAGGGGATCAAAGTGACTAAATAGTAATAACCATAAGGTTTTTATGTCAATACAACCATTGTGGCTTCCCCACTTTTCGAAAACAACATTAAAGGGACATTGCTATAAAATGATCTACAACAAGCCTTGTGTTTAAAACTATAACAGACTATTGTAATGTGAGAAAGGCTTGTATTCAGTATGCATTTATTGTCATAATCATGTATACTCTGCAATGTTAAATATACTAACTTTGTATAAAATAAAACAGCATTGTAACATCATTTTGCATTTATTTACAAACTTTATATACATTTTTTTTTGGTTTCATCATAATATTTTTAAAGACAACACTAAACACTAAAACATTACTATTCTATGCACATATTTTCTTTCTTTTTCAGTATATTGTCATTACTTATAATTTCCATTATTATTTCACATTATTTATTTATTTAATTAAAACGAACCATGCACCTATTGTTTTTAAAACCTTCATAAATTAAGTGTACAGGTTGCACAGCATTATTGACTTCATCAAAAACACTCTCCGACATATCATTAAACCGTATAGGCAGAAATGTCTCAAAGTTTTCACATACACAAAGTACACGATCACCATATGCTGTTTTCAATTTCCGAATCTTGATAATGCGGAATGGAATATGCATTGGCAATTCACTGAGCTTCTTTGTCTCTAAGCCACATGATTGTCCCACAGCATTCAAAACATTCATTGTAGTAGTCTATAAACAAAACAAAAGCATATCTATTACACTCTAAAACAGCTTTAATAATATTGTGCAATTAGGGATTTTGCACTATCCATGGCGAATAAATTATACTAGTTATGCAAGAAATGCCCTAACTGTTGCAGATACTACTTTTCTGCATATAGCACAAGTGTTAAGTTCTAATGCACACTTGACACAGGCTATCATGTGTCCACAGGGTAAAAATACAACACCTAGTTCATCTTGATAACAAATTTTACATAATTGTTGGTCACACTTTTGTATCTGTTCGTGAGACAAGTCTTTTCTTTCAGCCTTATGTATTTGCTCCGCGTGCTCTAACTCTAAAGGCACTTTTATGTCTTGTGCTGCAATCACTTTTTCTTTACGAATAGTGTTCACAAATTCCTGACCTTTAAGCAACACCATGTATTTACAGTTTGGTAACCAACGAGCGTGTTGCACAAAAGGGTCATCAGTCATTTGCCAATCCTTTAAAGCAAATCCACAATAAAAACATATTGTTTTATCCCCTTCACCAGTATAAAAAAATCCAGCTTCACTTAGCTGTTTGGTAAGGTGTTTTAATATTAATGGCCAAATATTTTTATAAGATTCGAAACGTTTTTCAACAGAGCTGTACTCTGGGTGTGCTAGTGCTTTAGTCTTGCAAACTCCCAATTTTTCAAAAGCACACGCCAATTCAACACTGTCTATGGCATATGGACCACATATATCGACACTACCGTTGGCTGGTAATACATCATTATTATTATTTATTTGTGATTCAGCAACGTAAGTAGCGGCCATAGGCCTTGTGGTTCGGTAAAATGAATGCACGGGTAGGTTACCCACTTGCTTTCCAAGCATGTAAGGACAGTGAGGAGACCATCGCAAATGGTCTCTAAGGGGATCATCCCCTTCTTCCCAGTGTGAAAGTTCAATACGACAAAACACACAGCGCACCACATCTCCTCGGTTCAAGTAAAAAAAACGGCTTTTGCAAGTTCATGCGTCGACAAAAAGCCTACAGGCCAGGATTCAAATGTTAACCATCGATCATGTTCTGATTTTAAATTTAACCCACGTGGTAAACCAACTTGCTCACTTGTTGTATTTGGTACTAACGCCATGTGTTATAATAAAACGTTTTCTTATTGTAAGTTATTAACATTGCACAGAGTACTTTAAAGCATAATGCATGCTTGTTCACTGTCTGTTCATTACGTTAATGGCACATGACGACACCTAAAAGCAAACAAAATAACCCATCACTCAATCAATCAATCAATACTTGTAAATAAAACGTTAACGTTAATTGGCATTAATATATCAAAACACCATTAAAAATAAACTGTATGTTGGCACAAACAGTAACCCATGTACTTATTTTCTTTTTTATAAAGCTACAGTCATTTACATTCCCCCACCCTCCCTTTAACCAATATATAAACAAAAATGAATGTCATGTCATTTTGTTCACATTATCATGTTCAAACCTGTGGATATTCGTTGAGTCCATAGGGAACCACTCATAAAATTAAATTTATTATTTTATTTTTAGAAAATCCAACATGGCCTTGTACTTTTCCCAGTCAACAACAACAACATAGCCATTAATCAAGAAAGCAATCATTGTCCCAGTCATGTACAGGTAATGAATTTTTTTTTGTCTACGAGTTTTCAGTAGTGGTAAAATGGAATAGCATTTTTAAGTTGGACTTACCTGAGTTTTAAACAGTTCACTCTTTGGCAGTGGTTTCGCTTTAGTGCGTTTCTGGTTTTTTTTCAGCGACTGCTACGGCGGTAAGGCTATTCT